>OY292540.1:2927214-4319154 GCA_958496365.1 Subacronicta megacephala | reverse complement strand
ATTCCCACGGGATTGGGGAAAAACTATTCCACGCGGACGAAGTCGCGGGCAAAACCTAGTATTGTATATGACAATCGTTTAGAAGTAGATAAACAATATGTAAGTAAGGTAAAACAGAGGTTGTCTTGTCAATTTCGCTTAAATTAGGGCAAAAGAGAGATTGGCCCTTCCCCTAGTTGGGGTAAAAGAGAGATTGTCTAGGCTTTTCATAATCATAATCATAATCATAATCATATATTTATTGCATTCATGTAGTACAAAGGTGTTACAAAAATGTAGATGAATTTCCTCTATTTACAGTAAAAGACTGCCTCATTAGTCTAGTGGTCCTTAGCACGACTGTCACGTTAGAGGTCCTGGGTTCGATCCCCAGGTCGAGCAAAGTGTTATTGGGTTTTGCTATGAAATTCCCAGTGGCAGCTCGGAGTCTGGATTTGTGCCCGGTTAATGTCAATAGGCTCGCCCCCTATTACATGGGACCTAAACATACCAGCGAAGTGGGTGTACATTAGTACACTTCTGAAAAACCCTTCGGGGAATGCAGGCGTGATGGTATATTAGAGTAAAAGAGAGATTGTCTTATCACTTCTCCTAATTAGGGCAAAAGAGAAATTGTCACTTCCCCCGAAGCCCAAAAAGCCTGACAGCCAGCCTATCCTTGTGATATAGATCAGTAATTTTAAACCAGAAACTTCGGGAGATCTGATGACGAAAGCTTCATGTAAAATACTGATATACGCCTCACCTAGTTAGGGTAATACCTGACACCAAAATAGTTGGAAAAATGCTAGAAGGAAATACGCAAGCAAGTTGCTTATTCGTGTGCATTATAATCAGCCCATACTCGTCCACTGCTGGATGTATGCCTCTCCTAGTGAACGCCACAGAGCCCGATCTTCGGCTTTCCTCATCCAGTCACTGTCAGCTGCCTTCCGCAAGTCGTCACTCTATCTGGCCGGCGCGCGCCCTACACTACGTTTGCCTAGACGCGGTCTCCACTCGAGAACTCGCTTGCGTTTGTTATTCGTGTGCATGAGGTAATTATTTACTCATTCTATGTTGTAACAAAGGTTAAGCCTAGTTACTAGGCACTGGTACGTGTTTTAATATATCTGTCAACACCTACTGATAAGGAGAAGGTCACTTGATGTTACCAATACAATGTAATAAGTAGGTTTATGAGTTTTAGAAGGTCGTTCGTTCCAATATTATGAAGTGTTAATGGTTTGCAGAAATAAACACCGTGAATTTTAATTTTTAACGCATGAATGACAGAAGCTGAGGGAATGATTTCTGTTGTACGGGTTGGGAATTCCATTTCCACACATAAAAAATATTATCGTAGGTATGGTATAAAGAGAGGTTCTCATTATAATGCAGGCAAATGGGCGGGCGACTTCCCTGTAGTAAATTACTTATCAAAATTACATGTACTAACATAGATATTAAGTTGTCCTGTATACCTACTAACATTTTATGGAATAATTTCTGAAATAAAGTAGTTATTTATTATTAAATTTATACTAAGCAGATTTACTTATCAAAATTACATGTAGTAACGTAGATATTAAGATGTTCTGACATAATAATAATTTTTAGAATAATTTCTGAAAAAGTACATTATTATAAATTTTTTACTAAGCAGATATTTCTTTGTACTCTTGATTTGTACGTTTCATATAATTTTAGTTTCCTGCCCCATTAAAACGGTTTGTGTTCATACTCGTATTGTTTTTTAAGTTATTAATGGACATTTTTCACATAATTTTTCCTTTTCTGAAAAGACATCTGAGGAACTGTGGCGTATTTAAATATTTGCCGCCAGTAGGCTATTAAAATTTTGCCGCTTTTACCTTCAACGACAACGAGTTTTGCAATTTTAGGTTCTGATTACAATTGTAACTTTATCCTTTAGAACTCTCGGCCTAATTACCATTACCATGATTTAGTTTAGATTGCACAAGAAATAGTTTTTGGGTATATTTTCTGAGCTAAGGCCAGGTTCCGAGCACCCTCAACCGACGGTCATGCATGAATATTAATGAATGTAGATGAAGGGAAAGTAGTGTGCCAGGATCGTAGCAAGTGGAAATTTATAGTTTCTGCCTAGCCCCATGGGAGACAGGTGTGACAATATGTATGTATAAAATCTGAATCATATATATACCTGCAACTTATAAGGCTGTGAACGACACATTTTGGCCCCTTTGCCGCCCCTAAAGTGTTCCCTAGGTTCCAGCCTATTCAGCCTGTTGGAAAATCCACCACTGCTCACCACTCCACCAATACTCTTTCAAATAAAATAATTATTAAAATCGGGACACGATTGAATAGGTCTAATTAAAAATCTAACTTTTTTAAAGTCAGTTAAAAAAAGGAGTTAGCCTGATAGCCATCGTCAAAACAAATCAGTTTAGATCGCATTACTGAGAACTGGCGACAAAATGTGTTATGCGTAGTAACGGTGAGCGTTGCGCAAGCGCAGGTCTCGACTGTAACACTTTCTGTTGGTCTTGGTATCTTGTTTAAGGAGATTAATATGTAATAGCCACTTAAGGCGCTAATAAGGCTACTCAAAACATTTTAATTTTTTAATGAAAATGCGCCTAATGCCGCTGTAAATAGATGACTTTATTAAACGCTAAGCTGTCGGACATTTTTGGTTACCTCGTCCGAGTTTTATCATGAAATAAATTATTATTTGAAAAATAAATATCTTATTTGGATCGAAACTAATAAAGAAATAATATTTTAAATCACTCTTATTAATTTTATTAAGATTTGGTCGATACATATCTAAATACAAGTTATAAAAGTTCAATTTTAAAGGTGACATTATTTTTTTCTCTGCCTGTATGTTTTGTACACGCATCACGCAAAATTAACTAGGTACTTCAAGTAATACAGTAGTAGTTTCTTTTTTGCTAATTTTACGTAGTTTTCTTTCTTTCTTTCTTTAATATGGTGAGGTTTTCACAGTTCTATTGGTGGTGGTCTTATAAAAAATTCGATAAGCAGCTCGATAACAGCGATAAGCCGAATTATAGCACTTAATTAGGTAAATACTTCTGGGATGCGTGCAAAATCGGGGAAGCGGCTAGTTTTTAATCATAACATACCATCGTGTCTGTATTCTCGGAAGGGTTAAGCAGAGGTGTACTAATGCATACCCACATGTCGCCGGGATGTTAAGGTTCCGTGTAATAGGGGTGGAACCTATTGCCATCAACTGGGCACATATCCAGACTCTGAGCTGCTACTGAAAATTTCGTAGAAAAACCTAATAACCCTGCTCAACCTGGGGATCGAACGCAGGACCTCTAGCGTAGCAGTCGCGCTTAGGGCCACTAGACTAATGAGGCAGTCTTTTAATCTGTAGCTTCCTGCACCTCGCAGTTTCAATATACGTGAGTGGCCTTTGGCGTATAAAAAAAACGGAGTACTTTTTTGCTAAGAATTTTTCACGTAATTTTTTTTACGACGAGCATACAAAAAACGACAATGCTCTATCTGAAATCATAATCACTGTAAAACCGATTGCGACCTCATTACACAATACATCGCTGGCTGTGTCGCAGTCACTAGCACTTCTCTCCAAACATTACATTCATTGTTTCAACGCGTGTTACAATTCTCGTTTGGGAAGATTTCTTTAGTGACAATCTTACAACATAAGACTAACAATTTTATTCTTATCTAAATAAAGTATAACTCGGTAGCCATGTCTGATTAGATAAGATAATGTCCCTACTGTGTTACTCCCTTTGCGACGCGCGCCATCCAAAATTAGATTTGTCCTATGTTAAATATAAACCAATGACAACCAATTAAATTTTGCAGTCAAAATCTTGTCATTTATATACGTGGTCATAGTACGTAAAAAATCAATTTAATTAATATGTGGTTAAAAAGTTACACGGGCTCAGAGATGGGTGATCGTCGATTAAAAACGGCTCAACCTTATGCTAGTTTCTTAAGAAAATATATCAACATGGAATATAGAACCATTTCAAAGTACAGGGGCCCTAGAGAATATAACGAATTACCTTAAACAAAAAGTTATCTACTTGATAACTAAGTATATAAAAACAGTTATCCGCAAATTTCGAAAAGAAAGAAATGCGCATGGAAATGTTGCAAACGCAGTTATAGTTTTTTTTTTTTGCAAAATCTAGTGTAGGTACCTAAGTATCTTCATCAATCATTTAAGTAGCTTTTTAATAATAATTAACAGTGAACTGGTCTTTGACCATGGTTTGGTAAACTTCGGGCGTCTTTCATCTGACCTCAGAAACCAGTTTTTGGTATACGAAGATGTGGGCGAAAATATTTATGGTCTCACCACTATGATACGCTTGACAGTTTTTTGTTGTGGACTTAATGGCCTTATATCTTCCAAAAAAGGACTCATTTTATACCTTTTTGCTTTATGGCAAAAAAATGCGATAAATTGTAAAAATATGATTAAACTCTATTTCTTACATAATTTTAATTTTCTGTAAATTAAAATGTTTATACAGAAAAATTTAAATGTTAAATTATGTTGTTAATTTTGTTTAACATTGAATAAATTTAATTAATATCCCTGTCAACTTTATTTTAATACAATTTATTTTATAATCAATCAAAAACTATGGGAATTGTCACATCTCTACATAAGTATCTTAGTGTAAGTAATGAAAAGTGATTCAAAAAGCTGCGCCAGAGCGTTGTGTAGACTGCGTGTGGGATGTTAGCGACAAAAGTGCTAATGAAAGTTCACTGAACGATCTGTTCAGTAAAACTGCATTAATGTTTATTTCCTTGTTAGAACATTCTTCTTCATACGAGTATACGTATACGAATGTATAGATAGTAATATATAAGCATTTTTGGGTTAGTATTTTGATCCCCTAGCCATAATTACCAAATTCAGTGGTTTAAGTAACATATCAACAGTAACTTTTGCATTCCTAATATAACATACTAGCTTTTAACCGTGGTTTCGCTCGTATCCCAAAGGACTTTGGGTCTCAAAAACTATTTCAAAGAAATTCAAGCAACATTTTTTTAAGGTCTTCGCTAATTGTAAGCCTCTAAAACATTCTAGGTTAGTGCATACATCCATACATATTGCCACGCCTATGTCTCATGGGGCTAGGCAGTAAGAATAGATTTCCACTTGCTACGATCCTGGCACACTACTTTTGCTTCATCTACATTCATTCTCTTCATGCAATCATGACCGTCGGTTTAGGGTGCTCGGAACCTGGCCTTTTTTAAGAACATTCCCAATTTGGTAAGGTTAGTAGCAATAGAAAATGCGATATATACAGCTATAAGTCTGTAACTCATTGAGTACTAAAAATATATTTCGAATATATTTCCTTATTTCAAAAATATATTTGTTTGGCGCCGAAGGAGAGACGATCCACCATACAGTTCCAAATGTATCACTTAAATAACAGTTCCGCTCGCGACAGTACCGGTCCCGCGACCGGTTGCTGGTTGCACAAGGTTGAAATGACGTAACCAGGTGTTTTTGGCAACTGGCCCGCGTGCACCGGTCTTCGTACTGTGTACTTCTTTAATGGGCCTGCTTTGTATGAGTCGATCCCGTTATGATTATCTGTTAGAGGTATATGTTGATATAGTTAGACAATTGGACTATTATAAGCAGGGGTCAGTATAGAGTTTTAAAGAAGCAATGACGTAAAATGACCTACGAAATCTTAATATGGATATGCCTTTCAATCTGGGGTTCGGGGCTCGTATCAACATGAATCATGCACTAGATTTAAGTTAGACCTCCGGCAATATAACTGTGAACCTTATCAAATTTCGTGCAGTAGTTTTTGCGTGATGCGTGTAAAACATACAGACAGATAATCAATAAATATTGTGGTTTTGGATTCGGTTGCTCTTCAATAGTTCTTCTTCAATATATGATGATGTACAGACATCGGACATCAGACTGACAATTTTATTATATGTATACGTACGCAAGATACTCTGTCTGTTTTCTTTATTTGATATATTTCACGCCTAAATCACTGAAGAAATTTCGATGGATTTTAGTATAGGGAGAGATGGATTGGATCTTAGTGAGGGACATAAATGCTACCTTTTCATGCAAAAAATCGTTTGGGATACAAGTGACATCGCAGGCCATAGCTAGTGCTCTATATAATAAATACGGAGCATCTACTTAGGCATAACTTAAATTCCAAGGCGTACCACTAGCAAGTATGTCATTGTCATGCGCAGACGCAAGCTATCCTCACGATCTATTTCCTTGAATTTTTTATCCAGTAATGTCAAAATAGTAGGTACAGATAATATCGCGTGCAAAAGTGTAACAGTATTTATATTACACTCGATGACACATCAAGCTCTACAGTTTGCACTTTTGACTGTATTCCCTCGTAATAGCGATGATTTTTGAAGTGAAACTGTATATATGATTGATGTATGTCGTGTGTACACACGGCTCCACATCATGCTTCAGTTTCTATTATAAAGTTGACTAAAAATATTTCCATGTTTGGCTTTTCCCGACCGGCTTCTGTTAAAAACTTAAAGAATATTAAAGTCAATTGACCCAAAGGTTCTTTTGCCGTAAGTCTAAACATGATACAATTGCTCACTGCTATTCAGATAGGCATCTCGTATAAGGCGAGAGAATACTAAGAAGAAAGAAGAATAAAATACTAAGTATAAATCAAATACACACACTAAATACATGCATATTATAGTAAGAAAAATCATAACATAAGAAATACACAAACAATTAGAACTTAATAAAAAAAAACATACATACAACACAAGACAACGAAACAAAATCCAACTTACTTAGCCCAGAACCAACTATTGAAAAAGAAATATACTATACGAAGGTGCACAAATGTATAACAGATTACCAGATAATGTTGAAAATAGTAAAACTATTCCAATTTACAAAAAAACTATTAGAAGAATATGTAAGGACGAACATTGCCGTCAAATAAATATAATATACATGTAGTTACACTAAGCAATTTTTTTCTCTATAAACTCGCTCAGACTAGTAAAAAAAAATTTAAATTGTTATAACTATTCTCAATCAGAATGATCAGAGGGCTGGCTTATTCCTAGGGGAGCGCATAAGCATTGCCATTCAACGTGGCAATGCTGCCAGTCTTCTGGGCACAATGCCGGACGACAGCGATGCCGAGGAGTACTTTGACGCCTAGTCGCGCCCGCTGTTTTTGTATATTTTTTTTTTTGTAAAATATGTAAATAGTGTAAGTAACTACTATAATATATTAAATATTTTTTTATGATTCTCAATACCTATAAGTAAACTGCATCTGTTCTTTTTGAGTAAAATAAATGTCTTTGAACCGAGAATATCGGACTTGCTATAGGACCTCTGGCTAGAGACCACCCTTATGTCGGAATCTATGGTAAAGCACCTTGCGCGTGAGAGGTCCCTGTCGGTTGCTGCGGCTCCAGCAATCCCTATGGGTTCGTAAGGCTCGGTAATGCACCAGCAACTCCTTTGGTATTGCAGGTGTCTATAGCTGGAAATGACTTCTTACCAGCAGGCTCGTCACCACGTCTGCCGAAATAAGCATTACTAAACAGTCAATGTCTTCTAAAATACTTGTGTTTCAACACCTGCCAAAATATACCTATTTTACTATCAATAAAATTCAAAACGGATAAATGGTTACCAAATTGTGTTTTCTGAAATATTATAGAATGGATCCAATTTTTCTGGGCTGCCTCATTAGTCTAGTGGTTCTAAGTGCGACTTGGTCTATTTTGAGGAATAAATTGTATCCCTCAAAATAGACCGAAGTTTGATAAAAATCTTAATCTTTGGTCCTTTCTGTTACTATATCACGTATAACCAGAGTGACCGCTCAGTGAGGCGTCACCGTCACTATGTGTTGAGACCATGCCCATAAGCGGCGCGTGCGCATAACGGACAGGGCTGTCAATCCCGTTACCTTTGTACGTCAACTATTGTGTCAAGAGGCTGTTTAATGTTGATATTAGTATCTAATGGTAACGTTACTAGATCTGTAATATTAATACGAGTGCCTCAATAGTGTAGTGTTCCTAAGCGCGACAGCTACGCCAGGTCTTATGTTTAAAATTCTCAGTAGCAGTTCGGAGTTTGGGTATGTTACCGAAGAATGGCTATAGGCTCGCCCCCTATTACATGTATGATATGATTTATGCAAATAAAGATTATGATTATGGGACCTAATAACGGCGAACTGTGATGAACTAACCTAACCCTTCGGGAACTATAAGTGTGATGATATTTTATAATTTAGGCAAATATCGTAAAGTGCAGTGATGATAGCCTTATGATATGACCATTGGCCTGCCATGTCAAAGGTCTCGTGTTCGAATCCAAGGCACGCACCTCTATCTTTTCGAAATCATGTGCGTATTAATAATTAATTGTCACGCGCTTAAACGGTGAAGGAAAATATCGTGAGGAAACCTGCATGCCTGAGAGATTTTCTTGACGGCGTGTGAAGTCTGCCAACCCGCAGTGGGCTAGCGTGGCGGACTATAGCCTAATCCTTCTCGTACTGAGAGGAGACCCGTGCCTAGCAGTGGGACAATGTAATCGTAAGGTAACCTGCACACTGATACACATGACGGTGTGTGAAGTCTGTGTGGTGGAGTACAGCCTTACCCGTTTCATTCCCAGCAGAAAAAACACATTTGGAGGGTGAGTGAGTATTATTAATCACATTAGTCATTGATTGATTAATGAAACCAACCTTTAAGTATCCCTGACATTTGTATCGATCAAGCGTTACATTACAAATAAAACATGTACAAAGTACCGCGTTGCCAATGAGTGCACAACTCAACAAGTGTGGACAAGGTCACTATCGATGTGCACTGCTGCTTGCGAACATTGCCGATTGCCGCGTCACTTGACATAACTAGCAATACCGCGTGCGTTATCAACATCAACTCATTTCATTTTTTTTTTGACCTCTGACGCTCGTGTGTGTGTGTGTCCCGTCCTAAGCTAAATGCTTGTATTACGAGTGGGTTCACGTCGGTAGTGCAATGGGCGAGTTTTGAACCGGCAACCACATGATCGCAAGTCCGACGCCCTAGTCATTAGACTACCGCCGCTTGATTTTATCCCAATGCTGGGCACGGGTCTCCTCTCAGGATGAAAGGGATTACGCTAAACCTAGATCTAATACCTAGAACTGACCTGGACCTATTTTGTGCAGCCGTGAGACGGAAACGTACATTTAGGTACCTATTTTTTCTGAGATAGGGCAGCAAACGAGCTGGTGGATCACCTGATGGTAAGCGATTACCGCCGTCCATGGACAACCGCAACACCAGAGGAGTCACAAGTGAGGGCCGGCCTTTTAAAGGGAGTGCGCTCTTTTCTTGAAGGTTTGAAGGTCATATTGGTTCGAAAATACAGGCGACTGTTCTTTCCATAGTTTAGTTGTGCGAGGCAGAAAGTTTCAAGAGAAACTCACCATAACTCAAGACTTAAAAAAATGGTATCGAAAACTCTGCCGCATCGCTAACAGCCGGGAGGGAACCCAGAAGTCTAGCTGCATTGTAACGTTGTATGGGAATGCTGATTATCTGACCAAAGTATATGCCAAACTTTAGGCCACGTGGAGCGTCGTTCAGGCGTTTTGCAAAAACCCTACAAAGGGAAAATGCACTCGGACCCCACAAAGCGTTTCAACTTTCAACCAAAAATATTTCAAAAATATCATCATCATACTACATACTACACCCATGCTTTTCCGGATATTATTTAGGTCCCATGTAATATGGGGATACCCTATCGACATTAACCGGGCTCAAACCTAGACTCCGAGCTGCTACTGAGAATATCATAGAAAAACTGGGAATCAAACCCAGGACCTCTAAGGTAGCAGTCGCGTTTGGGACCACTAGACTAATGAGGCAGTTCAAAATTATAGCTATTACTAAAATATGTATAATGTTATGTGCTGTTTTCTTTCATACTTCTCTGCTTAACCTTTCGCTTATAACAGCCGTATCGGTACCTTACGCGTTCACCTGTCTTATTTCATTGGCAAAACCAGTTATTAACTAACTTACGAGTGACGCAATAGACATGTATGATGAGCAATATTCTGCGAACACGAAGGAGTTGCTAGCAAAAACACTAATTATGTAATTACCTGTGTTTCTTTAAAGGAAATAGGATGTTTAGTAAAGTTGCTAAACATTTTTGCATCTTCATCGAGTTTTTCAAACTTTTGCTTTATTATGAACTGCATTTTAGGTAGTGACCGACCGAAACATGTTATTTTGCCGAAACCGAAACCGAAACCGAAGGTTCGGTTTCATTGTAGTTTCGGCCGAAACCGAAACCGAAACCGAACCTTTTATAAAAAAAAGTCCTTAAAAAGTCGAAAAAATGTTAGTAAGCCCGTTTTTTTCTAAAATTAATAAACTCGCCGACCTATAATTACAGGTTTCTACTTTCAAAGATTTATCACAATGAAATTTCAGCACAGGTACAGAGGTTCTGTTTGAAAATTTAACTACCCTATAAAGTGAAAAAAATACATTATTTGTAACACAAAGTTAGCGATTTTTTAATGGTGGTATAAAATAAAACAAATTTATTATTAAAATATGATGCTTATATATTATGTTTATTTATTTTCAGTTACTTAAATTTTAATTATACTCACAAATATCACAATCAGTTAGCCTCGAATGGCTAATTCAAATATAATTAGATAATCAAAATATCAAAAAATTGCCAACTCGGATGTCTTTCCTTTTGTGACATTTTTTACCTAAAACAATAAAATTATTCATTAATTAAAACAATTTATTTTACCGGATTAATCGCGTTTACTATTAATTATGTGTACAACTAAACCCAGAAGCCCAACACTAACCCTAAGCGTACGTTACTCGTAAATCGTCAAAATACCTACTCACACCATTACATTACTTAAATTAATAACTATTCACCTTTCATTTTCTTGCATAGGCAGGTACCTACAATCGTTATTACATTAATAGTACACGCAACTAAGATGAATTTTAAACTTTAATGAAGCAGGTACTTAACCTTGGCACTTACACCTTTAAAATTAAATATATTCGTCAATAGGTTGGCAAACTATTAAAATAAAGCGTTAAATATTAACTATAACATGACGAATTCACAACAAAAACAAACTAAAATACTTGATCAAACTACTTACCATTATTCGCGGAACAAACACAACAGGTATTGACACGTCTACACGAGCAAAGCGCACTGATTTAGGTAGTTGCCGGCGGAGTCAGGCGAGCGACGCCATATTGCCAGCCGTGCCGAGCGCGCCCGACGCTAGCCGAGCGCGACCCGCAGGTACGATGTTGTAAGTTTCGGCGCGGCCGAAAGGTTCGGCCGTTTTTGGCCGAAACCGAAACTCGGGCCGAAACTTGATTTTTTGGCCGAAACTGGCCGAAACCGAAACCGAAACCGAAATTTCGGTCGGACACTAATTTTAGGTGATTTGTTTGTACATACTCATGCCTTTTTCTCATACGGGTAGGCAGAAACGCCAAACTACAGAACGCCATGTTGGTATGATTCTTGCATACTTCTTATGCTTCGTCCATTCATACATCTTGTCATACACACGCGCCGGTTGTGGGTATTACACACCTGACCTTTCTGAAGGACCTCACCAATAAGGTCGGTGTATGTCTTTGTAGGGTGTCCTCTAACGGCGGCTTCACATACATTTACTTTATAAATCCCTTCGTTAGTCACCTTTCATCCATTCTCTCGACATGCCCAATCCATCTTACAACATTTCTCTCAATTCGTGTCACTTTAATTATCATTTTTTAAACTGCAAAGTTGTCTTACTTATGACATAACTTTTCAATACCTACATCATTCCGAGTTACACCACACATACTTCGCAAGGAACGCAATGAATTCAATAGGATTCAGTATTTTAAATAAATGAATCAGCTTATACAATATAAAAGAAAGAAAATCCATTTAGAATATTCGGGCTGAACATAAGCTTTTGTAAACTTTTGAAAGCTTTCCGGCTTGTTCTCAAGTGGCTCAATTCATCATAATTCAACCCTTTTATTGTCCCACTGCTGGGCATGGATCTCCTTTCTAAACGAGAGGGGTTAGGCTATAGTCCACCTCGCTAGCTCAACCAAATTATTACAAAAATGTCTAATACAATAGCTCCATTTTAAACAAGTAGGTACTTAAGTAATATGATTAATATCATACCAATTTACACATACATTATATAACTTATCATGTTATGTACTTACGTATCTAAAAAGGTTTTAAAACAACCAGTTCTTATTACAAAATGGTTATTTCATAACTTTCCCATGATACAATGGGGTTTATGCAGTGTGAACCTATTACTACAACACAAACTTACATTTAAACCTCTACCGTTTCAAACTCGTTTGAATTTCAACTCAACGTCATTAAGAATAAGGTTAAACAATCAGTTTTTCTAAGTGTTTAAAGATGTTGTGTTTTCCATAGGTAGAATGCGAAAATGACCAACTAACCGACCTTGACGGTAAAAAGTTGTGTGCTGATATTTATATCGTGTGGGTTGGATCGAGGCTGTTCCGTGAATGAATGGAACATGAATCAGAATTGAATTTGTATTGGAATTTTGAATAAGTATGATTTCATATCAAGTTTAGAAAATATCCGTGGATTTCCCAATTAAATGAAATATTTTTAGTTTTCAGTAACTAATAAATAAGTATCATCTTTTGCAGAGCTTTGGCAGTGGGACTGATTCATTAGTCTAGTGGTCCTAAGCACGATCGCTACGCTAGAGGTCCTGGGTTCGATCCCCAGGTCGAGCAGTGTTATTGGGTTTTTCTATGAAATTCCCAGTAGCAGCTCGGAGTCTGGATTTGTGCCCGGTTAATGGCTCGCCCCCTATTACATGGGACCTAAACATACCGGCGAAATGTGGGTGTACATTAGTACACCTCTGCCTAACCCTTCGGGGAATACAGGCGTGATGGTATGTATGTATGTATGTACCATCTTTTTTTATCGATTTTTTTTATCTATACTACTTATATTTATATTACAAAGAGGTAAAGTTTGTGAGTTCGTGAGGTTGTAGGGGGTATCTCTGGATCTACTGAACCTATCGGAGCATCACTCGCGCGTTGCCAACCCCAAAATAGTAGAGTAGAGTAGGAAGGGGGCTGAGGGAGTAATTGGGCCTAAACGCTCCACACTCACCGTACAAACCGCAACAGTATGCATACTAATACTTGACGTCGATTCTGTGGGAGGGTAGTACTTCCCCGGTCGTGCCGACCCATTCATACTGGCATGTAGACACACCAGCGAGACACTAATTGGTACTACAATTGGATTAGGGGGCGAGCCTATTGCCACTAACCGGGCACAAATCCAGACTTCATAGAAAAAACTCAATATCACTGCTCGACCTGCGAACCCAAGACCTCTAGCGTAGCAGTCGCACTAATGAGGTAGTTCTATATTAGGTACTATATACATACATACCATCACGCTTCTATTCCCCGAAGGGTTAGGCAGAGGTGTACTAATGTAGGTACACCCACTTTTCGCCGGTATGTTTAGGTCCCATGTAATAGGGGGCGAGCCTATTGCCATTCACCGGGCACAAATCCAGACTACGAGCTGCTACTGAGAAATTCATAGATAAAACTCATTAATACTTAATACTGCTTGATCTGCAAAACCCAGTACTGCTAACGTAGCAGTCTTGCTAACAACCACTAGAATAATGAGGTACTTATATTAAGTACTATGTATTAAAATAAAAAGACAATCTTTGTGGGAATGGAAATTGTACAAGAGTAGTGGCATCATATAGTTGTATTGTCGTATCTGCATTGCAATATGACAAAAACGCCCCAACAGCACAACAATTGTAATAGTTACGACAATCTACAATCGTACGCCCACGAGGAAGCTGCGCCGGCGCAAGGTCCAGCTGTATGTGGGACTACTAGTGTGAATTACACTTATTGTAAGTATGCGGGCTTTTGTTTTGTATGATGTAATTACAAAATGACGCCTCAGTATCTTGATTTTGAGATTTTCTGAATTAGACAAACATCACGTTAACCTCAAAGCTAAACCACATATAGCTATCTAATAAATATTAATTTTACAGCTATATTTTATGCCCGCGGCTTTATCTCCCGTGAATGAATAGAAAGAATTTAATCAAAAACCAACAGGGATGATCTATTGTTTCTATGGAATCTGCATACACCAGAAAGTTCAAGCTGAGACAGAGCTTGACCTGTCCCATTAATTGAGATGAGATCTAGGTACTGCAGGTCTAAACCTGGCGCATATGCTATAACTAACAATGGAAACAATATTAAAATCTGTTCTGTAGTATTGGCGCCAACAGCTGAAAATAGAGAAGAATTCTAAAAATCACTTTTTTGCGTTTGGGGACTACTATACTCTAAGTCTAGACTCAGGTTTGATAAAACTAAAAAGCTGGTACACCAGCATCCCCAAGATCTTTTTCAGATAAAAAGTAGCCTATGTCCTCGTCAAGGTCCAATCTATCTCTATATCAAAATTTAATAGTTTAGCTGTAAGATGTAACAATCCCACAACGATACTATGAAGTTATCGCATTTAAAATAATAGCATAAAAGTATTTTTTATTGGGAGTAGATGAGCCACCTGATTGTAAGTAGTCGTCGCCACCCATAGACATCTGCAATACCAGAGGAGTTGCAGCTGTTTTGCCTTATGAACCCCTACGGACTGTAAACTGTCAGAGCCACAGCAACCGAAGGGAAACTGGCTCTCACCCGAAAATCTCAAATCACACACCAAGGTACGGCAGACTCCGACGTAAGGGTGGTCGCCAGACAGACAGACCTCAAAAGGTCCTACCACCGAGCGAAGTATGGATACTTGTTAAGAGGGGACTCGACTAAGGAATTTGAAAAATAGGTATTTGAAGAAACTATTGCCGTCGCGCTGCACCTCCAGTCTCTCCCCGTATAGTGCGAAAAGGACAACTGCAGCTTGGGATGATTTTACCTACAAAAACCTTGACCAAAAGACGTTTCGTATTCTGCTGTTTTCTTCTTCAAAAGTGGATCGATCTAAACAATTTATATATCAAAATTTAGAGGAAAAGCATGTCTATGCTTCTATAATTTTATTTTTTATTAAAAACTTTTCAAATTTGTCTGATAGTCGCCTGAACATGACGGTAAAAACGGTTTTTTTTTTTCGAGTTTTTGAATTGTCACATTTTCTTGTGATTTTTTTTTTGGAAAAAATGAAATAATCGGGGCATGTATGAATTAGATCTAGATTTTTTGGAAAAATATCATTGCTCTAGAGTCATTATCTACGGAGAAAATAGCAGAATGCGTTTGTATGGAGAAAGGCTCACTAGAGTACTCTCTTAAAGGATGGCTTTGATAATAATGTACCATAAGATGTTTGTCAAAAAATGAACTGTATTATATAGTTGATACTTAGTTATCAGTATGTTTATTTGTATATTAGAAATACTGGGACTGGCATGTTCTTGTTTAGAATGAAAGTGTCTAAAATAAATAAAGACTAAAATATATACCATCACGTCTGTATTCCCCGAAGACCTAGTTCAAGTCGTACTTACTTATGTACACAGTTCGCCTATAAGTTTAGGCCCTATGTTATAAGGAAAGCATATTGCCATTAACTGGATGGGCCCAAATCCATACTCCTTGCTACTGAGAATTTCATAAAAAACCCAATTACGTTTTGCTTGAGACGAATCAATCTCATAACTTCTAACATAGCAGAATATAAGTTATAATCTGCCAGTTTTAAATAATACGTTAACAATAAAACACGGAAATAATCGAAAAAAATTTCAAGGTTTCGAACTACGCATCTTACGTTAAATACCAATTATAGATTCTACACACTAATGTTTTTTAAACGCGACGGGTCACATTATACTGGTCGTTCCGAAGTTCGACCTCCGAGCGTGACCTTATATACGTGTCAATTGTTACCTCTGCTTACCTTATGTAATGTTTAGCGTCCGTGGATAATGTTGGAGCTAAGTAATCATTATAATGAAGACAGGTAGATATTTAAAAAGTTTGTTGAGGACGTCCGTTTGTAGGATGGCCAGGTGGATAGATGGATTGAGGTGACGATTTGCGAAAGGTGGCTGGAAGCAACTGTATGAAAAGATCGGGCTCTGTGACGTTCAGTTAAAGACGCCTACGTCCAGCAAGGATGATATTAATTAATTAACTAAAATGAGCAAGAATTTTAGAAATGTGCAAGCCACATTTAAAAAAAAGGTTATTTAAATTCGAAATGAATAATACTTAAGTATAGAAACCACATGTTGAGTTATTTTAGGGAAATGAAAAATACGACAGCGGGCACGATTCAAACCTGCGCTGCGTCTTCTGGTTAAAATCACCAGACTCTATGACCGCTAAGCCACTGCGAGTCTGCGACTCCCACCCGCCTAGTCGAAATTTGCCTTAACATTTTTAATTTACATCTTTGAGGTGGTTTCCTTCACTAAAATAACTTAATATTCTTTGCATGGAAAATGCCTAAATAATACAAAAAGATAACCACAAGTGGATTTACAAAAACCTATTCATAAAACCCTACTTGAAGTTTGTTGGCTTTCTTTTTATTTCACAATTTATGGCATCAGGTTGTCGTCATATTTAATTTTCACTAATGTCAAATAAAAACTGGGAGAGGGTGGTTCTGTAGATACTATTAGCTCTTATGTGGCTTTACTCATGATGCAAGATGGAGTGGGCTTTTTCAATCCAATTTAAGGTCAGATTCTGAGTCACAGTATGGCCTCCAATATGTGTCAATACTTATATAACGTAAGTCAGACAGACATGACAAATTGTATTTTAGCGTTTCATTGTAAAATATGACATAATATAGTGACTTTGAAGATACTATTCAAAAGATTGTTTCCTGTTTTTAGACGTGAAAATTAAGCAAATTAGTTTCGGCTGTCATTTTGTATATCTGCACAAATTGTCATATGTCTTTGTTACTACTGCTGTTCTTTTGCGGCTCTAATTACACATAATTGCAGTCATAATAATTTCAGTCATTTTACATAATATAGTTAGACAGAAATGTACTAATGTACACCCACAGATCACCGGTACGTATACGATCCATGTAATAGGGGGCGAGCCTATTGCCATTAACCTGGCACAAATCCAGACTCCGAGCTGCTACTGAGAATTTCATAGAAAATCCCAATAACACTGCTCAACCTGGGGATCGAACCCAGGACCTGTAGCGAAGCAGGGACCACTAGACTAATGAGGCAGTCAATAATAGTTTCGTGAGTAAAATGCTCACAACAATTAAAATGTTAGGGTTAGACAAAATCCTTACACATTCAATTATTCCAATACCGATTCGATTCATTGATGTCTAAAGCTTCAAGCCAGAATCCTTTTAAGGATAAATAGGTATTCGTGAGCGAATCTCTGAGAAACAAAATACTTACACAGTATATTTTCTAGGCAAGTAGTGAACATAAAAGGCAAATTGTATGTCTAGTTATTTCAAATTGAATCAACCTTCATTGAGATCCTCACGCTTTTTGACATAAATGGAGCTTGCAGAATGTGTATAACGTTACCACAATGCAGGTTCGATTTCGAATCATAACACTAATAAATAATCATAGGGCCACTTTTTAACAAATGGTTCTAAGGGCTAAGTGCTACGCTAGAGGCCCTGGGTTCGATCTCCATG
Organism: Subacronicta megacephala; assembly: GCA_958496365.1. Taxonomy (NCBI): domain Eukaryota; kingdom Metazoa; phylum Arthropoda; class Insecta; order Lepidoptera; family Noctuidae; genus Subacronicta; species Subacronicta megacephala. Next base: position 4,301,345 of record OY292540.1, on the reverse strand, counting down.
TCGAGCAAAGTGGTATTCGATTGGAAGACTGCATTTGTGCCCAGTTAATGGCAATTGGCTCGCCTCTTTATTACATGGGACCTAAACATACCGGCGAAATGTGAGTGTACCTTAGTACACCTCTGCCTAAGCCTTCGGGGAATACAGACGAGATGGTTTGTTATATTACGTAAATTACAAGTCCAATACATTTTCTTCCTTCAATTTTCCCTTTCAAGCCTACATAACAGCGGATCGACTCTCGCGCAGATTGTTACGAGCATGACGTCAAGCGCCCGCGCCGGTGACATCATGCTCATGTAGGAACAGCCTACACTGAACTATGATCAATAGTATGTTCAATATTCAAATGTTTTTATTTCAAATAGCTTTTGTCCGCAGCTTCGACCGCGTGGACGTTTCTTTTTATTTTACGGGATAATAAATATAGCCTATGTCACTCAGGAATAATATAGCTTTCTATTGGTAAAAGAATTTTCAAAATCGGTTCAGTAGATCCAGGTATACACTACAACCTCACAAAACTTTAAATCTTATAGGTAATATTAGTATAGATATAGTAAGGCGTACTACAAGCGTTTATGTAACGTTATTGACTCTAGTTGCACAGTTCCAAAAAGTTGATCCTATGGAGAAGAATCCGGCATGAAACTCCATGGACACTCTTTTAAAATAAACATTGGCACATTGACATTGAAATGGAAATCGGGATTATTAAAATTAAAAGAAGGTTCCCAGCATCTGAAAACTCGATATTAATATCCTAAAATATTAAAAAAATCTTTATGGAAAAGTAAATAAATAGAATGGAATATAATGGTTCTATTCTATTGGTTGGTACTGATGTATCTAATTAGACATAAATGGCTACAATTTACTCACATTTACAGTCTCCGTTTATATAAAGTTGTGGTAAATAATGTGAATAATTAGTAGATTTTCTCAAAATTCATTGATGTGCGGTGGTCTTAATATTAATAAGTTTGCAGAAGAGCGTCGATTACGAACGGCCTCGATTCGAGGACGACCTGACAACGATACCAATACATCACACGTGACCCTTATTTCATAACATATAGAATTCACTTTACTATCACTAACTACGTGACTTAACTTGGTTTAATGGACATCTTTATTACTGAGGAATAAGGTTGAGTATTGCGATTTTTTGCTTATCATTTTATATTAAAACAATTTACCTACCATGTGGAATAAAATATTATATAATTAAAGACCTGATTTGATTTATAATTAAGAAGACTAAGTTCGAACCTTATTAGGATAGCAATTTAATACGTACTTATATTATTATAATTATTAAATTGGAAAATCAAAGCTTACTATTCCTCTACTGGCTCTCTTATAAGTAAACCATGCACTTTGAAGCGGCGCGCGGCGGTAGCCTAATGGCTAGGGCGTCGAACTTGCGATGATGTGGTTGCCGGTTCGAAACTCACCCATTGCACTACCGACGTGAACCCACTCGTAATACAAGTATTTAGCTTAGTACGAGGGGTTAACAAGAATACTAGTAATGTGCGACCCACATTGCTAGTAAGCCTTTTTTTTTTAATTTTAAAATAAAATAAAAAAAAAAAATTATTGCGCCATTGCGAGTTGGTAAAATACACACGCCGTCAAAAATATATATTGTATAGGCTTCCCATACAATAAGAGACCCTCGTTAACTGGTTTTGTATAGCTTGATGTGTAGCTGTGTGTACAGACTCCAGCAGGTCAAGGTATACAAAACTGTCAAATTTCTCCAAATGAATTTAAACCTTAAATTGTTGAAATGATATTTATTTCTGTAAATAGATCTTTTCAGGACACTTTTACAAGTCGATTTTTTACTTTTTTTTAACTACTTAGATGGCGCCGACGTTTCCTATCTGACGACCTCTGAGAAGAAACGTCGAAACAAACTCAGAGAATCATGGTCTCTTTTAAAGTCCAGACAATAGTTGTAGTTAGATATGCGAGTTTAACAATGTAGGGCAAAATCTGAACAGGTCTTTTGAAGAAAGAGCCATAGCAGCTTTGAGTTGACCTGTCCTAACTGACGGCACGCATACATCAGTCATCGTGTAGCTCAACCATTTTATAGGGAGCTCAACGACCCGTCGCACAACGATACCAGATCAGCAGGACATTTGTGTAGGTCATGTGAAATACTCAAAACTGTCAGAGAAGTTTATTATACATCTGATACGTGTTAAAGCTAACCTACATAGTACTCACATTTACATTTTAATATCGTACAATTAACATTTGAAAACAAAATAATATATGTTGAAGATAAAGTTCAAAATCAACTGAGAAAATTTGACATTTTGTGGTAATTTGATGTGCTGGCTAACGTACATACAGCCATAGACAGGTTCCTCACGATATTTTCGGGAAATTATTAATTTATTAATACGTTAATGACTTCAAAATGTTACAGGTGTATTTTGAAATTCGCGGTGAAACGATCGGTCTTAACATCTACCATGTAACTTCTTCGAAAATAACTATAAAACTTCGAGTCAATATTTCTTATGACCGACTCATCAAAAAAGAACCACAAAATTCATAATGAGCACGTAAATTGACGAAATTTTACATAATTACTCAACGTTGTCCACTTGGGATGCCCCTGATGGTCTCTGTTTGGTTTGACAAGGGCAAGCGAGGGCGCTGTGCTTGCGCAACGTAACCACATTCGCGAATAATCTTCGGCAATATTAGTTTAGGATTATTCATTAGGTGATACGATATAATAAGCTTAGTGTGAACTTTGGATGACCTTTCGTGACCTGTTGAAAAATTGATTGAAATCGTGATTACACTTAAAGAATGTAGGTGCCACCGCGGGGCACAAGCGGGAGTGTAGAGCTTAAACGGCGGGTTCGATTTCCAGGTTAAACAAAGCCTTTTTAGATTTAGTTTTAATGAAATTTTTAGTAGGTAGAATTTCGGAGTTTGGATTTGTAAACATATAGTAAACTGTAGGTGTAAAATTAGTTCACAAATTCTTTAGTGGATTCAGTGGCGTAGCTAGGTACCTAACCTAAGGCCCTGGGGCAAAAAATAAACTAGGGCCCCAACTAAACTATTTAAAATCGTTTGCACCGTATTCGTCGTTTTCCGAATTCGACCTAAGTAAGTCCTGTAACAGACACAGGCACCGGAGGCACGTTTATATGGTCCCGTTGATTCTCCTGTATTTTTCAAATAAGTTGCCATTATTAAAGTCGCTTTCCTGGAATCTGGTTTATTTATATTCCGAATGTGGGACAAAATTTCAGTAGTTCTATTTATAGTTTGTAAGTCAGAGTCCGAGGGGCCCTCTGAGCTTGGGGGCCCCGAGGCACTGCCCCGTCTAGCCCTCCAGTAGCTACGCCACTGAGTGGATTTGAACCTTGAATTATGGAGTTGACTGGCCATCATCATATTACATGATCAGATACCCTTAATCCATATTGCTTAATACCTATCATCAATTGATCATCCTTCTAACCTTTTAATATGACAACTGGGGCCGACGGTTTAATTACTAAACACATACACATCAAGCTATACATATTCAGTTTAGACTGTCCTCCTATTGTAAAGGTTTTCCATACAATTCAAGGCCAGCTTATACTGGTTTTGTATAGCTTGATGTGTTGCCGTGCGTAGGAGTCTTGATGTATAAGAATGGTTACCCATCCACAGACTGACCGCGGTAAGTGCAGATTAACCTTGCAGATCGGTTGATTAGCTAATTATTATCACTTTAATATAATATAAATAAATGAACTTTAAATCAATGTTAATAAATATCCCATTGAAAACTAAATCTGAATAAATAAACACTTTATATAAAGCGATTCGCGATATTTCGACACTATTACGCATGCGAATATATGCGCGAATAATCTTGATACTCTAAAAATGGAGGTACCAATTTACTCAATCACCTTGCCGAGTTCGGATAGAGCTGCCATTAATCGACTCTATGTATTACTCAACTCGATATCTTCGCCTTATAGAGAGGAGAATATTTATTAAATTGTCAATCGATAGAAAAAACACTATTTGTTTTGATATCTACCTTATTGGAATAGCAGCTGAAAGTGGCAAGCGACCAACGACCTGGGAATCAAACCCACGAGCTCTAGCGACTGAGGCCGTACTGAACTTTTTTTAAATAAACTGTATATTTATTTTATACGTTCCGATAAAGAATTGCGCCAGAGGCCCAATTTCTTTCTCAGTCCCTCCGTTCCTTCTACTTTTCTCCTTCCCCTCCCTTTTCCTTGGCTCGGCAACGCATCGCAACTTCTTTGGTATTGCAGATGTCCATGGGCGGCGATGACTACTTAACATCAGGTGGCTTGGCTGTTCGTTTGATGAGTTATCCCAGAGTTAAAATGAGATTCCCTTATTCCACCTTATTCTATCGGCATTTATCCACGGGGTCCAATTCGGATGTGAGAACAGTAACACGATCTATAAATATTACATAGATAAAGATACATAACTGTTTAACACCAGTGCAAAGGCAAACAGCGTAACGAACCCACGCGGAAAACTTTATATGTAACTTTGTATATTTACCAAATTGTAGCCTTACCAACACCTAGGCTAGTACGACACGAAATAATGTTGTCGTTGCATACTCGTGCTGGAAGTATGACTGAAGACGAAATAATGCAAAGACTTAATTATCTCACGGGACACAATGTTCCCACCTAGCGTTTGGTGAACGATACTCGCTAGCGTATAGCTATCAAATGCTTTGTATGTAAAATATGATCTGTAGAGGCTTTATAAGTACCTTTTTTTTATCTGTGTGAAAATCCTCCTGGATGTCCTCCACTTCTGGAAACGAAAGTACCTACAGGTTTTCCAAAATATTTGATAGAAGCGATAAAGTGACTACCTTTTTTTTTGTGGGGTTGGAAATGGTTTATGCAGTACCCACCGCCCCGGGGAGAGCGATGGGGTGTGTCGGACTCCGCTCTGAAAACAGCAATCTACCGACTTAAACCAACCTTGGCATTTCGCGTCACCACTGTAGTGCCGGGACTACGGGAGCACTGTGGCATTAGTCTGCAGCTACGGCATTCGTCTGCAGATATAGTGACTACCTAACTTAACTACTGATTTGGCTACTGTAAGTTATATCAATAAGTTTATCTAGGCTCATCCCCTGTTACATGGGTTCATTTTTATGGTACGGAAAGTCTTCATGGATCGTCTGTTTTACAGAGGTGGTAGAGTATGTCGGACTCGTACCGAATAAAGACCGCCTTTCCTTGCCCTATAATGACGGACATAGGATCTCACGATTGACACATTAGGTAGTTTATCCCCCCTTCCAATCATTACACAGGACTTAATCTAGAATTGAATATTATATGAGCAAAGCAAAAACCCAGTAACCTTTTAAGCATCAACTTCAAAGTTATGAAATGCCACAGATAGCTTTAAGTCAAGTGGAGCACAGTGTTACATCAAGGTCCACCGTGTTTTTATGCTAAACTGTGCGTGGGCGCCTGTGCCTACCCACGTAATAATTAGAGAGGAGTTAATGACGTTGAGTTGAATGTTTATTTACTGATACAGGCCTTCTTTGGGGGGCTCGTTGCTAAATAAGTTGATATTCAAGGTTAAGCTGCATTTATCAGTCATTTTATGGGCTGGTGACGATTATGAAGTTAGCGAAACTCTTTTGTGGAGGGCGAGAACTTAGTTGTTTTACGAATATCTATGATAGACTAAAATTCTTCAGAATACAGTAACATTCGTAAGGCGTACTTATACAAGTAAATATTAGTAATGGGTACATTCGTGGGTCCAAAATGTCGCATTAAAAGGAAAAGTCATTCTCAATAGAGTTTAGGCAGTTCTGAGGGAAACATATCTAAAAATTCTTATGACCTAGTGGCAGATACGCTTACCGTTATGTAGACGGTAGTCAGAGTTCAAATTAAAAACCGTCTATCCACTGTCTTTTCAAAATTATGAACGAATTTGAAATTGATTTGGAAGTCTCGATTTATCATCATCCCTTAAACGAAGACACCTTTGGAATTCCTTGGTTTTAGAAGTGTATAAATGCATGGATATCAATGATTAGATTCACCTCTCCTAAGAGAACGTAAGTAGTTACCACGACGTAGCTAATAAGTGCCCGCAGAGTAAGATGTTATCATGTTTATAGGCCATAACAGCTTACGCCATTATAAAACTTACTTTATTGCAGTAAGCGTGATTGGAGTTAATTTAATGACTTGCTAATAAGGCGTAATATCATCAAGAACAGGCACTTGGTTTAGTAAGGATGGTTGGCCAATCATAGCGTCGATCGGGATCCTTTAAAGACTTTATAAACGACCTCTGAGAAGAAACGCCGAAACAAACGGCACACATATATCAGTCATCGTGAAACTCAACCATGTTTTAAAACATCGATTCCCATTTTTCGTACGCATAGGTACCTATAAGAATCTTTACTTAGAAGCCCTTAAAGCCTGACAACCAGTTTATCCTTAGGTTATCAGTATCGACTATAAATTTGGATGTGGAAGTCTGATGGCAGTCGCTTTTTGTAAACACCAATTCAACCGCATCTTGTAATCCTCCGTAAATAATTTGTAAGGCTCCTGTAAGGCTCCATAAATAATTTTATTCAAATGTACCTATAAGTTTTAAGAACCTTCAGAGTGTGTTTTTCATAAAATACCTTCTGCACAATTCGACTGTCAAATGTAGTGACGTTGCGTTATCATTAAATCTGTTAATTAAATAACTGGACATTACTTAAATGGCTAACATCTATGTAAGGATATTGCCAAATAAATTGGTGACCACAAAACGAAATTAAATTGATTCAAAATTAAGTGAAAAAGTCATTTTCAAACTCAATCAAATGGTCGTCACACTCTTGTTTGCAACAATCAATGATTCACATTCTTAGTATAAAAAAATATTTCTGCCAAAAATGGATTTTCCAAATAAAAAAACTGTTATTTAAAAACTAATCAGGAATAATTAAACCGTTGCTTAACGTTTTTGGTTAATAATAAATCTTATGTTTTTTTAAGTGACAATAGGTTTTAATGACGTCATCGTATCTTGACGCCTAATATCTATTGAGCATTGACCCCTCTTACGAGTAGATAGTCGTCCTCTTTTTTTAAAGAGGGGGGAAACCTTAGTAAGACTACCGATCGTCGGGATGAAGACGGATGGATTTTCCCAGCTATGTTGGAGTAGGTGTCAGTAAATGTTTAAGAGATTTTAGTATTAGATGGCGGGTTATTTCTAACTGATAAGAACCTCTGATAAGAATCACTGTTTTCTCTTCTGACACTGACAAACTCGGAGAATCATTGACTTTGAGAGTCCTCATATGTAAGTAGAGAGAGATAGATAGAATATTCTTTATTCTACATCAAAAACAATGACAAGTATATGTTGTAAATTATAGATAAGTACAATGGGCGGTCTTATCGCTAAAAGCTATCTCTTACAGACAACCTTTGGATGGACTGAAGAGAAACGAAGTCATAACCAGGTAGTCTGGCATACATCAAAGAAACTAAAAACTTAAACTGACGTACACTTACTTACACTGTAGAGATTACAACTAGAAATTCGGCATGTAGTTTAATGATTGCAGCTCAAAAATGAGTAAATGTATAAATCTTTTGTCTACAAATCCTAAATTTCACTGTAATTCTTGATAAGCAATGATTTTCAGCCCAGACCACCCAACAGCATACAATTTACATAATATTATTATTTCATAGCATATCTAGCAAGATTATTATTTTATCGACATCGTTGTGCAAGGCAAGTACGCCCACATTGCTCATCTTGCAGTTACAACATATTGAATATCGATATTATTATAAACTAACTTTTTGCCGCGGATTCGTTTCCGTTGTCAATAAATTATAAGAATTTGATCCAATATGATTCTATGGCTCTACTTAAAACATAAAGTTCTATCTCTATTTCAGAATCAGTTTGAATAATTGAGATAAAATGAATCCGCAGTGTTTTTATTGAAGCATATCCTTTCTGACAATTAAAGTAAAACTTAAATCTGTTCAGTAATTTATTTCAACCCCTAACAAACAGGCAAGAAATCCAGTAATCACTTTTTTGGGTCCGGTAACGTTTTTTTAATTTTTTAACGTTTTAATATAACCCACCAGAATTTTTTTAACACACAGGTTTTGTACAATTTTATAATAAGGAGTATTTCAGTCTGAGGAGCTCGTGGCCAAGGCTAAGTAACAATTATCAGGATTATAGGATCGATCGATCCGCAAGTTTAAGTTGCGCTTGCTCCGGTTAATGGATGGGTGGTGATTGAAATCCCAATACCACTGCGACTGGGACTTGATCCCAGTTTACGCATTCACGACTAATGAGGCAGGTTAATATTAGGTTTTACTTTAAAAAAATATATTTCCTATCTTTACATCACTTTTACCATTTTATAATTTGTCACTTAAGAGGGGACTCTAGTCCTAAGGAATTTGAAAAATAGGTATTTGAAGAAACTATTGCCGTCGCGCTGCACCTCCATTCTCTTCCTGTACAGTGCGAAAAAGACAACTGCAGCTTAGGCTGATTTTACCTATAAAAAAATTGACCAAAAGACGTTTCGTATTCTGCTGTTTCCTTCTTCAAAAGTGAATTGATCTAAACAATTTATATATCAAAATTTAGAGGAAAAGCATGTGTATTGTCGTCTATTGTCATATTTTTTGTGACATTTTTTTTTGGAAAAAATTAAATAATAAGTAGGGGCCCGTATGTATTAGATCCAGATTTTTTGGAAAAATATCATTGCTCAAGAGCCATTATCTACGAAGAAAACAGCAGAATGCGTTTGTATGGAGAAAGGCTCACTAGAGTACCCTCTTAAGGGGTCTCCTAGCACAGGTAAGTATATATTTAACTTAAAAGGAGGTCCCTATGTAAGATTTACTGTAAAATTTGTACAAGTTTCTGCAATAAACATTTTAATTATTTTTTTTATACATCCCTTCACGCCTATATTCCCGAAGGGTTAGGCAGAGGTGTACTAATGTACACCCACGCCTCGCCGATATTTAGATCCTATGTAACAGGGTTTAATTTTTATTTTTTTAGTCTATACCTAATATTTTATCCACACCCCCGTCCTTCTGAGCGATCATCAAGTGAAGTGAAATAAAGCGAACACGCTATGCTTGCGCGCGCTCAGTCAAGGCCACGCCCACTGCACACCGACGCTCAATACGTCACCAGCCGGAACTAGCCACTGATTTACACCCTCAGTAGATTCTAAGCTAAGAGAGAAAGGTTTAGTGACTAAGAGTATTAATTTAGTGTTTGAGGAGTTGTCTAAATTCGTTGAAAAATCAAACCATCACTAACGCCTGTATTCCTCGAAGGATAAGGCAAAGGTGTCCCTAATGTCCACACACAGTTCGCCGGTATGTTTGGGTCCCATGTAATAGAGGGCCAGCCTATTGTCATTAACAGGGCACAAATCCAAGCTCCCAGCTGCTACTGAGAATTTCATAGAAAAACCCAATAACACTTTGCTCGACCTGGAAATCTAACCCAGGACCTCTATCATAGTAGCATGGTAGTAGTCAAGCTTACGAATAATAGTCCAATTAGACAATATTCACGTTTAAAAGGCAATTTTTGTTGCAGCCATGTGAAAAAAAACCTCTTTTTTACCAGATAAGTATACATAGAAAATCAACGGTTTGTCGCAACTAAATCGTTTAGCTTGCATCTCAGTTACTTAACCGTTGCGTGTACATTACGAATGACTCTTGCGCATGTATTACTACAGCCTGGGAATACAATATAAGGTTCAAACTACGGCTAACTGAGGTTAACTTAAGATAGTATTGTTTTAAAATAAAAACACTATTTCGAAGAATTCTTTTGTCATTCTGTTTTCGTTCGCCAGAAAGGTCTGATAAATGATATTATTTCTATAAATTTATCTTTTAAAGGCATTAATTAACTGTGTCGTTTTTTTTAAATTAAATTTTAGGAGCATATTAAATTACATTTATTTTACGAAGAGTTATTAAGAGACTTTCCCTTCCACGTTCTGAGAGAAGGTCTGACTATTTTTTTTACAGATTTTCTAGGCTTTTCCCAATTGTATTGAAATCGGCTTCTAGTCTAACAATATGCGGCTGATTATCGATATTTGATTGGGTGCCATTTTCTTAAAAATAAACTGGTAATATCAGGCTTTTCGAATTATTAATAAACGCTTGTGAAAGCTTATTTATTTGAAATAAAAACATTTGATTTGATTTGACCACTAAGTTACGGGAATTCGTTTGATAATCAGAAGGGATGCCAAACTTGTTCTTGATGACTGGGGAATTTATATAAATCATAAATTTGAAATAATATCGTAATCGAATCGAATTAATCTAATCGTAATGATTTACAACTTTACAAGTAATTTACCTTGTAACTAAGTTATCTTTCCAATCTAGAAACTTAGTGCTCCATTCCAAGTGAGATATGCAATGCAAGTAAAAGGCATTTATTCTTACAAAACATCAGGTTTCATTTATTTTGTTTGTAGATTGATAGCACATCGTTTATTCCATACTAATATTATAAATTAACTCTGTAAGTTTGTTAGTAAATTACATTTTCGCGCATAACAGTGTTGGTTTAGAAATAGGTTCTATCTTTTGTCTCACAAAGCCCTTTGGTATGATAATAATAATTTATGTCGGGAAACACCGTTCATTTTATATTTCCTTATCCTAGTACTTATATCTAATTCATTTAATCTCACTAGATTCTTCTGGCCACTGCCAGAAGTAAATTTTTGGCTAGTGGCTTCTATACTAGATGTAACCTGTCACGTGGAAACTATAAATAACTTAACATACATAACATACCATCACGCCTGTATTCCCCGAAGAGTTAGGCAGAGGTGTACTAATGTAATGTAATGTCCCATGTAATAGGGGGCGAGACTATTGCCATAAACCGGGCACAAATCCAGACTCCGAGCTGCTACTGAGAATTTCATAGAAAAACCCAATAACACTTTGCTCGACCTGGGGATCGAACCCAGGACCTCTAGCGTAGCAGTCGCACTTAGGACTACTAGACTAATGAGGCAGTCAACTATAAATAAGTATGTCAATAATAAGTATGTCAGGCCTTATTAATAAATGTATTTCAAATGAGGAGTACACTTAATTTCTTGGTGACGTGCGTTACTTAGTTGTATTCATATGGATTTAGGACACGTCCCAATATTATCTTAAGAGATCTACGAAGTACGAAAAATATGAATTTGATTGTGGTCCTACGATACGGAAGATCAACCTGTCCATTTAAATTGATATTTTTTAATGGAGTGCACGTTTGGTGTAGTGGCTAAACTTATTGCCACTACTGTTGAGTCGAGTGACGTGGGTTCGATTCCCACTCGGGATAAATATTTGAGAGGTTCGAACATATTTGTTTCAAGTTTTATGTATGTTAATTTTATGTTTGCGAAGTCCTCTACGGGACTATTTCATAGTGTGGGAGCTATCTGAATAAAGGATAACCCACTATTTTTGTCAATTTGAACCATTGCTTCCATCTTGATCTAGTGAAAGAAGTTCATTCATTGGTCGAGCATTCAAGGCTAGGCATTATGCAACACAAATAATATAGTTTCTATTGTGCTTACTTTGTAACACCTGTCAACTGTTAGTAATGCATTTTTATATCCGGTTAATAAATGTGATGATATTATCATCAGATTCCAGATTTTTTTCTCAAAACTAGCTGACCCGAGAGACATTGTCCTGTCTTGGTTATATGAATATGTGAATTCAATTCGAACTGGAATAAAGAATAAAAAAAACGCGCGACGTTAAAATAGTCATTTAGTTTTCTAATACTTTCCAATTTTCTGCGCAATTTTGTTCATTTTCTTCCGTAAGAAACTTCTACAAGAATTATAAAACTTAAAAAAAAGATGAATGAAATGTTCACAATGTTATTTATATGTATAAGGGAACAATTTTCTTCTAAATAAACAAGTTTTTAACCTCATCTTTCGATCAAAAATGCAACGCTTAATCCAACTTTAGTGGATAAATATATTGTGTATATACCTAAATTATAATGATAACGTTAGCAGCTGGGCATGGTAGAAATTTAGAATGAGAAATTATCGCTAAAATTCTGTTAACAAGTGCAAGTTGGCTGTCTTCACATAAGTACCTCCAATTAATATCAGTATTATTTAACTGTCAATACAAGAAGCAAGCAGTTTTAAATCTGTTAATACATTTAAGAAATCAAAGGCGCCTGCCCTGAATTAGAACTTTAGCCCAAGTCATCGTTTTACTTAAGCACGAAGTCCAAATTTAAAATACCCACACCTATTTGTTGTTTATATTTTAAGACAAAAAAACTGGCATAGAATGATATCTGTTAACTAAGATAGCTACAATCATTAATACGTTTTATTTTTATATCTCCTCAAGTAGGTACATTTTCGTCATTTTTGCTTCATATTCTTATGGTCCAAGTGCAACTGCTATGCTAGAGGTCTTGGGTATGGACATGCTGATTTCCTCAAGATGTTTTCCTTCACCGTTTTTAAAAGCAGTAGTGATAAAATAATTTGCACAAAATAGTAAAGCGCATGTCTGGGTTCGAACCTACAACCTACAATTTGTAAGTTATTCGCGGCCGTTATCACAAGGCCACCACCGCTTCATATATATCCGATACGTCTCCGATTAATGGCAATCGGCACTGTGGGTGTACATTAGGACCACCTCTGTCCAGTCCTCTGGACAATATAGGCATGATGGTATGTTAACAACTTAAGGTCTGAATGTTTATTCGCATGCATGTATGAACGTCAATGATGTAAAACAAAACAAAGAAATCGATTGGCTTGACCTTTACAAATGTTCTTAAATGATGTGTTTACTTCAACGCAGAAATACTAAAAGTTATGAACATGCGATTGGTTCTTATTTTTTGACGTGAGCTCCAAATAGTCCATATATATCCTACTAGTTAAAAAAAATGTAAAAAATCGACTTTGAAAGATCTATTTACAGAAATAAATATCATTTCATCATTTCATTTCATTGCCTCCGTAACGTGGAAGAAGGATTACATTATTTATAGTCAGCAAGTTAATAGTTTGACAGCAAGGCTGATTTTATTCAAAAGTGATTCGATGTTGATGTCAAATTTGACTTAATTTTTTTTTTAGGTGGTCGCAAATTGTTAATCATTAACAGATACTAATGTTAATCGCAGTAAGATTTGCGTCATCAACTAAAACGTATTAACAATAATGATTTTTGAGTAAAAGCTTTAGTACAGTAGTTTTAGTAAATCATTATTGTAGCAGATAATAGTGGAAAATAGAGAATTCTGCTAAAATTGTCGATTTTACTATTGTCTTTGAAAGAATAATGATTTAAGCAATCAGTTGTGGATAAGTTACAGTTGATATCATCAGATATAAGAAGGCGAGACGATCCGCCTTAAGAAGTTGCCTTTCGATCAGTTTATGCTCTGAATTGTCTCTGAATCTTATTGATATATGATCATTCATATAAGAATATCGTCGTTCATAGAGATTATTTTAAAATACACCTCAATCTTATTTCTATAAGTAGGTATTCGAGTATCTTTTAACTTCAAGAAGAACAAAACAGATGTTATTCATCTACCCTTCTGAATTTCTGAATTTCTACATGTCCCATGTTGAAAAAAAAGTTGAAACCAAATATTTTATTATCTGTCCAAAGAATTGACAAATCCTTTTTTACCGTTACTACTACACCTGCTAGTGCGGAAAGGCAGCATGACAATCTCGCCAAGTAAAATAAATTGTGTATATAATATTACGTCATCGATAAACTTAAAGATTACCAACACGCCTGTAGGTAGTTAAGTTATCTGAGATGGTTTTCAATTCCAATTCAATTTTATAGAAATACTTAACAATTTTCCTCCGTTGTAACCTAACCTTAGGCTTATTTGTGTAAGAATGTAACCCTTGTACTGGATATGAGAACCGGTTGCTCGTCGGCAACCTTCAACTACTTACAATGACCACAGCCATTACATTTTAATCACCATATGCATTCAAAATGTCTTAAATAAAGCTTTCGGCTCAAAGGACCAAAAATATAATAGTTTGGTATAACAATATTATTTAACATTTGAATAGTCGGTTATACCAAGATCGTTCTTTATTCGTATGAAAACTTGAGGTGGGTAAATGTTTACCCTTCTTGTGCAAAAATTGTGTAAAACGTCAATTGATGAGGATAAAAAGCAAGACAAAAAAGACGAATCCGTCATGCCATATTCGGTTTGACCTTAAGAGTAACCCGAAGGTTTTTTAAGCCCACGATTATCAATGGACAGAGGTTTCGCAAACTATCGACTATTCCTTACCTTTGAATCACTTTATCCCACACAGTGCCTTCGAGGTTGTCACCTCATTAAAAAAACAATAAAAAAATCACACAACACTCGTTCTTTTGTGCATGGACACTACCACATTCCTACACATTAAGAAAAAACTATTCACATAATTCTAATTTTGAATTCAAAAACACACGTCAGATATTTACAAAATACGTTAGAAGAATGTTAAATTTTCAATTTGAAAATGTAGATTCGTGTTCGTTTTTTAAATTGTTCGTTGGCTGTCGCATCGCGGCCGCGCGTTCTGTGTCGGGTGTTGCACTGGCGAGGTGCGCGGGCGCAGACCGAACGGCCTTTACTAAAAAGGTCTTATGATCAACGTAGGCGATTATCAACTTAATTGAGTATAGATATAAAAGGATATTATAAGCTTCGTGTCTGGGTGTAATGGGAAGTGTTGATCGACCATAAAAATAAATAAAATTTTGCTTCGGACGGTAATTAAGGATATTTCTTCAGTTTGCGTGACTGTGTATAATGGGAAATAAGTTTAAAGTTTCAAATAACAATAAGCTAGTATTAACGACAACAATCTACTAGAAATAACTCTAAATCTTTAGTTTTGAGGAAATAATAAAACAATTACTGAAATATAGTCAACATACGACATATTATTTAACATTTTATTTAAAATTACTTTTAACAAAAAAGTTAAACCGCCTTCAAAAAATAATAAAATAATTTTGTCTAAAACAGTTTGGGAAGTCGGTGACGAAAACAAAAGACCCACTCAAATAGAAGTCACCGACTTCCCAAACTGTTTTAGACAAAATTATTTTATTATTTTTTGAAGGCGGTTTAACTTTTTTGTTAAAAGTAATTTTATTTTGTAATTTTTTAGTGTAAAGTTTTGTTTAGAAGTACTTCTTAGCCAACTAAACGCACTTCTCCAATAAGACAGCGATGTTTCGGAGTAAACGATAATATCATCGATGTAAACAAATTTTAGATTTTTGTTGATATACTCAAAACTGCTTAACCGATTTCGATAAAATTTTAACGGGACCACCTCTGAAGTATGACCTACCAAACAAAAAAACAATCATTAAAATCGGTCCACAACTGGCGGAGATTTCGCGTAACAAACATACAAAAAAAAAAAAAAAAAAACATACAGACGAATTGAGAACCTCCTCCTTTTTGAAGTTGGTTGAAAATAATATGACGATGAAACATGTTTACCAGTCACAGTCAGGTGACCTTTAAAATACTTCATAAAACTAGAAAAATTAAACACTAATACATGTATAAAACAACTTTGAGAATATCTTTATTTTTGCTGAAGAACACGGATGTGTTATATGAAAATTTCAATTTCCTTCATCACATATTGTTATTAATCATTCTAGTCTCTGGCAGGTGTGTCAAAAAAAAAACAAGATTAAGTAATTTTAATATTTAAAAAAATACAAAAGATGCATTTAACGAGCTCGTACACACGGCTACACGTGAAGCTATTAAAACGAGCTTAGACTACCACCTGCCATTGTAAAGGTTTTCTGGACAACGAACAAACGAGCAGATCATGCAAGAAGGCTAAAATTCAATTTTGTGAATATGTAATATGATTCCAAGGACCAATATTGGATATTAGGACCAAGAATTTCGTGATCCTTTTTTCCAATATTGGTCCACTAGTTCACAATTTATATACATTTTAATAAATTTAGGTGCTCTTTCGCTATCAACTTCATTGATCCTTTTTTACCTGAGCATGGTGGGACAGGTGTTAGATTGCCCCACCTGTCGCATTGGGGTCACAGCTCATCGACGTTTTCGACGATCAAATTTAAAACAATGAATTAACTAGCAATGACCTGACTTATGGATTAAGTAAGAGTTTGATGCCACTAAATTAGTTACAGTAATCGGTATTTTCAACCGACTTCAAAAAGGAGGAGGTTCTCAATTCGTCTGTATGTTTTTTTTTTTTTTTTAAGTTAAATATAATTACAAAGTTGCCTGCAAAGACTGCCTCATTAGTAGGTGGTAGACCACCACCACCGAGCTGTTACTGAGAATTTCATAGAAAAACCCAATAACACTGCTTGATCTGGGGATAGAACCCAGGAGAGGTCCTGAGTCTGGATTTGTGCCCTAATGGCACATGGTCTAAACACACCGGCGAAGTGTAGGTGTAGGTACATTAGTACACCTCTGCCTAACCCTTCGAGGAATACAGGCGTGATGGCATGGATGTTATGTTAAGTTCTTGAGAACTCTATTAGTATTGTCAGCCTACTTTTGATTCCCAGACCGCAAATCTAAAGTATTTCCATCTAAGGATTATTAGGTTAAAATTATCTGAAGCAGCTCAGAAGCTAGATTTATGTCTGGGCTCGACCTTTATTATATTGGAGGTAAAACAATCTTGGTCCTTTGGGTGCACCTCAGTACCCCTTTGTCGAACCATTTGAGGATATAGGTGATGGTAAGATATGTTTATGTCCTGAGTACTCTGTCTGAGTTTGCTTCAGCCTGCCAAAGAAAGTACTTAAATACCTACATATTATAAAAAAAGATACTGAAGTAAAATTTATTTATTTATTTATCCATAGGAAAACAAACAGCATTTATAATAACATTTGAACAAGTTACATCAATGTGACACATAAAGCCAATAAAGTTTTCACTGTTGTGTAAACATGGAGTGAACATAATAATGTAGAAATAAAGGAGAAAAAGAAAAACTATTTCTAAGAATTTCTAGACTTAAAGCAAAAAAAATACTATTTAAAAACAAAATGTACTACTGGAGGGGTGAATCAGAGACTACCTTAATGGAATTAATATAAGTATTTTGATTGTAGCTAAATACATCGATGTGATTATATGATTTAGTATGAGTATGACATGCTCTTGCAATAAAATGCTCTCAATGTTTACTCCAACGCTGTTACAATCTCTTTGTAAAAGGTAGTATTACATCTTTCATCGGAGAATATTGCAAAAGTGCAGGGCACGTAAGTATTCTTAAACAGACCAATATAAATGAAAGGATACTAAAACATTCTCGTGCGTCGGCAAGACTTGGATTTTGCAAAACTTTAATTCTTTTTTTTTTTCAACCTACAGAACGAGTTTCCATATCAAACCAAAAAGGTATTATGTACCAAAAAGTATGGCAAACGAATTCCAACTTTACACAAAGAACAAATTATTTGAAAATCTAATAGGTTACTTGAAATGTGACAAAATTTTAGGAAATTTAAAAATAATTAACACATAACATAAAGTTTAGAATCGATTGAAAGTTCTAAATTCTTAGGTTCTTTTGAGTATGATTCAAAGTTTCAATATGTAATAAAATTAATGCGAGTGGCAGACCGCAGAGGCGTATCTTTATATGGATTTTTTTCATCTTTTTGTTACGATCTCGAGAACAAATGCTGTTACTTTTTTAGTAACCTTCTCTGTAAAGTTGATATAATTTTATGTTCAACTAGAGAGTGGCCTACGGCTTCGCCCGCACAAATTTCTGATCATCCCACGGAATAATAAATAAACATACCATCACGCCTGTATTCCCCGAAGGGTTAGGCAGAGGTGCACTTAATGTACACCCACAGTTCGCGAGCCTATTGCCATTCACCGGGCACAAATCCAGACTCCGAGCTGCTACTGAGAATTTCATAGAAAAACTCAATAACACTTTGCTCGACCTGGGGATCGAACCCAAGACCTCTAGCGTAGCAGTCGCGATTGGGACCACTAGACCAACGAGGCAGTCATAATAAATAGCTTCTTTTAATCAGGAATAATGTAGCTTTTAATGCTGAAAGAATTATTAACATCGGTTTTGTAGTTTCAGAGTTTATCGATTACAAATAAACGATTTATTTGTTTAAGGACAGCCTCTTTTTAATATTTGTTTAACGTAAAAAAAACAGTCAAGAAAAATAATATTTCTGCATATGTGTATTTCTAAGTAATATAATATATTGCATTAATGCGAAAGTGAATTCGTTTGTTACGCTTTCACGTCTAAATCACGGAACAGATTTTGATGACTTTTGGTACAGAGATAGGTGGGACCTTAGAGACGGCTTTAGGTTATAGACTACTTCTTTTTGCAGTACATTTATAAATCTATATTTACGCGAGCAAAGCCGCGGACAAAATCCCCTGGCTATACCCTCTTTATTTTTTTTAGTACGTACACTCACAAATGTACAACAACGGTGGTACATTTACTGTATACATTGTATACAATAATCGAAGATATATTTAGTAATACTTGCTGATTTCTACTGTTGCCTTGACTTTGACGCTGCTATAGAAGTGACGAAGTTTTAAGCGATATCACTCGGTCTATCTAAGAAAGAAAGAAAGAAAGAAAAACGTTTATTTGGCCAGCACCGAAGACACAAATTTAACATAATAAAAGAAAAGAAATATATATATAAAAACAAGACGACTTATAGAAATGTACTCTTAAAATAAGTATTAAATTAGGTATGCTTCTCAAGGATGTACCAAATGGGTCTCCAGAGCAGCAGATTGTTAAGCAAAATTAAATGCTTAACGCTGATTTTCATCTGGAGCCCTCGTGCTCCCAAATGTCAATTTGGAAAATTGTGTAGGTGAATAGCGTGCTCTTGTACAAGAAATCTCATCTGAAAAAAAAAAACTTCAATTCTAACACAGCATCATCAAAACAGGTTTAGTTATTCTTGAGATTGCGTCACACGTACAATCTGAATAATTATTTTAATTTATGCAGCTTCTAAGAATACATTATCTGCAAACATTATGTTCAAGGTGCTTCGAGATTTTTCTTATTTATTTTCCTTATTATATTATTGTTCATTTAGGTACACACCTGACAAGTAAAAAGCTAAAAAGTTAATTTTAAGAGACACACGGCTACTTTAACTATAAAGTGATATTTTTAACCTTAAATGTTAGCACAAAGGGTTAAACCTTATGTGACTAAGTAAGATCATTCGTATGTGCATACCTACTAAAAGGTATACTCGGGATATAAAAAAAATATCATCTAAATATCAACTAACTATCTACGAATTCAAAAACAAGGTGAGGTTCTCATTGTGTGGTTAACGTCTTATTAGTCATACATACCATCACGCCTGTATTCCCCGAAGGGTTAGGCAGAGGTGTACTTACGTAAATACACCCACATTTCGCCGGTATGTTTAGGTCCCATGTAATAGGGGGCGAGCCTATTGCTATTAACCGGGCACAAATCCAGACTCCGAGCTGCTACTGGGAATTTCATAGAAAAACCCAATAACACTTTGCTCGACCTGGGGATCGAACCCAGGACCTCTAGCGTAGTCTTTCTGCGATACTCTCAGTAGCAGCTCGGAGTAATTGGAGTTATACATGTTTGAGTCCAGTTGTTGAACAGATTGCCGGACGATATAAAAACATGCGATAACGCGAATGCATTTAAAAATAAACTAAAAAAATATGTATGCACATTGTAACATCTACTACTATGGAGCTAATTTGTACTTTATTTATGATCACTTTGTATTATCATTTTATGTGGACTGTGAAGTTCTTATGATAAATAAATTTCTTTAAACCTATACATTACCTAGTACACCTATGGCTCACCCTTCGGGGAAAACAGGCGTGATTGTATATAACTATTTTGGGTACCTAGAAAAGAAACCTGTCTTTAATGGTAAATAATTCTTGAAGGTCTTACACCTGTCTCTTCAGGTGTACCTAGGTATAAGTTGGTACGATTTTACAATCGTATGCATCATATGCAGTGTGCAGTGATAGCCTAGTGATATGACCATTGGACTGCTAAGTCAAAGGTCTCGAGTTCGAATCCAAGGCACGCACCTCTAACTTTTCGAAGTTATGTGCGTATTAATAATTAATTATCACGCGCTTAAATGGTGAAGGAAAACATCGTGAGGAAACCTGCATGCCTGAGAGATTTTCTTGACGGCATGTGAAGTCTGCCAACCCGCAGTAGGCTAGCGTGGCGGACTATAGCCTAATCCCTCTCGTACTGAGAGGAGACCCGTGCCCAGCAGTGGGACAATGTAATGGGTTGATGATGATGATGATGATGCATCATATAATAATTAAGCGAAACTAACGGTCAAGGTGTTTCAATACTAATCGTATACCATGATCTTATTTAAATCAATAGACAACTTGAGTTTTTCTAACAATAATCTGAGGGTACATACCATTACACCTGTATTCCCTGAAGGGTTAGGCAGAGGTCTACTAATGTACACCCACACTTGGCTGGTATGTTTAAGTCCCATGTAATAGGGGGCGAGCATATACAGAGAATTTCATAGAAAAACCGAATAACACTTCTTTCTTTATTAATTTCGATATTTATTTATAAAAAACCTTAATTAAACTATTTTACCAAAGATTGTTCAGAATTCCTAACTTCAGATAAGCACACATAATTCGAAAAAACTTCTTCTAACTTCTACTCTTTCAATGCCCTTGCTACGAGATTTGCTACGAATACTGAACAAAAGACATCAACGAGCATAAAAGTGCATTCGTAGCAAGCACTTTCAATCTAAATCTTATCAACTATGTTGAGGTTAGCTTGCAGGGTAACCAGACAAGGGTAATAGCAATATAACTTAACAGTTAAATCGAACATGTACGTAGCAGTCAATTTAATTTGGTTTTCTCATAAAAAAACCATGTGCTTTACCATTAAAACTTTATACGATCATTGTTATAATATTGTTTTTTCTGCTTACCCTGCTAGGTATTTCAGTCGCGATGGTTGCTTACAGTGCCATCTATGTATACGGCAACGCGGAGTAATATTTGAAAGGCTTTTGAGCCTTCTGCCACAAGTCACAATGTGCTGTCATCACGGTTAGCCTTACATAGTATATAAAGAGAATAATAGATGGCGCTTTATCACATTTTCATCAGGAGCTGCGCGTGAGTTCTATTAGTTCTAATGA
This sequence comes from Subacronicta megacephala, assembly GCA_958496365.1. Lineage (NCBI taxonomy): Eukaryota > Metazoa > Arthropoda > Insecta > Lepidoptera > Noctuidae > Subacronicta > Subacronicta megacephala. The sequence goes on along the minus strand of OY292540.1, from coordinate 4,279,920 downwards.
TCTAATGATTGTACATTTTTTTCCTTTTAAATGGGAATACATTCACCTGACTATTGTAAAACCAAAGCTTTCATGCTCTAAGAGGGGGCTTTATCTTGGACCCTGATTATTATCGACGTCATCCCACTCCTGTTAGGCCAACAATCACGCCACAAAATAATTTTCAATAACAATCATGCTAGCCATGGGCCAAGCTGGTGGTAGGCAAGGGTGGGCAATGACCACTTCATAAAACCTACCCTAGAAAGTCGTCAGTTTTAGGTTTAAGAAATTTATTTATCATAAGAACTTAACACTTTTATCATTAAAGGTATCATACAAAGTCATCAGAAATAAAGTACAAATTAGCTCCATAGTAGTAGATGTTACAATTTGGACACATATTTTTTTAGTTGATTTTTAAATGCATTCGCGTTATCGCATTATTTTATATCGTCCGGCAATCTGTTCCAAACAATATGTTTTTTTTTGTTTTGAGAAATCACTTAAATATGATAATAATAATTTATATCACTTATGATTTTTCAGCTGCATGGCTAATGGAAACATCCCTAGCTACGCCACTGATATGTAATACAAATGGAAAAAAATATATTTTATAATAAGCAACACTCGTATAAAAAATATTTTATTGACGTATAAAAATATTAAATAAAATACAATAAGTTCAAAAATAAATAGATCTAGAACTAATCACATTATTTCTTATAACTATTAATTTACAGACCACATAGTCATTTTGAATCCTAATTTAGGACTTTACGAGTATTTAATTGCTGTTACCCTAATTGGGTAAAGTTGGTTAAAGTTACCCATAAATGTATAATATATCAGGGAAAGTGGAAAGTTAAAAGGGAATTGTTTGTCTTCATATGGGGGTGTGATGAGAAGAGATGACACGCATGTGACTAAAAGAGTAATGAATATGAATGTAGAGGGATAGAGGAAGACTAAGGAAAAGATGGATGGATTATGTGAAGTAAGATATGATGGAAAAGGGAATGAATGATGAGATGACGATTAACAGAGATGAATGGAAGATAAAGAGAGGCTGCGCTGACCACAAATAAACTGGGAAAAGGATGATGTAAGGGAAAGTGGGATATGAGAGGAATTATGTGAAATTTTTATATAACTAGATTTTTTACCCGCGAAAGACGTCTTTTATACAAATAATAAACAATTGTAATGTTTCTCTAGACATGATTATCGAAATTATGCTGATAATCATCATGATTTTATTATTTGAAGAGTAAATTATGATTATTACGGTTGATGATGATAATGAGGTATTATAAAGTATGCATGTTTAATATTTGTGATGGATCTGACAACTAATACTTGTAATGGTACTAGAAATTAGGCAGAAATGGCTCAAAGATGATGGGGCATACAACTATGGCATGATACGGGATGTGATACGAGTTGTCTTTGAATAACAATCTATATACATATTCATTTTCCTAAAATGCGTTTTGTAATAATGATGTGTAGAATTTGAGACACATTTTTTAAGGCACCGAGTGTTTAAAGACTTATTTATTATTATAAATGAATTACCTAGTGAATGTGTAAACTAATGAGGGTTAATGAGTGAGCGAAAAAATGTTGATTGATTGTGTACTGATAAATAAAGGACCTATTAATTAATTTGAATACATTTAAAAAAGTTGTGATATATTGATAATACAATTATATTCTGCGAAGTCTGACTTTTATAATTATGATTAGTGATCACTCGTAAACTTATGTCACTAAAGATATGAATGATTCAGACAATAATGAATGATCCATCTGATGAATGATCCATCTGATGAATGATTTAGTGAATGGATGATGGATCGGTACAAAAATGTGAATGAAATGCTTATTGGACGAAATTATTGAAACCGACTTACTAATGAATAACAGCTAATACATTTAATAAGTTTTGGAAGTCCTTAGATGCAGGCGGCATATAACCGGTCCTTGTGGAAGTCTATGGGGGAGGCCTTTGTTCATCAGAGAACCTCTTTCGGCTGATTCTGATGATGGTGAAATAAATTAAACGTATCAAATTAGGGCTTTTTATAATGTCTGTGGGGTTTGTATATTTTTTATTGACACTTTATTATTATTTACAGGGAGACTTGTGTTTTTAACATAAAGTACCTTTTTGCAATTTATCCAACAATAAATATGATTAATTGGGTTGGGTTAATTGATAAGTTTGTCTATCCAAGGAACAAACTTCTGTATATTAGTGTATACTCCGGGTAAGTGTTCTCGTCCACAGCCGATGCCCCATGACACCAGGCCTATGAGGGTGCTTCGCCCTTCCAGCTTCATGGTGAGTGGGCCACCGCTGTCGCCCTGGCAGGAGTCGCGACCACCCTGGAAATAAGTACATAAAGGATTGAAAAAACTGAAAATATTAACAGCTCTTGATTTTAATTAGTACTTTTATCAATTAAGATTACCCTTCAGCGCTTTTTTTATTTATCCTAGGTTTACCCTTAATGACCCCTTAATTTACCCCCTTTATATAAAGTATTTATGTTAGGTCAACAAATTCTATCACTGCTTCTGGCCAAGTAATAAGTAGGTACGCTGATAAATCTATCTGCAAGGGTAAGCTAAAATTGCTTGCTATCCGTGAATAGATGATTACCCATTCGTAGGCACATATAACATTATAGTTAATGCAGAGTAAAAAGAGTGTCAAGGACATACTGAATGTGGTGGAAAGTACACCCAAATTAACAAATTTTACGGTTTGCGGGAAGGCCCCAAATCTACCGTCAGTTTGTTCAAAGGGGGTAAATGAGGGGTCAATTTAGGGTCCATTCATTTGGGAAGTAACGTATGGTTTTAAGTCATTATACAAGAATTTTCTACACTATAAAGGGCAGTATTATAATATGTTACATTACCTCTTTATATCCAGCACACAGGAACACATCGTGTATGGTCTCCCGGCGGCCGGCTGCCCGGAACCATCGCTGACAGCGCTCGTTGGGTATCACTTCCACATCCACTTCCTGGAGTTACAAGAATTCTTTGGTAAGGTTAACTACAATATTGATAATTTCCGAAAATCAATAGAATTTTTTGTTGTGGTAGGGCCACGCTGTTCGCAGCATGAATGGGCCGGCTTGACCGGGGAAGTACCACACTCTCGCAGAAGACCGACGTCCGTAGTAGCGTTTCGTTACTGCGCTTCGTTCGGTGAGCGAGAGGGCCGGAGGCCCAACTCCTCCCCCAATCCCCTTCCTTCTCCTTTTCTCCTTCCCCTCCCTTTCCCTAAATAGGCTCGGCAACGCATCTGCAACTCCTTTGGTTTTGCAGATGTCCATGGGCGGCGATGACTACTTACCATCAGGTAGCTCGCCTGCACGTTTGCCGAGTTAAAAAAAAAATAATGATGAGGTCTGCTGGATCCAATATCCACATACTGAGACGGGGCCAAACATTGATTATCATCATCATTCCAGCCTAAAGAGGTCCACTGCTGAACAAATGCCTCCTAATAGATTCCCACAACGCCCGGTTAAAAATGCCGCCTGCATTCAACGACTCAGAGCTAACTCCTTTGTATGAGGTAAAGGAAAATTGACTGACTCATTGGTCTAGTAGTCCTAAGTGTGACTGCTATGCTCAAGATCCTGAGTTCGATTCCCAGGTCGAGTGTTATTGGGTTTTTACATATAAAAAATCATAGAAGTTCATTCATAGAAGACCACAGAATGAACTTCTATGAATGAACTGATCCTCATTTTGGTTTTGAAATAACTTATGACAGCCTCAATAGTCTAGTGGTCTTAAGCGATGCTGCTACGCTAGAGGTCTTGGGTTCTCTTCCCAGATCGAGAAAGTGTTATTAGGGTTTCTCTGTAAAACTCTCAGTAGCAGCTCAGAGTTTGGGATTGTGTCCGGTTAATGGCAATGGGTCCGCCCCCTATTACATGGGACCTAAACATACCGGCGAAATGTGGGTGTACATTAGTACACCTCAGCCTTACTCTTCAGGGATTACAGGCGTGATGGTATGTTATGTAATTGTATGTTGATAACCAATCACTTGAAAACAATGAAGGAAAACATCGGATCATCTGCATGTCTGAGTGATTAACCATAGCCCACCTATCCTCTCATTTTAATCAACCCTTTATTGTTTTTATTTTTCTATTTCTGATACTGAATATGTTTACCTGTAACACTGAAGGCACGGAGCTCTGCCCGTGCCTGGTTCGCCCCCACCCTGCGACGGTCGCCATCTTGCCGGCAAGCTTCATCTGCTTCTGGGGTAGACACACCTGGAAATAACAACAACCACTCTAAACCACTGTTTTTTTATATTATCGTGAATTTAGACTGAGCCTACTTAAATGTTTATAGAAAGACTCGATATGTCTCCGCTCAACCTGGAAATCAAACCCAAGACCTTTCCGTAGGCTTGCGACCATAAGAAGTTAGTAGTTTTATTTAAACATATTTGCCAGTTCATGTCCTTCCGGAGGAAGAGTTATTTAGATTTTCGTTACAATTAATTATATTAAAGATTGTATCCATATAAATAATGAAAATGTTTTATATCTTACCAATATAGGTAAAAAAATGGTTAATATTAAAAATACAATAATAAATGTGTATTGGGGTTACACCCTGTATACGAGAAGTTTGTAATTTATTTACTTACTGGTAAAATATGCTGCTTGAAAACAACTCCTCGATCCAATTGGACTAGCGCCACGTCGTTTCTGAAGTCAGCAGGCTCATAGGAGGGATGGACCTCCTTGCGTTGTACCGCGTACTCCTCGTGAGAGTATCTCTCACCGGAGTCTCGGACATCCCACTCACCGAGGCGGACGCGAAGCTGGTTGTTTGGAGTGCTGGAAGGGAATGTTTTGGGAGAAATTATTGTCAGAAAATACGACGAATGCTTTGAGTAAAGATAGGGAAGGCAATTGGAAAATTTTAGTCGGTACGAGATTGACATATTATATATGGGTGTCGGTCTAATGGACGTCGATCTTCTGGGCGTAGGTCTGATGGACGTGGGTCTTATGGGTGAAGGTTTTATGGGCGTCAGTCTAATGGGCGTCGGTTTTATAGGTGAACGTATTTCGGGCGTCGGTTTTATGGACGTCGGTCTTATGGGTTACTTGAAAATGTATTAATTGTATTTTTAATAACTATGTATAAGTGTAAGCAATTGTTGGCTTACCATAATTAAATAAATATATAAATAGTTTTATGTGTATCGTTAAAAATATTATCATAAGCACATTCATCTAGTATTGTATACTAGAAGTTACATATAACTTCGGCGGATGTCGTGCATTCATATTAAAGTAGACATTACGTAAAAATTACCTAACATACAGTCGCAAGTTTAATAAATAATAAAGTTTATTTTTATTTGATAACTCTACGACCGACTGGAGATGTGAAAGTACGTAATTAAGAACAAAAAATAGCCTAGACTGAAATGTAGGTAGAGATTCAGTTAGACGACAAATTCTAGGAAATTTACGTTAATGATGTTAGGTATATTTTTTGGGACGGATAATTTTGGTAAGAAATTTAGATTATTTTTGAAATTTGAGTAGCATCTATTGTTATTTTTCAGTGTCTCCTAATCTTTTGGATGACGTTATTTGTTTCTGGTCTCCAAGTCGCAAGTTCGATTCGCGCATTGTAAAAATATGTTGTACGATAATATACATACGAGATTAAAATCGATTTGTGTATATTTGTATGTTCCCTATCGGTCTCCAAAACAGCTGTACCGATTTTAATGAAAATTTTAAATGAGTGAAACCGCAGGGTATTACATCATAGTTAGATTGTAAATTCGTCTTCTAGCTGAAAATACACCAGATCCGAACTCTATGGGTATACAGACTGCAGAGAGCCTAGTGGCACGTTTATATGCCATCCACCCCGTTAATCGACCTGGTCGGCACTACCGGGGTCGACGAAACCATTTTTCCCCACTGTTACCGGGGCGGGACCACCGGGGTTGTTTGGACCTACTCCGTATATTTTATTTTAACCATCTCGATTTTACTCATCAACCTCTTCTGCGTGCTGATTTGCCAAGCTCTTTACCAACCAGCAAGCTTTCCTTGGTGATAAAAAAAATTACTTACGTAGCAACGCAATGTGCCGCAGTTATGACCCATCTGTCAGAGACCAGTGCTCCTCCACAGGCCAGTTTCTTGCTGAGGAAGCCCGACTTGATTAGTGCCGCCTGCCACGGATGCGAGCCAAAGCCAGTAGAGTGACCGCCCACGATACGGTTCGAACGGGTGAAATGTTCACCGCAACCTGTAGAAATTTGAGATGTTTGAGTGGAAAGAAAGACGTAGGAGATAGAGAAGGTCTTTTGCAAGAGAGAGTGAGTTTTATTTAAGCTTAGCCTAAAGTCAATTTACTATAAAATATTAACAATATATGGACATGAATAAATCAACTGTAAAAGATTCAAACAGAGGTCCAAAGACGATCTAAGAAAAACCCAAGTTTTAAAAGAGCCTTATTTATTTTTTGAATTAATGTATGATAGTAATGAATATAAATTTTAATCTTGGCTTAGCTGAGAATTTACTTGAACATTTTTTATGTTAGAGGGAAGTTCTTTTACCTATATAAGATACAGCTCTAAAAGACTTCAAATGCAAAAATTAGGACAAACCGCATTTATTTTGTATTTTAACTTTAATGTAGAATGGTCGAATTTCACTTTCAAAAAGTCTTTCATCCTCTGAAGAGCTTATGACCAAAATTAGTGGAAAATTTCATAAATATAAAAGAGAAGATCCGAAAAAGAGAGAAGTCTGAAGCTATCACAAGACATCATATAGGGACAGACCCTTTATGAAGTCTTGTGACATTGCCTCTACCGCAGTAGACATAAATACATATATATACACACGCTTTCTACCCCTATACGGGTGTACAGTAATGTAGGCCTATTTCTACCCTTAGGAAAGGTGAAAAGGGGAAAGGTACAAATCAGCACATGTCTATTTAAATACGTAAATAACACTCAAAACTTAGCAGAACGATACAGATACATATATACATATGTTACATAATAAAAGTACAATAAGAGAGAAATTAGTGAAACGACTACATAATTTTAATATTAATTAAATTTTAAATAGGTACCTACGTCCGTTTTGCGTAACCATAGTTTGAGGACATGTTTTTATTGCGTATGTGGTGATAAAGACTTTCATTTTTAACAATAAAGATTTTGAAACATATAAAGTAACTTTAATGTGCTTGATTTCATGTTTTACTTTATGACGGTTTTTAATTTATACGGTAAGATCAATTTACTTATTCAACATTATTTTATTAAAACAGAGAGACGAAATATCAAATTGTAAGTACTTAAGATGGTAACTATAATTCTTACCTAAGTACTTAGGTATTCATACCTAATTATATCCGTTGATTGAATGGTTTTATCGTGGCTAAATATTCAGATGTTTACGGAAGCGTTTTGTAAAAAATTTACATAGTGGTAACGCCTTAAGAAGTGCTAAAATTAGTCTAATTTGAGACGAAAAGTAAATATACATAGTATACAACATAAAACAAATAGTTAATACACAAATTATTATTGTCACAAATAAAAACAATTGCATTCTGCTGTACTTAATTAAAAGCGTGCATCTTACCCCGCGCTTCCACAAAACATGTTGCAAACATCTATCTAAGTCTCAAAGAGTGAGTGGGATAGGTAGATGTGTGCAACATGTTTTGTCGTCAGTGGAAAAACGGGGTAACACTTAGCTAAACATGCAACGTCAACTCAAAGTCACTTCGCTGAACATGCAGCTTAATTTTATCGTCAAAGCCATTTTGAAGCTTACCGAAAAAGTCAGATAACATTGCATTCTTGAAAACACACACGTCTATTGTAACTTTGATAAAAAAAGTCAGATTAAAGTTACTTTTTAAATTCGACGTTGCTTTAAAGTCACTTTGCTGAACATGCAATTGCAAAGTGACTTCGACATGATGTTGCATGTTCAGCAAAGTTGATAATAAGGGGCGGGGATTTAACATCAAAATGACGTAAAAGTTGACGTATTCGGTGCGTGATGATTATGAAAACGCAGTGCAGGTATAAAGCAGGAAAGAGACAGAATGGACGACGAAACTCAAGGGAGAGACGAAACATACATTTGTTAAAATTAAATTATTTTTGTGAAGGAAAAAATCGACCGAGGACAGTATTCGAACCTGCGTCTTCCGGTTAAGTACAACAGACGCTATGACCGCTAAGAAACCGCGAGTCCCACCCACCTAGTCGAAATTTGCCTTCACATTTTTAATTTACGTCTTTGAGGTGACGTTACTGACATCTGTTGCAATATGCTTTTCAACCGTCGATTTTTTTCCTTCACAAAAATAACTTTATAATCTTTGCATGGAAAATGCCCACAAAATACAAAAATACAGTAAAGGTCTTTGAATCTCTATGTTATTTTTTTAGACATTGCAAAAAAGGTTGTTAAAAACAAAATCTCTTGAGTTTCATCGTCAAAATTTTTGAAAAAAAAAATATAAGCCCTAGTTCACAATATCTCACCAGGAAAACTAGGTCTGGTCGGCTTATGGTTCGTGTGTACTGGCACATAATCATCATCACCTTGAACATTGTTCCCCTCATGATAATCAGGCTTATAAAAATCATCAGGTTTTTGGGTGCTGCCTTCGTGATACGAAGGTTTTACATGGTAAAAATGATTTTGGTTCCAACTCGGCCGGTTATTTCCGGTTTCATCCAGTTCTGGGTGGTTTAAATCCGGTTTGTCGTGGTAATTCGGCTTCGTGTCAGTGTAAATAATGATTGGGTCCTCAAATTGGTTGGTGTTTGTTTGATAATCGTAGCTTTCATGTGGGAACGATCCGATAAGTTCTATAAGATCACCTGTTTGGAATTGTTGTATTTTAGTTTGTATACTTAGATTATTATAAACGTTAAGATAGAGTCTTCCAAGGTGAGGCACAACGCTCGTCTCATTTTATTTTTTGACCAAAAGCTTGCTTTGCGACTGCTACGCTAGAGGTCTTGGATTCGATCCCTAGGTGGCTCGCACTTTACTCGACCTGGGTAACGACCCCAGGACTTCCATCGTAGCAGTCGCGCTGAAAACTTGACTAATGAGGCAGTGTTTCTGTGTAATATGAGTCAATAGTTATACTTAATGAGTATCTCCTCGGTTACCTACGACTGGAGTAATGTTATCTATACAGTATTCTTATTCGGCTATGTCCTTGATATAGCCTGGAACCGTGTGGTACTTAAACACCCGTTAGGGCTGCCCGCCTACACTACTAAATAATCAAGGTATTTTATTCCGTTAAAAGGCGAAACACCTACCTATCAAAAAAAAATACGTACCTACTAGTATAAGTAGTAAAAGATGTTTATTGTCATAACTTTCGGAGTTTCCAGGTAATTAAAAAAAATGTTATCTCTTAGTGCGTTATTGAACCAGAAACAGCACAATATAGTCTATAATTGCTATTTGCCAATTAAGTAACTACCTAAATACTTATTTCAATCTAACATTTACAAATTGCACGCTTACTGCTTACAAAACATCACACATTCATTCGTCACTGCGGCACATTCGCGACTGTTTGTGTACTAATTGCGTACCAAACTCGAGTCGCGAGCATGACTCGCGTTCCGGCCGTTTATATGAAGATACAATACTGTATAGATAACTTTACTGTGATTGTGTATAGAGTCGAAAGTTATCCAACTGGCATGGTTATACCATCCAATAATTGCACCCCGTCACACTCAATAGCCACGCACTTAGACCTACAGCTTTAAGTTCGAGAAATCGGGGCCCGAGTGAAAATTGTGGAGAAAGTGACGTCCATTGGACCGTTAACACAATGGTGTGTAATAGCGAGCACTTACTTCACGAGTGATGGAATGAAAATAAATAATTGGGTAGACGTAAGAGGGTTGTATGTTACGTAAGGCACGGCACGAAAGGGTTTTCTTATTGAAATCTATGATGACAAACAAGCTACGGGCCGTCTGATGAAGCCGTTAGTAATACCAGTTTATAAGACCTCAGTTGATGTTGCTGAATACGTAAAATGTGGAAGATAAATTCGACATAACAGGCAGTGGTCTCAGTAGCTTAGTTGGTAAAGCGTCTGGTGTACTTAACCAGAGGGACGCAGGTTCAAAGCCTGTCTGGGGCTAAATTTTTCTTTCACTAGAAAATTCATATCTTTATGAAGACCTCAGTTGCTAATTTTCATTTGCCCAGTAATTTAACTGGCTACATTACCATTTAGTTACTATTCAAGTTACTATTGAAATGACTAGGCAAATTAGCAATAAAGCAGATTTCAAGATGATAATGCATGTTATTAATGCCCATTACAATCATGTTAGCGTTTACATACGGTAAGCCGAACGCTTATTTGGCGTCTTATTAGAATAGGAATTCTAATCTACGACCCGTTGTCATCGCACTGAAAGTGAATCATTCATCACTCGGCCATTCAATCAATCTTGCCGGCCAATATTTAAGATACCGCCTATATTCCCCGAAGGGTTAGGCCGAGATGTACTAGTGTCGACCACACTTCGCCGATATGTTTAGGTCCCATGTATTAGGAAGTCAGCCTATTGCTATTAACCGGGCACAAATCCAGACTCCAAGCTGCTACTGAGAATTTCATAGAAAAACTCGATATCACTTTATCTACCTGGGACCTCTAACGTTGTAGTCGCTCTTAGGACCACTAGACTAATGAGGCAGTCTAATATTTAATATTATGGCAAGTTACCAAACATAATCTGGTGTTACAAGTTACAACACCTATCTATTGTTCACCGATTCAATGCTTTTTGAATAAATTATTAATCAACCTAAGATCGTGAAAGTGTGAACATTACGACATGCATACATATATAACAAAGATGTGTGTGTATGTACGGAACAGCTACGGAAATAAATACATGGAATTATCTTGCGCTGTCAAGCAATCAGTGCGTAAAGTTGTTAAGTTCTGGTCCAAAACACAAGATGGGGCCTCAATGTTGTTATAGCGACATCTACCGCGCTACAAGGAACTACTTCGAAACAAATCCTGAATCGCGCAAGCAATATTCACCGAGCGGCTAGCATATATACAACCACCCGAAGCGACCTGCCAGGCAAAACACTCGCTTGGCCCTTTTGTGTTGTATCGATGAAAGTAGAGCACGCTTTATATATGACACTAGCTTCCGCCCACGGCTTCGCCCGCGTGGTTTCTCGACTGTTCAGTACTATAAGATGTGTCTTATACATATAAACCTTCCTCGAAAACCACGATATCCATTGGTCAAAACAGCATAAAAGGCGGTGCAGTAGTTTATGTGTTTATAGCTAACAGACGGACAGACGCGGCGGAGGAATTGTTTTATAATATGTAGTGATGATTGTTATTTTTATTGATTTTTAAAATAATAAAATGTAATGCGTGGCCGAACATAACAAATAATATGCACACGAAGAACCTTTTTCGTCGGTTAAAATATTTGGTTCGTCGCACATTGATGGGACGTCCAGGGATTTTTAGGTGTAAGGATAATCTGGCCTATTAAAAAAAATAGTTTTCTATTCTTATCTGTATCTGATATCGCATTCTCTTGTACCTTGGGCCATACAAGAGAGAGTAAGTATGACGTTTATTTCGTAACCGAAAACAATGACACATTCGCACCGATTTTCCTGTATGCAATCCATTGTCTCACTGCTGATCACTGGCCTCCTCTCAGAATGAGAGGGATTAGGCTATAGTCCACCACGTTGGCCTAATGCGGGTTGGTAAGCTTCACACGCCATCGAGAAAATCTCTCAGGCATGTTGCTTTCCTCAAGTTATTTTCCTTCACTATTTAACCGTGTGATAATTAAGTATTGATACACACATAACACACATTTTTTTAGTTCCGGAGGCCTAATTCCTCGCTCAGTCCCCTTCCTTCTCCTTTTCTCCGTCCCCTTCTTTAATAGCCTCGGCAACGCATCTGCAACTCCTTTTGTATTACAGATGTCCATAGGCGGCGACGACTACCCGTTTGCCGAGTTATCTCATAAAAAAACATGACTTCGGAAAGTCAGAGCTTTTGATTTTGTCTCGACACTTTGACTTCCAATGGTCATATAACTAGGCTGTAACAGCACATCGGCTTATATTCAAGCCTAATCTACGAACGATTTAGGTCTCTGTTAGCGAACGCTACAAAGACCGATTATTCGGCTTATAGTTATGATATGTGCATCAAATCGCTCTCGTCCGTCAGTTGGGCTTTTGAAATCGCTTCCGTTTGTGTCTTACGCGGCATTAGAGAGTGCATGACGCTTCCTTTCGTAACACTTGTCACGTGCAAAATGTACGTGTCCGGCATAACCTTGAGATTTCTCCGGGAGAATTGAGATGGATGAGAATTGAGAGCTAAATTAAAATACATAACCACTATTTTTTTATAAGTTTTTATAAGGGATATTCAACTTCCACATACAAAAGGGTTTATTAAAACATAAACCCTTTTTATGTGGAAGTTGAATATCCCTATCTCGACTAAACGGTGAAACGCTGAGGTTTAGATACTCGAGAGGTTAGAGACATCTAGCGTGGTGGACTGGATTGCTTTTAGAACACAGGTAAAGGGGTAAGACTTCAATCTACAGGTCTCCTCCCAGAATGAGAGAGGAAGGCTATCAGCCATTGCTTTTTAGCGGCAGACAAACTACGGCGACTAATATAACTATGACGTAATAATGACGCTGTACAGAGGACCGGAAATTTCGCACGTCATTAGTTTCACGACTCGCCTTTTACTTATATTATATTAAACTTTGGAATAACGATTTCCATTTTGATTTCAGGACAATAACTATAGGACAAATGTCATAGATCTTTATGTTAAAGACATACATTTACATTACACTCAGTTAACACAAAAGTTTATAAATGTTATTCACAGAGAGTTACACATAAGTACATACATACACATTCATGATTTATCATTGTTTTGTTACAATAATTTACAATACTCATTGAAATGGAATCAATTTTGCAATTTCTACGCTCTTTTACCATTTTTTGACAAATAACTGAATGTGTATATGGCTACATATTAAGTTATATGTGTGGCCGTGCGTTATGTACTTACAAGGTAAAATTGAAATCGTGGGCATAATCTAAACTAATATAAAGACGAAAGATTTGATATTTGTTCGTTTGTTTGAATAGGCTCTGAAAGTACTGGAAGGATTTTAAAAAATCTTTTACCTATAGAAAGCTAGATTATTCCTGGGTGACGTAGGCTATATATAATCCCGTAAAATGACAAGAAACGTATTTCAAATAAAGACGCTTCCCATGAAACTATTTGCATTATGACTAAAATGACGCAAATTAAAAATATTTCTAATACAGGTATGGATAGCCAAAATATCTAGAATTATTCATAATTAAGTAGACTATTATAGCAAAAAGAATGAATTAATAATTGAAAACAAAATAACTTATAAACGCCAATAAATATTCAAGAATCAAAATCATACGGACGGCACATGCCACGCAGAACGGAAAAGTCGGTAAACTAAATATTACATTATAATACTATTAAGGTTCTATTAAAATGCCTATGTATTCCTAACAAGTTAGATTAATAGATTAATAGATTCAATCGATGTCCACGAGTTCAACTAACCATTCAATTAAGGCTTAACAGTCAGCGTTAAACGCCAAATTCTTTTTTTTGTTATTATTCGTCTATAAAACATTATAGGTACAACATATATTAGACGAACAATTAGCGAAAATAAAAAAAAAGAAATTTCTGGAGCTAAATGCACCTATTAGGTAAGTTCTGTTCCATTTTTCCAAAATGTTTTGACTAAAAGTGCAGTCAAAACACTGCACTACCTTAAACCTAGCCACCGCCGCTTTATTGATTCCATTTCAATGTGCTCACACAACATCTAAACTACAAACAATACCAATCAATCTATTAAAGAAAACTTACTAGCATTGTGGACGACAGGGGCGACCTCTGAAGGTCTCTCAGTGGTCTCTCGATCCACACAGCAGGCCCATATCATGCCCCCTGAGCATAGGTCCAAGGGCTTGCCTCCCCCTAACACGCATGATATGCTGAGCCCACAAGGATACCTGGCTCCCCGAAAGCGGCAGGTCTGGGGTATCACTGGAAAAGAGAAAATGTTACATTTGTTAGTTTATACTATAATTGTGAAAGTATGGTTGTCTGTTAAGTTTACTCACTAAAACCACTAGACAGATTTTGATATTTTTTCCTAGATGTGTATTGCATCCAATTACATTCTTGTCAACTAATAGGACGCAATTGGTAACATACGTAATATAGGAAAGAAAGAAACAATTTAGTGACGCAATTTGAGCAGAAATTAATACAAACACATAAAAGGTACCTCCCTGTTATGTGTTGTTATTAAAAATAAGTAATTTAATAATAGTTATTGCTATAATTATTATCATATTATCAGCCAAATGAGGTCAACTGCTTAACCAAGACCTCCCCCATAGACTTACGCCTATAGCTATAATAATCAAAAGTTAATAGGTACAGTGGGTTATAGCTGTTACCTGACCCACCCTAGATGGGACGGCGGGGTCTCGGTGGGTCAGGTAACAGCTATAACCCACTGTACTAGGTATATCATAGCGTTTTGGGAGCAAGGATATAAGACGCACGAGTTAAGGAACCCCAATATTGACAAATTAGCTTTGTCAACAGAAATAAACAAACCAACTAGCATTTTACATCTAGGTCGTGCGTCATTTTAGGTATGTAGATGCATAATAAGCATAATTATAATTAGTATTTAAGATCTAAAATATTGTTTTAAGATCACAGTTAGTCAGTAACAGTTATTCTGCCCGAATATTACATATATTTTTTTTACTATATCATTGTTGGTTCTTTAAATCATGCGTTAAACTTTTCCTGCCCTGTGAGCAGTGTTGACTCAATAAAACTGGGATCTCCGATGGGGTCAACCCTCGCCTATTGTTTAATGGTAGTAAGTGAGTGAATCAAGCGTATTTGAAAAAAAATCTAGGTAACAAAAAAATCCAATCAATAGTTATTCATACATAGTATTCTATTAGTATAGTCCTTACATTACGTAAAATATAAACAAACCGACAAATAGTGAGTGCATGTCTGAATAGGGATTGAATGATAAGATGACGACTAACAGGGATGAATGAAAGAAAAGCACATGCTGTGCCGGCCTAAAATAAATTGGGAAAAGGGCGGGAAGATGATGATGATGAGTAGCTACATCTCTGCCTAACCGATTGAGGATACAGGCGTGATGGTTGGTACTAAAATTCTATACTTTCATAATATAAAACAAAGCCGCTCCCGCTGTTTTGTATGCTTAGATCTTAAAAAAACGCAACGGATTTTTTATGCAGTTGTCAGCAATAGATAGAGTGATTCAAGAGGAAGGTTTATATGTATTAAACATGCATGTTATAGAAGAGAAAAGCCGAAAAACCATGAGCGAAGCCGTGGACGGAAAGCTAGTATTGAATATAATACAATTTATCAATTGAAACCGAACCTATTCAAGCGAACTATTACGTAAATACAACAACGATCACGCAACATGATTTAAAGATCTATAGATCAATACAACGGTGAACGACCGTCCATTTTCTCCGCGCACGCGCTGCTTTTACTCTCGACTCTTAACTCGCGTGACCAAGATGGACATTTTGATATCAAACAATGTCTTTAGTGTTTATAGTTGTTTAAACTTTATCTTTTATGTGGAATTTAAGTGTAGATAAACTTTTAATCAGTAAAAGTTTTTTTATGTTTAAATATTAAAATATGCCTTGTTAGCCTGCTACTGCACCATTAGTCTTGTGGTCTTTAGCGCGGCTGCTATATTCGAGGTACTGAATTCAGATTACCAGGTCAAGCAAAGTGTTATTGGATTTTTCTATGAAATTCTCAGTAACATATGAAACGACGTTTGAGCTATTTTTCTTCTCTTTTTTAAAAGGCTTTAGATATTTTTTGACACATCTAGTAAAAATGTCTTCAAGAAATTCAAAAATGTCATTTTCATCTCTTTCTCTCTCTCTTTTACGGCGAATCGTCTCGCCTAGGGCAGAATCCTCAATTTAAGGCGGGCGGTTGTGGTAACGGCCGCAACTTACGAATTGTAGGTCGTAGGTTCGAACCCAGACAGGCGTTTTACTTTTGTGCAAATAATTTCTTCACCACTAATCCCAAAAACGGTAGAGGAAAACATCGTGAGGAAACCGGCATGGCCTAGAACTAAAAAATCTAAGACATGTGACATGTAGCAATCCGCATTGGGCCCGTGTGGTGGATTACGGTCCACTCCCACCGAGAGGAGTCCTGTGTCCCAGCAGTGGGAACATTATAGGCCGATTATGCCTCAATTTAAACTATAATCTGCTACGATGATGATTTTTAAGCAAAATAGATTTATTTCAGTGTATAATATTCGGTTGTGTCCATGTTATGTGTGTGTGTTAGCCAGTACACTGACATCTTTACTTAGTATAAAATGAAGTCGCTTCCGCTGTCTATTCGCTTAGATCTTTTAAACTACTCAACAGATTTTAATGCAGTTTTCAGCAATAGATAAAGTGATTCGAGAGGAAGGTTTATATGTATAATAAATACATATAATAGTATAGAAAAGCCGAGAAACCAAGTGGGCGAAGCCGTGGGCGGAAAGCTAGTTGGTAATAAAATACGCTTATTAAAAGATCTTAAAACAAACTGCGCAAAGATTTATAACAGTAATTATGTCATTAAAGTATCCGATACTTTAATTACAAATGACATAATTACCTCGGAAAACAATTTCGTAACTGATGTAAAACTTAATTTAGTTTTGTAATAATCATTGAAAGATTTTCATTGATGCTTGGTTTTAATTACAATTCCAATTAAGTATCTATGGATTAGAATTGGATACTGCCATGCAACTTTGCTGCCATTCAAAATAGGTTACTCACAATAATTTTATATAGGTAGGTATAGCAAAAATATTTTGATGCCGTTAATTTTAACAATGTTTTAAATAATGGCCATATTTCTGGAACTAACTCAAAACTAGATTTGAACAATATGGGTTCAAATCAAGTTTTGAGTTAATTTTCTCAAAAAAAAAGTCTGTGAAATTTGAACACCTGTATCTATTCTATTCTATCTATCTATCTATTCTATTCTATTATTATTATATCTATACTCCATTTGGTTAGGTACTTAACTAAAGGTAAACAATAAAAATGGCGGCGTTCAGGGCTCTTCAACCTTTATTACAATGGTATCTTATGAATTGGGAGTGAATTTAATAACAACACATCTAACAATCAATAAAAACAACGAACAAACAAAACTATAACTAAATAATACAATTTACGGCAAAAGAAACAAAAACTAACGAAAGTACAAACTGTTACGAATGGCGTCTGGTTACCCGACTAAGTATAATATCGGTTAATTATTTTGCCGCGCTTCCTCGCGCTACTACTTCTTAATTTTTTCGAGTTATCAAAAGTCTATTATATAGAAAAAGGTTTTGATTTCCTGTCTTTTTAGATTCTTTCTAGTAGGCACATTGCAATACTTTATGACATAATTATCAGATTTGATTTATTTATTGGTCGCAAGCTTAAGAATTTATAACTACCATTTAATATTAAACAAAGTAGTAAAATATGCTAGTATAGTAAAGGAAAATTATTTTGAATGATTAAATAATTTATTTTGGTTACGTTTTGTTTCAAGATGAAAAATGTCCCTATAAAAGAACCTTTTTTATGATTTGTTTACCTTTAGTTAAGTACCTAACCAAATGGAGTATAGATAAAATTAACAAAATTAAAACATCACATACCAAACATACCATCACGCCTAAATTCCCCGAAGGTTTAGGCAGAGGTGTACCTACTGCACACTTTGCCGGTATTTTAGGTCCCATGTAATAGGGTGAGCCTATTGCCATTAACCGCAATTACTGCACCGCCTTTAATTGCACTAATCCAAACTCCGAACTGCTACTGAGAATTAAATAGAAAAAATCAATCACATTTTGCCTGTCGCGGGAATTGAACCTGGGTCCTCTAGCGTAGCAGTGGCGCGTAGGACCACTAGACTGATGAGGCAATTAACAAAAATTATGAAATAATTTATTGTTAACTAAGATATTTTTTTTAATATTGATTTATTACGTAACTACCAATATTGGTTAAAATATGCAGTTTGATCGAAATAAGTTAGCCGATCGGAAGTTGTCTGCAAGTGGTTAAGAAGTGGTAGATTTTAATAGAAAGAGTCGGTGTAAAGATAATTAGAGTCGTATATGTTTCACATTTCTAATTATTTTGTTTACTAATTTCGATATTTATTTATTAAAACGCTTATTTAACCGATTTTATTACCGCGGTAGTTCGGAACGGCTAACTTCCGATCGGCTTATTTATTTCGAACAAACTGTGATAGTGAAAATTGTTCATAATTTTATAATGAATATGAAACCTTTCGCGTGTAACTAAGACGACTAATGACACGGTGTATAAAAAACATGTTATTAAATTCCACAAACAGTTTTGTGAGACACAGTACTAGTTTATAAGAAATACTCTGTTACTAATAAAACATAAAACAAACATAATAATAATTAACGTCGGCATGAATAAAATACTCACTTTTTCCCAATAAATCCATAATGGAATCATCTTCCTGTGACGCACCATAAGAATTATGGTAGGAACCCTTTCTTCGCCCTAGAGCTCCTAACAATAATATATCTTTCTCCTGATCATTAGCCGGCCTCCTTCTATCCGACGGCAAATCAACATCTTTGTCATCCAAACTATCTTGTAGAGTTAAAACATCATTTTCATTACACAAAACTTTAACAAAACAACTTAATAAAGCGATAAAAAACAAAAAAGTTCTCGAAAACATAATATTTTCACTATGGCGCGTTCTTCTGCGAGTTTTGAAATTTTTCTTTTGAATTTGAATTTTTCCCGCCGTTCCATCGAGTCCGTTTTCGTTTACACTTTTGCACATTTCACTGCTTTTTATTGCACCTCATTTTAATTGGCACTTCACGGCTTTTTTGTGGTTTTTTATTATTTTTTTGTTACTTTTATTGTTTATTTGAGTAAGACGTCTTGTCGCGGGAAGTTGGTTATCGGAAGTAAACTGCAAGTGCCTCGCGCCTCGTTCCTTTTCACTTTCCGTTAGGGATCCACAAGCTTTTTACATTTTCTTGATGATACCTAACTGCTCATATTTTAACAATCACATTTCGTCAATGTTATCCATTAATGATTACCATCTGTAAAGTAATGTCTATGATTATAATAATGAAAAAAATATAATGATATGAAAGTAATAAATTGAAATATAAATGCAGAACCCAGTGGGTCTTTATTTTTTACGAAGAACAATGGGTGTATTTACGTTCGTAGTTTTGGCGTGTCTATGGCGTGCGTGACATATAAATATTATATGTAATAACAGTCTATTTCACTATGTGAATTTACCGTAAAGAATGAATCCACTGCCAAATTCTTAAACTAGTGTTAATCACACCGTCGACAATTTGACATTTGGATATGCGGACTTGGTAATTTAGATAGTTTCGTGAAAAATACAAGCAAATAATGGTACCTATTTAAAAAAAACAACGAATTATATTATTAATATAAGTACGTATAATTTTTTTCTTGATATAATACATTTATATTATGTGTTCTTTAATAATTCTGGCGGCATAAATATTATATCAAAATACTGTACTTATGTTTCAAAGAAATAGAGAACGTACTACATCTGTGACTTCTCATTAGTACAAATAAATGACTTATTATGAATTTTTGAACTTGAAACGGATATGAAACACATATAAAAAAACATAGTACTCCTGCTATTTAACGGAACAGTGTTTTTTTTTTCTAAATGAACAGTTTGAGATAACTGTTATTTTGCAGTAATTGTACTCGCCGAATTAGTTCTCACGATATTAAAAACTGGTTTACGAAATAACAGGAGTATTCAATTACACCGTAATGATTTGTCAGTCATTAGCGGTCAGTTTTACTTTTTTGCTGAGAAAAAAACTAGCCTCAATACTCGTATTTGTTAAGAGGCAATTATTTTTAGTGCCTTACTATACTAACGTTAAAGTGGCCAATACAGTAAATATTTTAGTTCATATCCGTGGAGAATCCTGTAGCTAGGGAAATATTTTACCCCGCGGTTCCACTGACGACAAAACATGTTGCAAACATCTATCCAACTCTCAAAGAGTGAGATAGGTAGGTATTTGCAACATGTTTTGTTCTCTGTGGAAACGCGGGGTAATACTTGGCAAGGGAATAAGAGTGCGGTTTTTAGTTAGTACGAGACTGATATACCTTTCCGCATCGTCAAAAAGTTAATACATATTTTAATAGAAGTTTACAAATCTTTTTGGAATAATGAACATATGACAGTACCAATACAGTACAGTAAAATTATTAAACGAATCATATCATTATTAAGCTTGCTAATTATTCTAGATATTCTTTTTTATCAATTTATTTAAAAAAATATTTGATATCTTTAAATTATTTATATAAAATCATCAGATTTATTACTAATAAAAAAACATTAAAACTAAGTGAAAAGTTTCTATTTAGCAAGGAGTTTTTATGACAGCTATTAAGGACTAGCCGTAGGTAAGCACTTAAAAAACGTTTAACAGAAAATCCTAGACAGAAATAGCCACATCTTGATAGTAGAACCTTCTTAGTATTTCCATATTAAGTACTAGGTAATGAGATACAAAAACGGTTTTCATGCGCATTCAAGTATCAAGATTGAGTGGTCACACTTGAACACTCATAAGACGCCGACTTTCGCCGTAGCTTTCCAAAACACGACTTTAAATGGGCGGAAAACGTCGTATGTAATACACGGAATAAATTTAGATTTTATCTACACTCTTATAGTGTCCAAACTCATTTGACCGTTGTCCATCGGTGACAAATCCCTCTGATTGATTTGGAATAATAAATGACACGGAAAAATGTACTTTAACTTTGTTAACTGAAGGTTCTCATTCTTTCGTTGCGTATTCAAGACGTAATTTGTACAAATAGACAAAGTGTGCTTTCTTTGCTAATGATATCTGTAAAGGTTAATTTCGCGGTATTACATTATTATCTGTGGCTACCTAATTCGTTTTTGATAGGGCTCCGTAGTTACGGAAGCGCGCTAAAAGTGGGTCAATTACAATACTTAATTAAATTTTATTGTTCTAGAAAAGTTTCCCAAGAATTTGTTTACGATCGATTTTAATTGGATTGAATAATTGTAAATTACAGAAAGTTGCCCGTAAGGTATGCTGTCATGAATAATAACTAAGCCCTTCCAAGAGCTGGCCATAATTAGAGAGTACGCAACGAGAGAGGCGGTAAAACGTGAATTTATTATTTATTTATCTTATAAATACAAGATACATTTATTTATTTTGAATTCAATTACTCGCTACACTTACAGTTAAAACCAACACGTGTAGAAAGTCAACATAGAAATAAGCTTAATATTAATAGTTTACCTACATTTAAATTTCGAGTTAAACATTTATGTTGATTAAAATAAAATTAGAACATTAGAACTGCCAAAGGAAACAAAGCGTACAGCCAAGTTAAAATTACGCTAAAATTCTGCCGTAGAAGACTACACATATTTTTGATGCCTCTTTTATTTTTTACAAGAAACATTGAAATAAGAGGTTAACGCGATAAATAACCCGGAGTTTACATTATAAAACAACCGAGAAAAGTACAACGAACGAAATCGAGAGTGTATCGGAACGTGGTTTATTTGACAGCTCATCTTTCCCGCCAATTTTCACTTTCGTTTCGAATGGCGCGAAGTGCGTGAAATTAGGCGCGAATGCCATATTCGCACACGATGACCGAACGATTGTATAACGTTGGCAGGTAATGAATGTTACAGAAAAAAGTATTTAAAATATTCACATTAATCGATACTAATATTTTTCAGACAGATTTACTTTCGCATTGAAAGTAAATCTGTCTGCCTATTTGTTACGATTTGACTCAGAGCAAATAAAAACTTAAGATGGAACTTTGCGAACAAAGAAGTGAGGACGGCTAAAACTACGCCTTGCCGTGTACAACACACAATTACACGCACACATGAATAAGATAACTACACCCTATCTTGTCAGTCAAACTTTCGATAGCTCGATAGCTCGACTGACAAGATAAGGCGTAGTAGACCACTTTGGAAGTGTCTCTCGCGCTAACTATTCATTTTAGAAAAACATTATATTAGAAACCTCTATAATCATTTTTGAAGTCCTATCCATAGATACCACACACGTTTGGGTTTGATGAAAAAACAATTTTTGAGTTTCAGTTCTTTGTATGGGGACCCCCAAAATTTATTGTTTTTTTTTCTATTTTTGTGTGAAAATCTGAAAGCGGTTCACAGAATACATCTACTTAGTTACCAAGTTTCAACAGCATAGTTCTTATAGTTTCGGAAAAAAGTGGCTGTGACACCATCGGACAGACAGACAGACAGACATGATGAATCTATAAGGGTTCCGTTTTTGCCATTTGGCTATGGAACCTTAAAAAGGATTAAAATAAATTTTATCGGGAGATTTTGTTATTTATCGGGAGTCTGGACATCATATGCATAACATTGCAACAATAATTTTATATAATACGTTCTGTAATTATTTATATTTTAAACTTTGGTGACGGTTACCTAAAATAAGAATTTACCAAATGTTTCTTGTGTATTCTCATGTAAGTGGCTTTATTTTGTCTTTTATGAGAATAAATGATTTAAACTCATATGAAATGTCGGGAGAATCCAAACGATTCCCGACCATCTGGCAACCCTAGTCCCACTGCTGGGCTCGGTTTTCCTCCCCAGAGTGAGAGGTAGTTACGTTGTAGCCTACTGTGTTTCGAATGAAGGTAATCTAAATAGATATTTTCTTTTTCTCCAAAATTACGTTACAAAAGTCTGCTTTACGAAAGCAAAATGTAATCGTGTAATGAGGAAATGCGTTGAAATAACAAATGTAATTAATTGATCGCTTTCTGAATACCAATGAACGTAAGAAGGTAATGTGTTATTTTTTTTATTGGTTTACATAACGAGATTCAACCCGCTTTGCATATAAGCAGTAATTAGCTTATTTTCACGCTTTTACTGTAGCGGAAACTTTTGTTTTAGTAGTATTACTAAAACAATTCAATTGATTGTAAAAATAATATGCATACATAGTGTATAAATTAATTTAAAGAATTAAAAACTTCTGACAATTGTATTAAATCTCGACCGATTTTCATCCAACTAATGAACAGACCCGACTAATTCACTTTTCAATAAAATAAAACTAAATCAAATTTCGTTCATCCGTTCGGGAGCTACGATGCCATAGACAGACACACACAGATACGTCAAACTAATAACACCCCGTCGTTTTTACATCAGGGTTTAAAAATATAATAAAATAAGTATCTATGTATAATTCGATCTGCGACTGCCTCATTACTCTAGTGGTCCTAAGCACGATTCTTCAAGCAAATTGTAAGGGTTTTCTATGATGTGTACCCGGTTAATGGCAATAGGGTCGCCCTTTTACAGTGGACCTAAACATACCGTTCTGGGGCCCCTAGACAAGTGGCATGAACGCTAATCCAATAGAATAGAATAGAATTCTCAATGTATGGGAGTGACACTAGCTTACGACATGACATGTCAATTAATGTCGTAAGCTAGTGTCACTCCCATACATTGAGAATTCTATTCTATTCTATTGGATTAGCGTTCATGCCACTTGTCTAAGCCCTCTGGTCATACTGTGGGAGTACATTAGTAAACCTCTGCCAACCCTTCGGGGAGTAAAGCGTATTTTAGTTTATCCATAAAGCATATTGTTTTTTGAATACTTAAATATTTTCATTTGAATGTAGAGCGATCATGACTTAGAAATTAAGGCTAAACCGTTAGCTCTGAACTAGGCTGTTGTCACTTTGTCTTTGCCTCGTGTGAAACAGAACGTATCACGATTATATTACGTATGCACTGCGCATGTTCATTTCGTAACTCAGTTGTTTTGTTAAAAAAAATAAACTTTGAGATTTTGCAAAACGGATTGTTGAGATGGCGGATGTTGGGATGTGTCATTGTTGTGGCGTTACGACACAAAGTAATAGGCAGGGTTAAGTTTTGTAATGTTGGCACGACAATGAGTGGACGTGGTGAGTGGAGATGGATGCCTGATGTGAATTTGAGATGATGACACTTTAAGATCACGGTACTCTACTATAAGTAAGCTTGCAAAATTTTACTGTTTCCCCGAAGGGTTAGGAAGAAGTGTGCTAATGTATACATACCTACCCACATTTTGCCGATATGTTATGTTATAGGGGACGTGCCTATTATTATTACCTGGACACAAATCTAGACACCGAGCTGCTACTGCGAATTTTATAGAAAAACTCAATAATACTGCTCGAAGTGAGAATCGAACCCAAGACCTCTAGTGTGGCAGTCGCACTTAGGAGCACTACACTAATGAGGCAGTCCATTTTAAAATTAATTGAGTTTAGTTGGGGAAAAACAACTATGCTATGCGTAACATCAACATAAATCTTCGTAAGGAACAACAAAAATATCTGGGAAACAACACCCCTACAACGTGAAAAACAACCTCGTCATTTATTGAAATCCATTATAGACACCGCAACATTTGAGTGATGCTAAGATATATAATAATATTCTTTTAGTATGTTGCAATCTTTATGAATAGCGCCGGACGATGAAAGATCGTATCCTCCTTTAGAAAGTTAAGTGTAATATTTCGCAATATACACTAAGGAAATTGTCATAAATCTCGGTTGTGGGAGCTGGATGTGGTTACTAATGAGCTAAAAAACAAGACATTAGAAACCGCTTTGGAACTTGAAGATTGAGAATGAGAAGATGGGTCAGCTATATCAATTTAATTTAAGCGTCGGTAGCCTAATGGCTAGGGCGTCGGACTTGCGATCATATGGTTGCTGGTTCGAACCCCACCCATTGCACTACCGACGTGAACCCACTCGTAACACAAGCATTTAGCGTAGCACGAGGGGTTAATAAGAATACTAGTAATGTGTGACCCACATTGCTAGTAAGCATTTATTTATTTTTTTAAATTGACAGCACGATTGGTACAGTGGATGAGCAATCGACATCTTCATTACGAGCTGCAGGCTAGACTCCCACATGGAGCAAACATTTTTTTACTACTAGTTTAAAAAAAAATAAGCTTACTAGCAATGTGGATCGCACATTACTATTACAGCTAAGCTTGTATTACGAGTGGGTTCACTTCGGTAGCGCAATGGGTGAGTTTCGAACCGGCAACCATATGATCGCTAGTCTGACGCCCTAGCCATTAGGCTACCACCGCTTCCAAAGTTGCTTCGGGGTTGGGAAATAGTGTATAATAATGTGACAGTTAATTTGTGTTTGTAACCTATGAGACAAGAGATAGGCAACATTTCTTTTTAAAAAATGTAAATAGTACCCCATGGGGGATTGAATCTAAATAAACTCTAAACAGTTTATACATACTCTGGGCAACGGTAATCTGCGAGGTTAGAAATTACTGCTAACTTGTAGCTATTCAGTTAATCAAGTGTAAATTGGTATATTGAACTTGCTCGAAATGAAGGTTAAGACCTGCTGGCCGATAAGCCTACATATTGTATTAGCATCGATATAAGTGCAAACTACGTGAAAGAGTTGCAGATTGCAGAGTTTTCTTATTTTAATGTATGTGCTGATAAATGGAAATGATAAATTATATTTATTTATTTTTGTACCTTCATATTTTTTATATAAAACCTCTAATATTTTTTTAATTTGCAAGGCCTAAATATTTCAATAATTATTGTAATTTTAGTATTCAATTTAAATAAGAAATTATTAGATTCCTTTATTACTTATTATATAATTTTACGAGAGAATGAAACAAAATGAATTTATTGTATATAGGTACCTATAGTAACTCGTCACGCACACCATATTAAAAAAAATAAACTCACCATAAAAACATCAATGTAATAGAAAACAAACCCATTTACATCATATCACTAAAATTTAAATTTCGAATGCAGCTTCATTCTTACAAAAATGTTTTATTATGTTGGATAAATTCTGCAAAAAGTTTTTATTATTCTTTAATTTTTATGAATTGATTTTAATACTAAGTTTTATAATCATTTTTACACGTGTTATAGTTTTTAGTAACTACGCGACACTGCTACTTGTTGGTTCTCACGACAAGTCGACGGACGCACCAGCGTGGGGTGTTAAACATTCTACTTTCTTTCCAATCTCTGCAATTAGTATGCAAATGTTATTTTACCGTTAATTTATAGACTAATGTCACGATTACAATACAATAATGACGTAAATTATGTAATCAGATTTTTTAGAAGTTAGTAAACCACTGATCAAACGTATAGACTTATCTTAGTAAAAATTTGTTTGACTTGGGAATCGAATCTAGAACCCCACGCTCAGAAGCCTCGCTTACAGCCACCAATGAAACACTTTGTAATTATTATAATAATATGTAAGTACGTATAAATTTATTTATTACATAACAAGTATGAAAATAAAAACACTTTTTTTAAAAGATGATGAAGTTAGGTAAGTATGATAATTTGTTGTTAAATAAATAAACCCCAACCTGTTTGAATATTATATTATACCAGTTTCCCTAGTTTAAAATTTTAATAATTGCGTATCCAATATGCATACAATAACATTAAAATTACCAAAAATATATTTAGTTACATAAACTCTCAAACGTAACCTCTTTTAAAGAATACCAACTATTACTATAATCAAAATAAGATAGACAACATTAAAAATAAAAAAATGTTGCCAACATCAGAACGAGAGAGAGGTGGCGAGAGTCGAAAGTGGCAACAAGTTTTACTTTTTGATTTTTATACTTATCTTGGCACGGTCTTGAATAACTAGATCTGTGAACTAGGCCGATATATTAGCATGCAATCAGGACTGACTGATGAAAATGAGGCCGAATTGGAACGAGTAAGGATTATTATTTTATCATTGCCAAAGGACTGGGTACAAAATGTTTCGGTTTTTTTTTATTGTGAAGCGCCGGAGGCCACATTCCCCCCTCAGCCCTTGCAGTTCCTTTGGTTTTGCAGATGTCCATGGGAGGTGATGATTACTTCGCCTGCTCGTTTCATGAGTTTATCTAATGTAAAATAAATCATCATCATAGTTATGATATAATCTTACTCATGTCACTCATACAGTAGTTGCTATTCTAAATTGCTATGTGATAGCAATCGTTTAACGATATGTAATAAAGACCAAAGACATTTATAGTTATGATGTTGCACTGGTAGTGCTTGGTTTTAGTAGTACCCTCATTATTTACTTTTTTTTTATATTACGATGTATTCTCGCCATTTATAAAATACTATTGTTTACAACCATATTTTATACGTCATATTGGATGCTTGTTAGTTAAGTTTATGTATAAGTTTAAATTAAGTTATCCTGTATTTCTCAGATCAATGAATTGTATTCTTTATGAGAAATAAACGTCTTAAACCATAAAATAATTGTACCAGGCCGATGTCTGTACATTATTGATATATAAGAAAAAAGATTTTTTGTCGGTCTGTTTGTACACGCATCAAGCAAAAACTACTGCATGGAAATAAATGAGGTTTCCATTGAGGCTGTAATGCTGGAAGTCTAACTTAAAATGCATGGTGCATGTTTTCATGTTGATACGCCACCTAAAATACGAGTTATAGAAGTAAAAGAGACCATGATTCTCTTAGTTAATTTCGGGTTTTTCTTCTCAGAAGTCGTCAGTGAGGAAATATTGACACCATGTATTTAAGATGAATAATTAAACATTGATTTGTAAAAGTGTCTTAAAATAAATAAGTAGTTATTTACAGAAATAAATATCTTTTGTTTATGGGATAACTCGGCAAACGAGCGGGCGAGCTACCTGATGGTAAGTAGTCATCGCCGCCCATGGACATCTGCAAAACCAAAGGCGTGGCAGATGCCTTGCCAAAACCTATTTACGGAAAGGTGAGAAGGAGAAAGGAGAAGGAAGGGAACTGGGGGAAAAATTGGGCCTCCGGTCCTCTCGCTCACCGAACTAAGCGCAGTAGCGAAACGGCTCCACTCGCACGTCGTCCTTCTGCGAGAGTGTGATACTTCCCCAGTCCAGCCGGCCCATTCATGCTGCGAACAGCGTGGCCCTACCGCAACAAGATCAGTGATGAATATCATTGATATGTAAGGATTTCCCGTACTTAAAAAAAGGATATTGCTGTGAAATTAAGACAAAAAACCACAGCATCCTTTCCCTCTTACATGTATTTCGTAATCAACATTATTGACATCATCGTCAAGATATTATTATCTGGGCTATTATCTCGTTTCTACAAATTATATGATAGAGAATCTAATTATTTTAATGACGATGATAAACTATGAATGATTTGATTTTGATTGATGTTTAAACTTCGACTACATGCAATCTATTCTCTCCTATCCAAAAAAATCCTCCTTTTTGAAGTCGGTTGAGAAAAAGAAAGAGAAATAAAGAAGGAAAACACAATTTGTTATGGAAGCATAGGTACCTACTCAAAATACGAGTACCTACAAGCGTGTTGTTTTGGCTTCTGTTGCTCTAATAACATTAGAGTACATATAACATTACATTGTACCACTGCTGGGCACGGGTCTCCTCTCAGAACGAGAGGGATAGGGCTATCGTACATCACGCTACTCTCCTCACGTCTACTGCGGGTTGGCAGACTTCACACGCCCCGAAGAAAATCTCTCAGGCTTGCAGGTTTCCTCACGATGTTTTCCTTCACCGCTCTAATAAAGACTCCATATATTAGATTTTCTTCAACATCTATAATGTACTATAGACATCGGGCGTGTTACAAATTTGTTATTTAAGTAATAGATAATACATAAGCTTTTACGAGCGTTTAATAACCGATATGTACCATCATTACTAATTATTAATATAAGAAAAAGATTAGGAATGGAGGAATTAGGCCTCCGGCGCTCCACACACACCGTACGGAACGAAACAGTATGCATAGTGATACTTAACGTCGATATTCTGTGCAAAATTACTCGTGTAATGAACAGCACTTTAGATGTAATAATTTGATAATAATAATACTATTAATAGAAGTATTATTACATAACGTTATAGTAACATGTTACGTAACAATCGTGAAGGTTGCGGTGAAAGCTAACTTGGCGCTTTGTCTTGACTTTGGCAGATAAAGTCGTATTCACAGACCGTGCGA
Organism: Subacronicta megacephala; assembly: GCA_958496365.1. Lineage (NCBI taxonomy): Eukaryota > Metazoa > Arthropoda > Insecta > Lepidoptera > Noctuidae > Subacronicta > Subacronicta megacephala. Next base: position 4,250,413 of record OY292540.1, on the reverse strand, counting down.
AAATGTTTTTGGAACAGATTTTTGACGGAGCACAAATTCAGACTCCGAGCTGCTACTGAGAATTTCATAGAAAAACCCAATAACACTTTGCTCGACCTGGGGATCGAACCCAGGACCTTTAGTGTAGCAGTAGTGCTTAGGACCACATGATTAAGGAGGCAGTCAAGTTTATCATACTTTTGTTATATCATTGACAAGGGACAGGAATACAAATTTCTAATAAATCAGCCTCGTAGAAGTTGTTTTTTCTCTTCATTAAATTAAAAAGAGGTGACTTTCAAACAGCTGAGCAGATCCTCTTGAAACATAAGGTAACTAAGAAAAGTCTCGATTAAGATACCTTTCAAACATAAAAACCTGAATCGCTGAAAATCGGATCATCTTTTCAGAAGCGACACGTATACGCTACAAATTTATATTACCCCTCTTTTTCCATCGGGGGTGAAAATTTTACACTTCTTCAATATTTTACAGCACTTACTTCGTGTTTGGGGATAATAGCTGTTACAAGTTAAGTACAAAGCGAAGCGTAGTAATTATGGGTTGCATAGAAAAATTTGGACAGTATGACAAGCAGAATGACCACAGCGTATACAGTTTGTTCGAAATAAGTAAGCCGATCGGAAGTTGTCTGCAAGTGGTTTAGAAGTGATAAATTAATAAGCGGCTATAAGCGGCGGTAGCCTAATGGCTAGAGCGTCGTACTTGCGATCATGTGGTTGCCGGTTTGAATCCCACCCATTGCACTACCGATGTGAACCCACTCGTAACACAAGCATTTTAGCACGAGGGGTTAACAAGAATACTAGTAATGTGTGACCCACATTGCTTGCTAGTAAGCTTTTTTTTAAAAAAAAATAATAGAAAGTGTCGGTGTAAAGATAATTATAGTCGTATATGTTTCACATATCTAATGTTTTTTTTATTGATTTCGATATTTATGTATTAAAACACTTAATTTAACGATTTTATCACTTACTTACTCGGCTTACTTATTTCGAACAAACTGTACCTGTGACTAATTGTCACCGTTGTATAAATAAATACTGCTCGTAAATAAATCGTAATATCCTCGTCGTGCTTATGTCTGCGTCCTTATAACCACTAACGTTGCTAAGGCGGATGTTGCTTTCACCGCGCTAAACTATGGCGTAACCTTACAAAATACGCGCTGCCAAAACAGCTGTATATTATGATAATAATAACAGACAGATGCTATAACGTATTCAAGAGAGCACAATTGCCTGTGTCAGTCATGTGCCTAAGAATTCTGGACACTTTTCTACATCTTTATCTTTCATCATCATCATCATCAACCCATTACATTGTCCCACTGCTGGGCACGGGTCTCCTCTCATTACGAGAGGGATAAGGCTATAGTCCGCCACGCTAGCCTACTGCGGGTTGGCAGACTTCACACGCCCTCAAGAAAATCTCTCAGGCATGCAGGTTTCCTCACGATGTTTTCCTTCACCGTTTAAGCGCGTGACAATTAATTATTAATACGCACATAACTTCGAAAAGTCAGAGGTGCGTGCCTTGGATTCGAACTCGAGACCTTGACTTAGCAGTCCAATGGTCATATCACTAGGCTATCACTGCACTTTTTATCTTTACATACTATAAAACAAAGTCACTCCCGCTGTTTGTACGCTTAGATCTTTTACTAGGAAAGACCAAATTAGCTTAGTTCCATTCTAATGTAAGCTAATTTGGCCTTTCCTGTATTAAGAGTCATTGAGTTTGGTCGTACTAGGTCCATTTCTGACTTAAAGTGGAAATGCTAAAATTTTGTAATAGGTCTCTATAATCCTAAAGGTGCGACATGCTCACGTTTGACACCTATCTCGCGATGATGCGATCCGCGATTGAGCTTGCTTGCCACGATTGAGCAAGAGTGGAAAAACACACACACACACTTCTACGTGTTCCAGAGAAAAAGGGTATTGACAGACAGACAAGCCGACAGCGAAGTTATCCTATAACACCGCGTCCGCACTGACTACAAAACATGTTGCAAATATCTATCTACTCTACTCTCAAAGAGTTAAGAGAGATCATGTTGCAAACAGATGTTTGCAACATGTTTTGTCGTCGGTGCGTACGTGGTGTTAGGGTTCCTAGTTTCCATTTGAAGTAAAACTCTAAAAAAGAATAAATAATTACACATTTAAATTAAAAAACAAATGTTTTTTATAATAAATCAGGACATAAGTTACCTATTCTCGGTCTCTGAAATAACACCCGACCTATGACAACTCAAATTTTGTTAAAAAAAAAAGTAGCGTATCTAGTTAAAAACACAACAACAATTTAAAACAGGTTTATTCAGAACCAAGATTGTTCCTAAATTCAAATCATGTTTTGTGTTTAAAAACTCATTTAACTCGTATTTTGGTGAAAGTAGATATAATCGTAACGAAGGGAAAAATATCAATCAATGGTCATCATCATCATCATAATATTTTTTTATGGTCTCATAAAAAAGATGAATAAAAGTATAGCCGACCAACAATAACAAAATTAGAATCAATTAAAAAATAAGGCAGGTTTAAGCTTTTTAATTTTATGCTCGACATAGAACGCACTAGGCAAACTCCCGCAGGTTTCTTCGTCGCAACAAAATATAAAGATATTTGTGGTTTTCTATACTGTCAATTTCATTGTCAAGTGCTATCCTAGGCTATCACTTAGCCTAGTGATATGACCATTGGACTGCTAAGTCAATGGTCTCGAGTTCAAATCCATTGCACGAATCTTTAACTATTCCAAGTCATGTTTATATTAATACTTAATTATCACGCACTTAAACAGTGAAGTGTAAAGTGTGGCGGACTATGGCCTTATCCCTCACATTCTGAGGGTTTGTGCCTAGCAGTGAGACAGTAACATTGGTTAATGATTTATGATGATATGGCCCAGTGAGAAAGATTGTGTTGTGCATGAATGGGTTGGCTCGACCGGGGCAGTACTAACCTCCCACAGAATATCGACGTCAAGTAGCAGTATGCATACTGTTGCGTTTGAACGGTGAGTGTGGAGCGCCGGAGGCCCAATTCCTCTTACCCTCCCCTTCCTTATCTTTTCTCTTTCCCCTTTTCCATTAATAGGCGGTAACGACAAAGGCGGTAAACAAAATGCAACTCCTTTGGTTTTGCAGATGTAAAACCTAATCTTCAGGGAGCTTGCCTGATCGGGATATCCCATAAAAAAGAACAAGTGTCAACAGACGACAAACCCGCAGGATACACTATACGTTGAACGCGCCGAAAATCGAACGTTCACTCGCGCGATAGCCGCAGCAATCCAACGCCACGAGACAAACCGATCATCTGCCGCAGCAGAACTTATAACCTCAGATCAAATAAAAAGTTAAGATGGAACTTTGCGAGCAAAGAAGTGAGGCCGGCTAAAACTATGCCTAACCGTGTACAACACACAATTACACGCACACACGTATACCGTAACTACGCCTTATCTTGTCAGTCGAGCTATCGAGCTATCGAAAGCTCGACTGACAAGTTCCATCTTAACTTTTTATTTGATCTGAGCATATAACATGATGCAGCAGCCGCACGCAGTGTAGGTACAGATATAGTAAAGTTCAACAATCGATCTTGCAGAATAATTGCACGATAATCGCTGAACAGATTTTGATAACATTTATTAAGGAGGTACATTGCATACCACAGGAAATACCTAGGGTACTTTTCGTGTCAAAGTCTTTTGATAAGTGAGTGAATAGCTAGTAGTATACTATAAATAATGATTGAGCTACACGATGACTGATATAATTTATTATGCGTGGTCATCTCAAAGCTGTAGGATTGGGCCGGCCGTGTCTACCCAATGCAATATCTGCAATAAGTGAAGCCCTGAAATACCTAGTTAACTGAAGACGCGGTAGACTACTAAGTGACCTATGACCTAGACGTCTTTCTTGAGATTTGGACAGAAGTAAGAGAGAAGAGTGGCCGTGTGGAGTGGAATTGGACAATAACTTAACTAAATATGTGTAGGAAACTGTCTTTTCAGAAGCATTTTTCTTGCAATGGATCTGTTGTGTTCGGGTCAAATCTTGCAACAAAATTTTAATGCAGATAGCCTCAACCAATTGAGCTGAAATTTCACATACACATTTAGTTTGGATGACAATACATTATTAGTAAGTGACGTCATTCTAAATCCAATATGGCGGCCTTTAAAAGCTTTTTTTAGTGCTATTAATTTATTTCATGAACTTACATCCCAAGTCATCGAAAAACTTCGGCTTGTGACCACCAGCTTCGAACTTCACTTCGTCATCGTCATAAGTTTCTGTCACAGGCACTTCAATTTGAGTCACTTTGTCATTCACTTTTGTCAAACTCACATCACTATTGACTAAGTTCTCAAATTGAGACTTCGGCAATACCGACTTAAACTTTAAGTTTTTAATTTGTCCGTCATCGTCCATTATGGTTATATCTTCATAATTATTAACTATATCATTGTTTTTTCCAACACTTTCTATAATGTCAGAGTTAAATTTATTCTCACTTAGAAGTTGTTTTAAAACCGTATCAGTTTTTTCATTAACAAAGTTTTTTGAATCATATAAATTACTATTCACTACGTCTAAGTCAATATCACAGATAACATTCCAAAATAAATGCAATAATATAAACACTTTGGTAAACATTTTTTTATCACGGCACCACTTTTTTGTTCTTAATTTAAATTTGACAGCACTGCATTTTTTGAATTCGGAACTTTTTTGAGAACGTTCGGCGCTTAGTTTTTTGTTATTAGTTCGTTAATTCGTTTATAAAACTGAAAGTGGATTGATCTGCGCGCGCGCCGGCCAGAGGGGAGCGAATGACGGATATTCGAAAGACAAGTTTTGGTGAAATGTTTACGTAACCACTTATAAGTACTAGGTAAACACCGGTCACTCTTGAGTCAGGTTTTGAGACAGTTGTTATGTTCCGTATTGGTCAAAAGTAGGTCATTCTGTTGTGTTATAGATATAACAATACTAGCTGTACCCTTAGGTTTTTGCCATTCACCTAGGAATTTCTCAAAATCCGTTCATAATTTATAATTGAATACACTTCAATTTAAAATTACAATTCGACGAAGCGGCGCGCGTTAGCTTACTGGCTTGGGTGTCGGACTTGCGATCATGTGGTTGTCGGTTTGACACCCACCCCTTGCACTACCAACGTAGACCCACTCGTAATACAAGCATTTTGGCTTATTATTATTATATACTTTATTGTACACCAAAACAAAATACAAAAATACAGGATACAAATGAACTTGAAAACATACAATGGGTGGCCTTATCGCTATCCGCGATTTCTTCCAGGCAATCTTAGGATGGACAAACTGGAACTGCACTTTAACATGGGTTTGGTCACGGTGCAGAAACACATACATAGATAAAAATATATACGTAATAAATACAGTAAAAAAATACATAATACAACAGTACGAGGGGTACGGTTTTTTTTAATAAAAATATACGGGTTTTTTAAATAAAAATAACCGTATTTTTAGGGCGATAGTTCAGTCAACGCCATCAGCACCAACAATCTAAACTTATGATAGGGTCTTGACGCCTATTTTCCCTGTAGGTTTAAGCAGAGGTCTACGTCTACCTTTTTCTACACATCTCTGTTCTCTGCCAATGCAGTCTTTTCGGTAGGAGCCAAGGTCATCCCTCTATATTCGCCTCGATCGGCTTCTTATAAACTATATATATAAAAATTTAACCCCTTTTCTCTTTGCCACGCTATAACTTAAGAACGAATTTGCAGATTTTATTTATCTTTTTTTTTTGTTCACCACTTTGAAGAGGGTTCTCACGGAAACAAAAATTTTGAAAATTTCGCAGGAAATTGGCAAGACATGACAACGTCTGTATTAGTAGCTAACTACTAATGGAAAAAAAATAACATGATCATTCAAATTTATAATAATGACTTTTATTATTTCATTCATATGTTATTAACAGAATTTAATCATCATTATCAACCAAAGAACTTCGACTGCGGAATAAACCAAACAAACTACAAAAAAATATATTTATTTGTATAGGATAACTCGACAAACTAGCAAAAGATGGTAAGTATGGACATCTGCAAATCAAAAGAGTTGCAGATGCGTTGTCGAGCCTATTTAAGGAAAAGGAAGGGAAGGAGAAAAGGAAAAGGAAGGGGAGTGGGGAAACAATAGTGTCTATAATCTCTAATATAGGTACTTATTTATACATGAATATATTATGTATGTATACATTCTTTATTCACAATCATTGATAGTTTTGAGCCAGAGTTTCTGAGTTCTTTTCGAAGTATCTTGCCGCTTGGTGACTTAGGTATTTGCTCCACAAAGCGAACTCCACCGCGTAAGTGTTTCGGGTTCGATAACTGAAAACATTAATTATATTATATTCAGCATAAAAAAAAATATAGACTAGCGACGCGAGCGCAGCTTCAAACTTCCCAGCAAAATAGCCGACTTAAAAAAATAATTCATATAAACATTGACTGCCTTATTAGTATAGTGGTGCTAAGCGCGACTGTAACAAAAGAGATTCCGCGTTAATTCCCAGGTCAAGCAACCCTTTGCCCAGGTGTGCTCACGACCCTTTACGAGTATAATATCTTTGTTAATCCGGTAAAATCTTACCCTTTCAGCCACAAACTCCTGGATCTCCTTCTCTGTAAGCTTCCTCCCGGGCTGGGTGACCACGAACGCCAGAGGCAGCTCCCCAGCGGCCATGTCTTCAATCCCGATGACTGCTGCGTCCTGTATACCTTCGTGCTGCAGGAGAACTGCCTCCACTTCTGCTGGTGGCACCTGGATGGAGAGGAATGCCTTAATAGGTTAGTTGACTGCATATTTTTTGTATCATCATCATCATCACTCGTCCACTGCTGGACGTAGGCCTCTCCTAGTGAACGCCACAAAGCTCGATCTTCGGCTTTCCTCATCCAGTCACTGCCAGCTGCCTTCCGCAAGTCGTCACTCCATCAGCCGTCTCTTTATTTTCTGCAATCATAAAAATCTTTACCATAAATAGATTCGATCATCATCATCTACCCATTTATCGTCCCACTGCTGGGCATGAGTCTCCCCTTAGAGCGAGAGGGGTAAGGCTATAGTCCACTACACAAGCCTACTGCGGATTGGCACACTTTACACGCCTTCGAGGACATCTCTCAGGCATGCAGATAGGGGGGACTTTCAGTCGACCGAAGTCGATGCCACAGATTGATGCGACGGATAACCAGTAATTTTGCTATTCTTCAAGATACAGTTTTAAATTATGTACGTAGATTCTTTACCTAAAAATACTAGACACGTGTTTCGTGTTTCGCATATACTAAAACTGACCTTGTATAGGTTGATGATGATTCCGTAAAAGAGTTTGAAAGTGCAGAAGCTCACTCTTACCTGAAACCCTTTATATTTGATGAGTTCCTTTATCCGGTCGACGATGAAGAAATACTGATCCTCATCATAGTAGCCTACGTCACCAGTCTTGTAGAACCCTTCATCATCGAAATCACTCCCCCTGTCCCTCCCGAGGTAGCCCTTCATGAGCAGCTCACCCTTGACACATATCTCGCCACGCTGGTTCGGACCTAATGGCTTTCGAGTTTCTATGTCGACTATCTGAAATATTAAACATACGATTACATCTAACTGAAGGGTTAGGCAGAGATGTACTGATGGAACCCCACGGTTAACTGGTATGTTTCGTTTTGAAATGAGTCCATTACCATTACCGGACACGTATCCAATCTTTGAGATGTTATTGAGAATTTAATTGTCATCATCATCATCATCAGCCCATACTCGTCCACTGCTGGACGTAGGCCTCTCCTAGTGAACGCCACAGAGCCCGGTCTTCGGCTTTCCTCATCCAGTCACTGCCAGCTGCCCTCCGCAAGTCGTCACTCCATCTGGCCGGCGGGCGCCCTACACTACATTTGCCTAGACGCGGTCTCCACTCGAGAACTCGCTTGCTCCAGCGTTTGATGAGTGATGATTTTAATTTAGTGACATATAATTTAATGTAATTGAATAAATAAAATGTGATTAAACTTGACATTTCACACACTGCTGGTCAGTTAAATAGATGAGACTAACTTAGATTAAGAACTTTGATGTACTCTATTTTGAAGTGAATAAACAATTTGAATTTGAATTTGATGAATTTCATTGTGAAACCCAATAATACAGCTCAACCTGAGAATCGAACCCAGGACTCCATGCTCAGTAGATTATATCAATGACCTCTGTTCCATATCAGAGCTCGGCTCTTGTCGGTTGAGCAATCACCACTGTTCTCTTTTCTCTGCCTTCTATTTGACCTCTCAATACGTCTCCACTCCCACTTTTTCCTTCACTTGTTCAATTAAACTCCTTCTAGGTCTTCCCCTACGATTGTACCAAAGAAGTAGTATAAAAAAAAAGAGTTTAAAGAATTAATTATACTCAATTAAACAAGCAAGATATACGTCATACGTATAACGTCATTTATGTATAACGTTAATAAAAGCGAAGGTAACCTAATGGCTATTGCACTACCGACGTAAACCCACTCGTAATACAAGCAGTTTAGCTTAGTACGAGGGGTTAACAAGAATACTAGTAATGTGTGACCCACATTGCTAGTAAGTTAAAAAAAAAAAAAAAAAACCGTAGCCAGGGAAGGGGTTTTTTGGTGTTGCAACCGCCAATAATCTACGAATTGTTATTGAGAATTTCATTGAGATGTCAGACTCTTGCCGTTTAAAAACTGCACTTGACTTCTCTTGCCTTATTGTCATCATTTGTCAAGACTATGACTGTTGCAGGATTCGCACGACCAACCGAGGCCTCCCAGGGATGTGTCCTAACAGGCGTTGCAACAGGTTCTAGGGTGGTCTATTAAGTCCTCTAAATAGATCCAGACAGTGCCCCAATATATAAGCTGATAGTGGCCACCAAGTGGATAAGAATAGCACACTGACCGGTCTGATCCCCAAAGACCCACGTTCCCCAAAAAGGACCAACCGAGGCCTGGACTCGCTACTTATTGTGGCCTAGCTTTTAGACCGTATCCAGGACTTAACTTTGGTAAAAATGATGTTTAAAGATTGTCACTAAATCAGTTTGAACTTGCCTTAATGACGGTGTTAGGAGATACCCTGCCAACACTGCCGATCTTGTGAATATTGGGGTCATCGTCTTCGAACTTTAGCAATGCGTACGTCGACTCCGTGCAGCCGTACTGTTGCCCCACTACCTGCAGGTTCGGGAATCTGGAACAGATGCCATTGTCACGACACTAGGTAATCGAAACCTTTACGTGTGTTTTTCGACCTTATACATGGTAGAATTCTCCATTATTGGAGCGATGGAAATCTGCATGCGGTAGTATAGAGTACGATACGCAACAGTATGCATACTACTACTTGACGTCGATATTCTGAGGGAGAGTAGTACTTCCCCGGTCTGGCCGACCCATTCATGTTCGCATGTAGACATGCCAGCGTAGCACTACTACTGCCTACTACGTGACACTACTATTACGGATTTCCAGGTCAAGCAGTGTTATTGAGTTTTTCTATGAAATTCTAAGTAGCAGGTCGAAGATGGGACTTTCGCCCATGACAATAGGCTTACCCCCTATTACAAAAGACTCAGACTGTATTCCTCGAAAGGCTAGACAGTGATTGTCTAGCCCTTCGAGGAATACAGCGTGATGATATGTTCTTATCAATTCGTTTCATTTAATTCTCGCATTAGTATTCTAAGCTGTTTTTTGCAAACACAGTCTTAGTTGCGACTCCATTCGGATCGGCTGACTTTAAGAACACACAGATATTTTGACAGAACTCTATGACATATTACGACATCTAACTTCTCATGGACTGCTTTGATGGTATCCTTGTGGAGTGGTGCGGCACCTGAGTGCACAATCTTGACTGAACTGAGATTGTACTTATTCTGGTTCTTGCAAACTGCTACCAAAACTGGAGGCACCACTGTAAGTGAGACTGCCTGGAATGAAAGATTATTTTATATAAGTAAGTATTCATTCATTTCATCAGCTTATTGCCTTCCACTGCTGAACGTTGGCCACTCTTAAAGAGCGCCAACCATCCTGGTGTTGGGCAGCTCGCATCCATCCGGCCAGCCACCTCCTTACTTATAAAAGTATTGCGCACCAGCTATTATTGCCTGCGGCTTTACTCGCATCCCATACAGATTTACATACATTTATCAAGTTGAAACATGCACTAAAATTTAAAATCGACATCCAGCAATATATATTGAAAACTACATTCAATTTCGCGCAGTCGTTTTCGGCAAACAAAGATTCTATAGATATTTATTTGTTCTGTTGACATCTATTTCCCTTATAAGTACCCTCTTAGATTATTTTTTCACAACTTTTTCCTATGTACAGCGGGGTATAGCTGTTACCTGACCCACTTAGACCCCGCCGGCCCACCTAGGGTGGGTCAGGTAACAGCTATAACCCACTGTACAAATATCAGCCATGTAGTTATAGTTTCATCAAATAGATTTTACATTTAGGTACATTTTTGTGATAAATAATATCAACTGCATACTAAAGAGCTAGTTCTTTAAGGACTAACCTGGTACTTCTCAACGACTTTCAAATACGCGTCTACCTCGAATTTGGGCAGGTAGACCGCTGTCCTGTCAGTCGCTAAGTCGGTGAGGGTTCCTACCAGCCCCATAACATGGTACCAGGGACAAATTGTGACGAATATCATCCGTGGATCAGCTGATGTATGACTGTTGGCAATTAAGTGAAGGAAATAATAGCATATAGCATCATGAACTAATAGAATCACTTTTGTATTCCCCGAAGGGTTTTGCAGAGGTGTACCTATTTACAGCGATGAGGAGGAATACTTCTATGCCCGAGCATGACAATTTATTTGTATATTTTGTAAATTTTGTATAAAGATTATTTCAGTTATATCTTGTTAATAAAGAAAATATTCTTACGATTCACATGCAGTGATTGTATTCAAATGTGTCAGCATTACTCCTTTCGGTAAACCTGTGGTTCCTGAAGAGTATGGTATGAATAAAGTATCCGTCTGCCCCAGAACCTCTACTGACTGAAAGTTTTCATAATTCACATTTTTCACAAAACCGTTTCTTTCAAAAACCAAATCGTTAAACATTAGAACATCGTTGTATCCCTCTTCACCGAAGAGTATGGTTTTCTTGATGGATTGCACAGATTGTAAGGTTTTTGAGTGAAGTTTGTACATTGTTGGCGAACAGATGATGTATTTTGGTTTTGATATGTTGGTGACATGGATAATTTCCCCTGTAAATAAGAATAAAAACATTCATTAGTCTTATGCAATACTTGAACGAACAAGTTCGTTAGAATGCTCCCGAGATCCCAGAGAGTTCCCAGATCCCTCACTCCTTAGTTAGTTTGATAAGACCGATTTTTTTTAGCGAGTGTGAGTGAGAGCGCATCGCCACCCGAGCTAATCATGTTAACGTTGAAGGCCGTGGGCAAACGATCTGTCCTTCTCTGGTACGAGACGGGAGCTAACGAACGAACGAGCGCCAGCGAACTGGTTCATTCTTTTAGAACGAACCAGTTCGCTGAGGATACTGCCATTCATCACATGCCTTCATCACCCATAATTTTCTATAGTGACGAATATAAATAACTGTTACTTTTACTACGTAGCGTGTTTTTTTTTTATTTTATATCCACAACCTAGTAATTGTATTCAGTGTCTATACGCGGACACCTATTAATGGCTAAATGTTTTTATTCTTAATGCTTAGGTTATTATTTCTGCTGTTGGTCTTCCAAATAAATAACTAATATCTAATTATTTTTCTCAACTCTTTCGACTAGATTTTCGAGATTTTTCTCTTTCTTCAAAAGACCTGTTCAAATATTGCCCCTACATTATAAAACTCGCATATCTGATAAGTAAAACACTACTGTCTGGACTGGAAAGATACCATTGTAGCCATTTATGTCTAAGTAGTTTATAGTTATAATATTTTCATGATAATAATAATATTCATCAACATTATAGGTTATCTGTTTTAGGTAATATTGAGTTCTCACATGCTGAGAACTTTTTCTATTTTAATACTGACTTCAGGCTAATTATGACATTAACCTCCAATGTCCTCACATCCTGTTATCGCCATAATGTAGTTACCAGTGACTAATGTAACATCTTTTATTTTAAAAGTGTCCATGGAGTTTCTTGCCGGGCTCTTTTCTATATGATCAACTTTTTGGAACCGTGCAACTAGAGTCAATTGTTTCATAAACGCTTGTAAAATATTATTTGAAATAAAAACATTTGATTTGATTCCATGATTTTGATTTTGTTGTCACAGGTCGTCAGACAGGAAATGACGAGCCCATCCAGTTAAAAAAAAAACAATTTATTGCGTATTTTTTCATATTAACACATGATCTTTCGCTAGGTACAGTGGGTTATAGTTGTTACCTGGCCCACCGAGACCCCGCCGTACCACCTAGGGTGGGTCAGGTAACAGCTATAACCCACTGTACTAGTAACAACTGTCATTTTATTATGTATATATATGATATCATCAGTTGTGAATACATAATAGTTCATGTCGCCATTCTTACTGTCATATCCGCAGAAAGTTTGATATACGAACAATTTGAAAAACCAAAAACAGCATTGCTCAGCTCAGCTATGGTTAGAAGCATACTCATAGCATAACATACTCGGCCATATTCCCACTGCTGGGACACAGGTCACAAGGCCTCCCCACGGTGAGAGGGAGTGGGCCCAGTGTGGGTTGGTAGACGTCACATATCTACGAATATTTGGTTCTGCAAAGACATGCTGGTTTCCTCACGATGTTTTCCTTCACCGTTTTGCGAGCAGTGGTGATGAAATAATTGACTCAAAGTCAAGTGCCTGTCTAGATTCGAACCTGGGTTGTAAGTCGTATTACAACTCGTAAGTCACGGCCGTTACTATTGGACCACCACCGGTCTCAGTTAGAAGTAATGATGATATTTAAACTTACCTTTAACATACCCTGTACTAATAGTAGTCAAAACTGCGCCGGCGCAAGCCACTCCCACAATAGCTCCCCAAAATTCCTGTCGATTTTCAGATATGATAGCTACCGTATCTCCCTTCCTAACACCCATACGTGTGAGCGAGATAGCGAAGTTCATCGCTTGCTGAGCTATGTCTAGGTATGTGAGGCGGTCATCTGTAGTACCATTTATCTGAAATTAATAAAGAAATTGACTATCTCATTAGTCGAATGCTTTTTTATGTGTTAACTCGAGAAATAAGGAGGCGAGCCACGTGATAGGAAGTAGTCATCGTCGCTCATGGACATCTACAATACAAAGGAGTTTCAGATACGTTGCTGAGCCAAGGAAAAGGGAGGGGAAGGAGAAAAGGAGAAGGAAGCGGACTGAAGGAGGAATTGGGCCTCCGGTGCTCCACACTTGCCGTACGCAGACCGATCGATATTCCGTGGGAGAGTAGCACTTCCCCGGTCGTGCCGACCCATTCATGCGGGCACATGCCAGCGTTTCACTACTACTTACAACTAGAGATGGGCAATCAACCCGGTTTAAACCCTATCACACTTCACAAATGTGGGTGTACATTAGTACACCTCTGCCTAACCCTTCGGGGAATACATGCGTAATGGTATGTTTTGTTATGTTATAAATTAAAATCACAAGATGCCAAGTCGGGACTGCAAGGTAAGGACTCACTAACTCTAAACCTTCATCATCAACCCATTACACTGTCCCACTGCTGGGCACAAGTCTCTACTCAGCACGAGAGGGATTAGGCTATAGTCCGCCACGCTAGCCTACTGTGGGTTGGCAGACTTCACACGCCGTCTAGAAAATCTCTCAGGCATGCAGGATTCCTCACGATGCTTTTCCTTCACCGTTTAAGCGCGTGATAATTAATTATTAATACGCACATGACTTCTATAACTCAGAGGTTCGTGCCTAGGATTCGAACTCGAGACCTAAGACTTGGCAGTCCAATGGTCATATCACTGCACTTTAAACCTGCGATAGACAAATATTCGATGGTCCGTCTGGCGGACTCAGATGGAGCGTTATCGTGGTGGACAAGGATCGTGCTTCTTGGGCGCTACTGCTTAAACTTTTCCAAGACAACTGGTAAAGAATAACTAACATACCAATCTGCAGTAACAGTCCTTTTTATCTTCTAGAACAATTGTAGCGATATGACCCTGGCAATCAACTAGGTTTAAACCCAAGCACCGGGTTTATACCCAAACCCAAAGAACCGGGTTTAAACCATCTCTAGAGACAATCATCTTTTTGTCTTTACTTTTCCCCTTCTTTTTTTTAGAATGGAAACACCCATTGCGCAGACTGTCGATTATGAGGGAACCTAGGACGTCATTTAAAATTACCTCATCGCTGTCCTCGTTATTACTATTATTTATAAAAATAAATGGTATGTCGAAAATTATTTATTTTATGCAACTTTGACCGTAACCAAGTTTACGATACTGCTGACACAAGTACTGCGCTCTATATGTTATTATGTAATTAAATTAGGTAGTAATTATTAATGAATGATTATATTTTATCCCTAATTAAGAGTTATGTTAAATATTGTAAATTGTAAAAATCTGTTTACTTTTCCACATTGTTAGTTCTCCTTCCGCCTGTGATACAAGTTAATCTTAGTAACATACCATCACGCCTGTATTCCCCGAAGGGTTAGGCAGAGGTGTACTTAATGTACACCCACAGTTCGCCGGTATGTTTAGGTCCCATGTCATAGGGGGCGAGCCTATTGCCATTCACCGGGCACAAATCCAGACTCCGAGCTGCTACTGAGAATTTCATAGAAAAACCAATAACACTTTGCTCGACCTGGGGATCGAACCCAAGACCTCTAGCGTAGCAGTCGCAATTGGGACTACTAGACTAACGAGGCAGTCTTAATCTTAGTACAGGAACCATATATGTATTTTTAGAACTTTATAATTTCTAAGATTAACATTGTTTACCTAGTATTGTAGATAGATAGATAGATAGATTATTCTTTATTGTACACAAAAAAGAAAATAAAAACAAAAACAAAGTTACATAATTAAGTACAATTGGCGGTCTTATCGCTCATGCAATTTCTTACAGACAACCATTGGATGGACAAGAGTCATTTAAAAAGATATTGGGCTGTTGCAGGTGTACATAATAATGCTCAATAATTTTTACTTATTTAGAGTTTTAAGTAAAATAAATAAATATACATACATACATAAATAATATAAATATTATACTAATAATACTATAACTATATCTATATAATATAGGTATACTATAAATATATAAACTTATATATATTCAACACAATAGTAGGTAACAATTTAAGAACAAGCGGCCAAGTAATGCTGTTTCACCATTAATTTAAATGATGGCAAAGTTTGTGCACGTCTTATAGAAACTGGTAGTGAATTCCACAGACGAGTGGCCTGAACTATAAATGACTGGTCAAAAAAATTTGTTGTGTGCATTGGCATCGTTAGCTTTAAGTTTTCTGATGAACGTAAGGATCTCAAATGTGTATCACAGACGAACTCAAAGCGAGTTTTAAGATAGGAGGGTGTTGTAGGATTAAAAAGAATACTATAAAGTAATGAAAGAATATGAGCATTCCGACGAAGACGTATTGGGAGCCACTTGAGCTTAGCGCGAAATTCTGACACATGATCATATTTGCGTAAACCAAATATGAATCTTATACAAAAATTTTGGAGACGCTCAAGTTTATTAAATTGGTTATTGAAATGTTAATTTAAATTTCGCGCCTTCTACAGTATTTTTCTAGTCTGTTAGACTGTTGTCTTTAGCTGCTCTATACTTTATGATACTTTCTCTCTCTACTCCGTGACACTACGAGTAAAGTACTTAATATTGTAATTTCATTAAAATAAACGTTTATTCTATTATAAAACCGACTTCCACTTATTTAAAACTCAACAGGTTATGGGCCCAGATGCCCTGTAAAGTGAATCAGTGAAATCGAACAATAGTTACAATAGTGCACAACATTGTTAAAACCTAACCTAAAAATAACGCACGTGAAACCGGCAAAATTTTATTTACGAGTGTTGAAAATGTCTTCGAATAATCCGCTGACCTTGATAGAAAAACTAACTGGACGAGATAACTACTCCACATGGAGATTTGCCGTGAAAACTTACCTTGAACACGAGGAGTTATGGGACTGTATAGAAAATCCATCCGACGACGCGGCAAACCAAAAACGTGATCTCAAAGCAAAATCTAAGATAATCTTGTTAGTGGACTCCGTGAATTATGTTCACATACAAGAAGCAAGGACAGCAAAGGAAGTTTGGGACAACCTGACAAGTGCTTTCGATGACTCAGGGCTTACACGCCGAGTAGGTTTACTTCGTGAATTATGTACCACAACCCTCGCAGAGTGTCAAAATGTAGAAGAATACGTTAGTAAAGTAGTCACAACAGCTCATAAGCTACGCAATATCGGATTTAAAGTGGACGATGAGTGGCTAGGAACCCTGCTTCTCTCTGGTCTACCTGAGACATACAAACCAATGATCATGGCGATCGAGAGTTCCGGTATGAAAATAAGTTCCGATTCAGTTAAAGCTAAAATTCTGCAGGATGTAAAAATGAGCAATAGTGATACTAATGCCTTTGCAACAAATACAAAGAAAAAGGTAATTAAAAAGTCATTTCAAAAAGGTCCACGTTGTTTCAAATGCAACAGATATGGCCATTTAAGCACAGAGTGCAAGTCTAAGCAAAAACAGACACATGAAAATCCTAGCTATGCCGCTGCATTCATAGCTTCTGCCAGTAACAGCGATGCCTGGTATATAGACTCGGGTGCCTCAATGCATATGACCAGACACAAACAATTATTGCATAATGAAACAGTGCCACTAGTGAAGACAATAAATGTTGCAAATAATAAATCCTTACCAGTAGAAAGCTCTGGTCAACTGAGTTTGGATATCTGTGATGACAGAGGTCGGAGTAACAAAGTTTTATTCCAAAATGTTTTATATGTGCCTGAGTTAGCAACAAATTTACTATCAGTCAGTCAGATTGTCAATCATGGTGGTGCAGTGAAATTTAATAATGAAGGCTGTGTAATTTTTAACAGTCATAAGAAAATAGTTGCAACAGCTATCTTAATCAACAATATGTACCGGCTAAATCTGTACAATGTTCAAGCATACATATCTGATGTTGATACACAAGATATTTATCTCTGGCACCAGCGAATGGGGCATCTCAATTTTATTGATTTAAAGAAAATTGAAGAAAATACAGACGGTGTGCAATTATCTAAGAAAGAAGACAATCTGACCTGTGTGACTTGTTTAGAAGGAAAACAAACACGCCTGCCATTTAAGACAAGCCATTCAAGAGCTACACATTTACTTGAAACTGTACATTCAGATATTTGTGGACCAATGGAAACTACTTCCTTTGGCGGTGCAAAATACTTCATCACATTTATAGATGACTTTTCAAAAAAGGTGTTTGTCTATTTCTTAAAGAAAAAATCAGAAGCTCTTGAAAAATTCAAAGAATTTAAATGTCAAGTTGAAAATCAATTGGAATGCAGTATAAAATGTTTGCGTACAGACAATGGACTTGAATATGTAAACAATGCTTTTTCTGAGTACCTAGCAACAGCTGGTATCATTCATCAAACAACAGTACCATATACACCCGAACAAAATGGTGTCTCCGAACGCATGAATCGTACGCTTGTTGAAAAAGCTAAGTGTCTGTTAAATAATGCAAAACTTCCCAAAATGTACTGGGCAGAAGCAATACACACAGCTGCTTACCTCATTAATAGATCTCCAACACGTTCACTGGCTTTTAAAACTCCAGAAGAAATATGGTCTAAGAAGAAACCAGATATAAGTCATCTAAAAATATTTGGCTGTGAAGCAATGATACATCTCCCAAAAGAGAAACGTAAGAAGTGGGACAGTAAATCACAGAAAGCTATATTCATTGGATACTGTGATAATACAAAAGGATATAGGTTTATAATACCAGCCTCTAAGACTGTGATTAAAAGCAGAGATGCCGTATTCTTAGAGACCACAGTAAAAAGAAACTATCTGCCTATAAATCTGGCAGAGAAAGATATAATGTGTGATACATCATTGGAACAAAATGATAACTGTACATCTCTGAATTCCAATGACACATCAGATACTTCAAACACTACTAGTGAATTTGTGTCAGATCAAGAAGATAACATAGATCCTGAGTATAAACCAAATACAAATGTTCAACTATCGTCAACACCTTCTAAAATAACATTGAGACCAAGAAACAGAGAATTATCAAAATTAAATGAAAATGAAGATAAAACTTACCTGTGCTACAGTGATGAAAATATAAATTCTATTCCTCAGAATTACAAAGAAGCTTTAACCTCTATTGAATCTGAAAAGTGGAAAACTTCAATAAAGGAAGAATTGGAATCACATTCTAAAAATGTTACTTGGACATTGGTAGAAAAGCCCCAAAACAGCAAGCCTATTGGATGTAAGTGGGTATTTCGCATCAAAAACGAACCAACAGGTCCTCGTTACAAATCAAGGCTCTGTGCAAAAGGATATGCACAAAAAGAAGGGATAGATTTTGATGAAACTTTTGCGCCGACAGTGAGGTATGACTCTATACGATTATTATTATCACTTGCAGCTCAGAAAAATTTAGAGATAATCCAATTCGACATTACCACTGCTTTCCTGTATGGTGACCTGGAAGAAACAATTTACATGACTCCACCTGAGGGATTGGACTGCAACCCAAACATGGTATGTAAACTTAACAAATCCTTATATGGGCTAAAACAGGCACCAAGATGTTGGAATACAAAATTTAATTCAGTTTTAAATAAATTTGGGTTTAAGAGATGTAAAGCAGATCAGTGCATTTATATTGGATTAACAAGAGGAATAACATGTTACTTGTGCCTATATGTTGACGATGGTCTTTTATTTTGCAAAGATAAATCAGTTTTAACTGAAGTAATTAATGATCTTCAAACTAATTTTGATGTCAAAACATATCCTCTTTCCTGCTTTGTAGGAATGCAAATTGAAAAATCTAATAATCATATTTTTATACACCAGACCAAATATATTGAGCAATTATTAAAGAAGTTCAATATGACTGAAGCAAACTCCAACAGTGTACCAGCTGATCCACATGTCAAACTCATAAAGACTGATGGGCTACCTGAAATAAAATATCCCTACAGAGAAGCCATAGGATCTCTCATACATGCAGCAACAGTAAGCCGGCCAGACATTTTGTTTGCAGTCAGTCAGGTGAGTAGATTCTTAAACTGTCATGATGAATCTCACTGGAATGCTGTCAAAAGAATACTCAAGTATCTTAAAGATACCAAAGATTATGGACTGTGCTACATGTCAAAGCCAGACAGCACTTATGTAGTAGGGTACAGTGATGCTGACTTTGCCAACGATGTTGAAACAAGGCGTTCAACAACTGGTTATGTTTTTCTTAAGAATGGAGCTGCCATTACCTGGTCCTCACAAAGGCAACAAACAGTGGCCTTGTCTACAACTGAGGCAGAGTTCATGGCTGCTTGTGCTGCCACTAAAGAGGCCATGTGGTTAAGACAACTATTACAGGAAATAAGTGAATATGAACAAGAGTCTGTGATCATAAACATTGACAATCAAAGTGCAATTAACGTTATTAAAAATAGTGAATTTCACAAGCGTTGCAAGCATATAGATATAAAATATAACTTTATTAAATAAAAATATTATGAAAATGTCATAAGTCTTAACTATGTAAACACAAACAATCAATATGCTGATATGTTTACCAAAGCTTTGTCCAAGGATAAATTCACATCTATGAGAAGTAACATAGGCATGTGCAAACTTATTAATTATAAGTAGTTCATTTTCCTTTGTATAACAACAAAACTTGGTAACTAAATATTATTCATATTGTATATTTTAAGGATTCATTATACTTTATGCTATGTATACAAGAAGGCTCTAATTTGAAGAGAGTATTGAAATGTTAATTTAAATTTCGCGCCTTCTACAGTATTTTTCTAGTCTGTTAGACTGTTGTCTTTAGCTGCTCTATACTTTATGATACTTTCTCTCTCTACTCCGTGACACTACGAGTAAAGTACTTAATATTGTAATTTCATTAAAATAAACGTTTATTCTATTATAAAACCGACTTCCACTTATTTAAAACTCAACATTGGTCTTCAGTGAGATCAAGATAGCTGACATCGGCATAGTCAAGGATAGGCAAGAGAAGAGATTGCGCAAGCGCAACCTTGGTGGCTGTTGGAAGAAAGTTGCGTAATCGTCTCAAGGATCCTGCTGACGCAAACATCCGGCGGCTAGTTTCCTGCAGTTGTGGATCCCATGATAAAGTTCTATCCATGATTATTCCCAGATTTTTGACCTTATCACTTATGGGGATTATGATGCTATCAAAGATAAACTGAGGTAGGTGAAACCAATCAATTTTGGAAACCATTCGTGAGCTACCTATAATGATAACCTGCGTCTTAGACGGGTTAACACTAAGACCATAGTGTTTGCTCCACCGTGATATTTCAGCAAAATCTTTATTAATAATGTGAATAGCTTCAGATAATTCCTCTAGCGGAGCTTGCGAATAAATCTGCAAATCATCTGCATACAGGTGGTAGGATGAAAGAAGTTGATTGGAAATTGAGTTAATAAATATAGCGAAAAATTGTAATATTTTTTAAATAAATAAGTATATTTGATTTGATTTGAATTGAATAGCGATTATATAAAAAACCTCAATCCAAATGGAAAATTGTTTTGTTTCAACTTTAGGAAGTTGTTAATACAATCTGGATGTTACGCAAAACTTTTATTGTGAAGCAGTAAGGGTATAATTTATTTAATCGGACCTTATTATGAATCATCGCCTTTAATGTTGTGCTGAAGCAAGAAGCGAAGTGAAAAAAAAAATTAAAACATGTAGCTAATCAAAACCTACATTTTAAATTACTCTGTTTTTTTTGTGAATTATGATAATAGTTTTATCAATTTTTCTGTATCACCTTGAATTAGAATATTAATTAGAGTTGTGATCTTTGCGTATCCGTATCTAAATAAATATACATAAAGTTATGAACATTGTATTACAAGATAATTAATTATTATAATTATTTTATTGCATTTAATTCGTAAAAACAAAATATGATTGATGAATTCATTACACGCGTAACCAAAAGAATTCTTAAATCGATATTTAAAAAAAAACCGGTCGCCTATTCTAAAAACTTTCAGTGTAACCTCCGTAGGTACATAATCAACCCGCCACATATATTTTACTGTCATGAATATTAAAGCCTTTTTTGTCGCCTTTATTATAGTACGGAAATCCCTCATGGATCATCTGTCACCTGGGAAGGTAGCAGGGTATGTCTCACTCGTACCCACTAAAAACCGGCCAAGTGCGAGTCGGACTCGCGCAAGGAGGGTTCCGTACCATTACGATTTATAACGTATTAAAAAAAACGTCTTACTTGATCTCGTTCAAACCAATTTTCGGTGGAAGTTTACATGGTAATATAAATCTGGTTTTTTTTTAGTGTTATCATTCTCTTATTTACACACATTTTACCACTTTGGAAGTGTCTCTCGCACAAACTATTCAGTTTAGAAATTTTTTATGACTATATTAATCACGGTGAAATATCTTGTATACTTTTTAACTACTTGTGTATGCGTAAGCAGGTAGATAAATTAATAAATATACCCATACTTTTATTCAATAATGGTAGGTACTTACCATAGCTACATGTTGTCTGTGCTGCCATAGTTTCTCCAGGATATAGTCTCCAAAGTTGATACTAGCCGGCACC
This sequence comes from Subacronicta megacephala, assembly GCA_958496365.1. Classification (NCBI taxonomy): domain Eukaryota; kingdom Metazoa; phylum Arthropoda; class Insecta; order Lepidoptera; family Noctuidae; genus Subacronicta; species Subacronicta megacephala. The sequence continues at coordinate 4,228,418 of OY292540.1, read as the reverse complement.
ATACAACTCCGAGGCCCGTACACATAGTTACGTTGTCGCAACATTGTTTTTTACGTAGATATCACAGTCGCGAGCGAGCGCTTCTAGTGTTGGCGTTTAACTAATGATTGCTGATTAATTCATAATTTTATATATAGTGTAGGGTTGAAAAAATGGATTCGTAAACATTCATATTATGAATGCGTTCAATTAACGGTTTATTTTTATCGATTAACACCTAAACCACTAAACAAATCAGCATAGGGTTTGAAATGGTCGTTCTACAACCTCCGATCTTGTCATGTGTAGTTTTTAGGTATCTAATTGAATTTATGTCCATTAGCTCTCAAATCGACGTTATATTCTCTTATTTCCGCCCACAGCTTCGCCTGCGTTATATTATACATATAAACCTTCGTCGGGACCACGCTATCCATTGGTGAAAACAGCATGAAAATCGGTGCAGTGGTTTTTTAGTTTATCGCGAACAGACAGACAGACAGACGCGGTGGAGGACTTTGTTTTATAAGTAGTGATGATAATTGTTATTTTCCTCGCCAGAGAGCTCCGATAAACGCGTGCAATCGCTGCTAATCATGAAATGCTATAGGGCGAAGCGCGGCCTTCGACGCGCTGTACAGTTTGTTCGAAATAAGTAAGCCGATCGGAAGTTAGCCGTCCGAACTACCGCGGTGATAAAATCGTTTAATGAAGTGTTTTAATACATGAATATCGAAATTAGTAAACAAAATAATTAGAAATGTGAAACATATACGACTCTAATTATCTTTTCACCAACTCTTTCTATTAAAATTTACCACTTCTAAACCACTTGCAGACAACTTCCGATCGGCTTACTTATTTCGAACAAACTGTATGTCCCTGTATGTCAAATCTGTAATATCTTCGAAAATATTCATTTAAATTACATGCTGTAAAGGGCCATATTGATATATTAAATGCACAATGTATTTAAGGTACTTAATTGGATAAGGATGAATGCTGTATTGCTTAAAATCAAAAGTAAAGGATAAAAATGGTTATTGTGGGTTATCCCTAAGAGATACACATATACCATCGCGGACTTTTTATAGACCTTATTAAGGTGTACAATACAATACATTATTTTGATCTATATCGTAGGGTTCAGCAAGTGTTTGCAATGTAAGCGCGAAAAAATTTTTATTTACAACATCACATTAGAAACCTCTAAAATTATCAGTGTAACTCTACTATATTATGCATGTACACATCAACCTTCCTCTTGAATCACTCTATTTGGTTATTTTAGTGAAGGAAAAATACGACCGCGGGCAGGATTCAAACCTGCGTCTTCTGGTGAAGTACACCAGACGCTATGACCGCTAAGCCACCGTGAGACCCACCCGCCTAGTCAAAATTTGCCTTCACATTTATAATTTAAGTACGTCTTTGAGGTGACGTTAGTGACATCTGTTGAAAATATGCTTTTCATTTCTCATACTCGGAAAGTAGTGTTTATTTAATCTGAATAGGTGGAAAATGCTACTTCCCACCCTTGGGCGGGAATAACTCATAGTAATTACTTTCCTCCCTAGGGTGGAAAGTAATTTTGAAAATAGAACAAAATTTGGTTAGGCAGTCAGCTGTAAAAAATCTAACATAATTAAGAAAAAAAATGCTGCGGTCCTGTGTGTTTATAAACGGCCAGTGTGAATTTAAAAAAAACGCGTGCGGTTGAGGCCGTGACGCGGGGTGTTCCATTATTAAAAGTTTAAATAGACTATGACAATATATAATTTGGCGGGATACTAACTTAACTTTTGGTATATCGAAATCTTTATTAAAAATGAGTTCAAGTGATTCTGACATGTTGACCCCAGATTTTGTTAAAGACGAGGCAAATACAGTAATCGAAAATCTCTTGCCAGAAATTTCTAAACAAAGATACATAAATACATATATTGATTTTATGAAGTGGCGAGCAGATAAAAAAATTTAATAAATATTTACAAAAATCTATTTTCTACTTTCCTTATATTCGAAATGAAAAGTAGAGTGCTTAACTCGGGTGAAAGACATCAATTCCTACTCGGACTATAGCCGCCCTCGCTACGCTCGGGCGTCTAAATACCTCGTATGGGAATTGATTCCTTTCCACCCTTGTGTAACAATCTACTATTTCAACCGACATGACATGCTTTACAGCAAGTACTATGTCATACGATGCCACATTACCGTTTAACTATCCTTTATATTTTTAGGCATTTTCCAGCATATATATCAGCATACATATCTAAGCATACCTACATAGGGACAGACAGACAGCCGGAAGCGACTTTGTTTTATACTATGTAGTGATTATACCCACAATTTAATTTCACCTAGTAAGTATATATGTATATTTTTTTTATTCACAATCATTTATCACACTATCTCTAGGTAGTTTTGAGCCAGAGTTTCTGAGTTCTTTTCGAAGTATCTTGCCGCTGGGTGACTTAGGTATTTGCTCCACAAAGCGAACTCCACCGCGTAAGTGTTTCGGGTTCGATAACTGAAAACATTAATTATTTTTATTAAGGATAAAAACATATGGAGTAGCGTCGCGAGCGCAGCTTCACCACCGTGAATTTCCCATCAAAATATCCCATTAAAAAAAACATAACATAACATCAGGGCTGTATTCCCCGAAGGGTTAGGCAGAGGTGTACTAATATGCACTTACATTTCGCCGGTATGTTTAGGTCCCATGTAATAGGGGGTGAGCCTATTGCCGTTAACCGGGCATAAATCCAAATTCCGAGCTGCTACTCAGAATTTAATGATAAACCCAATAACACTGCTCGACCTGGGGATCGAACCCAGGACCTTTAGCGTAGCAGTCGCGCTTAGGAGCCAAACCAAATTAGGCAGTTTAAAAAAAAACTTTCATATAAACATTGACTGCCTTATTAGTCTAGTGGACCTAAGCGAGACTGCAACACAGAGACCCCGGGTTCGATTCCCAAGTCGAACAAAGTAAACAAGTATAATATCTTTGTTTATCCGGTAAAACCTTACCCTTTCAGCCACAAACTCCTGGATCTCCTTCTCTGTAAGCTTCCTCCCGGGCTGGGTGACCACGAACGCCAGAGGCAGCTCCCCAGCGGCCGTGTCTTCAACCCCGATGACTGCTGCGTCCTGTATACCTTCGTGCTGCAGAAGAACTGCCTCCAGTTCCGCTGGAGGCACCTGGACGGAGATGAATACCTTAATAGGCTAGTTGACTGTATATTTTTTTATCATCATCGTCAAGTCCATACTTGTCGACTGCTGGACAACGGCCTCTCCTAGTGAACGCCACAGAGCCCGATCTTTGGCTTTCCTCATCCAGTCACTGCCAACCGCCTTCCACTCCATAGGCCGTCTCTTTTTTTTAAGTCATCATAAAAATCTTTACCAAAAATAGATTCGATCATCATCATCATCCATACAACCAGAGAAGGATAAGGTCAACCATCTAGCCTACTGCAGATTGGCAGACGCCTTCGAGAATATCTCTTATGCATGCAGGTTTCCTCGCGATGTTTTCTTTCACCTCTAATTAAATTATTAATACGCACATGACTTCGAAAAATCAGAGGTGCGTGCCTTGGATTCGAAGTCAAGGCCTTTAACTTGGCAGTCCAATGGTCATATCACTAAGTACTATTACTTTTGCAGTATATAGGTACTTATTGTTAGAAGATCGACCGGTGCGTTCATTGGAGATCTTTGAGCCTCCGTCCACAATGTGTTATGAAAGGCCGTATGATTTCATTTGGTAGGAGAGCGACATAACCCGTTCCTTGCCGAAAAAATAAGGTTCTTATTGTTGGAGGGGGATTTTTGTAGTATTAGGTAGCTGGCATGTCTACATGCCAGTATGAATGGGCCACGCCAGGGAAAGTATCCTAAAGAATATCGACGTCAAGTTGCAACATGCATACTGTTGCGTTTCGTACGGTTAGTGTGGAGCGGTGGAGACCCAATTCGTCCTTTAGTCTCCTTCCTTCTCCTTTACTCCTTCCCCTGTATTTTCCTTAAAGAGGCTCGGCAACGCATCTGCAACTCCTTTGGTATTGCAGATGTCCATGGGCGGCGATGACTACTTACAATCAGGTAGCTTGCCTAAAAAAAGGGACTCGTGGCTTAGTTATAACTACGATCAACAGATCGGAACAGATCTGTAAGATTAAGCTGTAGACTATAAATGACCTATTGCCTTTCATTTTGAGAGGAGACCCGTGCCCAACAGTAGAACAATAATATATGGGCTGATAATGATTCTGTAAAAGAGTTTGAAAGCACAGTAGATATCTCACTCTTACCTGATACCCCTTATACTTGATGAGTTCCTTAATCCGGTCGACAACGAAGAAATACTGATCGTCATCATAGTAGCCTACGTCACCAGTCTTGTAGAACCCTTCATCATCGAAATCACTCCCTCTTTCCCTCCCGAGGTAACCCTTCATGAGCAGCTCACCCTTGACAAATATCTCGCCACGTTGGTTCGGACCTAACGGTTTTCGAGTTTCTATGTCGACTACCTGAAATATCAATCATACCATATTACTAACTGAAGGGTTAGGCATTGCGACATTCGTGACTCTGTGACTGTGGCAGGATTCGCACGACCAAACGAGGCCTCCTAGAGATATGCCTAACATGCTTTGCAAAGGGGCTCTGTTCTCTGGTCTATTAAGAGGACACAGTGCCCCCGTCTATGTGCTGATGGTGGCCACCGGGGTAGTTTTAGTGGGTAAGAACCCCACACTGTCCGTTGTAATACCCAAAAGACCGGCCTTTTCAAGGTTCCTTCTACGGAAACAAAAAAAGACCAGCCGCGGACTGGACTCGCTGCTTATTGCGGTCTAGCTTTAAGACCTATGGACGCTTAACAATGATGAATAATGTTCAATGTCTGTCAGAAAACAACAAACCGACCCGCACTAGGCCCGCGTGGTGGGTTACGGCCCACGCCCTCTCACCAAGAGAGGACGTCTGTGTCTCAGCAGTGGGAACATTATAAGCTGATTATGTAAGTATGTCTGTCAGAAATTTGAACTTACCTTAATGACGGTGTTAGGAGACACCCTGCCAACACTGCCGATCTTGTGAATATTGTGGTCGTTGACTTCGAACCTTAGCACTGCGTACGTCGACTCCGTGCAGCCGTAAAGTTGTCGCACAACCTGCAGGTTCGGAAACCTGGAACAGATGTCAATCTTATGACACTAAATTAATAACCTCGATGTTTCTTTACGAACATTATACAATGTCTAAGATAATAAAATAATATACTACAATAACATACACCTACACCTCTTTCCCATAGATTCTCACATACTTTACGCACCTGACCTTTCTGAAGGATCTCACCAATAAGGTCGGTGCATGTCTTTCTAGAGCATAAATCATTTATTTTCAGGCATCTACTTATGTCTTGTATATGTCGTAGGATAATTTGATACTTCGAATCTTCGCGGAAATCCTAGGGGTTTTGCGAAAACGCGGATAATTAGACATAGGCGAAAAATTATCAAATCTTACTGGACAAAGTCAGGATTTTTGCGAAAATACTCGTTATTATAGTAGGATTTGATGTGCTCAACACTGATTGGCTACAATTTTTCTGGCTGACTTCTCGTGCGGCAACAAATGATTGACATTTAAGACGTCAACCAATCAGAGACGATCTCTTATTGAACGCGCTGACCGACCAATCAGCGTTCTTATTTCATAACAGCCAGCGTTTCGTTTCGCAATATTGCTATAATAACGAGTATTTTCGCAATAATCCTGACTTTGTCCAGTAAGATTTGATAATTTTTCGCTTATGTCTAATTATCCGCGTTTTCGCAAAACCCCTAGGATTTCCGCGATGATTCGAAGTATCAAATTATCCTACGACATATATATAAAATAGTGTTAGTAGATATGGCTTAAGACTGTGTTAGTGGCAGTTCACTTTCCCTTACTGTCTTTGTGCTATCCCGTGGCACTTATCCACGGAGCGACAGAAAACTACATCCTGCGCCCAAAAGCCCTCTTCTATGACGAGGGGCAGCAATAATAAGCGCAAGACTTGAAAGAAGTTTGTGCAGAATCGATTACATTAACTACTGTTACAATAATTATACTACCTGTAATTATGGCTCCTTGATCCATCAGATAATTGAGTTATACTTATAATCGATAAATGTTGTTGCGTGAGTCTGCGGAAGGCAAATTTAATATTGCTGTATCCTCTTACATAAGGTTTCAGTTTTCCATGAATTGAATAACGGATGGATCAGTGTAATCGTTTCAGTAGCCGATTCTGAACAAACCACTTTCAGGTCTTGAGTTTACGCATAAGCATAGCATAACCGGCCTATAATGTTCCCGCACGACACAGGCCTCGAGTGGGCCATAATACACCATGCGGTCCCAGTGCGGGTTGGTAGATGTCACATGTCTTCGAATTTTTGGTTCTAGGCCATGATGGTTTCCTCACGATGTTTTCCTTCACTCTTTTGGGAGTAGTGATGATGTAAAATAATAATTTACACGAAGTAAAGCGCCAGTCTGGGTTTGAATCTACGACCTGCAACTCGTAAGTCGTGGCCCACGCCTGGGCCACCACCGCTCCGCGACTAGTTTTTTTTTTATTTGGGTCGCACATTACTAGTTAGGTTGTTAACCCCTCGCAGTAAGCTAAATGCTTGTATTACGAGTGGGTTCACGTCGGTAGTGCAATGAGTGAGCTCCGACCCGGCAACCACATGATCGCAAGTCCGACGCCATAGCCGTTAGGCTACCGCCGCTTCAATTTAATTTCTATTTTCTATTTGTTCTGCCTCTTTTGACTGTCTGATTAGTGTAGTGATCACAGTCACTGCTAAGCTAGAGGTCTTGGATATGATTTCCAGGTCAAGCAGTGTTATTAGGTTTTTATATGAAATTATCAGTAACAGTTCGGCGTTAGGACTTGCACCCGGTTAGTGGCAACAGACTCACCCATCACTGTCTAACCCTTCAAGGAATACAGGTTGGGTATGTTCTTATTTTTCTTTTTTAGATTCCACTCTCGCAGAAAAAAAAAATACGGGTGCACTTGTGGTCTCCCTGGCAACCTGAGGTTACTTTATTCACTCTCAATTATCTTGTATATTGTTTACCACTTTATATAAACAGGAACTGTAAATGTGAGTACATCGTAGCCATTTATGTCTAAGTAGTTTATAGTTATCCTAGTTCATATTTTTGATGATGTGTATTCTTACACATAGTGTATCTGTTTTAGTTTGACATTGCGTTCTCATTTGCTGAGAACCTTCTTGTAATAAAACAATATATTTTAAAAGAGTGTCTATGGAGTTTCTTGCCGGATTCTTCTCCATGAGATCAACTTTTTGGAACCGTGCAACTAGAGTCAATAACGTTTCATAAACGCTTGTGAAAGCTTATTTGAAATAAAAACATTTGATTTGATTTGATTTGATTTGCAGAAATATTCAAGACTCCTTTTTTACAAACAGTTTTAGTTGCGCGTCCATTCGGATCAGCTAACTTCAGGAACGCTTCAGATGTTTTGACAGAACTGTATAACATATTCATACACCTTACTTCTCATGGACTGCTTTGATGGTATCCTTGTGGAGTGGTGCGGCACCTGAGTGCACAATCTTGACTGAACTCAGGTCGTACTTATTCTGGTTCTTGCAAACCGCTACCAAAACTGGAGGCACCACTGTAAGTGAGACAGCCTGGAATTAAAGATTATGATTTTTTTTATGTATTTATTCATTTCATATCTTATCAGCCTATTGCAGTCCACTGCTCAACGTTGGCCTCCTTAAAAGGGCGCCAACCATCTCGGTGTTGGGCAGCTCGCATCCATCCGCTACCAGGCACCTTCTTACTTATGTTAGTATTGCGCATTATAGCTATTATTGCCTGCGGCTTTACTCGTTTCCCATAGAGATTTACTTACATTTATCAAGTTGAAACATGCACTAGATTTTAAATTCGGCATCAAAACTTACAGACAAACAAAAAATTCTAAATTGTTCCGACTTCTCAATAATATTGCTCTTACACTGCCTCGTTAGTCTAGTGGTCCCAACCGCGACTGCTACGCTAGAGGTCTTGGGTTCGATTCCCAGGTCGAGCAAAGTGTTATTGGGTTTTTCTATGTAATTCTCAGTAACAGCTCGGAGTGTGGATTTTTGCCCGGCAATAGGCTCGCCCCCTATTACATGGAACCTAAACATACCGGCGAACTGTGGGTGTACATTAAGTACACCTCTGCCTAACCCTTCGGGGAATACAGGCGTGGTGTTATGTTATTTCTCTTACAAAAATCCCTTAGATTAATGTTTCTCTTATATCTCCCATACACTCCAAACATCAGCCATACAGTTACAGTTTATTATAGAATAATAATTGACGACTGCCCCATTAGTCTAGTGGTTCCGAGCGCGACAGCTATGCTCGAGGTCCTGAGTTCGATTCCCAGGTCGAGTAAGATATTATTGAATTTTCTCAACTCCCTGGAAAATAATCTGGATTTGTGCCCGGTTAATAGGCTCGTCCCCTATTACATTGGACCTAAACATACTGGCGAAGTGTGAGTGTACATCAGTACACTCTACCTAACCCTTCGGGAATGCAGGCGTGATGGTAAGTTATGTTATGATTTACGCATGACATTTTTGACAAATATTTCGACCGCATACCAAAGAGCTAGTTCTAAATATAATTACTTGCAGGGTGATTGTTTTAGGACTAACCTGATACTTCTCAACGACCTTCAAATACGCGTCTACCTCGAATTTGGGCAGGTAGACCGCTGTCCTGCCAGTCACTAAGGCAGTGAGGGTTCCTACCAGCCCCATGGCGTGGTACCAAGGGCAAATTGTGACGAATATCATCCGTGGATCAGCTGACGCAGGACTGTGAAGAATAGGACCAATAAACGTACCAGTAAACTAAACAGCAATATTATACTTCTGATCAAATCAATTTTTATTTTCATTTCTACTTTTCGAGAATTATCGGCGTTATAAAGAAAATATTTGTTCCTAGCTCGGCAGGGTGTTCTGGCGCTGAGACTCTCAAGTGGTGGAAATATATTAATCTCAATGGGAGCACTAATTTTGAGCCGTTCAGAGAAAAGCTCGGTTGGTATGGTCCAATTATTTTTAAGGAAATCTCCAAGAGACTCATCGCGTGACCAGAGCATATGAGTAGATAAACAGAATTTTTACTTTGTGACCAGAGGGACTTTTTCTTAGGTAAAAAAACAATAATAATAATAATAGTAAAGCCATTCAACTTGGCAATGCCCCCAGTATTCTAGTAGGCACGTTACCAGAAAACAGAGCATGACAATTTATTTTTGTATTTTGTAAATTTTGTATATCTACAAGTCCTACCTTTAGATTGCTTGAATATTTCAGTTTTATCTTGTTAATTAATTTGAGAAGATACTTACAATTCACATGCAGTGATTGTATTCAAATGTGTCAGCATTACTCCTTTCGGAAATCCCGTGGTTCCTGAAGAGTACAGTATGAATAACGTATCCACCTGTCCCTGAACCTCTACTGACTGAAACTCTTCATAATTCACGTTTTTCACAAAACCGTTTCGTTCAAAAATCAAATCGTTAAACATTAGAACATCGTCGTGTCCCTCTTCACCAAAAAGTATAGTTTTCTTGACGGATTGCACAGATTGTAAGGTTTTTGAGTGAAATTTGTACATTGTTGGCGAACAGATTATGTATTTTGGTTTTGATATGTTGGTGACGTGGATGATTTCCCCTGTAAATAAGAATAAAAACATAAATTAGACTTGTGTAGTACGTGAACGAACAAGTTCGGTAGAACGCTAAACGAACCGAGCGAACGAGCTCCCAGGTCCCTCGCTCCTTAGTTCGTTTGATAAGACCGACACCCGAGCTAATTATGTTGACGCCGAAGATCGTGTGCGAACGATCTGCCGTGCTCTGTTGACAAGACGGGAGCTGCCGAACTAAAAGAACGAATAAGTTCGCTAAGGAGCTGATACGACATATTGGATGAATTGAGCCGTAGTGACGAATATAAATAACTGGAGTCTCTAGTTATATATCTCAAGTCGAGAGAGTTCTCCGCGGTTTTGCCTGCATAGGTGCTCTTTACTCAAAAGGCTTAAAAAGAAAAAAGAGTGTCTACGGAGTTTCATGCCGGATTCCTCTCTATAGGATCAGCTTTTACTCCCTTTCAACATACTCTTCAGCACAACATGAATCACCGCTAGGTTTATTAGGTACAAGCACACTCGTGATAACAATTGACATCTGCCAACATTGCAAATAATTACTTTGTAAATATTGGTAAGTGTCTGGCAGAAAAAACTCAAGGCCAATCACCATACATTACAAGCACTCCTCCTACTAATAGCCCTAACTGAACATCTTTTGTGTTGCTAGATACTGACGAATCTGAGGTAGAAAGTATAATCAGGAGTTTAAGAGGATAGTATCCGCTCCTTGCCCCATACAAACGTAGTTTGGTCTTATCTTGAATATTAACAAATAAAAGTCTTTGAAATTTTGCACTAACAATCTTATCATTAAAATACGTGTTCCTTGAATGTAAAACTTCATTTCAATACATGGTTAAAAAGTAACACGAGCTCAAAGATTGGTAATTTTCGAAGACAACGACCCAACTTTATGCTAGTATTTAGGAATAATGTATCAATACAGAACCATTTTGACTTACGAGGAACCCAGATAATATGATGAATATCCTATTACAAAAAAACAATCTACGTAATAACTATATTAAAAGAGTAATCTCCGAATTTCGGAACAAAAAATACGCGTGAAAATTTTGCAAATGTACATATTGTTGTTTCACCTCTCGGGCATGCGTTCGCAACGTGAGGGATAGAGACAGCGACAACAGTGCAACATTGTTGCTTTCGCGAGGGACACTCCTCTTAAAGGACGACTGTGCACTGTGCAGTTGGATGGGATAATATACCCACAAAAATTATTAAGCGTTTTAGTAATATCTTAGTCCCACCATTAACATATATCTTTCAAAGATGTCTAACAGCAGGACTATTTCAAAAGTGTCTCAAAAAGGCTATTGTTGTACCAGTTTATAAATCTGGCAGTAAAGATCAAATAACAAACTGCCGAACTATTTCCTTGCTGCCTGCTATGTCGAAAATATTAGAAAAAATTATAAATAAAAGACTAGTAAACTATCTAGAAAACAAATCAATCTTATCTAAGACGCAGTTTGGTTTTAGATCTAAAGTATCCACTTCCGATCCAGTACATCATCTGACTAACCATATTGCACAAGAACTCGATAAAGGTAAACACACAGTAGGGATCTTTCTGGACCTTGCCAAAGCTTTCGACTCAATTTCCATTCCTTTTTGGTTGCGTAAGCTTGAAAATTTAGGTATAAGAGGCACTCAGTTACAACTCTTTAGTAGCTCTCTCTTTAGAAGAATGTTCCCGATGCGTGAAAATAGGCAATGTATGTTTGTTGTAGCATGTAGCTTTGATGTAAATAATACCTCTTTTGGCACCCCACAAGGAAGTATTATAGGTCCTACGCAATTTTTGGTATACATAAATGACCTTTGCGACCAAAAACTAAACCATGGTTTAATTATTTCATACGCTGACGACACTGCCCTCCTTTTTTCTGCTGATTAAAAAAAAGTCTACAGATTATCATTAAATGGCTTCTGAAAAATTTACTAACATTAAAATAGCAGAAAGGTCTAATTATATTAAGTTTGCAATGCGAAAACTAATATAACATAATAAAATTAAATGATAATAATCATACCACACAAACCATTTTAAGTTTTTAACCGTGGCATGTCAGTCTCAACCACTCGGTATATATTCATGTTTTTTTGTCGAGGTAATGTCGAATTATAACCTTTTTACAATTTTTTGCATTAATAATATTGTGTATTTCGACCAACGAATAAATAATACTCAGGAAATGTAACTGCCTTAAGAAAATGACCCAACAAAAGTTAGGTCCAAGTAGGCGGGGCTTCAAAATTGTGTCCAGCGCGCCATCAGTCGGACATTTTCCTTGCAAGCGAGCATATTATGTGAAACGTTTTAGCTTATTATCATTGTGAATCATCATGCCATCATGTGTTGTGAAGTGGTGCAGGAGCCATACAAGATCCAGAGAAGGATCAAGGTCCAGGATCAAGATCAAGGTCCAGAGATCACTTTTCACTTGTAAGTAGTAGCTTAATTATAAATATATTCAAAGTTGTTCAAAACGAGATGGTCAATATTATGCAAAATGAAGTTAGTAAATTTTTTACCTAATTTAGAAAGTATTTTTTCTAGATGAAATATTAAAAAAGTAAATCGATAAAATTTAGATATTTTTATAAGACTAATGTATTTTATTTTTTTAGTTTCCCTGCCGATCCCATTCGGCAAAATAAGTGAATAGCTGTAGTTCAATTAGAAAGACGAGAGTATGACTGGATGCCTGTGAAAACTAGCAGAGTATGCTCCATGCATTTTGATGAAAAATATTTTTACAAATCATTAAAGGGATATACCATGTTATACAAAACTGCAGTACCAGTTTGTACAAATATCCACATACAACTGAAGTGCAGGTCAACAGACACCTTAAAGGAACGTGGTGACCTATTGCCAAGGTTATGATCAGAGCAAACAAACGACCCAATTGAATACACTAACATTATTTAAACGCTCCAACAATAGATGAAGTCGCAATTCTTGTTGGCAAACCATCGGCTTTGTTCGTTTTAGCACCATACAACAAAACGAAAAAGTACCAAATCTAAGCCTTTTTAGTAACCGACGAAAAATATCTACGCGGGGGGTCCAGAGTCATGTACTGAATTCATGGTAAGCGGTTGTGCGTCGATGTCCCTTCCACCCTGTAGTATAAGTATAATTTATTATACTTATATTATAGTAGTAATATAGTATAATTTATTAAAATCACAATAGTATAAAATATTTAATATAATTATAATATTGTTTTATTATTGACTTGGTCCGATCTACTTATTGCATAATATCGTCCACGCCATTTTGACTCGGATGTCATAACAGACATTCCAGCACGCGCGCGAACCAATCCTTGTTTTCTCTCTGAATTTAAACCAATTACCAAGCATGTCTATTTGAAACATCGCAAGTGATTCGAATTATGAATCGTCGTCATTTGGTTTGAAGTAGGTCCACTTTTTGAGCGGAATTTGTTCAGAGTTACGCTCCCTGAGTATTATTTATTCGTAGATTTCGACAGGTATACTGTTCATATTCTGAGGCAACATATATTCCGACGTCCGCGTCCCATAAACATATGTGTATTTAGGCAACTTATAAGTAGGCAAATATGATATAATATAGGCTTGTAAAAGCTTATTTGAAATAAAAACATTTGACTTGATTGATTTGATTTGATTTGCCTGTTCAGATTTTACCCTACATTGTAAACCTCGCACACTGGATGAAACACTACTGTTTGGACTTTAGAAGATACCATGATTTCGAATTTGTTTTGCTTTTCTTCTCGGATGTCATTAGATAGGAAATACCTGCCAGGTGCCAGGGGTCACCAAATGGCGGACCGCGAGAACACAGCAACGTGCACTATGGAGTACGTCATTTAATAAAAATGTACAAAAAAAATTTTTTCTCTCTTTTTATGTAAAAATATATGTACTTACCTACTTTTTTTATTTCCACAAATGTAATTACACATTTGTTTAATGAACTTTTTTTCTATAAAATGTTGTGCGGTCCGCGATGGTCATTTCATTTCTTAAAACGGACCCCGAACGAAACTAATTGACGACCCCTGACCTACGCCATCAAGTAAAAAAAATAGTATTTTACATATAAGCGCGTGATCGACTGTAACCCATTACAACAACCATTATGGTGTTCATATATGACATCACGAGTAAGTACTCAATTATCAATACATTATAATTAGTGACGCAATTCTTACTGCCATGACCCCAGAAAGTTTAAAGACGAACAATTTGTGAAAAACAAAAAAAACCGGCCAAGTGCGAGTCGGACTCGCGCACGGAGGGTTCCGTACAATGTACAATTCATGACGTACATATTAAAAAAAACTACTTACTAGATCTCGTTCAAACCAATTTTCGGTGGTAGTTTACATGGTAATGTACATCATATATTTTTTTTACTTTTATCATTCTCTTATTATAGATGTTACACATTTTACCACTTTGGAAGTGCCTCTCGCGCAAACTATTCAGTTTAGAAAAAAATAATATTAGAAACCTCAATATCATCTTTAAAGACCTATCTATAGATACCCCACACGTGTAGGTTTGATGAAAAAAATTTTTGTAATTCAGTTGTAAGTATGGGGAACCCCCAAAATTTATTGTTTTTTTCTATTTTTGTGTGAAAATCTTAATGCGGTTCACAGAATACATCTTTTTACCAAGTTTCAACATCATAGTTCTTATAGTTTTGGTAAAAAGTGGCTGTGACATGCGGACGGACAGACAGACAGACATGACGAATCTATAAGGGTTCCGTTTTTTGCCATTTGGCTACGGAACCCTAAAAAAGCGAGGTTGTCCGACTTGACCTTGAAAATCCATTGATTGATATTGACATGAATACACTTACCTTTAACATACCCTGTACTAATAGTAGTCAAAACTGCGCCGGCGCAAGCCACTCCCACAACAGCTCCCCAAAATTCCTGTCGATTTTCAGATAAGATAGCTATCGTATCTCCCTTTCTAACACCCATACGTGTGAGCGAGATAGCGAAGTTCATCGCTTGCTGAGCTATGTCTAGGTATGTGAGGCGGTCATCTGTAGTACCATTTATCTGAAATTAATAAAGCAATTGACTACCTCATTAGTCGAATGCTTTTTTTATGTGTTAACTCGGCAAACGAGCAAGCGAGCTACCTGATGGTAAGTAGTCATCGCTGCCCATAGACATCTGCAAAATCAAAGGAGTTGCAGATGCGTTGCCGAGCTAAGGAAAAGGGAGGGGTAGGAGAAAAGGAGAAGGAAGCGGACTGAGGGAGGAATTGGGCCTCCTGCGCTCCACACTCACCGCACGAAACGCAACATCATGCATACTGCCACTTGACGCCGATATTCTGTGGGAGGGTAGTACTTCCCTGGTCGTGCCGACCTATTCATGCTGGCATGTAGGCATGCCAGTGAGGAACTACTACTACGTATATTCTGTATTTTTGTGTGTAGGGACACTTACTACTTATACCTAACATATCATCACGCCTTTACTCCCCCGAAGGATTAGGAAGAAGTACAACAATGTACCACAGTTCGCCAATATGTTTAAGTCTCATGTAAAAGGGGGCGAGCCTATTGCCATTACCCGGGCACAAATCCAGACTCCGTACTGCTACTTAGAATTTCATAGAAAAACCCAACAACCCCTATCACCCTGGAATCGAACCCAGAACCTCTAGGGTAAAAGTCGCGCTTGAGACCACTAGACTAATGAAGCAGTTATAATGATAAGACATAATTTTTTATTGTGTGTATAGGAATACTTACTACTTGTAGGTACAGTCTACAAAAGAGTTAGGTTTACAGGCAGTTGACTATAAATATAGAATAGAATATTCTTTATTGTACACCACAAACGAAAGCCAAGTACAAATCATTAATAATAAAATGGTACAATGGGCGGTATAAATATACTTATATGTGTTTTGACAAAGTTTGTATAATACCTATATCACGCAATACATGTCAAAATGCTGGCACAGTATAAATGCTACTTTGGCATATAATTATTTATAACAAAATCTATATCAAGATAATGTTCGGTAGCTGCCTGCATACCTAACTCTTTTGTTGACTGTACATGTAAAAAAATAAGGTAAATAATTTATTTATTTATTCATACAGGAAACTTCACAGCTTACAGTTCATATATGTAGAATTGAAATAAACTTAGCAATACGCCAATAAAGAAGTTTACAATTAATTATTAATAATTATAGAGAGATGGACAGTTTTTATCTATTATTCAAGTTAGCTATACCTACCTGAGTGTATGTGTGCGTGTGTGTGTGACTGTATAACAAGATTGGTGTGTGTTGGGTGCGTGTATGTGAGAAATTGGCAATAAATGACTAGCTGTCCGATAATATTCTTAATATTTTGGTTTTGAAAGTGGTCCGAGAAGTATTAAATAAATCTATAGAAGCGAATTTATCGTTATAAAGTGCTGGTAACCGGTAAAACGGCGAGTATGTAATATAATTATTAGATGCATGTGGAATTGAGAGCAATGGAGTATTTCTAGTTCTTTTTAGGGGGGTGTTGAAGTGGATTTTATTCAATAATGGTGGATAATCGAATTTATTATTAACGATATCGTGTAGAAACATCATATCCAAAAGTTGTCGTCTGTCTTCCAAAGTAATAATATTATCTTCCTCGTAAATCAACTTTTAAATCTTGAAACTTGTTGAGTATTATATGCCCAGTAATTTTCCTTGTATACCTTGTCCACTAGGATAACCACTTTTTGACAGATGGAACTAGTGATTGCAAGAACGTAATTATGCGATTATCGATCCGATTATTGACACTTTGATGACTGTCTAGTATTGATTATCGATTGTTTTGGTTGTCGAATCGAAAAAGGTACAACGATGACCAATAATAAATAAATATGTATAATATTCATCTGACTGTATAATTTTTTTATTATAATGTCTGCAAGAACTCATAATTAAGATAGTTGAATAACATAAGGTAGATAATATATTTATTTAGTTACGTATTTCAAAGTTAACTTTTACGTAATCTGGAACAGCTAAGGTAGCTGTCAAAAAATGGTTTACATATTGGACAAAGTATAATTTATTACACCTACTTTACCACCATAGAAATATTTCACTTTTTATGGATTCGTCATGTCTGTCTGTCAGTCCGTATGTCATAGCCTCTTTTTCTGAAACTATAAGAGCTACGCTGTTGAAACTTGGTAAGTAGATGTATTCTGTGAACCGCATTAAGATTTTCACACAAAAATAGAAAAAAAAAACAATAAATTTGGGGGTTCCTCCCCTCCTTTGGGGTTAATCCTGAAGGTAGTGCAACAAACTTTTAAAATTAGGTATTGTATCGTCCGGTCCTTGTGCAAAATATCAAATTAATCCGACGATAATATTCGTATGCAAATAAATAATCCCGATAAAAAAAAAATATCATATAAAACCAATAAACGATGGGAAATAAAAATAAAATAATATATTAAGTACTTAATTCTTATTGACTGCCTCATTAGTCTAGTGGTCCTAAGCGCGACTGCTACGCTAGTGGTCCTGGGTTCGATCCCCACGTCGAACAAAGTAATATTTGGTTTTTCTATGAAATTCTCAGTAGCAGCTTGCAGTCTAGATTGGGTCACAATGAAATATCTGGAATATTTTTTAACTACTTGTGTATGCGTAAGCAGGTAGATAAATTAATAAATATACCCATACTTTTATTAAATAATGGTACTTACCATAGCTACATGTTGTCTGTGCTGCCATAGTTTCTCCAGGATATAGTCTCCAAAGTTGATGCTAGCCGGCAACATACAACTCCGAGGCCCGTACACATAGTTACGTTGTCGCAACATTGTATTTTTTACATAAATATCACAATCGCGAGCGAGCGCTCCTAGTGCTTGCGTTCAACTAGTGATTGCGATAAAATTCTTCATATTATACATAGTGTAGGGATAAGAACCATGAATCCGCTAAAAAGACCTGCTTCACGGTCCGGACCAACCGCCGACCATCGTGTCCTTGGCTCAGATCAAATAAAAAGTTAAGATACAACTTCGCGAACAAAGAAGTGAGGCCGGCTAAAAACTACGCCTTGCAGTGTACAAACACAATTACATACATACGCTCACACGTATACCAAAACTACGCATTACCTGTCTCTATCTTGACAGTCGAGCTTTCGATAGCTCGACGGACAAGATACATTGTACTTGTACACGGCAAAGAGTAGTTTTAGCCGGCCTCACTTCTTTGTTCGCGAAGCTCCATCTTATTTTTTTTTTTGATCTGAGGTCCTTGGTCGGGTTGATGTAAAAATAGACAGTCTAGAAATCAGTTGACCGACGTCAACGGTCTAAGTCATGAGCGCGTATGTCGCGACAAACTGACCCCGGTCGAACAGACCGGTTGGTCGCGACCGTGTGGAAGGTCACTGACAGTTTTAATTGTTTCACATGACCTACGCAATATCTTGCCGATCTGGTATGGTGTGGCGGGTTGTTCCACTCCCTAAAAAATGCTTGAGCTACACGATGACTGTTGTGCCGTCAGTTAGGACAGGTCAACTCAAAGCTGCTGTGGCTCTTTCTTCAAAAGGCCAATTCAGATGTTGCCCTACATTGTAAAACTCGCATACTTATCTATTAATATTATTATTGCAAAAGAGACCATGATTCCGCCGGAAATGCCGCCGCCATAAAGTTTAGAAAAAAAAAAAAAAAACATCGACTAGTAAAACTGTCTTTAAAGGATCTATAAATAAATATAAATGCGTTAAACTTACAGTTTATCCTCATCGATTTACACCTGAAACACTGAAAAATTCAGCATGGATAAAAGGGTCGTTCTACAATCTCCATTCTTCTCATATGTAGGTATCTAACGGAGACATGTATAGTTATTGGGTATCTAATGGAATATATGTTCATGAGCTCTCAAATCGACGTTATATAAATATATACTTACACTGATTTCAGCAAATATGTTTCACAGCATTATATAAAATTTGGGCAAGAGACCCCTTTACCTAAATTGAATTGATACCCGAGACCCTCATAGCCTAAACTTTTTGGTTAAAGTGTGTGTACTCCCCGAAGGATTAGGCAGAGGTGTACTAATGTACACCCACACCACGCTGGTATGTTTAGGTCCCACGTAATAGGGGGCGAGCCTTTTGCTATTGACCAGGCATAAATCCAGACTCCGATCTGCTACCAATAACACTTTGCTCGACTTGGGTATCAAACCCTCTAGCGTAGCAGTCACGCTCAAGACCAGTAGACTAATGAGACAGTGTAGTGCATTAAAATAGCTTTTTCTCAGTTGATTTTAAACTATATCATCAACAATTTAAGGTTAAAAATCATTTGGTGAAATTTGACAGTTTTGTATACCTTGACCTGGAGGCGACTGTACATAAAATATGTTAGTTATAGTTTGTTTGATTGTCCTTTGGAATGCAATTTATAATGTATGTATCTACACATTAATCACCTTAAAGGTATTTAATATCGAGGTTTCACATCCTATCATTATACGAACGCAGAAAATTATCAGATTTTTATACGGATGGGTATGAATTAGTTATTGTTCTTGAGTCAGTTAACAAGGTTGGACTATGTGAACCTACATAGCTCCCGTAGCCCCCGACGCAGGTGCGAGAGGGAACACCGTGTGGTTTTAGCCGGTAGGTCACCCACTCTGGGTGGAGCCCGACACGCCCCGTCGCCTCCCCGGGCGGCGGATGTCCATAAGGATTTTCCACACGCACAAAAAAAAAATGTGAACCTACATGTATCATCTCCGCACAGGATAAAGTATGCGGAGCTGACTGCCATCCTCCATTATTTGGAGAGACACCTGTTGAAGAAGTGTCCATTTTAATATATGTAATTGAAATAGCAGACTTGGGCAAAGTTGCAAAGTTGTTCTCCATTGATTTTCAGCTTTCTAACGTTAGGCGTTATGAATCTAATGTATTTAGATTTTTTTCTCATTTAATGGCTAAATGGTTAATGGCAATAGGCTCGCCCCCTATTACATGGGACCCAAACATACCGGCGAAGTGTGGGTGTTCATTAGTACAACTCTGCCTAACCTTTCGGGGAATACAAGCGTGATGGTATATATTAATAATAAAACTTTATTTTATAAAAGTAGATGTGCAGTGCCATGGAATAAAATAATATGATCTTTCATAATAATTACTTTTATTATTTGACTGCCTCGTTGGTCTAGTGGTCCCAATCGCGACTGCTACGCTAGAGGTCTTGGGTTCGATCCCCAGGTCGAGCAAAGTGTTATTGAGTTTTTCTATGAAATTCTTAGTAGCAACTCGGAGTCTGGATTTGTGCCCGGTGAATGGCAATAGGCTCGCCCACTATTACATGGGACCCAAACATACCGGCGAACTGTGGGTGTACATTAAGTACACCTCTGCCTAACCCTTCGGGGAATACAGGCGTGATGGTATGTTACTTTTATTATTTAATTCCTAACTTTTTTTAGTAGTAGTAGTAGGGTTTCGCAGCCATGTCTACATGCAAGCATAGCGTTATCGGCACGACCGGGGAAGTACTACCCTCCCACAGAATATCGACGTCAAGTAGCAGTATTTTTGCTTCCCCTCCCTGTTCCTTATATAGGCTCGGCAAAGAATCTGCAACTCCTTTGGTATTGCGGATGTCCATGGGCGGTGATGACTACTTACCATCCGGTAGCTTGCCCGCTCTTTTGCCTAGTTATCCCTTTAAAAAAATAGTTATTTACAGAATTTAATCATCATCAACCAAATAACTTCGACTGCGGAACAAAAGTCAATAAACTTCACAAAATGTGTGTAATATATATATATAGGATATAGGTACATTCTTCATCTACAACTTGCTCTTGGCCATTTTGAGCAACTTTCTTAGTTCTTTTCGAAGTATCTTACCGCTTGGTGACTTAGGTATTTGCTCCACAAAGCGAACTCCACCGCGTAAGTGTTTCGGGTTCGATAACTGAAAACATACATTTTATTTTTGTAAGTAATTAAAAATGCGTGAATTTCTCATATATATTTCAGACTTTTCAACATACCGGCGAAATGTGGGTGTACGTTAGTACACTACTGCCTAACCCTTCGAGGAATACAAGCGTGATGGTAGGTATGTTGTTATGTAAATTTTTAAAATTATGAAAATAAGTTTTAAGAATTTTGAACTTAATATAAACTAAAATTCTCATTTCAAAATTCCCATCAGTAAATAGGTCGCCCCTATCCATTAGGCCCTAATGGATACGGCGTTGGACTTGCGATCATGTGGTTGCTAGTTTGGAACCCACCCATTGCATTATCGACGTAATACTCTTAACACGTAAGCATTTAGCACAAAAACACTAGTAATGTGCGACCGACATAGCTAGTAAGTTAAAACCTTACCCTTTCAGCCACAAACTCCTGGATCCCCTTCTCTGTAAGCTTCCTCCCGGGCTGGGTGACCACGAACGCCAGAGGCAGCTCCCCAGCGGCCGTGTCTTCAACCCCGATGACTGCTGCGTCCTGTATACCTTCGTGCTGCAGAAGAACTGCCTCTAGTTCCGCTGGAGGCACCTGGATGGAGATAGTAGTAGATGAGGGGTTAACAAGAATACTAGTAATGTGCGACCCACATTGCTGGTAAGCTTTTTGATTAATAAAAAAAGCGCACTTCTTTTGACTGCCTCGTTGGTCTAGTGGTCCCAATCGCGACTGCTACGCTAGAGGTCTTGGGTTCGATCCCCAGGTCGAGCAAAGTGTTATTAAGTTTTTCTATGAAATTCTTAGTAGCAGCTCGGAGTCTGGATTTGTGCCCGGTGAATGGCAATAGGCTCGCCCTTTATTACATGGGACCCAAACATACCGGCGAACTGTGGGTGTACATTAAGTACACCTCTGCCTAACCCATCGGGGAATACAGGCGTGATGGTATGTTATGCACTTCTTTTGCGACATTTTCTTTCTTTTTAGCACTCACACTTTTAAAGACGCGAGAAAGATACCTCCATAACGTCCCCTCTAAATACCAACCAAAAACTTATTTAATTATCGGAATGCCAATTATACAAGGTCAATTTTAGTATATGCGAAACACGAAACACGTGTACCTATCGTATTTCAAAACTGTTTCTTGAAAAATGACAAAGTTATAAGCTTGTTGTTATATGGTTGTCTGTCGCATCAGTCTGTGACATAGACTTCGGGCGACTGAAGGGGTTGTTGTATCCCCCGCCCTGCTGTGCGCCCGCGCCTAGTGCCGCTATGACCGGCAGTGACCTGTGAAGTGCGCGTTTGATTGCGGATAGGTGCGGATAGGATAATTAATATTTCTGGGACAAATATGACATGCTGTAAAAATTATTGGAATCGATTCAGTTACATAAAATCAACACATTTACAAATAAATTAAAAAGTTTTCTGCTAACTAAATGTTACTATACAATATCGGAATTTTTTGAAGATAAATCAATAAAAAAATAAACATTATATACCCTGAATGACTTATGTTCTTTCTGACTTATTATTAGCAAAACACTATCTAAAATAAACCTTGAAAGTAACTACCCTAATAAATAATTAAAATCACGATACAATATATAATAATAATGAAAACAAAACCATAGTATAATACATAAAGATCATAAATATAAAACGACTTTAATTAAATGAGATAACAGGTACGCAAACATATATAAAATACATTAAGGGCAATCAAATCAATTCGCCAAATACTGCTAAATCCTCTTCCTCTCTCGTAATTTTGCTGTGCCCGACAGGGTCCATAATGATCCAAGATACTATGTTACCACCTCTACGAAACACTATGGAACGCAATAAAATATTGAGTATTGAGTACATAATTCTGATCAAACTATATTCAGGTTTCGCATATACTAAAAATAATGTTGTATATTTCATGCTCTCCTGCAAGCAAAAGTCGATCATAAGAAGACGAACCTTTTCATTCAACAAAATCATTCAACTCTTACCTGATACCCTTTATACTTGATGAGTTCCTTCACCCTGTCCACGATGAAGAAATACTGATCATCATCATAGTAGCCCACGTCACCAGTCTTGTAGAACCCTTCATCATCGAAATCACTCCCTCTGTCCCTTCCAAGGTAGCCCTTCATGAGCAGCGCGCCCTTGACGCATATCTCGCCACGCTGGTTCGGGCCTAACGGTTTTCGAGTTTCTATGTCGACTATCTGAAATATGAAACACCATTATGCAAGTTATTCGCCATTATTTTAGTTATTGTACAGTTTGTTCGAAATAAGTAAGCCGATCGGAAGTTGTCTGCAAGTGGTTTAGAAGTGGTAAATTTTAATAGAAAGAGTCGGTGTAAAGATAATTAGAGTCGTATATGTTTCACATTTCTAATTATTTTGTTTACTAATTTCGATATTTATGTATGAAAACACTTATTTAAACGATTTTATCACTGCGGTAGTTCGGAACGGCTAACTTCCGATCGGCTTACTTATTTCGAACAAACTGTATTTCGCGATAACTGAACGGTTAGACATAGATGTACAGTCGCCAGCAGGTCAAGGTATATAAAACTTTCAAATATCTCCAAACGATTTTAAATTTTTTTTTTTTTATGGGATAACTCGGCAAACGAGCAGGCGAGCTACCTGATGGTAAGTAGTCATCGCCGCCCATGGACATCTGCAAAACCAAAGGAGTTGCAGATGCGTTGCCGAGCCTATTTAGGGAAAGGGAGGGGAAGGAGAAAAGGAGAAGGAAGGGGATTGGGGGAGGAATTGGGCCTCCGGCCCTCTCGCTCACCGAACGAAGCGCAGTAACGAAACGCTACTGCTCGGACGTCGGTCTTCTGCGAGAGTGTGGTACTTCCCCGGTCGAGCCGGCCCATTCATGCTGCGAAGAGCGTGGCCCTACCACAACAAAGTAAAACAAACTTTAATTTGTTGAAGATAAAGTTCAAAATCAACTGAGAAAATTTGACATTTTGTGGCAACTTGATGTGCTAGCCATAAGTATACCCACAATATACCACTTATTTTGTATGGAGACTGCCTCGTTAGACTAGTGGTCTCATGCAAGACTGCTACGCTAGAGGTCCTGGGGTCGAGCAAAGTGTTATAGAGTTTTTCTATAAAACTCTGACTAGCAGCTCGGAGCCTGGATTTGTGCCGATTAATGGTAATAGGCTCGCCCTGTATTACATGGGACCTAAATATACCGGCTAAATGTGTCTTTTAATGCCGTGCGATAAAATCCCTTTCAATGCCACGGCATCATTTTAAAGCATAGCAATTTATGTCGTATTTCTGTAACAGTACGGTTGAATGTCCATTAGCAAAAATTAAAATCCCTTGCCATGCCGTCCCGGTCTGCGTAGGCCCTTACTATTACTACTTACTAAAATATATTATTTTGGTGTTTATGATTCCATGTAATATGGAACAAGGCATTTCATTCCTTCCTGCTACCCATTCAAAGTGAGGCCCCGGCTCACTGCTAATTGTGGCCTAGCTTTTAGACCGTAACTTTGGATGCTTCATCATCAACCTATTACATTGTCCCACTGCTGGGCACGGGTTTCCTCTCAGTACGAGAGGGATTAGGCACTTAGGTCCACTACGCTAGCCTACTGCGGGTTGGCAGACTTCGCATGCCGTCAAGAAAATCTCTCAGGCATGCAGGTTTCCTCACAATGTTTTCCTTCACCGTTTAAGCGCGTGATAATTAATTATTAATACGCACATAACTTCGAAAAGTTAGAGGTGCGTGCCTTGGATTCGAACTCGAGACCTTTGACTTGGCAGTCCAATGGTCATATCACTAGGCTATCACTGCACGTTAGATGCTTAATCATGTTCAATGTCTGTCAGCGAATCGGTATGAACTTGCCTTAATGACGGTGTTAGGAGACACCCTGCCAACACTGCCGATCTTGTGAATATTTGGGTCGTTGACTTCGAACCTTAGCACTGCGAGCGTCACCTCCGTGCAGCCGTAGCCTTGCCGCACAACCTGCAGGTTCGGAAACCTGGAACAAATGCCATTAGAACTAGATATACAGTTTGTTCGAAATAAGTAAGCCGATCGGAAGTTGTCTGCAAGTGGTTTAAAAGTGGTAAATTTTAATAGAAAGAGTCGGTGTAAAGATAATTAGAGTCGTATGTGTTTCACATTTCTAATTATTTTGTTCACTAATTTCGTTATTTATGTATTAAAACACTTAATTAAACGATTTTATCACCGCGGTAGTTCGGAACGGCTAACTTCCGATCGGCTTACTTATTTCGAACACTGTACTGGTTTCTAACATTTACGCGAATATTATAGGCCGACCGTTTAACTCGCGTATCGCCTGCGCGGTAAGAAGGGAGCGGGGGCGGGTAATACACACGGAGTCAATAATCCAAAGATTTATCTCGAGATAGACATTGTTGGTAAAGAATAAAATAATAAGTATCTTTTTTAAGTATTTATTTACTTCCTACCGCTCACTTCTTACCGCGCAGGCGATACGCGGGTTAAACGGTCGGCCTATAGACAATGAATTAAAACTACGGCCTCATTAGTCTAGTGGTCCTAAGCGCGACTGCTACGCTAGAGGTCCTGGGTCCGATCCCCAGGTCGAGTAAAGTGTTATTGAATTTTTCTATGAAATTCTCAGCAGCAGCTCGGTGTCTGGATATGTGTCCGGTTAATGGCAATAGGCTCGCCCCCTATTACATGGGGCCAAAACATACCGGCGTAATGTGGGTGTAGATTAGTACACCTCTGGCTAACCCTTTAATTTAATAATTAATAATTGCTTAATTTATATTTCTTTTTGTTCTGGCCTCTTTTTGCCTGCCTCTTTAGTGACGTGACCATAAGACACTGCTAATCTAGAGATATTGGTTTCGATTTCCAGGTCGAGATAAAATTTTTCGATGCACGGTTGTTCGGAATCCTAATTTAAGAAATACACAGACATTTTGACGGAATTGTAGGATATATTGTGACATCTTACTTCTCATGGACTGCTTTGATAGTATCCTTGTGGAGTGGTGCGGCGCCGGAGTACACAATCTTGACTGAACTCAGGTCGTACTTATTCTGGTTCTTGCAAACTGCTACCAAAACTGGAGGCACCACTGTAAGTGCAACCGCCTGGAATTAAAGATGATGAAGCTTATTTTTTAAATGTAGGCAGGTGCTTAAGTATTCCGTTCCAAAGGGTTTCGATTTCCAAGTTGAAACATGAAGTACCAAATTTTAAATTCGACACCAATACATACCGAAACCTACATCCTTCGCGCAGTCGTTTATGTGTTTAGTTGGTGAAGCGCGTACAAGCATACAGTAACACAAAGATTCTAAAGATGAACGCGTTCAATTGCTCTTATAAAATAAAACACTTTGGTAAGTCGGTGATGCTTTGGTTTTCGCCACCAACTTCGTAAACTGTTTTAGACATGAAATTATTTTATTGGTTTTTGAAGGCGTTTTTACTTTTTTGTTAAAAGTTTTTTTTCGTATATTTTATTTGTAAGTATATAATACTTGTAAGCCAACTAAATGCACTACTCCAATGAGACAGTAAGGTTTCAGAGTAAACGATAATTATCATCGCTACATAAAGTTTTTAGATTTTTTTTAAACCGCTCAACTTATTTCGATAAAATTTGAACGGAACCACCTCTGAAGTATGCCCTACCAAATAAAATGCATCATCAAAATCGATCCATAATTCGATCCGTAAAAAACACACAAAAAAACATACAGACGAATTGAGAACCTCCTCCTTTTTGAAATCGGTTGATTGATAACTTCGAGCAACTACTCGAAGCCCCTTATACATGTTTCTCAGTATTTACAAACATCAGCCAGGCAGTAACAATTTTATTATAATAGTATTAGACTTAGCATTTTGTAAGGTCATTTTTGTCATAAATATTCGACGACGATTCGAAAAAAACCATCCCGACGAACAAAAATTAAAATTGACTCAAAAGTAAAGAAGTTATAAGCATTTTAATTTTATGCTAGACAGAGGCGGTTATTTATCAGCTTGTGACGTCACAAACCGATATGCGCGACATATTGTTCTATGTCCTTATTTTCATTGAATTAATTAACGAAATAAATGAAAATTTAATGGCAATTAAATATACTAGAATTCATTTTGCGGAAAGAGGACAGAGCATCCGATCTCAATATCCATCAAAAACTGAAAACGTTTCCAAGCCGATTTAATTATTTTTTTCAGTAAGTATCCTACGTCTCATAATTATGTATTTAACTAGCATTCCGCCCATGGCTTCGCCCGCGTGGTTTCTCGGCCTTCTGTATTATAATACTTGTATGTATGTATGTATTATACATGTAAACCATCCTCGTGAACCACGCTATCCATTGGTGAAAACAGCATGAAGATCGGTGCAGTATTTTTTTAGTTTATCGCGAACAAACAGACAGTTGCGCCGGAGGACTTTGTTTTAAAATATGTAGTGAATTAGTGATTATATTTCACAATACGCATGTTATTTTCAGTAAACTCTACACCAATTAACTACCTTATTGTTTTTGGACTAACCTGGTACTTCTCAACGACCTTCAAATACGCGTCTACCTCGAATTTGGGCAGGTAGACCGCTGTTCTTCCAGTCACTAAGGCAGTGAGGGTTCCCACCAGCCCCATGACGTGGTACCACGGGCTTATTGTGATGGATATCATCCTTGGATCAACTGACGTCGGTCTGTAGTTAATAAACAGCAATTAATGATTAAGACTGCCTCATTAGTCTAGACCTAGGTCAGGCAAAGTGTTATTGAGTCTGGATTTGTGCCCGGTTAATGGCAATAGGCTCGCCCCCTATTACAGGGGACCTTACGCCACCCAGCAAAATATTGCACGCTGTCATAATTTATTCCCTTTCGAAGACCATCACTTTTGTCTTGCTTACATTCACTTTCATTCCCTTACTCCTAAAAGCACCGTCCATAATTGTTACCATCTTCTGTAACTGCCCCTCCGATGGAGCAAGGATAACTTGATCTTCAGCATAGAGGAGACATTTGACGGGTAACTCATTCAGCCCTAAACCACATTCACTCTTTCAAATCCTTCGGACAACTTTCCATGAATAAGTTGGACAGCCACGGTGACGCTACACATCCTTGTCTAACACCATTATTGATGTCAAACCACTCAGTATAGGCCCCGTTTATCCTGACAGATGCACTGGAACCCTCATAGAGCGATTTCAGTGCCCGAATCAGGCTGACATTCACCCCATACATGGACAGTTCTGATTTATTCGCTTTACTGCATTTAAATTTTCCCGTTTTTGCAACATTTTTCATTTATGCTCCGCTCCTGTTGGTCTTAGCGTGATGATATATAGCCTATAGCCTTCCTCGATAAATGGGTTATCTAACACTGAAAGAATGTTTCAAATTGGACCCGTAGTTCCTGAGATTAGCGCGTTCAAGCAAACAAACAAACAAACTCTTCAGCTTTATAATATTATATAGTATAGTTATAGTATAGATAAAGAAAGAAAAGAAAGAAAAATATTTATTGACACAGTCACGGACAATGCACACAATAACCTAAAAAGAAAACAATAATTAAAGAGAAATAAACAAAATAAAATTAAAAAACTTAGACAATAAACAAACTCATTGTGTGCCCCACGGCTGTGCCAAATGGCCCAGTTCAGCTAAAAGCCAGACAACTGGTAAGCTGCTTGGCGCTGGTTTTCAACTGGACCTGGAAGTGAGAATCACGGATGCAAACCAGTAAGATAGATAAGATAGCATCACGCCTCACTCACAGTTCCACGCTATGTTTAGGTCGCACGTGGAGTTTGGATTTGGGCACAGTAATTAATGACAATACTCGTAAGCTTCATTTCATGGACCAAAATCATACCAGCAAACTATAACAGTATTCTGCCCAACTTTTTGGCTATACCGGAGTGATTATTAATAAAATACTTACAATATACAAGCAGTGATTAAATTCAAATGTGTCAGCATCACTCCTTTCGGCAATCCCGTGGTTCCTGAAGAGTATAGTATGAATAACGTATCCACCTGCCCCTGAACCTCTACTGACTGAAACTCTTCATAATTCACGTTTTTCACAAAACCGTTTCGTTCAAAAACCAAATCGTTGAACATTAGAACATCGTTGTGTCTCTCTTCACCGAAAAGTATAGTTTTCTTGATGAATTTTATAGATTGTAAGGTTTTTGAGTGGAGTTTGTACATTGTTGGCGAACAGATTATGTATTTCGGTTTTGATATGTTGGTGACGTGGATTATTTCCCCTGTAAATAACAATGAAAAGCATGAACTAGTTGTTCAAGTACCTACTACACAATAGTACTTGAACAAAAAGTTCGTTAGAACACTCCATAAAAGCACTGAACGTACTAGTTCGGCTCCTTAGTTCGTTTAAAACACCGGCTTGTCACGGCGAAAGTGGGCGAGAACGCTGCGCTAACCGAGCTGTGCCAGGATCGTAGCAAGTGGAAATCACAGTCTCTGCCTACCCCCATGGGAGACAGGCGTGACAATATTTATTTGTATATATAACTACCATTAACAACATCATTATTACACGTGTTCATGCTACATCTGGATGGCAAGCTTAGTCCCCTCCAAGCCAATTTTTAGGCAAAAGTTTAAGCACTCAGTTGCGAGTACATTAGAGTTGATGTTGTAATTCTTACTGTCAAGACCCCAGAATATGTTAAAGACGAAAAACCAAAAAACCGGCCAAGTGCGAGTCGGACTCGCGCACGGAGGGTTCCGTATCATTACGATTTATGACGTATTAAAAAAAACTATTTACTAGATCTCGTCCAAACCAATTCTCGGTGGGAGTTTACATGGTAATCTACATCATATATTTTTTTTAGTTTTATCGTCCTCTTATTTTAGAAGTTACAGGGGGGGGGACACACATTTTACCACTTTGAAAGTGTCTCTCGAGCAAAATATTCAGTTTATAACGTATTGAAAAAAACTATTTACTAGATCTCGTTCAAACCAATTTTCGGTGGAAGTTTACATGGTAATGTACATCATATATTTTTTTCAGTTTTATCGTTCTCTTATTTTAGAAGTTACAGGGGGGGGGACACACATTTTACCACTTTGGAAGTGTTTCTCGCGCTAACTATTCAGTTTAGAAAAAAATGATATTAGTAACCTCAATATCATTTTTGAAGACCTATCCATAAATACCCCACAAGTATGGGTTTTATGAAAAAAAAAATTTGAGTTTCAGTTCCAAGTATGGGGAACCCCCATAATTTATTGTTTTTTTTCTATTTTTGTGTTAAAATCTTAATGCGGTTCATAGAATACATCTGCTTACCAAGTTTCAACAGCATACTTCTTATAGTTTCGAAAAAAAAGGCTGTGACACGATCGGACAGACAGACAGACGGACATGACGAATCTATAAGGGTTCCGTTTTTTGCCATTTGGCTACGGAACCCTAAAAAGGACTTGGCGCATTGAAAACCATTGATTAGTTCAGCTTTAGCTGGAACGATGATGATAATTAAACTTACCTTTAACATACCCTGTACTAATAGTAGTCAAAACTGCGCCGGCGCAAGCCACTCCCACAACAGCTCCCCAAAATTCCTGTCGATTTTCCGAGAAGATAGCTATCGTATCTCCCTTTCTAACACCCATACGCGTGAGCGAGATAGCGAAGTTCATCGCTTGCTGAGCTATGTCTAGGTATGTGAGGCGGTCATCTGTAGTACCATTTATCTGAAATTTATAAAGAAATCGACTGCTTCATTAGTCGACTGCTACGCTAAAGGTGAGTTCGATTCCCAGGTCGAAAAGTGTTATTGGGTTTATCTAAAAAAATCTCAGAAGCAGCTTCAAATTAAGAACCGTGCCCGGTTAATGGCAACATACCTAAACATACCGCCGAACTGTGGGTTTACACCTCTGCCTAACGCTTCTGGTAATATCTAACAGGCGTGAGTGTATGATATTTAACCATAGTAACCCCCGATCTCAGATCAAATAAAAAGTTAAGATGGAACTTTGCGAACAAAGATGTGACGCCGCCGCCGGTTAAAACTACGACTTGCCGTGTACAAACACAATTACACGCACACACGCACGTTATACGTTAATGACGTTTTGATAGACGTGCAGCTATAGCTCGACTCTTGCTCGACTGACAAGATAAGGCGTAGTTTCGGTATACGTGTGTGCGTGTAATTGTTTGTTGTACACGGTTAGGCGTACCTAGTTTTAGTCGGCGTCACTTCTTTGTTCGCAAAGTTCCATCTTAACTTTTTATTTGATCTGAGCCCCCGATCGCCCGACGTTTGAACCGCGTGGTATCCGTTTATCTCTTGGAGTTATCTAATCAAAAAGAAACAATGTTATCAGATAAAAATTTGTTTTCGTAATTATCAATTTATAATAGTTTGATAACTATACCTAGCTCAGTTATATTATTCCCAGCAATTTAACTGGTTTTCCTTTTAATTTGTTTACCTACTTTACCACAAGAAAAATGTTTCTCATTTACGACAAAAACTTACAGATTTCAATTCACAGGAAACCTACGAATTGCACTTTACAGGAAGTAGTTTTTGGAATATATTTTGTTTGTAGTTACGGCGAAATGTGGGTGTACATAAGTACACCTCTTCGGGGAATACAGGCTACTTTTTATTTAACCACTTGGAAATCGGGTCTCCCCTCAAAATAAGTGGGATAAGACTATAATCCACCACGCTAGCCTACTGCGGGGTTGGCAGACATCATACGCCGTCAAAAAAATTTACAGACATGCAGGTTTCCTCACGATGTTTTCCTTCACTGTTTAAGCGGATAATTATTTTATTAACATGCGCGTGACTTCATTCAAACTAGAAATCTTTGACTTGGCAGTCCAATAGTCACCCACATTATTTTTATTCAATTAATTATTATTAATCAGAGGTAATGGTACTTACCATAGCTACATGTTGTCTGTGCTGCCATAGTTTCTCGAGGATGTAGTCTCCAAAGTTTATACTAGCCGGCACCACAGAACTCCGAGGCCCGTACACATAGTTACGTTGTCGCAACATTGTGTTTTTTACATAAATATCACAATCGCGAGCGAGCGCTCCTAGTGCTTGCGTTCAACTAGTGATTACGATATACAACATAATTGAAGACATGAGTTGATGAAGGTGATATGTCACTGGTTCATAATTTATCAGGAACAAGTTGCAAAGTTGTCATTATTATTTTGTGGATATTTGTTTATATTAGTTACTTTTAGTTAGTAATACTGGACGAAATACTAAATAATGTTGAGTATTTTTATGTAGTCGGTAAAAAATAATACAAAGTTAGAAATAATAGGATTTATTTAAAAAAATAGGAACATAACACCTTTTTCCACAGGTGAGTTTACGAAAAAAATAACAAATAGAAAATGAATGAGCGTAGTAAGTAACACAAAAACCTTCAAAGTGTCTGTTTATTGGTATGAAATAGGTTTAATCGCATTGCGCAAGTATTGTTTCATAATAATAGCGGTATTCAGGCTTAATAAATGGAAGTTGATCCTTTATATTAGCTTTTTTTTCGGACGAAACCGTCCCATATTTTCTTCCGATGCGTTCAATGTAAAAATTCTCGCCAGCAACGTTTTTTTTCAATATGTCGACCTTTTTGAAAGGAGTATATTGGTCATAGCTCTCTTTGTATAGATAAGACCCATATTCCTCTACACGTATCCATCGTATCCCATCTCTAAAAGAAACCTTCTCTTTATTAACATCTTTTTTTCGATTTATTAGATGAAGCTTATTTTGCAAATCATCAATCTTTCGAAAGTGGTCTGTCATATCAACAACAACATTGTTCCGCGACGCTTTACAAATAATTTCCCTATATTGATCAGGTGCATAAACAGCTTCGTGTTTTCTTAAAACTTTCTCAATTCTCCCAAAATCTCTATCTGAATCCAAATACGAATGGCCTACCTCAGGAAACTTGTGATCTATTACTTTAAAATAGTGGTTTCTTATCAAATACTGATACAAAGCAATCATGTTAAAATTTTTGTTCTGGCCAGCGCATGAATCCGACCATATTAGTAAATGATCTTTATTTTGACATGCATTATCAACCTCTATAAATCTTAATAAGGAACTAGCTACCTCACAACTCCCACGGTCAGCTACATCCTCTGTCCAAGTGCAGCAAAATGCCTTCTCTTTAATCCCATCAACAACATGGATTCCTAAATTATAGAACCAAATCTGTCTTAGGTAAAACGCTTTACTAGTTGGTATCTTTGGTAGAGGCATTGTCTGTTGCAAATCTACGGTAATGTAAAGGAAACTATTGTTTTCAGCAGGTCGTTTTCTATCAGCAATCATTGCTTCAACAGCGGCATGGTAATTTGATAGGTGCTCATCAGTTGAGCCCCCAGCATCACATGTAGAGCATGTATCGCTTCTGGGGTAGCCAAATGACAAATTGAATTCCGTCACAAATATTTTATTATATGTAGCTCTTGTTATTTTAAAACGCGGAGGCAACTGCTCTTCTTGACACATCTCTAAGTAAAGACAGTGCATTTTAGTTACATTTAGTAGTGGTGACAAGTATAGTTTGTGCATATTTTTGTTACGCGAATAGTGCGATTGGTCAGCCGGAAAGCTTGAAATATGTTGCTTAATTTTCTCTTTCACATCATCACCTAGCTTGTGAGGTCTGTTACTGTGATGGCCTCGGCGATCTGGAGGTGGAGCTGCAACGCCTGTTTTAATTCGGTCTTTTATAATATCAATCTTTTTCCTACCAATAGCATACAACCCACACAAACCCAACTTGCAAACTTCAGTGGTAACGCCTTTATTTGTGATAAAATATTTATATGTTGCCGATTTATGTTTAACAGCATTCTTACGATATCTCGCTACTTGCTGACTTACTATGCTCCTAAAAAGTAGAGCATTTTTACTATTAGTATCAAGAGAGTAAAAATCTTTGAGAATCGCCTCTCTTTCTTCAATGCCAAATTTGTTAGAGCAAGCTAGTCTGCATTTCTCATGACATAAAACTCCTTCTTTCACAACTTTTTTTGGCACCAAACTGTTTTTGTAAGACCTATATTCTAATCCTCTTTCTCTCGCTATTGCTGCTGCTTTTTTCTTCCAAGTTTCACATTTTCTGGGCCTTTTCTTTGACTTGTTATCCTTCGGTGGAAACACTTTACGTTTTTTATTTAAATTGTCTGTAATATCTACTACATTATTTAAAGGTTCTTGGGTTCGACTAGTTGACGGCTGGTTGTTAACATCTGAATCTATTGGTTCTTGTATAAAATTTGTATCAAAATCGATAGTTGAACTTGAGCTCCTCGAAATTATATTTGGAATATATACTTCATCACTGCCAGTAGAAAAATCAGATAAATTATCATCGTATGAATTCGGAATAACAACGTTTTGTAATGGTGTTATATGCCGTCTATTTAGCCACGTTAGAGAATCGTTATCTGAAGGTTCTATTATATCGGGACTGGCTGGATCAGACAGAGCGGTATTCTGATTTATCGAAGATTGTGTACAACCTGTAACAAAAATAACCAATATTGTACCATATTATGTTTAATAAATATAATAATACATCTCTATGATATTTATTGCCTCGATATTTCGATCGAGATCCATAAAGATTTTTATTGCCTCGATACTAATAGCATGGTAAGTCAGCAGGTAACATCACATTAAAAGGCCTTTCAAGCTAGGTGATAATGTGCAAAAGAAAATAAAGCCACATTCTTTCAAGTTTTCCTGCACACCAAAATATGCACAAACTATACTATTAAATGTTAGTAAAATGCACGGTGTTTACTTAGAGAGATGTTAAGAAGAGCAGTTTTTTACATATAAACATTTAGTATAATAAGTAAAAGTTTAAGCATATTAAGGTTAGTTAGACATAACATTAAAGCCAACAAGAAAAGTGGTTAAAAATTCAAATCAAACATCCAAACCGACGTCCAGCAAAAAGTCTAAAAAAACATTATTTTATTAAATTCATATTGCTAATTAATTCAATGCATGTTTTCACATTCAACTCAAAGCTGTTTGTTAGCAAATGATACAAAAAAGGTAATGTGCAATACTGTTTAAATGTTAATTATGGTGATAATATATATTATCACAAGTCGGTATTTACTATACCTAGGTAGTCGCCTTTGTTGCACTGTCAAACGGGATACATTTTAACCTAAACATACAAAATGAACAAAGTATTACATTAAAGAACAATTTTCTATGATTTATAGGTAGGTACATCGAAATATTTTTGATATTGTTACCTACTATAAACAAAACAACAACAAAATGTAATATTATTACTTACTTGCGTTCTCGTTTTCAAGGTTATTTTCATTGCACTCTTTAAATTCGTAAGTTTCAATGCAATTTATCGCTGCTTCCACTAATCTCTTCGCCCTTGACATTTTATATAAATTAGGATTCATCTGCGGTGTTTAAACTATTTTAATTCTAATAAAACAAAGGAACGAAACACGTTATGAACTGACGCTGTCAAAACTAAATGCGTGGATGAAGGAGCATGGTATGCGACATAGCGCGTTCATTGAAACGTTTGCCGCCAAAATTCTCTCTCTCGCTTACACCTTCACGAAAGAAAGAGTTATGTGCGCACTTGACGCTTTCATTCATTGCGCAATTGAATGAATTTATTTGTTATAAGTACGGGTCTATGGTTAAGTGCCCTTAACACTTTCATACATTTTTGCGACTGCCGACCTCCTACACATAACACTTTCATACACCGATTATCTTCATTTTTAGACATATTTCAACAATGTTTGAAAGAACAAAATGCGTGTAAGGACATAGCACCTTCATTTATGCTATAAAGTATAAAAATGATAAAATGTTACATATCACCTTCATCCACTCATGTCTTCAATTAATACAGTATAGGGTTGAGAAACATGGATCCGCTAGACTAACACACGAACACTAATACTATAAATGCATTAAATGAAAAACCACTGAACACATTTTAATCAAATTTGGTAAGCGGATAGATTGTTTTATTTCAAACTAGCTTTCCGCCCACGACTTCACACGCGTGTTTTCTCGACTTTTCTATAGTATCTACATATAAACCCTCCTCTTGAATCACTCTATTTATTAAAAAAAACCGCATCAAAATCCGTTGCGTGGTTTTAAAGATCTAAGCATAAATAGGGACAGACAAACAGCGGGAAGTGACTTTGTTTTATACTATGTATAGAAGAAGAAGGAACCTAAATAAGTAGTTAGTAGGAAAGTATTTGTGTTGAGTAAAATATTGAAATACTTAATTTGACGGCATAAAGTTTGTAGCCGAATAGCGGA
Source organism: Subacronicta megacephala (assembly GCA_958496365.1). Classification (NCBI taxonomy): domain Eukaryota; kingdom Metazoa; phylum Arthropoda; class Insecta; order Lepidoptera; family Noctuidae; genus Subacronicta; species Subacronicta megacephala. The sequence goes on along the minus strand of OY292540.1, from coordinate 4,192,178 downwards.
TCTTATCTAATAATATTATTAAGCTGAAGAGGTTGTTGGTTTGTACGCGCTAATCTCTGTAATCATATCAGTTGGTTATTTTAGTGAAGGAAAATTCGACTGCGAGCAGGATTCGAACCTGCGTCTTCTGGTTGGATACACCACATGCTATTACCACTACCTAAGCCACCGCAAGTCCTACCCGCCAGGTCCAAATGTTTGAGGCTACGAATGTTTGAGGTGACGTCAGTGACATCTGTTGAAATTTTGAAAAGCAAGTTTTGCTTCCTTTTATCTTTATCAGAGCTGGATTTGAAAAATTCTTCTTGCCATTGATAGCCGAATTATAAAGAAAAAACGCATTATGGGTATTTTATCAATTCATATATGCCTAGGTACTCAATACTGTAGCTATAAATAAATAAATTCGCTAAACACGAGACATCCTTGATTGCGAGCGCGTAATTATCTCATTATCTTTCACCCCACTCATATAGATATTTACTGAGGTATATACCTAAGTAAATACAATAATGTATTAGATACCTACGTAAATAAATAATCAACAAAACAGAATCTCTCAGATAATAGCTTTTGAGAGCGATATACTGATGAATCAGATTAAATTTATGTATATTTAAATTATAATCACCACTGCGACTCTAGAGGTTTTGGATTCGATTCCCAAGTCGAGCAGTGTTAATGAGTTTTTCTAAGAATTTCTCAGTATCAGCTCGGAATTTGGATATGGATGCCCCCTATTACGTGGGACCTAACAGACTGTGGGTGAACATTAAGTACACCTCTGCCTTACCCTTCGGGGAATACAGCCGTATGTTATGTTCTGTTAAATTATTTTTTAGAATACGACTTATTTTTAGCACATTACTAGTATTCTTGTTGACCCCTCGTGCTAAGATGAATACTTGTATTACGAGTGATTTCACGTCGGTAGTGCAATGGGTGAGTTTCGAACCGGCAACCAAATGAACGCAAATCCGACACCCTAGCTATTAACACAAGCAGTTAGCTTAGCACGAGGGGTTAACAAGATTACTAGTAATGTGCGCTCCACATTGCTAGTAAGCTTTTTAACCTTTTGAACGCCAGAGTATAAACGTATCGCCGTACCCCTGACGTCAGGCCACTTTTTCTGTCAAATTACACAAGATAGTGAAAACACACTAAAGTAATGATTAAATTGTTTATTTCATAATATGGTGCGACGTATATTTTGTCATATATTTGTGACGTTGGCGTTCAGGGTAAGATTTCATTTGTCACATATATGTGACAATGGCGTTCAAAAGGTTAAAAAAATACAATCAGCGGCGGGCCTTATAGATGTGAGGTAAATAAAATAAGTGGACAGTTACATAATATTGTTTATATATCATTTATTACATAGTGCGCGGCGGGTTACAATCACGCTAGATAGCTGTAAGTATCCTTCTCGCCCTCCGTGCGCTCCAGATACTCCTTCTCGATCAGTATGTCGATACATTTCTGTAACAATACAATTTCTTTTTATAGCAACAGTTCTGAATATTTTGTAATTTGGAAAGGCTGTGCATTTAGAAAAGGAAAGAATGAAAGAAAAAGTATTTATTTGGACACACGGTCCGAGACACACAACACAATAAACGTATAGATACGTAATATCAAACAAAGTCAACCCCGCTATTTGTACGCTTAGATCTTTTAAACTACGCAACGGATTTTAATGCAGCTTTCAGTAATAAAAAAATACAGTATTCGGGAATCAACAAATTGATAACCAAATACTGGCGGCGCAGAGCACATGACGTTCAACCAATCAGCGCGCGAAGTATGTTCCGTCGCATGCCATTTCACAATTCGACAGTTTCACTTCGATAGATTAGGATCTACCGAAAAATAATGTCGACAATTTACAATCTCGCAAGATAGATTGTAATCTAACGATATTTACAATATAACGGTGACATTGATATTACTAATCCCTCGTTTCCTCTGACGAAAAAACATGTTACAAACTTACGTACACGTTTTCAACAGATGTCACTGATGTCGCCTCAAAGACATAAATTAAAAAATGTGAAGGCAAATTTCGACATGGCGGGTGGGAGTCGCGGTGGCTTAGCGGTCATAGCGTCTGGTGTACTTAACCAGAAGACGCAGGTTCGAATCCTGCCCGCGGTCGTATTTTTCCTTCACTAAAATAACTTAACCTCTCCCACGATTAGAATGCAACCTATGCAAAAATGTGCAGTATGCAGGTGCATATATGACTATTATTGCCATCCTTTTCGTTTTCCTACAACTTTTTGCAAATTAGAGCAGGAAAAATATAGTTTTACGAATTTCCATGGTAAAAAAAAATCGCAATTTTTTTTGCACACTTGGTGTGTAAACTACATTTGCCGGGTTAATAATCTTTGCATGGAAAATGCCTAAAAAATACAAAAAGATATGTTACAAACTATCAAAGAGCGAGTGGGCTAGGTAGCTGTTTGCAACATGTTTTGTCGTCAGTGGTAACGCGGGGTTACAGACAGATGGTCATATAATCATACCTTGATGACTGGGACTCTCGGCTTGAAGCGTGACGACAGCTGGTTCAATACTTCCACAACTAGGTGCTGATGTTTCAATGTTTTGCGGGTCTTCATTATCCTCACTATTGCGGCCTGCGAACAAAACAAAACAGTTTGGTTATGTTTTAAATCTACACTAATATTATAAAGAGGAAAGATTTGTATTTTTGTATGTAACGAATCTTCAAAAAGTACTGGACCGATTTGAAAAATTCTTTCAGTGTTAGATAGCCCATTTATCGAGGAAGGCTATAGGCTATATATCATCACGCTACGACCAATAGGAGCCGAGCAGAAATGAAAAATGCTACAAAAACGGGAAAAATTCAAACGCAAAAAAGCCGAAAAACCACATGGGCGAAGCCGTGGGCGGAAAGCTAGTCCATCAATTAAGTGGTAGATCATTTTGCCTCAGGGGCTACCGATCTCAGAATTAAGATGTCGGGTCACGTTTACATTCTATGTTCACAAAATATTTAAGATTTAGGGAATTTGAACATAACACAGTTCAAATCTGGAATAATCGGTTTTCTATTGTTTTTATCATAGCATAAGTATTAACTCGAAGATGCGTTCACCCATAGGTACCTAGGTACGTCTACATTTGCATGTCAAGTATTGTGTCCAATAAATTAGGTTGTTACACATTACAAATAATAAAAATACAATTTAATAAAAATAATACAATGACTTAAATATACGAAGAGTATAAAATTAAATAAAATCAAAAAATATAATACAATACGAAAACACGATATTATACTATGGGAAAATTAAAATAAAACAATTCTTAATTATATAAACTATTATCAGTTCCTTCCTCTCTCCTACCTAATCTGCTGTGCCCGACAGGGTCCATAATTGTTCCAATAGATAAGTTGACCACCTACCTACATTATGGAACGCAATAAAGAATTGAATTGAATTGAATTGAAATTGCATTCCATCCTTTTTCTTTTTAAGCCCTATTTTACAGGTAGGAATGACACAAGACGGCATTATTATATTAAATTTAGAATCTAGTAATAAATAAAGAAACTTTTTATTTCAGGCAGCTGTGGGTTTATCCACAGCTGTATTGCAATTAAATTAATTTTTAAACTAATAAGTTAATAATTTAAATAAATACACTGCTATAACTTTGCATGCCACAACCATATGGCGCAGTATGATGAACTAACCACATATTTTTAAGAACTTATTGTACCATGCTTCACGCAAATAAAGATCATTTCATTTCATTTCATTGCTATCAATAGATAGTTCACAATCAAATTACTTTAGGAAAATCCGATTTTTTGTTTTTTATCTTTTAAAACATTACATTTTGAAAGCGGCGGTAGCCTAGGGCGTTGGACTTGCGATCATGTGGTTGCCGGTTCGAAAACCTACCCATTACCCTATCGACATGAACCCACTCGTAACACAAGCATTTAGCTTAGTACACGCGGCAACACATCAAGCTTTAAGAATCCAGTTTACACTGACCTCCCATTGTAAAGGTTTGGCGTACAATTCAAGGCCAGCTTATACTGGTTATGTATAGCTTGATGTACAGCCGTGTGTACGAGATGTTAACAACATACATACATACACTAACGCCTTTTTCCCATAGGGGTAGGCAGAAACTACAGAACGCCATCTGCTACGATTCTTGCATACTTCTTTTGCGTCGTCCACATTCATACATCTTGTCGTACACATGCGCTGGTTGCGAGTACTACGCACCGGACCTTTCTGAAGGATCTCACCAATAAGGTCGTGGTATGTCTTTATAGGGCGTCCCCTCCCGGCGACTCCACTGACATTCGCTTTATCGCCTTCCATCCATTCTCGACATGTCCAAACCATCTCAGCATACCACTTTCAATGCGTGTCACTATATCATCTTTTAAACCGCAACGCTCCCTTATCACACTATTTCTCAATCTATCATTCCGAGTTACACCGCACATACTTCGCAATGAACGCATCTCCACAGCATTATTTCTACTTTCATGTTTCTTCTGCCATACCCAACATTCACTTCCATACATAAGTGTGGGTACCAGCACGCCATGGTGGATAGCCAGCAGTGTTAACAATTTTACCAGTTATTTGCGAGCCACTTATGTAGTAAGCTTTTTGTTGATGTTACATACAGTTTGTTCGAAATAAGTAAGCCGATCGGAAGTAGTCTGCAAGTCGCTGCGCAGTAGTTATTTTTACGTTAAAATCAGTAGCGCGCATGCGTGGTAATGGCGCGAGGGGCGGGGTCAGCGCCTCTTCGCTGTTTCACTCAATCCTTAGTGTTTGATGCAAAATTCTGTCTCGCTCTCCCAGTGCAAGTAGACAGTCAGTGCCAAAAGTGCTACGCGTTGTTTTCATTTTGACGTTATTGTTGTTTAGTTCTTGGATATTGTTTTTGTTATTTCTCATTGCTAATGTATTATTGTGGTTTGTCCTTGTTTCTTTTTGCTGAAAAATGCCTAAACGCAACACTGTTTTGCAAATCTGTGGACTGTTTAAAATTTAAATGTCAATTTGATTATTTTGTGAAAATTCAAGTATGGATTTTATCAATAAAGCAATCCAGCAATATTACACGTAATGTTAACAAATTATTTATCTTATTTTCGAAATTATTTGAATACGTTTCCGAACGCTAACACTTTATTACGCGACTGTAACTGCGAGGCTCCATAAAACGGCTAACTTCCGATCGGCTTACTTATTTCGAACAAACTGTACCTGTATAAGCATCTTGCGGTCCTCCTCGATGTGTTTGTGCGTGGCCTCCTGTTCCACCTTCAGCTCCGTTTTCAGCGGGATGTTAATGTTCACTCGAAGTTTTTTGCTGAAAAAAGAAACAACATAAATTATAGTTTACAGAGAAAATTTACGGCCTCAGTTGTATTTACACAGCGGTATATTAAAATTGACCACCGCAAAACTACTACTTATATACATACCATCACGCCTGTATTCCCCGAAGGGTAAGGCAGAGGTGTACTAATGTACACCCGCATCGTCGGAATGTTTAGGTCCCATGTAATAGGGGGCGAGCCTATTGCCATTAACCGGGCACAAATCCAGACTCCGAGCTAACCTAATAACACTTTACTCGACCTGGCGATCGAACCCAGGACCTCTAGCGTAGCAGTCAGCAAAACTACTATCGAGCTATCGAGGTATCGAAAGCTCGACTGACAAGATAAGGCGTAGTTAACTAATACATGTGTGCGTGTAATTGTGTGTTATACACCGTTAGGCGTAGTTTTAGCCGGCCTCACTTCTTTGTCCGGAAAGTTCCATCTTAACTTTTTATTTGATCTGAGCCTTACCGTATTTAACCATTACTATTTACAGCTTCAATCGCACATTTATTTCGAACGAACTATAAATACTTACTTCTTATAACCTAAGTACAGCTCAACGACGGAAGACTCGGACAGCTCGGACTCATCATCCTGGCAGATCAGCAACTTCGCCTTCAACAGGATCTGTAGCACCTGCACACAACGTTCATATAATGTTAATGGAACCATACAGTTTATTGACTGATATTGTGATAGAAAAACTAAGGATGAACTGAGAATGGGCAAGCAAATTGCCACATTGTACATTTAAAAAGTAAATGAAGCGGCAGTAGCCGTATGGCTAGGGCTTCGGACTTGTGATCATGTGGTTGCCGGTTCGAAACCCACCCATTACACTACCGACGAGAACCCACTCGTAATACAAGCAATTAGCTTAGAATGAGGGGTTAACGAGATTACTAGTATTTTTAATACACTGATGTTCTTCTTATTGATATACAATTGAAATAGAAATGGCGACATCAACTACATATAATGTATTCACATCTGAGTCCTCAAAGTTTTGCTTAATAATCGTTATCAACCGACTTCAAAAAGGAGGAGGTTCTCAATTCGTCTGTATGTTTTTTTTTTTTTTTTTTTGTATGTTTGTTACGCGATATCTCCGCCAATTGTAGACCGATTTGAATGATTGTTTTTTTGTTTGGTAGGTCATACTTCAGAGGTGGTCCCGTTTAAATTTTATCGAAATCGGTTGAGCAGTTTTGAAAATATCAACAATAATCTAAAAATTGTTTACATCGATGATATTATGTTTTACTCCGAAACATCGCTGTTTTATTGGAGCAGTGCGTTTAGTTGGCTAACAAGTACTTCTAAACAAAACTTTCCACTAAAAATTACAAAATAAAATTACTTTTAACAAAAAAGTTAAACCGCCTTCAAAAAATAATAAAATAATTTTGTCTAAAACAGTTTGGGAAGTCGGTGGCGAAAACAAAAGACCCACTCAAATAGAAGTCACCGACTTCCCAAACTGTTTTAGACAAAATTATTTTATTATTTTTTGAAGGCGGTTTAATTTTTGGTAAAATCTTCTATTTTAGACTGCTATCTGCTACGATATCGATTTTTTGCAAAAGCAAGTTAATAAGTTGTCGTTGATATCACAAATCTAACTGCTGTGACTCCATAATGAATAAATAGAATAGACGTACAATTTGCGAAAATCCAAAAAAATAAATAGATTTTGGCACCCAAAGAGAGGCGATCATCTGTTCATCTTATTTATGATTATACCATCGAATCTGTATTTCCCGAAGTATAGGGGCAGGTATACTTAACGTACACCCAAAGATCGCCGGTATGTTTAAGTCCCACAGGTGGCGACCCTAATAGCCATTCACCGGGCACAAATCACCAAGCTGCTACTGAGAATATCATATTTGATTAATGAGATTATACCTGTATGAGGAAGTCTCCCTTGATGCCGGTGTGTTGCTCCAACTGGCTGACCGTCCACGAGGTGTTGTCGTTGTACTGCAGCAACACTGCCATCTGGAACGTGCTCGCTTGCAACGTGTATCTGAAACAACAACGTTATTGTTAGTAGTAGAACGACGTAGGTGGGTCGCGAACATTCTAGAACAGTCGTAGAAACACTTCTTAGAAATACGAAAGTGCGCGTTTGATCGCGAGACTATATAGAGTAATAATAATTATACAATTCAAGGTTCAAAGGTCAATGCCAGGTTCAAAGGGCCAACTTCAGGTTCAAAGGTCAATGCCAGGTTCAAAGGGTCAACGCCAGGTTCAAAGGTCAATGTCGGGTTCAAGGGCCAGCGTCAGGTTCAAAGGTCAATTTTAGGTTCAAAGGGTCAACGTCAGGTTCAAAAGTCAAGGCCAGGTACAAAGGTCAAAGTCAGGTTCAAGGGTCAATCTCAGGTTCAAAGGTCAACGCCCGTAAGCAAAACATTAACTAGAACCTACTTGTATTTCATGGAATTATCGATATTGTGTGAATCTCGGTCGTCGGGACAAGACACGGCAGTTTATTTTAAAAGCAGACAAGTGGACAAAGTGAACTAAGAAGGGATTATCAGTGACATTTTAGTTTGATGTGAACAAGTATATCCATATATTAGGTATAGTGGCATCCTAATATTAATTTTTGTGTTTTCATTATTTTATTGAGTGTTTGTTTATTTTTTGTTTAAATTTAGTGTTTTTTAATTTATCCCGAACCCCACCTCGTAACATTATGATATATCATAAACCGTTACTACGCTTCTGTAAACGTCGCTGAAATTTAATGAAGTACCTAAATCTTTTTCAAGTAAGTACAGCAAATTTACAACATGTACTTGTCATTGTTTTGGTGTACAATAAAGAATATTCTATCTATTTATCTATCTACAGTCGCCAGTACATCAAGTTACCTATACAAAACTGTCAAATTTCTGCAAATGATTTTAAACCTTAAAATTTTAGTGGTTACGTTGAAAATCGACTGAACAAATTTGAAATTTTGTGGTAACCTGATGTGATGTGCGATGTACGGTCGCCAGGACCGTACATCGCAAGAGTAATGTGCGTGAGATAACCTATTATATTTCAAACATAAATAATACATTCGTATTTCTAGATCGATCGATTTTAACGAGTTATTGCGTTCAACTTTTTTTTTAAAACTATATATCGAAGGTCGATGATACCCACCTGTTCTTGAAGCAGTTGGTAACGAGTTCGCCCTTACTCATGTTATACAGCCAGTTGAGCTTGCGACCGGAGTGCTGTGACGAGTAAAACGTTGTAAACCTGTGCACTGAACGCTCCAGCTGTAAAAAAAAAACATTCATTTTTTAGAAAAAAGGTATTCATAAATGATATAAAATTTTCCTAACTATGGTTGAGTATGACAGCAACAACTTTTATTTCCTTTAATTGCATGTTATGCGACACATCTCGGGGGATTATATAAACATACAATTAACAGCCACAAAAAAAAAACAGACTTGAAAAAAAATATCCGTTAAACACAATTAATTACCCGAGACACCCAGTTAGTCGCGAAGTGACCACCTTAACGCCTAAAGTGTAGTCAAACTGACCCAAAAAATACATGTTACATGCATGTTATACATGCCATCACGCATGTATTCCACGAAAGATTAGGCAGAGGTGCACTAATGTACAACCACATTTTACCGGTACATTTACTGTCATATTTATTTTTATTATGTCTGAATATGACCCGCGTTCACTCATCTAATTTTTAACTATGGCAACTTAACCACTTTATTACTGAATAACGAATAAAGCTTTAATAAACTCACTTCAGTGGGTAGTTGGAAACAGGAGGACTGCTGGAAGGGCCACGAGCCGGAAGACAAGACCTGGATGCTGAAGTCAATATGTAGCGGCTGCTCCGAACTGTTGGACATGTGCTTACGGAAGTTCTCGTTTAAGTCCTTTGATACGCCTATATCCTGAGAAAAGAATATATTTATTAGTTTACTGGTTTCTAACACTTACGCGAATATTAGACATTGAAATAAAACTACTTTTTACGGATTTTATCGCGTTATATTGATATTTTTAAATTACCGACGTTTCGGATCCTTTACAGCATCCATGGTGACGGGTGGACAGTACGCCTGTTAGTTTGATTTCAATATTTATTAGTTCTTAGAAGAAAGGAAAGGGATGCTAAGGTAATAGAAGTAGTGGACAGCTTTGTGGGCTGCAACATTGTTTATAATTTCTCTGTTTTCTGTCTAGCTGTGCCCCGCTTTGGTCGTAACATTTCTCAAGAATTGGGCTACCAAATGAAAAGGTTTTATCAAATTCGTCTTATAGTTCCAGAGATTGACGCGTTCGAACAAATTTCTACAGCTTTATTAACTTTTAGAGGATGGTTATAGGCTATTTAGCAGCACGCTGACATTCAGGAACGAGACAAACCGAGTGAAACCGTATGAATATGACTCGAATTCAACATGCTACACAGCTATACTTGTTTTTGTAGAGGTCGACTTATAAGTTATAATAAAAGAGGTTTTATTTATCTCCACAAATAACATAAGATTTAGTATCTAAGTTGACGAAAATTTGTTTAAATTAGAGATTTGTGGGAGATCTGGAGTGTAAACTAAGCCTTGGTCTGTAGTTGACGTCTACAAAAAGCCTATAGGGTGCGCGGTCGGAATCGAGCCGTATGGATCTGTAGCGACATCTAGCGCGCTACATGGAAATACGTCGAGTAAATCCTGAATCGCGCAGGTGGAGTTTACCGCGCGACTCGCATATATACAACCGCCTGACAACCACCTTCGGGCCGTAGCCCGCCAGGCAAAAACATCTGCCTGGTCGGAGGATCCTCCCTTTGGTTGGAGGGGCCTCGCAGGGCACCTCGCCTCTTTACAGATCCATCACCACTGATAAGATCCTCATGGATCGACTGCGACCTGAGGAGGCCGCAGGGTATGTGGGACTCGTACCAACTAAAAACCACACACCTTCCCTTGCCCTACAGTCACGGCCATGGGTTTTGTGACATTCACCACGACCACGATGATTTTTGTTGTGGTAGGGCCACGCTGTTCACAGCATGAATTTGCCGGCTTGAGCGGGTAAGTACCACACTCTCGCAGAAGACCGATGTCCGAGTAGTAGCGTTTCGCTACTGCGCTTCGTTCGGTGAGCGAGAGGGCCGGAGGCCAAATTCCTCCCTCAACCTCCTTCCTTCTCCCTTTCTCCTTCCCCTCCCTTTCCCTAAATAGGCTCGGCAACGTATCTGCAATTCCTTTGGTTTTGCAGATGTCTATGGGCGGCGATGACTAAGTACTTACCATCAGGTAGCTCACCTGCTCGTCTGCCGAGTTGTACCATAAAATAAAACGATCATGATAGGTATTAGCCCCCTTCAGAACCCATTTACTTACTTGGAACATTCTTTGTAGTTTACTAGTATACTCGAATCCGCACGCCTGCTTCAGTTTTGAGATCATCGATGCCTGCAAATAAAATTTATGTTATCAAATCTTATGTTGTAGTCCGCCATATTGGATTTAGTATGACGTCACTAGCTAACTATGTATTGTCATTCAAACTGAATGTGTATGCAAAATTTCAGATCAATTTGTTAAGGATAACTGCTTTAAAAATAAATTGCAAGATTCAACCCGAACAAACATACATTGCAAGTTAAATAAAAGCTTGTGAAATAACTTGTTAGTGAAGAATATACTAATATTATAAAGAGTTAAAGTTTGTGAGTTTGTGACGTTGTAAGGGGTAATCTCTAGATCTGCTGAACTGATTTTGAAAATTCTTTCACCAATAGAAAGCTACATTATTCCTGAATGAAATAGGCTCTATATTATCCCGTAAAATGACAATAAACTTATAGCCCACGCGGGCGATTCCGTGGGCGGAAAGCTGGTAAGGAATAAATATAATTCTTGTTTTGAAAAAATAATTAAAATCACCACGGTGTGTCTATAGATGGGTGATAATTTATTAGAACATAAAATGTGTTTACCTCAGCGTCATCACTGGCAGACATGTGTTGTACCAGTCGCTTCGCCAGCATCTTACTGTAAAACTTCTGGAACACGTCTTTGTCTTCAATGTATTTGAACACAACCATCTGGAAAGAACATCATATTTTATTAGTAAATACCATCACGCCTGTATTCTTCGATCGGTTAGGCAGTGGTGAACTAATTTACCCCAACACTTCGCCAGATGTTTAGATCCCATGTAATAGGGGGCGAGCCTAATAACACTGTGCTCGACCTGGGGATCGAACCCAGGACCTCTAGCGTAGCAGTCACGCTTGGGACCAGTAGACTAATAAGGCAGTCAAGCAGTTCTAAGTGCAGTAAGAAATGCGACATCATATAACTGAGTCTTTAAACTATTGGTTAAAAAAAACCATTGTTGCCGAAAAATATGATGAGGTTTAAGACTTTACCCCTATTTTTAGTACCTACAAAGAATCTTATTTTTTTTTAATTTTGCGGGGCGTTTACCTAAAAAATTAGTACACGTGATATATTACTACACCCCCCTGCCCCTTTCGAGCCTCACATGATTAATGGACAGCCTCTTACCACTTGATTGAGCGTATCTTCGAGTTCAGCCTCTTCGGGATTCTTGCTGGACTTCTTCAGCAAGAGGTCGCAGTACTTGGCAAGAAGCTCAGGACTCTTGGACGATGAGTTGGCTGCTTTTGTCACTGCATTACCTGAATAAATGGTTTATTGTCAGTGATGTTTGCGATAAATTAAGGGATGGATATCCTGTCATCATCCACAAAAGACGACCTTGCTGGCGAGAAGATTCTATCAGCTTTAAAAGTCTCGTCAACATCGGTCGAGCCGCTTGATAGATCGGCCACAACAAACAGACCGACATGACGTATATACTTTCATACCCATTCAGTAAGCTGTGTGTGTGTTTGACATTAAAAACAGACAGGCGGTTAAATATTTTTATACCACTAAGATGGAAATCAAGCCAGCCTGATGATAAGCGGTTACAGTAACCTATGGACGCTTGCAACCCTAGGTGTATCACTCGCACGTTGCCAACCCTATAAATGGAGGGGAAGGAGAAAAGGAAGGGGACTGAGGAAGGAATTGGGCCTCCAACGCTCTCCCCTCACCGTGCGAAACGCAACAGTATGCATACTGCTACTTGACATCGATGTTCTGTGGGAGGGTAGTACTTCCCCGGTCGTTCCAATCCATTCATGCTAGCGTGTAGACATGCCAGAAGGCACTACTACTACAAAATCATCATATCATCCTATTGCCGTCCACTGCTGAACGTAGGCCTCCTCCAAATACCGCCAACCATCCCTTGTCTTGGGCAGCTCGCATCCATCCGCTGTAACTACCAGTTACTGAAGCTTATTTTGGCCAGAAACTCAGATCAAATAAAAAGTTAAGATGGAACTTTGCGAACAAAGAAGTGAGGCCGGCTAAAACTATGCCTTGCCGTGTACAACACACAAAAACACGCACCTATACCGAAACCGTTTAATTGTGTGTTGTACAGGGCAAGGCGTAGTTTTAGCCGGCCTCACTTCTTTGTTCGCTAAGTTCCATCCTAACCTTTTATTTGATCTGAGGCCAGAAATCATACGAATAATGGATGTAGCGACATCTAGCGCGCTACATGAAAACTACGTCGAGTAAATCCTGATTCGTGCAAGTGGAGTTTACCACGCGACTAACATAGATACAACCGCCTGACATCCACCGTCGGGCCGTAGCCCGCCAGGCAAAAACACCTGTCTGGTTGGAGGATCCTCCCTTTGGTTGGAGGGGCAATACATCTCGCCTCTCTACAATGGACTGTCAGATATACATACTGTTAATAAACCTTCCGCAAGCCTTGTCGAGCGCTGCCACGAATCCGGAGTCGTTGTTGAACGCGACCAGAACCAACGCGTTGTATTTCTTGTGAACCTCCAGTATCGTCGATACGTATACTTTGGGATCCTGTTGGAAAAAACAAAATAAAAAAAAATTAAGTTGCCCCTCGTAAGATTTCTTCTGTATTGTGCTGGTGTTTGATTCCACTTGCATTTAAGTTTTTTTGGAGATAAAGGCAGGAGGTATTATTAATTATCACAAGCTTTAATGGTGAATATGAAATTCTCTATATTTTCTATGAAATTCTCAGTAGCAGCTCGGAGTCTGGATTTGTGCCCGGTGAATGGCAATAGGCTCGCCCCCTATTACATGGGACCCAAACATACCGGCGAACTGTGGGTGTACATTAAGTGCACCTCTGCCTAACCCTTCGGGGAATACAGGCGTGATGGTATGTTATGTTTATGTTTTTTAATGGTGAAAAGAAACATATTTTTTTTGTAAAAGAATATTTATTATCTGGGTTCCCCATGAGCCAAAATGGTTCTGTATTAAAATTATCTTGAAACACTTCCATAAAGTTGGATCGTTCTCATCAAAACTTACCAATCTTTGAGCTCGTGTAACTTTTTAACCGTGCATTGAAATGAAGTTTTACGTTTAAGGAACACGTATTTTAATAATAAGATTATTATTGCAAAATTTTAAATACTTTCATTGGTTACAATTTATTCAAGATATGACCAAACTAGTTTTGGTATGGAGCGCGGAACGGAGACCATCCTCTTAACTCTTATCCTACATACGGCCCAGGTCGCTGTTCTTCTCGCCGTCTACAAGTTTGTATAACAATGTATATATTACCCTCAGATCTGATCGGATCAAACTACGCCTTATATTGTCAGTCGAGCTTTCGATAGCTTGATAGCTCGACTGACAAGATAAGGCGTAGTTTCGGTATTGTTATATAGTGTAAAATTGTGTTTGTAAACGGCTAGGCTTAGTTTTAACCAGCCTCACTTCTTTGTTAGCAAAGTTCCATCTTTACTTTTTATTTTATCTGGGGTATTAGGGGCCGTCCATTAATCACGTGATGTTTTTGTTGGCATATTTTGACCCCCCTCCCCCTGATGATACATGGTGAGGTTTTAGACTGCCCCCACCCCCTATAAAAATCATCATGTCAAAAACATCATTTCGCAATAAAATTAAAGAATATATTCTGAACCGGCAACTAAACGGCATAATTGACTGCCTCTTCTAGCACTGCCAACTACTTACAACAATAACATTACTTGGACTGCTTTTGTGCGTGCACCCTCTTCACATGCCTACATCTCTAAATGAACATACACCTATTTGACATCATATTATATATTATTTTATTTGTAACACGATTATTATTATTCCATTTATTTAATCTTAAAGCATATCATTACATTTTTAAATATTATTATAAAATACAAGAGAGAATAAAAACATTTAAAAATATAAAAATAGTGATCCACCGGCATGGGGAACAGGGTCCAAGCTACCGGTGGTTAGGGCCCCAGAGACAGGAACCTCCTCACGATACGCGCCGTATCAAGAAGTACTGCCTTCTGAATCAGGCCCTTAACCCAGCCACCCAACTCGAGCCTCCTGAGGTGTTGGTCGAGGCTCTTGGCGATAAGTCCATTGACCGTAACGACTATCGGCACAATGATGGCCGAGTCCACATCCCACATGGCGACCACCTCGTGAGCAAGGTCGAGATATTTCAACTGCTTCTCTCTCTCAGCCTTCACGAGGTTCTCGTCATGCGGGACGGTGACATCGATAATCATTGTGCGGCGCGCTGATCGATCTATTACCACTATATCAGGCTTATTGGCTACAATAGTCCTGTCAGTGATAATAGATCGATCCCAGTACAACGTGACATGGTCATTCTCGAGAACTGGGTCGGGCGCATACTTGTAATACGGTACCTCAGAATCCACAAGGCCGTATTTTAAAGCAAGTTGCTGGTGGATAATCCTGGCCACTTGGTTATGCCTGTGCAAATACTCGCCGTTAGCTAGACGAGAACACCCAGAAGTAATATGCCTGATAGACTCACCGGGACAATGGCATGCCCGACATATGTCGATCGTCCCGTCTTTCATGATATACTTCCGGTAATTGTTCGTCAGCATAACTTCATCCATAATTGCACAGACCGAACCCTCGGTTTCCCCAAAGAGGTCTCCGAAGCGTAGCCAGGCCACGGACGCTAGAAAATCTACGTCGGGCCCATGAAGGGCACGGAAAAAGCGTCCGTGAAGCTCCTTGCTCTGCCATACTTCCTTGCGGTCGTTGGTACTAAGCACCACAGGTTTGCGCCAGTTCTCTTTAGCCAAAGATAGCGGGGTGAGTCCCTTGTCCATTGCGACCACATCTCGGTGCATACCCACGTCAGCCTTGAGAAAATATTCTCTGAGACTGCATATCTCCCGGTTGTGGAGGGTCTTAGCATTTAAAAAACCTCGACCCCCGCACTTCCGCGGGATGTACAGCCTCATGACAGACGAACGTGGGTGATGCATCCGGTTTGCGGTCAACAGCGACCGGACTCTCCTATCCAAGGCGTCCAACTCCGTCTGGGTCCACTTGAGTATGCCAAAGGAGTACATCAGGACCGGCATGACCCAACCGTTAAAGGCGCGCACCTTGTTGCCGCCTGACAAAGAGCTATTAAGTACCTTTTTCAGGCGGCCGAAGAAGCGCTCCTGTAACGTTTGTTTCATGTCAGCCCCGTTAATGCCTAACCCCTCTGACATACCCAGGTATTTGTAGGTATCAGTTGCGGAGAGTGATCTCAGGTTTATAGAATCTGAGAGTTGTAGTCCCTCAGACTCCACAATCCCGCCCCGCCTTACATGCATGACCGCACATTTATCTACACCAAATTCCATCCTGATGGAATTACTAAAAGTTTCAGTTGCCTTTAGTAACTCCATCAGTTGCAACCTGGTGGAGGCAAACAGTTTCAAATCATCCATATAAAGCAGGTGGGATATCACCTGACCCCCTCTCCGCAATGGATAGCCCAGCCCCGTGCCCTCCAGCAGGGTGCTGAGAGGGTTCAGGGCCAAACAAAACCACAGTGGACTCAGACTGTCGCCCTGGAATATTCCCCGCTTAATCTCAATAGGTTCGTCGTTCCCTTGAATTTGCCTACATCCTGGATAGCGAAGGACAGTTCTCCACTGCCCCATACATGACACCAGGAAGGTGCGTAAAGTTGTATCTATTTTATACAACTCCAGCACCCTCATGAGCCATGTATGCGGCACCGAGTCGTAGGCCTTCTTATAATCTATCCAACATGTCGACAGATGCTTTCGGGATCGACGGACCTGTTGGCTTATGGCCATGTCGATGAGGAGAAGCTCCTTGGTGCCGCGGGACCCATTCCTACATCCATTCTGAGAGGCTGACATAATAGAATTTTTCTCTATGTGACAATTAATTTTTGCTCTCAAAATGGATGTAAGAAGTTTATAGACCGTCGGTAAACATGTGATCGGTCTATAATTTTTGGGTTCCGCGGCATCGCCTGACTTATGGAGCAGGTGGGTGATTCCCGTTGTAAGGAATTGTGGTAGCGACCCAGACTCTAAGGCCGACTGGAATTGCGATGCCAAGCACGCGTGTGAGCTTTGTAGCCATTTAAGCCAGAAATTGTGCAGTCCGTCCGGCCCCGGTGATTTCCAGTTTGGTACCGAACGGGCTGCACTGGCTACATCGGAGGCAGTAATTACAACTGCCTCCATCTCTGGTATGGCGTCACACACGCGCTCAACATCGTGCATCCATTCAGCCTCAGTGTGGCAGACGGGCATCGACCAGATGTTGCGCCAGAATGTACTAGTGGCATCATCATCTGGGCGGCGCCCGTCAACCACAGTTTGGTCAGGTCGCTCCCAAGCTCTATACACCCACCTTTGATCGCTCTGAAACATGCGATTCTGAGTATATCGCTCAACCCGTCGCTTGTACCTTCGTATACGGCTCGCCCATGCATAGACCTTCTGCTTCAGGAAGTCAATGCGCTCCGTGACACGGGGTATATATTCTAGAGGACTGATTCCAGTCCCCGAGAATGCCCGCCTCACAAAGCGCATCACTCTAGGTCGAGTATTGCCCTCCCTGAAGCAGTATAGTTTGCCGATGAGTACCCTGGTCCCCTCGATACGCTGCTCGATCCTGCGCTGCCAGGCTGGAACGGCGGATTTTTGTCGTGCAGCATTGTCACATTTTGGAAATGTGACATTTGCTACACGACACGCCGCAATTATTATTATTATTTAAATATCATCTTAATTAGAGTTAATTAATTAATGGGAGCTGTAAGATACAATGTCCTACGCCCAGCTGAAAATCAGCGTTGCGGTTAATTACTGCAACATTATGCTGAGCTGGTAGCCTCTTCGACTCATGTTTTTTGTTTTTTTATCTTTTGTACTTTTATAATTATTACTTGTTATTTGAGTCGAAAAAATGTTTCTTTCTTTTCTTTTTTCTTTATATCACGTGTATTTTTTCCCTACAGAGAATCATATTTTTTTTATTTGCGGTGCGTTTTCCGAAAAAATAAATACACGTGATACCCCCCTCCCCCTTGTGATATTTCGTGATTTTTCGCGGACCGCTCCCCCCCCCCGTTCGAGCCTCACATGATGAATGGCCAGCCCCTTACCGTATGCGCGCACTCCCCACACTTGTCGATGGCCTGCAGCCCCTGCGCGTGGATGTGGTGCTCGAGCAGGCGCCGCAGCTCGCACAGTCCGTCGGGGATGCGCGCCACCAGCGCGTACATGCGCCCCAGGTCGCTGTTCTTCTCGCCGTCTAGAAGTTTCTATAACAAACAATACCACATAAAACATCATCGGCCTGTATACTGCTGGAACACTGACTTATCACACTATTTCTCGGTGTATCATTCCAAAAATTAATAAAGCGCGAAGTTCAAGACCGATCGTGATAAAGAGTCACTGTGGATGCCCTCTGCACCATCTAGTAGTAGTAGTAGTAGTAGTGTCTTTGAGTAGCGGCAGTGAGCTTTTTTATGCCGCCATATTGAATTTAGAATAACGTCACTTACTAACAATGTATTGTCATCCAAACCATATATGTATGCGAAATTTCAGCTCAATCAGTTGACGATAAATGCTTTAAAATAAAGTTGCAAGATTTGACTCGAACAAACATAAATTGTAAGTTTTTGTAGTAGTAGTGCTTGCTGGCATCTACATGCCAGCATGAATGGGTCGGCACGACCGGGGAAGTACTAACCCCCACAGAATATGGAAGTCAAGTAGTAGTATGCATATGCATGCAAGCAGTATGCATGTGAGTGTGGAGCGCCGGAAGCCCAATTCCTTTTCTCCTTCCCCTCCCTTTCCTTAAATAAACTCGCTAACTCCTTTGGTTTTGCAGATATCCATGGGCGACGACGACTTCTAACTATCAGTTAGCTCGCCTGCTCATTTGCAGTTATCCCATTTTTTTTATCATTACCTGGAACTCAGCATGGAAGATCTCGAGGTGCTTTTCAATGAGCACCCTGTCACAAGTCTTGGCCAGCCGCTCCATGGTAGTCTCGTGTAAGTATACTTGCACACGTCGTTGTTCTTCTTGTAGACGCTGTTCAGCCTGTACCACAAAAAGAACGTGTTATTTATAGCCGAATACTACAAAGTATTCGGCCGAATACTGAATATCTAAAAGTAGCCGAATGATGATAGAACGAATACCGAATATAAAAACAAACGGATACTAGATCCGTAACTAAGCAATAAGTGTTAACACAATAAGCCATTCTGTTGGGGTTTCATGTTATGTGTTTTATTAGTAGAGGGTACTCTTGGAGTTCCCTTTCATAGCATGTCTATGTCTACTAGATATTAAAAAAGTACCCAAATAAGCAGAATACCGAATAGGCCGAATACTGAATACTAAAATGTTGCCGCATATCAAATATTAGCCGAATATTCGTGGTCTAAGTGCAACTAAGTCACAATCACAAAGACTAGTACCCAAATAAGCAGAATACCGAATAGGCCGAATACTGAATACTAAAATGTTGCCGGATATCAAATATTAGCCGTATATTCGTGGTCTAAGTGCAACTATGTCACAATCACAAAGACTAGTACCCAAATAAGCAGAATACCGAATAGGCCGAATACTGAATACTAAAATGTTGCCGCATATCAAATATTAGCCGAATATTCGTGGTCTAAGTGCAACTAAGTCACAATCACAAAGACTAGTACCCAAATAAGCAGAATACCGAATAGGCCGAATACTGAATACTAAAATGTTGCCGGATATCAAATATTAGCCGTATATTCGTGGTCTAAGTGCAACTATGTCACAATCACAAAGACTAGTACCCAAATAAGCAGAATACCGAATAGGCCGAATACTGAATACTAAAATGTTGCCGGATATCAAATATTAGCCGAATATTCGTGGTCTCAGTGCAACTATGTCACAATCACAAAGACTATAGAAAAGCTAAAACTGTTAATAAAACAAAGCTTAACTTTTAAGAATCAGATTAACTGACTTCAATAAAATAAAAGAATAAAAATTGATATAGTACAAATTAATCAAATATATTTTTTAACCTATACTGTCCCACTGCTGGGCAAAGGTTTCCCCCATAACCTTACACGTTAAGATAAAAATGGCCAATGGCTATTGGGGAACATATCGCGTATCATAATACAATAGAAAAAACACAATCTTATTAAAAGATGCCTCATTTTTGGGAGACCGTTAGGAATATTCGGTGATGTGTTGGGGGCATTTGTTTAGTGAACCCTTACCTTGATCATATACTCCGTGACAGGGTTATTCCTGAGGAAGTCAGTGCTCTCTCTGGTGTAGAACCGCTCCGTGTCCTCGAGGAACACAGCTTCGAAGGTATCCTTGTACACCACCAAGTTCTGGCCGCGGGCGGACGTGTCATCTTCATTCAGGCCTAACGCTACGTAGCAGTTGATCACCTAAAAGAATAGACAGAGGCATAAATTTAGAT
Organism: Subacronicta megacephala; assembly: GCA_958496365.1. NCBI lineage: Eukaryota > Metazoa > Arthropoda > Insecta > Lepidoptera > Noctuidae > Subacronicta > Subacronicta megacephala. Next base: position 4,171,867 of record OY292540.1, on the reverse strand, counting down.
ATTTAGCAAAAAAAATTACACATACCATCATACCATCACGCCTGTATTCCCCGAAGGGTTAGGCAGAGGTGTAGGTACATAATGTACACCCACAGTTCGCCGGTATGTTTAGGTCCCATGTAATAGGGGGCGAGCCTATTGCCATTCACCGGGCACAAATCCAGACTCCGAGCTGCTACTGAGAATTTCATAGAAAAACCCAATAACATTTTGCTCGACCTGGGGATCGAACCCAAGACCTCTAGCGTAGCAGTCGCGATTCGGACAACTAGACTAACGAGGCAGTCCAATGAAAAAGACATCTTGTACAAACTATGCGTCAAAATCCTCATAGAAGGACCGAATATACTTTATTGCACACCAAGAATTAATGAACGAAAAAAAGTGAAACGTTCACTTAATATTATGTTCTTCTCTCGAAGAGAAGAACTCAGGAAGAGTTTAACTTTAAAAAGAATACATATACCTTTCTCCAAGTTCGCGAGATTTTCTTTAAGTCATTATCAGTCAGTCTGTGTGTAGTATGTGTCAATATTTCTTTTCTATTATTATTCTATTTCTGTCACTATTTCGTTCCGGTTCGGCAACGCGCTGTTATGATACCCCTGGTGCTGCAAGCGTCCATTGCTACGGTAACCGCTTACCATCAGGCAGACAGTATGCTTGTTTGCTACATGAGTTCTATGAAAAACAAGTTGTGATGCCCCGCGTTTCCACTGACGACAAAACATGTTGCAAACAGCTACCTATCCCTCTCACACTTTGAGAGTTAGATAGAGTAAGATAGATGTTTACAACATGTTTTGTTGTCAGTAGAAACGCAGGGTTACGCCTTACAACACAGTGACACTTACTCCAGAAACGAGCCTCGTGTTAATAGTCTCGCCATTGCGTTCCCTTTCAATCAGTTTGAGGACAGCGTTGGTCACTTGTTTGTTTAGCCGCTGGAACAAATTGTCCCGCCACGTCACCAAAGCCAGTTGGTAGATCTCGTAGATACCCTGTAATTAAACACAAACATTATATTTTTGCGGAGCGGTGTTGGCCCAGCGCTAATGGCCGCGACTTACGAGTACTAGTGTAATTTATTTCATCACCACAGCTCCCAAATCGGTGAAGAAAAACATCGTGACTTCGTGAGGGAACTGGAATGTCATAGATCCAAAAAAAAAACTAAGACGTGACCATATGTGGGTCCACATGGGCCCGCTCCCTCTCACTGATAGGAGGCCTGTGTCCCAGTAGTGGGAACAACAATAGGCTGATTATGCTGTCAATGGTAATTGGCTGATTGTAAGCAAAATACAATATATTATCCGCCAAACTTTTATTGCAACTTGTAGGGGCTTTGCTCATTAAAACAAACAAAACAGTGACAATGAAACATATCAGTGATTATTGAAATTGTACCACAATTATATATACCTAAATCATTGTTTAAACTACCTTTAATTAGTTACGCAAATATTTCTTCTTATGATCACCATATTATTATCATTAAAATCATCAAAGTCTGACCTAACCTATAACCTAGACACTCCTTAATTATTTATTATGTTACCTTCCGTCCCTCCTCGCACTCGCGCTTGACCCAATGTCTGTTGAGGTATGCGCACACGCCGTTGAGCACTCGAGACGAGAACTGGTACTCCTCCCATTGCTTCGTGTAGAACGCTAACACATCTTCACCCATTAATTCTGCACCATTCTGTCAAAAATTTTTTTTTTACAATAAGGTGACCAACAAGATTACAAGGCCCCAAGTTAGCTATTTTATTTATGTCAAAATCGTCATTAAATGACTTCAGAATTAGTGACAATTTTATCTACAAAATATGTCAGTTTTTATGACAATTAGTTCAACGGGAAGAATATTTTGATACTATTAAAATAACATTATAGTTTAGAGGTCCCAAGCGCAACTGCTTCTCGAGTATTGTTATTGGAATTTTCTATGAAATACTCAGTAGCAGCTCGAATTTTTAGAGGCTGTTAATGTCAATAGGCTCACCCCCTATTACATGGGACCTAAACATACTGGCCGAAGATCGGTCTCTGTGGCGTCTAGGAGAGGCCTACGTCCGACAGTGGACGAGTATGGGCTGATTATGATGATGAAACATACTCGCAAACTGTTTACAAGTACATTCTGCCTAATCCTTTGAGGAAAACAGACGTGAAGGTGTGTAAAATAAAATGTACCAGGAGAGCATATCATACCTGAAGCAAATTAATAAGATAAAGCCTGAGGAACTCCTTCAGTCTCTTGTAAAGTTCGAGGCCGACAAGTTGCGCTCCGCCCTGCACGTGACCACTCTGAAAAATAAAATAAATATCAATAAGGAGGCCTATAAGTTCAGGTTCAAATGTTTTTATTTCAAATAAGCTTTTACAAGCATTCATGAAATGTTTATGACTCTAGTTGTACGGTTCTAAAAAAAGGATCTGTTGGAAGAAACTCCATGGACACTCTTTTAAAATACAAGGTGTAACATTATTCACTGGTACATTATGGCGATAATAGGATGTGAGGACTTTGGAGGTTAATGCCATAATTAGCCTGAAGTTGGGATTGAAATTAAAAGGTTCCCAGCATCTGAGAACTCAATGTCATCAAACATCCATCCGAACACCGTGTTTTAGTAGTAGTTGTGTCTCGCTGGCGTGTCACATTATACCGATGTGAAGTACCTGCATGCATAATATTGCGTTTCGTTCGGTGAGTGTGGAGCGTCGGAGGCCCAATTCCTCCCGCCATAACCTTTCGTACCATTTTCCCAAACTATAGGTAGCGGCTGGGTTGTGTTTTTTCTTCGCATTGTTTAAACAAAGCCAAAAGAACATAGCCAAGAAGAACGTTTGCTCGTTTGCCACAGTTAATAGGCTCAGCAACGCATCTGCATCTCCTTTAGTGCAGGTGTCCCTGGGCGGCGATGACTACTAACTCGGGTTGCTCGTCTGCTCTTTTGCCGTGTTCACCCATAAAAAAATCATGCAATACCAAAGGAATTGCAGATGCGTTGCCGAGCCTATATCAGGAAAAGGGAGAGGAAGGAGAAATATTGTAAGTATAGGAAGAAAGTAAATAGTTATTTTCGTAGGAAAGTAAAGTCGCGGGAAATAGCTGGTAATTTTTTTATGGGCTATCACAGCAAACTAGCATGCGATCGACCTGATGGTAAGTAGTTATCGCCGCCCATGGACATCTGCAAAAACAAAGAAGTGGCGGATGCGTTGCCAAAAGGAAGGAGACTGAAGGAGGAATTAGGTCCTCCGTTACACCACTCACCGTACGAAACGCAGCAGTATGCATACTGGTACTTGACATCGATATTCTGTGTGTAGTGCCGACACTGCCGACCCATTCCTGCCGGCACGTAGACATGCCAGCGAGGCACTACTATATACTACCAAGTTTTGTTATTAACGCCGTCGTCAAAACTAACGTACCTGTTTCTTGCCGCTAAAGTTATTCCTGCCGCCATTGTTGCTGGTGACTCGTCCGCTGGTACTACTGCTAGCGCCCTGGTGGTGCACGGATGTACAATAGTTGTACACGTGACTGTCTTGTGTTCAGAAATATATTGTTTAACATATAAATATTAGTATTAAATAGAACAACCACATCAAACAGGTTTAATATGAATAATGATATGAAAGTTTATTCTCAATAAAACATAAATGACATTTACTTGTGAACAATATTATATATAAAATTATCATGTCACAATGTTAGTTACCATACCTACTCCTCCAAACGGCTTGACCGATTTTTATGAAGTCTTATATGCATATTTAGTAGGTCTGAGAATCACCTACTATGTATTTTTTTTGTCAAAGTGTAATTTTTTTATAATGTGTCATTAAACAAGAAACGTATACTCCACGCGGGCGGACAGCTAGTGCTATATAACAATCTTAAAACTTCTATAAGTTTGACGTCGTCAGTTAAAATAGGTACAAAATTGGTGAAAAAAAAAACAACATGCGCGGTGGCAAGACCTTTTGGGGTTTGATTAGCTGGCACCAACCAACCCTCCCGACGTCTGAGTCTATCATAAAACTCCTTTGTATTTCGATGTGGTGTCTATTGGTTTTAGATAATAAAGGGTTTTAGATAAAAACGTGTGACAATTTTTTTTTTCTTTCTTTCTTTCTATAATACCCCCAAAATTCTATCTAAAAAGTGAATCAGTGAACGATGTGAAACCTTTGTCCCATAAGGAATAACGGTAGCCGGTTTTGTCCTTAAAAAAATAAGCACATATACTAAATCTGCCTTCAGAATCGCATGACCAACAAGAAGAAAGTTTGATTCTATATTTGTATTATGATAACAGAACATAAACGGTCGTTCGCCGATAAGATCCCGTCGATAACACTGCCGTTGTACGTAGTGTGTTGTTTTGTAAACAAACGACGCAATCGCCTTATAATGGCTTTAAATAGAAGCGTGGGTGGTGCCCTGGGTTATTATTCATGGAGTTAGACTTATATTCAGATACTATAATGCGTCAAATAATACAAATTTGACGTACAACACGTCCATATTTAGCAAAAACCGGCCAAGTGCGAGTCGGACTCGCGCACGCAGGGTTTCGTACCATTACGATTTATGACGTATTAAAAAAAAACTACTTACTAGATCTCTTTCAAACCAATTTTCGTTGAAAGTTTGCATGGTAATCATATCATATATTTTTTTTAGTTTTATCATTCTCTTATTTTAGAAGTTACAGGGGGGGGACACACATTTTACCACTTTGAAAGTGTCCCTCGCGCAAACTATTCAGTTTAGAAAAAAAATATATTAGAAACCTCAATATCATTTTTGAAGACCTATCCATAGATACCTCACACGTATGGGTCTGATGAAAAAACAATTTTTTGAGTTTCAGTTTTAAGTATAGGGAACCACCAAAATTTTTTGTTTTTTTCTATTTTTGTGTAAAAATCTTAATGCGGTTCACAGAATACATCTACTTACCAAGTTTCAATAGCATAGCTCTTATAGTTTCAGAGCAAAAATTCTGTGACATACGGACGGACAGACGGACAGACAGGCAGACAGACAGACATGACGAATCTATAAGGGTTCCGTTTTTTGCCATTTGGCTACGGAACCCTAAAAACAATCTTCAGTTCCTGTTGAGAACATACGGAAAATTACCAAAAACTCCATATTGTCGGTGAGTGTGCGTTACCCAGGCCAGATGTTGTCGAAAATGGTCATTTGAATCTTATAGATCATTAGTTTTGCGGCTTCTGTAATTGTTGCGCACATTTTTAAATTTGTTGCGCTTATAGTTTTTTAATAATTTCACAAAAACATTTCCTGCTGGGGTAACGTTACCCCAGCCAGACCTTTTTCTTTCTAATGGGAATATTTAAATAATTACTAGCTATAAAATTAGTTGTCCAGATGAAGTAAATGTTGTGCCTTATTTTGTATTTGTTATTTCATCGGTTGCGAAGTTATTCAAGATTTTGCTGGGGTAACGTTTTTGGTTTTGCTAGATCTTTGAAATGGTTAAGCGGATTCTTATCATATTTTGTACATGGCTTCTTGGGAATTAGTTTAAATTTGTTCTGCAATAAAAAATCCAAAATAATACATAGCTTAAAGGTTATTTCATTAAATAGAAAAACACTTCAATTGGTCCCAGCACTCTCAATAAGAGCTCTAAAGACTTACTTTAAACGTTATTTTAAAGCTTGTAACTGCCTTCAAATGTATGTGAAGTTTCATTAGTATCCTGTAAGTATTTAACAAGTTATGATGATATTGAGTTCTTCACGAGCACGGTCTTGATGCGCGCGGTGTTATTTGGCCACTGGATTGGATATATGAACTGAATGTTATGTCAATTATTAGTTTTTTAGTTCAGTTGTATATCAGTAAAATTTCAGCTCAGTACATTGGATAATTAATGAGATAATACGATTAAAGTCATTAGGAAGTGAATGACCGTGGTAACCCGACCAAGTTTAGATGGTTACGAAAAAGCGAAAACGCAAAACATTATGGTACCTTCTAAAATATGTAGGATAGTGTTACAAATTTAGTACAGACATGTACACAAGTTTTAAAAAAAACTACGTGATTATTTAATAATTTTTATTGACAGGTAATATAATCATTTCAATTGAACTTTTAAAGTATTATTAAACTTATACTTAAAAACAATCACAGATTAAAATTACAGATAGTAATTTTGCTTAGTTAGTTAGTTTTAGATAAGTACCTAACAACATGTACATATTAATAATAATTTTGCTACTATTTCTGTAGTTACATTATACAAGCTTACCTTGTTCGTGAATTCATCAAGCAGCCTGCAACATTACTATGATCATCAATAGAAGCACTCCACATTAGCAGTAATTCGCCACACTTATTATTTTACATTAGCTCTCACGCACTCTATAAATATTTGCAAAAACAGGAAACGGAACTGCCGAAACGCATGCGCACTCTACAAGATGAATTATGTGATTACGGAGCATGTTTAGTGCAATATGCAAACAATGCGCCCCTTCACCCCACCCCTTCCGCGTCCCACCGAAAGACATGTTATATCAGTGATTTTTGATAAGTTTGTGCAACTGGAAGATAATAATAATGTTTTCATAGTACAGATATTATTATATTATTAATGTATTTAACAATGTACGCGTCTGTACCGAAATTGTAAGGTGTATTATACTAAACATTTCAAAAGATAGTATAATGTTCTGCGTTTTCGCTTTTTCGTAACCACCTAAACTTGGTCGGGTTACCACGGTCATTCACTTCCTGATGACTTTAATCGTATTATCTCATTAATTATCCAATGTACTGAGCTGAAATTTTACTGATATATAACTGAACTAAAAAACTAATAATTGACATAACATTCAGTTCATATATCCAATCCAGTGGCCAAATAACACCGCGCGCATCAAGACCGTGCTCGTGAAGAACTCAATATCATCATAACTTGTTAAATACTTACAGGATACTAATGAAACTTCACATACATTTGAAGGCAGTTACAAGCTTTAAAATAACGTTTAAAGTAAGTCTTTAGAGCTCTTATTGAGAGTGCTGGGACCAATTGAAGTGTTTTTCTATTTAATGAAATAACCTTTAAGCTATGTATTATTTTGGTTTTTTTATTGCAGAACAAATTTAAACTAATTCCCAAGAAGCCATGTACAAAATATGATAAGAATCCGCTTAACCATTTCAAAGATCTAGCAAAACCAAAAACGTTACCCCAGCAAAATCTTGAATAACTTCGCAACCGATGAAATAACAAATACAAAATAAGGCACAACATTTACTTCATCTGGACAACTAATTTTATAGCTAGTAATTATTTAAATATTCCCATTAGAAAGAAAAAGGTCTGGCTGGGGTAACGTTACCCCAGCAGGAAATGTTTTTGTGAAATTATTAAAAAACTATAAGCGCAACAAATTTAAAAATGTGCGCAACAATTACAGAAGACGCAAAACTAATTATCTATAAGATTCAAATGACCATTTTCGACAACATCTGGCCTGGGTAACGCACACTGTCGGTGACAGTCCAGAATCGCGTAACTAATCCTTTGCTATAATGTCTAAGTTTGATTAAATTACTCATTAGTACACTAGTACTGCCTCATTAGTCTAGTGGTCCTAAGCGCGACTGCTACGCTAGAGGTCCTGGGTTCGATCCCCAGGTCGAGCAGTGTTATTGGGTTTTTCTATGAAATTCCCAGTAGCGGCTCGGAGTCTGGATTTGTGCCCGGTAGATGGCAATAGGCTCGCCCCCTATTACATGGGACCTAAACATACCGGCGAAATGTGGGTGCACATTAGTTCACCTCTGCCTAACCCTTCGGGGAATACAGGCGTGATGGTATGTTGATTAAATTAAAAATTGGTCCTCACAGCAAAGAGTTGGTTATGCGTTATTGGACAAAAGTCATTTCAGTATTTTCTCAACAGGAGAGGATAAGCATTAACTGTCTTGCCCCTGCTTGGCACGGGTCTCCTTTCAGACTGATAGGGGGTTAGGTTAGTCTACCAAGCTAACTTACTTGGGGTTGGCTGACTTCTCACGCCGTTGAGAAAATCTTTTAGGCAAGCAGGTTACGTCACAATGTTTTCCTTCACCGTTAATTCATTATTAATACGCACATGATTCCGAAAAGTCAGAGCCTTGGATTTCTATAAGTCCTTGGATTTCTATAAGTCCTTGGATTTCTATAAGTCACTACGATTTTGAAGTCCAATGGTCTTATAACTAGACAGTAGACTATAATTGCTTTGGATCATTTATTTAAATATGTAATACATAAGAGAGACTACCTCGTGAGTCTAGTGGTCCCAATCGCGACTGCTACGCTAGAGGTCTTGGGTTCGATCCCCAGGTCGAGCAGTGTTATTGGATTTTTCCATGAAAAATCTCAGTAGCAGCTCGGAGTCTGGATTTGTGCCCGGTGAATGGCAATGGGCTCGCCCCCTATTACATGGGACCTAAACATACCGGCGAACTGTGGGTGTACTTTAACACCTCTGCTAAACCCTTCGGGGAATACAGGCGTGATGGGATGTTATGTTATGGAATACATAATTTATGGTATGGAATACGGTAATTAAAAATAATAAGGTATGGTATACCATAAGTTATGGTATGGAATACATAATTTTCGTAGAGAGGTTTCTGGGGTAAGTTACAACTACGCTTATTTGTATCGGAGAGCACGTTAAGCCTTCGTATCATTTCTCATATGAACACGTATCACAATGTTTTGCTACAAAATTAAGCACAAAGCAACGCTCATTAAATTGGGGAAGTTTAAAACATCTAGCAATAAATAGTACAAGAATTATACTTAATGGCGGAAGCAACACTTCAGTTTGGCGTTCAATAACCTCCAGCTGCCAGCATTTAAGCATTACGGAAGTATTGCGGTTTCCTTACCCGATATTAACTATGACACATCAGAAAAAACAAAACACGAGAATCACGCGATGACGTTACATTATCCATACTTCAAAACTGCTTCACTGTCAAATTAGGTTGAAATATCTAATGAATTAATTATCACGCGGTCAAACGGTGAAGGAAAAACATGGTGAGGAAACCTAAGAGATTTTTTCATTGAAAAAATCTCTTAGGTATTCTCGTAGGGCGTTCTTTCTCTCTTAGGTATTCTCGTAGGGCGTGTGAAGTCTGCCAATCAGTCAATATTGTCCCACTGCTGGCCACGGATATCAGTTCAGTGATAGGGATTAGGAGAATATATCCTAATCCCTATCATTGATGATGTGGGCAAACGGGCACACTAGCAACGCAAACGTAAGTGGTCATCACTGCCAATAGAAACCTGCACCACCTGAGGAGTTGCTAATGTGATACCGATCCTCAAGAGCCCCAGTCTGCAGTCTGATGACTGCCAGTACCTATCGTCACAACCAGGGAGAGGTAATTTCCTGCTCGAGTAGGGACCAAGAACACAGTAAGCGACGGTAGCCTAATAGCTAGGGCGTCGGACTTGAGATCATGTGGTCGCCGGTTCGAAACCCACCCATTGCACTACCGACGTGAACCCACTCGTAATACAAGCATTTAGCTTAGTACGAGGGGTTAACAAGATTACTAGTAATGTGCGACCCACATTGCTAGTAAGCTTTTAAAAAAGTATAACAGATATTCAAAAAGGATACGTATATAAGTCCATATATCTCTTCTTTTCCATGTGCTGCCTCTTGTATACCTGTTCTATGCCCTCCTGTAGGTCGCCCCATATCTGCAACAATATACATAGGGACCCCATAATTATAGAGTAAACATAACTTTGTGAAAAATATCAGAAGGGTCATGCTTGTACGTATTTTAAGAGACATATAATTTCAGCCTAGTTTTGGTTGTAAAACGATGACACTGAGTTAATTTTCGATCTCAATACAAACTAACTTAATCTTGCTGGGCGCTCAGATCAAATAAAAAGTTAAGATGGAACTTTGCGAACAAAGAAGTGAGGCCGGTTAAGGGTATTACATCGCTCAAATCCCAAAAACACCCTAGGTTTAAAGAAGTTTCTAGATGAATCCTTATGTGCCTTTGCCATATAAAAAATATATGTTATACTTAAGGTCATCACAAATAAATTGTATTGTTTAATTTTTTCATAAAATTGCCCCATTTTTTTTAAATAAATCCAAGAAAATAGTCCTTTTCCAAACTAAATTGCATTTTGTCTCTTTAACCGCTTAATAGTTTGTCATAAATGTTATACCAAAAAATTTGTAATGACACACTTAACAACTTGTATTGTTTAATTTTTCCTATTTCTTTGAATATTTTTAAATAATAAAGAAAAACCCGAAACTTCCCTAGCGCCCCCCGTGAAGCACCCCCGCAATGCCCGTGATGAATACTCAGGACGCGAATATCAGTGTCTCGACGACTCTTGCGACGGGTGGGCTGTACGTGCGTTATTGTTTGCAAATAAATTACAAAAGTGATGATTTTTGAATGATTTTTGAATTAAGCAATATCGTAAATAGTACAAATATAAATATTACGTAGAAATTAAGTTTGTAAATATATTTAAAGTAGTTTATAATTTTGTTTTTGTTCTTGATCATTATCATAGACTAACCAGTAGTGTAATGAAATCTACGGGCGCACTCCTTTGTCTGGCTCTAAATGCCGACAATCTTTTTTAATCATTTTAATTCAATTATACATAATAATCATGTTATCCAAAGTTTGAATGAGCCTCGGAGTACCTAAGTAGGTACCGACTGAGATACTAGTTTATCTGACCTCGTAAGTAAGCTGACCTTTTATTGTATGAAAGTCTATATAATGCGAGCTCAGCTTATATGTATAACAAGCTATACCTACATCACCAGTACAAACTGACCGCTTATTGTACGGACAGTCTATACAATGCGAGGTCAGCTTATACTGGACACCTAGGTTTAACAAGCTATACATAATCACCAGTACAAGCTGACCCTTTATTGTACGGAAAGTCTTTACAATGCGAGATCAGGTCAATAGGAGTTGCGTATTTTCATGTCACCAAAAGTCGTTATTCCCCTCTTTATCGAGACGTATTTCAAAATCCAAGATGGCGCACATCATTTAAATAAATTGATATGGGTGTCAATTTCGAGGTATCTTGGGGTACTGATGATGAAAATGACATTAATTTTGAAATCCAAGATGGCGGACATTATTTTTCTTTATAAATTGATATGGGTGTCAATTCCAAGGTTTATCGGGATTCTCATTACGAAAATGACATTAATTTTGAAATCCAAGATGGCGGACATTATTTTTCTTTATAAATTGATATGGGTGTCAATTTCAAGGTTTATCGGGATGCTAATTACGAAAATGACATTAATTTTGAAATCCAAGATGGTGGACATTATTTTCTTTATAAATTGATATGGGTGTCAATTTCAAGATTTATCGGGATGCTAATTACGAAAATGACATTAATTTTGAAATCCAAGATGGCGGACATTATTTTCTTTAGAAATTGATAAGTACCTATGGGTGTCAATTTCAAGGTTTAACGGGATGCTAATTACGAAAATGACATCAATTTTAAAATCCAAGATAGCGAACATTATTTTACTAAATATTGATATGGGTGTCAATTTCAAGGATTATCGGGATGCTAATTACGAAAATGATATTAATTTTGGAATCCAAGATGGTGGACATTATTTTTCTAAATACCTACATAAATTGATATGGTTGTCAATTTCAAGGTTTATCGCAATGCTAATTACGAAAATGATATTAATTTTAGATATATTTCAAGGCGGACATTATCTTAATTAGCATCCTGATAAACCTTGAAATTAACACCCATATCAATTTATTTAGAAAAATAATGTCCGCTATCTTGGATTTCAAAATTAATGTCATTTTCGTAATTAACATCCCGATAAACCTTGAAATTGACACCCATATCAATTTATAAAGAAAAATAATGTCCGCCATCTTGGATGTCAAAATTAATGTCATTTTCGTAATTAGCATCCCGATAAACCTTGAAATTAACACCCATATCAACTTCGACTTTGACTTTGACTTCGACTTCGAAACTTTCTGCATTTCATGCATGTTTGTTTGCATGTTTTTTTCTCTGTAAAGAGAAACAAACATGCACGTCGTTACACTTTTAAGTGTCGTTTTTTTCCGTCTAGTCCCCTTTCGCAACGCGCGATAAGGAACTTCGTTCCAAAAAGTAAAGTGAATAATGTATCATGTAGTAGCACCCACACTCAATTTGATGAATGTTGAAAGCCAGCTCATCCTAGCTATCTCCGTTTCTGAGAATCTAGAAGGACTTACCTGATCATCATCAGACCCTCAGAATGTATCATGTAGTAGCACTCACACTCAATTAGATGAATGTTGAAAGCCAGCTCATCCTAGCTATCTCCGTTTCTGAGAACCTATAAGCACTTTCTTGATCATCATCAGACCCTCAGAATGTATCATGTAGTAGCACCCACACTCAATTAGATGAATGTTGAAAACCAGCTCATCCTAGCTATCTCCGTTTCCGAGAACCTATAAGCACTTACCTGATCATCATCAGACCCTCAGAATATATCATAATTATAGTGGCACCCGTATTCAATTATATGTAAATATAAATAAATGTTTTAAGCCAGGTCACCCTAGTTATTTTCATTAGGTACTAAAGTAATATTTAGAAAGGTGTAGGTATCCCTTATTTCAAAATTATCAAGAATTACCTATTAATCATTATAGATGTAGGTAACTCGTACAAGACTTTTATCTAGAGGAACAAAAATGTCTTAAATCTTTCAGAGAACGAATAAAATAGGTAAATACGATGACGACACTGCGACATATCTGTATTCTTGCTTAATCTTCAGTTCCTTTTATTGAGTACGATCAAATGTTGATAGATGGCGCTGAAGTAACAAATACTAGCACAAAAACCCGAATCCTCAAGGTCATTCGGCAATGTAATACCCTTAAAACTACACCTAGCCGTTCTTCGCAAAATTCCATCGTAACTTTTTATTTGATCTGAGGCTGGGCATTGTTCTTAGTTTAGTAGAATTTTCACACGGTTCGCCCTTATAGGTAGAACCCAGCGTTTTAGAGCCTTGATCGGAATCATAATTATTTTGAACATTAGTAAATTACAAATTGTCTTTGGCCTCTTTTTAATCGTGTAAATAGTAGATTTTTGACAGTTGTGACGGTCAGTTCTGTCATTTTTAATGTAACCGCTACCGCCCCTTCAATTTTGTTGACTAAGATCACTCTCTAAGCACCCAGTAGCCCGATTCACGTAATAAAAACCATAGCAATGCCGCAGCCACTTAATCGTTGAAACAGTTTTCCTATTCACATCCGTCGATCGGACCGATTTAGAAGTCGTCCTATTGAAAAACCGTTGAACCGTATTCACACATGTTTGTTGGGCGAGAATCGTTGTAAAACTTTGGCTGGACAGTATTCACATATCACTGGAAAACTGTTTCAACGATTAAGTCGCTGCGACATCGCTACGGTTTTAATTACGTGAATCAGGCTCCAGATTGGCATTTAGCATTAAAACGAGGATCCTAGTAATGTTTCACAAGCCTAAGCCAATTTCTAGTAATCATGACAGGTTTTGTGCGGATGCGTCAGCGATATTTATTTTATTGATTAAAGATAGATATTTATTAAATTTCTCTGCGGTTGTGATTGTCCGTGGCATCACTAATAGGGCCCTATCAGAATACCAGCGCTGTGGCATTTTATAATGTCACGGCATTATGCTGAGATGGGGACCCTTTTTGGCCTCGCACAGGATTTCTCATATAGCTTTTTGTTTTTTTATCTTGTGTGTGCCATTTTATCTTTTGAATCTGTGTGAGTCCAAAATAAAAAGTTTTCTTTCTTTCTTTTCTTTATATTGCTAGGTCATATCGAGGTCAATGGATACAAAAGTAGCCAGGACATATATTTATCTATGTAATCTTAACAATCGTCGCATTTTCCTACTAAACCGTAAGTATCATTTACCTTATTTTATTTGTGTCGCATGTCATTGTTTGCAAAAGCGGTTTATTTAGAGTTTATTTCACCTCAAATGTAAGAAAATAAGATTTTTTATAATAAAATTCGCAAGAAAAATTTCAATACATTTTGGTTGTATTGTTTTTGAAATATTTAAATAGAAAATCGCAGTATCCATTACACTTTTTTAAAGTAGCGCAAAGAGTTTGACTTTCACAAATATTTATTTATTTATTAAGGCATATCAACAATAATAACATAAACATTGGTAAGTAGCAAATAGTGGGATATGGACATATGGATAAAAGATATGCACAGCATTTACAATATACGAGTGGCTGATTGATTGTAAGTCCCGACTTTAAATAAAATGTTAAAGATCGATATTTATGTTTTCAAAAATAACATAAAACTGCACCTATGAAGACATTTTAATCAAAATGCCATGTATTGGCAAACGGCCAGGTTTGATAATAAATCTCTTTCAACGTCTTTATTGCTATTAAACATAGAGTCTGATTTCGCGGAAACAGTCGAGAGAAAGCTGATCGATCGAATGGCGGAAATAAAATTTTATTTCGTCATACATAACTGTGGGTCAGGCGTGTACCACATTATAAAGCTCTGCAGTAAATCAAAATTTGGATTTTTAAAGCGTATGACGCTTTTTTTTTCTAGCCCTTTTCGTCCCACTGCTGGGCAAAGGCCTCCCTGCCCTCTTTCCAAGCTGACCTATCAATAGCTTTAGTGATCCGATCTTTCTCATAAGAGTCAAGTTCATCGCGCCACCTCCGTCTGGGCCGACCGCGCTGTCGCTTCGTTTCGTGTGGGATCCAATTTGTCGTAGTTTTTTCCCACAGTTGGTCTGGCATTCGGCAGACGCTTTTCTTATGGTACGGAAATCCCTCATGACCATCTGTCACCTGGGAAGGCAGCAGGTTATGTTGAACTCGTACACACGGCTACACATGAAGCTATACAGAACCAATTTAGACTGACCTCTCAATGTAAAAGTTTTCCCTACAATGCAAGGCCAGCCTATACTGGTTTTGTATAACTTGATGTGTAGCCGTGTGTACCAACTAAAAACTGCACTTGCCTTCCCTTGCCCTATAGTCTCGGCCATGGGTATCGTAACATTCGCCATGACCAAATGAATATGACCCTAGCCTTGCTCGATAGAAAGCACAAACTGGGTCCGAGATGAATCAAGTTCAACTACCTACTTCAATTCCCTTTCAGGGTATCGTTCTAATTTTGAATATTGGTTTTGTGCACTGAATAACTTATAAAGTTACTATCTGTATTAGATAGCAGTTTGTTGATATTAGCAATCACAAATTCACAACTATGAGAATATGCTAATTTTATTGTAATTTTTTTCCCCATAAAAAGTTAAACAAATAGAGCTGAACAACAAAAACAAAACTACAATCGGTTCTAAAATAAGGCATAATGTAATTTTGTGCTAGACAGAGAGAGCACTATAGCACGTTGTGACGTCACACCATGCGTTCGTCATACAAATTCTATACTGACACTCGTTTTGTGGGAAAGCATCCCTCCAATCCCCCCAAAATCTTAGAGTTTATCTATCTTGGGACTATGTAAGTCGATTGCAATGATATTTTCAGTATACGAATTACTTTTAATAGGACTGTTATTTTTAATAAATCAAACACCAGTTAACTATCCTATTGTCAGTCTTCACAGTCAGTTCGTTCCATGTTTGTGGAAAATTAATAAAACTCATTCATTACATTAATCTCAAAAGAATATCTCATTGTTTATATCGCGATTCCAGTATGTGAGAAACTCGCTTTGTGCAATCAATTGGTCTAATCATAAATGAGCCTTATCGTAATCACGCCTCGGGGCCGTGTTACGACTACAACCGAGTTACAACAAAGGGCTAAATATTTATGCAATGCCATTCTATAGCTAAGAATTTTGTCGCATTTCAGAGTATGTGATTTTTCAAAAAAATATATAACAAAATAACATAACATACCATCACGCCTGTATTCCCCGATGGGTCAGGGTGAGGTGTACCAATGTACACCGCCATTTCATGTCATGTAATAGGGGGCGAGCCTATTTCCATTAACCGGGCACAAATCCAGACTCCGAGCTGCTACTGGGAATTTTATAGAAGAACTTCGCTCGACCCGGGGATCGAACCCAGGACCTGTAGCGTAGCAGTCACGCTTAGGACCACTAGACTAATGAGGCAGTCAAAAAATTCTATATATACGCACCTAAAATACTTTTTGGTCAATCTATTTGCCAAACTAAACATAGTTTAATCCGTCTGCCAAATGGGAAATTATCCATTTATGTGGCCCACCAAACAAGTCCCGCCGACTTTTTTTTATAGTACGGAAAATCCGCATGGACCATCTAGTATCCATAGTCTGGACCCGTACCAACTAAAAACCGTAATAACTTTCCTTCAATTGCCCTATAGCCTAGGCCATGGCATTCGTGACATTCGCCACGACTAGGGTTGCCAGATCGCCAAACCTAATACCCGGACAGACTAGCCAGTTTGGCCGGACATTTGGGTAAAAAGGCCGGACACATACATTATTGAGGATTTGTGTCTCGGTATTAATAGGCGACAAAAAAATTTACGTAAAATCAAACTTTTTTTTAAATATTACCATTATTAACAAAAGCCGGACACCGTTTATTTTGGCCGGACTTGCAATCAAAAAGCCTATGTCCGGTTTTATCCGGACGCCTGGCCACGCTAGCCACGACCATGACAGGCGGTGGCGTACGGTATTGGTATCGACATCCGACGAATTGTTGAGCTCCCTCAATATTGGTCTATCCGAAGCATACGTGCCGTGAGTTGGGACTGATCGCAAAGTCGATGGTTTTTTCTTCAGAGGTCCATTAGAGATATTGTCTTGCATTGTGTTTGATACTAATGTCTTGGCGATTATCTCTGAAAATTTCGCTTTGACTTTGGCGAAGTGGAACAACTCAACGACAATAGTAAATCCGGTCCATTTGCCAAGGTTCCTTAATCCGGACTTTTCGGCCAAGACCGCGTTTCCTCGCTTCTTTGCATCTTTAGATGCAAAGAATGCAGCAAGTGTGCCTCGTGCCGAAAAATCATCATCAACCAATTATAATATTTTCCCATTGCTGGGCACGGGTCTCCTTTGAGAATTAAGAGATAAGACTGTATATTAATGTTAATGCAGGTTGGCAGAAAAGGGAAGGCAGTCTATTTAATTAATTAACTTATTAAATTACTTTAGCTTTTATATAATTTTATAGAACATTCTGTGTAAAGTTGTTCTTCTGTAGCTATTTACATATTTTATGCAACGTCGGAGATCTGTGATGATAATTCAGTTTTGTGATTCGATAGAGACGTGACGTGACTTGGCATGCTCGATGCGATAAAGCGCGTCGGTTGCCGAGTCTGACTTGGCTTAATGAAGAATATTAATTTAGGTAGAAGTGAGAGCGACATCGTTTTGTTTTTGTTATCGATTTTAAATCAGACTTGTTGCTGCAAAATTATATCAACTAAATCTCTGCAGCTTTGCCGGGATGTTTTTAGTTTCTCAATATAGTTTTTAATGTCATTTTACTAAAATCACACGATTGTAAATTGACTTTACTTTTTCATTAAGTATGTCATCAATCAATTCATCATCATTTTCATTCTCCTAGTCTTTTCCGACTATCTGGGGATCTCAGACCTCAGCAACCCAATTTCTGGGCACTACTGATATGCTAAGGATAAATAACCCGATTGTCAGGCTTTTCACGCTTCAGCCTTAGTAACCCTTCTTATATCAACCGAGCCCGTCGCCTATACATTCTTCAAGCCAATATCAATAATTATGTACGCAATCTACTTAACATAACTTTTATAGATATATCTTTGTCTAACTTCTTTATAAATTCTACTACGTTTCTATTCCATACAACTGTTGAAATAACTCGCTTCGACTTTTACATAAAGATATTTATTTATATGACCTACAGATACGTCACGCGTATCTGATATACGCCGATGACACAGGGCATTCCAACTGTTTATTTACCGGGCAAACCAAGTGCGAATTGATCTATAATAATAAATACAACTACGCCACTCTTTGGCAGAACGTGCACAGTTATTATCATTCATGATATTTGTCAGCGTAAATCGGTAAAAGTAGTGTATGACTCAAGGGAGTTTTAGACTAGAGAGACAAAACAGAAATACTGGGCTAATGGTTGGTAGAATAAAAAGAAGATACTTCTAATCACCTAAACCGACCTCATTGGTGAGGTCCTTCAGAGTCAGGTGAGTAGTACTCACAACTTGCGCGTATTGTATGAAAATATGTATGAATATGGATGAAGCAAAAACACTACTACAATTAACTGGTCAATGCTATGCACACCGTAAGTGTCATACATATCAGATATATAACTCTTTTTCTCTTTGATAATAACTAAAACTGTATGATGTAGTTGTGTTTTGTAATAAAAAAAGCGATATGCAGAATCTTAGCAAATTCTGTAGTTTCTGTCTACCTTTTTGGGAAAAAGGGAAACCACAATTTCCAATGGTTACCAGAGAAAACCTCTATGTAAGTAAACGATACACAATTCGAAAAAGCTCGAAGAACCACTTGAACAATTCCTCTGAAATCATATATGGAACTCAGCAGAACCTTGGAAATTTTCTAATGTGAATTACAAATAAGTTTTTATTATATCCAGAATTTCATTCCGATTCCTTTTTTCGTGTGCCCCATTCCCTTCCTAAATCATTAATATATTCATCGCTGTTATTTTCAAAACAATAAAAAACAACTGTTGTTTTTACTAAGCGCGCGATTGAGACAAACAGCTGCTATATCCCGTAAGCTGTGAGGGAAACTGGTTGGAGCCGGGTGGCTTTACAATCTGTCACTATTTACATTATTACGGTACTTGAATCTGATACGGGTGGATCCGCTTCACATCACGCTATACATCACCTCTGTATTTCCCGAAGGGTTAGGTAGGGGTGTACTTTATATACACTCACAGTTCACATGTTTAAGTACAGTCAGCAATGAAAGTTGCTGAACACGATGAAATCTTCAAAACGCTTAAACATATTTACAATCCAAAACTTACTGACCCGAGATGTGGTAAGTAGTACGTGTTTCTACATACTGGACCATCATTTTTTTCCTAAGTGAATCGATTGAAAAGTATTGGTGCTGTGTTGTTTTCAAAACATGGCGGTGTTCAGCAACGTTCGTTGCTGACCGTACTACGTACTTAATATGGGCACATATCCAAATTCCGAGCAGGTACTGAGAAATTTCATAGAAAAACCTAATAACACTGCTCGAAATGGGAATCACAACCAAGCAGTCGCGCTTTGGCCCACTAGACTATTAAGGCAGTCAAGCTACACAATTCCAGTATAGGTACGTTGATCTCTCTAATATTAGAATTGCGAATAAAACCTTTTCATGTTAAAACTGCTAAAGCGATTTGGATGAAATCTGCTATGGAGATAGTTTGAGACACTGGGAAGGAAATACGCTACCTTTTGTCTCAAAAAGTTCTTTGGGATTCGAGTGAAACCACGGGCAAAAGCTAGTTTTAAATAAATCAAACACGTCTAATGCTCTTTTGCGAACTTCAACTAAGACCTTGTTTGTGTTCCCATAATGTAAAACAAGGGTTAAATAAAGCCAATGTGTGCAAAAATAAACATTTTAAAGAAACGAAGATCTTGAGCTTAGTAATTGCATTCTAAGTTTGCAACAATGGAAAAAGGTTATCTTAATCGAGCCTCCAACCTTCAGTGAGTGAGGGGTCAAGGTGAGACAGCGGATTCGGGGTTGGTGCTCGAAGCAAGCTCAAGCTCGAGCAAGGTCGCTGCAGTGCTAACGTAAGAGGATTAATAGTTTAATGGTGTTAAACAAAGATTATCACCAACAATATTAAAAAACATAATCCCCCGCCGCGTCTACCTGTACGCGATAAACTTAAAAACTACTGAACGGATTTTAATGCGGTTTTCACCAAAATGGGCAGTGATTCATTAGGAAGGTTTAGGTATATAATTTGTTAAGATAAATTGGTATGACGATAATTGCGTAAAACCGTGCAAAACCAGAACTTGTTATTTCTACTACAAAGGGACTCGAATATATGCAAGCATTAAAACAATGAAGAAACATGATTTGCCGATGACATGAAGACAACCGTGTGATTGTTTGTGAATGTGATTAGCACAGAAACTTGGAATGTTGTATTTAAGTATCTATAGGTGGGTTTATACCCAAAGGCAGTTATTTTTTATGCCCAAAATGCCTCGGCATTGTCCTATCTCTAAGTATAACTGATAATAATGTGTAAAGGAATTTATTTAATAATACACAACACATCAACACAAAAATCTTTTATCTAGTCCCCATGTAACTCTACTGGAGCTATTTCTAGTCGCCAATAAATCATCAATTAATCAAAATTAGGCCAGCTATTTCCGAGTTGACAAAAAAACAAAAACTTTTTTTTGCTACTTCTGTAAAGATAGTAAGACGCGATTATCGCGCATCACAAAATGTGTTGCTAATTGAGGCGATAGACGACTTTCAAAGTCGGTTAAAATTACAGTTATGTCAGTTTTAACGTCTATGGAAATGCGGTTCAGTTGGTTCGTAACTAATGATTTACATAATTATTTTTAATTGTTTGTCTAATGGTCGCGAATATAATTATGTCTGCGGTCTTATTTTCTGCATCATTTGCGAACACATCCGTCATACACGTGAACTTGATGATACTTAAAACGTTTTCTTCGACACACTTGCATGTTACACAGTACAGTATGTCCTCGAATATAAATAGAGCTAACCAGGTCTTCCCGTGGGTGTCGTAGGCGACTGTAATTTAGATTACTAAGTCACAATAGCACCCACACTGCTGATAACACTCACAATAAAAACCACAGTCTACTACTAAAGTCAAACTCCAAACGATTATAATAAGCGCCTTAAGAAAGTTTTTGGACTATTCCAAAAAAATAACTTGCTGATATAGTATTTAGCGTGATGTTAAATAGTCAATAATCTTCCTAAAGTACATGCACCAAAATTATTAAGTTAGACCTCCAGTAATACAACTGTGAAACCCTCAATTCCTTGCAGTAGTTTTTGGGTCTGTACAAACATACAGACAAACAAAACTCTACAAGTTGTTGTTTTGGCTACTGTTGCTCTAATAAAGACCCTCCATATTAATTCCTCTCCAATATCTATAATGTACAGACATCGACCCGTTAATATTTGATTATGTATAGATAGATATTTTAATTTACATTATGTTAAAAGTTTATTTAGTAGCATTCCTTTACACTTTTTCTGTGTGGGCTGCTCTTTCCGTGTAGTAAAACAAACGTGAGACAGACAGATGAATCAAGACGATAACCTACATTCGTGGAGTCGGCAAAGTATTTACAGTTATGTCAAGCTTACGACATTAGACAGCTATTTAGTGTTGTTATTGTTAAAAGTGGGCTACTCAACAAAGAAGAAGGCAGATGTTTGAGTGACAAAACAACTATTAGCCTGTTTTTCAAACTATAAAATGTCATTGACTAGGTAATGCATGAATGCAAGTAAATATAGTGTGAGTGTGAAGCGCCGATGGCCCAATTCTTCCATCAGTCCCCCTCCTTCTCCTTTTTTCCTTCCCCTCCGTTTTCCTTCAATAGGCTCGGCAACGCATCTGCATCTCCTTTGGTATTGTAGATGTCCATAGGCGGCGATGACTACTTACCATCAGGTGGCTCGCCTGCTCGTTTGCCGATTATCCATAAAAAAATCTGATGGAGGGATAAGCAGAGAACGCTTTTACACGCATTGAAAACCTACTACTAAATTGCAAATAGCAATAAGAATAGGAGAATGAGCTATGGACCTAATATTGATTGCCGTACGAAATTATAAGTTATATATGTAATATTATGTATGTAAGTAACGTGACATAGAAAAAAAGCGAATATCTTTGCAATCCGGTTTATGCCCAATTCGGATAGCTAGATGTCGACCTCATCTAGAAGAATATACTTGATTTCCTTGCGAGTAGTAACTACTATTCAATCTGTGTTACCTACTCGGTGCTGGTCACCCTGTGGTCGAATTTCGACCGCAATATTTATCTGCAATCCTTCTCTATATGTATATGAATTAAAATCTTATTATGCCAAATATTACAACAATTTGCTTAAATAAGGGTAAAAAAAATACGTTTAAATAATATAGATTACTGTCTCAATGCGGAATCGATTCTGCGACCATGATTGCAGAAGGTGGACTAGATGCAACATTATTCAGGTTTTCAAAGTCAAAATGATTGCTGACTTAACAAGTTTAACTGCTAACATGGGACCATATTTGTTTAAAACCGTGGAACTAGTTTCATCTTAGTATACATATAAGATGTTTTTAACACGCCGATGACTGCACATTATAGACATTGAAGGAAAAGGTCTTTATTAGAACAACAGAAGCCAAAACAACAATTCTTTACATGTTTGTCTGTCCGTCTGTTTGGACACGCATCACGCAAAAACTACTCCATGGAATTGGATGAAGTTATTACAATTGTTTTGCTGAAGGTCTTACTTAAAATCATGTTCATCATGTTTCATGTAGAGACGCCGCCTAGAATCCGAGTTATTTTAAGTAAATCCTTTGGCGAGTGAAACTACTGATAACGGCTAGTTTATACTCAAATCATATTTTAAATAGAAATCTTTAGAGTTTAATAATATTAAACGCTTTCCCTCATGTTAATTATAATCATAGACTTAGGGAAAGGCCTCGAAATCGATCTGTCAGATCTATATCAATGTCACGATAGGTCGACTCGATTATAAGTGGTATTTATAAACAAAATCAATTACTTACGTGTAATTATCCGGCGACATGCGATGCGACACGAAATTGATCAATCGTTCATCGTATGTACAGTTAGCAATGAAAGTTGCTGAACACGATGAAATCTTCAAAACGCTTAAACACATTTATTATCCAAAACTTACTGACGAGATCTATCTATTGAAAAGTATTGGTGCTGTATTGTTTTCAAAACTTGGCGGTGTTCAGCGACTTTCGTTGCTGACCGTACCTAGCGGTCCAATAAACGCAACTGCTACGCTATTGGTCCTATGAGGAATTGGGCCTTCGGCGCTCCAAAAATATATAAGTTTAAGTATTTGACCAAAATCGAATACGAGTCCAAATCAAACCAATTTTTTTTAAATTCTTTGAATTTATTACGTTACTATAGCTTCAACTTTCTCTAACACTTGCGACGACACGCCGATGTCTAGCAAGTATCTAGGTATATATAGAAGACCTATCTTTTTGTATTTTTAGGCATTTTCCATGCAAAGATTATTAAGTTATTTTAGTGAAGGAAAATTAACTTAGAAGAGCTAATTAACTGGTCTTTATGGCCCTCACGTAAACTCGTGCCGTGCTGAAGGGAATTTAATTGAATGTTTTAAGACCAAGTTTATTTTCATTAACTATAGCTGTGCCCGAAGTTTTACTCCTGTCATAAGGATTTACTTTTCAACTCGACTTGTAGGCGGCTCATCAAGATCAAACACGCACCAATTTAATTGAAAACCGGACCCAATTCTATGTAGTAGTTTTTGGGTGATGCGTGTATACAGACAGATAGACAAAAAAATCTCAAAATTGTGGTGTTGCCTTCTGTCTGTGGTCTTTATTAGAGCAACAGAAGTCGAAGAAGTATATTGTTTGTTTTCTTATAAATCGTGTAAGATGTACGCGCGGCTACACATCAAGCTATACAAAACCAGTATAGGCTGGCCTTTAATCGTGCGGAAAACCTTTACAACGGCTGGTCAGTAAGCTGGTTTTGTGTAGCTTGATGTGTAGCCGTGTGTACAGACATCTACCTGTTACAGTTTTATTATATAACTTAGGTAAAATTCAGCAAGATATTCAACTGAATTAGAGATAGGCAATTCGCTTTTTTAAATGTCATTAACTGTCTTTGACTGGCTAACACTTCTTGTAATACCTATATTCGCAATAAACGAATTTGAATTTGAATTTAACAATCGCTGCTGTTTTTGGGTAATTATGCTGACTATTCAAATACCTTTATAAAATTAACGAGTATGATAGAAATGTCAAAACAAATACTTTTTTTGTAGTAACACTAATGGATCTCAAAATATAATCGCTATTGCGCTTTTTTTAGATGACACAAAAGAGAGTAAAGACATTAAAATAACACGGATGAGTTAAAAATGGGCAGATAATGTTTAGGTAGATAATTGTATGACTTCTGATATAAGACAGAAAATATTTTTCATGATACGAAATTGGTAGGAAGATAAAATATTTAACTAATAATCACAATACCATAAAAAATAAAAACAGGCTCTATTGTTTTGTTTGAGATCGAAGATTAAAACAATGTTTTTAGTCACATTTTTTTAAGAGTAGTCTAGAAAAAGAGAAGTCCCGAACATCGGACGCGTATGATGAAACTTTCACAGATATACAAAGCAAATACTAAGTACCCAGGAAACATAGATAAGGCACAAGAGTTTTACCTACTTATGCTACACATCGAGCTATAAAAATCCAGATTACGCTGGCCTCTTATTGTAAGCAAAGCTTATACGATGCGAGAGCATCGGAAATTGGTTTTATATAGCTTGATCTGTAGCCGCGTGCACCTAATATACGATCCTGACTTCGATTCCATTTGTTTACTAATCTGTGGCAAAAAATATATCAAGTATAAATGTTGAATAAAATCCTTACCTGATCGAAATCCTTTTGTCGTAACGGCATTTGTGGCCGTGCACTCTGCGAGCTCATCGAACTCATCTTGCCTCAATATCGCATAAATACGGAAATGTAACTGGCTATACACGATTCATATAATGTAATAAAAAAATTATACTAATCACGTAAAGAGATCACAGTGTTTCAGCTGCTTTATACAACTGTTATATACATAATTTTTGTTTGTTTCTTTCTATTTTGTTAGTAGGTACACTATGCTGTTGCCTCTGCGCTTGTCAATTCTGAAAAAAAAAGAGAAAGTGCTTGGTGAATGCATGAAGGTTTTATTTAAAAAGATTTTTTTCTATTCGTAATTAAGTATGATTTTTAAATTAACCAGATGAATAAATTATATGGACCATGTTTCAATACTTCTATGCAGATAAAATTTTAAATTTACTAAATTAATATTTTTATGAACAAAAGAATAATCTTTGCTTTTGTTATCTAAATGTGTTCAATGTTCTTGTGTATTCAACTGAAAGTATGATTAGGACAAAACCCCATGTAACAAAACATTAGATTAAACATATCATAACGCCTGTACTCCCTGTAGGGCTAGACAGAGGAGTACTAATGTACACCCACATTTCGTTGTTATGTCCACTGTAATAATAGCTGACTGAGCCGTTACTGCTTTTAAGAATTTCATAGAACTGTGAATCGAACCCAGAACTACACCAAAGGTTTCTCTGTTCGTAAACTATTATTACTTAGCCTGAAAAAACTACTTCTATGTTTTATCACAAATTTATTGATATTGTTGAAACCCTAATGTACGGAATGAGATATTCAGTTAGAATAAATATACTATAAATTCATCGAAATTGACTTTTAAAACATGTTTTCAAACTAACGACGGACAAGCAGACAGAATATTTTTAAGGGGACCTCTTGTTATATTGTTATGTTTTTAAAGTTGTATGTAATATATTGATTAATTCAAATGAATTCTTTTGAATAACAGGTTTATACATCTGTAAGTTAGTAATATAAGTAAGGCAAATTCAATGTAACTAGTGTAAAGATTGTTAAGCACATCAAAAATGGTACGGAAAAACCTTTTTTAACAAAGTTCCAGATCTTAATAAAATTCTGTCAAAATTTACTTGTAGTTTAAAGCACACATAAATTTACTAGCAATATGTATATTTGGATGGTTGACCGGGATGGTCGGTTTTCTTTGGGAAAGGCCTATGTTTAGCAGAGAACGGTAATAGGTGGTGTGAACAGTGATATGTATGCATATTTTGAGTACATTGATATCTTAAATATTAGTAGTATATTTGCAAGTATCTCACTATTTGTAAATCAACTCTCAATCTCTCATTATAAGAAATACTTAGTGCGCATCTCATAATAAATTAAAGTTACATAATTATTGTTTCATTATACATTTTTTTATTTTTTTTATTAGCCTGTATTGTCCCACTCCTGAGCAAAGGCCTCCCCCCTATTCGTCCACTTTTCTCTGTATTGTGCTATTTCTTTCCAATTCGCAAGGAAGGCATCCAGGTCATCCCGCCATCTCCTCCGTGGATATACATATAATACATTGCATGAGTGACTGCCTCATTAGTCTAGTGGTCCTTAGCACAATTGCTACACTAGAGGTCCAGGTAATTGTTATTGGGTATTCCTAAGAAATTCTCAGTTGCAGCTAGGGTGTCTGGATTTGTGCCCGGTTAATGGCAATAAGCTTGCCCCCTATCACATGGGACCTAAAATATGCCGGCGAAATGTGGGTGTATATACATAAGTACACCTCTGCCTAACTGTCTGAGGGATTGAGATTCATCCATCCAGAGATGACAAATATTTGTGATTCACACAGGTTTTCATTCGTTGGAATTGGGTTTATAAATCTTATGTTTTTTAAATAATGTCATGAGCACAGGGTTAGCGCCCAATTGTGGGAGCCAGGAAACAGGATTGAGAGGATTATTGTGATAGTAGCAGTTTGAAGCAGTCCAGCAATGGCGTTAAGATAATCATCATTCACTAAAATGTAATTACTAATCATGTCTGTCTTCTTTGTAAAAGATACTTCATGTACCTACAGTTGTTCATAATTATATGTATATGAGCATCTAGGGAAATTAATATTTGTCTTAATGGTATAGTTGGCAAAAAAACAGGTATGAATATATGCACCTAGTAAGTATTTAGTACACAGATAAGTGCAGTGATAGCCTAGTGATATGACCATTGGACTGCCAAGTCAAAGGTCTCGAGTTCGAATCCAAGGCACGCACCTCTGACTTTTCGAAGTCATGTGCATATTAATAATTAATTATCACGCGCTTAAACGGTGAAGGAAAACATTGTGAGGAAACCTGCATGCCTGAGAGATTTTCTTGACGGCGTGTGAAGTCTGCCAACCCACAGTAGGCTAGCGTGGCGGACTA
The DNA here is from genome assembly GCA_958496365.1 of Subacronicta megacephala. Classification (NCBI taxonomy): domain Eukaryota; kingdom Metazoa; phylum Arthropoda; class Insecta; order Lepidoptera; family Noctuidae; genus Subacronicta; species Subacronicta megacephala. The sequence goes on along the minus strand of OY292540.1, from coordinate 4,144,547 downwards.
TAGCCTAATCCCTCTCGTACTGAGAGGAGACCCGTGCTCAGCAGTGGGACAATGTAATGGGTTGATGATGACACAGATAATAAGCTAGAGACTAGAAATACAATAAACCTCTTATAATAGTCATAAAATGTAGAGCAGACCTGATCTCATTCCATTTCAAAATTTAATTTAAATTGGTTGTGGTAGGTAGGTACATATGTTATGTAAGGAGTAATTGTTTATACTTGATTTATAACAAAAACAACAGCTCTAGTCTAAAATTATGTTGTCAGTGTTGTGAAACCAATATGGACAATCACATAAATTGACATAATGATTATTGAAAATATTGAGAGCCAATAAACTTAGTTTGACTGTTTTCCTCATACATATGGATTTTGATATAGAAGACAACATATTCAATGATTAGAAAGCTGTAACTCTGTAATTAGCTTACATAAACATACCTATTTAGAAAATTACCAGTAATTTTGCATACATTACAAAGTAACAACATTGTTCCAACAGTTACAATGCAACATAAAAAAAACTATGTCAAGAGGATAACAATCACGTATAACTGCATTTTAAACAAAAACTCACTCGACAGTGTCTGCTCATTCAACTGGAACGCCTTATTAACATAAAATAAAAATCCCTTATGACCAGTGAGAATACCCACTTTCTAATTAACGAAAAATATTATAAAAATAGCGGGAATTTGCTATACGTCAACAGATTACACACAATATTCACCAGAAAAAGTAAAAGTGGCTATGCACATGACAAAGGAATCGAGATTTTGCAACCTAAACAAGGGCAGATGAAAACATGTTTTTTTTTCCATAATCTACCGCACACTTGCCACATACCTTCACTGTTTCATAGACACACTTCATGGCACTGTATTGAACACTAAATAATCATAAAATAAACGATTTATATAAAATAAATTGTTCAATTACGACTGATTTCTTTTCTTGACAATGCACAGGTAGGTACACATCTGTACCTGACAATTGACTGACAGGTATTTTTTAACATCCTACAAAAACATTTTATTGTAAAACCAATAGCAGTAATACTACACGGATGATGTATACTATTTGATCGGATTATACTTACGTAGCAATCGTTTTCACGCTGTCATCGACCACATTTCACTTGAAATTATCGCAACACGATGCAACGTAACGTTGTACACTTTTTAGATCACAAATTGATTTGCAAAATTCAACGCAGGATATATTAGGCCCTGATTAAAATAACCATTTCTTTCACGCACTCAAATGAAAAGAAACAACAAGGAGGAAGAGAGAACAAAACCGTATTTTATTTTTAACCTGTAATAAACAGCAGATGGCGCTGCTTTCTTCGGCCCGCGTCTTATGGATGCGTTCCAAGATAGTATTGTTATAAATGACGCGTTCAGTTAAATATAAAACTTAAAAATATTATCTTGTACACAAAGCTACACATCAAGCTATACAAATTCAATATAGGCTGGCCTCTTTTTGTATGGAATGCGAGATTAGCTTAAACTGGAATTAAATAGGTTGACCTGTAGCCATGTGTAAATACGCATGGCTACATTTCAAGTTATCATCATCAGCCGGAGGCCTCTTTAAGCGAACGTCACATCAAGATTTCATGCACTAGCCATGAATTGCCCGCACTCTCTAAAGACATAAACAATGCGATGCCAGCCTATCCTGAATTTATATACATGTCTGTACCACGCAAAGTTATGATACAATCATGCAACTTTACTGATAAATCCAAAACCAAACGCTAGACAGTAGACATGTGTATGTACAGTCGCCAGCACATCACATTATACAAAACTGTCAAATTTCTCCAAACGATTTTAAACCTTAAATATGTTCCCAATTAAGGTCAAAATCGACTGAGAAAAGATGACATTAATTTGTGGTAACCTGATGTGCTGGCGACCGTACATACATCCTTTGTGTTGTTGTCGATGATAAACTTTACTTTCGGTGTAATCTTACATCACGTTCATTCTTCGGCCTTTGTTTATAGACAGTGGCGGATTTGCACTCTTGGCCGCTCTAGGCCCCATGCCATGTGCCACCCCTTTCTCAGCACCTATCATATAGGCCATAGATACATAAAAAACGGTTTCAAAAACGGATTTCCACGGTTTTGCATTCGTTGGAAAGGTCTCGGGCTCCGTGAGGTTTATAGCAAAGAAAATTCGGGGGCGAACACGCGGGCGAAAAGCTAGTTACTTATATTTTTATACGTAATAAAGTGATTTAGGAAGATTATTGCTATACGTTGAGGTGCAGTGCGGCCCGCCATGGTATACGCCGCCTTTTAAATGATAAGGTACTTTGCATTTGAGTTATTTCTTGCTATCATCAGTGATTTTTTGTCACGATTTGCCGCTCCTGATATCTGGCCGCCCTAGGCCCGGGCCTACTGGGCCTTATGGCAAATCCGCCACTGTTTATAGAGACAACGAATCGTATAAAAAGGTCCAGGGGGCTGTGCAATATTTATTTAAAGAGGGGTCGAAAGTGAGTTTTATATTGCAGTATTTAAGAATCTTACATGATACGGTTACAGAAAATTTTGAACTTTACCATTAGCAAATTAAGGTTTAAAATCATTTGGAGAAAGAAATTTGACAGTTTTGTATACGTTGCCCTGCTGGCGACTGTACTACAATAAGATCTATGGAACAGATTTTCAGATTTCTTGATAAGAATAGTTATAAATCTCTTTCGAAGTATATGCTTAATAGATTCCTCCCTAAAGTTTGGTGGTGTCTAACGCAGCTCTAAACTGCTCCAAAAGGTCATATCACTTATGCTTGAGCTATTGAGCTGCGGCTCACAGACTAAATACGCAGCTTACAGCTCATGTTGTTCGACAATTAAAAAGTTTCCGAACGCATCTATTACTGCCAAAATTGTGCCACTGTCAAATGTCAATGTCAAATTCTCAAGTTTAATTTTGTCGTATTTGTTTGTCAATCAATCTTGATGTGACAGTTTGTTTCTAATCTAATTCAATTTGGTTCAATTGTTGTGTTTTAGAATAATTTCCTTTGACCTATCCTACTTTAAAACAACTTTATCAGTGTGTATTTAGGACCTGTCCTATTATTTGTAGAGAAAAAGCCCTTGTGCAGTCATGTGCTATGTTATTGTGACTGGTCGAAGCTTAGCATGGCTCTTACTAAGTTTAGTGGCTTTTATGTTAATTTTAACTGGTATCATGACACCTAAATGGCTTATGGGGCAGCCTGTGGTGCTCAACGAGAATAATATCACCAGTTTTTATGTTCCAAGCGTCGGTATTTACAATAGGTGAGCAAAGTTACAGTAAAGTTCAAAAGTATTTTATTATAATAGGCTTTGAAATATAATTATAAAGTATAGCTGTCCCGTGCCCACTTCGTTGGACTTTATAGCCTATGACACTCACAAATAACGTGGGTTTCTATTGGTAAAAGAATTTTCAAAATCGGTTCAGTAGATCCAGAGATTAACCCCTACAACCTCACAAACTACCTTTTTTATAATTTATGTATAAAGAGAGATATAATATTAGGATTGATAAAGTTTATATTATGTAGGTGAAAGAAGTTCTTGTATCAAGGAGGATCACTAATATTTTCTTCTCATTCATACTTTGATTTCTATTCAGCTGCTATTAGTTATTCATACAATGATGTCTAAAAATTACTAGTGAAACTTACTCACTCAAGTACAATAAACCCATGTTTTTCCTGTTCTTATTGTCTTGAATTAGGGTCGCCATCTGTCTGGGTTTCCCCGGATTTGTCCTAGTTTAGAGGCCATATGGGGAGCGTCCGGGCACGGTTTCTTTTGTAGTCCGGGTTTAAAGTTGTCAAATTACCGGTCACTGCTGGGTGATATAGCAATGAAAAAAAATTTTTGCCAAAAAAAAAAAACACTGTTGACATGTCCGGTGTCTAAGCAACACAATCTTGGTTTTTCAGGCTTCTTGTCCTGTTTGCCTGATTTTAGAGATGGCAACCCTATCTTGAATAGGTACTTAGTTCAACATGTTTTGTTACTGGAAGATATGTTTTTCAGTTATGTACAAATTTTTGTTTATTGACTGCCTCATTAGTTTAGTCTTCCAAAACTAGACTGCTATGCTAGAAGTCCAGGGCTCTATTTCCGAGATTAGCAGCATTATTGAGATTTTCCATGAAATTCTCAGTAGCAGCTCGGCATCTGTATTTGTGCCCAGTTTATGGCAATAGGCTCGCCCTCTATTACATGGGACCTAAACACCGGCGACGTGTGGGTGTAAATGTCACCGTAAAATTGTAAATATTTTTAGATCATAATCTACCTTGCGCGATTGTAAACTGTTGATAGATTGTGAACCCAAGGCCAACCCAATCAGCGCGCGAGGTACGTTCCATCGCATACCATTTCACATTTCGACGGTTTCACTTTGATAGATTATAATCTACCTAAAAATAACGTGTTAACGTGTAAGTTGAGTTCACAATCTATCGAAGGTTTACAATTTCGCGAGATAGATTTTAATCTAACGGTATTCACAATTTTACAGTGTCATACATATACCTCTGCCTAACCCTTCCTACCCTTCCAGGTGTATCCGTATGAGAAATGATGCTAACAACTGTGCTTCATTCTCATTCTATGGGCTTGCCACTGATGCTACAGTATACCCTCCACCCTGGAAGGCAGCCATGTTCTTCCTCTCTCTATGTAAGTAAAACTGTATTTATTAAATTTAGAAGGAAAAAAAAAATAACAGTGGGCGCGACTAGGCGTCAAAGTATTCCTCGGCATCGCTGTCGTCTGGCATCGTACCCAGAAGGCTGGCAGCATTGCCACGTTGAATTTTATTTATTATATTTTGAATTTTTATCTGTATTTTTATAATAGCAAGTAATCTATATCAATATGCAGATATCGTTTTGTTAACTGTTACTTTGTAAGTATGATCAGCTGTGACCGGATAGTCTTATTAGGCATGACAACCATGCAAATGAAGTCCTTGTAAAGTATTCTTAAGTGCAATCATTTATTCTCTAGGCACAGACAGTAATTGCATAACTGAATATTTGATTAATTGCGATAAATCTGTAGAATGTTGCATCAATATTTTTGTGGTATGAGTAAAAAAAAACTTGGCTTCTAGGCCGTGTACCAACATGGACCAGATTATAAGTTAGACCTCCAGCAATACAACTGTCGAAACTTCATTATATTTAGTGCAGTAGTTCTTGCGTGATGCGTGTTCATACAGACAGACGAAAAATGACAACAAAATTGTTTTTTCTTCTTTTGCTCTCATATAGACCTCAATTTATCTTAATATCTGGAAGGGTTTTCCATGGCTGCGGGCGGCATACTTAAGGGGGCGGCTGAAAGTGCTAAAGGGTTAATTTACTAGTCAAATACGTATAATATTAATATAATTACTACATTATTATACAAATATGTATAATAATGTAGTAAATATATTAAGGGATGCAGCGTCAAATTGCTATAAGAAAAATATTAATAGTTTTAAAAAGAAAAAGCGATATGTTACTGGGTGGAATAAATATGTGAGAACGGCTCATGGAGACGCTCGACTTTGGTTTCAGGAATGGGTGGCAAATGGAAAGCCCACATCTGGTCCTCTTTTTGAAAATATGCGTAGGTCACGTGCTACTTTTAAATCTAAGCTAAAATGGTGTCAAAATAACCAGACACAAATAAAAATGAATATCTTAGCGACACAACATACAGCCAAGAATTTCGTTCAATTTTGGAAAGAGACTGGTAAACTGAGTCCGGGGTCGGGCGTTCCAGTGAGTGTCGAGGGTAATAGTGAGCCCAACCTGATTGCCGGCCTATTTAGGGAACATTTTAAGGTTCACACGCCAGTGGTTCCCGGGAGTAGTGAAGTAAAGCCGCATGAGGCACATGTAGGGGACAAGATTGTGCGAATTACATGTAAGGACGTAGTGCAGGCGGTGAGGGGCATGAAAAGAGGAAAATCCCCCGGCCATGACTCACTGAGTATTGAGCACTTGCAACATGCAGGAAAACACTTGCCAAGGGTGCTCGCCATGCTTTTCACCTTCTGTGTAGGGCACTCATATCTGCCTGAAGCGTTGATGAGGACTGTAGTTGTCCCTATTATGAAGAATAAGACAGGGGACGCGTCCAGCTTGAGTAACTACAGGCCTATATCGCTCGCAACTGTGATAGCCAAGATATTGGATAGTGTGATTGACAAACACTTAGATAAACATCTGAAGCTGCATGACGCTCAGTTTGGTTTTCGATCTGGGCTGTCTACGGAAACAGCAATATTGAGTCTCAAACACACTATCCAGTATTACACAAGTAGGAACACACCAGTTTATGCATGCTTTTTAGATTTATCAAAGGCATTTGATCTGGTTGTGTATGAGAAGCTGTGGCAGAAGTTATCGAGTGAGACTGAACTTCCTGACGAACTCACATCGCTTCTTAGATATTGGTATGGCAATCAAGGTAACAATGTCAGGTGGGCGGGGTCGCTATCGGACACATATAGGTTGCAGTGTGGGGTGAGACAAGGTGGCCTGACTTCACCTAAGCTCTTTAACCTGTATATGGATCGGCTGATCCGTGAGCTCAGCAGTACACAGGTAGGCTGTTCAATTGATGGGGTTTTTGTTAACAATATAAGTTACGCCGACGATATGGTACTGCTGAGCCCATCGATCAGTGCCCTCAGGCGCCTAATAAAAGTGTGTGAGTGCTATGCGGAGGCCCATGGGCTCAGGTATAATACGAGCAAAAGCGAGATGATGGTGTTTAAGTCCGGTACGAAGAGCTACGACACCGTACCGCAAATCACTTTGAACGGCAGTGCTCTCAAGAGAGTGCTTCAATTCAAATACCTGGGCCACTGGGTCACCGAGACCCTCACAGATGACGTGGATATGGAGAGGGAACGCAGGGCATTGTCAGTCAGAGCTAATATGCTAGCCCGTAGGTTTGCGCGCTGCACTGCACAGGTGAAAGTAACCTTATTTAAGGCGTACTGTCAGTCGTTTTATACATGCAGCCTATGGGTGAAGCATACGCAGAAGGCTTATAATGCCCTGCGCGTCCAATACAATAACGCTTTCAGGATGTTGATGGGGTTGCCACGCTTCTGTAGTGCATCAGGTATGTTTGCAGATGCACAAGTAGATGGGTTTACAGCGATTCATCGCAAAAGAATAGCGTCCCTGATGTGCTGCTTAAGGGGCAGCCCCAATAGGTTCCTGCAACTTATTGCGGGGAGAATGGACACTGACAGCTCCCTCATGGAGTACTGGACAAAACAACATGTCAGGTGCTCCTGATCCGGTGTGTCCATTCATGACAGTATAATTATATATAAGTTAATAATAATAATTCTTGTATGGATGATTTATGATTGTAATAGTTATAAGTTGTCTGAAATAAATAATTTTGATTTGATTTGAAATATACAATAGCCGAGGGAGGGGAGAGAAACCACGTTACGCCACTGTTGCGGAAAACCTCAGACGCACAGTTTTTTTGAATGAGCTGTAACTATGATTTATTGGATACAGGTGCAGCCATACAATTCGCGACAGTGTTAGCAGGCGTGATGGCTTGCTGCATACAGTCGGTGTTCAAGAAAAGCGTAATTTCTCTAGCAGGAGCAACTCAGGCATTAGGAGGTATGATGATTTAATAATGTATATCCTTATTTCATTGATCATAGCATGTCCAGTGGTCCTAAGCGCGACTGCTGGCACGCCCCCTATTACAAGTGACCTAAACATACCAGCCAAATGCGGGTGTACATTAGTACACTTTTGCCTAACTCTTCGGGGAAACCAGGCGTAAGGGTATGTTAAATTAGTTACATTATTCATAGTAGGTCCTGAGATGCATCAACGAGAAATCCAATATTATTTTATAACCGTTTATTTAACTGGCTATGTATGTTTGATTGGGTCAAATCTTGCTACTGAATTTTAAAGTAGTTTTCCTCAACCAATTGAGCTGAAATTTTGCATACTCATCAACTTTGAATGACAACGCATGGCTAGCTAAGTGACGTCATTCTAAATCCAATATAAAAGCTGGCGGAGTATAAAAGCTTGTATTAAGTTAAAAAAAAACCTATAAATTTATTTATCTTTACTAGCTTCCCGCCCACGGCTTCGCCCGCGTAGTTTCTCGGCTTTTCTATACTAAAATATGTATGTATTATACATATAAACCTTCCTCTTGAATCACTCTATCTATTAAAAAAAACCGCATCAAAATCCGTTGCGTAGTTTCAAAGATTTAAGCATACAAAGGGACATAGGGACAGAGAAAGCGACTTTGTTTTATACTATGTAGTGATGATGCACAAACAGTACAGAGGCAGACTTAATGCCTATGGCATTAATTTATTGCGTATTAACAAAAAATTTACCCTCGCCTTATAGGCCACAACAATGAAAGCCTGTAGTCTGGTACACACGGTTACAGTTCGACCTATACAAAACCAGTTTAAGCTGATCGCCCACTGTAATGGCTTTCTATACAATAAGACACCAGCGTAAACTGGATTTGTATAGCTTTATGTGTAGCCGTGCGTACAAGCACCCATTAAAGGGCGATTGATCTCTTCCAACTTAAGAAATCATATTACCTATTTAATAAACAAAACCACTAGAATGATTGATAATGATACTTCTAGGTCTGAGTAAAACATATGCGCCGTCAACAGGGGCCTAGGCTAATCATATTAATATGTTTCCAGGTCTATTTGGTGTGTTGGGACTGCTCCTATATCCGTGGGGTTGGGGTGCGGCTCGCGTGAAGCGACTTTGTGGCGAAAACGCCGAACCTTATATTCTTGGAGACTGTTCTATTGGTAAGATATCGATTGTAGGCCATGATGCTTAGCTTTTTTTGCAGATATTTTTATTTCCGCATGAAGCAAATTTTAGTCTTTCTTTATGTGTGTTATGGGACTGGCAGATAAGTAACAACTTTGTGTGAGTTATCCTGTATATTGTATGTATGTTGACTGTCTCATTTGTCTAGTCGTCCCAAGCGCGACTGCTACGCTATGTCTTGGTTTCGATCCCCAGGTCGAGCAAAGTGTTATTGGGTTTTTCTATAAAATTGCTCCGTAGCAGTAGCAGTTCGGAGTTTGGATTTGTGCCTGGTTAATGGCAAAAGGCTCGCCCCTATTAAATGGGACCTTAACATACCGGCGAAGTGTGGGTGTACAGTAAGTACACCTCTGCCTAAACTTTCGGGGAATACAGGCGTGATGGTATTTTATGTAGTATGTATGTTATTTAAATATAAAATGTTTGCTTGGTATTAAAAATAATAGGGTAGCTATCTGAGCAGTGGCGTAGTAGCATGGGTCACTAGCACCCGGTACGGATCCCGAATTTGCCGCCCTTTCATTTTTTAAATGAATAACAGTGGCGGATTTACCAATAGGCTGAGTAGGACCTAGGGCGGTAGATTTGAGGGGGCGGCAAGTTTTGGAAAATTAATGACATCTTACTGAATAAAAAAAAATATACTTAAATGTTATTAGTGTGAGTGGATTCACAATTTAATCAACGTGTAATGTGTTTCACCACATTTTTTTAAAACAAACCTCACTTAAATAACGGAAATTATTGTATGATTTCGGATTGTTAGCGAAATACGATCCTTTTTTATTTGGGAATCAAGGATCAGGGAGTGCCAGTTACATATCAAGCACCGTTAGCGAAACCAACAAAACTTTTCGCTTTTTAAGTGTTTTATTCTGCGCATTCCTTAAATTGAGAGGGGTGTCTCTCGCGAACTCAACAATGTTACACAGTTGTCGCTGTCTCTACCCCTCACGATGCGAACGCCTGCCCGAGAGGTGAAAGAACAATATATTTGCAACATTTTCGCGCGTATTTCTTGTTCCGAAATTTGGAGATTACTCTTTTGATATAGTTATTACGTATTTTTTTTTCTGTACAAGTATATTCATTATATTATCTGGGTTAACCATGAGTCACAATGGTTCTGTATCGACACTTTATCTTGAAATAATAGCAAGAAGTTGAGTCGTTTTCATAGAAAATTACCAATCTTTGAGCTCGTGTAACTTTTTAACTGTGTACATATTTAAATGAAGTTCTACGTTCAAGGAACACGTATTCTAATGATAAGATTGTTATTGCAAAATTTCAAAGACTTTCATTGGTTAACATTCAAGATAGGATAAAAATAAATTTAATACTGAAAAAGCGTGAAGTCTCTATACACGATTCAGTAGCTGCAGTTGCCAATGAATTAAAAGAATAGGCAGAATAAGACACTTAAAAAGCAAAAGGTTTTTTATTAGTTTCGCTAACGGTGTTTGATATGTAGGTACTGGCACTCCCTGATCCTTGATTCCCAAATCATTGAAGGGTTTAGGGTAAAAAACAATTTATCTCGGTTTCCGACAAAACTACAAGTGTTATGGAAAAAAGTTAAACGGCAAAGTTAATAAAGAGATCTACAGCTTTTGTATCTACACTTTTTTTAAATATTCAAATAACCAAGTTTTTGGTTCTTTATTAAAAAAAAACAATTTTTTTTCGCGATATTTGGTGAAAACTTACCTACTTATGTCCCAAACACACTGTGTTTTTTTTTTCTTATTTTGACTTAATATCAAAAAAGCAGCCTTATTTTCAATTGAAAATTCTCACGTCAAAATATCAGTTTTTTTTTAAGTCTGTGAAGAAGACGCATGTTCGAATCCGCTCCGCAGTCGAATTTTTCCTTCACAAAAATAAGTGAGATATGATTTTAAATAACCCTCCTTCTGGCGCAGTCGGGTAAAAATATTTATGAGGTGTAACACATTAGACGTTGTCTAAATTGCGAGTGGATCTAATAAAATGAGGTGTAACTATACTTTTTTTAAGACAAAAAAAATATGTAATCTATTCTTTCCGTCTATTATGCGGTCGGCCATCGCTGTATTAAAGCATACCATACCCCACCTTTTATGCTTTTCACAACTCAGAATTAGACCCAAAACTATTTCTTGTGTACCTAATCGTTTAATAAATTTTTGGTTGTTTAAATAAATTAGGAACTGACATATTGATTCCCTATTCACAATCATAAGGAAAAACTGGTTAAAGGAAGGCAAAATTGAAGAACAACAAAGAAAAATGTAATAAATTGTGTAGTACAGTATTAAATTGCAGAGGTCAGTAGGGGCGGCTGTATTTGTATAGCCTACTGGCGGCAAATCTCTAAATCCGCCACTGATGAATAACAAAAAATTAGGGCATGATTAAACTAAACTGAAAAGTAAACCAATGTTCTCACAAAAAAACAAAATTTTTTTTTACCACCCGTGAAATGCCGCCCCCTCCAAAGTGCCGCCCGGTGCGGACCGCACCCGCCGCCCCCCCCACGCTACGCCACTGTATCTGAGATAAGGCAATGTCTAAACTAGTTATATAAAATTCCAGGGTGGGCCCTCTTCGTGACGGCCACAGGCATCGCTCAGGTATTTCTAGCCAGCGCTTTATCTAAGACTGCAGACAAGGCCGCTAACTCTGATAAGGTACAATTCCAGATGGACGAGGGGAAACAGCTGATTTGTCTAGCTTAGTATTTAACTAGACTGCTTATGCATGACGGCGATAACAAGGGATCTAGACAATGTTACATTTCTATATCGAAAACGAAGTTACATTAATCTGAAATGTATGGAATTGGCATAGTCTTTCGATATGTCACGTGATGATATTATGTCAAATCCATACATTTCGGTTATTTAATCATTAGACATGAAAGTGACAAATTTAAAAGGAAACTGAAGAGGCACCTCCTCAATCTGTTAATAACTATGTTTGCAGGCTTAGGAGTTGTTTCTTCAGTGGATTTTAGTATATACAGATTATTATTATTTGGCTCAACACCCACCGTCAAACCGCTAAACCGGTTTTGTGGGATAATGTATATCTTTTAAGTCTGTATTGTGCAATAATAAAAAATAAAAAAAACTTCGTCATCGATAATGAAGATGTGACATTGTCTAGGGGCCCAGGAGGCTATATAGGCAATTTGCACTGCGGAAAATCTTAAGATTTTTCTTTGAAACCTTAGATAATACTGATTCTGAATAGTCTGAGTAATTTGCCACTTGCAGACAACTTTAGCCGCGCATAGTTATTTAAAACAATCTGTAAAAAGGATTTACCGTAGTTTTTGGCGGTATGCTTCAAATCGTGGAAGATAATTGTTATATTTTTCTAAATATGACTGATTAACAAGATCCGTCTGTATATTTATATTCAAGTATAAATAGAACAAAACTAGACTCTAGACTAAACTATGCATTTCTATCGATCTGCTAAACCATGACCAATTTATTATTATTAGTTCAAGATTTTTGTCTTGAACAAAATATATTTAAGGAATTTTGAGGTTGTAAGAAAGGGAAGGGACTATATTGACTGACTGGTGAAACACTAATGATACTCGAGGACATGGTATTTGGCTATCTTAAATAAAGAAAGAAAATATCATAAAAAAAAATTAATTTATTACTTAGTAAACTTAACCGAAAATTAAGTACATAATTAATTACGCAACGCATGGACACCGTGCAGGTGCATCTACTTATACAGAATTAATGTTATCAGCGTTTCGCGTCGGGAATGTATCCACGCTTCATTTATTTATAGGGAAATTTGTTCAAAAATTAAGTACCTATTTTATATAAGACTAGCTTTCCGCCCACGGCTTCGCCCGTGTTTTGTTTTTCGGACTTTTTTTTTGCTATAAACATCACGGAGCCCGAGACCTTTCCAACGAATGCAAAACCGTGGAAATCGGTTCGTGCGTTCTGGAGTTATAGCGTCAGGAAGGAAAACCCGACTTATTTTTATATAGTAGAAGATGTATCGTTGTGGCTCACCAGTCATCCTGTATAATTTCTAAAGCGACATCCCTCTTAGTCGTAAAAAGATCACAATAACTTGTAGTACGACTTGTGTTCCAATATACGCGATATTTGGTACCAAAAACCCGGTCGATATCCGGTATTTCTTCAGCTCAAATCGAAGCAGATATCACTGCCACTTTGGGTAACGCAACTCTTGATGATCATCCGCCCATCATCATAATCATCAACTCATTACATTGTCCCACTGCTGGGCAAGGGCCTCCTCTCAGAACGAGAGGGGCTAGGCTATAGTCCGCCACGCTAGCCTACTGCGGGTTGGAACGAATATCGTAAATTTATCACCTACATTTTGTCATAGAAATGCTAGAATCATCACCACAGCTCATCACATTAGTTTTATTATTTCTTTATATAAAACCCACAGACTGACAATTCAACTTCAATTTTATATATTGGAGACACTTTCTATTATATCTTATGTTATTTTTATATCGTTCACACAAACTGTTCACTAAAAAAGTGATTTTTGAAAGACAGTTATTTTAAAATAAATCATATTGGTATTCATATTTTTAACAATTAAGATTAAGATTAAATATTTTTTTTCCTATTATTTTAGGTTGTCCCTGTATCGTTAGTCACAAATAAAATCAAAGAAATGTTAGCAAATACTCATTATTATAAATATTATACACTAAAGTTAGTTTTTTTAATTTCGGAGACCAAACTGGCACTTAGATTTTTTCAGTTAAATTTTTTTTTAATAAAACCTTTACTCGATACTACTCGTTTTGATGTTCAGTGACTCATACAGAAGAATAATTATATGTATAGATTAATGGAATAAGTAAAAAATATTGCATGCTAACTATTGTTTCGAATCCTAAGTCGTCATAGGCCATTGCTATCTGCCAAATTGATCTCTGACATTAAATATATCTATATATATTTAAATAAATATTTTTTAGTTTCTTACGATAAGATTTAACGTTTATTTTATAATGTTGGCAGTTTTATTAAATATTTTCTTTTCCTCTATTGTATTATGTAGGGTGAACTCTCCAGTTTATATTCTAAAGGCCGAATTATATTTTTTTATCTAATTCAAATTAACATACTTACTGTATTATTTTTAAAAGATACAATAAAGTTAATTTCAGTAGTTTTATAAACCAGTTTACTGTAAAATATATTTTTCTAACCCAGTTTGAGGTATAAAGTTCACACGCAAATACATACATAGACTCACGCCTTTTTCCCATAGGGGTAGGCAGAAACTATAGACCGCCACTTACCTCTTTACTTTCTTTCACATTCATACATCTTTTCATACACAAAATACATCACAAGCAAATAATATTTATAGCTCAAAAACTCATCAAAAAGATATATATTGATATCATATTGGCATAATAATTTAGTTTTACAAGTGATTTTATTGATGTATTATTTTTTATTTACACAAAATATTTTTAGGTGCCATAGAACTGGCTTTAATTTTAAAATTATACAATTTGTGTGAAACAAGATTTACTTTTATATAATTGCAACAGTTGTATTGGCTACTAAAGGTTGTGTTTATTATTTAGCTTTTTTGGTTGTGCGTCGTTTTATGGACGAAAAGTTTTTTTTTTCTTTCTTTTTCTGACGAAGGGTAAATTTTGGTAAGAAGTAAAAAATCCTTACCTTGACTTGCTATTTGTAATATCTAGTCGAATCAAGCAATTCCTTTGGTTTTGCAACTAATTTACCGGGTTAACCAATAAAAAAAGTCTTTGTCACTTGTTTTTATCCTCCCATTTTTTACTTCTGTTTGTGTTAGTAGAATATTTCGGCGGACTGTAAAGACATGTTTTATTCTTCTCAAGAATATATTGTTATTCCCCATAATCAGAAAAAAACTAAAATGTAACATACATACACTCACGCCGTTTTCCAACAGCGGTATGCAGAAACTATGGACCGCCAATTGCTACGATTCTTGCACGTCTCTTTCGCTTCTTCCACATTCATACATCTTTCATACACACGCGCCGGTCGCAAGTACTACGCACTTGACCTTTTTGAAGGATCTCACCTATAAGTTCCATTCGTTTATCGTCATTATATTTTCAATTCGTGTCATTATATCATCTTCCAGTCCGCAACGTTCTCTAATCACACTAAGTGATAACATTGCAATTGTGTAAAAGTAATATCTCTGAATTAGTATAAATATTATAATGACAGTATTATTTTTATGTTTTAAAACTCTTCTTATGTAATCGGTTGTCATATTATTATTTTGAAAAATACAATGCTATGTATTTTCTAATTGGCTGTATTGAATAAACGTAGATCTGATTTTTACTGTTATATAATTTAATTACTTAACTAAGGTCTCGTGTTATTTTGTCTGAACATTTTTGTACAGTTAGCAATTAAAGTCGCTGAACACGATTAAATCTTCAAAACACTTAAACAAGTTTATTATCTAGATCTTACTGACTCGAGATGTGGTAAGCAGTACGAGTTTCTACATACTAGACTATTATTTTTTACCTAAGTGAATCTATTAAAAAGTATTGGTGCTGTGATGTTTTAAAAACTTGGCGGTGTTCAGCGACTTTCGTTGCTAACCGTACCTATAGTTAAATGAATTCAAATAAATTGTAATTAATGTTGAAACTGTTAGTAGATTTATTTAGTTCTTTAACTAAATGGCCGTCTATGTCATATATTTGCTATGTCATATAAATTTTTCGACAAAAAAATTTTACTTGAGCGGTTAGAGTTTTATTTAAATCTATTTTTACGTTGAGGTTTCCTTTTTTGAAATTATAACGATTCTAATATACGTTTATTCGATACCGTAATTGAATAAGTATGTATAAGACAACAATTGTGCTTTCTACCCCAAAATATTGATAAGTATTAGAATTAAGGCATAATAAACTACTTTTTACGAGAATCACTATTATTATATGTCATATATGATGTGTCTATATTTTATACAAATTATACTATAATGATTTTTATTATCTCTTTTTATTTATTCCGTCCTTAAAACATACCATCACGCCTGTATTCCTCGAAGGGTAAGGTGGATGTGTACTAATGTAGGTACGCCCACAGTTCGCCAGTATGTTTATATCCCATGTAATAGGGGGCGAGCCTATTGTCATTAAGCGGGCACAATTCCAAACTTCGAGCTGCTACTAAGAAATTTTATAGAAAACCTGATAACACTGCTCGACATGAGAATCGAACCCAGGAACTCTAGCGTAGCAGTCGGGTTTGGGACCACTAGACCAATGATGCGGTAAATAGGGTCTAAACCTGCGTTTCCACTGACGAATAAACATGTTGCAAATAGCTACCTATCCCTTTAAGAGTTAGATTTATGTCAGTGGAAACGCGTGGTTAGATGCAATATGAAATTCATAGAATTATTGTGAGTATAGGAAGAAAGTAAATAGTTCTTTTGGGACGGGAGCGAAGCCACGAGAAATAGTAGTAGCCACTATCATTTCATATACTTAAAACAAAGTCCTCCGCCGCGACTGTCTATCTGTCTGTTCGCGATATACTCAAAAACTACTGCACCGGTTTTCATGTTGTTTCCACCAATCGATAGCATGGTTCTCGAGGAAGGTTTATATGTATAATACATATATATTATAGTACAGAAAAGTCGAGTAACCACGCGGGCGAAGCCGTGGGCGGAAAGCTAGTCTATAATAAAATTCTAAAAGTTAGAGTTCGTTCAACCTTCAGGAAGGCGGTTTGTTACCACTACGTTTGTAATATTTTTCTAAGAAACATTCAAGTTCCTTATAGTAATTGCAAGCAAAACAAGATAATTATGCCAACAACTAAATAATTTTATTCCAAGAGATATCGTGTTTTCCTTGTATATCAATGACAAAAGCATTTTGCGTGCAAAGAAATCTAATTCTGGTTTGGGAATATATGTTACGTTAGTTTTTTAGTTTGAGTTTATGATTTCTTAGTCGTCCACCAACTTTTTATTTTACGGAAAATTCTTGTGGATTTTTCCCGTATTTAGAAGTCTGAAGGCCTCGGGGCAACAAAGGAATGGACGCCGCCTGGCCCCAAAATATTGTCTTAATAAAATGGACAATGATATTTTACTGATTGTTTGTAGGCAAAGGTTAAACGCGAAAAAAAATATCAAAGGAAAAGTTGTTTAGGTACTTATCTGAATTTGAAATATTTTTTTAAGTCTCTATTGTGGGGGCCTAAAGTAAAGCCTCTTTTGTCGAGGCCCCGGTTGCCCTCCCTTAAATCCGGCCCTGCACGTCTGGAGAGGTGTCAGGGTAAGTCGGATTCGTACCGACTAAAAACCACACTTGCCCTCGAAAGACAAGGCTTCATTACATAGGTATATTAATTGCTTATACCATCACGTCTGCATTCCCCGAAGGGTTACGCAGAGATGTACTAATGTACGACCACACTTCGCCGGTATGTTTGTCCCGCGTAAAAGAGTACGAGCCTATTGCCATTAACCGGGCAAAAATCTCAGAATCCGAGCTACTACTGAGAATAGAAAAACCCAATAGGTACCTAACACTTTTCTGTACCTACTTAAAGAACAAATTACTATCGGTCGATATAGTTAGATATCTGTTTGGTATACGCCTGCTGGTTTTGGTCCGTGGTTCGCTTCCCAGATCGTGCAATGTTATGGGTTCTTCTGTGAAATTTAAAATGTTAATTTATTTCTTCCGTGATTAGTACCTACACCTCTGCCTAACCCTTCAAGGAATACAGGCGTGACGGTACCTATGTTATGTTATGTTCTTGTAGTTGGATATAAAAATCCAAACAATTATCGTGTGCATTATAATCGTCTTTGAAAATGTGTCGGCTGTCAAAGAAAAACGATATAAAACCTAGATTTATAATACAATACATAACAATTAGTATGACCCACATCCAATTTGAATCTAAAGGAAACACAGATACCTCCAATCAATCAAAATATTTCAACATTCTTGTGAGCAATTTTCAAATTCTCTTGAATAGTTATCGGGGTAAAGGCGGGGTGCTACACATAGCGGGCTATAAAGCGGGTAGTGTTATGAGCGATTTGGTTTTGCTTACATAATTTAAATAAATCGAATTCTTTTATCACTATCACTATCATTACATGTGTCTTACTGTCTCTTCATACTGTTTTCACCACGGAAGAGATAAATAAGGTTGGAAAGGCCCTCGCTGCTATTTTGTACCAGTGTCGCCGCTTTACTCCCACTATTTCAATTCTCAAACATACGCAACATTATCTTTACAAGTTTTTCGCACATATTCAAATCACACACACATAAATCTGTGGGCAGCAATTTGTTCACACACCAGCACAAAGCTCCCGTAGGCATAAGACACACACACGCTACACACGTATGCTGGTGCTTGAAACGCCGATATGTTTTTATCGATAAATTCTCAGACTGTTATGTATTTTTATATTGAATGGGGAAAAAGGGAACATAAAAATCAAGAACTCGTTTTATTTAATATTAATTAATTTAAAAGAATTACTGTCCTTGGAACAAAACGTAATCATTAAGCAATTGGGGGAAACCTAACATTAGAGGAGTTTATAACATAACATAATAGAGTTATAACATAACATTATTATAATTAATTGCATAAATAATATGTCGAATAGAATCAAATATTAAAACATATATAAAATAGAAGGTATACTATTTAACTTAGATTGGACTAGACTATATTGTATCTATTCAGTATTAAAATCTAAGTAAAATAAAATGCACCTGCATAGACATAATACATCTTCATTCATTCAATTATTCATATAATATTAAATAGGTACATCTAACTAAAAATATACTCTCATCAATTAAATAAATAATATTTCAAAAATAATCTTTGTCAAATGCAAATATAGTTGCGAATTCTATCGATGCTTTTATTTAACTACGCGGTCACCTCGATATCGATAGATGTACGCTGTGCATCACTCACGGCCAACCCCGGCAAACAACGAACAACGGCCATGATTGAAGTGTAGAGAACGCAATGCATGCAGTACATTGCAAGCGGGCTAAGTCATCGCGTTGATTAAGCGAGAACACATGGGGCAATGTATTTTATTTGTAACTTGTTGCAATAATATGATTGATGTTTGGAATTTCATAGTGATCAGTATATTTTTATGTTTTTATCAATTATTTTGTAAATAAATGCTATTTTTGACTTACAGATGGAAAGATATACCTCCTCGCTATATACTAGAGGTCTGTCTTTTTATCTATCACATGGCCATTCCAACCTTATTTATCTCTTCCGTGGTTTTTACCAATGGATAGCGTGGTTTTCGAGGAAGGTTTATATGTATAATTCATACAGATTATAGTACAGAAAAGCTGAGAAAGTACGTGGGCGGAAAGCTAGTAGGTACAATAATAAATCAAATCCGCGGAAGGAAGATATGGAAAGCCACGTAAAAAAAAGTTCCTTAATTAAATTATAACATGAAGTTTATAGCTTCTTTATTACGCCTCATTATTACTTCCCGAACAATACTTTAATTGATTGATACATCAAAATTTAGTTTAAAAGTTTAGAATAAACACAAAATGTATTATTACAAATTAAAGACAAAAACCGCGGCGCAGGCTGGTTATGGTTTCAATTGTCCTTTTCGAGTACAAAGAAGGGACAAACTAATTCGAAAAATTATACAATATGTAATAAAAAAATGCAAGCTACGTAAACTTATTTTAAATAATTAGTTTGACCACTATCGATTTAACTCCTATAGCTTAGGAAGTTTTATTACTTCTATGCTGAAAATTTAATTTTATGCTTGTACCCGCTTGCAGTTGGACCATACCTCAATAAACTTTAACACTATTATCTAAATTACAAAATACCATATCTTCACCTGCATAAGGTTCAAATTAGCCTGTCACATTTCACAAACAATATTTGCAGCGAACCCATGAATCAATCAACTCACACTCCGTGATTACAGTAAGACAGACATTCCCTCGGGGGTAAGGGGTTCGATCCCGTGCGAGGCATCAATCAAAACTCGTCTATTTTCACATTCGTGGTTCACAAATCGTTATATTTCTTTTTTTTTAGCTGGTTTGTAGGAAACTAGCTTTTGCCTGCGGGTTTGCTTCTAATGTTAGGGATGGAGTTAAAAAAGCGTGTTACGTAGAAATTTTATTGTATTTTTTATTTCGTTGAAATAATTTCTTCAGTGATTTATGTTTTATAATTGAGTTGTTAGGGATTTAACATAACAACATAACATAACATACCATCACGCCTGTATTCCCCGAAGGGTTAGGCAGAGGTGTACTTAATGTACACCCACAGTTCGCCGGTATGTTTGGGTCCCATGTAATAGGGGGCGAGCCTATTGCCATTCACCGGGCACAAATCCAGACTCCGAGCTGCTACTGAGAATTTCATAGAAAAACTCAATAACACTTTGCTCGACCTGGGAATCGAACCCAAGACCTCTAGCGTAGCAGTCGCGATTGGGACCACTAGACCAACGAGGCAGTCTATGTTAGGGATTTAGCATAGTATAATCGGCTTATAATGTCCCCACTGCTGGGACACAGGCCTCCTCTCGGTGAGCGGGAGTGAGCTGTATATCACATGTCTTCGAATTGAGCTGTAATCCACCACGCCAGCCCAGTGCGTGTTAGTAGATGTTACATGTCTTCGAATGTTTGGTTGTAGGTCAAACCGGTTTCCTCACGATATGTTTTCCTTTACCGTTTTGGGACCAGTGGCGGTGGGTTGGCAGACTTCAAACAGCTGTCTTAAAGATCTCTCGAGCTTGCAGGTTTCCTCATGATGTTTTCCTTCACCGTTTTAAGAGGGTTATAAATCTATCATCATCATATCAGTCAAATGAGGTCCACTGCTGAACGAAGGCCTCCTTCATAGAAAACCCTATTTCCCTTGGTCAGGCCATAACTTGACAAAGATTTTACCCACTGCATTCAAATTTTTGGAAAGTTTTCTTACACTATGTAGAAGTTTAAAAATTAAGAAAATTGCGCAGAAAATTAGTAAGACAGGGACAGCAGTACAGCACCTGTCGAGTCAGCTTGTAAATAATAAATAAGTACATATCTAATTGTGAATAGTCAGAGGTCTTGGATTAGAACTCGACACTGCAATGACCTCAGATCAAATAAAAAGTTAAGATGGAACTTTGCGAACAAAGAAGTGAGGCCGGCTAAAACTACGCCTTTCCGTATACAAACACAATTACATGCACACACGTAGATATACTTTATCATGTAGATATACTCTTCATGCATGACCATCGGTTTTGGGTGCTCGGAACCTGGCCTTTATTAAGAACATTCGCAATTTGGTTGCGGTAAGTTCGCCGAGGTGTTCCCCTCCCAACTCGTCCATCCATACTCACCATATATACTTGTTTAGTCAATCTCCGTTCATCCATTCTCTCTACATGACCAAACCAACTTAACATACCTTTCTCAATCCTTGTTACTAAATCTTCTTTCACTCCACAACGCTATACGAATGTATCTAAATAAATAGTTTAGTCTCGAATATCACAAATACATAGATTGCTTACAATTCTCAATAACATTTGCAGCTAAAACCTGCGTATTTCCTTTCGTTTCCTTTGTTCGACTCGTGCGCAAATGCGTCACGAAAGCTCCGACCAATCACAGGCGTTCGCGCCCGCGGCCGGTCACGATTCGACGCCTTCCATATTTGAATGCATGTCCTAATGTTGTGTTCTTTTTTTAATGTAGGTATATGTGAGTATAGAACCTATATATGGTAATGTGATATTGGTAAATAATACATATGTATCGATTGTTCTTTATATAAAAGGAAACGATAGATTTTAAACAATCTAATCTTGCCAATTCCCAGACGAACACAATATACCTAGGTAGGTATTTATTTGACTAAGATAAGTTCTAAGCTAAGTTCTGGGTACCTAGTTGTTCTTGGTCTAGATGATGGTGCAAGGCCTACGAATTCTGGACCAGAGACTGTAAATCACAACCATAGAAATATTTTCTATCTTTCGAACTCTGGAAGGAAATTTTATTTATTTAATCTCATCATGGTCTCTTGCAAAGTCCAGTAAACAGTAGTTGTATTATCAATATTATTATGTAAGTTTTACAATGTAGCGAAATATCTGAACAGGCCTTTTGGAGTTAGAGCTTTTTCTAATCATATTACAGGCCAAAACAAAAAGTACGCAAGGCTATACATATCCAGTTTATGCTGGCCTCTTATTGTATGGAAAGCCAAAAGTAAAGCGAGATCAGCTTGAAGTGGTACTGTGGCCGTGTGTACCTAAGTAGGTACCAGAGATTATGTTTAATCAAGAGCCACTCATTAATCAAAAACAGAAGAAAATATCAATTAGTGAGGCTGTAATTAAGTTTTATTTAATAATTATGATGATCAAACTACTGCTTCTGCCCGCGGCTTGTGGAGTCACTGAGATAAAGTTTTTTCTACTCTAATAATGGAGGTAACAATATACCATCACGCCTCCCCGAAGGGTTAGGCAGAGGTGTACTAATGTAAACCTACATATTTTTTTATTTATGTTTTAAAAAAAAGCTTACTAGCGATGTGGGTCACACATTGCTAGTATTATTGTTAACCCTTCGTGCTAAGCTAAATGCTTGTGTTACGAGTGGGTTCACGTCGGTAGCGCAATGGGTGGGGTTCGAACCGGCAACCATATGATCGCAAGTCCGACGACCTAGCCATTAGGCTACCGACGCTTCGTATATTTATTTCACCGGTATGTTTCATCATATCAGCCAAAAGAAGTTCACTGCTGAACAACCGGCCTCCCCCATAGACTTCCTCAACGGCCGGTTATATACCGCCTGCATCCAACGACTCCCAGCGACCTTTACCAGGTCGTCTGTCCACCTTGTTGGAGGTCGTCCCACACTGCGTTTTCCGGTGCGTGGTCTGCACTCAAGAACTTTTATGCCCCCACGGCCATCAGTTCTACGGGCTATGTGCTCCGCCCACTGCCACTTAAGCTTACTAATTCTTTGAGCTATGTCGACAACATAGGTTCTTCTACGGATCTCCTAACCCCACCGGTATGTTTAGGACCCATGTAATAGGGGGCGAGCCTATTGCCATTACCCGGTCACATAAGGTGCTTACCTACATTATGACTGCCTCATTAGTCTAGTGGTCCTAAGCGCGACTGCTACGCTAGAGGTCTTGGGTTGGATTTCGAGGTCGAGCAAAGTGTTATTAGAAACACGTATTGAAAGTTTGAAAGGAATATTCTAGGATAATTTGGGCATGCTGAGAGAATTAATGAAACACAGTTAACAAATGGAATTTATAAGGCGAATGTCAGTGGCAGCGTCGGGAGAAGTCGCCCTAGAAGGACATACACCGATCTTATCGGCGAAGTCCTCCAAAAAGGTCAGGTGCGTAGTACTCGCAAGCGGCGCGTGTGTATGAAAAGATATTTTATGAATGTGAAAGAAGCGAAAGAGGTTTCTAAAAGTCATAGCAAGTGGGAAGTGGCGGTCTATGCTTAGTTTCTGCCTACCCCTCTGGGAAAAAGGCGTGAGTATATGTATTGTGGGGAACGTAGCAGAGCGCCGGGTAGAATATAAATAAAATATGATTTAAACCAGTAACTGTGGTTTATTTAAATTATTAAGAGGGCGAAGCCCTAGTAAAAACATATGACGTCGTCACGTCGTCTTCTGACTGACGTTCCTAACACACTTCTACATTTGAACTTGATGATTGTTTATGTCATATGTTTAAGCCAACCACAGTATGTATGCAGTGTTATTGGGTTTGTCTGTGAAATTCTCAGTAGCAGCTCGTAGTTTGGATAAGTATGTGCCCGGTGAAAGACAATAATAGGCTCGCCCCCTATTATGTACATGGGACCTAAACTTACCGTGGAACTGTGGGTTATATTAAGAACACCGCTGCCTAATTCTTCGGGGAATATAGGCGTGGTGGTATGATAGTATATAGTTATCAAATCCTCGCAAATATTTTTTGTTTGTAATTATAATTTCTCCAAAAATATGTATGTACCTATTTAATTATACGGCGTTTAGAATTGAGAAATGGTCTAAAACTCTGCCATACATCACGTGTATTTACAGCTTGAATAAATATAATTGAGTAAGGCCGAATATTTCACGTTTTTTTTTCTAAAGTAACCTGCAATTCTGTTTTCATGCGGTTTCGCGAGTTTATAGTGTAGGGTGACTATGCAAAAAATGTTCGTGGAAAATTGTTTTGATTCACTGACCCACGTAGTTGTCTCATGAGGGCAAAATGGAACTTGACGGGTTAATGCAATCTTTTCCATGATCACACACAATCTGCATGATCGACACATGATCTACACAGTTAAGCTGCGCTTGTCGTGTTCAGTTCGTGGATGGGTGACCATTCTAAACATAGCCATTACATCGATCTCTATTATTATATGAACAAATATGACAATCGTTAGTGGTAGTCAAAAGCTTACAAAGCTTGACAACCGGTTTATCTATAGGATGTAGAGAAGATATAGAGGGCAGAAATCTAGTCTGATGGGATTAGAGAGAGTGAAATATCCACCTCTCAAGCACCGGATGGAGTCGATAGAGATCTGGCATCACTGAGCTGAGGCCTGCGGTTGGCTGACTTGAGAAGTCCGAATGTACGCCTTCGAGTAGGATACGAGGCCACCATTACCATTTGAAGGGGTCCTACAAACGCTGGGCCATAGGTCTCCTCTCTTGATAACAATATCCTAATCTAAGCTTGTTTCCAATTGGAAGGATATCGCTGTGTCCATGTATTTAGATCTGTAAAAGAGTCAAAAAAAACCAAATCGAGAACATTTTTTTTGTATAAAAATGTTCCATAGGTCCGTTCTATAACCCTTTTAAATCTTAATGCTGACTTAGTTGGCGAGTTGACATTGGCAGACTTTATATCTGCCAAGTTCAAATATCTGAGTTATCTGCTCTAATCATTAAGATTTCTTTCACTGGAAAATTCATATGTTTGCGAAGATACACCAATTTAAAAATATTGAAACAAAAGTGCGATATCCCGCGTTTTAATTTTTTTGACTTAATAACGGAACAGATATGCTTACCTAACAATATTCCTTAAATATCCTAACTTCATTGTCACCCTACAAATACAAGCACACACACGCTCGTGAGAACGGCTCGGGAATCGAATCCCCTATAATCAACCAATCGTTGCACCGCAATTATTTCCGACAGACAGACGCATTGTATTTCACATTATGTGTTAGCTATGTGGATGATAATTAGTATTATGTATGTATGTAGGTATTTGTATTTGTATGTAAATAGAAAAAATAAATTATATTTATTGATAGCCTGATCACGACAATCCCTTTATTTGTTCTGTACGCACGGCTACACATCAAGCTATAAAATCCAGTATCGACTGACCTGGCATTGCAAACGCTTTCCGCATAATGCGATGCCAGCCTATACTGGATTAGTATAGCTTGATGTGTAGCCGTTTGTACATTTTCAAGCTTAAACCGCTGAAACGATTTTGATAACACAACATACCATCACGCTTGTTTTCCCCGAAGGGTTAGGCAGAGATGTACTAATGTACATCCACAATTAATCTCTACACGCTAATGCTAATATGTTCAGGTCCCATGTCATAGGGGCGAGCCACGGAAGAGATAAATAAGATTGGAATGGCCATGTGGGCGGGGCAGGCGCGCCACAGTCTTGATTAGAAAATCATAACTCGCCCGAATCATACATTCGCCGCGTTTAGTGTGCTTATGACTACTTCAGAGAACAGAGCTCCGCTTTAAACTGCCGTGTTGTGTTATTCTTACGTGATAGACAAAATGTCAGACCTCCAGTATATAGCGAGGAGGTATATGTTTCCATCTGTAAGTCACAAATAGCATTTATTTGCAAAATAATTGGTAAAAACATAAAAATATACTGATCACTATGAAATTCCAAACATCAATCATATTATTGCAACAAGTTACAAATAAAATACATTGCCCGATGTGTTCTCGCTTAATCAACACGATGTCGTAGTCCGCTTGCAATGTACTGCATGCATTGCGTTCTCTACTCTTCAACCATGGCCGTTGTTCGTCGTTTACCGGGGTTGGCCGTGAGTGATGCACGGCGTACATCTATCGATATCGAGGTGACCGTGTAGTTAAATAAAAGCATCGATAGAATTCTCAACTATATTTACGTTTGACAAAGATTATTTTTGAAATATTAAATATTTAATTGATGAGAGTATATTTTTAGTTAGATGTATTTTATATTATATGAATCATTGAATGAATGAAGATGAAGCGGCATGTAGACCATTTTATTTTAAAACTACTTTTTTCGGATTTTATCGCGTTATATTGATATTTTTAAATTCCCGACGTTTCGCGATAAAAAGTTTTTATAACGCGATAAAATCCGTAAAAAGTAGTTTTATTTCAATGTCTTATATACGCGTAAGTGTTAGAAACCAGTACATTTTATTTTACTTAGATTTTAATACTGAATAGATACAATATAGTCTAGTCAAATCTAAATACTATGCCTAAAATTTTATTTAAGTTTTACTATTTGATTCTAATCGAAATATTATTTATGCAATTAATTATAATAATGTTATGTTATAACTCTATTATGTTATGTTACATTTCCCCCAATTGCTTAATGATTACGTTTTGTTCCAAGGACATAGTTTCTTTTAAATTAATTAATATTAAATAAAAATAGTTCTTGATTTTTATGTTCCCCTTTTACTCATTCAATATACAAAAAAATAACGGACAGAATTTATCGATAAAAAATATTAGCTTTTCAAGCACTAGCGTATGCTTGTTGCGAGTGTGCGTCTTATGCCTACGGGAGCTTGGTGCTAGTGTGTGAACAAATTGCTGCCCACCGCTTTATGTGTGTGTGATTTGATTGTGTGCGAAAAACTTGTAAGGATAATGTTGCGTATGTTTGAGAATTGAAGTAGTGGGAGTAAAGCGGCGACACTGGTCCTAGAACAAAATAGCAGCTAGGGCCTTTCCAACCTTATTTATCTCTTCCGTGGGGCGAGCCTATTACCGTTAAAGATTTTAATGAATTTTGGTATAGTTATAGTTGTACCTTAGATAGGCTACCTTTTGTCTCGTTGACCATTATCTTCATACGTTAAAGGGATGATTCTACCTGAAATACTGCCCAACTTTCCTTATGAAACGGATGAAATCTATACCTAGACTATTTCTGAAAAATAACATCTATCGGTACAAAAGTTGACAAACCACATTTAGGCATAAATAATTTATGCCTAAATAATTTACCCTTAATTATTAAGGGTCGTATTTTTACCACGTATCAGAAGTTAGGGATTTCATATGGAAAATTGGTCAATATGACGAGCAGAATCATCCGCTGTAGGCGCCAAATGCTAAAAAAAAAATGTTTTTGGTTTTTCCGCTTTAGTAATTGATGTCCTGGTGCATCTGTAGCCATGTGTACCACTTCAAACAAACAGCAATGTTATTCTCAAAATTTTGCATGTAAC
Source organism: Subacronicta megacephala (assembly GCA_958496365.1). Lineage (NCBI taxonomy): Eukaryota > Metazoa > Arthropoda > Insecta > Lepidoptera > Noctuidae > Subacronicta > Subacronicta megacephala. Next base: position 4,117,010 of record OY292540.1, on the reverse strand, counting down.
ATTAATTTTTATGCTAATTCTGTTAAGCGTTACGGATCATAAGTTCGTATTAAGTAAAAAGTGTTAACAAATGGTGCATACATAATAGTTAAGTAGATTGTATCTGTTTGACGGACCGTTGGGTTGATAACGAGTTTGCCAGGGTTACTCCACTCGGACATACGTCATGTAAAATAGGTATATCATACACTATCATGCCTGGGCCCCTAGACAATGTAACAGCTTCATTATCGATGACGAAGTTAGATATCCGAAATGTATGGATTTGACATAATTTCATCACGTGACATATCGAAAGGTTATGCCAATTCCACACATTTCTGATATCTAACTTTGTTATTGATGATAACGATGTGACATTGTCTAGGGCCCCTGATCTTATGGGGTAAGACAGAGGTGTACTTTGTTTTCTGTAGGTCCCATGTATGAGGAGGTGAGCATTTTTCCGTTCATAATCATAACATAAGATACCACCACGACTGTGTTCCCCGAAGGGTTAGGCAGACGTGTACTAATGTACACACATTTCGCCGGTATGGTTAACCGGGCACAAATCCAGACTCCGAGCTGCTACTAAGAATTTAATAGAAAAACCCAATAACACTTTGCTCGAACTGGGAATCGAACCCACGACCTCTTGCGTAGCAGTCGCTTTGGACCGCTAGGCTAACGAGGCAGTCTCATCCCTTCATCATCATCAGCCCGTTTTCGCCCACAACTGGACGTATGCCTCTTAAAGTGGATGCCACTGAGTCCGATCTTCAGCTTTTTTCATCCATCTACTGCCAGCCGCCTTCCGCAAATCGTCACTCCACCTGGCCAACACTAGACGCGGTCTCCACTCATGAACTTGTTTGCTCTAACGGTTGTCCAATCTTTACCATTAACCGGGCACAAACCCAAAGTCAGAGCTGCTACTGAGAATTTCGTAGAAAGATCCAATAAAATTGCTCAGCTTGGGAATCGAATCCAGGACCTCTAGAGTCGCAGTCGCGCTTAAGACCACAGGACTAATGAGGCTATGATAAAAAAAAAACAATGAAATGCTATTTTTTTGCCTACATACCTACCATACTCTTTTGGTGGATAATAATTTATAACGCAATCTATATCATTCATTTCATTCATTCCCTGCCTGTGTACTTAACTATTTTGTCGATTGTATTTATAATAAACTCTTCATAAAATGTTGCACATCACGAGGATGCTCTCCTGAAATAAATCAAAGCGCACTTGACTGCTACATGAGTTATGATACCGTACCAAGTTCGATTCCCGGCCGTAATCGCAGCCTGCGGCCTCGAATTAGCCTCCAATTAACTGCATCAAATACAGTTTTTATTTCGCATCCCAAATGTTTTTGGATTTTTAGTAAAATGGTCTGTATCTATGTTTTCTAATTGGAGGGATCGTTTGAAATGTTTTGAGGTTTATTTTTTTGAAATGGAATTATTAAGAGTCCTTATTGGGCTGTACCTACAGGTGAAATAAATAAAAAACAAATTGTTTGGCTGTATCGAAATATTTTGTCATGCAAAATTAGTTCAATAATAGTGTTTTTGAGTCAGTGTTACTGAGTTTATCTATGAAGTATTCACGAGCAGCTCGGAGTTCTAAACATACCGGCGAAGTGTGGGTGTACATTAGTACACCTCTGGCTAAGTAGGATACATATAAGTAATAAGTAGCTAACAGGATTTATGAATTTGTTTGCAACTGTGTTCATGAAAACAAACAATTTCGATATTGAACGAAATAAATTAGTAAAAGACTGTTGAAGATCAGGTTCAAGGTTTTTATGGACTCTGGTTGCCCGGTTCCAAAATGTTGATCCCACGGAGAAGAATCCGGCAAGAAACTCCATGGACACACTTTTAAAACTGAAAAATAAATAAAAAAGAAATTATCATTAGTCTATAACATGTATGTACTTAGTCAGTACAAGTCCAAGTACCTATCTATGTATTAAATGGCACATATATATAATAAGAACGACGGAATACATAAGTAGATCTATTCACCTCCCCCAATAGTGCCCATATATTAAAAGCAAAGGAAAAATCCGTAAAATTACAGCGTAGGTACTGTAAGAAAGTATCTAAGTATTACCTACCAACGACGATGGAGGGTAGAGTAATGAATAAATTATGTCATAATGCCTATTTTAGAGTTCCTTTCTCCCTCGGTAGGATGGGTAAGAATTTATTTATTTATTTAGAAGCATACACAGACAATTTTACAGTGTAATAACCAATAAGTTGCAGCGTTAAGAATAGGCAAAAGAAACAAAACAGAATACACAAAATAAAACGTTCAAGCAAAACAAGAGATTAAAATCGAAAAAAAAATACCAAAGTTACTTTGCGCATGTGTCATCTCTTTGCGGGACTTGGTTAGAAATTACGACACTCACCAATGCACTAAAGTTACCGATATCGGCAAAAGAGTTTCGTAATTATAATGGCATATCTTCTGAAGTCGATTGTCGGAACGAGTCCGACACAATACCCTGCCGCCTCTAGGTGTCAGACGATTCTTTGGAATGTATCGCAACACAAAATGGTTTCATCATAAACCCATTATACTATAGTGTCGACTATAGGGCAAGGGAAGACAAGTGCAGTTTAAAGCCGGTATGAAGAAAGAAAAGAAAGAAAGAAAAATAGTTTATTTGTTTGTATGAGTCCAACATACCCTGCCGCTTCTACAGGTAGCAGACGGTTCTTTAGAATTTATTGTTACTGTTACTACCATCATCAACCTATTAAATAGTCTCAATGCTGGGCACGGGTCTGCTCTCAGAACGAGAGGGATTACTCTATAGTCCACCCCGCTATCCTGCAGGTTGGCAGACTTCACACGCCGTCAAGAAAATCCATCAGGCATGCAGGTTTGCTCACGAAGTTTTCCTTCACCGTTTAAGCGCGTGATTTACTGATAACGAAAAGTTAGAAGGGTATGCCATGGATTAAAATCGAGACCTTTGACTTGGCAGTCAAATGGTCATATCACTAGGCTGTCACTGCACTGCACAAAAAAGGTTAGGTACCTATACATTAAATTATGTACGGAATTTTCTTTAAATTCTAGCTCGCGCTTACCCATTCTTTTATTTCAAAAGTTAAAAGCAGAGCGGATTAATTGTAAGTGAATTACTTACCGAAGTCTGTAATAGTTAAGTATTACTGTATCGATAACTAACCAACTAGTTGGAAGTCTTATATTTCCTGATAATTATCTGTGTTAAAGAAATGCATCACCTGTGTAGTTCACATGTCAATTTTGTCCCTCTAAATTTTAAACGCGCAGAGCAGTGGTAGCTTTATAGGATCATAGGACTGCTAAGTCTTCAGTTCAATTCCAAGGCATGCACCTCTGCTTCTTCTTATAAACCGGTTGGTTTAAAATCTATGAGCACGGGATGTTGGGATGTTCCCTTGGGAATTGTGAATATCCCATGGGATTCGGATTGAGCAGGTAAACTGTAGATACAGATATTTTCATTTTTTTAGGTACGTAGTGTCTAGTGTCTCGCTGACATGCCAGCATAGATGGTCGATACCTACTAGCGGTAAGTACTACCCTCCCACAGAATATCCATGTTAAATTACAAAAAAGGAGTACCTATGTATGATGATCATCATCATCATCAACCTACTGTCTCACTGCTTAGCACAGATCTCCTCTTAATTATTTTAAATATATTTCGGTATTAAATAATGCTAAATATTATCCATACAGATATGAATTTTCTAGTGAATGACCTATGCATACTGTTATGTTTCGTTCGTTGAGTCAGTCCCCTTCCTTCTCCTTTTCTTCTATCCCTCCGCAAGCAGTTTCGATTGGGGTTTGTTTTAAGAAATGAAATGACCATCACAACATCCGCACAACATTTTATAGAAAAAATATTTATTAAACAAATGTGGTTACGGAAATAACAAATGTATTTTTTTTTACATATCAATGAGGAAAATGACATTTTATGTATATTTTTTATTAAACTACGTAAGTACTTTGTAGTGCAAGTTGCTGTGTTCTCGCGGTCCCCACAAAATTGGTCGGCGGTCGGGATGCGGACCGCGGTCTGCCATTTAGAGACCTCCGGAGACCATTCTAACAGAACACAGCCGCCAGGCGGTTGTCACTTCACTCTGTTCATCCGGTGTGCCGCTTGCTCCTCTCCCGCAACAATATCCGAAAACAGAAAAGTATCATATTTTTTAGAATAATTAAGGGTACGCTTGTAGGTTCTACCTTTTTACGTTTGAAGATGCTTACGGACATGACTTTAAATGTTCGAAAAGTGAGAAATTTTAAATTAAAAGTGTTGTTTACACCGCAATCTACATCAACACGTAAGACAATGGACGATTGTTCGTACACATAGCAATCTAGAAGCGATAACTATCTCTAATTCATTGTTAAAACTCCTTTCTCGTAAGTTTTGTATAGCTGTGGCGAAAGAAAAACAAAATTAAATCAATTTTCTGGCCTTTGAACTACTGAGATTCCGAATTTGATTTCGTGTGCGATTTCAAAAATAAAGCTCTTTTTCTATCTTTTTGTATTTTTCAGGCATTTTCCATGCAAAGATTAATAAGTTAATGAAGGAAAAATAACTAAATAAATCTTCTGTTTTGTTGCTGTATTTAAATATTTTTTTTATTAATGCCATTGGCATATCATTACTAGAAACAAATTAATGGGGTTATCTCGACAAAACGGCTGCAGGGTGCGGATGTGGAGCTGTGTCGCAAACTATGGCTCACCTCCTATCCTGTCCTCTGTGCCCTGAAACCTGTAGTATAGACGACCTCTGCGCTACCACTGACAATGCTTTTGAGGTGGCTAAGTTTTGGGCAAAGAGTATATAATCAAACTAAAATAAAATGAAATAAAAAATATACCTTCGACACGAAGAAGAAGAAGAAGCAAATTAATAATTTTTACTTTTCGGAAATTTTGTCGTTTAAAATTTTCTTTGTTATGTGATTTTTATAAAATTATACCTACGTGAAGTACTTAAGTAAGGTAACTCAAAACTTAGTTATAAACATTTTTTGAAAAGAGAATCTCAACCAAAAAAGACTTACCTATAGCAAACTCCTACCGATAGTTTAGCTTCCGCTACTCGATAGTAGATGGCGCTAGTAGACACAACATGGCGCAACTTGTGAACGTAAGATAATGTTTGCGTACAAAGCACTTCATAATTACTTGTGTTTATTTTTGGTCCTGGCATAAGAAAATCTTCCCGACCATTGAGCGGCGATTCTGCTATTGCTTAATCTTTCTCTAATATGTCGATATATTATAGCATTTTTGATTATGATACAGGCTATATTAGGTCCATTAAGTAAAAGTTAAAAAAACTAATGTAAGAATGCTGTGCCAACCAGCATTGTTATTTAAAACATAAATATTTATCTATCGAACATAACATAGAATATCACCACGCCAGTATTCCCGGGATAGGCAGAAGCATAGGTACATATACCCACAGTTCGCCGCTCTTGTAACCTATTACATAAAGGCGGACAACAGCTCGGAATTTGGATTTGTGCCTGGTTAATGGCAATAGGCTCACCCCCTTTCACATAAGAATTACGGCTTAACTTAAGCGGATATCAGTAGGTACAGCATTGCTTAATTAATGTTTTCTTAGAAGTGAGAGTTTCTAATCCCAACTTATGCGTACTTAATTACTATCTAGCTATATATATTGTAATCTAGCCGTCTCTTAGGTAACAACTTTAAATAACAAGCTATACAAAATACAACATAATAATTGAAAAACCTGAAAGTAGATAGTTACCTAAGTAGTTCAGAATTAACTACTGAAACAATAACAATAGTTTTTAACAATAATGAATACATGAAATTATGGCCCCCTATTCCAAGACTTGGTCCAGTTATGATCGTCGTGACTAAGATAAGTATGTAATATAAGTGACTTAAGATTTTTTGCTATAGTTTCAGGTATTTATAGATATATTAATGATTTCGTAAATAAAAAACTTTGTATCCCTTTTTAAGCACATTACGCGCACATAATGTATTCACAACTGCGTATAAATAATGCTTAAAAATCGTTATCTGACTAATGGTAGTGTAACTTGTCAATTTTGGCGGAATCCTCTATTTTACACTAACCAAACAACCACTAACCAATTTATTACTATTTATTTAATAACCACTAACCTATTTGCGAAACCAAAAAAAAAATTTTTCACCCAAGAAGAAACTTGAAGTCCGACTTAAAAACCAATGTAATTTATTCTAAATAAACTACTTTTACGCGTTCTGTATAGAGATACGTATCTCCAACATAGCCCTGCCTACCTACCTACTGCCGTGCCTTGAAGATACCTGCTTGCGTGTCCATCTTGCGTGCTTCGATGCAATTATCCGTCACAGCGGGCCGCAGTTGCTTTTCTTTTATTTGTATTGTGTTACAGCTACAAGAATATTTTTTAAGTCTTTTTGTACGTTTGTGTGTATACTGAGATATATTATGTTAATGTTTGTGGTTTATTTATGTATTTTGTTTGTATATAAGTAGGGAAATTCATTGTTTCAGTATTCAAATTAGGTCTACAAAAGAATACTGACAAGTTCGTAATAAGATGAAACTATACAACATTCAAATACATACCATCACGCCTGTCTTACTCGGAGGGTTAAGCAGAAGTGTAGACCAGAATTTCGCCAGTATGTTTAGGTCGCACGGAATAGGAAGCGAGCCAATTGCTATTCACCGGGCACATACTTATCCAAACTTCAAGCTGTTACTGAGAATGTCAATGAAACCCCAATAACACTTTTCTTGACCTGGGAATCGAACTAGACTAATGAGGCAGTAGTAACTTAAAAAAGGTTGAAATATAATAATTATGTGACTGCCTCGTTGGTCTAGTGGTCCCAATCGCGACTGCTACGCTAGAGGTCTTGGGTTCGATCCCCAGGTCGAGCAAAGTGTTATTGAGTTTTTCTATGAAATTCTCAGTAGCAGCTCGGAGTCTGGATTTGTGCCCGGTGAATGGCAATAGGCTCGCCCCCTATTACATGGGACCCAAACATACCGGCGAACTGTGGGTGTACATTAAGTACACCTCTGCCTAACCCTTCGGGGAATACAGGCGTGATGGTATGTATGTTTTTAAATATACCAGGCTGGCGCTCTTTGGGGGAGGCCAATGTTAAGCAATGGACGGAAATAGGTTGATATGATGATGATGATGAAATATACCTATTATGTATTGCCAATTTTTTTATGACGTCATACCTTAAGAACGTAGAAGAAAAGAAAGAAGAAAGTTGAACGACTTTTTTAGTTTCCCAAAACTTTGTAAATATAAGGTTCTCAGGAAAAGAAAAATTGGAAAGCATTAGAAAATTTATCGACTAGGTATTTTAACTTCTTGCTTTTTTATTGTTATTATTATTTATTCTAGTTCGTATTGAATATTCGTAGCTAAGACAGGACAACTGTCCGGTCAGCTAGTTTAAAAATAATTTTGACACAATGACCTACATAGCGTACCTACACATAAGGAAAAACGGCATAACTGACAAAAAACCAAAAGCTATCAGAATTGAGGATCAATAGTGTATGGCGCATTTAATTACTATGTGATGCCCATTATTGGGTGTAATAATAGACTGGGTTACAAATCGCCAGATTTATTAGATATGCGCCTGATTGATAGGTGATCGATTAGAACTAGGGTGGGGTGGAGATGGTTACCATGTTTAAAATTTTTTGGTAGTCTACCAATATGTATGAAGCATTTGAGAAACCTTTAATGTTTGGGTTATCTATTTGTAATGATCTAATCTTGCTAATAATCATCATCAACCCACATACATTGTTCCACTGCTGGGCACGGGTCTCCTCTCAGTACGAGAGGGATTAGGCTATAGTCCACCACGCTAGCCTACTGCGGGTTGGCAGACTTTACCCGCCGTTAAGAAAATCTCTCAGGCATGCAGGTTTCCTCACAATGTTTTCCTTCATCATTTAAGCGCGTGATAATTAATTATTAATACGCACATAACTTCAAAAAGTCAGCGGTGCGTGTCTTGGATTCGGACTCGAGACCTTTGACTTGACAGTCCAATGGTCATATCACTAGGCTATCACTGCACTGAACTAAGCTATCATTGCTAATAATGTACTCACAAATTCAATTACAACTATCGTGTTCTTGCCAGCTGTATTAGATCCTAATGGCCTGGCATATTATATGACGATGGGAAGAGATCAGATGGTATGTAACTTTTGCCGCGGAAGTTTGGCGGGCCATGATGCAACTGGCGGCGATACCTTTTCTCATTATCCAAGCTGGGCTGCTTCCTCGTCTGCCACAGATAATAAAATAATAATAATTGCGATAACGTTTTTTATTTATCTATTTATTTAGTTACTAAAATAATAGTTTTAAGGTACAAGGTCTACGTGACAGGCTAGACCTAGTTTGGAGACCGCTAGTCAAAAATTTATCTTTGACCTCTAGTTACTATTAAAATTTAATTAGAGATAACTACTTACTAAGATGAGACTGCCTCATTAGTCTAGTGGTCCTAAGCACGACCGCTACGCTAGAGGTCCTGGGTTCGATCCCCAGGTCGAGCAAAGTGTTATTGGGTTTACCTATCTATGAAATTCCCAGTAGCAGCTCGGAGTCTGGATTTGTGCCCGGTTAATTTTTTTTATGGGGTCACACATGTGACCCCATAAAGTGGGTCACACATTACTAGTATTCTTGTTAACCCCTCGAGCTAAGCTAAATGCTTGTGTTACTTAATGGTTAATGGTTAGTGGTTAATGGCAATAGGCTGCATGGCCCCCTATTACATGGGACCTAAACATACCAGCGAAATGTGGATATACATTAGTACACCTCTGCCTAACCCTTCGGGGAATACAGGCGTGATGGTATGTAACTTTATCGGCTTAATGAAAAATATCAGAATAATATGTATAATCAATATATTTTTTTAATTAGGCACATTCGATATCTCATCAAGTTGTGTCACAAAAAACTTTAGCGATTTTCGTCTCCACAGTTTTCTCAATTAATATTTTAATTGATGCGTCGTTTCCACAACTTTTATTCTTCGTGATATTAATGCATGCATTATAATTGAGGGACGATGGGTATGATTTAGTGCCCGAAGCTGTCCGGTGATCCTTCGGCTTCACAACGTATATACGATAAAGGTGACGGCAGAAGCGATTGTATTTAAAAATTTGACAACACGTAGGTATTTCTTACGTACATGCAGTACTGCCCTGCAATAGACTAGATGACTTAAAAAAGCGACATCTAGCGCGGTGCAATGGAACTGCGTCCAAATCAATCCTGAATCGCGCAAGCAAAATGTACCGTTCAAGTTGCGTATAATACTGTTGGGACATGGCTTGCTAGGCAAAACACCCGCCTGAGCGGAGGATCCTCCCTATATATAGTTAGAGGGGCAGTACACCTCGTCCCTCCATAAGTACCTACCTATGTAAAAGAAGGATGAGTATTACTTATGTAGCGTCAATCTCAGTGGCGTAGCGTGGGTCACTAGCACCCGGTGCGGATCCCGAATTTGCCGCCCTTTAATTTTTTAAATGAATAACAGTGGCGGGTTTACCAATAGGCTGAGTAGGCTGGAGCCTAGGGCGGTAGATTTGAGGGAGCGGCAAGTTTTGGAAAATAAATGACATCTTACTGAATAAAAAAAAATTATACCTAAATGTTATTAGTGTGAGTGGATTCACAATTGAATCAACGTGTTATGTGTTTCACCACATTTTTTTAAAACAAACCTCACTTAAATAACGGAAATTATTGTATGATTTCGGATTGTTAGCGGAATACGATCCTTTCTTATTTGGGAATCAAGGATCAGGGAGTGCCAGTTACATATCAAGCACCGTTAGCGAAACCAACAAAACTTTTCGCTTTTTAAGTGTTTTATTCTGCGCATTCCTTATATTGAGAGGAGTGTCTCTCGCGAACGCAACAATGTTACACAATTGTCGCTGTCTCCACCCCTCACGATGCGAACGCCTGCCCGGGAGGTGAAAGAACAATATATTTGCAACATTTTCGCGCGTATTTCTTGTTCCAAAATTTGAAGATTACTCTTTTGATATAGTTATTACGTATATTTTTTTCTGTACAAGTATATTCATTATATTATCTGGGTTCCCCATGAGTCACAATGGTTCTGTATCGACACTTTATCTTAAAATAATAGCATGAAGTTGAGTCGTTTTCATAGAAAATTACCAGTCTTTGAGCTCGTGTAACTTTTTAACTGTGTAGGTACATATTTTAATGAAGTTCTACGTTCAAGAAACACGTATTCTAATGATAAGATTGTTATTGCAAAATTTCAAAGACTTTCATTGGTTAACATTCAAAATAGGATAAAAATAAATTTAATACTGAAAAAGCGTGAAGTCTTTATACACGATTCAGTAGCTGCAGTTGCCAATGAATTAAAAAAATGGGGTAGAATAAGACACTTAAAAAGCAAAAGGTTTTGTTAGTTTCGCTAACGGTATTTGATATGTAGGTAACTGGCACTCCCTGATCCTTGATTCCCAAATCATTGAAGGGTTTAGGGTAAAAAACAATTTATTAAGTGTTATGGAAAACACAACACAAAAATAAGTGAGATATGATTTTGAATAACCCTCCTTCTGGCGAAGTCGGGTAAAAATATTTATGAGGTGTAACACATTAGACGTTGACTAAATTGCGAGTGGATCTAATAAAATGAGGTGTAACTATACTTTTTTTAAGACAAAAAAAATATATGTAATCTATTCCTTCGGTCTAATATGCGGTCGGCCATCGCTGTATTAAAGCATACCATACCCCATCTTTAGAATATCTTTTTTCCTTTTCACAACTCAGAATTAGACCCAAAACTATTTCTTGTGTACCTAATCGTTTAATAAATCTTTGGTTGTTTAAATAAATTAGGAACTGACATATTGTTTCCTTATTCACAATCATAGGGAAAAAGTGGTTAAAGGAAGGCAAAATTGAAGAACAACAAAGAAAAATGTAATAAATTGTGTACTACGGTATTAAATTGCAGAGGTCAGTTAGGGGCGGCAGTATTTGTATAGCCTACTGGCGGCAAATCTTTAAATCCGCCACTGATGAATAACAAAAAAATTAGGGCATGATTAAACTAAACTGAAGAGTAAACAAATGTTCTCAGAAAAAAAAAACATTTTTTTTTACCACCCGTGAAATGCCGCCCCCTCCAAAGTGCCGCCCGGTGCGGACCGCACCCGCCGCCCCCCCCACGCTACGCCACTGGTCAATCTTGCCAATTTGCCGCCATGTCCTGACCGCTGTAAGTCGACTATTATTATAAGATATTGTGTTGGCGATTGTGACGTATTCTCAGAATTGTGACAAAATATCTGCAAAAGAACCGAAATTTGCTGAGGTAAACGTCTTCCCGAGTGAAGACCGTGACTCAACAAACGTAGTGTAGGACGCCTCCCGACAAGATGGAGTGATGATTTCCGAAAGGTTGCTGGCAGAAGTTGGATGAGAAACGCGAAGGACAAGGTACGTCCAGCAGTGGACTAGTATAGGCTCATCATCATCCCATTACATTGTCCCACTGCTGGGCACGGGTCTCCTCTTAGAATGAGAGGGATTAGGCTATAGTCCACCACGCTAGCCTACTGCGGGTTGGCAGACTTCACATGCCGTCGAGAAATCTCTCAGGCATGCAGGTTTCCTCACGATGTTTTCCTTCACCGTTTAAGCGCGTGATAATTAATTATTAATACTCACATGACTTCGAAAAGACAGAGGTGCGTGCCCTGGATTCGAACTCGAGACCTTTGACTTGGCAGTCCAATGGTCATATCACAAGGCTACGAGTATCACTGTACTTATATAAAGTGGCAGTGCTGAAGAAATGGAAAACATAGAAACGCGTGGCAATTAAAAAAAACCCAATAATATTTTGCTCGATCTGGGAATTGAGCAAGGGATTTCACACCAGCCACGCTTGGAATCACTACACTAATGAAGAAGTTTTTATAATATATATGATATATATTATGCAGATTTATTCACCAAGTTTCGTAAATTGTAACAGGATATAAAAAAAAATACAGGAACTCGAATCTTAGCTATCATGTAACCTTTTTTTATTTGTCGAAAGATTTTCGTGGTAAAAAATAGATGTAATAAAAAAATTCGGACTCTAAGCAGACCGACCGAGGTATTTTTTTTATTAAAAAAAGTAACGTTCACAAAATGGCCGCGGGCTGTTGGCAGTCGAGTATGGTTGGCAGAAAAGTTTATTTGAATTTGTCAATCAATCTTGATCAACAACACAATTGTTTTTCGAAAATCGAAGTCAAGTAAGTTTGGTAGTAGTAGTGTCTGTTATGCCAGTCAACGTGCCAGTATCAATGGGTCGGACACGACCGGGGAAGTACTACCCTCCCACAGAATATCGATGTGAAGTGGCAGTATGCATACTGTTGCGTATCGTACGGTGAGTGTGGAGCGCCGGAGGCTCAATTCCTCTCTTAGTCCCATTCCTTCTCCTTTTCTCCTTTCCCTTCTTAAAAAACTGGATATGTATTAAAAAAATTTGAGATAAAAACGAAATAAACACAAACTTAATAAATTACTGAATCAAGCTAAACTAATCCGCAGTGAGTATGATTTGAATAAAACCAAATTACTTTATACTTTTTGTATTTTGTAAATAACTTTTTTTTCATTATAATTTTTTTTTCTACCACTACCTGTTCCAGTACTTAGTGTCGGTAGGTACGTATACGTTATTTTCTTTAAGTTAAGATTATAATAATTTACAAAATTTGTAATTACATTCTCTGCTACCGTATACATAATAAATTACGTTTTTAGCGACTCGAATATCGGTACGCAACGAAAACTGCTTTTTGATTACATAAATTGTTTAAAAATCATGGGAATTAAAAATGCGTTGATAGAATCGATTGATTTAGTAAAAAAAAATGTATTTTGCTCTGGGATTTGATGACATTTTGCTTTCCCGTGGGTAAGAAGCAACTTCAATACTTTTTTTTATTCAGCCACTGCAGGGCAAAGGCCTCCCTACTCTTCTTCCACTCCTCTCGGTTCAGGGCTTTTTGTGGCCAATCCTTTCAATAAAGGTCTAGCTCGTCCCGCCATCTCCTTCTGGGCCTGTCGCGACGTCGTCTGGCGTTTTGTGGGCTCCACTCAGTGGTGAGTTTTGCCCACAGCTCATTCGACTTGCGCCAGACAAGACCAGCCAACGTCAGCGATTTGAGTTTTGGAGCGCATTATATTGTTCCTTATTCAGTCTGATAACGTGACTCCTAACTTAACACTATAGTTTGTAAATCACCCGACAAATATATTATGTACATACCAGCACCCCTGTTTTCCTCGAAGGGTTGGGCAGAGGTGTACTAATATACATCCACATTTCGCCGGTATGTTTAGGTCCCATGTAATAGGGGGCGAGCCTATTGCCATTGTAGGTCGTAGGTTTGAATGGCCACCACCACTCCAGGCTCGAACCCAGACAAGCGCTTTACTTTGTATTAATTAATTCAACCGCATTGCGCCCAAAACGATGAAGGAAAACATCGCGAGGAAACCGGCATGTCTGAGAACCAAAAATTTGATGTCATGTGACATCTACCAACCCGCACTGGTCCCGCGTGGTGGATTACGGCCCACTCCCTCTCACCGAGAGGAGGCCTGTGTCCCAACAGTGGGAACATTATAGGCTGATTATGCTATTGTCATTAACCCGGCACAAACTGAAACTTCTTCTTCATGCTGAGAATTTCTTAGAATATCCCAATAACACTTTGCTCAGTTTTTTATGTAGAAGTCGCGCTTATGACCTGGTTATACAATATAAATGATATAGTCATTAGATTTTTCTTCTTGTATATTTAGTTACATTATTTTTCGTTTTTAATCTCACTATAAGTGCACCTACCAATTTCTGTCTCTGCATCACCCTAAGGTCGACTGTTAGAGAATGCCTAAGGCATTAAGTCCGCCTCTGTACTCTGTGTGCATAAAGTATTAAATAAATAAATAAATGACCACGGATACCATCAATAAAGAACAAAAGCTCACCATTATGACGCATACATTCTTTTCGGCCAATAAATTGTTAAAGTTTCTAATGCTTGACGTAAAAACAAAACACCCATGAGGGTATATGGTGTATAAAAATCATAATTGTAGGGTATAACATACATTTATCGCATTAATCTATCGGTTATGTACGGTGGTTTTAAATTGGAGGCTATAGCAGCTTCCGACGGCAGTTTTTTAAAGTTTTTTTTTTCATTTTCAACTTTAGTTTGAAGATTTTCGGAGATTGATACGAAGAAGGGTCAATGAATATTTTCTTAATTTATTAATATATTTTTAAAAATTCGAATTTCGAATCGCTTGTCTTTGGTTTTGAAAAAAAAACATTCAAATTTCATTTCATGTTCTTTTTCTTGTTCAATAACGATTAGGGTATCTATATTTGTGTCTGACTTACTGTGACTGTGTTGGGTTTGATTACCAGGTCGAGCAAAATGTTATTGGGTTATTCTATGAAATTCTCAATATCAGCTCGGAGTCTGGATTTGTGCCCAGTTAATGGCAATAGGCTCGCCTCCTATTACATGGGACCTAATCATACCAGCGAAGTGTGCATCTCTGCCTAACCCTTCGGGGAATACAGCGTGATGGTATGTAGAAGGTCCCAGCATCTCAGAACTCAATATTATACCGGCAACCAATGTCGATTTTAGTCGGCTGTCTTCTTTTCACCAGCATATTATTTACTCAAATGGAAAACACAGCGGTTCAATAAAGGTTTTATGCCATAACAAGCGCACTTCTAATGACTGTAGCTGTAAACCAGTGCAGATAATGATTGTAAACAGAATGATCATTAAAGTATGTTTGGCGTGACCCCAGCTAGAGGCGTGGGTGTTTCGTTCCATGTAACTCCAGGAGTTTTGAAATGAACGCCGTTTTCCACTTGTGCCGACACGCGACTATGTGTCGGAAATTGAGGAGCTGGAATGAAGGGACTAAGTATTTTTTTTAATGTTAGAACTGTGCAGTGATATCCTAGTGATGTGTGTTCCAAGTATAGGGCACGCAATTTTAATTCCTCGAATTCATGCACGTATTAATAATTAATTATCGCTCGCTTAAATGGTCAAGAAAAACAACATCGTCATTAAACCTTCATGCCTGAGAGATTGTCAACGGTGAAGTCTTCTAACCCGCTTTAGGGTAGCGTAGTGGATGGACCGTAGCTTAACCCTTCTCATTTTTTTGAGGAGACCCACGCCAAGCATCGGGACTATAAATGAGTTGATGATGATGGTTGAGAACTCTGCTGTTGATTTTGTTTGGGTTAGAACCATAGCATTCCTAAAAAATCTCCCACTCCCACTCCTACCCTCCCATCTCCCACTACTAGCAATGATTTGCTAATATCATAGTATTCCCATTTGTAGGGTAATGCAGCTAGTATAATTACTGGGCACATGAGACTTCACAACTGCGATCTCTCAAGATGACAACGCTCGAATGATATTGTTTGATAGACTGGTGTTACTGGCGTCTATAGGCTGAAATTGCCGCTTACCATCAGGTGGTCCGTAATCTTGTGCGTCATCTTAATACAATAAAAAATATATTCATATAACAAAATCCATTCCATTTTTACTAAGTCGTGTCGACACGCACATTCGACCCATTGGAAAACACCGGCCGACATTGCCGCGGGCCTGGTCGTACCAATGGTATAATTACGACCAGTGTTTTCGGAGAACAGCAGCTTTTATTATCTGCGGCTACTGTGATTAGATGGTCCTCAGATAACTTTGGGAGCCCAAGAAAATAAAACAACTCTTTTTGAGTATTATTTTGGTTGATTTTGAAAAATATATTATGTCGAGTCTGTTCAGTCAGTGTAGTCTGATACACAAATATCGTACAAATTTGAACAGATTCGAAGATATCTTTCGCATCATAATGCATAAATTCTTATATTGGTAAAATTAAATTGTAAATTGAAGTAAAAAATTGTTAAGTAGTATTAGCATAACATAACATACCATCACGCCTGCCTTCCCCGAAGGGTTAGGCAGAGGTGAACTAATGTACACCCACATTTCGCCGGTATGTTTAGGTCCCATGTAAAAGGGGGCGAGCCTATTGCCATTAACCGGGCACAAATCCAGACTCCGAGCTGCTACTGGGAGTTTTATAGAAAAACCCAATAACACTTTGCTCGACCGGGGGATCGAACCCAAGACCTTTAACGTACCAGTCGCACTTAGGACCACTAGACTAATGAGGTAGTCTAAAACATTAACTTAAATTTGTTTTTTTGTAACATAACTAGAGAAAGGCACTAGTTCACTTAAAGAGGCCTACGTCCAGCAGTGGACGAATACAGGCTGATGATGATGATGATGATGATGATGATGATGATAATGATGATGATGATGATGATGATGATGATGATGATGAACTAGAGAATTGCTCGCGGTTTCGCCTGCATAGAATCCCAGTTATGTCACGGGATAAAAATAGCCTATATTAATGTAGCTTTTTATTAGTGAAATAATTATTACAATTGGTTCAGTAGTTCCAGAGTTTATCGATTAGATACAAACAAACAAATCTTTCTTCTTTATGATACTTGTTTAGATAATATCTATGAATACAGAAATAACATCTCATACCATCACGCCTGTATTCCTCGAAGGGTTGTTAGTTATGACCACGGAAGAGATAAATACGGTTGGAAAGGCCCTAGCTGCTATTTTGTACTGGGACCAGTGTCGCCGCTTTACTCCCACTATTTCAATTCTCAAACATACGCAACATTATCTTTACAAGTTTTTCGCACACAATCAAATCACACACACATAAATCTGTGGGCAGCAATTTGTTCACACACTAGCACCAAGCTCCCGTAGGCATAAGACATACACACTCAACACGCGTACGCTAGTGCTTGAAAAGCCGATATCTTTTTATCGATAAATTCTCAGTCTGTTATGTATTTTTATATTGAATGGGGAAAAGGGGAACATAAAAATCGAGAACTATTTTTATTTAATATTAATTAATTTAAAAGAATTACTGTCCTTGGAACAAAACGTAATCATTAAGCAATTGGGGGAAACCTAACATGACATAATAGAGTTATAACATAAAATTATTATAATTAATTGCATAAATAATATGTCGAATAGAATCAAATATTAAAACATACCTATATAAAATAGCAGGTATACTATTTGACTAGACTATATTGTATCTATTCAGTATTAAAATCTAAGTAAAATAAAATGGTCTACATGCCGCTTCATCTTCATTCATTCAATGATTCATATAATATTAAATACGTGCATCTAACTAAAAATATACTCTCATCAATTAAATATATAATATTTCAAAAACAATCTTTATCAAATGTAAATATAGTAGAGAATTCTATCGATGCTTTTATTTAACTATGCGGTCACCTCGATATCGATAGATGTACGCTGTGCATCACTCACGGCCAACCCCGGCAAAAGACGAACAATGGCCATGATTGAAGTGTAGAGAACGCAATGTATGCAGTACATTGCAAGCGGACTAAGTCATCGCGTTGATTAAGCGAGAACACATCGGGCAATGTATTTTATTTGTAACTTGTTGCAATAATATGATTGATGTTTGGAATTTCATAGTGATCAGTATATTTTTATGTTTTTATCAATTATTTTGTAAATAAATGCTATTTTTGACTTACAGATGGAAAGATATACCTCCTTGCTATATACTGGAGGTTTGACTTTTTGTCTATCACGTAAGAATAACACAACACGGCATTTTAAAGCGGAGCTCTGTTCTCTGAAGTAGTTCTAAGCACACTAAACGCGGCGAATGTATGATTCGGGCGAGTTATGATTGTCTAATCGTGATTGTGGCGCGCCTGCCCCGCCCACATGGCCATTCCAACCTTATTTATCTCTTCCGTGGTTATGACCATAGAACGTTAAGTCATATAGTTTAAGTTATTTAAGTGAAGGAAAAATACGACCGCAGGCAGGATTCGAACCTGCGTCTTCTGGTTAAGTACACCAGACGCTATGACCGCTAAGCCACCGCGACCCCTACCCGCCATGTCGAAATTTGCCTTCACATTTTTAATTTACGTCTTTGAGGCGACGTCAGTGACATCTGTTGAAAATGTGATTCTCAAAAATGTGAAGGCAAATTTCGACATGGCGGGTAGGGGTCGCGGTGGCTTAGCGGTCATAGCGTCTGGTGTACTTAACCAGAAGACGCAGGTTCGAATCCTGCCCGCGGTCGTATTTTTCCTTCACTTAAATAACTTAGTAATCTTTGCATGGAAAATGCCTAAAAAATACAAAAAGATCATATTGTTTAAGTTCGAATCCAAGCCACGCACGGGTTTATGCCTCTGACATAAAAGTATTTTTTGAATTTGACAGTTTTAAAAGGTTTTAATACATATTGAACAAAATTCGATGACATTGTAAGCTCCCAATAAAATACAATTAAAAATTCATGAATACCGATAACTGGTGAATCGATACATAATGTGCCGCGGGCAGGAATTGAACCTATACCAGAGTACCTATCACACGTAGCACGCGCAAGCAAAAAATACAAGATACAAAAAAGCATTTTAATACAACCATCTAAAGCTTCTTTTTGGAAAACGTGAGTTACGTCATGTTGATTATGAATAAAATTCGCAATAAAAATGCTTAATTAATTATTCAAATGATTTAATATCTTATTTCAAGGTATTTAAGATCATATTCCTTCGTTAATTTCAAGAATTATTGACAGATATTTTTTCTGCAATAATTTATGCCTGTCTTTGACCGCTCTGTTCTTTGCTTGCAATAAAGATACATATCACAGCCTTCGTTGTATTGAAAAAACAACTCTTTTCCTTAAAATATAAGGCTTAAATTGAAATAAAGTTCATATCCACAGTAATTTTAAGTATTCCTACAGTTAATATGCATATTTAATACTGGTAACAATGTAGGATAATTTTATGATGATGGCAATGTCGAAATTGAATTAAAGAATAATCATAATATTACATTGTTGACGTAGTATGTAAGTAGGAACGTATTACGTAAATTACATACATACCTACATACATACATATTGTCACGCCTGTCTCCCATGGGGGTAGGCAGAGACTATAGATTTCCACTTGCTACGATCCTGGCACACTAATTTCGCTTCATCTACATTCATTAAACCTTGATTCATTGTGTTAATTAACACCTAATACCTTAATTTAATTAATGAATTGATTCCTTAGAGGGTAATTAGTTAAGTGATGCATCATCATCATGATCAACCCATTACATTGTCCCACTGCTGGGCACGGATCTCCTCTTAGAACGAGAGGATTAGGTTATAGTCCACCACGCTAGCCTACTGCGGGTTGGCAGACTTCACCGTTTAAGAGGAGTGTCCCTCGCGAACGCAACAATGTTGCACAGTTGTCGCTGTCTCTATCCCTCGCGATGCGAACGCGTGCCCGAGAGGAGAAACAACAACATTTTCACGCGTATTTCGTATGTTCCGAATTTTGGAGATTACTCCTATAATATTGCTAATATGTAAAAAAAAAATCTTGTAAAAAAATATTCACTATATTATCTGGGTTTCCTTCGAATCAGAATGTTTCTGTATTGATACATTGTCGAGAAATACTAGCATAAAGTTGGGCCGTTTTTCAACGAAAATTGCCAATCTTTGAGCTCGTGTAACTTTTTAACCGTATATTGAAATGAAATTTTATATTACAGAAACACGTGTATTAATGATAAGATTGTTACTGCAAAATTTCAATGACTTTCATTGTTTAAAATTCAAGCAAGGGCCAAACTGCGTTTGTATGGGGCGCGAAGCGGATACTATCCTCTTAAGCGTGTCCTAATTATTAATTAATACGCATATGACTTCGAAAAGCCAGAGGTGCGTGCCTTGGATTCGAACTCGAGACCGGCATCACTGACCGTCCAAGCTATTTGTCCTTATCTATACTAATATTATAAAGAGGTAAAGTTTGTGAGATTTTGAAAATTCTTTCATCAATAGAAAGCTACATTATTCCTGAGTGATATAGGCTACCTATTTATTATCCTATAAAATGAAAAGAGACATATAGTCCTATAACTACCTATATAAATTGATAGGGTAAACTTACCTACCTTTTCCCAACGAATACATTATTTATTTTTCGTAATTCCAATATGGCGGACACACCTTGAGGTTTCGGGGCTCTAATTAATGGCTCCTGTCCCCTGCCGCACGCGCAAATTACATGGGGTCGTGTCAAAAACGTCCCCACCCCATGTCATATTAAATTTAAATATTCGGACATGTAGGTAAAAAGACTGTCTTTTTGGAATAAATAATTTAATACTATAACTAGCTTTAGCCCGCAGTTTTGCTCGCTTTACCAAGCACTTTTTGAGATAATAATAAGTCCCTATGTCTTTTTCCAAAGTCCAAGCGATGGTTTTACCCATTTTCATCAATATTAGTTCAGAGGTTTAGGCGTCACAACGTTCAAACAGACAGACTGGAGTAACTTTCGCATTTCAAATATTAATCTTATTTTACTAAATCATGCCTAAGGGAGTTTCCCAAAATCCCGTCTAAATACTCTCCTCATACCCAGTGTAATTATTGTTTTCTGAAATAAGTCATAAAGATTTTTTTGTATATTTTTTGCATTTGCTTAGATTATAAAGTTATTTTAGTGAAGGAAAAATTCGACTAAGCGAGATCGTTTAATGGTGGACATACAAAACCCCGAACGAAACGCTGCTTACCGCTAAATTGTGGAATGAGCTTCTCGAGTGGGTCTTCCCCGATGGATATAATCTGGGCGTCTTTTTTCACGAGTGAATTGGTTACTCCTATAGGCAAGCGCGCTCCATCGTAGATCGCAGTATCGCTTAACATCAGGCGAACTGGCGGTGAAGCGTAGGCCTATCAAGAAAAAAAAAAAACGATCAAAATTGTAACGATTAGGCAATAAAATAACTTTTAACAAAAAAGTAAAATCACCTTCAAAAAATAATTAAAATATTGTTACAAAACAGTTTCGGAAGTCGGTGGCGAACACAAACTCACCACTCCAATCAAAGCCTTTTTGTTAAAAGTTATTTTATTTCAACATTTTCTGGAATCACATCTTCACCAAGTTTCTTGTTGAAGTCGGTTTATAAAAAAATAAAGTTGTTATATTTTCGCCGCTTGTAGATCAGCAGCTGCAGCAGAACACCGCCAACCTGTAGTTAAAAATAAAAATTATACCAATCAATCAAAAATATGATTAAATAGGTTTTTTCTTAACCCCTGTTAAAATTTACTAAAAATTTATGAAGACTTTATAATGATGTCCTATAACATTGGAAGTTAACACAATAATGAAATTTCAATTTCGAATTTAACATGTTTTCAACAAATTTAAAATGTTTTTATTTTATTTATTTCAATAAAGGCTCTCCAACGACTTACTCACTAATACATTGTTATGGTATCTTATCATTAAACATTTTTTTGTTTTAAATTAGTTATTTGTGCCTGGCAATTCCTGACGATGTTATACTTCACCGTTTCATCATCATCATCATCATCAACCCATTGTCCCACTGCTGGGCACGGGTCGTCTCTCAGAACAAAAAAGAGATTAGGCTGTAGTCCCGACTTCACCGTGTAACATAACACATACCATCACGATCGTATTCCCCAAAGGGTTAGGCAGAGGTGGATCTACTGTACACCCACAGTTCGCCGGTATGTTTAGGTCCCATGTAATAGGGGGCGAGCCTATTACCATTTACCGGGCACAAATCCTGACTCTGAGCGGCTACTGACAATTTCATAAAAAAACCTAATAACACTTTGCTTGACCTAGGGATCGAATCCAGGACCTATAGCGTAGCAGTCGCGCTTAGGAACACTAGACTAATGTTCATTATGACATTAATTCAAATATCACTAATTAATGATATTTTTAATAGAGTTAAAACCTTTCTATCTGCCTTCTCCATCGTTGTAGAAGCGTAATATTAAGTTATTAATAAAATTCGTAACCATTAAGTTTATTAATGGAGGCTTTTAAGTAAATTAATGGTATTTTGATGTCGCTGCGTTCTTATTATGGTTTATATAATAACTATAATTGAATCAAGGGTTATGTAATACACAATTTTTACATACCATCACGCCTGTATTGCAGTGATATGCAGTGATAGCCTAGTGATATGACCATTGGACTGCCAAGCCAGGTCTCGAGTTCAAATCCAAGGCACGCACCTCTGACTTTTCGAAGTCATGTGTGATGTGCGTATTAATAATTAATTATCACGCGCTTAAACGGTGAAGGAAAACATCGTGAGGAAACCTGCATGTCTGAGAGATTTTCTTGACGGCGGCGGCGTGTGAAGTCTGCCAACCCGCAGTAGGCTAGCGTGGTAGACTACAGCCTAATCCCTCTAGTACTGAGAGGAGACCCGTGCCCAGCAGTGGGACAATGTAATGGGTTGATGATGATCACGCCTGTATTAAAGTCTAACCAGATACCGGTTATCAGGTCTTACACGAAACGACTGCCATCAGACCTCTGAAACTCAATTTCTGGGAAATACCGATATATTCAAAGGATATGAAGCGGCGGACGCCCTTGCCGGGCGTCGGACTTGCGATCATGTGGTTGCCGGTTCGAATCCCACCCATTGCACTACCGACGTGAACCCACTCGTAATACAAGCATTTAGCTTAGTACGAGGGGTTAACAAGAATACTAGTAATGTGCGACCCACATTGCTAGTAAGCTTTTATAATATATATATATATATATATATATATATATTAAGCCTTTTTAGCCTTTTAAGGCTTTTTGGGCTTCTGACTACCAATAACGATTGTCATAGGTGTTCGGCATCCAGGGTTGATGGCTCACCATATTCTTCGAGCCGCAGAGGGATCTTGATTCACCCATCTGCAGACAGGCCGCGGCAGGTACAGCTTAACCTTGCAGATCTCTTCATCAGCGCAGTTATATGAACCAATATGACATGAAGGCCTTCAAAACAGCATACACACATCTAAAATCTTTTATTTTAAAAGAGCGTGCATGGAGTTTCTTCTCCTTAGGATCAACTTTTTGGAACCATGCAACTAGAGTCAATAACGTTTCATAAACGCTTGTAAAAGCTTATTTGAAATAAATACATTTGATTTGATTTGATTTGAAAGGCCGGCAACGCATTGGTGACAGCTACAATGTCGCTGATGTCCATGGGCAGCGGTAGTCACTTACCATCAGGTGACCCGCATGTTCGTTTGCCTTTCTGATTAAAAAAAAAGTTATATCTTAGCTACGAGCCCCCTTGGTTACCATCACTACATAGTATAAAACAAAGTCGCTTTCTCTGTCCCTATGTCCCTTTGTATGCTTAAATCTTTGAAACTACGCAACGGATTTTGATGCTGTTTTTTTTAATAGATAGAGTGATTCAAGAGGAAAGTTTATATGTATAATATATATATATATATATATTATAGTATAGAAAAGCCGAGAAACCACGCGGGCGAAGCCGTGGGCGGGAAGCTAGTAAATAATAATTTATATTTATTTCTTTATACCTATAGATTCTTTAAAAGACACTCTTACAAGTCAATGTTTTATTTTTTTAAATTAAGTGGATGGCATATTTTACGTTAAAAAAAGAAAAGACAAGCCCACTCAGATTGAAATATTGCCTTACATTGTTAAACTCGCACATTTGATTTTTTTATGGGATAACTCGGAACACGAGCAAGTGAGGCACCTGATGGTATGTGGTCATCGCCGCCCATGGACATCTGCAAAACCAAAGGAGTTGCAGATGCGGAAAATAAAACTAATTTAATTGTTGGTAAAAAGGTAGGTTTAACTCGTACTTTATTATAAAAATTGCGGAAAACCCCACATTTTTCCTTCAAACGCACGTTTTTGTAATTAAATCGTCAAAAAAATGTGTCCGGTTGAATACTTCTACAACAGACGAACAGGTTATACTAGCAATAATCTAAATAATTATGTAGATTATTCGTAATTATGCGAGTTTGAATTCCAACAAATAAAACAAAACAAAGAATAAAATTTTTGTTTCGGTAGATATTTATGTACCTAAAGTTTGTAAAAAATATTTAAGGCGGATATGTATTGATGACTTATGTAACGTCAAATTCAATTTTTATTTTGGTTTTTTGCAAATCGTGCGACTTACTGCGGTCGCAGTGATACCATAACTCAACAATAAAAAAATATATCGTACCTACTATTTTTTATATCTATTTTTTACAAGCCAGGGGCCGTATTACCACGTATTAATGCCATCATTTTTAGGGTGTGAGAGAGGGATGCCGCTCTACAGGTTAAATAGTGGCGTCCCTCTTTCACAACGTAAAAATGATGGCATTAATACGTGGTAATACGGCCTCAGTGCGGTAAAAATTGCGAGAACACCAGCTATACCTAATACTTACATGTATTTATAACAAACTACTTAAAAGTTTTGCTTAAAATCGTTATCATAGTAGATAGTAGTGTAAAAAAAGAAGATTCTGCCAAAATTTGCAATTTTCAATGCTATGGTCTGCTACAATAACGATGACAGGAATAACAAAGGTAGGACGATCCGCCTTAAGATACAGTACTGTGTTAATTATTTAATTACTATAATAAATTAAAATTAATAGTCAGATAAATAGGTATGTACATACAAGAATCAAAACTAAAATCTAAGAAACAATGTTAATTTAGTTCCGCTACTCGTCACTAGATGGCGCTGCACGTGCGTTAGTCGAGATCTATCAATTTTAATTGTCATTAAATCATTTTAATTGCGATAAAACGCATACAAATTAGCTAAATAAACTCCATTGACGGTCCGGCTGTCTGTTTTTGTCGCATTACATCCGAAACGCGCGGTAATCGCACTTTGTATTGAATTGAGTAATTATGAAAGATTGGCCTATTAAGTGTTGAAGATTGAAACGTTTGGTCGAATAGATTAGTTTGTCTTGACTGTATCGCGTTCAGAGTGTCATGTCTATGTGTATTGATTATAAGACAGCTCTAAAGGGGTAAGCAGCTATTAATTCTATATTATTCTGATTTCAATGCATTTTACCCTAGTCTTGGTTGATATAAGTGCCTTCTAATGGCGGGTTTCAATGACAAATCGTTGGTAGATTTGTTTTTACCTACTAGATATAGGATTTTAACATTACAGTATATTTATCTACTTTATACTTTACTGTATTAATGCAAATATATGACTTATAACAATCTTATTAATTAATTGTTATAAGTCATATATTTGCATTAATAACTCATTGTTAGTCCATCAGTTATCTTCATTAATTATTTTATAAGAATTTACATACATACCTACTTATGCTTATGGAGATCCAAACAACAGTGTTAAACAGTGACAGTAAAACATTATATTGGTATCTACGATACAAGCCTCGAGCTTAGTGTAGAAACCATTGAAAACGAAACATGTACTACTCTTATGTTGTCCTTACTTAAATAAATAAAATTTACATTAGATGTATATAACATGTATATGTCAAAATCAAATATAATTGTATCCGCAATGTAATAATCCTATCCCCAGTAAGCCATCAATCTTTCAAGATTTAAATTTTCCTACCTGCTTAGAAACCGGCCGTAAGTACCTACCTATCTTGTTACAGGGTCTAGAAGGAGGAATGGTAAGAGAACGATACACCCCCTCGCCTTTCTTTCCGAAAGACGGAAGACATTCGAAATCCATGTGTTAATAAAATTATGTTCAGTTTCAAAAATTCTATGAATTTTACATAGATTTAATAAGAGTTAAGTTAGGTACCTTTTTTGATGGCATTATTTTTATTTGCATTTTTTTTATGACGACAAAACAAAGTATTTTCTATCATCATCAGACCGTAGGTATTTGTCCTGCCGTATTTGTGCTGGATCAAGCTTCTTTTATAGAACACCACAGAGACTGATCTTTCGCAAATCTTTACTCCGGCGGGCTTCATACACTACGTTAACTCAATACTGTGACTTCCGAATAAATATCTTTATCTTACTCATAAACGAACTACTAAAGTATTACTAAATAGTCGATATTTACTTACTAACTGAAATTCGTTCTTACTAATTCTTCAGCTCTTGAAAATACTGCCTGTATTCCCCGAAGGACAAGGCAGAGGTGTACTAATGTACACCCCCACTTCGCCGGTATGTTTAGGTCCCATTCAATAGGTCGCGAGCCTATTGCCATTAACCGGGCACAAATCCAGACTCCAGCTGCTATTGAGAATTTCATAGAAAAACCGAATACTTAACACTTTGCTCGTTAGGGATCGAACCCAGGGCCTCTAGCGAAGCAGCCGCGCTTAGGACCACTAGACTAATCAGACAGTAATTAATGGCCCTAACCATATATACAAAAAAATAATTAAGTGGGTTCCTAAGAAAAGTGTGCAAGAATTCTATTGTCCTTTTTTTATATATTAGCATTAAATAATGCGAAATGTTCACAAAGATATGAATTTTCTATTGAAAGAAAATTTCTTAGTAAAAAGAAAAGTCGGTAAAAAAGTCTGGTGTACCTACTTAACCAGAGGGACGCAGGTTCAAACCCTGCCTGAGGCCGAATTTTCTATCTATATCATATAAGTAAATTCATATCTTTGTACAGAATTCTAGTTTTTTAGGAAAAAAATACTGAGAAAATGCTGGGATCTAGAAATGTATTTATATACCATGCATTTTGCATTGGTCATGTATTATGTATACGTGCCGCTTTTTCCTGTCTGTAGACTCTCTATTATCGCTTTTTGATTCTGATTTCTCAAGATCTTAACCTTTTAAGCATCCTGGTCTGATTCATCAGACATGTGGCTATGGGTTTAATTTCCAGATCAAGCCAAATCTTATTGGGATCTTGCTTATTGTGTTAAATTGTAATGAAAGCAATAAATATCTGAATTTGAATTTGTTTATCCGTTAAAAAATCTTAGTTATTATTCAGTCTGGATTTGTGCCCGGTTAAAGTTAGGTAACGATAAGCTCATCCCGAAATACAGGGTGGAAGAGACATCGACGCCCAACCACTTACCATTCATTCAGTATATGATTCTGGACCCCCTTGCGTACCTAGGTAGGAAACATATCTAAGTAGGTACTATGATATTTTTCGTCGGTTAATAAACAAAAAAGTTAAACCGCCTTCAAAAAATAATATAATAATTTTGTCTAAAACAGTTTGGGAAGTCGGTGACTTCTATTTGAGTGGGTCTTTTATTTTCGCCACCGACTTCCCAAACTGTTTTAGACAAAATTATTATATTATTTTTTGAAGGCGGTTTAACTTTTTTGTTAAAAGTAATTTTATTTTGTAATTTTTAGTGGAAAGTTTGTTTAGAAGTACTTGTTAGCCAACTAAACGCACTGCTCCAATAAGACAGCGATGTTTCGGAGTAAACGATAATATCATCGATGTAAACAAATTTTAGATTTTTGTTGATATTTTCAAAACTGCTTAACCGATTTCGATAAAATTTGAACGGGACCATCTCTAAAGTATGACCTACCAAACAAAAAAACAATTATTAAAATCGGTTCACAACTGGCGGAGATATCGCGTAACAAACATACAAAAAAAAAAAAAAAAAACATACAGACGAATTGAGAACCTCCTCCTTTTTGAAGTCGGTTGAAAAGACATATTTTTCATACAAAAGTGCAATGTATACCTACACGGTCAAAATGTGTGGAACAGCTGATGTTTTTTTTTTGGGGGTTCAGAATCATCTACTAAATTCATGGTAAGCGTTTTTGCATCGATGTCCCTTCCACCTTGTATACTTACTTGCCGCCTATAACTTAGGTAAGTACATGAAATAAGAATGAATGAACAACTAGTCACATTTGATGAACCCTTCGGGTAAAACTGTATTATTTCACTGAGTTCCAGACTCTAATAAGAAACTCTTTTGTTCTCATCATCACAATGCGCGTACGCACATAACAGGCACATTTTATACTTGTACTTTATAACAGACTACAAATCGAATTTTCGAACGTTGGTCAGTGATTTTAAAACTTCGTAAGGTGAACGTGAAAAACTGCGCGCACCTCCGGGCAAAAACCTCGGTGCGCGGCGCGTTTGGTGCGAGCGAGATGCAACGACGTGGGAGCGAGAGAGGGGAGAAAAACCTGCGACGGCGCAACCACGCTCGCATATCTGGGAAGTGGACGGCAAAGAGTAAGAGCGCAGAAGTGATTAATTTTCATATTACTTTTTAGGAGAAGTGTTGACTCCAGGTTTGCTAATGGTCTATGGAGCGGAGTTTTGTAGAGGTTCAAAATAGGGTAATTCACTGTTAAAAGTGATAGGCATTTTGAAAATTATAATGTGGTTTTTTGAAAAAACAATTGACCACAAAAGTTCTATGAAATGAAATGTTTACCCCATTTTTTTGGAGGGGATAGAAAGAGGATGCTCTGTCCATTTCCCGCACGTTTTGACGCCACAATGACACGTCCTATAGTACCTCACCGTCTAATATAAAATTAAAATGCTTATAATTTCCTTATTATTGAACCGTTTTTTTTTATTAGAGTTTTGTTGGCATGAGTCCGACTGGTGAGGAATTTCCGTACCAACATCATCATACAATCTCGCCTGTTATCCCCGAAGGGGTAGGTGGAGGTGTACTAATGTACAGTGGGTTATAGCCGTTACCTGACCCACTTAGACGCCGCCGGCCCATCTAGGGTCAGTCAGGTAACTGCTATAACCCACTGTACACCCACCTTTCGGCGGTATGTTTAAGTCCCACGTAATCCCACGGGGGCGAGTCTATTGCCATTAACCGGACACAAAGCCAGACTCCGAGCTGCTACTGAAAATTTCAGCGAACGACCCAATAACACTTACTCATCCTGGGAATCGAACCCAAGACCTTGAATTCCATAGAAATACTCAATAATACTTTGCTCGACCTACGAATACGAATTTAACCCAGGATCTTTTGTTTATCTAGAAATTTATTAATTTTATTGTAATCAATCATAATAATTAATTGTATTTAGTTTGTGTTAATGCTAGATGTAAACGTATTCATTGTATGCAGGTCTGTTTAAATTTGTATGCCTACCATGGCTAAGCATAGTGATACCTACTTACTCTCTTTTTATTTAACACCATGTCTTTGATATTTACCTATGTTTTTACAAATAAATGAATTTAAATTTGAATTTGAATCTCAAGCATAGCAGTCGCGTTTTAGACTAATGAGGCAGTCAGTGAATTTCCGTACCTACTATAATTTTATAGTACCTATTGCACTCTCTGCATTTAACTAATCATTGCAGCACGTCGCTGCATCGTAACTCGCTTTTGATGTAGCAAGCAAAAACAAGCCGCCACAGACTACCCCATTCAACACCTAGATTTGTTTATAATTAATTGTCGTTTTAAGTTTTTACTCATACGCCACTGTGTTTGAGGTTTTCCGCAAATACTTGCTATAAACTATATATTATATAGTTGAGTTCGAATTTAATATTCATAGCTAAGGCAAGACATGACTTACGTCTGTTAAATCAGCTTGTACTTAATAAATTAATGAATCTAAAATAGTGATTTTGATCTGGTATTGTCGTGCGACGGGTCGTTGAGCTAAAAGTTGAGCTACACAATGACTGATGTATGCGTGCCGTCAGTGATCACCTTTCTGAAGGACCTCACAAATAAGGTCGTGGTATGTCTTTCTATGGCGTCCCCTCCCGGCGGTTCCACTGACATTTGCTTTATAAATCCCTTTCGTTAATCCCATTTCATACATTCTCACGACAAAAAAAATGTGTAAAATTAATGCAGAAATAAAAATAAAACAGCTATCATGTAGATCATTATATATAAACTCCTTAGTAAACTATTTCAATAAACTAATACATATTTTCAGTTAGTTGACTCCCCATATGATGACGTCACGACACGTGCCGTCGTTCCCTTTTCGCCCATTGATTAGAGGCCATTGTCCGTATGGACTGAGCAATATCCAAAATTACCTTTGTGTTATCAACTGATTATTTTGCTATGATAGATCAGTTGGTATTCGTGATCATTTGATTAAAATACCTATTATAATGTTGAAATACTGCCTCATAAATCTATTGGTTCTAAGCATGTTAAAAGTTAATAGGGGGCGAGCCTATTGCCATTAACCGGGCACAAATCCAGACTCCGAGCTGCGACGGAGAATTTCATTGAAAAATCTATATCACTTTTGACCACAAGACCAACAACTCCACAGGACTAATGAATCATGTCGTAATTATTTTAAAAAAACTTTAAACAAAAAAAAAACAAAAACCGCATTCAAAAATCAATATCATTTCAAACAAAAAAAAAACATTTTTATAATCGGATCGCAATTGACAGAGTAAAAAAAACAGACGAACGTATCCTCCTCCTTTTCATTTCTAAAGTCGTCTAAAAATTGTTTCGTATTTAACCTGACATTTGATTCCAAAGAGTTCCCATAAAAAATCACAGCCCCATAAAAATAACATAATCAAGTCTCACTCCTGAATAACTGCGCGTTTCCCATCAAGCCACATGGAATAAATCCATAAACCCCTCCTTGCGTATTGTGGGTAATATAGACTGACCCCAGGGTAAGGGTAAATTAGAATGTCGGGGTATTAATTTGTAATGTTTAGAGGCATTGGGAAATTGATTTATACAGTGAGTTTTTTTAAGAAAATTTATAATTTTTACTATTAATATAATACTATATTTTTTCTGACTGCCTCATTAGTCTAGTGGTCCTAAGTGCGACTGCTATGCTAGAAGTCTTGGGCTCGTTTCCCAGGTCGAGCAAACTGTTATTGAGCTTTTCTATGAACTTCTCAGTAGCAGCTCAGCGTTTGGATATGTGACCGGCCAATGGCAATAGGCACGTCCCCTATTACATGGGACCTAAAAATACCGGCGAACTGTGGGGGTGCATAGTACACTTCTGCCTAACCCTTCGGGGGATACAGGCGTGATGGTATGAATATACAGATAATCGTATCAATTTTGGCAGAATCCGCTATGCACACTACCATCTGCTACAATAACGATTTTATAAGCAAGGAAGAAAGAAAGAAAGAAAACATTTATTTGCACAGAATACAGGTGGTACCAGATTTAACAATGGTGCATAGTTCAAGCTATATTCTGCCTGTAATAGGCATGCAAAAATTTATAATGATGTATTGATAAGCAATTATAATTTATATTACTAATATTACATTATTAACAAAATTTATTAAGTTATATATTATGTTACTAACAAATGTTAGGCTATATTATTATTTAGTATATTTATTTATTATTTAGCATATTTATTACTGTTATATATCACATTATATTAATTATTATTTTTACAAATAATCAGATACAGTTGTTTTATGTTGCATGAACTCTTCTATGGTATAAAAGCACTTATCCACTAGCCATTTTCTTAACTTTATTTTAAAATATTTAAATGGAAGTTCCCTCAGACTCTTTGGCAGTTTATTAAAAACTGATATGCTCATGTGATAAACATTCATTCATAAGCAAATGTTTTATTATTCGCTCAATTTTAAATAAGGTATTGTTGATGTTGTAGAAATTGCAACATCATCAACATCAATAGGTACCTACCTAGAATGTGTTGTAGGTGAACAATTTACGAGCAACTAAAAAATATCAATATTGTAGAAAATAACAAAAATATTTTGCCTAATTGCATCCTAGTAGGATAATTTTGACTTGGAGAAAACGAGACAAAATTGTAATATAAATGTTAATTCAACCGCCTACCATCGTTTAATAGCATTTTTGCAACACGATTATCAATTCAATATTGTTCACTGATTAACAAATAATCTCGGGGTGTTAAGGGGTGAACACACGCGCCCGCAACGGGGGTGCAGTGTGCAGTCACAATATTGTGTTAGACCGTGTGATCTGGCTTTAATCGGGTAATCGCTCCATTCGGTGTAAGTGGTACGGAAAGAGTTATGTGTACATTGGATGCGGCAATTTGTAAATATTAAATGTGTTATCAAGTCTTGTACTATTTTTCGTTACCATCGCAAAATCTCGAAAATTGCTCGACTGAAATTAGGTGCTTGAAATAATGTGCTGCCTTCAACAACAGCGACAAGAAAAATTATTAAATATTATTTTTATAAAATTTCTTTTGCTGTAAATTTTTCGTTTTTGTTTTCAATTATAATATATCATGCAGTATTATATTATATACATGTTGCATAATCCCTACTAACATTACTTATAAATGTGAAAATACCTGTTATCTATTTGTTTGGCAAAAATATGGATTTTTGCCAAAAATGACAAATCAGACAGATTTGACATTGTAGCAGGACATGACCACCTTTTGTTTGTGTATGAAAACATGAGCAACAACTAGTTTTGTAATATACAGGGTGGAAGGGACATCGACGCACATCCGCTAACCACGAATTCAGTAGGTACTTGATTCTGGACACCCTTGCGTTGATATTTTTCGTCGGTTATGTTTTAAAAAATCAGCTGTTCCATACATTTTGACCATGTAGTTATTGCACTTTTGTATGAAAAAGCAGATTTTTTTTTTCATAACCGACGAAAAATATTAACGCAAGTGGGTCCAGAATCATGTACTGAATTCGTGGTAAGCGGATGTGCGTCGATGTCCCTTCCACCCTGTATAATTAAGATTTATAGGTAATTTTATCAATATTAACTTTGCATATAACTTTTTTTATAAATTCACTTTTATTATCACAAAAATCCTTTATTAGGCCCGTAAGCTTTGCACAAAACAAAATATCGCATCCATTCTTTCTTTAGTTAATGTGCAGTGTTAATTGTAATAGGCTTATTTGCACATATCAGTGCCCGGCGTGGGACAAGCTTTTGTGCACTTATAATGAACCCTAATTTATTTGACATAAATGGTATTTTAAAACGAATTCGTTCTTTTTTTCTTCTTCTTTTAAATATCGCGTAAAATACACACAAGAAATATAGGTAGTTGAGTGCACTTTTAATAAATCCTAATTTATTTGACATAAATGGTATTTTTAACTGAATTCATTCTTTTTTCGTCTTCCTTTAAATATTGCGTAAACAACCTCCTTCTTTTTTAAGTCGGTAAAAAATTACAGATACATTACTACGTTACAACGTATCACTTACTAGTAAAACTAAATGATTCAATAGTAAAAACCCAATTACAGGCAATCGCGCCAATCAAATACTTACATTTAACAAAATACCTTCCGAACGTAACAATTACGAGATCTAATTGGCTCTTTTAAATTTAGAATTCTACGTCGCGAGCGCTGATTGGTGACGCGTGGCGGATCTTCTTTACAATAGCTGGTAATTTCGTGTATTAGCTATTCTATAACCGTTTTAATTAGACCTTTGGAAGTTCAGATGGCGGTTTGCTTTAAGGCTCAGTCATTCTGGTCAGTGACTTATTAAGTTTTATTAGTAGCGCAAGTGACAGTTATTATTAGTAAGTGGGTATTTTAGTTATTATCTAGTTGAACGACACTAATTAGAGTGTTTTGTTTGTATAATTTGCTGTCATTTAGTTACGACAGGTGGATATAGATTTTTGTGAAAGCTCTTTCATATGTAAATGTAGAAATGGTGAAAAAAACATTACATACCATCACGCCAGTATTCCCCGAAGGGTTAGGCAGAGATGTACTAATATACTCCCATACATTAGTCTAGTGGTCTTAAACGTGACTGCTACATTAGAGGTCCTCGGTTTGATTGTTAGGTCGAACGAAGTCTTTTTTTGTGAAATTCTCAGTAGTAGCTCAGAGTCTGGATCTATGCCCGGTTTATGGCAATAGGTTCGCCCCCCATTATATGGGACATACCGGCTAAATGTCGGTGTACATTAGTACACTTCTGCCTAACACTTCGAGGAAAACAGGCGTGATAGTATGGATCGCACTTTGGTAAGAACCAATAACAAAGAAAAACTAAATATTTTACAGAGCAATCTTGCCATTATGTTGTATGCCTTTGTGAAAGTAGAACTTCATATTGTGAATATTTTAAGCTAATTGGCAGAATACTGTCTTGAAAACTTAGGGTAGAGCCACATAAACACAAAGTCACCTCTACGAAAGATGGGACAAGGAGAAGGGTCGAGGAAATGGGGATATTGGCAATTGTTGTTAAAACAAAAACAGTTGTTTTTTTATATATCTTTTTGGCATTTTCCATGCAAAGATTATTTAGTTATTATAGTGAAGGTTAAATACGACCGCGGGCAGGATTCGAACCTGCGTCTTCTGGTTAAGTACACCAGACGCTATGACCGCTAAGCCACCGCGAGTGGCTATCATATTTTTTCTTCACTAAAATAACTAAGTTGTTTTTTTGCTAGTTTTTTTATTATATTTAAGCATTAAATAATGTGAAATGTTCACAAAGATATAAATTTTCTAGTGAAAGAGTTGTTTTTTTTTGTCAAACTATGAAGATAAACTGTTTTATTAAGGTCTAATAATTCCATTTTAATAATATATAATATCATCAACGCAAGAATCTCTGCATCAAGAGAGAAGTCAGTATACTTGGAGGTTAGTAGTGTCCTGGGAAAGTACTACCCACCCACAGAATATTGACGCAAATTCCTCCCCTTCCTTCTTCTTACCCTCCCTTTTTCTTAACGGTAGTCAGTGGCTTAGTTGTGTTTTTTTTGTTTGCTTACAGAACACAGTCGGTCTATATGCAGTGGTTGCCACTTACCATCAGATGGTTCGCCATCTCACTCTGCGTTTTCCGATGCGTGGTCTCCACTCAAGAAAGTTTTACCCCAGCGACCAAGTTCAAAGAGCTATGTGCCCCAATGCCACTTAATCTGTGCTAATCCTTTAAGATAATTAGGCGATGTTTGTTTAACCTTTTGAACGCCATTGTCACATATATGTGACAAACGAAATCTTACCCTGAACCCCAACGTCACAAATATATGACAAAATATACGTCGCCCATTTTATGAAATAAACAATTTAATAATTACTTTAGTGTGTTTTCAATACCTTATGTAATTTGACACAAAAAGTGGCCTGGCGTCAGGGGTACGGCGATACGTTTATACTCTGGCGTGCAAAAGGTTAAGACAGTCATCCTCAACTTCCCAGCCTGTTAGAGTCGACTTCTAGTCTAACTAGATGCTGCTGAATATCAGTATTTTACACGAACCGACCATCAGACCTCCGCTACACAATTTCTGCGCAACACCGATATTCGAAGGATACACTGGTTGTCAGGCTTTTCGGCTCCTGACTGCCACTAACCATTGTCATAGGTGTTCGTATGCCTCTCCTAGGCACGGAGGGGTCTCGATATGTTGAGAATGGTCACCCATCCACGGACTGACAGCGGCAAACGCAGCTTAACCTTGCAGATCTGTTGATGAGCGCAGTTATAACTTAGCCACGAGCCACAATTTTTTAACAATTCACTGTTTGTGTAAGACGAAGAAGACAAATAATATTTTCATTCTGTTCTGCTCATAAGTCTCGGTATCCTCACAATAATGTGGCTCAA
The DNA here is from genome assembly GCA_958496365.1 of Subacronicta megacephala. Classification (NCBI taxonomy): domain Eukaryota; kingdom Metazoa; phylum Arthropoda; class Insecta; order Lepidoptera; family Noctuidae; genus Subacronicta; species Subacronicta megacephala. The sequence goes on along the minus strand of OY292540.1, from coordinate 4,081,225 downwards.
CCTTAATTTTCGTAGAGTATAAAATGAAGCGATGAATTTTCTTCGGCTACCTTACAATGACAAAGCTAGGTCGAAATTAATTATTCATTAAAAAAAAACTACCATTTTCTAGGAATAAAAATCATTGCAATAAATTGTTCCTAGTAGGAACTGTATCCATACAACACTTTTAAACGTTATGAATATTTTGTTTGTTTGCTATATTGTTTTTATCGTATATTTATAGTATTGCTCGGCAAAAGAGCAGGCGAGCTACCTGATGATAAGTCATCACCGTCCATGGACTGGAATGGACTCGTAAACTACCTACGCCTTATATTGTCAGTCGAGCTTTCGATAGCTTGATAGCTCGACTGACAAGATAAGGCGTAGTTTCGGTATTGTTATATAGTGTAAAATTGTGTTTGTAAACGGCTAGGCGTAGGTTTAGCCGGCCTCACTTCTTTGCTCGCAAAGTTTCATCTTAACTTTTTATATGATCTGAGTACGTAAAGCACTTTGTTGTGAGTTTCGTTTTTGCGCGTAAAAGCCAGTTTCTCTTTCAGTTCTTGCAACGGAGTAGCCTAATCAGGCGGCCTAACATGCACGCTACGCAATATTTTTTTCGTCCGTTATCTCGTGGCGAAAGTGTGGCTAAAGACGAGATACTGCGATGACAAAATTTTGTCGTGTCATGAATGTTAGCCCCGCTGGAGTTTAGTGAGAGATAGTCAATAGCATCAGTAAACAATTTTGTACGGCAAGCATGTATCTATAGCGCCTCTAGTGTTTTTTTTATTCATGATAGGCTAAACTTGACTGTCAGTTCGCCTGATGTTAAGCGACACTGCGATCTATTTTTTTTTAAATCTCCTTTTATTTAGAGGCTTTTACCTTACAAAGGTATGACAGCCTCATCGTACCTTAATCTTAAATATAACAAAATAATTTACTATTGTGAGGGAGAGAGAGTCACTGACGCAACAACCATTCTGTACACGGATAGTGCTAATTTTTAACTCGGCTCGGCCAACATATTTATAAAAATCCCAATATCATGTTTATTAATTTTACATTCACGTATCAGTGACTCTCTCTGTCTCTCGTTCTTTTTGCATTCCATGAGTAAGTGTTGAACATCATCCAGTGTACCACATACCTCACAGTTGGGACTGTTAACTTTTTTCATAAGGTATCCAAATTTCCTGGATGGATAGTGACCAGAACGTAACCTATGTGCCATTACAACCTGTGACCGGTTTAGTTTGATATTGGCAAACCAGGGGATCCGAGGATCTGCGATCTATGATGGAGCGTGCTTGCCTAGTAGAAACCGATTCACTCGTAATTTAAAGACAGATTATATCCATCGGGAAAGACCCACTCGGGAAGCTCATTCCATTTCCGTGGACTTAAAGCGTTTCGTTCAGTTACCTGTGGACCTAGATTTCCCACAAAAGAGTGCTACAAGTAGCTGTCTTTACCAAAAAATATTTGACCGTAGTTACTTAATTTAAAAAATATAATCAAAACGAACGTTCAACGTGCCGTGCCGTGTCATCAATGGACACAGGTCTCTACACGTTTATAAATATTGCAGACAGTTCGATCGCCGCCTCACATTAGCAATCATTATGTCCCGCCAACGTCTTTATGTATGTAAATTGCTTATTAATGTTACATATCTAAGACTAAGGGATATCCAGGTTGTATACATTTTTTTGTTTAATTCGGAATACAGAAATAAATTGATAGATAGATAGATTACTCTTTATTGTACACCAAAAAGAAAATAAATACAAAATCATAGTTACATAATTAGGTACAATTGGCGGTCTTATCGCTAATGCAATTTCTTACAGACAACCATTGGATGGACAAGAGTCGTATAGAAAGATATGGGGCTAATGGAAATATGGCTATTGGAAATAGTTTTTTTTTTTTTACAATTCACTGTAGCAGATAAGCAAGCGGTGCTCATAGATCTGATGTGTTCTCTAAGCATTATCTAAACAATACGAAGAAAACACAACCAAGGCTTTTATTTACTATAAGAAAAGGGAAAGCAGATGGAAGGGGACTATATGAGGAATTGGGTCGCAACCGCTCTGCACTCAGCGTACAAAACGAAACAATATGCATACTGCTACTTGACGTCGATATTCTGTGGGAGGGTAGTACTTCCCCGGTCAAACCGACCCATTCATGCTTGTACGTAGACATGCCAGCGAGACACTACTGATAGGACCTAAAAATACCGGCGAAGTATGAGCGTAAATTTTAGTACACATCTGCTTAACCCTTTGGGAAATACAGGCGTGATGCTATCTATTGGAAGACGAGCTTTTATGAATGAAGGGAAATTTCACAGTCATCAAATATTAAATCTATTTAAACTTGGGCTCCGGAACAAGGTTTACCCAAAAACCACACAATTATAGTATTCAAAGCAATATTAAATTGCAAAAAATGGCGACTGCACTTTTTGTTTCGTCCGAAAATGACACCAAAGTCGCCGAAAGGTCGTCGGGACCAAAATACATATAAAAAAATATACCAAAAATTATCCATGTCTGTATTACAAGGTATATAATTTGGCCCTATAATTCGGCGGGACATAGTTTTTTTTGTGTTTGCCGTAATTACGTTTCGGGTCGTTTGTGAATCTTTCCGGTTTTTTTACGAGTGACTTTCCGTTTTTTTTTCGATGTCGGTTTTTGGTGATCATCTTTTGGATGGCACGCAATGATGTCTGGGTCAAAATGTAATGCATTTGTTTTTAACATACCATCACGCCTGAATTCCCCGAAGGTTTAGGCAGAGGTGTAGGTACTGCACACTTTGCCGGTATTTTAGGTCCCATGTAATAGGGGTGAGCATATTGCCATTAACCGGGCACAAATCCAGACTCCGAGGTATTACTGAGAATTTCATAAAAAAATCAATATCACTGCTCGACATATGAATCGAACCCAGGACCTTTACTGTTGCAGTCACACTTGGGATCACAAGACTAGTGAGGTAAAACCAAATCATTATTGTCACGTAAATAGTAAAAAATATTATAATCGTTTCTTAAAAGAAAGGTAGGTTATTATTGGATACTTATACAAGAAAATCCCTAAATACAGGTGAAGCTGTGTAGCAATAGCCCTGGTATAGAATCAAATAAAAAATAAAATATACAAAACCAATCATTTATTGTGCTTGATTGTACTCCTGTAAGAAGTGCAACGCGACTGTCATCGATACGTGAGTACAGATGAGGACAATCGTGTTAGTAATAATTTTTGAGAAGCCATTAAGTAATAGAGTGTCTATGCTGGCCAGTACATTATAGGCTTATAGCATAATAAGCCTATAATGTACTGGCCAGGCCACGTCTCGGTGAGAGGGAGTGGGCCGTAATCTGCCACGTGGGTCCCATTGCGGGTTGATAGATTTCACATATTGTCTTCGATTTTTTGGTTTAATGCCGGTTTCCTCAAGATGTTTTCCTTCATTGTTTTGGGAGCAGTGGTGAAGAAATAATTTACTCAAAGTAAAGCGCCTGTTTGGGTTCAAACCTACGACCTACACTCGTCGCGGCCGATATCTGCCGCTATAGAGAATTTCAAAGAAACACCCAACAACACTTAGCTCGACCTGGGATACGAAACCAGATTTTTAGTTTAGCAGTCGCGCTTAGGTCTGCTAGACTAATGAGACAGTTTGTTTGATATCCTATCATAATTAAAAAAAACAAATCAAAGTATTTTCTCCGCGACTGTTCTCCAAGATGTCACTGAACACAAATTGCTACTAGACCACAATATTCACTGAACTACACAGATGGACAAAATTATATGCTTTGTTATTACATAGGGGACGTAAAAGAGACGGAATATACTTGGAATATGTACCACCATGCGAGGGAAAGAGATAGAAACATATATACCAACGGAGTCCGAAATAGGGCGTATATATCGTCACGGTATGTTATTTTATGGGGTAAGCTGATGTCCAAGCTAATGCACGTTATTTTTCGTCACTTATATTTCGTCGCTTATATTTACAATATAAGCTAGAGGCTAAATAACAACCTCGATGTACAAAGTAAAGTTGCACTTGTGTAGGTCAGTCTCTAGATGGGTGACCATTTGTAATGTGCTATTGACTATATTTTAAGTTATTTACAGTTCAAATTTTGTAAATATCTTTTCTGCGTAGTGTGGGTTCCTGGGTCCGATTCTCAGGTCGAGCAAAACGTTACTTAGTAGTTTTTCTTTAAAATAATTGTCGGTAGGAGCAGAGTTTGAATTTATATCAGCTTAAAGGCCAACTGGCTAAAGAAAAACTGGCTCATTAGTCAATGGTCCTAACTGTGATTGCGACGCTAGAGTTCTTGGGTTTGATTCCCAGGTGGAACACAGTGTTATTGGGTTTTTCTATAAAACTCTCAGTAATAGCTTGGAGTTCATTATCAGCCCACATTCGTCTACTTCTGGACGTAGGCCTCTGGAAGTGAACACCACAGAGCCCGATCTTCAACTCTTTTCATCCAGTTGCTGCCAGCGGCTTTCCGCCAATCGTCACTCCACCTGGCCAGCGGTCGTCCTACACGTATGCCTATACGCAGGCTCCACTCGAGAACTCGTTTGCTCCAACTTTTGTCGGTTCTCCGCGAGACGTGGTATATGGCAATAGGCTCGCTCCCTATTACATGGGCCCTACCTTTGCCCTAAAGTCATGGGTATGAGATTCATGATACGACATACATGTGAAACCAGCTTAAATAGTTATTCATTGAGTGGTATCCGACATAAGTGCATCAACCCACAACTACCCTCTTCCCTTGAACTTGGCATATCAACAGAATTACTGTGCCGTTTAAAAACCTATTCATTAACGCCGTGTGGTGGAAATAATTGAATATCGCGACAGTTGGCGTAATTAACTGTTAAGGTACCATACAATGTGGTGGGGTAGGGTCCCAGTGCATGCTGTTAGCGATTATTGTGGCTTTGATGTTCGAAGACAGAATTCGCAAAAGGAAAAGAGTTCTGATTGGTTTATTTAAACCAGTTATAAAATTAACCAATTAGAACTCGCTTTCTACTACGTTGAAACATTACTATGGAAAGGAACAATAATATTCACTGCTACATGCTTTGATAAAGCTGTGTACAGTATAAAGTTGAAACGGATATTCTCTTGTCATTTTTATCAAAGGATTTCCAAAAATTAAATGTAAAAATAATTCTAAGGCTGTGTTGAATGGGAATGACATACATGATTCCCTGCCAGTACCTACCTAATTGATATTTTTGTTGAATTTATAAATGCTATAAACTGATAACAGTTAATTTAGATATTAAAGTGGCCACAAAGAATAAGTTGTGAACCATTATTTAATCCGAAAGTAGGTAATAAGATATTCTATACTTTTCTCACATAACGGAACTTGAAATGCAATACCTATTATTAAGTAGATTAGTTAATTCTGCTTCTCTTTTAAATACAAGAAAATAAAATGTTTTTTCCGTCACGATTGTCGCTTTCCGCACTCACTCGAACCACACCCTAACAAAAAACAGTAAAATAAAAGAATATTAAAAACAATGCACCAGTAACGAAGCCGAGACAATGGCATCACAATAGCGCAGTTACAATAGGGCTGTACCACAATAGAGTGTGCCGAGTGCATTCGAGTGCGCTCGACTCGAGTGTACTAGTGCAATTTGTTGCGACTTGCGACCGGGAGTCGATCGGCTTGACAAGTGTGCTTATAGCTTTATCGGAGAATTGTAGTGTGTATGATTATTGTCGTGAAGTAAGTTATCTAAGATTATTTACGTATGATATGGGCCTTGTTGCCTGAAATAAATAAATTTAAATATCTATATGTATTATTGCTGTAAGATTCTTTACAGAAATAAAGACACTTTTATAAGTCAATACATACATACATAAACAGCTTATAATGTTCCTACTGCTGTGACACGGCCCACTTCCTCTCGGTGAGAGGGAGTGGGCCGTAATCTACCACGCATGCACAGTACGAGTTGGTAGATGTCACATGTCTTCGAATTTTTGGTCCTAGGCCATGCCGGTTTCTTCACGATGTTTTCCTTCACCGTTTTGGCAGCATTCAATAATTTACACAAAGTAAAGCGTCTGTCTGGGTTCGAACTTACGACCTATGCGACTCGTGCAAGTCGCGGCCGCTATCACTAGGCCACCACCGCTCATATATATAGGCCTGAATTACCATTCTTTTAAATGTTTGTAATATCTTTACTTGTCGGACAAGTAAATTATAAATGAATTTTTTTTCTGGAAACAGATCTTTTAAATACACTTTTATGTATTTTTTTTTAAACTAGATGGCGTCGAAATTTCCTGTGTCGCGATTAAGGATTTTAGAGAAAGAAAAATTTAAAAACTTTCTCGGAAAAATGGAAAATTTGGTGAAAACTAAAAGTGCTTATTTGGACGGGGCCAACGTTTGTTGGGGAACTACCTTGAATTTTAATGCTGGAGCACTATTCGAGGAGCACTATTCGATACAGAAATCAAATCTTCTTTTCACCATTTATTACTCTATAAATTGTAAAAGTGTAAACATTAAGGAAATCATTCCATTTCAGCTACCATAGCTCCGCGGACTATATTTTAAAAAGCACTCTACACCACTTTTTAGATGTCGCACTTATTGCGAAAAGACATTTACATGTTACAGACACGATATTTTCTTTTAACAATAAATACTTACGATTATCTAAATGTCTTTTAATTTCATAAAGAGTAAACTGCCTTTATTTATGTTAGTAGTTTTAGAGATTATACCTATATATAGATATTACGCTCTATCATAAATTAACATGTTTATAATTTCTTTCACTTTGAACCAAATTTTATTTTATTTAGTTTTTCTGAAATGAATATTTATGGTACTTAAGAATTTTTTAAGACCACTAGTTTTCCGCCTGCGGCTTCGCCCTCGTGGACTGTACGTTTCTTTTAATTTTTCAGGATATATAGCCTATATAATATATAGCCTATCCCGGTCTTGGGCAGCTCGCATGCATCCGCTGCCAGCCACCTTCTTCAAATCGTCGCTCCATCGCATCGCAGGGCGTCCCACACTACGCTTGACCAAACGCGGTCTCCACTCCAACACTTGTCTGCTCCATCGATCGTCTGTCCGTCTGCAGACATGGCCGGCCTACTTCCACTTCAGCGTGCTTATTCTTGGACCGGGATGGTTGGCGCTCTTTGGGGGAGGCCTACGTTCAGCAGTGGACGGCAATAGGCTGATATGATGATGATGATGATGATGATATAGCCTATGTCATTTAGGAATAATGTAGCTTTCTATCGGTGGTTCTGTAGAACCAGAGATTACCCCCTACAACGTCACAAACTCACAAACTTTACTTTCCTATATAATATTAGTATAGAAGTATTGAAAAAAAATTACAATTAATCTTGAACGGATGATGAAAGCAAAGAAAGACGGCAAATGCTGCGTTACATAATGAGCTGTCACATTTGATTGTGCTGAGTAGTGTTTTCTTTTTTGCTTAAGATGTTTGCTGGGCTCCACACGAGACGACGACGATACGATACCGTTATAATATCGTAACGTCTAAATGGTCTTGATTTTTCCATCGCGCTTGGTAAAACGTAAGCTTTTAGATACATTAACGCGATTGAAATAACTTTGGTTTTTGTCAAGTGATCAACTTATGTATTTTTGTGGGGAATAATTTATATCGAATGAATAGTAAATGGTAGTTTACATAAAATGAGAGTTTTGTTACCAAAATCATGGACATAAGTTGAGATTTTTTTTCTTTAACTGCCTCGGTCTAGTTAAAAGAATTTTCATTTTCAGTTCATTTTCATTTTCACTGCCTCAGTAGTCTAGTGGTCTTAAGCGCGATTGCTACGCTAGTGATATTGGGTTCGATTCCCAGATCGAGCAAAGTGTGTTTTTCTATGAAATTCTCAGCGGAAGCTTGGTTATGTGCCCGATGAATGGCAATAGATCCGCTCCCAATATCGGTAACATTAAGTATACCTCTGGCTAACCTTTCAAGGAATAGGTACAGGCGTGATGCTAAATAATGGTTGAGCTTCACAATGACTGATGAATGCGTGCCTTCAGTTAGAACAGGTCAAAGCATAGCTGCTATTGTCTTTTCATCTAAACTAATATAATAAAAAGAATAGATTTGATTTTTTGTTTGTTTGTTTGCATTGAATAGGCTCTGAAAGTACTGAACCGATTTAAAAAACCTCCATTATTTCTGAGTGACATAGGCAATATATTATCCCGCCACGCGGGCGAAGCCGCGAGCGGAAGGCTAGTACATTTTAAGATAAGTGAGTTTCAGAATTATATAATAGGTACTTAGATAATGTCTGGACTTTGAAAGGATCCATGATTTTCTGATTTAAGGCGTTTCTTCTTAGAGGTCGTCACCTAGGCTGAAATACGAATATCGGCGGCCTCTATTATGATAGAATTACTAACTAGTAAAATTGTATTTAAAGGCTCTATTTACAGTTTTTTCGAAATAAGTAAGCCGATCGGAAGTTGTCTGCAAGTGACTTAGAAGTGGTAAATTTTAATAGAAAGAGTCGGTGTAAAGATAATTAGAGTCGTATATGTTTCACATTTCTAATTATTCTGATTACCAATTTCGATATTTTTGTACTAAAACACTTAATTAAACGATTTTATCACCGCGGTAGTTCGGAACGGGTAACTTCCGATCGGCTTACATATTTCGAACAAACTGTACAGAAATAAAAATCATTTGTCATCATGCGTGTATTCTTAACCGATTTTAAAAACGCTTAAGGAAAAAAATGTAAGGAAACCTTCATTCCTTAGAGATTCACATTTTTATCCGTGTTTCCACAAAAAGGTAAAAAAGTAGAAGTCGTTATACTGTTTTCCGTACCCTAATACCTACTGCTGTGTACGGAGGCTCAGGGGGTTGCGTTGCCATGGCAACCGACAGGGGCGGTCCCTATGTAGTAGGTAAATGAAGTGCCGGGGTAGGCGCGTAACTGAAATATTTGTTACTGGAATTATTTTGTTTTTTGAGCAATGATGAACAAAATTTGTTCTTTTAGTAACTTTTTTTTTATTTTATTATCAACTAGCTTACCGATAGCGCCTTGCGATTATACGTTTTTTTTTTTTTTCGGGAATATATATAGCCCATGTCACTCAGGAATAATGAAGCTTTCTATTGGTGAAATATTTTTTTAAATCGGTCCAGTAGTTTCAGAGCCTATTTAATTCAAACAAACAAACAATCAAATCTTTCCTCTATTTAATTTAAGCTTAGACTAGCTACCCCGTACCCACCTCGTTGGCTAATATAGTCATGATCATATATGACACTCACAAATAACGTGGCTTTCTATTGGTAAAAGAATTTTCAAAATTGGTTCACTACATCCAGAGATTAACCCCTACAACCTCACAATTTCATAAACTTTACCTCTTTATAATGTTAGTATTGATTAAATACAGTTTTATCTGACACTATCCGAGGCCCGCGGTGTCTATGGCTGCGACTATCCGTATACTAAGGTAAATATTTATTTTGCCCGTACTGTATACATTATATTATATTAAAATATTCTAAAATTCTTCCATATCTTCATTTCTTTTTTTAAAAAAAGCTTGCTAGCAATGTGGGTCACACATTACTAGTATTCTTGTTAACCCCTCGTGCAAAGCTAAATGCTTGTGTTACGAGTGGGTTCACGTCGGTAGTGCAATGGGTGGGGTTCGAACTGTCAACCATATGATCGCAAGTCCGACGCCCTATCCATTAGGCTACCGCCGCTTAAAAAAAGCTTTCAAATTACAAATTCTTCAGAGTTTTTTTTTTTGAGATTTTGTGATTACTCCGTGGTCTACTGATTGTGGTCATCCAAGGGGGATGACCACCATAGACCACTTCCATAAAACAAAATTCAGATAACAATATCAGAGCTGTAGCAACCAAAACTACGTTCAGAGCGCGAGGGGTCCTACCACCAAGCTAGTCGTATATTTTCTAGCCTGATACAAAACTATTCTCTTACTATCTGAATGGCAGTAAGGATCTGTGTTTACCCAACCCTACAAAGGGTCATTAATTGTGGTATTGTTCTCCGTCTTGTATACCCTGGCGTCCATGCCATTTGGTCGTAAGGTCGCCAAGCGCCATGGGCACATGGGAAAGTAAAAAGTTAATGAAATCCAAAAGAATGAATTAAAATTACTGTCATTTTACTATGACACTTACGTATTTTGTTCATGATTATTTTACCAAGAATAAGATAACGATAAGATTTTGCGGACGTCACCTGAAGACGCTGCTGAACGTAGGCCTTCCCCAAAGAGCGCCGATGCGAAGACGTAAAATGTAGAAGAGAAATTCGACATCACAGGCGGTGGTCTCGGTAGCTTAGTTAGTAAACCGTCACCGGATAGATGACCGTCAGACGGATAACCCTGCTTGAGGCCGATTTTTTTTTCATTAGAGAATTATAGAAGGACATACCACGACCTTAATGGTGAGATCCTTCAGAAAGGTCAGGTGCGTAGTACCCGCAACCAGCTCATGTTTATGACAAGATGTATGAATGTCGATGACGCAAAAGAAGTATGCAAGAATCGTAGCAAAGGGCGTTCTGTAGTTTCTGTCTACCTGCCTGTGAGTGTATTTATGTATGTACACAATTATATTCATATTTTTGTGAAGATAATATATATTATTGAACAGCATAATAACCTACGAATTAGCTGAGAGCAGCTGTAAAATTTATATACCTAATTGTATAATGACAGATAATCAGCTGTATAAACTCCTAGGTAGAACTCTTATACTCCATCGATTTGACACTTGACACTGTGACCGAACTTTCCCGCCCTTCTCGTTGACCCCACAAGCACCAAATTACTGCGGCACAAAATATGAGGGTCACGACACATGAAACGGTATGACGTAGAAGTCATACAGACTAAATTAAAAAAAACACTGTACAGTAGGGACAACACATACCATTTACAAAAAAATAAATTTGGTTGTTATTTCTAAATTATGAAGAAACAGAAACACTAATAGCTACTGTTAATTAATCAATAATAATTACATACATACAAAACATACCATCACGCCTGTATTTCCCGAAGGGTTACGCAGAGGTTTCACCCACGTTTCGCTGGTATGTTTAGGTCAATCACGCAATAGGGTATGAACCTATTGCCATCCACTGGGCACATATCCAAACTCCGAGCTGCTACAAAGAATTTTAAAGAGAAACCCAATACTTAGATAACACTTTGCTTGACCTGGGAATCAAAACCCAAGACATCTAGCGTAGTAGTACCGTTTAGGACCAATAGACTAAAAAGGCAGTTTACCTATCTTTACTTAAATTTTTGTTTTTACTTATATTTACATAGTTTATAACAAAGTCGCTTACGCTGTTTGTACGTGCACTTAGATCTTTTAAACTACGTAACGGATTTTAATGCAGTTTTCAGCAGTAGAAAGAGTGATTAAAGATGAAGGTTTATATGTAGTAGGTATATATGCATATTATAGTCGTGAACATACGTACGTGTTCCGGCACCTGTTAATATGACCGAACCATAGAATAAGATATCCTTGTATTTCTCTGATAAATGAAATGTTATTCTGAAAGAGAAATAAACTTAAAACATAAACATAAACTATGCGGGCGAAGCCGTAGGCGGAAAGCTAGTCTAAACTAATATTATAAAGAGGAAAGATTTGATTGTTTGTTTGTTTGTTGATTTGCATTGAATAGGCTCTGGAATACGGGACCGATTGGAAAAATTCTTTTACCAATAGAAAGCTACATTATTCCTGAGTGACATAGGCTATATATTATCCCGTAAAATGAAAAGAAACGTAAAGTCCACACGGGCGAATCCGTGGGCGGAAAGCTAGTACGAGTATTTTATAAGCAAGTTAGATAAACATTATCAAGTAATCCACATAACAATAAACAGTAAGTAATAATAATTGAAATAGTACATAATTATTACAATTGTAACGAAAGACCGACGGCTTTTAATTGTAATTATTAATAATGGTTTTCAAAGTCAACGCATTTCCAATTCCAAGGATACATAAAAGCAATTGTACTTACGAGTATATAAAATGGCGTAGGTATGTTAAACAGTATTTATTTCAGTCAGATTACCTTCTAAGATTGACTGCCTCATTAGTCAAGTGATCCTATGCTCTACTGCTACGCTTAGAAGCTAGAAGTCCTGGGTTCTTAGGTCGAGTAAAGCGTTATTGAGTTTATCTATGAAACTTTCAGTAGCAGCTCGAAACTGGATTTGTGCCCGGTTGTTTGTATACATGGGACTTAAACATACCGGCGGAGTGTGGTCGGGGAATACAAGCGTGATGGTATTACCTTCTTAAACGTTTTTTTTTGAAGTAGGTACAGAAATAGTAAAAAAAAAATATCGTCAACAGGGGAAGCAGTGGCGTATGAATTTCCAACTTAACGGAATTCGTGATGAGTGGATAACATTCACTATCCAATATTTATTTATTTATTCCACGCACTATCTTTACAGGATAACCGCAATACAATAGTGGTTTGCAAGCCTACACATTATAATAATATAAACTAATACAAAGCAATAACATAAAGAATAATAATATTTAAATATAACTAACAAAATTCAACAAAACTCTTGCGAATTCACTGAGATTGCACGAAAATATGTCAATTCTCTCATGCACTACGTTTAATACACATATTGTGCGGGTGAGGGGTGTTTTTGACAGCAAGTTGGTTATATTTTATTAACATATAAAGAAAAATCATCATTTTTTACCGACTTAAAAAAGAGTCATCACTCAATTTTATTAGACTGTATTGTGTTCAGTTTTCGTAGCAAATGGCGTTTTGTAGTTTCTGCCCACCTCATTGGGATAAAGGCGTGAGTATATTTATGTATGTGATCGCGTTATGTAGATGTTATATACAAATACATAATCATACACACCAGTATTAATTAGGTATAATGTTAAACTTATAAATTAATTAATAAAGTATAAAATTCACTATAACACCGATTGGAAACTGAAATTTGCATAAAAACAACTTAAATCATTTTCCGAATACGAATTCGCCTACACACAATGTATTATGCAAAACCAAAGGCTTTGCTTACGTTTTAAAAATGGTCACTCCGTAAACCCTTCAATACTCGTAATATTTTCATAACAAAAAACCTAGCATAATCAAGTATCATATTTCATCCGCCTATCTCCTTCCCACGCACGTGGAAATACAACGTTAAAGAGAGAAAGAACTACCCCATCTGTTACCTCTTGAAACGTCTCTTAATGATATGCAATACGACCCTCTTTAATAATCCATCTCTGTCCCGTCTGCACGGTTAGCGAAGGAGGAAAAGAGATAGAACTAGATAATAGTGTTCCGTTTCGAAATTACATTATGAAATAGAGGCACGCGACCAAATTGTTAAGACCCGTCTTCGTCCTAGTGTTTATTCAGCAACACGTATTTTAAAAGTGAATCGAGGGGAAGGGAGGTCTTTTAAACCTGGTCGGTTGTTGTAGGATTATTTTTCATGGCTTCTAAAGTGACAAATGGTGAGGATATAAATTTTATTTATAGTTTTAGTTGACAGCAAGTTGTAAATGAACTTTTAATGGCGCTTGTGTTTGTTTACTGTGAGAATTAGTGGCTTATGTGATTTATATAAACTTCGAATGGAGAAACCATAGAGTAATGGGTAATGTTTGGATGGTTTTTCATGAAAATACCTCGGTGTTTGGGGGGTTAAATCTTAGAGTAGGTATCTATTAGTTTTTCTTAGTGACTGTCTTGTTAGTTAGTTATTTAGTTGTAGGATTATTTTTTTATGAGTTTATTTTTATATTAAAATTATCGTAAAGAAAACTGCAGTTTCAAAAGCGATCTTCAACAAAAAGGACTAAGTAAAAATAACTAATGATAATTTGCCTGATAAAGGTTTTACCTCTATAAACATTTATCCAGCAATCCTATAGAGGTTGGCAACACAGTGAACATAGTTCACAAGTGTCGATCATGTAAATGGCGGCATATAATTACGACCGCAACACCGCCGCACACGCACGATATAAAATGCATTATTAATATTTAGTGTAGAGTGCGACACGATGAATAAAAGTATATGAAAATGAATGGAGGTTTATTTATCTGGCATTTAAGTTTGTAGTACCTAACTAAAGCAACCGTTTTTGGGTGGATCTGTAGGATTTTTTGCAGGCTTTTTCTGGTTGATTTTTATTAAATTTTGTCGTTGGCAAATTATTGACAAGCCACCTGATGGTAAGCGGTCATCGCCGCCCATGGACAACCAACACCGGAGGAGTTGATGCGTAGCCGTTCCTTCTCCGTTAAGGAGAAACGGAGAAGGGAGGGTAATGAGGGAGGAATTGTGCCTTCGGCGCTTCACACACATCGATCGTAATATGTTTTTCTTTTTTTTAAAAATAGCTTACTAGCAATGTGGGTCTCACATTACTAGTAATCTTGTTAACCCCTCGTACTAAGCTAAATGCTTGTATCACGAGTGGGTTCACGTCGGTAGTGCAATGGGTGGGTATCGAACCGGCAACCACATGATCGCAAGTCCGACGCCCTAGCCATTAGGCTACCGCCGCTTAATGTATCAAAGTAATGTAGCAAAGTAAGTTCTTACCGTCGATATTCTTTGGTAGGGTGGTAGCGTACTTCTCCGGTCGTAACGACGGCGACGCTGGCATACCAACGAGACTCTACTAACCAATAAAAGGCTGGAAACCGACAAGATTAAAAGAAAAAATCTGATTGAACTGTGTATTCATAGAAATTAGTCGTAAATTTTATTGTGAGGATTAGTCGGTCTTTGTTTAATAGTTATTAGAATGAAGGAAGCAGTGGTATGAGTGATATTGGACAGCATTTAGATATTCGATTCCAACCTTTGATTTTTGGAAATCATGCCAGAGAGATATTCTCGACAGCGTGCAAATTCTGCTAACCTGCAGTAGGCTAGCGTGACGGATTATACCCTTACCCCTCTCATTCTGAAAGGAGAGGGACAATATACATATGGGTTGAGGATCAATTCACTACTATTACTATTATTTTATAAATAATTTGGCGATAATTTTATATGTTTTACTCACTTTCCGTCCACGGCTTCGCCCGCGTGTTTTCTGGACTTTCCTGTACAATAATATGTATGTAAAAATTTGTGATAAATGAAGAACCGCTCGACCGATTTTGTGCAAACTTCACATAAACCATCTACTAAATAGTCCGAACAAAGTTTAAACATTTGGTTTGGATAGGTGAGCTCGTTCTTGAGTTATAAAATTACAACGAAAAGTGGCATTGATTTTTATATATATAGACTAGCTTCCCGCCCACGGCTTCGCCCGCGTAGTTTCTCGGCATTTCTATACTAAAATATGTATGTATTATACATATAAACCTTCCTCTTGAATCACTCTATCTATTAAAAGAAACCGCATCAAAATCCGTTGCGTAGTTTCAAAGATTTAAGCATACAAAGGGACATAGGGACAGAGAAAGCGACTTTGTTTTATACTATGTAGTGATATACAAATTCAGCAGGTCCTATTCCGCTTTATCTCTGATTCTAGCGATATTTGATTATTATTCAACTACAAACTCTACAAGAAACATAATTTAAGCCTACATAACATACCTATGTATTCCAAACGACCAATAAAAAAACACAAAAATGTAACTACATAATAATTATAACAAAGTTTTTTTTAAGAACAACTCTTTGCCTCTGTAATGGTCGACAGCTTAAACAGCAATAGAATATTAATTCGAACGAAAACTAGGCCTGAGGTAGTTCGTATGCAGATTTATGATTATACGCAGCATTTTATATGTGCGTACTGTAATAATTTTCATTTAAAGACACGCCCTTGATCTGAGCTTTGATGCAAGAGTATAAATATTTTTTTGTTTAAAAACGGGACTGCCTCATTAGTACAGTGGTCATAAGCGTGAATGCTATGCCAGAGGTCCTGGGTTCGATTCCCTGAAGACCGTATCATATAATAAGGGCTGATATTATTTTGTCATTGGTCTAAGGCGGCCGCTGAGGGTGACGGCCTGGGTTCAATTGCTTTATTGATCAGTGGTTTTTCTATAAAATTCTTAGTAACAGCTCGGAGTTTAGTAATGGTCTGGTTTAAGTACTATCGCCCAATTCAATATCTGGCCACTGGCTGCAATACCGAGCGCTTACCTACGCTCATCAACCAATAGCATCGCAGCATTGGGGTATTTGCTGATCCCCTTGCCCTCCCTTGCCTTTTGTAATTGAAAAAATGTTATTGTTCTTTAATATTGGTCATCCAAAAAGGATCCTTTTCTGTTTTAGTATTGGTTAAAGAAAAAGGGCGGTGAATAGCTGTGGACATCGTATGCACGGGAATTTGTTTTCAAATTGGCTAGATATTGAGTTGGCTGATTGTAAATTTGGGAAATAGGCTTAATTGAAATGAATTAGACTACTTGCAGGAAAATATTGTGATTAATCCTGCAATCTTAATGTCAGTCTGATACTTTTAAAACTGTCATGCAATGATGCCACTAGCCAGTATGAATTTAACAACATACATATTGTCACGCCTGATATCCCTTAGGGTAGGCAGAGACTATAGATTTCCACTTGCTACGATCCTGGTACGCAATTTGGTTGAATGTAATAGTTTGTTAATGTAAATATATTTTAGTAGGTAACCTATTATGTGGCCTCAGGGCGTATGAATACGCTGTTCGCAGTCTTTTTGGACAAAAATATATTTTTTCCTTAAGTTCTCTTTCAAAACAAAAATGCAGGCAGTTCGTCCACATGAAAATACATAAAATATTTTTCGCAACCCCCGCTCTATTCAACCCCACGCGTCTTGCTCCTGCCGTAGTTCACGCGCGAATGACCACGCACAATACAATTTGATTTCGCAATGTACGTCTACCCTCTTCTTGTGCACAATTTCACTCGACAACAATAAGTAAATTGGTCCTTTTGTGGGAAATTCAAGATAATTTTCTAGTTCAAACTAGTGGAAATATTGCTTGTTAGTTGCTTTTGTTAATAAAATAGCTCATTTTAGTTCTTTTTTTTTAGTAAACTGAGATATTATTTATCTTTATTAATGGTAAAGTCGCTCAGCGTGCTATGGAGCGTGCTATGCTCGGAGTCTCACTGAAGGACAGAATCCGCAATGAGATTATCCGCCATAGAACCAAAGTTACCGACATAGCGCACCGGATTAGCAAGCTGAAGTGGCAATGGGCTGGCCATATCTGTAGAAGAACCGACAACCGTTGGGGTAGACGTGTTCTCGAGTGGAGACCGCGACTCGGCAAACGTAGTGTACGACGCCCTCCGGCAAGATGGAGTGATGATTTACTGGCAGAAGCTGGATGCAAAAAGCGGAGGACAGGGTGAAATGGCGCACACGAGGGGAGGTCTACGTATGGACTAGTATAGGCTGATAACATACATATAACATATACCATCACGCCTGTATTCCCCGAAGGGTTAGGCAGAGGTGTATTAATGTACACCCACATTTCGCCGGTATGTTTAGGTTCCATGTAATAGGGGGCGAGCCTATTGCCATTAACCGGGCACAAATCCAGACTCCAAGCTGCTACTGGGAATTTCATAGAAAAACCTAATAACACTTTGCTCGACCTGGGAATCGAACCCAGGACCTCTAGCGTAGCAGTCGCGCTTGGGACCACTAGACTAACGAGGCAGTATAGGCTGATGATGATGATTAATGATAAAACACTGATATTCATTTCCATGTCTCTTCTGGACATGGAAGAGACATAAAAGTAGAATAAATGTTGTTGAAATGCGTTCCTTGCGTAGTATGTGCGGTGTAACTAGGAATGAGAGACTGAAAAATAGTGTGATAAGACAACGTTGCGGACTGAAAGATGATATAGTGACACGTATTGAAAGGAATATGCTAAGATGGTTTGGGCATGTCGAGAGAATGAATGAAAGACGATTAACGAATAGAATTTATAAGGCGAATGTTAGTGGCAGCGTCGGGAGAGGTCGCCTTAGAAGGACGTACACCGATCTTATCGGCGAGGTTCTCCAAAAAGGTTAGGTGCGTAGTACTCGCAACCGGCGCGTGTGTATGAAAAGATGTATGAATGTGGAAGAAGCGAAAGAGATATGCAAGAGTCGTAGCAAGTGGCAGTCCATAGTTTCTCCCTACCCCTGTGGGAAAAAGGCGTGAGTGTATGTATGTATTCATTTCCATCTGATTAGATCGGAAACCCACCCTTATTGGGAAAAGACTGTATGAAAAAACAGTGATAGGCATATGGACTGCCAAATCGTAGGTTTCGAGTTCGAATCCAAGGCAAGAACGTTAAAATTTCCACAATCATGTGCGTATTAATTATACCTACATAACATTACATACCATCACGCCTCTATTTCCCGAAGGGTTAGGCAGAGGCGTACTAAATGTACCTACACCCACGCTTCGCCGGTATATTTAGGTCCCATGTAATAGGGGGCGAGTCTATTGCCGTTAACCGGGCACAAATCCAGACTCCGAGCTGCTACTGAGAATTTCATACAAAAACCCAATAACAATTTGCTCGACCTGGGGATCGAACCCAGGAACTCTAGCGTAGCAGTCGCACTTGGAACCACTAGACTAATGAGGCAGTCAGTCCGTCAGCATTGATTATAACTCGCTTCAAACGGTGAAGGAAAACATCGTGAGGGAACCTGTATGCCTGAAACATTTTCTCGACAATCCCTCTTATTTTAGACATTGTAGAAGAAGTAAAAGTTGTTGTGGTAGGGCCACGCTGTTCGCAGCATGAATGGGCCGGCTTGACCGAGGAAATACCACACTCTCGCAGAAGACCGACGTCCAAGTAGTAGCGTTTCGTTACTGCGCTTCGTTCGGTGAGCGAGAGGGCCGGAGGCCCAATTCCTCCCCCAATCCCCTTCCTTCTCCTTTTCTCCTTCCCCTCCCTTTCCCTAAATAGGCTCAGCAACGCATCTGCAACTCCTTTGGTTTTGCAGATGTCTATGGGCGGCGATGACTACTTACCATCAGGTAGCTCGCCTGCTCGTTTGCCGAGTTATCCCATAAAAAAAAGACATGTATCTACTGCTTATTATAGATAATAACTACAGATTTTCCAGCAGCTTCGCCTGCAATAAGGCCACGATATCCGTACGGAATAATAAATACCCTATATTATTCGGAAATAATACCTATAGCTTTCTAATGGTGAAAGAATAATTAAAATCGGTTCAGTAGTTTCAGAGTTTATCGACTACAAGCAAATAAACAAATATTTTCTCCATATAGTATTTGTTGTATTAATGTTAAGTTTAAAATGATTTTGGTTGAGTCAGGACTTGCATTTTATGAAAATAAGATAATTGTTCCAAATCTCATACAAATTTCTTGAAAAGCATTTATAACCGCTTTCCATGACTTATATCCTAGTGGAATAAGTTCTATCCAATGTGACAAATATTCTATTACAACAAGATAAGGCTTTCTTTATACACTTACTAACACCAGAATGACTATTAATAATATAGGTATAGGTATTAATATAGGTTTCTTGTAGTGCCCAAACGACTACAACGTGGGGTTTTTCAAAAAGGGTGTGAAAAGATTTTTGCAGGTTCGGCCACGTGCGAGTGATATGGTTTCTGCATTGCAGGCGGGCCCTATGCTTGTTTGCCAAAAAAAGCTAAGTAAAACTTTCGCTGATTAAAGATTAAATAAATTTCTGTATTAATTACTCAACCTTAAAATTTCCGCACGAAATAAATGTTAATAATACCGTTAAAATGATATTAAAGTACCTACTTTGATATCATTTTAGCGGTTAAAGTAATAAAGAAATTCGAATACCAAAATACAAACCACTTTATTCCATTAAAATCTATTTCCAACAAAAACACATTATTAGTCCACGCAAAATCATCCACAGTCAATCATCGATTGCTTACATAACAATAATCATTTCGATTTTGACTGACAGACTTGTGCCCACCCCCAAACACAGCACACCCCTATTTACGGACCCGGAAACAGAAATGTCTATATTTTTTTCAAAAAACCGCAGTCGCGACAGACGCGCGGCGCCCGCGCAGGCGGCTTCAAAATTTGAATTTGAAATTGGAACGTAATGGCGACCCTGGCGGCCACTATTAAAAATAGATCATAGACACGGATCAAATGATTTCGTATAATTTTCTATCGTTTAATGCTTGATCTCTTTGTAATTCTATTTTTTGTGGACATTTTTAAGTATAAGGTAAACGTATGTATAAGATAAACTTGTCTGGGAATGTCTTAAGAGCATTGGGAAAAACTGCATCATGTTACAAATATGGGAAAATTTTATGTATGGTCAGTGACCTTTCCAGTTCTGGCATTAGTTACAAAATTTAATCAGAAATTTATTCGCTGTGGGTAATATCCTCTCCCACGATTAGAATGCAACCTATGCAAAAATGTGCAGTATGCAGGTGCATACATATATGACTATTGTTGCCATCCTTTTCGTTTCCCTACAATTTTTGCAAATTAGAGCAGGAAAAATATAGTTTTACGAATTTCCATGATAAAAAAAATCGCCGGGTTAAAGGTTTATTTACAAGATTGCCGTTATTGTGATAAGGAGCCGACATATTAACCATTTCTTCTATACGAATACCAAATTATATTTTATTTCATTCAAATTACAGTTTGTTCGAAATAAGTAAGCCGATCGGAAGTTAGCCGTTCCGAACTACCGCGGTGATAAAATCGTTTAATTACGTGTTTTATTACATAAATATCCAAATTAGTAAACAAACTAATTAGAAATGTGAAACATATACGACTCTAATTATCTTTACATCGACTCTTTCTATTAAAATTTACCACTTCTAAACCACTTGCAAACAACATCCGATCGGCTTACTTATTTCGAACAAACTGTAGTAAGGAGCAAAGATTAGAACTTAACTAAATACCTCAAATTTATTATGAAAAAAGTACGCTAATAATACATTTATTTTCGATTTTTAATTGTGTTTTCTTTATAAATGTTCGATTGTTGTATTTCTATCAGTGCAGTCATATTGAATATTTTTTTTGCTTATCCGAGAAGATATCTATCATACTTTTTTAAATTCTTCTAACTGTTTACTTCTTCCCAACTTCTCTTAACCCTTCAGCACAAAAAATGTAACACATAATATAAACCTAACATAGGTACTATCACGCCTGTATTCCCCAAAGGGTAAGGCAGAGGTGTAACAATGTAGGTGCACCCAAATTTCGCCGGTATGTTTAGGTCCCATGTAATAGGGGGCGAGCTTATTGCCATTAAACGGGCACAAATCCAGACTCCGAGCTGCTACTGAGAATTTCGATGGAGCTTAGGAGCACTATACCAATGAGGCAGTCACGTCACAGACCGAGATCCGTTGGTCGCAAGTTGATCCTTTGACCTACCGCCATTTCATCCAACCTGAGTTGATTGAATATGGGCTTTTATGAAAATTGAAAATAAAATCTTAATTTTGCGCATTTTTGTGATTTTACTTAAGAAGAACTATCAGGACTCCCTGCCTGCCTGCTCCCTTGTAAGAAAAAATAAGACATGGTCAACCCCCCTAAATCGTCTTACGTACCGACCAAATGAATGGCGCTTTACTACTTAGTAGATATATTTTTAACTTTTTTCACCTCTGCCGAGCTCCCTGCCCGCCGCCGTAACAGATAATCACAGGAAATGTTTTCGTCTCATGAATATTAAACTAACTTTTTGGGATGTAACGTAATTCTTAATGTCGGACGGCGCCTAAACTAATTATGGTAATGTTGTAGTCTAGACATATTATGCTTACGCTTTCCTTAAACCGTGATGGTCTAGTAGTTAGGACATTGTCGGTCGTACACGGCTTCAAATCTGGGGCGAGCAACTTTTTAAGTTCATGTAAACTGCCTCATTAGTCTAATGGTACTAAGTGCAGTTTGAAGCGGCGGTAGCCTAATGGCTAAGGCGTCGGACTTGCGATCATGTGGTTGCCGGTTCGAAACCCACCCATTGCACTACCGACGTGGACCCACTCGTAATACAAGCATTTACAGTTTGTTCAAAATAAATAAGCCGATCGGAAGTTAGCCGTTCCGAACTACCGCGGTGGTAAAGTCATTAAATTAAGTGTTTTAATACATAAATATCGAAATTAGTAAACAAAATAATTAGAAATGTGAAACATATACGACTCTAATTATCTTTACACGGACTCTTTCTATTAAAATTGACCACTTCTAAACCACTTGCAGACAACTTCCGATCGGCTTACTTATTTCGAACAAACTGTAGCTTAGTACGAGGGGTTAACAAGATTACTAGTAATGTGCGACCCACATGGCAAGTAAGCTTTTTTTTTTTTTTTTAAAAAAAAAGTTTTTGGTAGTAGTGTCGTGCTGGCTTGTCTATGCCAGCTTTAATAGGTCGGTACGACTGAGGAAGTACTTACCTACTACCCTCCCACAGAATATCGACGTTGAATAGCAGTATGCATACAAGTTCCTCCCTCAGGCGCCTTTCTTCTCCTTTTCTCCTTCCCCTCCCTTTTCCTTAAATAAGCTCGGCAACACATCTGCAACTCCTTTGGTTATGCAGATGTCCATGAGCGGCGATGACTACTTACTAACACGAAGCTGGCCTGCTCGTTTGCCGAGTTATCCCATAAAAAGTAGTCCTAAGCGCGACTGCTACGCTGAAGGATTTAGTTACGATTTCCAGGTCGAGCAAAGTGTTATTTGGTTTGTCTATGTCATTCTTAGTACCTAGCGGCTCGGAGTTTGGATATTAGCCCGGAAAATGGTAAAAAGCTCGCCCCCTATTACCTACATGGGACCTAAATGTATCAGCGAACTGTAGGTGGTCTTTAAGTACACCTCTGCCTAGCCTTGGGGAATACAGGCGTGATGATGGTCTATATCTAAAATTTTTTTAAAGATCATCTATTCTCTGACGTAGCCGTCCCGCTTGAGACCACGAGACTTATGAGGCAGTAAATTCACACAGCTTAAAATCATAGAGAAGAGAACGAATAAGCATACTTATATCAATTTATTTGCATACCTGTACTTACTTGAAGTATTCATACACAGTTCACATTTATCATATTTTTCATTCCAAATTAACCACTGTTTTCACGTGTTATTTATTTAAAAAAAATATCACACTATAAAAATCTCCCATCATAACCAAAAAGGTTTTATAGTTCACAACAAACATTTTGCAATAATTTGAATTTTAATAACAAAACACAATCGTCATAAGCAAACGGTAGCGAGTTCCAAATTTGAAATTCAGTCTTTGATAAGGAACGAGAACATTTTTAAATCGGGTCTCACATCACAACCAAAAAGGTTTCATAGTTCACAACACAAACTTTTTTGCAAATATTTTGAACATTTATGCGTTATATTTATTATCTGTTTCACTTTTCACGAGTCTGTCTGTCCCCATCGCGGGTTAGTACCGTAATGATACGACACTATTCACCGTGCGGTTTTCTACCCAATTATAATGGTGTACAATTTGTGTGAGCAAAGAGCAATAATTTGAGGTCAATACCAATTTAGTGTCGTGGTTATTATTTATAATGCGGCCGTCAATACGGGGATATTGTTGGGCTTCAAAAATTGGTTAGGCAAATAAAGTTTTGGTTATAAAATTATTGATTGTCAAAAGAAAATTCCATATCATACCTACTAAAAAAAAAATTCGTGCGTGTCATTGCTTATTTTGCTTGCTTTGATTGCGGTTTTTTCTTCCGATTATCATGTTTTTTATAATTCTACTATAGTAAAACGCAATAGCGTAGTTTGACAATCAACAAGATTTAAGCCAATAGGCAGAAATTGAGAAAAGTATTCCGTAAATATAAATAATTTAAGTTAATAAAAGACTCCTTCCTTAATTTCCCTATGGTGTTTCTCGCCAAGCTGCATAATCTAAGTAGGTAGGTCAACAATTAAAGAGTAATTTACAGTTTACAGTATTTAAAGAAACAAAAAATATATATATTATCTACTTCATATTTTAGGCGCTAAATGATAAGAAATTCCATTTTTAAATACAATTTTAAAACTGATCTTGCTTGGCTGTATAGTGACGTCAGTGCCTTAAAATGCATTACAAAAAAAAAGCTCCTCATTTCGTATTCCCGCGCTTTATAACCTATATTCAAAAACAAATTGTTTCTGCCCAGGACAGATGGGTATCGGCGTGATTATATTTCTAATCCGTCATTAGGCCCAAACAAGTCTAGTTTTAAGACGAAAAGCGTTGAATTATCATAATGATAATGTTGGTAGGATACAGAGTAGGCAACAACAGAGGTAACTAATAAAAATTAAATGCTGTTCGTTGGAATGGTTGGTAGGGTTTTCAGAGAATGAAAAAATGGAAAAGATGTTCGGAAAATAGGAAAATACGAGAAATAATTGAAGTGTTTTTTATGTGGGAGAACAATTACAGCTGGTGACATCAACTGCTGAGTGAATATCTCTTTCTTGTCAAATCAATCAAGACAAATACGGTTTTAGGCTACGTTCCTCCTGTTAAGTACATTGGACGCTTTAGACACTAAGCTACCGCGTCAATAGTGGATGGATTGTATTTGTCTTTCACCTTTATATTATTATATTTAAAGATATTGTAGCATTCGTTGATATCAATATTATAAGGAATCATCTGACCCAACGGACAATCTCCTGTTTTAGCTATAAATATTCAATTCAAACTGGAATAAAAAAAACGCATGATGGTTGGAAATATTAGAAAACGTTACGAATAGGTAGTCGTTCAGTTTTCTCATATTTTTCAAAAGCCTTGCGTAATTTTCTTTCTTTTTTTTCTGTAAGAAACCTTTTACATCATCGTCATCAACCTATTACATTGTCCCACTGCTGGGCACGGGTCTCCTCTCAGAACGAGAGGGATTAGGCTATAGTCCACCACGCTAGCCTACTGCGGGTTGGCAGACTTTACAAAGTATTAGAAACTTAAAAAAAATTGATGAAATTGGTAAAGTCGTTCCCATGTTATGGCGTGACAAAGGAAAATAGGGATTCATTTTTATATATTAAAAAAAATAGATATTTCAAGATCTCTTTGTTTTTATTACTCTGTGGTGTGACGCCAGTCATATGTTGTTACTCATGTCTACATGAAAAATATGTCCCTACATACAATAACGAAGTCGTTGTTTGTCTGTATGTCTATACATACAGACAGAATATTATCAATAAGAATTAGTAAAAGTTTTTTTTCCTACGTATGATTAATTGACGTGAGATTATTTAGGTTTTGTTGAGAGGCCGTTTGTAGATACATAGTGCGTTGAAAAGAAATAGGATCACCATTAACACTTACTGCAGGGTACATATCTCCTTTTTGTATGAGATGGGATAGTCTATCATGCTAGTGCGTGTTGGAACTTTACAAGCCCCGTCGAGAAAATCTCTTAACATACAGATTTTCTTAATTTGTTTTCCTTTACCAAATAGTATGATGCTATAGTATTGTAACTTCATTTCTTTGCTGAAATTTCTTGTCGTGGCAATAAATTAAAGATTTTTTAGAATTTAAAATAATCGTTTGCGACTTAACCATGTTAAAATTTACATGCAAAGAAATACCAGAAATTACATATCATATCCGTCGCCAAAGGGTTAACAGTATATTATTTAGTTAATTTCCGTTCCCTCGCAAGCAAAGCCACAGGTAGAGCTAAGTATGTAAAAGATTTAAAGTTAATCATATTCGTTACATGGGGCCAAACTAAAAATTATGAATATTAAACTTGTACGCCATTTTGGATTACTTGACCGTATTTAATAACAATAATGTTACTCATTATGTTTTAGATTTTGGTTGTTAAGGCGACATTCCACGGTAAGCGATGCTAAGCGATTAAATACTTTGAATCATCCTCCTAGCCTTTTTTTTATGATATATCTCGGCAAACGAGCAGGCGAGCTACCTGATGGTAAGTAGTCATCGCCGCCCATGGATATCTGCAAAACCAAAGGAGTTGCAGATGCGTTGCTGAGCCTATTTAAGGAAACGGGAGGGGAAGGAGAAAAGGAGAAGGAAATGGACTGAGGGAGAAATTGGGCCTCCAGCGCTCCATACTCACCGTACGAAACGCAACAGTATGCATACTGCTACTTGACGTTGATATTCTGCGGGAGGGTAGTACTTCCCCGGTCGTGCGACCCATTCATGCTCGTATGTAGACATTCTAGCAGGCACTACTACTGCTCCTTTCCGATTTATACTGAGGTTGGCTTCTATAATCTGATACGGCTGAATATCAGTATTTTACATAAAGCATCTGCCAAGCACTGATCAATTTCTGGGCAACACCGATATTCGAAAGATAGGCTGGCTTCCAGGTCGTTTTGGCTTCTGATTACCACTAACGATTGCTATAGGTGATCGTATGACAATCAGGATCGACGGCTTTTTGTGCTTTCCGAGGCACAGATGGGTCTCACTGTGTTAGAATGATCACCATACGGGATACTCGGCTCATTTCGACAACAAGCGCACTTGGACATTTTAAACAGCGTACAGATCTACTAACATGCGTTAAACACCTCCTCCGCAGCGCTATCAGCTGAAAGAGTACAGAGAAGGAAGATAATGACCATTGCCATCCAGCGTGGCAATGCAGACATTGCTACAATGGATGGCATTGCTGAATCTCTGACCACAGATAAGCCTGTGGCACCTGAAGCGTCAAAGCTTGTGCATCATGCTTACCTAAATTACCTTACCTACCTACGGGTGCTGTCTGTCGGAACAGGTCTGTTATTATATACCATATCAATCCGGATTCTGAATTGATATCTTTTTGAAAGACAAAAGGATACCATTTGGAATTATTGATCCCGAATTATTATCAATATCAGCATCTAATACTGATGCTCTAATACAGTGTCAGTATAAGTATGGTGTTAAATTCTCACATTGATAGAACAAAATTTTAAACTGATGAAAAATATTTTTATTTAAAAGAGTATCTAGAGAGTTTCTTGCTAGCTCTTCGGCATAAGACCTACTACTTGGAACCATGCAATTAGCTTTGACATTACAAGAGTACGTACTCTAATTTGAAAGGGGCGATGGCTAATATATTTATATATTACCACGATATTTTTTATCGCTTTATATCTTTATATCTTTGGTAGTAGTAGAAAACATACCTAAAATATTTCGGTAACAATCATTTTGTAAATTATAAACGTTATGATTTTTATGTGGGAAAATATGAGATATTTTAATTTTGTATAGGTATCATATTTTCAGAGAAACATTATAGTTATTTTTATTTTATGATACCTATTTTATTAAGTATAATCATTGTCAGTTTTAACTGGGGTTAACAATGTAGCCCAATGGCTAAGAGATAATTACACTCGCACCTTTTTCCCATAGGGGTAAGTAGAAAATACAGAACGCCATTTGCTATGATTCTTGCATACCTATTTCTTTTGCTTCGTCCACAAACATACATGCGCCGGTTGCGGGTACTATGTCGATATAGCATACCATCACACCTGTTTTCCCGAAGCATTAGGCAGAGGTGTACTAATGTACGCCCACACTGCACTGGTATGTTTAGGTCCCATGTAATAGGGGGAGCCTATTGCCATTAACTGGGCACGAATCCAGAGCTGCTACTGAGAATGTATCATAGAAAAACCTAATAACACTTTGCTCGACGCTCGACCTGGGGATCGAACCCAGGACCTCTAGCGTATCAGTCGTGCTCTTCAATAAATGCCCAGGTCAAACAAACTGAAATTCTAACAAGCAGCTCGGACTTAGAATTTTATTAGTTTGCCCGGTTAATGGCAATAGGCTCGCCCACTTAGCCTTAAATAGGACCAACAGCAAGCAGTACCTACGCCTCTCTCATGTTCCTCTCTACATGTAGATATTTTGTAAATTGGGAATCAAACCTCACACAGTTGAGGAAAGCTTGGATTGACGATTACTTAGGCATATCAACAATAAAAACATAAACATTGTTGAGTAGCAAATAGTGGGATATGGACATAATATGTTAAAATCAATAAAAGATATGCACAGCATTTACAATATTTAAAGTTGAGTACAAAACTAATATTAAAATTATCAGTATCTGCAATTAATAAGCTTCACAATAGAATTTAAAACCACATAACAAAAATATGCACAAACAGGTTGTTGTATTAAATAATTTTATGAAACTAAATCATTATATAAATATTAACTAATTGTATGAATATTAATTTTGTCTATTGTTTCCAATATCTTTATTCATTATAATTTAAATATTACTTAGTAGGTAATACTTATTTAAATGGGTAAATTATGAAAACATTATATCTTGCGTGTTTTCTATAAAAGGTACCTACCTAGTTAGTAAAAGATGTCTGTATTATTGTTTAGAATCTACTAATTACTATAATTATCATCGCTGTAATTATCAGGGTGACAAGCAGTGACGTTAACGAGTTACATATCTATAAAAAATATATAGTCTGCTTCATTAGTCTAGCCTTTTGAACGCCAGAGAATAACGTATCGCCGTACCCCTGACGCCAGGCCACTTTTTCTGTCAAATTACACAAGGTAGTGAAAACACACTAAAGTAATGATTAAATTGTTTATTTCATAAAATGGGCGACGTATATTTTGTCATATATTTGTGACGTTGGCGTTCAGGGTAAGATTTCGTTTGTCACATATATGTGACAATGGCGTTCAAAAGGCTAGTGAACTCTAGTGGTTCTAAGGGCCACTGCTACGCTAAAGATCTTGGATTTAATCCCCAGGTCAATGAAATTGTTATTGAGTTTTTCTATGAAATTCTCAGTTGCAGCTCGAGTCTGGATTTGTGCCCGGTTAATGGCAATAGGCGCGCCACTTATTACATGGGACCTAAATATATCCGCGAAGTGTGGGTTTACTGGATAAATACACCTCTGCCTCACTCTTCGGGGAATACAGGCGTGATGGTAAAATGTTAATTCATAATCATAGTCATTGAAACTAATTTGTAAATCTTTTTTATTCCCAAATGAGAAGACTTATTACTCTATTGACAGCTACTATAATATAATGTAAATTATTATTATAATTATGAACCATAACAGCTATTGTATCCTATGTTAACAAATAAATATATTTTTTTCATTGAGTATATAATATTAGCTACAAAATTATGAATTAAAAAAAAATACATGATAAATATCGATTTAACAGCGCCATCTAGCGTCGAGTAGCGCAACACAACCCTACCAGCGCTGCGTCACGGTGCGGCAGCTTCACGAACTAAAAGCCGCCATACATCAAAATGGCTTGTAACCATAATTGGTTCAATTTGCTTATTAAAATAGATTTATTTTGTGTTTACACTATAATAAACTAATGTTTGTTTTACTAGCACTATTAACTGTTACATGGCACGGTAATTATTTTGTTGTAATATGAAAATGGTGTTTAGTACCCAATTAATATTAAGATGTGTAATAAATCATTTGTTTTGATGCTAATACCACTTATTTACAAATTTCATCAGCAATAACAATGTAAACTGACTTTAGTTGTATAATGTTCTTTGTTATTTATGTATTTATATCATTGTTAATAGTTGCCGTCATTTTTGTTCTTATTTAGGTACATATCTAATAAATTTTGATACACTCTTTTCCAACCTAATAATATAAGCATACTATCATAATATATATTTGATTATACAGTATTTAGAAACAAATATTAAATATATAAAAATCTTGTGTCACAGTGTTTGTTATCGAACTCCTCTGAAACGGCTTGACCGAATTTCATGTTTTTTTTGTGTAGGTTGTAGGCTATTTTTTGTACCCCTATCCTCTTCCCCTCTTTTGTATCACCATGTTAGCATGGCATAACAACGTTTGCTGGATCAGCTAGTATATAATAGGTATAAGTCTTGATTTTTTTCAAAGAACAAAGTGAAGAGTAGATGTCGCAGTACTAGGTTGAAAGTTTATTCTCATTTAGTTCGGAAAAATGATTGATTTGATTTTCTCGTAATGATACCTATAATGCAGTTTAAGTATATTATTTAGATTAGGCGTGAATTTTGCGGCTACAATATTATGGAGAACGTCCGTCGGTCTAAGTATTGTGGTCGTCACTTGTTGAGCTACTTATGGCCAGTTTCAAATAGCAAATATATCGGTGTAAACTAGAGATAGAATTTTGACATAAGTTGTATAATAATGTCAAAATTTTATCTCTGGTAAGTAAGCCAATCTACTTACAGATTTTTTATTGAAACTGGCTGTTGGACTTCAAGTCTAAACCCTGCGGCTACCATAGGGATCATCAACAGCCTATACTGGTCCACTGCTGAACTTAGGCCTCTCCTGGTGAACGCCACAGAGCCGATCTTCGGCTTTCCTCATCCAGTCACTACCAGCTGCCTTCCGCAAGTTGTCATTCCACCTGGCCGGCGGGCGCCCTATACTACGTTTGCCTAAACGCGGTCCCCACTCGAGAACGCATTGCTTGCTTTGGGATGAACCCTTTATTTCACCAGTGGCCAAAAATATACAGGCTGAAAATGTAGTCACCCCTGAAAGGGGTGATTCTACCCGTCGTAACAACAACTTTAGTGAAGATTGGTGAAAAATAAATACATTTTCCTATACAAAGGTAAACAGACCACATTTTTTTTATGGGATAACTCGGCAAACGATCAGGTGAGCTACCTGATGGTAAGTAGTCATCGCCGCCCATGGACATCTGCAAAACCAAAGAAGTTGCAAATGCGTTGCCGAGCCTATTTAAGGAAAAGGGAGGAGAAAAGTAGAAGGACCCTTCCTTCTACTTTTCTCCTACTGAGGGAGAAATTAGGCCTCCGGCGCTCCACACTCACCGTACGAAACGCAACAGTATGCATACTGCTACTTGGCGTCGATATTCTGTGGGAGGGTAGTACTTCCCCGGCCGTGCCGACCCATTCATGCTGGCATGTAGATTCCAGCAGACACTACCATTACAAAATATGTATGACAAGTCGTTTTGCTTTTAGAAAGAAAGAAAGAAAAAGATTTATTCGGTCACACGCAGGAGACCAAAATAAAAAAAAAAGTTTGAGAAAACAGAAAAAAAAAGACCTGCATGAGAACCGAACAGGCCCTATCTCAGCATATTGCTATTGTAGCGCTGATTTTCAGAGTATCTCTTTTCAAGTATCTGTTATAGGTTTAATAGAGAAAGTTAGTCAGTATGAAGGGTAAATTCACCCCTTTAACAGTTGCTCCCTGCACCAGTTAAAGCAACTAAATCAGCATCCTATATAAACAATATTTAATACACTGCTTTTTCTCAATTCCTCCATTAGTATTAAGCACGCAATGCCGACATACAACACTAGACTATTGCTAAATAACAAAATAAAATACACAGACTTTTGCTCGGAGAATGTGGTCGCCCAAATGTCGTGCCACGAGCGAACAGGGACGTACTTATTTGAATTTATTTGGGGCTCTTGACAAGTACTGCAATGTATTGTTTGAATCCATGAACAAACCAATATAAAATGTGAAGATAATGACATAAGTTTTAATAGGGACTATATATATTTCATATTAATACTTATGATAAAATTTTAACACCAGTGTAGGTACATATTTTGTACTTAATTAAAATTGTAACGACAGAAGTTTTTATAAAATCTATACATCAATTAACTTTACAATTTTTGCTTCTCCGTCTGTCTGTATGTTTGTAGGCGCATCACGCAAAAACTATTGTACGGAATTGGATACAGTTGTATTGCTGGTGGTCTATGAAAAAAAAATCCGATGCATGTTTCATGTTGATACGCTGCCTAGAAGCCGAATCTATAGTAGGTAAGTAAATCTTTTGGGGACCCGAGTGAAACCGCAGGCAACTGCTAGTATCTAGACAAAATAATTTAGTATAGAATAGATAATATATAGGTAAATAATATTCATGAAGCTTGTTATAGTTATAAGTATATTTCTAAATAGATATTGTCATTATCATTTGCCGTCGGTAAAATAAATCTCAGAGAATGCCAGTACCTACTTATATCTTAATGTTTTTAACATACCATCACGCCTGTAATTCCCAAAGGGCTAGGCAGAGGTGTACTAATGTACGACCACACTTCGCCGGTCCCATTTGATTGGGGGCGAGCCTATTGCCATTAACGGGCCCAAATCCGGATTCCGACCTGCTACTGAGAATTTCATAGTTTTTAACAATATTCTAATAGAACGTCACAATCAATTCAGTTACCTATTGTCCCATTGTTGGGCACAGGTCTCTTCTCTGAATAAGAGGGCTCAGGCTATATTCCACCACGCTGGCCTTATGCGGGTTGGCAGACTTCAAATCCAGCGAAAAAATCTCTCAGGCATGCATGGTTTTCTGTCACCATTTTAGCGAGTACCAAGAGAGACCTATGTTTTGGAAGTACAGAGTATTGAAATAGGCATTTACTGCTATACAGCCTGTCACGGTCCTGGCGAATGTCACGAATCCCATGCCATGGCGAGGGAAGGCAAAAGTGAGGTTTTTAGTCGCCACGACTCCGACATACTCCGTCGCTTCCCGGGGTGGAAAACGATCTATGTGGATTCTCCGTACCCCGAAAAAAAAAACACTACTTTCATTGCATTCTTTCACACCTGTAAGCCCTCGAAGGGTTGGGCAGTATGTGAGGTCCCATGTAATAGCGAGTCTATTGCCACGAATCTAAAATTCGAACTTAACTATATTTTATTAAAAAAAACTGCTAACCACTGTCCTTGACTAGGGAATCGATCAGGACCTCATGCTCTGAAGCCGTTCTTACGGTCACTAGGATATTAAGGCAGTTCTCTGCTTTTTATACTTAATAAGTGGTTGTCAACATAATTATTGATAACGTATCAATTGTTGAATCGCCCGCTTATATGACGGTATGTAGTATTTAGCATAAATTGAAATCCTGGTGGTATTTACGTCATAAATGTCCCTATAACAAACCTTAATTAGTTTTTTACATAACATACCATCACGCCTGTAATCTTTAAAGGGTTAAGCAGAGGTTTTTTTTATGTTTAGACGTCGGTGAAAATCAGACGAGTCACCTGATTGTAAGTGGTCATCGCTGAGACACCTGCAACATCGGAGGAGCTGCTGATGCATTACCAGACCGTAAGGAGAAGGAAGGGGACTGAGAGAGGAATTGGGCCTCCGTCGCTCCGCACTCACCGTACGAAACGCAACAGTAGGTATACATAATTATATACTTCGACTTGACGTCGATATTCTGTGGGATGCTAAAACTTCCCCGGTCGTGCCGACCCATTCTTGCTGGCATGGCAAGCTAGCAAGACACTACTACTACAATTAAAAAAAAAAACACTGCCCCATTCCAGGATTTCAACTCGATTTGACCCGGAACAATATTTATTACGTGCTGGTTCGAACACACAACCCGTGGCATACAAACCGATACCATCACGCCTATTCTCCTCAAAGGGTTAGGCAGAGGTGCACTGAAAACACGCACTGTTCGCCGGTATGTTTAGGTCCCATGTAATAGGGGGCGAGCCTATTGCCATTCACCGGGCACATATCCAAACTACGAACTACTTAACTAAGTATCTACATTTACTAAACTTAACTTGAACAGTAAGACCGGTATTTTTTTTAATCAGTCTAATGGCTTACTTTGTCAGGATGAATAAGAAATTAAACTAGGTATGTGCCTGCATCATTGCCATATAAGTATACATAGTGTTTCCTTCCGCTCATTCTTACAAGCTAGCCGCTTGATCGACTATGTATGCAGTTTGTAGGCTTGATTTAATTTCTAATGGTGTTTAAATCTAGGCCAATGTAGACTGT
This sequence comes from Subacronicta megacephala, assembly GCA_958496365.1. NCBI lineage: Eukaryota > Metazoa > Arthropoda > Insecta > Lepidoptera > Noctuidae > Subacronicta > Subacronicta megacephala. Next base: position 4,047,163 of record OY292540.1, on the reverse strand, counting down.
GACTGTTTACCTTACTGCGCGAGAAGGTTTTGCGAGTGTATGTACCTATGATTGTATATTTTATTACGAGCATCCTAAACCGAACATTATGCATGAAGAGGTTAGTCTGTCCGTGTCCGTTTGTCCCTTGTTTTGACATGAAATGAAATGATGAAATGATATTTATTTCTGTAAATAGATCTTTTCAGGACACTTTTACAAGTTGGTTTTTTACATTTTTTTTTAACTAGATGGCGCCGACGTTTCCTATCTGAGGACCTCTGAGAAGAAACGTCGAAACAAACTCAGAGAATCATGGTCTCTTTTAAAGTCCAGACAATAGTTGTTGTTAGATACCTATGCGAGTTTAACAATGTAGGGCAAAATCTGAACAGGCCTTTTGAAGAAAGAGCCATAGCAGCTTTGAGTTGACCTGTCCTAACTGACGGCACGCATACATCAGTCATCGTGTAGCTCAACCATTTTATAGGGAGCTCAACGAACCGTCGCACAACGTTACCAGATCAGCAGGACATTTGTGTAGGTCATGTGAAATACCTACTCAAAACTGTCAGAGAAGTTTATTATACTATGTAAAACAGAAGCAATATCAAAGATGGCAAGCTTCAGCTTTTTACACAATACCATTTTAATGCGAATAATATATTAAAAAATTAATAAATTCAGTGACATCCGTTGAAAATGGAAAATGCCTAAAAAATACAAAAAAAAAGATGACTGGAATTGATTGACAGAATCTATGTACCTATGTATACCGCGAATGGAGCCGCAAGCAAAGCTTAGTTTAGCAATATTTCGCCTGCATTAGGAGAGTGCATGCTTAATCATTCATTATCATTAATTATTTCATGTAAATATATTACAAGTAAGTAGTTCATCCCTGTACTTAAAGCCGTGGGATTTGCCATTTGACACACGCCATTTCGTGTAGAGCGGGACAGTTGATGCTCTGTCTCTCTCTACATCTATTTCTATTATCTACATAACGTTGAAGCACGATGGCTGTAGTTGGCACGATACCAACGCTTGTCGACGAATAAAGTATGAGTAGGTAATACCTATTTTTTTTGAAAAACTTTTATCTACAGGAATACGTAAAAACATTCGTATTTTTATCAGTTACTGCGCTTCCATTCGCCTGCCAAAACATTTTTAAGAAAAGCCTGTAGACCTTCTCCAAGGTACAATCTATCTCTATACTAAAATTAATCGAAATTGGTTCAGCGGTTTATGTGTGAAAACGTAACAAACAGACAAGGTACACTCACTTTCGTATTTATAATGTATATTAAACATGGACTGACTTACTGCCCGAATGGTTTAGTGGTCCTCAGCACAGCTGCTGCTGAGCGTAATTTCCTCGGTTGAATTCCTTGGTCAGGTATATTATGATTTGTGCCCGGTTAATGGCAGGCCCCATGCACTGGGTTATTTCTGTTCTAAACTGTTACTGCCTCATTAGTCTAGTGGTCCTAAGTGCGACTGCTACGCTAGAGGTCCTGGGTTAGTTCCCCAGGTCGAGCAAAGTGTTATTGGGTTTTTCTATGAAATTCTCTGTAGCAGCTCGGAGTCTGGATTTGTGCCCGGTTAGTGGCAATTAGCTCGTGCCCTGTTACATGGGACCTAAACATACCGGCGAAATGTGGGTGTAAATTAGTACACTTCTGCGTTACCTTTCGGGGAATAAAGGCGTGATGGTATGTTATGTAAAAAAATAGGATTTAAGACAAGAATTAAGATACCAACATTCTTTATAACTAACTACATACTTGTTTTATATCTTCTTTTTTTAATTGATAATAATTACATATCTGTCGCATGTCAGACGAAAACTGGGCCAAACTGACCACCCAATGGGTCCCACTTAATGGCAGACGACAACGCGGCAGGCCCAGGCGGAGATGGCGGGATGAGCTAGACTTGTATAAAAAAGATTGGTCTTCTACGGCAACAGACAGAGAGAAGTGGAAGAAGAGTGGGGAGGCCTTTGCCCTGCAGTGGGACACTACAGGCTCATAATAATAATAATTACAAAATGCTTGTGATACATTTAGTTATAAGATAATAACAGATAATTAATTATTCTGTGAAGTTGTAGCATTATTTGCATGTCTGTCTGTTATGGTAAGGTGTGCTCTTGGAGTGGTATGCTAATTTTATAGCCAGTTATACTCAAAGTACTGAGACTCAAAGACTCAAAGACTGCCTCGTTGGTCTAGTGGTCTCAATCGCGACTGCTACGCTAGAGGTCTTGGGTTCGATCCCCAGACACACCTTTCGATCCACATCACACTTTGCTCGACAAAGTGTTATTGGGTTTTTGAATGAAATTCTCAATAGCAGCTCGGAGTCTGGATTTGTGCCCGGTGAATGGCAATAGGCGAACTGTGGGTGTACATTAAGTACACCTCTGCCTAACCCTTCGGGGAATACAGGCGTGATGGTATGTTATGTTTATACTCAAAGTATTGTGGATTCGCATCAACTGCATTACGTTAACGAAAAATTAGAGGTCCTGGGCCCCTAGACAATGTCACATCTTCATTATCGATGACGAAGTTAGATTTCCGAAATGTATCGATTTGACATAATTTCATCACGTGACGTATCGAAAGGTTATGCCAATTCCACACATTTCTGATATCTGTTATTGATGATAACGGTGTGACATTGTCTAGGCCCCCTGGGTCCGATCCCCAGGTCGAGCAAAATGTTATTGAGTTTTTCTTAGAATCCTCAGTAGCAGTTTGGAGCCTGGGTTTGTGCCCGGTTAATGGCAATAGGCTCGCCCCCTATAACATGGGGCCTAAACATACCGGCGAAATGTGGGTGTATATTAGTACACCTGTGCCTAACCCTTCGGGGAATACAGGCGTGACGGTATATGTAGTCTATACTCTACCTAAATTATTACCCCTAGGTTAAGCGTTATGAGCTGTCACTATTATTTGGTATAACATTTTGACTATCCCAAGAAATGTCTCCTTCATCGTCATGCGAGTTTGAGAACAGCTGTTCTAGGAACGAGAAAGTCATAAGTAGTACAGAGGCCAGCACATCAAGAGACCACAAAATGACAAATTTTATCAGTTGATTTTGAACTTAATCATCAACATTTTAGGGTTGAAATCATTTGTTGAAATTTGACAGTTTTGTATAAGCTGGTGTGCTGACAACTGTACCTATAAATACTATTTGTTTTTTTTTTATTAGAGGAATGTCTACATAATAATCAGGATATAAACGACCACCCAGATACGTTCCTGTGCAAGTCTCACTTCAACTTAACCCTCCAAAGCGGATTTGTATTTTTCTAAGAGAAGGAACGAGCAATGACCCATCACCCTTGGTTCCTGCTCATCAACCCATTCACTGTCTGTTAAAGACCGGTCTTCTTACAATGAGAGGGTTAAGGCTATAGTCCACCATGCAATCGGTGTGGTAACAATTTTTAAGCACACGTTTTAGTTAAGTTTTTAATTGTGAATAAGTTATAGTTCATGTCAAAATTCTTACTGTGACTAGAATTTCGTAGGTATAGATGAACAATATGAGATTAAAAAAAAAATAGGCGCCCAAGGCTAAACGATCCACCATAATTCAAAAAAAAAGCTTTAAGTAATAAAATTACTGTACTGTATTGTTTCAATCGCAAACTAGATGGCGCTAGCAGTCGATTGCTTTTAACTCGCAAAGGTAATGCTCGAATCATCCTATAGTACAAACTTTTTGTTGTAATTAAAACTGTATGGGCTTAATGTAACAAATATAGAATTGAAACTTATTATAGTTATTTATTATCTTGATATTTAATGATTTCTGTATATTTTTTTTGTAATCGAAATTGATCTTTCATTGACTACGAAACCAATGAGGTTTTTATACAGAAGGTTTTTTAGGTTAGTAGGTATTGTATTGTGTTACTATCTAGGTGTAAGAGATTAAATTGTGCTGCGCGTAGTGTTCTAAATTCAAGGTCTTTCGTACTTCTAACCTTTCTAATCAATTTGTCCTAACATTTTCAGAAGTAAACTATCAAATCACTGCAGATTTTGACTGCCTCATTCGTCTAGTAGTCCTAAGCGGGATTGTTTCGTTAGATGTCCTGGGTACGGTTCTCGAAGTTCGAGCAAAGGGTTAGATTCTCAGTACACACAATTCGGAGTTTGGGTGTGTGGCCGGTTAATGACAATAGGCTCGCCACCTTTTATGTGGTACCTACCTAAACATACCGGCGAATTGTGAGTGTACAATAGTTCACCTCTGCCTAAGGTTGCCATCCGTCCGGGTTTCCCCGGATTTGTCCTAGTTTACAGGGCGTCCGGGGAGCGTCCGGGCGGGGTTTCATTTGTTGTCCGGGTTTAAAAGCTGTCAAGTCAGTTGTAAAAGTTCCCTGAACTAACAACTAAGTCCGTCAAAAAAAAAAGGTCGCTGCCGGGCGATATAACTATCAAAATATTTTATTGAATAACTTTAAGAAAACACTCCACATGTCCGTGTTCTAAGCTCCAAAATCCGGGATTTTAGTGCTTCTTGTCCTGGTTACCTGATTTTAGAGATGGCAACCCCACCTCTGCCTAACCCTTCGGGGAAAACAGTTTAGACTGATCTCTCAATGTAAAGGCTATCCGTAAAGTTTAAGCCCAGCCTATACCGGATTTGTATAGCTTGATGTGTAGCCGTGTGTACATCGATTTTTATGTGTGAAAGTCAGTTCTCCCGGTGCTGCAGCTCTGGTAGTTTTTTTAAAGATACTAGCAATGTGGGTCGCACATTACTAGTATTCTTGTAAACCCCTTGTTAAATGCTTGTGTTACGAGTGGGTTCACGTCGATAGTGCAATGGGTGGGTTTCGAACCGGCAACCACATGATCGCAAGTCCGACGCCCTAGCCATTAGGCTACCGCTGCTTAGCTTGCCGTCTGCAGGGGCAGTTAAAACTCGGCAACTCATCAACAACTCCTTGTTACTAAGCCAAGCAAAGTCATCTGATTAATCGACCCCAATTAACTCCTGCTGACTCCGTACAATGATAGCGTGATATTACAAACATCTTCAATCAGAGCGTCTTACGAATCAATTCAATTTGGATTACCTACTTGCACCCCTTTTCCTGTATCTAAGGTCAAACTGACCACAAAACCAGAACACACTTTAAATTTCTTAACAATAAAGTTCAATTTACCTTGAAGATTGTTCGTAAATTCTTAATCAAAAATGTCCAAAGTACAGTTAAAGTTGCTGAATGAATTGCAGTCCTGTGTCTGTAAGTGAGAGTTGGTTTTCGATTGTGTGTTTTCGGTAAAACTCAAGTGCACTCCAATTGAAAGGAAGGTCCAATTACAGCCAATTCAGTTGGATTAGGTCGCTAGGTTGGTGGGATTTTCGGTGGTAATTCATGTCGGGTCGTATCTTTACGACCACGATCGTATTTGGTAGTTCCTGGATCTAGAATAACGAAAAAAAAGAATTTCAGATGTTTTTCGACCGCAGCGCCTACGAGTCCAAATACTTAATTATTTTAATTATTTATTTATTTTAGGAAAGCTCACAGACAAATTTCAATCGTAGATTATATACATGAGTAATTATTTTGCTAATTACAAGCTTTCACAAATAAAGTACAATATATACAAAATAAAATACAAACAAACACACAAATAATAAATATATTGCAAGTTAAAAAAACATAACAGAGGTTACTAATGTACCTCCACACTTCGCCGGTATGTTTAGGTCCCATATATTTTAATTTAGGTGTAAATTGTCGTTTTTCGCTGAATCCTCTTTTTTACACTAAACCCTTCGACGATAACAATTTTTCAGCAAAAATTAAGTTAAGTTAAGTTTACTCAATCGTGAATAAGTTATTGTTGATATCGCAATTTGTACTACCATATACCTCAAATGTGTTACCTATAGCCGAATTATTTTATTTACAAAGCGAAAAACCATGAAAAAATTGAATTTTGCGCCCAAGACTCACGCTTTAGCGTGAAAGGTTGTTAATGTTTCATCACCTGTAAACTACAAATTTCATAATTGAAGACACTAACACCACTTACATCTCTGCCTACCCCTATAATTCAACTGTCATACAAAACAGTACTTGATATAGTCATTTAATACTTTTAAATACAATAAGAGCTCTCAACTCATTTTGAACCTACAAAACCACGATATGCTTTGTCACGTGTCAATGGATATTAGCCTTTGTTCTACTAAAAATAATGGTGTTGTGGAGTGTATAAATAAGTTGGTTTTGCTGTATAATTTTGAAGTACCCTCGAATCGAATTGAAACCAATATAATAGGTATTTAATACATCTGTTACTTTTAAATTTAGTTTGTCAAGGGGACTTGTTTAAAGTGATGTTCGGAGTTCAATTCCTGATTTGTTTATACCTAAGTATTAAAGTTACATATTATTATATTCTAATTTTATTTATACATATTTTGCTATCTTAACCTCACCGATCGATGTCTCGTGTGTGGTTGCTAGTAACCCTATAAATAGGATCCACTGTTAAATCTCTTATTCATTTCAAATATATTCAATGAAAATTCCCTACTTTTATCCCAAAGTATAAAGGCGTGAGCACACTCGATGTAAAGCCGAGGCCACACCAGGTATTATTTGCAAAATATTTGTTAAGGCTTATTGTACACAGCGGGGTGTGTTGCACTTTTGTGGGTGAGGACCGGTGAACACGGGATGCATTTCGATATCACAAATATTCGTGTTAAATAAATAAAAACATTCACAAAATTTTGTAACACAGAATAATTAAAGTTATATTCAATTATATTTGTAATTCAATCATTATGGTTTTAGTATGAATTAAAAACTTACAGTTAATAAATAGAGCGGTTATTAGTAATGTCATTTGCCATCATGCCTGTATTCCCCAAAGGGTCAGACAGGTGTACTAATGTAAACCCACATTTCGCCAGTATGTTTAGATCGTATGTAATAGGGGGCTAGCTTCCACAAATCCAGATTCCCAGCAAAAACACTGCTCGACCTAAGATCGAACTTAGGACTTCTAGCATAGCAATCGCACTTAGGACCACAAAACGATTTTTTAATCATTTTTAGTTTTTTTTCTTAATTTTAATTTTAAACCTTTTTAGTAGTACACTTCTCTAAATTTTAAAATATTTTTTTATGGCCTAAATCGGCAAACGAGCGGGCGACCCACATGATGCCCATGCACATTTGCAATACCAAAGGGGTTACAGAAACGGTACCAGGACTAATTTAAACAATGGGAGGGGAAGGAGAAAAGGATAAGGAAGGTGACTGAGGGAGAAATTGGGCATTCGGTGCTCCAAAACAACATTTGTAACAGCATTTTATTTATTTTATTGTACAAAATTATCAACTAGTGAGTATGAACCAATACAGGTAGCCGATCGGATCAACAACAAAAGTGTTTACAATTGTAATGCAGTGAAGCTGTTGGTCTCATGTGCAAATATGCTTAAGAAGATTTGGCAGATATTTGGCAACGGTTTTTGGTATTTCCACAGCAATGTTTTCCATCAACGTTAAAAGCAAATTATTATTTGGAGTAAAACTCTTGGGCTGCTTTCGTTTCGTACTATCGCATAGCCAAATATTCTGCCAAATCTTATCAAACCTAATTACAGATTAACTTGACCTTGTTGGAATTAGGTTTATGGACGTGAAATAAAAAGCACAGATTAAAATTGAATTACAATTGACTGCCTCATTAGTCTAGTGGTCCTAAGAGCGACTGCTACGCTAGGGGTCCTGGGTTCGATCCCCGGGTCGAGCAAAGTGTTATTGGGTTTTTCTATGAAATTCCCAGTAGCAGCTCGGAGTCTGGATTTGTGCCCGGTTAGTGGCAATAGGCTCGCCCCCTATTACATGGGACCTAAACATACCGGCGAAATGTGGGTGTACATTGTTACACCTCTGCCTAACCCTTCGGGGAATACAGGCGTGATGGTATGTTATGTTATGTTATGTTAAAATTGAATTAAGTATACTTACCTATACTTTGGATTTTATTTTTAATTAATTGTATTCACAAGGTTATAACGTCCATTTATTAGCACAGTGAAGATTGGAAAGAGAATGAAACTGAGGGTAACCATTCCTTTTATAAAACATCATTTGGTGACAGTGTTGCCAGTATTGATCATACAAGATCTACTAATCAATGTTGCCATTACTAAAGTAAGAATAGATTATTTTTGGAATTTACAATCAAGTAAGTTCCAACAGACCTGTAGCCCGATTCACGTAATTAAAACCGTAGCGATGTCGCAGCGACTTAATCGTTGAAACAGTTTTCCTATTTACATTCGTCGATTGGACCGCTTTAGAAGTCGTCCTATTGGAAAATCGTTGAACCGTATTCACACATGTTCATTGGGCGAAAATCGTTCTAAAATGTTGGCTTGACAATATTCACATAACACTGGAAAACTATTTCAACGATTAAGTCGCTGCGACATCGCTACGGTTTCAATTACGTGAATAGGGCTACTGGCGACTGGTAACTTGGGGTCGTTCAGCTTTCTGACGGGTTTTTCAGCTTCCTAGACTATGGTCGAGCCACACAACAACTGATGCATGCTTGCATCTACTTTGAAGCATCCCGCCGGACAAAAAATATTATCCAAATACATTTTTCGAAATAAACCAAGTGGAATTATGTCAAAATCTGTCTATACACTAAACTGAAGGGCGTGAACATACAAAGGGTTGACCCTTTCAAACACAATAGATGTGAAAGCATTATTGTATTTATTTTTTGCTAACCCGTCATAATCTGAGCGAATAATATCTGTTTATTATTGTGTACAAATAGTGTATTGAACATATGGCTTATTTAGTGGTATTACTTAAATATTTCTGTTAACACTTTATTTGGATTACTTAATATATATTCCTATACTTATATACAGGCAATAATTGAAAAAATCCAGACACCTCTTCTCAGTAGCAGCTCGGAGTCTGGATTTGTGCCCGGTTAATGGCAATAGGTTCGCCCCCTATTACATGGGCCCTAAATATACCGGCAAAGTGTGGGTGTACATTAGTAAACCTCTGCTTTACCCTTCGGGGAATACAGGCGTGATGGTACGTAAGTATGTATGATACTTATGATCAAACTTCACTTAAAAGCAACTTCGTTTTATCATTCGTTATTTTTTTACAGCGTTAGACCGTGGAATGTCGTAGTCGAAAGTTTTCTTGATAAAATATTGATTGATGACGTAAGTAGGTATATCCTATCTATATATTTAAATATTTATTTCAATATCACCTGATGGTGATGGTCTTAACAGGGTTTCACCCAATGCGATAATGTTGTCACACAAAACAGTTTTATGATACTAAATGCTAAAAATTTCAAACAATAACTACTTACAGTCAATAATCAAAACAAAATAATAATAAAATTTATACAAAAGTAAAGTTAATATAATTAAAATATGAACAAAAAATAACTCAGTATTGTTTTTCACTTATAACAGATTGTAACGTTGATATAAATATATATTATGATCTAGTCTGTGTCCTGTTTTGAATCTCACAAGCTACTTCATCATTATTAATTACTATCAGTACATTGCTGGACATAGGCCTAACCTAAAGTGCGCAATTTTTCGGCTGTTCGCTACCTTTCGCAAATCATCATACATCCAAGAAGATAATTAAATTTGAATAACCAAGCCCAAATCCACAAAAAGATATTATAAACTTAAAAATACGACCGTGCCAAAACATCGGATGTATCACTACAAAACAAAACAACACAATACAAAATACAAAAACGCAATGACACAGCATCGAATCGGCGACCGGAATCACACATCTACTGAGATTTGAATCAACAAACGCGTTGAGTTTCTCATTTTGTTTTCCTCACCAGGGAATTTATTAATATTGAATTTTAACAAAAACGCGACCTTGGTTTGATGGGCTCCTATTACTACCTTTAAATTAAACCTACCTTTAATTTTAATTATTAATGTTTTTAAAATGGGCTTAATATACAATCATTTACCGACTATCTACTACTTACATCTCATGCGGAATGTGGTTGTATATTAGTACACCTCTGCGATTGTTTGTTTGTTATCGATGAACTCCAAAACTGCTGAACCAATTTTAATCAATCTTTCACAATTAGAAGGTTAGATTATAATCAATAAACATTATTTATTATTCCTTGCGATAACTGGGATACTATGCGGGTGAAGCCAGTCACAAATAATATATATATATTTTTTTAATGGGATTTTATTTGAATCACACAATCGTAAGTGGTACAAACCAAGGAAGCTGCATTATCTTCCTTGAGTTTCCGAAAAGCGATTCACCGTGCGCGAGAGTGGATAAAAAAGACATTTCTATATATCGCGGGATCATCAAAGACAAATTGATGTTGCTACTGAGTCGGAAAGGTCTGTTGTTTTTTGTTTTATATGCGGTTGGGTTCCGTGGGCAGAGGTCAGATTAAGAGAGTACCAAGTAGACTAATTCAGTTATTTTAATTATAAAATAAATTTGAAATGCCTCATTAGTCTAGTTATCCGAACTTAGTAACTACTATGTCGGTAACTTTAGTTAACTAAAGTTACCGACATAGCTCAAAGGATTAGCAAGCTGAAGTGGCAATGGGCTGGTCACATCTGTCGGAGAGCTGACAAACGCTGGAGCAAGAGAGTTCTCGAGTGAAGATCGCGTTTAGGCAAACGTAGTGTAGGGCGCCCGCCGGCTAGATGGAGTGACGACTTTCGGAAGGCTGGCAGTGACTGGATGAGGAAAGCCGAAGATCGGGCTCTGTGGCGTTCATTAGGAGAGGCAGAAATTGAGTACTGTTTGTGTGGTTGGCTATTTGGTGATCTCTCTCGCTCTCTCATTTCTCCTTGGGCGACCATGAGTTACTATGGCACGTTGACATTTTTGTATCCGTCGTCATATAGACAAACAACAACAAACATAAAGACTGCCTCATTAGTCTAGTGGTCCCAAGCACGACTGAGATCCTGGTGAGAGGACCTGGATTCGATCCCCAGACCAAGCATAGTGTTATTGGGTGTTTGAAATTCTCAATAGCAGCTCGGATTCTGGACTCTGGATTTGTGCCCGGTTAATGGCAATAGGCGAATAATATCTGTTTATTATTGTGTACAAATAGTGTATTGAACATATGGCTTATTTAGTGGTATTACTTAAATATTTCTGTTAACACTTTATTTGGATTACTTAATATATATTCCTATACTTATATACAGGCAATAATTGAAAAAATCCAGACACCTCTTCTCAGTAGCAGCTCGGAGTCTGGATTTGTGCCCGGTTAATGGCAATAGTTTCGCCCCCTATTACATGGGCCCTAAACATACCGGCGAAGTATGGGTGTACTTAAGTGCGCCTCTGCTTAACCCTTCGGGGAATACAGGCATGATGGTATGTTATGTTATGTGCAGACATACTGAACCTTGCATCCCAAAGCCCAGGGCACACCTCTCCGAATTCGGGTTGTCGCGATTAGGCCGGTAGCACAATGAGAGACAGCAGGGCGCCGGCTTATCTGATACAATGCTAATGTACACAGCGGGAGACGTGTGAACACCGCTTTAGTGTGTGGTGTAAGTTAAAAGCGAATGACGTTTAAAGAAACCCGAAACTATTTAATTTACGTTAGACTTTGTTTTTTTGTTTACAAGTTAACCATGTTAAAATGTGGAAAAAGAACAGACATTCACGCCTGTATTTCGAAGGGTCAGGCAGAGGTGTACCAACACTTCGCCGGTAAGTTAAGGTCCCTAGAGGGCGAGGCTATTGCCAGTAGCCGGGCACAAATCCAGGCTTCAAGCTGCTAGTGAGAATTTCATAGGAAAACTGAATAACACTTAGCTCGACCTGGCAATAGAACCCATGATCCCTAGCATAGCAGTCGCGCTTAGGACCACTAGTCTAATGAGGCATTGAAAAAAAACATTGACTTGTAAACGTGACTTAAAAATATTTTTATGGAAAGACAAATATCATTAATTCAGGTACCTACCTAAATGAGATCATTATGGACCATGAAGGTACTTTAAAAATTAACAGGGTGGGATAGGGTTAAGCAGCATGTATATTCAACTTTAAGTGTCATTAACACAATCCACATCATTAAAACCGCCTCATAATCCGCTCTCGCTACCTCTCGTGCCTTGTTCCGGCGCAAAAGGACGAGTGTTAGTCTTTTTATGTTATAATGCAGTGGCACTAATGTTATCCGCGTCCCACAGCGCTCCGCTGTTTATAGCATTGTGTGGGATATGAACTTATAATAAGGAATTAGATGCGATTGAGTTTTAATTCATTGTTGCGACGCCAGGCGATGCTAACGCCCTCTATGGACGCATGTGGTGCTTCTGTAAATTAGAATTAAAAGCTGTTTTTTTTTATAGTGAAAGCATTTTTTATAGTAAAATAGCCGTAGGCGCGACTGCTACGCTAGAGGTCTTGGGTTCGATTCCCAGGTCGAGCAAAGTATTATTGGGTTTTGTTATGAAATTTTCAGCTCAGAGTTTGGATATGTGCCCTAAATGTAGTATTGGGAATAGGCTCGCCACTTATTACATTGGACCTAAACAGACCGGCAAACTATGGGTATACACCTCTGTCTAACCCTTCGGAGAATACAAGCGTAATGGTATGAGCTCGGAGTGACTTTGGATTTGTGTCCGGTTCATGGCAATAGGCTCATCCCGAACGAATTGTGGGTGTACAAAACACTTCTGCCTAACCCTTTAGGGTTTTTAAAAAAAAAGCTTACTAGTAATGTTGGTCGCACATTACTATTTAGTAATCTTGTTAACCCCTCGTACTTAGCTAAATGCTTGTATTACGAGTGGGTTCTCGTCGATAGTGCATTGCTAAGTTTCGAACCGGCAACCACATGATCGCAAGTCCGACCATCTTTAGTATTTTAATCGGCAATGACGCACTTTGCAATCCCAAATTACAAAGCCTTGAGTGTCGGCGCAAAGTTGCATGTCTTTCTGTCTTTTACCGGTTACATTTCGGAGAGTGTGCTTCGGAACTACATGAAATAGTTCCACCATCCCCGTTCCACTATCGGACGAGCAGAGCTACGGCAAGTCCCCACCGCTACGTGGTGGAAGTGCCTAAATCTCGCACGAAGCCTTTTGCCTCTATATTTAAAGTGCGTACTGCTCTATTGTGGAACTCACAGCCAGATTTTTTGTTCCCCGAGACATACAATTTGGGTGTCTTCAAAACGAGATTGAATAGGTATCTTCTAGGCAAGCTCGCTCCATCGTAGACCACTTCGTCGCTTAACATCAGGCGAGCTATGGTCAAGCGCAACCTTGTGATTAAAAAAAACAAAAGCCAGATAAACAGTGACACATTAGCAAGTTAATAAATCAACCAACTGTCAATTATTCAGATTATAATGATTGTCATTACAAAAACGAGTTAACAAAGTGTGCAGGTAAATTGAGTCTTCATCGATGATAATGTTAATTGCTTGTCAATGACGTGATACCTACAAGGTTGATGAGTTTTCCATAATGGCAGACCATCGCGCCTATTAACTGAAAGGTTTTGGCGTCGAAATAATACTTAGATGACGTATTTTTTAATTGTGATAATTATTATGGTTTTGAAATCAATTAAGGCGTGAAATATTTATTTTATGTGATCTAGTATGTAAGGTTAAATTTAGTGTTGGAGGTGAAATATAGGTACTTATTTCGATGTTTATATTAACTAGTAGGTAACCCCAAAATATATTGTATGTGACCAAATGACTTTGTATGAAATCAATGTATGTAAAATAACAGGACTATTGTAACATAAAAAATAAATATTAGACGTACCTATGTATACTGAAAAAACAATTCAAATCGACAATGTTCTAAGAAATATAAGCGTTTAATTTTGTTTTGGTGATTCGGACTTAGTTGGTTTTATTATTTACTAGCTTTCCGCCCACGGCTTCGCCCGCTTGTTTTCTCATACAAACTTTCATCCCCTATTTTATCCCCTTGGGGGTAGAATTAATCAAAATCCTTTCTTAGCGGATGCCTACGTCATAACATCTACCTGCATGCCAAATTTCAGCCCGATCTGTCCAGTGGTTTAGGCTGTGCGTTGAAAGATCACTATGTCAGTCATTCAGTCAGTCAGTCACTTGAGGCCTTTGAGTTATATATATTTAGATGTTCAACTTTTTATGGGACCATAAACAATTATTAGACAACAGCTTATTGGGTTAAAATGTGTTTAGTCTCTCTATTGGTAACTAACCTTAACACCAAAACATTACAATCTCACAGTTTACACACATATTTGACCAAAATTCTCTATTCAGACATATTAAGTAGATCTACAATAACATTTGACAATGGTAACATAACACCCTTCTTCCTCACCATTGAGCTACGGGGGAGTGGTCACTATAGCAAAAAAAATTAACAAAACCTTCGAGGGTTCGAGTCCCGGCCGTGTTTTGCATTGATTGTGAACCTTTTGATACGGATTTTTGAACAGTTAACTGTTGTTTAGGAATGTTGAGTAAATTTTCTAATGTATGAGTAAAAAATAACGTTACTTTCGGTTTGACGTCACATCGTGCTAAGGTTCGTTCGTTCGTTTCATTTAGTTCGTTCGTTTGTTGTTCAACTTATTTTTTTTATGGTCAACTTTTTGATGGGACCATAAAAATAGAAATCAAGCATGTAGTAGACCGATGTCTCTACCTTATAGATATTGAAGAAAAGCTCTCGTCTGTTTGTAATTTGTACATGCATAACGCAAAAAATACTGCTTGGAATTGCATAAGGTTTTCACAGTTGTATTATTGGAGGTCTAACCTAAACTCGGGTGTTGGTAATGTTGATACGCCGTCTAAAAGCCGAGTAACTATTTTTTTGGTCGAGAGACAAACCACAAGCACCATACCATCACGCCTGAATTCCTCGAAGGGTTAAGCAGAGGTGTACCTACTACATGCACCCACACATCGCTAGTATGTTTTTAGGTCCCATGTAATAGGGGCTAGCCTATTGCCATTACTCGGACACCCATCCAGACTCCGAGCTATTACTGTGAATTTCTTAGACAAAATCTCAAACACTTTGCTGGACCTAGGTAGGAATCGAACCCATGACCTTTATGATAGCAGTCCCGCTAAGGACCGCTAGGCTAATGAGGCAAAATATTCCATAATATACTCTTATAGACGTCCCTAGCTATTTTTTCTCTAGCAACGGAACACAACACACCTTGCTTCCCATATAAGAGGATTATGTAACCTTTTGTTATTCAAAAGGGGCGGGATTTTCTAAAAAAGTTGCAAGGATGTCCTTTTTAATGTGTGTGTTTTATGGTGTTTTTATTAGAGAAAGAAACTCGATAAAGAAAATACATACATCTTGTTCTACAGATTGACGTAAAGTGACTCGTAAGGGAGCGGTGGTCCGCGACTTATGATTTGTAGGTCGTAGGTACGAACCTAGAGCTTTACTTTGTGTAAATTATTTCATCACCATTGCTCTCGAAACGCTTGCAAGAGTCGTAGAAAGTGGCAGTCCATAGTTTCTGCCTACACCTGTGGGAAAAAGGCGTGAGTGTATGTATGTATGCTCCCAAAACGGTGAAGGAAAACATTTGTTGTGGTAGGGCCACGCTGTTCGCAGCATGAATGGGCCGGCTCGACCGGGGAAGTACCACACTCTCGCAGAAGACCGACGTCCGAGTAGTAGCGTTTCGTTACTGCGCTTCGTTCGGTGAGCGAGAGGGCCGGAGGCCCAATTCCTCCCCCAATCCCCTTCCTTCTCCTTTTCTCCTTCCCCTCCCTTTCCCTAAATAGGCTCAGCAACGCATCTGCAACTCCTTCGGTTTTGCAGATGTCCATGGGCGGCGATGACTACTTACCATCAGGTAGCTCGCCTGCTCGTTTGCCGAGTTATCCCATAAAAAAAAAAGCATCGTGAGGAAACCGGTCTTGGAACCAAAAAATCGAAGACATGTGGATTACGGCCCACTGCCTCTCACCGAGAGGAGGTCTATGTCCCAGCAGTGGGAACAATATATGCTGATTATGATGTTGATGAACTCGAAAGATTAGTGATAGTGTGATCAGTACAGTCATAACCTAGTGATATGATAAGTCGTGTGTAGGTGAAAGCTAGAGCCTCAAAGTATGTGACAGCTAGAGCCTCAAAGTATGTGAAAGATAGAGCTTCAAAGTATGTGAGAGATAGAGCCTCTAATTTACTATTTTTTTTTCTCCTAGCACAGGTATATCTTTTACTTAAGTCTCTATGTAAGATTAAATGTAAAATTTGTTCAAGTTTCTGCAATAAACCTTTTTTTTTATGAATTTGTGCTCTAACAAGCAAACAGGAGATTAACACATTCAAGAAGCAAGTCAACAATTAAAATAAAAAGTCGATTCAAAATCTTTGAAAATAATGTCAAACAGCTTTACCGTAGCTAAGTAGCATACAACTTTCAAGCCTCACTATTATTTGTAACCGTACACCATAGAATTACGAATGCATGGCGAAAGTATGGCGTCGCTATAGAACTATGGGTTTATGGCACGCGCCTAAACTCGATACTAAAATTATAAGTGTTTTGTGTATTGTTCATTTGACGATAAAATTGATGACGTTAAAAATAGTAAGGATTATGTTTAGTGAAAGAATGTGTTAATAATGATATTATTTGCTAAGCACTTATTTGACAATGAACTTGATAATAAAATTGATAACAACAACAACTTAAATATGAAGTTGCAATCATCACTACATATTACTCGTATAAAACTAAATAGCTTTTGCCCGCGACTTCGTCCGCGTGGAATAGATTTTTCCCAATCATGTGGCAATTTCCCAAAATATCGTTATAAATTGAAGCCTATATGTTATTCTGATGTATAAACAATAAAACTGCAATAAAGTTTCATCAAAATCCGTTCAGTAGTTTTGGCTTGAAAGAGTAACAAACATCCATCCATCCATCCATCCTCACAAACTTTCATATTTATAATATTACTAGCTTTTGCCCGCGACTTCGTCCGCGTGGAATATTTTTTCCCGAATCCCGTGGGAATTTCCCAAAATATCGTTATAATTTAAAGCCTATATGTTATTCTATTCTAACAATAATACTGTAAAGTTTCATCAAAATCCGTTCAGTAGTTTTGGCTTGAAAGAGTAACAAACAAACATCCATCCATCCATCCATCCTCACAAACTTTCACATTTATAATATTACTAGCTTTTGCCCGCGACTTCGTCCGCGTGGAATAGTTTTTCCCGAATCCCGTGGGAATTTCCCAAAATATCGTTATAATTTAAAGCCTATATGTTATTCTGATGTATAAACAATAATACTGCAAAGTTTCATCAAAATCCGTTCAGTGGTTTTTGGGTGAAAGAGTAACAAACATCCATCCATCCATCCATCCTCACAAACTTTCACATTTATAACATTAGTAGGAAGTAGGATTATTAGTAGGATTCTCCTGCCGTGTCAGTCTGTCTAATCGCGATATACCTACTCAAAAACTACTGAACGGAGTTTCATGTGGTTTTCACCAACTTACTTTAACGTAACGCAACAATCGACGCCAATTTTCTTTTAATGATTGGTAAATAGAAAGGACAGATGGACAGCACTATCACTCCTATGTCCATTGATTAAATTTTGGGGGTTAATTCATACAAAATATATTGTTGAATTGACCGAATTAAAAGAAATAAAACCACTTTTTGCCATAGTTATTTTTATACAACAGGCTCGCCCCCTATTACATAGGATCTAAACATTACGGCGGTACTCTGCTTTACCTTCAAATAATACAGGCGTGATGGTAAATGCTAATTATATAAAATATATATAAATTTCAATTTTCGAGTCGAAAGTAGAGTCGGAGGTCGAGTCGAAAGTCGAGTCGAAAGTCGAGTCGAAAGTCGAGTCGAAAGTCGAGTCGAAAGTGGAGTCGAAAGTCGAGTCGAAAGTCGAGTCAAAAGTGTAGTCGAAAGTCGAGTCGAAATCGGAAGTCGGAATCGGTAGTCTGAAGTCAAAAGTCGGAAGTCGGAAGTGGGAAGTCAGAATCGGAAGTCTGAAGTCAGACGTCGGAAGTCAGAAGTCGGAAGTTGGAAGCCGGAAGTCAGAAGTCAAAATCGGAAGTCTGAAGTCGGAAGTCGGAAGTCTGAAGTCAAAAGTCGGAAGTAGGAAGTCAGAATCGGAAGTCTGAAATCAGACGTTGGAAGTCGGAAGTCGGAAGTCGGAAGTTGGAAGTCTGAAGTCAAAAGTAGGAAGTCAGAAGTCAGAACTCCGAAGTCGGAAGTCGGAATCAGAATCGGAAGTCTGAAGTCAAAAGTCGGAAGTAGGAAGTCAGAATTGGAAGTCTGAAGTCAGACGTTGGAAGTCGGAAGTCGGAAGTTGGAAGTTGGAAGTCGGAAGTTGGAAGTCGGAGTCAGAAGTCGGAAGTCGGAAGTAGGAAGTCAGAAGTCTGAAGTCTGAAGTCTGAAGTCGGAAGTTGGAAGTCAGAATCGGAAGTCGGAAGTCTAAAGTCGGACATCGGAAGTTGGAAGTCAGAAGTCGGAAGTCGGAAGTCAGAAGTCAAAAGTCAAAATCGGAAGTCTGATGTTGGAAGTCGGAAGTCGGAAGTTGGAAGTCGGAAGTCCGAAGTCGGAATCGAAATTGGAAGTCGGAATCGGAAGTCGGAAGTTGGAAGTCAGAAGTCAGAAGTCGGAAGTTGGAATCGGAATCGGGAGTCAGACGTCGGAAGTCTGAAATCAAAAGTCGGAAGTCGGAAGTCAGAATCGGAAGTCTGAAGTCAGACGTCGGAAGTCGGAAGTCTGAAGTCAGACGTCGGAAGTCGGAAGTCGGAAGTCAGAATCGGAATCGGAAGTCAGACGTCGGAAGTCTGAAGTCAGACGTCGGAAGTCGGAATCGGAAGTCAGAATCGGAAGTCAGAATCGGAAGTCTGAAGTCAGACGTCGGAAGTCGGAAGTCGGAAGTCGGAAGTCGGAAGTTGGGAGTCGGAATCGGAAGTCAGACGTCGGAAGTCTGAAATCAGACGTCGGAAGTCGGAAGTCGGAATCGGAAGTCAGACGTCGGAAGTCTGAAATCAGACGTCGGAAGTCGGAAGTCGGAAGTCAGAATCGGAATCGGAATCGGAAGTCGGAAGTCGGAAGTCGGAATCGGAAGTCAGACGTCGGAAGTCAGACGTCGGAAGTTTGAAGTCAGAAGTCGGAAGTCGGAAGTCGGAAGTCGGAAGTTGGAAGTCGGAAGTTGGAAGTCGGAAGTCGGAAGTCGGAAGTTGGAAGGCGGAAGTCGGAAGTCCGAAGTCGGAATCGGAATTGGAAGTCGGAATCGGAAGTCGGAAGTCGGAAGTCGGAAGTTGGAAGTCAGAAGTCGGAAGTTGGAAGTCAGACGTCGGAAGTCTGAAATCAAAAGTCGGAAGTCGGAAGTCAGAATCGGAAGTCTGAAGTCAGACGTTGGAAGTCGGAAGTCTGAAGTCAGATGTCGGAAGTCGGAAGTCGGAAGTCGGAAGTCGGACGTCGGAAGTCGGAAGTTGGAAGTCGGAAGTCGGAAGTCGGACGTCGGAAGTCGGAAGTGGGAAGTCGGAAGTCAGAAGTCAGAATCGGAAGTCAGACGTCGGAAGTCTGAAGTCAGACGTCGGAAGTCTGAAGTCAGACGTCGGAAGTCTGAAGTCAGACGTCGGAAGTCGGAAGTCGGAAGTCGGACATCGGAAGTTGGAAGTCAGAAGTCGGAAGTCGGAAGTCAGAAGTCAAAAGTCAAAATCGGAAGTCTGATGTTGGAAGTCGGAAGTCGGAAGTTGGAAGTCGGAAGTCCGAAGTCAGAATCGGAATTGGAAGTCGGAATCGGAAGTCGGAAGTCGGAAGTTGGAAGTCAGAAGTCAGAAGTCGGAAGTTGGAATCGGAATCGGGAGTCAGACGTCGGAAGTCTGAAATCAAAAGTCGGAAGTCGGAAGTCTGAAGTCAGACGTCGGAAGTCGGAATCGGAAGTCAGAATCGGAAGTCAGAATCGGAAGTCTGAAGTCAGACGTCGGAAGTCGGAAGTCGGAAGTCGGAAGTCGGAAGTTGGGAGTCGGAATCGGAAGTCAGACGTCGGAAGTCTGAAATCAGACGTCGGAAGTCGGAAGTCGGAAGTCGGAATCGGAAGTCAGACGTCGGAAGTCTGAAATCAGACGTCGGAAGTCGGAAGTCGGAAGTCAGAATCGGAATCGGGAGTCAGACGTCGGAAGTCTGAAATCAAAAGTCGGAAGTCGGAAGTCAGACGTCGGAAGTCAGACGTCGGAAGTTTGAAGTCAGAAGTCGGAAGTCGGAAGTCGGAAGTCGGAAGTTGGAAGTCGGAAGTTGGAAGTCGGAAGTCGGAAGTTGGAAGTCGGAAGTCGGAAGTCCGAAGTCGGAATCGGAATTGGAAGTCGGAATCGGAAGTCGGAAGTCGGAAGTCGGAAGTTGGAAGTCAGAAGTCGGAAGTTGGAAGTCAGACGTCGGAAGTCTGAAATCAAAAGTCGGAAGTCGGAAGTCAGAATCGGAAGTCTGAAGTCAGACGTTGGAAGTCGGAAGTCTGAAGTCAGATGTCGGAAGTCGGAAGTCGGAAGTCGGAAGTCGGACGTCCGAAGTCGGAAGTTGGAAGTCGGAAGTCAGAAGTCAGAATCGGATGTCAGACGTCGGAAGTCTGAAGTCAGACGTCGGAAGTCTGAAGTCAGACGTCGGAAGTCGGAAGTCGGAAGTCGGACATCGGAAGTTGGAAGTCAGAAGTCGGAAGTCGGAAGTCAGAAGTCAAAAGTCAAAATCGGAAGTCTGATGTTGGAAGTCGGAAGTCGGAAGTTGGAAGTCGGAAGTCCGAAGTCAGAATCGGAATTGGAAGTCGGAATCGGAAGTCGGAAGTCGGAAGTTGGAAGTCAGAAGTCAGAAGTCGGAAGTTGGAATCGGAATCGGGAGTCAGACGTCGGAAGTCTGAAATCAAAAGTCGGAAGTCGGAAGTCAGAATCGGAAGTCTGAAGTCAGACGTCGGAAGTCGGAAGTCTGAAGTCAGACGTCGGAAGTCGGAAGTCGGAAGTCAGAATCGGAATCGGAAGTCAGACGTCGGAAGTCTGAAGTCAGACGTCGGAAGTCGGAATCGGAAGTCAGAATCGGAAGTCTGAAGTCAGACGTCGGAAGTCGGAAGTCGGAAGTCGGAAGTTGGGAGTCGGAATCGGAAGTCAGACGTCGGAAGTCTGAAATCAGACGTCGGAAGTCGGAAGTCGGAAGTCGGAATCGGAAGTCAGACGTCGGAAGTCTGAAATCAGACGTCGGAAGTCGGAAGTCAGAATCGGAATCGGAATCGGAAGTCGGAAGTCGGAAGTCGGAATCGGAAGTCAGACGTCGGAAGTCAGACGTCGGAAGTTTGAAGTCAGAAGTCGGAAGTCGGAAGTCGGAAGTTGGAAGTCGGAAGTTGGAAGTCGGAAGTCGGAAGTCCGAAGTCGGAATCGGAATTGGAAGTCGGAATCGGAAGTCGGAAGTCGGAAGTCGGAAGTCGGAAGTCGGAAGTTGGAAGTCAGAAGTCAGAAGTCAGAAGTCTGATGTTGGAAGTCGGAAGTCGGAAGTTGGAAGTCGGAAGTCCGAAGTCAGAATCGGAATTGGAAGTCGGAATCGGAAGTCGGAAGTCGGAAGTCTGAAGTCAGACGTCGGAAGTCGGAAGTCGGAAGTCGGAAGTCGGAAGTCGGAAGTCGGAAGTCGGAAGTCGGAAGTCGGAAGTCGGAAGTCGGACGTCGGAAGTCGGAAGTCGGAAGTCGGACGTCGGAAGTCGGAAGTGGGAAGTCGGAAGTCGGAAGTCAGAATCGGAAGTCAGACGTCGGAAGTCTGAAGTCAGACGTCGGAAGTCTGAAGTCAGACGTCGGAAGTCTGAAGTCAGACGTCGGAAGTCGGAAGTCGGAAGTCGGAAGTCAGAATTGGAATCGGAATCGGAAGTCGGAAGTCGGAATCGGAAGTCAGACGTCGGAAGTTTGAAGTCAGACGTCGGAAGTCGGAAGTCGGAAGTCGGAAGTCGGGAGTCGGAATCGGAAGTCAGACGTCGGAAGTCTGAAGTCAGACGTCGGAAGTCGGAAGTCAGAATCGGAATCGGAATCGGAAGTCGGAAGTCGGAAGTCGGAATAGGAAGTAGGAAGTCGGAAGTCGGAAGTCGGAAGTCGGAAGTCGGAAGTCGGAATTCGGAAGTCGGAAGTCTGAAGTCGGACGTCGGAAGTCAGACGTCGGAAGTTTGAAGTCAGAAGTCGGAAGACGGAAGTCGGAAGTTGGAAGTCGGAAGTTGGGAGTCGGAAGTCGGAAGTTGGAAGTCGGAAGTCGGAAGTCCGAAGTCTGAAGTCGTTATAAATATGGAAGCGCCAGTATGTAGTTGCCGGTTCGAAACCCACCCATTGCACTAGCGACGTGAACCCACTCGTAATACAACATTTAATCGTAAGCTCTTATCCACGTGGGGTTAACAAGAATACTAGTAATGTGTGTCCCGCATTGCTAGTAAGCTTTTAAAAATTATAAAATCAAAACTCACCCTTACATAATTCGCTATAGGTATAACAAATAGTGGGGTGAGTAGGAACAGTACTGATTTGCCAATATTGTTCCCAGCGGGCCCACTGTGCGACGCGTGCCATATTAACTTATTATTAACCCTACATTAAGATTATTTGTTATTAATTAACAGTCGGCGGCTGAAAATCAGTATTTCACACGAAGTGACTGCCGTCACAACCTAACATACATACACACCATCACGCCGGTATGATAAGGTCCTATGTAATAGGGGGCGAGCCTATTGCCATTAACAGGGCACAAATCCTGACTCCGAGCTGCTACTGAGATTTTATGGAAAAACCCAATAACACTGCTCGACCTAGGGATCGATGCCAGCACCTCTAGCGTAATAGTCGCGCGTAGGACCACTAGACTAATGAGGCAGGCTCCGCTACCAAATGTCTGGGTAACACTGATATTCGAAGGATAAACTGGTTGTCAAGCTTTTTGTGCTTCTGACTAACACTAACGATTGTCATAGGTGTTAGGTTAGGTTAGGTACTTTCCGAGGCACGGAGAGGTCTCGTTGTGTTAAGAACGGTCACCCATCCACAGACTCACCGCGGCATGCGTTGCTTAACCTTGCAGATCTGTTGATCAGCGCCATTAGAACTTAACGAGGAGCCCCTTTTTTATATACGTGCCGCCTTGTCCAATAGTGGGATAGTTGTGTTGATAGTAGTTAGTAGGAAAAGCGTTGTTAGTAGTATTAGTAGTTTTTTTTTCTGTATCATGGATGCAGTAAGCAGGGATAGCCTAGTGACGTAACCATTGGACTCCCAAGTCGTAACGCTCGATTTCAAATCCAAGGCACTTTTCGTAATCATGTGCGTATAATAAAATTAATTATCACTTGCTTCCAACGGCAAAGAAAAATATGGTGAGGAAACCTGCATGCCTGAAAGATTTTCTCGACGGCGTGTGAAGTCTGCTAACCCGCAGTAGGTAAGCGTGGAGGACACCCGTGTCAAGCAGTGGGAAATGGGTTGATGATGATGATGATGATGATGGGTTTAAATGTACACACACATCATCAATTCATAGCGGGCCGAATGCGTGTTTGCCACCTTAGTGGTATAAAAAAAAGTTTGTGAATTAAACCCGTGACGTACAGCGCAGCAGTCAATTGTTGGGCAACTGCGCTTTCTGTTAGTCATTTTAAGTTAGTGACGTCATTGTCGTTAACGTAACAACATTCGTTTCGCTTACTTCAAACGTGGTATTCAGTTTTAATACAAGTATTATTGCGGTGTAACCATTGAGTACCGGCAGAATGAATGAGCTTTCAAACAAAACACAGAAGTGCCGGCTAAAGGAGTGTAAAATTTACAACGGTGTAAATATTTAAGGCTTTAAAATATTGCAGTGGGGATAGTATCATGAGAAGTTTCCGAACGTATACTGAGAAATTTTAATCGTTCTGTAACCAATGACTATATTTTTTTATGACGAAACTCGCATATGTTATTCGAGGTGCAAAAGTTAGCAGATTCATCCCCATTTTGCCTCGTACCAGCAATTCAGAAGAACGCTGTTTTTTTTCACGAGTATTTGCAACAGCAACTTGAGCGGAGTCAAATCTTGTAAGACAATTCGACGACAAAAGTCGCTACATATCTATTAAAAATATAATTGTGACGTACCAAATAACATCTTGAACAGTACATTTAGAAAGTATTGTATAAAAAAAGAGATGGTCCTTTGTGTGACCTTGAGGAAATGGTGTACCTGTAACATCATTAAAAATCTTGATAATCACTCAATTAATTATTGAAAAATACTCTATTTTAATAAAAATGGAATTGCTGGAATGTGCGAAGAAATTTTGAAATGTTATGTTAATGAGACAATTAAAAAAAAAATATCTATCAATCAAATGAATCAATTAATATTTATATGAATATCAGCACTTTAAAATATCTAACACAAAAACTACATCATTTAACCGCCTTGATGCCAAATAAAAAGTAAAACAAAAGCAGTTCTATTTCCAAATTCGACATTCAAATCACCTGTCCTTGACACCACGTAGTTCCTACCAATCATAACAGTTCTTTATCCAATCAAAACCTCTTTAGATGACATATCGTGTACTACCAACCGCACCATAAACACAGTGCGTACGCTCGTATTTTCCACATTTTCGCACAAACCGTCTCTAAGCATTCTCGTGGTGACACGTTAAGCACGCTTTGAAATCGCCGCCGGCGCAGTATATCTCCAAGACGTTTTTTTTTTCAACAAAAATAACTTCTTTCTTGTTGGCCAACGGCCGAGAGGGACAAATATGTCTTTAGTTTTTACCTCGTAAGTAGGGTTGGTGCAGTGTTAAAAATCAAATAGTGTAGTTGACTTATGTTTGATTAATTAAAAATAATAGGCTTAGCGAAAAATGAAATTTATTGTCTGTAGTAGTGTGTTTTTAATGATTAGGACCTTGGAGTTTGCATTTGTATCTGGTTACTGGGAAAAAGAAACTGGGAATAGGTCGTACGACCGGGGAAGTCGGGTAGTACTTCCCCGGTCGTACGACCCTTTCATGCCTTCATCCTCATTATTTCCCACAGAAAATCGACGTCAAGTAGCAGTATGCATACTGTTGCGTTTCGTACGGTGAGTTTGGAGCGCCGGAGGCCCAATTACTCCCTCAGTCCCCTTCCTTCACCTTTTCTCCTTCTCCTCCCTTTTCCTTAAAAAGGCTCGGCAACGAATCTGCAACTCCTTTGGTATTGCAGATGTCCATGGGCGGCGATGACTATTTACCATTAGGTAACTCGCCTGCTCGTTTCCAAGTTATTCCATAAAAAGAAGCCAGCACATCAGGTTTTACCAAACTGTCAAATTTCTCCAAATTATTTTAAACCTTTAAATGTTGATGATTAAGTTCAAAATCGACTGAGAAAATTTCACATTTTGTGGTAACTTGGTGTGCTGGTGAACATCACGACGACTAAGCTTAAACTTTTGGGGACTCTCAGAACGAGAGGCTATTAGTCCACCACGCTAGCCTACTGCAAGTTGGTAGACTTCTCACGGCGCGCCGTCTAGAAATTCTATCAGACATGCAGGTTTCCTAACGATGTTTTCCTTCACCGTTTAAGCGCGTGATAATTAATTATTAATACGCACATGACTTCAAAAAGTCAGAGGTGACTGCCGTGGTTTCGAACTTGAGACCTTTGTCTTGGTAGTCCAATGGACAAAACACTCGGCTATAACTGCACTAACTAACAATAACTATTTAATAATTTAATCAGCTATTTCGGGGCAGCCCTGCCGCTAAGAATTCCTTCACTGCTATTGTTTTTGACGCACCAGAACTTTGACGCGTGGTTCGTCGGTAGCTGCCGTTTGGGGTTCCGCACTCAAAACCACTGGGATGTGGGTTCCTTGTCAAATAAAAATTGCGTGTCCTCTTACAGAAAGAACTATAGCAGCTTTGAGTAGATCGGTTAATCATCATAGATACCTACAGCTTAGCTATTAGCTCCTCAGAAAGAAAAAAATTAAAAACGAAACATGAAATTCGGACTGTTTGAGTTCAAATTCAATTCAATTGAATTCAAAAGAAAAATGGAATTATAATTAATTGGGACGAATTCAATTGTGACTATTCTCTGAACTATCTGGGTGGCAATATTATTTTAGAGTAACCTATAGGTTTTTTTTTAAAGGTACTGAGAATCGCTACCGAATCTCTTTATTTCCAATACATACATACATACATAACTATGACACAAACTATGGACTGCCACTTACTACGACTCTTGCATAGGTATCTCTTTCGCTTCTTCCACTTTCATACATCTTTTCATACACACGCGCCGGTTGCGAGTACTTCGCACCTGACCTTTTTGGAGAACCTCGCCGATAAGGATCGCTGTACGTCCTTCTAGTTGTACATCCTAACATTCGCCTTATAAATTCCATTCGTTAATCGTCTTTCATTCATTCTCTCAACATGCCCAAACCATCTTAGCATATTCCTTTCAATTCGTGTCACTATAATATCATCTTTCAGTCCGCAACGTTGTCTCATCACACTATTTCTCAGTCTCTCCTTCCTAGTTACACCGCACATACTACGCAAGGAATGCATTTCCACAGCATTTATTCTACTTTCATGTCTCTTCTGCCATACCCAACATTCACTTCCATACATAAGTGTAGGTACCAGCACACCGTTGTGGATAGCCAGCCGTGCCTTTTTTGACAAGGTCTGATTAGCCAGAACTGCATGCACCATTACCATTTTCTTTATTTCCCGCATTCACTCTCCTTTCCACATCTGCATCAATCTTACCGTCCCTTATTTCCAATAAAAGTTCAAAGTTGGCAATTGCATTGGAACATAACGTCTTTATACCAGGTTTCATAACCAGATGTGAAACGAAAAAAACGCTCTTTCAAAAAATACCTTTTGTATCAAACGCGTTATACAAGATCCAACAAAAGGCCTGTTTTATTATTTTTTAAAAGGGTTCCGTAGGCGTGGCTCTTCCGTCCGCATTCTCTAATAGTTTTTGGGGTTGGCAACACGCTTTTTTGTTTTTTTTTTCTCTCCGTAAACATGACACTTTATGCGAGAGGCGGTTTCGCATTTTTTGGTACGTAAAATGATTTTAATTGTAAGTAACTTTGAAAGAAATCTTTGACGCATAACAGCTGATAAGTACCTAGAATAGAAAAATGCAGTTCAAAATTAAACTTACTAGCAATGTTGGTCACACATTACTAGTATTCTTGTTAACCCCTCGTGCTAAACTAAATGCTTGTGTTACGAGTGGGTTCACGTCGGTAGTGCAATGGGTGGGTTTCGAACCGGCAACCACATGATCGCAAGTCCGAAGCTCTAGCCATTAGGCTACCGCCGCTTCCATTATATCGCTTATTGTTCCATTGCTGATACAAAATAGTTATTAAGATGACCTCTTTCTTGTGCGAAATGTTTCTCTCTGTTTCTTGGAAGAAAAGGTGTACGTTATATTCCTAGACAGTACACACTTAAAACCCACAGCTATTTTTAGTAAATAGGTATATAAAGGAGGGTTTCCGAGATGAATGAAAAATTGACTGACAAATTATTGTGTTTCAGAGGGTCAAAGTATAATGGTTTTATTATTATGTTACATAACATTGGAAATTATAAAAACTAGTTGCATGGTTCCAAAGGTTGAGTTTTATGGAGAAGAGCCAGTAAGAAAGTGTTAGAAACTCCTTAAAAAGTGATGATGACTTATATTATTATAAATAGCAGTAATTTCGCTGATATTATATATAGGATTATAATAAGAATATTATAGAATACTAAATAACATTTTTTTGAAAAAAAATATTTTTCATGTTAATTGATCGTAAATATGAATTTTCATGTGAAAGAAAATTTCCTAGTGAAAGAAAAATTCGGCCGCAGGCAGGGTTTGAACCTGCATCCCTCTGGTTAAGTACACCAGACGCTTTACCAATTAAGCTACCGAGACCATTGCCGCTGCCTGTGATGTCAAATTTCTCTCATAAGTAGGGCTCAACTGAGTGCGATTATAGTCTTGTTATTAAGACCATTGGACTGCCAAGTAATGTCAAGAGTTCGAATCCAAGGCACACACCTCTGACGAAGTCTTGTGCGTATTACTTTTAACAAAAAAGTTAAACCGCCTTCAAAAAATAATAAAATAATTTTGTCTAAAACAGTTTGGGAAGTCGGTGGCGAAAATAAAAGACCCACTCAAATAGAAGTCACCAGTTTAACTTTTTTGTTAAAAGTAATTTTATTTTGTAATTTTTAGTGGAAAGTTTGTTTAGAAGTACTTGTTAGCCAACTAAACGCAAAACGCACTGCTACAATAAGACAGCGATGTTTCGGAGTAAACGATAATATCATCGATGGAAACAAATTTTAGATTTTTGTTGATATTTTCAAAACTGCTTAACCGATTTCGATAAAATTTGAACGGGACCACCTCTGAAGTATGACCTACCAAACAAAAAGTTTAACAATAATTAAAATCGGTCCACAACTGGCGGAGATATCGCGTAACAAACATACCAAAAAAAAAACATACAGACGAATTGAGAACCTCCTCCTTTTTGAAGTCGGTTGAAAACTAAATTATCACTCGCTTTTAAATGTTGACTGCCTCGTTGGTCTAGTGGTCCCAAGCGCGACTGCTACGCTAGAGGTCCTGGGTTCGATGCTATCGACGATGCTCGTCCCCAGGTCGAGCAGAGTGTTATTGAGTTTTTCTATGAAATTCTTAGTAGCAGCTCGGAGTCTGGATTTGTGCCCGGTTAATGGCAATAGGCTCGCCCCCTATTACACAGGACTAACATACCGGCGAAATGTAGGTGTACATTAGTACACCTCTGCCTAACCCTTCGGGGAATACAGGCGTGATGGTATGTTATGTTTTAAATGTTGAAGAAAAACATCGTGAGGAAACCTGCATACCTGAGAGATTTTCTCAACGGAGCGGGCATGTGAAGTCTGCCAACCCACAGTAGCCAAGCCAGCCGGCTTGATAGATTATAGCCTAATCCCTCTCGTTCTGAGAGGAGACCCGTGCCCAGCACTGGGACGATGTAATAGGTTGATGATGATGATGATGATGAGAGCTCAATTGCCGTTCTGGTTCTAGTTTAGATCACTGCATTGTTAAATACAGTAAGCAGTATTGTGTTAATATTTTTGTGTTCGGTTAAAAGGGGACTGTTGTTAATGGAACTGCATGTCCCTCTCAGTCTTTAGACCTTCTTCAGTCTTCTTTTAATTTTAGCCCCAACTTTAGGCTAGTTATGACATAAACCCCCAATGTCCTCACATCCTGTTATCGCCATAATGTATCAGCAAATTATGTAACAACAATATATATTTTAAAAGAGTGTCCATGGAGTTTCTTGCCGGATTCTTCTCCATAGGATCAACTTTTTGGAACCGTGCAACTAGAGTCAGTAACGTTTCATAAAGGCGTGTAAAAGAGTATTTGAAATAAAAATATTTGATTTGATTCGACCACCACCACACTAGCCAAGTGTGAGATTGCAAACTTCTCACTCCCATGCAGGTTTCCTCCCGATGTTTTCAATTATTTTTGAAATGTACCTATAGTTTAATTCTTATTGGCTACTGTTCTAAAAGTAAAGTAAATTTTATTGTTTCTGATACATACGTACACTCACGCCTTTTTCCCATAGCGGTAGGCAGAAACTACAGAACGCCATCTGCTAAGATTCTTGCATACTTCTTTTGCTTCGTCCACATTCATACATCTTGTCATACACATGCGCCGGTTGCGGGTACTACGCACCTGACCTTTCTGAAGGATCTCACCAATAAGGTCGTGGTATGTCTTTCTAGGGCGTCCCCCCATTGTTTCTGATTGAGTATATAAAGTTCTTATACATGCTTAAATAAGTGTAACATCAATTTCTGACGGTTACATCTATATAATCAGTCAATTTCAGGTTTTCTACAATTCCATACAATTTTCTGTTGATTGTGACGTCGAACTGTAATTTTTTCGGCGTTCGCAGCAGAAGTCTGTTAAACTGGACGTAATTGTCAACCTTTTAACAGTGACAGGAGTAGTAGTTAATATTAATTGGGTTTACCTATTACTTCTAGTATCGCCACTACTTATAGTGTGGAGTTGGGCAATTTGTTGAACTATGTCATACTTACATTGAGTCTTCCAGTCTATAAAGAAAAGGAAAAGTATAAAATTGTTAAACTTTTTTCTTTTTATTATAATTTCGGCATTAACTGTCTCGTCACGTCGCTCTAATATCAAAGAAAGAAACGTTGTATTCTCATGTATCTAAGTGAATTTAATTCTTTTTGCGACATAAGATTCTTAAACCTTATATAGTTAATAAGTTTAAGGGCTTAAATCTCCTAGTAACAGATAACGAAACGTAGCCAAGACACATATCAGTCTTGTAAGCTTTGCAAATCTTCTGAGTCGAACCCGAAAAAGACATTCCATAAACTACTAAACTAAGTGTGACACCAGCTAGAGTGAGTTGAAAACGAATCAACACTTGTAATTCAATTGCTGTGCGAGAACTAAGGCGATCAGATCAATTTTGTTCTTAAGTCCACACACTTCACATTCACCCAACAAATGCTTTGTGGTACTGGCAACTCGCGACAAAAACGCAAATATCCTTTGTGCGTCGCCGCTGCGACAAAAAAGACGCAACTATGAGGCCATCTGCTGGACGTTTCAATAAAGGCACGGATAATTGGCTGGCGATCGTCATTTTAATTACACTCAATGTTTTTAGCCGATATTCTCAAAAAGTAGCCCCTTAACAGTTTATTTGCGAGTGATGGCCGACACGTTCGATGTTTAAATGAGGTTCGAATTATGAACTGAGTTTTGATTTAGGAACTTGATATTCAGAGTTTGAATATTTTGTGATTTTATGAAGTGGATATTCAGATTTTTTCATTAGATTTTTGTGAGAAAAATCTTTTTTATTTGGATCGATTAACCTTCTTTTTTTAAGTAGGCACAGGCCACTACTTATTCTTTTTAAATGAAGAACGATAACATACCTGTTTGTTAATAACCCTATTTTCTGAAAAGCTTGTATCAGAAAGGCAGGCCTTTACCTACTAATGTGAAATAAAATTTTCATAAAGATACTTTTTTTATGCTCAGGAATGTTTAATGCCGACTGTGATGGGCTGCCAAATGCCATTTTAATTGCACGCGCAATGTTTTTCACGTCTCAAACTGCCTTCTTCCACAATTTATCAACCGGTAAATTGATTAAAAATTATCGTTAAAATTTTTCAAACACAGTTTAAAAAATATAAGTATAACGCTGACTCAATCGTGCGCAGACAGTTAATGGAAGGTACGTAAAAAAGATGTTTCTGGAATTATTTTGTCCTAGTTTTTTTTTTCTGAATACTTGGAAATATATGACAGGTGCCCCGGATACTCCGGATACTAAATAACGGATATAGACTCAAATTTTACGTAGAAATGAGTTTGATGATTCGTGTATCATTGTATGATTTTAACTCACTTATGAATGGTAACTGCCTCATTAATCTAGTGGTCCTAATCGAGACTGAGACGTCAGAGAAGTTCATTGGTTCGATTCCCAGGTCGAGCAAGGTGTTATTGGATTATGTGCCCTGTGAATGGAAATAGGCTCGCCTCTGCGTAAGTTCAACTGTCGGTGTACATTAACTGCACATCAGCCTAATCCTACGGGGAATACAGGCGTGATGGTATGTTACGTGTTTAAAATATCTGTAAGTATCATTCATTTTCAAAGGGGTGCCAAGATTGTCCCAAAGTGGATACTTGAGGGTAGTCTCATTAGTCTTGTGGTCCTAATCGAGACTGCTAAGCTACAAGAGGTCCTGGGTTCGATTCCCAGGTGCAAGGTATTATTGTGTTTTCTATGAAATTCGCAGTAGCTCAGAGTTTGGATTTGTGTCTCGATAGTGGCAATAGGCGCGCCCCTTATTACATGGGTTCTAAAAATACCTACGAACTGTTGGTGTCCATTAATTATCTCTGCCTAATCTTTCGGGGAATACAGGCGTGCTGTACGTATGATATACTTTGGTAATAATATTTTGCAAAAACTGTATTGAGCAAAATTTTGCAAGACCACATCCTGTAATTTATTTAATAACTAAAACAAAAGTTTTTCGGCATCTGTTGAATCAAGAGTGTGCGGTTAACCAAAACCCGAAATAAAAACACAAAAATATAATATTTTTCTCTTTTTATTTTGACAAAAGAAATTAATTCATTTTTTTTCTTATTTCCGCTTTCCTTATAATACATTATAGTTATAAAGTAATTATGCTACCTATATTTATATGTATAGTTTATTTTTCTATATATTACAAAAAATATTTACAAAATTTTTATTTCATCCCGTAAAGACCCATTCTAGAAATAAAGATATTTATAATATAGTCCATCCATATTACAATAGTATTGCAAACAATAAAAAAAATATTTAAAAAGAAAAACAAAAATGGTTTTGAAAGTTAGCAATATGAATTGACTATATTATTTCCAAAGAAATTGCAGTTGAAATTAAAGTTAACATATTTATAGCTTAAAAAAATACTTTTTGCATTCAGAACACATTATTTTTGCACAAAATGTAATAAATACAATTTATTTTATTCAAATTATTGTTCTACAAAAAAAAACTTAAAATTATTTATCACAACAGACTGGTTTTGTGTTCCCGTTTGATTGTTTTTTCAAAAATTTAATTCTAAATAAATAAATGTATTAAAGCTTAATTTACGAATACAATTTTCAAATAATAAAATTAATTACAGCTGACCAATTAATTAGGTATTAAATAAGATTTTTAAAGAAAATTAAATGTAAAGCGACATATTGCATCATTTTATTTATTTATTTTAAAAATCTACCAGAATTTTTGTGGCTGTTGTAGTAAGTCTGTAATAATTTATTTCAGTTTCGCCCCATAAATGTTTAATTTTAATTAACTTAACATTATAAAATTGCATTTTTACGAAGATAAGTAATTTCGGAACTAAAATTTACTGGGGCAAAATAAAAAATAATTAATATGTTTAAATATAGATTCAAACTGCCAGTACCTATTTGAAGTTGATTTTTTTACTAATTTTAGTATTCCGGGAAACTAAATGTTAAAATGAAAAGTCCAACATGCTTTTACATCCGTCGATTGTCAAACTTGACAAATAACGTAATTTGTCTATTTCTGGTGTCAAGCAGGTGTCAGCCAATCAGAATCTTCTGGATTCCTTGATATCTGACTGGCTGATACATTTATGACTCAGATTCCAAACATTTCGTTATTTTTAGGAATACAAAATTATTGATGGGCCAAAGAATTATGTCACATTTATTTGGGAAATTAATATTGAAAATGTATTGTCAACAAATCAAAATGAAAATTGCTGTTCGTTGGTAACAAAAAATATCGCTGAATATTTTATATTTTTTTTAAATTGTGAAACTAAAAATGAAAACACTATTCATTCAGAAAAAAAATTACACTAACTTGTTTGGCTCATCAATATCTGTTTTTATTAAATTACATTATACAATAACCATTATGAACAATTATTTCCTATTTATAATTAATTATAAAAATTTACAATGATTTTTATTATTACTATTAAATAATTCTGCTTAAAATTAAAAGTTGGTTGTGCCGATGTTTTCGCGCCATAAATACGACGCCATTTTATAGTGAATATACACTTACGTTTTAGTTAGTTTTGTGTTTGTGCGATGGCTGTTAAACCGCTGGCCATACCCTGTTGACAAAAAAAAACATTTTCAATAAAAATAGATAAATATAAAAGTAACATAAAATATAATACTCGTACTAAAAAAAAATTGTTTGGCACGGTAAGTGTGTTTTATTTTGGCTAAAATAAAAGGGGCGAAATGTTTTATTTAGCAAGTAAAATCTAGTGAAAATAATTTAGTAGTATTTTTTTATATAATAAAATATATACACCCTGTATTTGTAATGCAACAGGGATGTCTATTCCAATTATACAAAATAAATAATTATTAGATCATGTATAGCGTACCTTTACCGTTAACTTATAAGCGAATTATAAAAACTTACACGAGTGGCTCAGGGTTGCCATCGGTCCAGAATCAGGAGCACTGTGGCACGTAGACCGGGTGCCATCCCTGGACTCCAGTCACCAACCCGCTTGCCAAGCGTGATGGTTCATTCCCCATTTCTGTAGGGGCCTATGTCCAGCACTGGACTGCGATAGGCTGTTGAAGACGATCTCTTGATGAAAATGCATGTTTATCGAACTTACGTGAGCAGTTAGGGCTGGCATGATGCTTGATATCAAATTGACGAGATTATGACTAAATGTGATACCTTTAATACCTCCAAAGGGCTCGCAGCTAGATGGCAGCAGCGTTTTGAGTCCCGTATTTTAGGGTTGTCACTTAACTCAAGTCAGTATTACGACATAGTATGAACATGAGAATCTAACTTACGTGATTTACATAGAAGGACGTATCCACACTATTCCTCGCCAACGACTCCACCTGTTAGGGCTGCCCCGTGCTTAATATCAGGTATAATAAAATGTAAACTTACGTAAGTAAACCAGGGTTGGCATCGGTCTGGTACCAGGAGTACTGGGGCACGTAGGGCGGATGAGGCTGCGGGGCGCCCTGGTGATGCAGCGCGTGGGCGGCGTGCGCGCCCTTCATGTCCCAAGGGCCGGGAGGCGCGCCCTACGACAAAGAAAGGGGAGATTAAGGAGTGTGAAGGTTTTAATACAATGTTAGTATAAATAAAATGGGTAGGGAGATACTATTATCATAAACTGAAGCTTTATTCTAGTTTTGTAAAATGTTTTTTGTTAGTATATTTATCTGAAGATACTAACTTTAATACGTCAATGACCAATGACTAACTAAAATAATATGTTTTTAATTCGAGAATTTTAGAATAATTCCAATATCTATCTAGATTTTCTACCAATCCTGAAAAATACTTACTTACTAAGTAGAATTCATAGATAATTACAAGATTACAATAAAAATGTTATAAGTATAATTATTAGAAATGAATCTCACGTGAAATTTGGTAAAAGACTTAAAATTAACATTTGTTTTGTTAAAAAATTTACTCCTAGTTTTAGTATTTCGAACAACATCAACAACATTAAAATTAATTCCTTAAACTTTTTTTTAATAGAAAAAAAACAAATTACCATCTTCGAATCAATAACATCATAAACTAATTAACGATATTGAATGTACTTCGAAGTGAAGTCGCAGTAAAAGCTAGTCGAAAACTAATCGCTGGAAATGTTAGGCGCGGCCGACACACCCACATAACCATTATCTAATAAGTTTTTTATATAGTTTTTATAATTTTTACACACGCAACCATATAAACATGTTTTTGTATAGCTTTCTATGGATATAGGAACGTAATGAAAAAAGATAATTAAACAAAACTGTGATTTTTATAGATTTTTGATAAACAAAATTATTATCTCTTGAATAAATTATTGATGTATGTTTTTTAGGATTTGAAATTATGGACATAGAAAAAAAAAGAAAAATTAAGAAAACATTATTACAAAATATATTTTTAAAACTACGTGAATTGGACAAACACGACACGGATTCGAACCCTTACCTTTAGCATCCAAGGCATAGGTCGGCCCCTCATGCCGTCAGCGCCTGGCGATCCTTCTATGTCATCGGATTGGGGCGCGAAATAACCCTCCTACGATAAGAAAAGGAAGCTCCCCTCAAAAATATGTATATCCTTAGGTAAAAACCTAATAAAACTTAACTAGCTAGCTTCAAAAAGGTTTTTACTAAATAATAGGTATATTATTCATACTTTTTCAAATTAAATATTGCTGCATTTTTAATTTTGTAATTATGTGTATTTAAATTTTCCAATAAATTCTTATCCATTTAAATTTAATTTTCAAATCAATACAAAAATCTTTAAGTTAAATATTTTCCAATTATTTATTGAATTAAATTTCTTAAAATTTAAATTTCCCCAGTTACGTTTAGAATTCCATTTTCAAATATTTTTTCCTTATCTTGCAATCATTAATAAAATTTAATAATTTTCATTTTCTTTTCTTCGTTTTGTTAGTCAGCTGCCAGCATTTTACTGATTATTTTTTGCAATAATTGGAAAACATTTAAATGAGGCTATGGGACTTACATATCCGACCCTCGGGTCCCATGACTGCTGATGTGGTGGCTTCACGTCGCACGAGCTGCCGTCAGGCGACCGCCCTGCCGTCGGCTACACAAATGAAAATATACGCCGTTAAAAATTGTGTTCACTTAGCTACAAAACCAAAAATCGTATCATATAGCATTTTAATTTAAGATAAAAATATAGTTCTTGAATATGTAGCACTTCGTATAACCACTGAATTTTGAAAACGAGAAAAAAAAAGGACACTATACATTATTAATTTATTGATTAGTGGAGTACTTTGAATGTATATCCATACTAATCCTTACTAATATTTGTAACCTTTTTCAACCGACTTCAAAAAGTTGGATGATTCATTTTTATTTGGTAGGTCATACTTCAGCGGTGGTCCCGTTCAAATTTTATCGAAATCGGTAGATCTGTTTTAAAAAAATCAAGTAAAATCTAAAAATTGTATACCTCGATGATATTATTATTATCGTTTACTTCGAAACCTCGCTGTCTCATTGGAGCAGTGCGTTTAGTTGGCTTACAAGTATTTTATATACTTAAACAAAACCTTCCTCGGCGGTTTTACTTTTTTATTAAAAGTAATACGTCTAAAGTGTTGAACCAATGTACAGAGATAGATTGGTCCTTGAAGAAGGACATTTGCTACCATTTGTCCTTTAGGAATTGTAAGAATTTTATACAATAGATTAACTAACGCAAAAACAACAATGTGAATATATTCTCTTACATATCCGACCTTGACATCCCAAGAGGGTTGCGGAGGCTGCTTTACATCCCAGGGGGTGCCTGTGGGGGACAGCCCGGGGGATAGCTCCGAGACTGGCGTGGAGCTAGGGGTGGGGGAGTGCGCCTGCGTCGGTCCCCCGCTCTGATACGCTGTAGGAGAGTGCTGCGAACCACTTGAACTGCCGCCGCCACCTGGTGGATGAAAAATTATTTAATTAAAGAAAGAAGTAAATGTAGTTATATCAGAATAGTATCTAATACTGTATTTGTGATACTTGAAAAAAAAATTAAAACTTTGAAAAACCCCCGACAATTGCATTATATCTCGACCGATTTTATCAAACATAGCTAAGAACACAGCCGACTACCTTTCAAATAAAAAAACATCAAAATTGGTTCATCCATTCGGGAGCTACGATGCCAGAGACACACACACAGACACGACAAACTTATAACACCACGTTGTTTTTGCGTCAGGGGTTAAAAAGGTTCAGTAGATATAGAATTTCGGTACAGTTACGATTAGGTTATGTCATAAATGATCCAAAAATTGTACTCTCTACGACTCTATCAATTCTAACCCGTTCACGATTGATTTTGTTTTTAATTTAGTTTTATTTTACCATTTGAAATTCATAAATGTCAGAACCTTTTGGTAATTCTAGATGATGAGTTTTTTTTAAAAGACAAACACTGAATGTTATTTTAGTTAAGATCTTTTTCTTGCACCATTAATTTTAACAAGTAACAACTGAATAGGTTACTTTTAGGCAAGCCAATTGCCATTAATCGGACGACAATCCAATCCCATCTGTTACTGAAAATTTAATAGAAAACTCTATAACACTTTGAACAACATGGGAATCGAATCGAAGAGCCTCTAGCGTAGTAGTCGCTGAACACTAGACTATCTACTGATGATTTTTTTGAACTGTCTTCGAAGGTAGCTTACCATGTAGTAATTGGTTGTTGTTGGGCGGGCTGGCGGGCGGGAGGCCGAGGCTGGGCGGCGGGGCGCCCACCTGCGCCGCCTTCATCATCTTCTTGTACTTGCTACGCCGGTTTTGGAACCAGATCTTCACCTGTTGGGAGAAACGGAATAGTTAAGTAAGATGGTATTTTGTCTACTTAAATGGATGACTTAAGTTCTCAGATGTTGGGAACCTTCTTTTAATTTTAATCTCGACTTAAATGATGACATTAACTTCTAATGTCCTCACATCCTGTTATCGCCATAATGAATAATATAACACCTTTTATTTTAAAAGAGTGTCCATGGAGTTTTGCCGGATTCTTCTCCATGCGATCAACTTTTTGGAAAAGTGCAACTAGAGTCGTATAAAAAAACGCATATAAAAGCTTATTCTTATATTATAATATTCTACCACTATTATTCTATTATAATAATTGTATGTATTGCAGTACCTATACAAAAATAATTATAATAAATCCTATCCATTTTAGTTACATATTACTATTTAGAGTGATGTGTTTTTTATTTCATAATAACCTCATATGGACTATAACGAACAGTTCAATACCAAAGCCAGCCAAATTAGTATAGATAGTTGTTCTCGAGTTTTACGGTCAGCAACAAATTTAGCCATTCATTTTTATTCGTTTGACAGCAAAAAGTTCGTTGTATAACAGATTATTTTGTACAATTTCTACTGTTACACCAACCCTAAAATAGCTTAAAATAACAGCTATTTCCTACATTTCATTATGTCGAAGAACACTTTTGTGCGAAACTGTTGACTTTTGTTTCACGTTTCAGGGTTGATCCTATAGTGAAAATTCTTCATAATGTTGAATATAACGAGGTCCTTCTGCGTGTCGACTAGATATTTTTTGACACAATCATAAACACAAGCGCTTTATTGATTTCAACAATTGGTAGAAAAAGTATCCTAACATACTTAACATCTTGTTTTACAATGTGCCGACAGAATACGTGTTACACACTTGTATATGTAAATTATTTAATTGACCATTCATTCAAATGTTAATCTGCTATTACCATACACATAAGTACGAAATACGCATATATAATGTGTATATACATTTACATAAATATCTGTGTGCAGTGATCAGAAGTTAAATTCCGGCAAACTCACTAATCCTCACAATAATTTAATTATTTTCAGTCTTCGTCATATTTCTGTCACAATCTTCTCTAAATCGGCGATCTCGTAA
Source organism: Subacronicta megacephala (assembly GCA_958496365.1). NCBI lineage: Eukaryota > Metazoa > Arthropoda > Insecta > Lepidoptera > Noctuidae > Subacronicta > Subacronicta megacephala. The sequence goes on along the minus strand of OY292540.1, from coordinate 4,007,899 downwards.
ACCCGGATTTATACAAATACCTAAACTGACATACATACTATATGTACTTATATAGGGGTAGCGTGAATAGGGGCGGAGCCTCAGGGTTGTCAGCCGTTATTGTACCGTTAAAGCTAAGAGATGGGACACACCAATATTTTTTTATCGATAGTGAATACGTAACATGTAAGCATTTTTTGTTATTAACTTTTTTTGATAAAGAAAAGAAACTTAATTAATATTGGAAAGAGACTATAAAAAGATGTAACTAAGTACCTATTGACCACTTACAACCAGAAGAATAGTGTGACTGAATGAATTAATGTAGATTCAACAATTTTTATGCAGACATTATAACACGTGGTATTCTGTGGTTTCTGCCTTTTTTAATATCCCACTTTAAAAACAAACAAATAAATCATAACCAAGGACATGATACGTTGCATTTTCCTTAAGATAAAGTTATTACAGTTACGTAAGAGTTATGATTGCAATATGTTATAGTTCATTATAGCGTTAATACAAGTTATAGGCATGCAACCAGCCAGACCTGAGTGACAAGTAACATTATTGATAAACGCGTGGCGCCTGTGACAGCGGGAAGCGAAAGCGGGCTGCAAAAAAAAAGCAGCGAGGACGAACGTAAATGGGTAAATTTATCCCAACGTATCATGCTTTGGACGCCATTATATCGAAAATTTCATTTGAAATACAACATTTTATAGTATTGGCAGGAGTAAGCCGCAAAATTACATTGCCAATCAATGTAGTATGAATTCTTACTGGGTAAACTTAATAACTGGCGCTTATAGATACGGTGCGATAAGGTTCTTTAGCTCTGGTCCCATGTAATAGAGGGCGACCCTGTAGCCATTCACCGGGCACATATCCAAACTTCGAGCTGCCACTGAGAATTTCATAGAAAAACCCAATACTAAACACTTTGCCCGACTCGAATCGAACTCAAGAGCGTAGCAGGACCACTAGACTAATGAGGCAGTTATCACTAGTTATTAGCACTTAAAAAAATAAATATAAAAAAAGGATTACCTACACTTTTATTTGAAAAAAAAGGTCATAAACAATATTGTACAATAACAATAACTTTTTAGTGAATCTGACAAAGTTATTTTTACCACTTCACCGCTGTCACAGTAGCCATACCAAGTGATCAATTTATATCACCAATTCGTGTAATCAATGCATAACGGGTATGTCGTGTGGTAAAAAAACCGACGTATGCATTATTATTTATGTGTATATATTATATGAGTTATATTTCACATGAATGCTTTTACGCTGCGCCGGCGCAGCAGAGTCATGCTATGCTACTAAAGTGTTTTTTTTATTGACGATGCACAAGTCTGCGTTATCTTTTTATCAAAGATAGCAAAAAATAATCAGTTCGTAGTTACGTATTAACGGCCCGTTGAGGAGTTAGAAACATGAATTAGCTGCTTATGATAGTTTTATACGCTACAAATTACAATAAAATCCAATGGAGTCAAATACAAAAAAAAACTATCTAAACTACTAATAGCTTAGGTTAAAGATGTCATAATTTTGACAAGGAGTATCTACTTATTGCTAATGATTTTGTATTTTATTCTACGCATGCAGGCAGTGCATGCGTAATAAACCCTTAATCCTTAAACCAATTTATTTGTATTGTATATGAGAATAATCTAGTAAGATCCGATTAAATACAAAACAATTTCCCAAGTGCCTACAACAAACTTATACAGAAAAGAGTAGGTGTTTTATTTATTGTATTCATCGATATCGATAAAATCAAATGCGTCCCATCCCTCACCACCCACCCTTCGATTAGCTAGGTCGCAGTGCACGATATAACTTAACCCCGACGTCGCGTCGCGCCTTTCGTATTGTATTGGTATTCGGCGTTCAATTCACTTAGACCGCTTATACAAGGTTAGGTGGTATGGAATTATTTATTTTTATGTTTTGTTGATGTAACGAAGTGTTATGCTTTCCAAAAGTGTTCTTGAAATGCAACTAGTGTAATGGGTTAGCATGATTATTTTAAACTTAAGTTGCCCGTGACTTCGCCCACATGGAATTAAGTTATCCCACGGGATAATAAACAGCCTATATTAATCTTGATGAAATATTTTTTATAAAAGAGTTTCATTAATTTCAAAGTTCATCAATTACACAGAAAAATCAAACAAAATTTGCTCTTCATAATACATATTAGTATAGTATATTAAGGATATAGATAAGGAATTTTCTTTAAGGAAGGAAGGGAGGCCTTTTCTTTAAGGAAATTCAATAAATAGCTATCTTTCCTTTTGTTTATGTATATAAAATATAGGTAGATAATATATCTATATATATAAATTCACTTAACCATTTAAAATATTACGTAAATAAATAATAATTTTACTCGTCAAGTACAGAAATTTCCAAATCCAATGCCGAAATACCAAATTATATAAAAAAAAAACATTTAAATAACAGAAAAATGACGAAACCCTCAAGGTTTTTATCGAAAAAAATATCGACAATAGTTCGTATGTGTGTACCAAATCATTTGAATCGCCGGACCGTGGAGGATTGTGTTCGTGACAAAAGACAGAGTATGAATTCTGTCAAATAAATGTTTATTATGTGCGGATGTAGCGTTGGGAAATAGAGTTTAATTGTAGAAAAACGTTTTGTATTCAAAATTTTTGTAGAAACGTTTTAGTTTTACAAAATATTATTATCAAAGTGATTCAATGACCTTCCAAATAGCTTACCATCGATATATTTTATAAGTACGTTTAAGGAAATGGTGTTTTTAAATTTCTGAAGGCATTATAAAAACAATATTAATAAAATTATCATAGAATAAAAAGTTTTGATTCTGCACTTTCAATATTTGTAGGATTTTCCCGTGTTTGTACATACCGTCGGTATTTACAATGATTAATAAACAGCAGCTCATGAGCCAACTGATCCCTCAACAGAAAGCTAGCTCTATAGGAGTCATCTTTTGATGAATTTCTTATCTACCACAACTTCCTATTGATTTATTTATTATTCAAAAGAAAACCAACAGCATAATAATAACAATAAGCATAAATATAAGAGTAATTCTAGGTAATAATAATTACCTGCACTATACGGCACAAGTATCAATAAAATCACATTAAAATAGTACGCCAACGCTATCGAATATTCTTAGAAAATCTTAAATATAATATGTAGGTAAGTTAAAAAAATACAAAGTAGGTATGTCTCAGCTGCTCTTAGAAGCGACCGGCGGAAACGCATTGTTGTGGTTTTAGTAATCGATATGCGAGCAATCTGCTACTGCAGCACAAAACTGTGACTTAAAAACTAAATAATAAGGCTTCGAGACTTACTTGATACCAAAAGAAAAACGTAGAATGTTTCAGCTGCTATAATTCCATGCAGGCCATAAAAATATGACTGCAATAAAAATACTCGACTCCAATTCAGCGCAGAACATCAAAAGACTGTATCAATATTTTTTATTACTTGATTAAAGAATAGCTGATATTGTCTTCCATTTATAGCGTAACAATAATTGTTTTTATTTATTAAAATATCGATATTCAAACTATCGATACGCCCCACCTCAAGCATCCGTCATCTGTCATGTGAAACTGTCATTGTTGTAAAAAAAGAAAATATTACAATATGGCCGCCGCGGCATGTGTGACCACAATGCAGTATGTATTTACTAGGTACGGCTATGTCGATCACGCACTGTTATTGTGTTATGAATTTATGACAGAATGCTAAAACAAAACGTAAATAGTTATTGCTGTTTTCTATGTAAATGAAAACTTTAAGGTGTTTAAATGATTCTGAGTCTTGAAGGTTCTAAAAAAAATACCTATAGGTATCCAAGTAAATGGTGGGATATTTAAAACTGTTCTGAATTCGTAAAAGCAGTTCAAAGTAAATTTTCATTCATAAAGGCTACGTTGTTAAATATAGGAATATTTAATAATTATTCAAATTATGCTGAAGCTGAGCTGAAGATCGGACTCCGTGATGTTCACTTAAAGAAGTCTACATCCAGCAGTAGACGAATACGGGCTGATGATGATGATACACAGGAAAAACAGCCTTTGTATTTGTTTAGGAGATTCAAAAGAGGATGAGACGGATTTGTTACCCCGCGTTCCCACTAACGATAAAACATGTTGGAAACAGCTACCTATCCCACTAACTCTTTGAGAATCAGATAGAGTTTGATATATGTTTGCAATATGACTGCTTCGTTAGTCTAGTGGTCCCAATCGCGACTGCTGCGCTCCCCAGGTCGAGCAGTGTTATTGGGTTTTTCTATGAAATTCTCAGTAGCAGCTCGGAGTCTGGATTTGTGCCCGGTGAATGGCAATAGGCTCGCCCCCTGTTACATGGGACCTAAACATACCGGCGAACTGTGGGTGTACATTAGTACACCTCTACCTAACCCTTCGAGGAATACAGGCGTGATGGTATGTATATGTTTGCAACATGTTTTGTCGTCAGTGGTAACGTGGGGTTAGTTTTAATTCATATTTCTTATATAAGTACCACAAGATGGGACTATATTTTAAATATAAATGGCATAAAGTTATAATTTGTGTGATAACAATTTTATTACCTATCTTAGTCATTCTATGAATCATTATAATCTCAATACTTCAATACAGGTTTATGGGTATTTCCGATGATAATAAATTCATCGAATGTTGATCGTGCGATACAAGAATTACCTATCTAAATATTTATTAAATTGAAAACTCACAAGTATTTTTTTTTATGGTACTTATTACTCAGACGACGCAAACGAGGAGGCCAGCTACCTGATGGTAAGTAGTCATTGTCGCTCATGGACATTTCCACGAAATGAGTTGCAGATGCTTATTGCCATTGACTGGTCACAAAAAGTCCGAGCTGCTACTGAAAATACTATTGAAGACCCCAATAACACTCGGAAATAGAATCGCGGTGACGAATATTGGGGCGGTCACAATTAATACGCACATGATTTTCAAAAGTCAGAAGTGTGTGCATTGGATTATAATTCTAGACTGACTCTAGGCAGTGCATACTTATTAGTAGGATATTAATCATAGGGAACTGTAATGTCATTAGGGGATATTATCATCCAAAACGGCTGACAATCGGGAAATTGCATCATTTTCCCGTCGGATTTACCACTCGACTTACGTACATATATGTATATATTTGACCCCTACAGGCTGGACCATGATTCTATGAGTTTTTGGCGTTGAGCTTCAGACTTTTCAAAAGATCTAGATTTACAGAAAGAAATAACTTTAAACGTTAACATACAACAGCTATCCAAAGACGCATTTCCATTTGTGACCGCATTTTAAAACCGCCTCCCATCCTTACAAGACTTTACCTAGAACAACGTCTATTTGTGCCTATGCCCAACAAATTGCGCACGCATTAAAAAAAAACAGTCCTGTTCCCATCGGTTTCGTCAGCAGCGTGGACGGCGGTATGCAACGCGGCCGGCATCCGTACATCGTGCGGCGTCCACAAAGAGATTGCGGACATTCGCGGCATAGCACCAAGAAACTGGTACCCTTTCGCATACAGCTATTCCACCACTTCAATGGACAGGTTTATGTTTGAGTCTAGATTTGTAATTGTACTTATAGCTTTCCATGCGTAGGGACACCAGTAATCTCTTTGAATATCGAAAAGAGACTTTATCTATTCAAGACTTTTATTATGTCATGCTTCCGTATTTTTCTTAATATTTGGTATCTATTATGGAATCAAACATTATTTTTAAATTAAATAATATAATCATTCAAGTCTGGTTAGACACTTCAGAGATTGGAGATAATATAGTCAAAAACGCAGACGAATCGCATATACATAACATATTTTAATTTGAATTACATTGATCTATCTTGTTTTTAGATTTTAATAGGTTACAACAAACTTTAATAGGTTTTAGTAGTTAGCTTATGCTAGTGTTTCGCTTGCATTTCTACATCCCATTCATGCTGGCGAGCATGAATGGGATGGCACGAAAGGGAAATTACTACCCTTTCCTCAGATTATCGACGTTAAGTAACAATACCTATGCAAACTCTTCGTTCTGTGACCGTGAAGCGCCATAGTAGAGACATCTCCCTCAGTCCCCTTCCTTCTCTTTTTCTACTTTCCCTTTCCTTTTCTTACTGGCTTAGTTGTGTTTTCATCGCATTGTTTAGACAATTGTATAAGCAATTTTAATAGTGATCATGACTGTGGTTGCCGGTTTTAAACCCACCCATTGCACTACCGACGTGAACCCACTCGTAACACAAGCACTTACCTTAGCACGAGGGGTTAACAAGATTACTAGGAATGTGTGACCCACATTGCTAGTAAGATTAAACAAAACAAAACAAAAACAAATGCTAAATGAACACAGCCAGTTTATTGGCGGTCGTTGCCTGCCACAGTTTTAAAGATTGTAAAAAAATACACTACGCTATCTTATGATGATGAATATTATATACCTATGATTAAAACTAATCAACTATATTATGATTGCCCTTTAAAACCTAAAGGAAGTAATAATACAGCATGTAAAGTGACAACTTGCGCAAGAGCAGTAAATGTTGCTACATCGTCCTTAATCCGGTATGAAAAATAATATAAGTTCTATTAGATATTCAACAAGATTAGTTGTGACTGGATTTCTGATCAACTATGTACTTGCACGCGACTTTGTTTGAGTTGTTATAAAGTGAAAGTCAATTGTGAAATATTCAAATTTTGTGACACACACAAATCTCTTCTCCTGTTCTATTGTGTATGGTGATGTTAGAAAGCAGTTATAAAGAGTGATGAAGTTTGTTGAAAGTTAGCTGGAAGCTACTGAGTGTGGAGGAAGTTGTTAAAGTCTTGGCAGAGACTTATGTATAGACTGCTACACTCTAAGTGATATAAAGGCTATTTGCTCTTAAGATATTTTCTATTAGGTTATACCAAATATAGATCTTGACTGGAAGGAGTTGCAGTATTTGATGTATTGATTATTGATTCATAATTCCATGCAAATAAATGTTAATCGGGATTGATTGTGCCCTAATTCCATCCCTGGGCTAGAAGTTTTCTTTTTGAAATGTATCAAATTTGGCTCAGTTCATCTATTGGTCCTAAGTAGATCTATTGGTCCTCAGTAGATCTATAGGTCATCAGTAGATCTATTGGCACTCAGACGATCTATTGGTCCTCAGTAGATCTATTGGGCTCATTGATCTATTGATCGTAAATATGACTGCTACAACTATGGGTTCGAGATTTGAAAGTGTGCTCGGTTATTGGCAATAGGCTCGCCCCCTATTTCATGGGCCCAACCGGCGAAGTTTTTGTGGGTGTATATTAATTCACCTCTGCCTAATACTTTGGGGAATATAGACGTGACGATATTATGTCTATGTAGATTATTCGTAAAGACGTTAGAACAAGACAGACAGACTATATTGTTAGAACGGATTTCTTTGAAGTGAAGTAGGTACTTATATATCTAGACGTTAAAGAACTTATGTGGTACGGAAATAGGTGCGACCAACTCCAATGATTAAAGCAGCAATAGATAAAGGAAGTACTCACTGCGGAATTTAAATCGTGAAGGTGCTTTGAATGAAGCACATTGGGTATAGGATGTGCCCGCGATTGAATAGAATCATATTTTTAATAGCATTTAAATTGAAGAAGTTATAGAAAAATAAGTATTTATTAAGTATATGCCTGTAATCAAAACTCTTATGTGTTATAATAATACTTATTATAAGTGTAAATGAAATTAGGGACATCTTTAAACATTGACCATCTAACTCGAGACCAAAAAGGTTTTAAATGACATACCTATTCTTACATTGTTTTAATGCAACTTTAATGGACTTTGAACAAAACTTTCCCTCGCGATGCCGTTAAAGCATTAAGAAACAATATTCGTTCCACATTTGAAGAAAAACAGTTCAATCGATCAAAACACCGCTTGAGTGAACGACAACTTCCTATCACTAGCTGTCAAATCAAAACCATTATTTGACAAATCGAAAAGAAAGAAAGAAAAACCTCATAATTCACAAAACACGACAGCGGGCATCACTAAAAGTATCAATCACTTCGGACGACTCAATCACTTTACCAATCAGTAAATGAGAAATATAAATAATTAATCGACTATATATTAATGTTAATGTAGCTGCACTGGTGCATAAAGCGGTCCACGGTTTAAAAAAAAACGGTAGCCGCTGCGTGCTTGTAGCGGACAGTGAATGATGTGGAGTCGTCCTTCGTTTTATTTTTATTTTATTTTAATGCAATTGCAGTTCTGCAATTGTATTTGTTTTACTGTAAATAGAACTAGGTTTTGTATTTTACTTGGTATTTTTGTTGTATTTTTTATATTTAGACCTGCAACAGTGGAGGAGTTGCTGATGCATTTCTGGCCCTTAAGGAGAAAAGGAGAAGGAAGAGGACTGAGGGAGGAATTAGGACTCTGGTGCTGGACGAAACTCAATAGTAGGTAGGTATGCATACTGCTACTTAACGTCGATATTCAAGGAGAGGGCCGACCCATTAATGCTCGCATGCCAGCGAGATACTACTACAACTTAAGTAGAGACTTCAAAATTAAATAAACAATTGAAATGTTTTTTTTTTATTTGACTGATGAATAATTTACGAGAATTGGTAATATTATATTTTTATGAGAATATCATTATAACATTATTAATACTAAAACCACTCCGAAAAGCATTAACAATCAAACCCAATTTTATTGCAATGGCAATTTTAATCAAAATGCAATAAAACTTAAATTAGTTCAATAATCCGAAACAGGTGCTTATTGTCGACACCCTTATCATAATCCAATAAATTAGTGATGCACAAACGCGTTTTACATATCGATACATTAGTGTTGTGACAGCACATTAGGCGGTCCATTGGCAATAAAAAAAAATATGGGCACTGAATATTTAACGTTTGCGTTAATGCTTTTTGCTTCGTATAATTATTTTGCATTAATTTTATTACACTCAATGGCTATTCTAAAAATTGCATTATAAAATTAGTATCTCAATGTTATTACCTTTTACAGCGAGTGGAGCTGTAGGAGGTATTCGAAAAATGGTGTAAATGTAAAGTAAAAATCGTAATATATGCCACAATAGCAGTTTTTTTTATAATGAGACATGAAACTTTGCACCTAAACTATCTACTTTAGTAAATTCTCTTATTTATTTTATGGCTGACCTTTCAAATAAAGTCGTAACGCTAATTTGCACAAGTAAAGAGCAAATTAAATATTATCAGTAGTTTTAAGTCGCTAATTTCCGATTTGAAATTAGGTTATTTACATTTTATAAGTAGATTTATATTCCCACAGATAAAAGTGACTATCGTGTAAGTAAAAAAAAATATTTCTGATCAAACCCTTATGATTCTGATACCGATTATGATAATAAGTATAAAGACAGTTACAAAGCTGTTAATTAGCTCAAAATTATTGATATTCCTTCAACATCATCATCATATCAGCCAAACAAGATCCACTGCTGAATGAAGTCCTCGCCTATAGACTTCCACAACGACCAGTTATATGCCGTTAGTATTAGCAGTTCATTTATTTGTTTGGTGTTCGCAAATGGCAAGTGGGACTGAGGATGGTGAAACATTGGACTAGTGATAGCCCATGGAATACAGCCATTAATTTTATATCAAATATTTCTTTCTAAAACTTTACAATCACAAAAATAAATCGCAGCACTCTCCACAGTTCCCTAACTACTTGCACAAAATACGTCGCACCGACGTCTCGGTCACATGGACCCCGTGTTTTACGCCGGGAAAAACACCGGCATTCCCTCTAGAAAGGAAAAAATACCGCTCATGTAATAAATTTGATCGTCAGTATGTTTGTCACTCGGCGGCGAAACGATTTGAGAATAAAAAATAATTTTCAGCTTCAAACATAGTGAAAGTAGCTATTTTAGAAATGATTTCACTTTCATAATATGTTTTTATCCAGTAAGGTACAACCTAGTTGCGAGTGGCACAGGTTCGATGCAGATAGCATAGTACAGGCCTATGCCCGGCATTGGGAAATTAAGGGCTGTAGGTGATCATAATGATCCAGTAAGAGTAAAGTGACCTGAGAAGAATGGTAGAGAACGAAATATGGATTTTCAAGCAACAGGCACCTAAAGCGTGCTCTACGTGCTGACGATAATCACCAAGTGGTTTTAGTCAGTCTGACATACAATTTTTTTTTACAGGTACGAAATCAAGAGGACTGCTTTCAAAGTCAGTCAAAGAGCAACCACTTGTTTTCCCACAAGCAGCTTTTAGTCAGTACGAGTTCGTCCTAACCCGTTGCCTTCCCAATGGTGTATGATTCAATGGAATATTTCACACATAAAAAAGTATCAAGAGAATTATCACCGTCGATTGTGACTCTTAAATACCTCCTTAACTTGTTTTCAAAAGTAACTGATGGGCATCGATGACTCATAATGCCATAATTTGTCAAATGCTGTCGCTTTTAATAAGTTAAGGTCTTTGAAATTACGAAGCAAAAGTTATGATATTCAATGCTCTTAATGTTTACTTTGTTTACCTCAATAGATGGTTAAAAACAGTTTTACTTGAACGTTTTTACCGCCTACTTCTACGTAGAAATCAAAGACATACCATTTAAGGCAATCCTACAATGTGCGATGACCATTGACTTCGATTACCATAAATAAGTACTTCATCTTACAACGCAGTGATACAGCTATTCATTGCTAATCGCCTTTGTAGAGTATCCATGTCGATATGTTTTTATCGACACTCGCACGTCACTAGAATTACGTAATAATGAATTTATGAGAATATTAAAGTGAGCTAGTCTTAGAACGCGGGTTAGCGTGAGAGAATTAACTTTAATATTGTTGTGACTACGTTTTTTGCTGTTTGGTGATTTATGCACTTATTTTTACGATAATTTTCTCTCATTGGGTGAGCTAGAGAGAGACCTAGGCAATAATTTATTGGATTAATTACAAATTGCAATGGTTTGCTCATACATATTAATTGGCTATTAAAATTTACAAATTAATGATGACTTCGATATTTTTACCTAGCGCACTCTTTATAATTACGATTAATTATACAGTATACTTAAAGTATTTTTTACCATCTCTGTGATGTTCGTTGACAAAGGTGGGCAGTTCGTTATCACACTAACCTAGATTCATAAGTAGCTTTGTATTTAACACAAAAATCACTGTGGATTTCTACCATTCCCGACGCTGGTATTTAAAAAATTAACTTGCTTAAAAACTGAATGCGAACGAGGATTGGAAAAAAGTCGCAATATGTTTTTGCAAGTGAAAGGCCTCGGCATTGGGTAGCCACGAAATGTCTTTATCGGCGCCGACACGATTTTATTGCGACTGACAAACGCTCGGTTGTGTGTAACGTATCGACATTTTTTATCGACATAATATAATTTTCAACTTCTCAAGTACTGTGATTTTTGTCGATATGTAGTTTTGACTGCCTCATTAGTCTAGTGCTCCTAAGCGTGACTGCTACGCTAGAGGTCCTAGGTTCCATCCCCAGGTCAAGCAAAGTGTTATTGGGTTTTTTCTATGAAATTCTCAGTAGCAGCTCGGAGTCTGAATTTGTGCCCGGTTAATGGCAATAGGCTCGCCTCATATTACATGGGACCTAAACATACCGGCGAAATGTGGGTGTACATTTAGTACACCTCTGCCTGACCCATCGAAGAATACAGACGTGATGTTATGTTATGTTATCATATTTTTGCACATATCACCTACTGTGATTATCGATATTCAATTATTGATTTTGTCACGCCAAGCTCTAGCAAGTAGGGTTGATACTCAATTTATTTCTGGATATTGAGTATTTACTTTTTAATTGAGTATGAGAAACCCTCAATTGCCTTATGTAGACTTTCTGGCATGTAACTGAGCTGTTATTAATTCCTATTTATTGAAGCTATTCAACATCACGCTAGTAGCCTAAGGAGCCGGGCAAAAAAAAATAGAATATATTATTTTTCATAGAAAACAAAGATAGCAATTTGTTCTTATAACCTTAATAATGATGCTTAAATCCAAATTAATCATTATTCAGAATAAGAGAGTTAACAATACATTCTAATTAACCCTCTCGTGCCCTTTATAGACGAAATAAAATATCCCAAATTGAAACACGTTACTCAATTTATCCCCAAATTACAGACATATGCTCTGACTTATTTGATCCCCCGTCGCCATGGCAACACCCTCGCAGCAGGGCTGTCGCGAACGCGGCCAACACGCCAATTACAATTAGCGTCCGTATTATATTTGTGGCAGCCCTTGTTATTAACAAATTGCCTCAGTTTTGATAATCAGATCCTCTTTGTGTTTGTTTATGTCGGATTTAATTCTGGAAATTGTTGGTTGATATTCAGATTTCGGAGGATGGAGGTCCTTGATTGATTTCCCAGGTCGAGCAAATTGTTGGTGAGTTTTTCGCAGTTTTCGTAGCTTGCAGTCTGTAGCTGTGCCTAGTTAATGGCAATAGGCTCGCCCCCGATTACGTAGGACTTAAACATACCAGCGAAGTACTAAATTACACCAACGTGTACTTTAAAACACCACTGCCGAACCCCTTAGAGAATACAGGCGTGTTGGTATGTTATTATTTAATTATCTGTATATTCATACCATCACGCCTGTACTCCCCGAAGGGTTAGGCAGAGGTGTACTTAATGTACACCCACAGTTCGCCGGTATGTTTGGGTCCCATGTAATAGGGGCGAGCCTATTGCCATTCACCGAGCACAAATCCAGACTCCGAGCTGCTACTGAGAATTTCATAGAAAAACTCAATAACACTTTGCTCGATCTGGGGATCGAATCCAAGACCTCTAGCATAGCAGTCGCGATTGGGACCACTAGACCAACGAGGCAGTCACTATATCTGTATATTCACAGAAATCAATATTGATATTATCATTATTTATTATTCCTCCATATTTCTTCATTGATGGCGGTCACCATTAATTCCCCATATCCTAGATTAATGACCCCACAATAGCTCCCCCTTTAACCCGTCACTGCAGGTCCTGTTACAGAATAACAAGCTATGAACCCGAGACCGTCCGTTACTTGAACTCCCAGTAAATTGTTATGTTTGGTTTAAACTCCATACACGAGATGTGTAAGTATTTAATAATTTTAAGCTGAGAGGGTTTTTTAGGAGTTCATGGTACATCAGATTGCGCGAAGAAATAAAGGGTTACGTTTTACACATGTACATACATAACTACATACAAAATGCATACAATGCTCGGAGTATGGATGTGAAATAGGCTCGCTCCCTATTACATGGGACCTAAACATACCGGCGAACTGTAGGTGTACATCTAGCTGACCCGTGCTCACTTCGTTGAGTGATAATTATAGCCTATGACACTCACAAATAACGTGGCTTTCTATTGGTAAAATAATTTACAGAATTGGTTCAGTAGATCCAGAGATACCCCTACAACCTCACAAAGTCACAAACTTTACCTCTTTATAATATTAGTATAGTTATAGACAGTATAGAATCAAATAGAAATGACATTACAGTAGATACTAGATACTTAGGTAGTAATATTCACTACCTCAGATCAAATGAAAAGTTAAGATGGAACTTTGCGAACAAAGAAGTGAGGCCGGCTAAAACTACGCCTAACGGTGTACATCACATCAATGACATGCACACACGTATACCGAAACTACGCCTTATCTTGTCAGTCGAGCTATCGAGGTATCGAAAGCTCGACTGACAAGATAAGGCGTAGTTGACTAATACATAATATGTGCGTGTAATTGTGTGTTGTACACCGTTAGGCGTAGTTTTAGCCGGCCTCACTTCTTTGTTCGCAAAGTTCCATCTTAACTTTTTATTTGATCTGAGGTAGTGAATGGTACCTATCTAATAACTACTGTATTTGATCTGAGTTCACTACGTTTAAAGACTCCGTCTTCAAAATTCCCATCAAAACGCAGTATATATCTAGAATTTTCTCAGAAGCCCGACTAACTCCCACTTATTAGGTACCTACGGTACATTCACTCCTAACGCAAACATACCGACACACCACCGAAACTGAACCACACACAAAAACAGTTTTTATCCCGTCGAAATAAGATGCATTGCCATAAAAAAATCTACAATCCAACAGAAAGAGTTACTTGGCATTTTTACCAAGATTTTTTTCCATTTTTTCTCCGTATTGTTTCAGAGACACGCGAGCCAACAATTGTGTGGTTTTTCTACAAGACGGAAGTTGCCATATAATTATTTTCAAATTAGTTGCAATTGTAAAGATTTCGGATGTCTCCGGCCTAGGCCGTGAGAAAGATGGCGACATTTTTTTTGTTATGTCAAGAGCTCAAAATATGTGATTTGATTTTAAGTGTACAACCGAATTTGGTCGTGTGAAAATTGAAACAATTGGGATGGGTTTAAGAGACAATAGCTTAAAGGACTTGGGGCAAGAGGTTATTTATAATCTGTTGGAGCGCCCGAGTCCCCTTCCTTCTCCTTTTCTCCTTTCCTTTTCCTTTATAGGATGGCACGTGAGCGATTCCGCTGGTGTTGCAAGCGTCCATAGGCTATGGTCTCCGCTTACCACCAGGCAGGCCGTATACTTATTTGCCATCTTAGTATCCGCACGACCGGGGAAGTACTACCCTCCCACAGAATATCGACGTCAAGTACCAGTATGAAAACTGTTGCATTTCGTACGGTGAGTGTGGAGCGCCGGAGACCCAATTCCTCCCTCATTCTCCTTCCTTTTCCTTTTCTCCTTCCCCTCCCTTTTCCTTAAATAGGCTCGGCAACGCCTCTGCAACTCCTTTGGTTTTGATGTATCAACGTGATTGAAGCAAAATAAAACCAAAAAGTTGAACATGTGGTGTTCCGTAGATTCTGCCTATCCCGATTATTTAGTATGTTTTACATGAATAAATAGCAACTGGCAACACAAAGCCGTGATAAGATCAATGTTGTATCGATCCTTGAGATGTCTAGTTGTATAGACGGTTGAATAACTGTTCTTTCTAGGGATGTCACTAAGGAAATAATATTATTTTGTATTTTTTATTATTACGAATTGTTTTAGTCATCAGCACTTTAAAAATAATTATCATATCAGATAAAGTATGTCCACTGCTGAAAAAAGCCTCTCCCAATTTTTTTTTTCAAGAAATTGTTATAGTTTCATTATTGATAATTGTACTTAAAGAAACACTTACAATGAAAGTGAAAAATTAAAATTCTATTATAAGTTAAAAGAATACAGATATTAGAAATTTTAATTAGAGAATAATTTTAAATAAAGTGAATTTTTGAACGGTGTCATACCAATCAACTGTCAACAGTTAGAAATAATGGGGTTTTAAAAATGTTTTAAATATCTTAAATCTATTCTTTAGATATCGAAGATAAAAATCTGAATGACATTTAAATATCTCTAAATTTATTTTTTTGTAAAAAAATATTTATGGGACTAAGTTTATTTTTTGCAAGTACCAACCCTACTTGATATGGCTTGTATTGAATTTTCCTATAAATAATTGCAATTGACAGGTTAGTCTCCATAGCGGTCTAGATCTAAATCAGCGGTTATGCCTGAGTTGCCTTCGTCGGGTAAGGGGCGGGGCCGGACGATGGATGGGTGACCGGTGAAAGTTGGAACTTTCCATGGTATGACAGAAAATTGTTACTTGTCGGTAGAATCTGATATTTTTTCAAGTATATGGCTTTGTAGAGAACACCCCTTAAAGGCACGCCCTTCACTGCCTCCTAGTGTTGTTTATTGGGAAGCAGCGCAAGCGCAACAAATTACTACCATCACGCCTGTATTCCCCGAAGGGTTGGGCAGAGGTGTACTAATGTACACCCACATTTCGCCGGTCTGTTTAGGTCCCATGTAATAATAGGGGGCGAGGCAACAAATTTCTGTGTTACTCAATTTGCTGCCTCATTAATCTAGTGGTTTTAAGTGTGACTGCTAGTGCTATGTTAGAGGTTTGATTCCTAGGCCGAGCGAAGTATTATTGAGTATTTTTTACGAAATTCTCAGTAATAGGTATACCTCATGGGACTTAAGCACACCGGCAAAGTGTGAGTGTATTTCAGTACACCTCTGCCTAACCCTTCGGGTAATACAGGCGTGATGTATTCTATTTATAATTAAAATTTTTAATTTTGCATTGAATTTTTTATAGTCAACTATATAAACTTAGAAATTCATTAGAAATAGAAAATCATTATAAAATTATAATAATTTTCTAATTAAATACATTCTTCAGTTATTCGCTAGTATCATTATTAATTAGCAAGTTTTCTCCAAGGTCTTACCAATTTGCGAGACCCCTGATTTACATTTTATCGTGTATAAGGGGCCAACGATCAAGCGAGGTCAAGGTATATTGGATGCTGAGTGTTATGTAGTTAATCTATACTATAGTAAATATGTAATAAAGCTGCAACGTTTGTTTATTAAAAAACAACAATCTCGAAGTCATTGAATGACAGTAGTAGTAGTGCCTGCTAGAATGGGTCCGCACGACCGGGGAAGTACTGCCCTCCCACAGAATATCAACGTCAAGTACTTAGCAGTATGTACATGCTGTTGCGTCTCGTACGGTGAGTGTGGAGCGCCGGAGTCCCAATTCTTCTCACAGTCCGCTTCGTTCTCCTTTCTTCTTCCCTTCCTTTCTCATTAAATAGGCTCGGCAACGAATTTGCAACGCCTTTGTTATTGCAGATGTCCTTGGGCGGTGATGACTACTTACCATCAGGTCGTTCGCCTGCTCGTTTGCCATAAAAGAAAGACTATATTGTCAGAATAAAATAGCAGACTTAAGGCTCCGGTAACGGTTGCTGGGAATCGTTGGATGTAGACGACTTAATCTTCTTCTTCGCATAAGTAGTATGAAACAAAGTTACTAGTTCGCTGTTTATCAACCGACTTCAAAAAGGAGGAGGTTCTCAATTCGTCTGTATGTTTTTTTTTTTTTTTGTATGTTTGTTACGCGATATCTCCGCCAGTTGTGGACCGATTATAATGATTGTTTTTTTTGTTTGGTAGGTCATACTTCAAAGGTGGTCCCGTTCAAATTTTATCGAAATCGGTTAAGCAGTTTTGAAAATATCAACAAAAATCTAAAATTTGTTTACATCGATGATATTATCGTTTACTCCGAAACATCGCTGTCTTATTGGAGCAGTGCGTTTAGTTGGCTAACAAGTACTTCTAAACAAACTTTCCACTAAAAATTACAAAATAAAATTACTTTTAACAAAAAAGTTAAACCGCCTTCAAAAAATAATAAAATAATTTTGTCTAAAACAGTTTGGGAAGTCGGTGGCGAAAATAAAAAACCCACTCAAATAGAAGTCACCGACTTCCCAAACTGTTTTAGACAAAATTATTTTATTATTTTTTGAAGGCGGTTTAACTTTTTTTATGCTTAGATCTTTGAAAGTACGCAACGGATTTTAATGCTGTTTTCAGCAATAGATACTAACAGTGGTTTATAAATGTAGTATACATACCTATTTTAGTAGAGAAAAGCCGAGAAGCAATACAACTGTGATAATGCCATCGCACGTGCATTAGTTTTTGCATATTGCGTGTACAAACATATATACAGACAGACAAATATTCTAAAAATGTTTGTTAGGGTTCCGTAGCCAAATGGCAAAAACGGAACCCTTATAGATTCGTCATGTCTGTCTGTCTGTCTGTCCGATCGTGTCACAGCCTTTTTTTTCGAAACTATAAGAACTATGCTGTTGGAACTTGGTAAGTAGATGTTTTCTATGAACCGCATTAAGATTTTCACACAAAAATAGAAAAAAAAACAATAAATTTTGGGGGTTCCCCATACTTGGAACTGAAACTCAATTTTTTCTTTTCATCAAACCCATGCGTGTGGGGTATCTATGGATAGCTCTTTAAAAATGATATTGAGGTTTCTAATATTATTTTTCTCTAAACTGAATAGTTTGTGCAAGAAACACTTCCAAAGTGGTAAAATGTGTGCCCCCCCCCCTGTAACTTCTAAAATAATCTAAATATATATAACTCAAAGGTGACTGACTGACTGACTGACTGACTGACTGACTGACATAGTGATTTATCAACGCACAGCTCAAACCACTGGACGGATAGGATAGGATCCGCTAAGAAAGGATTTTGATTAATTCTACCCCCAAGGGGATAAATAGGGGATGAAAGTTGAGAAAACACGCGGGCGAAGCCGTGGGCGGAAAGCTAGTAGAACGATAAAATTAAAAAAAATATATGATGTACATTACCATGTAAACTTCCACCGAAAATTAGTTTGGACGAGATCTAGTAAATAGTTTTTTTTAATACTTCATAAACTGAATATTTTGCGCGAGAGACACTTCCAAAGTGGTAAAATGTGTGTCCCCCCCTGTAACTTCTAAAATAAGAGGACGATAAAACTAAAAAAAATATATGATGTAGATTACCATGTAAACTTCCACCGAAAATTGGTTTGGACGAGATCTAGTAAATAGTTTTTTTTTAATACGTCATAAATCGTAATGGTACGGAACCCCACGTGCGTGAGTCCGACTCGCACTTGGCCGGTTTTTTTTGCTTTTGTTGACTTTGGCCCTGTTGGATTGGTGTTTCGCTACGCAAAGCTACATATCAAGCTATAGAAAGCTATAGAAATATCAGTATAAGCTAGCGTCGCATTGTACCAATAGCGTTTACAATTCGAAGACACTGGATTTGTATAGCTTGATGTATTGACGTGTGTACTTGCAAGTAATAACTTCTGGTGTGTCTTCATAACTTAGTGGTATGAAAAAAAACACCACAGTAAAATAAGTAAATAAATAATTATGTCTAACGTCATATCAAGATATCTAACGTCATCTGCATCTATTTTCAAATTACGAATCAAGATTACACAACTCAAGAATAACACATCCATATTATTTATTTAAAAACAGAATCAAACACATACATCAATATTCTGTATACACATACACACACACAAGGCCACAATAAAATGATTGTGATTGTACCTCCTTGCTTATTATGATGCCTTGGTACTATGTATATGATTGATGTTAGTAAATTGTCCGACAGAAAATCGTAAGTAATGTTAAGAAAATGTGTTGTGTATTTGTGTCCCTACCTATTTTATGTCGAGATAGGGTAATAGGCCTTAACTTAACCTGTTTGAGCTAATCGTAAAGTTAAGGTAAAAAAAATTGGCCTATTTTCTCATTTTTCAGCTGGACAAAGCTGATTTGTACACTTTTTGACATAACCATAACTTTTATCCGACGGATAACAAATGAACGCCATATTTTGTCTTGTATTAAACTGTGACTTAGATTATATTTGTGATTAGCCCTTATCTACGTAGTAGCTGCTAGCAATGTAATCTAAAAAAAACCCGTTTTGATGAAATGTAACTACATATACACAATTATATACTAAATGGCGCCTCTTATATAGCAACGAAAATAACTGGCGCCAAAAAATAATTATTCCAGACCAATTTTAAATTTAAATGTTCAATTCCTACGTTATTATGGTTTATAATAATAATAATCATCGGTTTTGACTTAAAATACGGAAAACAATAAAAAATTTAAAAAAGATATTTCGAAATTCCAAATTCAAAAATCGATTTCCATCTGTCATTTCGTCACGCCATAACCTAAAAACGGTAACTTTAGAGAATACGCCTTATTGCTTTAAACATAAGATTGAATATAGTTTGAAGCATGATAATTGTCACTGAAATATACCAGGTACAAGTTGCGGTATTTTTGCCTCACGTACCGTGGTCTCGACTTGAGATCTGTCATTATTGTGATAACACTGTCTGTCTACGTGCGGGGAACTGTCCGTTTGAAAAGTGATGCGACGTAGTCGATAGCAGGTATCGATAGTCATGATTTCTCAGAAAGGTAAACGGAAATGTAGATTTTATGAGAAAGCTATTCAAAATTATCAAATAAATCTCAATGTAGTGCTGTAGGGCTTTTGCTGTTTAGCTAACAACATAATATTATATCAAAATTCATTCTAATGTTCTCTAAATCGAAATAAAAGCATTAATAATTTTCCCAACGCACAGGTTTCGATTCTAGGAACGGCTTTATGACAACGATATTTGCGAAAATTATTTTGGCCTTCATAATTTCACTAATATCAGCTCATTAGTATCTTTGTATCTCACTGCTGGGCATTGGTCTCCTTTTAAATTAAGTAGGCTTAAGCTCATAGTCTATCATACGGTGAACTCATAATATAGGATAGTCAAAACCCGATCAAAACTGAAATTTCAAAGTACAAGGTATGACAAAATCAAACTTAAAACTCAGATACCTTTATTTTTATACAGCTAAGAGAACCGTTATGCTTATTCTATTTCGCCCAATTGTCAGGTCATCAGACTCCTGCATCCGTGACGTCTGTCACAGATGACATGACAGGCGGCACCTTTCAAGTGCACATTTTCATTTCTCCCCACAAATTAAAATACCGTGACGTTTCGACTCGATGCGAGCACATCACTAAATTATACATAGCTAGCTATACTAGTTGTTTACAAACATATAATTACTTGGTAGGTCGATGCATATCCTAGCCTGTTTAGTGTGCGTGGCTGCAGCTGTGTGGGTGAAAAGTGTTTAAGCACACGGTTGTGTGTGTGTGTAAACAAGTTTTCTTAAAGTATGAGTGATTTGGACCGCACATTCGCCTGATTAAACTAATTAATTTATTGTTTTGATTTCATTATGTTGGTCGTAATTCTGTCTCATTCTTGGTCCTTAGCGCGACAGATATGCTAAAGGTCCTTGGTTGGATCCAAAGACGAACAGTATCATTACATTTTTCTATGAAATTATCAGTTTTTCAGTTCAATCTTCAGTCAGCTCGGAGTTTTCACTTCTGTCCGGCTAATGGCAATTGCCTAGCAATAGTGCAACAACCCCGAATAAAGAGAGTAAAGAGTGCCTTAGTGACGAAATGAGGGTTTCAATATTAATGACCAATAACAATAACCATAAATAGAAGCTGGACCCACAAGATTGCAAAATAAATGTATTCTAAATCAAGAAACAATTATTATTATTAATGTTTATTTAAACAGAAGTTATTATGTACGTATGTGGGTAATCTGTTTTTATCTTAAACAATACGAAATTAGTGGAATTACGGTCGGATCGCGTGCTTGTTTTTTTTTTGTTAAGTCATTGCAATGATAAAATTGTGTTGGTCATTTTAAAAATAGAATTTTGGCAATCCTTGCGAAATAAGACACGGTTACGTTTCCAAGGTTTGAGAACCAAAAAGGTTTTATATGTTTCACATCTTTGTATAATAACTTCTTATACAAAAATCGTTGAAATGTATGGCTGGCTTTGAATTGCACGGAAAGCGTTTACAATGGGAGGTCAGTCTAAACTGGATTTGTATAGCTTGATGTGTAGCCGTGTGTACTATATCAGGATTATGGCGAATGTGATTACTTACTTACTGAAGAACGATTACGCATTCTAAAATAATTTAATGGTGTATTTTATCGTTACGATTCCGAATACTGCTTCATTAATCTATATAGTGGTCTGCTACGCCAGAAGTCCTGGGCTTGATTCCCAGGCCGAGCAGCGTGATTAGGTTTTTTTATGACATTCCCAGTAGCTGATCTAAGTCTGGATATATTCCCGATTAATAATTGCAATAGACTCAGCCCCTATTACATGGGACCTAATAACATTAATTTGTATACCTCTGTCAAACTCTTCGAGCAATATAGGCGTGATTGTAAATCTAGACAGATACGTACCGAAGTGACGGCATATTTTTTTTCATATGTCGACTTCAACCGATAAATCTATTAAAATTAGAATGTCTGATCATAAAATACTTTAATCATAAATCTATAAGCCAAAGCAGGTTTTTAATTTATTGCACACTTCGTTGATTATGCAAAAATTTGCACTAAATACATTAAAAAGCTGACATCAACTACAATTAGGCATTTACTGGTTAAAAGCTGATATGAATCGTATACACTATAATAATACATACATACATACATATTGTCACGCCTGTCTCCCATGGGGGTAGGCAGAGACTATAGATTTCCACTTGCTACGATCCTGGCACACTACTTTCGCTTCATCTACATTCATTAATCTCTTCATGCATGACCGTCGGTTTAGGGTGCTCGGAACCTGGCCTTTTTTAAGAACATCCGCAATTTGGTTGCGGTACGTTCGCTGAGGTCTTCCTCTTCCAACTCGTCCATCCATACTCACCATATATACTTGTTTCGTCAATCTCCGTTCATCCATTCTCTCTACATGACCAAACCATCTTAACATACCTTTCTCAATCCTTGTTACTACATCTTCTTTCACTCCACAACGCTCCCTTATCACACTGTTTCTCACTCTATCTTTTAGCGTAACACCACACATACTTCTCAAAGCTCTCATCTCTACAGCATTTATTCTGCTTTCATGTTTCTTCTGCCATACCCAACTTTCACTACCATACATTAGTGTCGGCGCCAACACTCCCCCAATCACAGCCAGCCGTGCCTTTTCGGACACTTTCCGACTATTCATGAAGGTGTGTAGCGCCCCATTCACCTGGTTACCAGCACTCACTCTCCTTTCAATGTCACTCTCATGTTTACCATCTCTAGTAAACATAGAGCCCAGATATACAAACTCTTTCACTTGTTCTACTCTTACGCCACCTATCAAAATATTGCACGCTGTCATAACTTCATCCCTTTCAAAGACCATCACTTTTGTCTTGCTTACATTCACTTTCATTCCCTTACTCCTAAAAGCACCGTCCATAATTGTTACCATCTTCTGTAACTCCCCCTCCGATGGAGCAAGGATAACTTGATCATCGGCATAGAGGAGACATTTGACGAGTAACTCATTCATCCTTAAACCACATTCGCTCTCTTTCAAATCCTTCAGACAACTGTCCATGAATAAGTTGAACAGCCACGGTGACGCTACACATCCTTGTCTAACACCCTTATTGATGTCAAACCATTCAGTAGGCCCCGTTTATCCTGACACACGCACTGGAACCCTCATAGAGCGATTTCAGTGCCCGAATCAGGCTGCCATTCACCCCATACATGGACAGTGCTGACCACAATTCATTCCTAATCACTCTATCGTAGGCCTTTTCCAAATCTACGAATGCGCAATAGACTTTTTGGCCATTGGCCAAACATTTTTCGGCTATGCATCGCAAGGAAAAAACCTGATCCGTACATCCCATGCTCTTTCTAAATCCCGCTTGCACATCCCATATTTTGTCCTCTGTTCCTTTCACAACTCTCTCGATCAAAACTTTTGCATACAATTTACCGACAACGCTGAGAAGGCTAATGCCTCGGTAATTTTTGCAGTCTTGCTGTGACCCTTTTCCCTTGTAGAGTGGCACAATCACGGCTTTGCTCCAGTCTTTTGGTACAAGCCCGTTACTCCAGCACAAGTTGAAAAGGCGCTACAGTTGACTAGCTACCACGCCTTGTCCAGCCTTCAGCATTTCGGTCGATATCCTATCATATCCTGCAGCTTTTCCCAATTTCATACTATCCAACGCTTTCACAATTTCATCCATACCAATACTATCCTCACTTTCTACTGTTTCATCCATCATCGTGGTAGACACCTGTACTAACTCCCTTTAAATAATAACTAATTTCAACTATAATAATAGCAATTAAAATGCTTAAACACCGCTTTTAGATGTAATAATTAATTTAGTCTTTCCGCCATTGTTTTCGGTTTAATTATGATTTATTTAATAATAAATATTATTTATGCTCTTTATCAAAATTATATTTAAAATGGTATTTATTTCTGCTTTTGTTTTTTTATGTTCTGCCTCATTGGTTTAATTTTTGTGAGGTTGAGTGTCATGTCCTGAGTTCGATTCCTAGGTCGAGCATTGCTATGTGTAAAGGTTTTTTTTTACGAAATTCTCAACAGCAGTTTGTATTTGTATCCGTATAAGCTCGTAAGATACATAAGATATTACATATACTGAACTTAAACGATGTACACTCATGCCCAAAATTCCAAAAAGTTTGGATTTCACATTGGGAAAAAAAAAATCCTAGTAAAAAAGTGATCATCCCAGGAAACACCGAGAGAAACAGCTTGTATCCAATAAATTACCTAAATAAGTTAGAAAAAGAAAAATAATTATGCATTTCTTAAATTAAATTTGAAATTATTTAATTAAAATGCCATGTTTCATTTATAATCCTAGCACTAAAGTCTTATGTAATTAAATTTTGAATAAATTGTTTTTATATTGCGTTACTTGTAAATTATAATTTTATTGCAAATGCACTTATTTTAAGTATTTTAAACTTGCTTTTTTAATTGTTTTTATTGCAATATTGCTTTCTGGCACTGATGGTGGTCTGGACTTCCGTTTTAAGGACTTGGGAGACTGCAATTTAATCGGCGTAGCCTAATGGCTAGGGCATCAGACTTGCGATCATGTGGTTGCCGGTTCGAAATTCACCCATTGCACTACCGACGTGAACCCACACTTAATACAAGCATTTAGCTTAGTACGAGGGGTTAACCTGATTACTAGTAATGTGCGACAATGTGTTGAAGTAAAAAGGGAAATGAGTAATTCCTCTGGAATATCATCAGCCCATTGTTGGACACAGGTCTCCTCTCAGAACGAGATGGATAAGGCTATTGAGCAATTTTCATAGGTGTTCATATGACAATTGGGATCGACGGCTTTACCGAGCCACGGATGGGTCTCGATGTGTTAAGAACGGTCATATACTATTTTGTGTGTCTATTTTGTGTCCGTCCTGTCTATGTGAATAAATTTATTTTCTTTCTTTCTTTTCTTTATATACCGACCGCCGTAAGCGCAGCTTTTACAATTTCATTGATCAGGTGCATATTTGCAAATGATTTATTTATCTTTTTTAATTTTCGCAATAGTTTTAAATACATTTTCGAACTTGAACACTTTATTACGCGACTGTACTTGCGCAGCCGTAGAAACCGGCTATCTTAGTTGTTTAGAACGAACTGTACTGCCTATATTGTAAGACCTTTTACGTACAGTGCAAATAAATATTTGAATTTGAAAATGTATTATATTGCGTCTTTGATGAAATACGAAGTAATTCACGGAAAAATGGCTACACAATATGCCTTAAGGCTCCAGTATAAGGTGACCTGTACCTGTTCAAAAAGGGTATACAATTTGAGGTCAGCATATACTGGAGCTGTATATGCTGTTAGTGATACTTTAACAGTGGCTATTTGAGCCCCCCAGCTTAGTTATGACTCAGCCACGAGCCCCTCTATAAAAATATTGCAAAATAATGGTTATTTAATAATGTTTTTAGTACGTTAGCCGCTCTTCGAGTTGACCTCCGAATGTTAGACTCCCCGACGGACGTTCCGCGCGCTGCGTCCGTAATTGATGTGCATAAACACGAAATGTATACAGGCTGTGATAATATATATTTATGACTTAATTCATTTTTATTTTATGTTTGATGATTCCTTATGTGCAGTGATAAGCTTGTGGAGTGCAGTGATGTGACCATAGGATTGATTCGAATCCAAGGCACGCACCTCTGACTTGACTTTTCGCGTCAAGTCATGTGCATTTTAATACTTACTTAATTAAGGATCACGCGCTTAAACGGTGTAGGAAAACATTGTGAGGAAACCTCGACGGCGTGTGAAGTCTGCCAACCCGCAATAGGCTAGCGTGGCGGACTACAGTCTTATTCCTCTCGTTCTGAGTGAAGACCCATGCCCAGCAGTGGGAAAATATATTGGTTTTAAAATGAAATGATTCTTCATGCCCCCAAAAACGATAAGGAAAAAATTTAACATTAGTGTTTCATTACTAACAAGAGCTTTAAAGTGTTCAAAATAGTATTTTAGAGCCCTACCGTTCTGATACTGATTCTCTAGAACATCAGGTTCTTATTTTTTAAAATTAACATAATTTTGAATTGACAAATATTTAACACGTGTTAAAGAAATAAATATATTTTATCTTTTCGTATCTCATGAAATTTATTTTATTTTATAGAGCCCTACAACTTGACATTATAAAAAATACCTACGACTGCAGTTTAGGGGAGAGACCCCTGCCCATCAGTACCCCAGTAAATGATGAAATGTAATTACAAATATAAGTTTGACAAAAATAAAACTCTAGTCAAGAAAACTCAGTTACTTTCTATGAAACCTTCAAGAATCGCTGGTCTGTAGTAAAAGCCCCAAAGAATTAATAATTTAATCAGATAGTTCAAATTAAAATCGGATTGCCTTTTAAATTAATAATTTTTCTAAAAACCTTTAAACGTAACGTTTAAACGACTTGTTTTAACGGTAAAGAATTCTTGACGACTTTCATTCTAGACCATCATGGTAAACTGAGACTAAATCCTTTTTATTTCAACGAAGGCCCATAGCAAACTATAAAGCCAGGCTTATTTTGACGTGATTTTTGCAATAGAGTTTTATGAAATCGCTTCCATAGAAAATTTTAATTTTTTTTTCATGTTTGAGGTAAATTATTTAAAAAATAAAAAAATATCATATTTTTTTAAAACAAAGTCTCACCGAAAAAAATACAAAATGAAACGTCCTATAAACAAATAAATTTAGAAAGCACACAGCCATACGTAATTAATCAATCATCAACGGCTTCACGAACATCCTATATTTGTACGCACACACACACCACAGTATACGTACTACGCACCCACACAAACATACGCCGACTCGTGCGCAACAGCGCGTAAATAAATTTTGTACGGACAAAACTGTTATTTTAAAATAATAATTGATGTGCATTCACAATTGTCAATGGTCGTGGTATTTTTTTTCTTTTGTGGCCGGGTCATTATATTTTTTCCTAGCACTAAATGTAGGGATAGGAATGAACTTTTCCGCTTCTCTGCCAAGGTTTGTTGTGCATGTAATTACACGGATTCTATAGTTGTTTGACTATAAAAGAATTACTAGGTTTGCACGCTTGGGACCTTGGCGATGGTATATACTTTTTGAAAAGCCGTATGTATGCTAAGCACTAAGTATAATGTTGCACGGGCCTAGCCCTAATGCCCACATTTTCATAGAATAAAATTGAAATTCCTGAGAAAAAAGCTCCGAATTAGAGGTGGGGTAATGCTGAAATATTTTGGGTTGTAAATAAGTGCCTTGGCAAAAACCCATGCTATAGATTTCTGCAAAGATATTTTGGGCATAAAAATAAATGCTCGAGCGTAAACCCGAATTCGATTCTAACTGGAATAATAATTAAAAAAATATGTTAATATTGTCGTGAAGTTTCATAATATTTTTCAATTTTCTGCGTAATTTTCATCATTTTTCTTTCCGTAAGAATTTTCTACAAAGTATTAACAAATTAAAAGTTTTTTTTTAAGTTATAATAAAACAAAGTCTCAATGAATTCCTAGTTAAACGAGTAGGTATAAAAAATACTATTGTTTATTATACTTAATTTTCCTTATTTTAAAATTACCTTTGACTTAATCATATTAAGACTTATTTATAAAAATAACAATAGGTCTGGCAATTATATTCATAATTTACAACCTATTTCAAATGAAAAATGACCGCTTATGTGCATTCATGAATTTTGAATGTACGTCTTATTATTTAATACGAATTATGGAATCAAAATACGTCATCAAATTTTAATGTCATTGTCATTTTTATTTTTGCCGCGATCTTAATAAAAGCTGACTTAACTTCAACGATTAACCCTACATTACTACTCATGTTGCGAGGTACAAAGCAACTACTCATACGCCCGCGAGGCGCATCATATTGACTAATGGTTTTATTCAAAACCTATAAGTATGGTTGATATATTTTGACTGTTTCTATAATTGTGTATATTACTAAAAAGAGAAAAACACAATTTTAAATTAATATTTATATATTTTTATTATAAAATCTTTAATCAAACAAATCTTAGGAACAAATTTTAGGAACTAAGGCAATGAAACAGTCTTCTCATTAAAATACAAAAAAAAGCAACTTAAACTATACACTTCTTTTAAAAAATAGTAAATTATGAAGTAATTAACTAAAAAAAACTAACAAAGTAACAAAAAATATATTTTAGATGAAAATATATATGAATTTTAAAACTTACATACAAGCTACTCATACGCCTTTGGAGCGCCAAGGGTACTAATATAGAAAAAACTAGCCCACTTACCGTAACGCAACCACCGTCCTGCGATACGTAACAAATGGCGATGAATGAGATGTCCTTGAACGTGAATGCCATACGCGCGAAGGATAAAAAGAAAGAGAAATATATCAAAAACGCGGGCGCCTCTGCGACGTAGAGTAGTAATCTAGGGTTAAAAAAGCAGATGTGAAACGACAACTACAAATTGTTGCCACACTAAAAAGCATTGAAATCTAATAAAATATACACCGCATTTTTACAACTATTTAACCTTTTTACAGTTTAATTCCAATTTATAAGGTTCCTTAACCAGTTTGATCGTGTACAGTAAGAAAAAACATTGCTTTTTGAAACATGGAGTAGACACGGCATCTTATTCTTTAAGTCCGTTCAAATCTATTTTGTAAGTAGTTGTTTTACGGGCACATTGCATAAATGTAGACACTACAAGCAGTTTTAAAAATGTTACTAGTTTTTCGTATGAGGTATAATTTAGAGAAATTCCGTCATAGAAAAGCAATCTTTGGATTAACATTTTTATATAATAATTGCATACCTGATAGCAAAAACTAATTCGCGCGTAAACTTAATTTTGAATAAAGAATACAATATTTTTCTGTTCTCTTAAAAAAACCATAAGTGGGTATATTTTTTTATAAAAAGAACTGCATTTACAATTGGTCAAGCGGTACTTCCGTGACAAAACTGGGGTATCGGGGCTACCGTTGATGGGGTGGTCATTAAAATCCCATAAATAAAGCGAAGAGTCGCCGGTTCGACTGCCGATCGACATATGTTGCGGCATCGACAGCCTGCTCTTGTAAAAATAAATACGCGATGAAGAGCTTAACATTCCTAGATCTGGCAATGCGATCTCTATAGAAAAAAAAATCTTTTTTATTTAATTTTTTTACATGGCATTGAATAAAATGTATTCTATAAAACAATAATAATAATTCTATAAATAATTACTTATTACTTACAAATAATTCTCAAAAAGGACAGGTTAAGAGCGTCCTAAATTGAAGATCATACGTGAGGAGGTTAATAACATAATTATAATCAACCTATAATTTTCTCACTGCTGGGAAACACGTCTCTTCTCGGTGAGAGAGAGTAGACCAGCCAAGTGTTGGCAGATGTCACAGTCTTGAAATTTTTGGTTCTAGGACATGCCGGCTTCCTCACGATGTTTTCCCGTACTGTTTTGGGAGCAGTGGCAGATGACGTGTATTTTACATTCTTTCAACAAAATTAAAGCACCTTGTTAGGTACTTTATTTAATTACTCAAGTAAGATTAGAGATAATATCATTATAATAACTTATTATTATATAATACGTAACAGGTACAAAGTTTTAGTCATTTTTATTTAATAAGAATGTATTATGTATGTTTTAAGAATCGTTATGTACATGTGTTAAAGCTATTTGTATGCAAGTTATGACGTACGAAATAATTAAGCATGTTATCAAGCAATTTAATAAATTCTAAGCAAATTATTACGAGCCTCACCATTTTTTAAAACATAAAACTATGACGTAAAAAGCAGTTTTCGGAAAAAAAATATTAGTAACGTGTATAAAAATATAAGATATAAATTAACCATTAGTTTTTTTTACCAACTGTTTATTATCTTATACCATATGAGTTCCCAAAGTATCGATATACTTAAGCAGAAACGATTTAAATACCAACCCTAGCCATAATTTATTCGCATAATAAAGTGTCAATGAAAATAAAAAAATCTCCCAGTGCGTGGAATAATCAAACTGACGACGCTTCTTTTTACATATAAACTTAAAAGAAGGTGCCATTCTCTTGTACAAGTTCCGTTCTAGTTTAGTAAATGACAAGTGTGAATAAATTGCCCATTGTAACATTTTTGAATCTACATAATTATTGCTCTATGAATTGTTCATGGTGTAATAAAAAATTAAACTGGACACATTATGGATACCGCGGCTTTCGTGCGATAGCAGTTGGTACATATTTTTGTTTAAAAAAATCTATATTGACATTTTGTGATATTTAAACGTATGTTAGTGTTTCTTTATAAATAATGTCGACAAATGCTGGCTGTAAAATAATGTTTCCTTTGGCTACTTTTATCACATAGCAAACAATTTACAATAAATTGTTCTTATTTCAAACCTTTTTTTAATTATTAGATTAATTATTTTGATTACTATTATATAAATTCCTTCCTTCTTTTTCTTAATCCTTTTTAATAAATCTTTCTAACACACTAATGCAATGTAAATTCTTAACTACAAAAAAATATAAAATTCTAAATCTATCCATGACACCTCTAATACATTCTGTAGTCACCAAACCATGTTAATTGTGTATGTTATTAGTTCGCAAGGTGTGAACCGACTGGCAGAATGGCAGAGTACAACACTTGTCCGTGCCCGTATTTGTTGAAAAAAAAAATTAACAGAAGCTTAATTTGAAACGTAAAAAGTTTGCTCTTATCCGGGGTGATTCTTATTTTGATACGAACGATGCCCATCACAAAATTCTTGGTGCTATTTTTTTGTGAAATATACGTCAAATTTATTACTTCCTTTTTAGGGTTCCGTAGCCAAATGGCAAAAAACGGAACCCTTATAGATTCGTCACGTCTGTCTGTCTGTCACAGATTTTTTTCTGTGAAACTATATGAGCTATGCTGTTGAAACTTGATAAGTAGATGTATTTTGTGAACCGCATTAAGATTTTTACACAAAAATAGAAAAAAAACAAAAAAATTTGGGGGTTCTCCATACTTAGAACTGAAACTCGAAATTTTTTTGTTCATCAGACCCATACGTGTGAGGTATCTATGGATAGGTCTTCAAAAATGATATTGAGGTTTCTAACATCTTTTTTTTCTAAACTGAATAGTTTGCGCGAGGGACACTTCCAAAGTGATAAAATGTGTGTCCCCCCCCTGTAACTTCTAAAATAAGAGAATGATAAAACTAAAAACAATATATGATGTACATTACCGTGTAAACGTTCAACGAAAATTGGTTTCAAAGAGATCTAGTAAGTAGTTTTTTTTAATACGTCATAAATCGTAATGGTACGGAACCCTCCGTGCGCAAGTCCGACTCGCACTTGGCCGGTTTTTCTGTTAGGGAGGGTATAGAAAAAATATGCAATCTTAGAAATATTTTAAAAGGTCAAAGCTATATAGACCTCTTTTTGTTAGACTATCTGTAAAATGTTAGTAAGCTTTCTATTGGGATTTCAGTTCAAGTCTATAGTACTATAAGATGACTACTAAAGAAAGGAGATGAGACTGGACCTTAATTTTTTTTATCCTTACGAAAAAGTTGGAGTTCTATTCAGGTAATGTAAAAATTACGAAATATAGGTCCACTCTGGTGCAAAAGAATAATTTTCATTTAAAAAACAATGTCAAACATGAACTATGGCTTTCTGGGAAAATCGCAAACTGACCCAAAAGTGACGTTTGTGACTGAAATTTGGAACGCCTCATTAGTCTAGTGGTCCTGACCGCGACTGCTACGCTAGAGGTCCTGGGTTCGATCCCCAGGTCGAGCAAAGTGTTATTGGGTTTTTCTATGAAATTCCCAGTAGCAGCTCAGAGTCTGGACTTGTGCCCGGTTAATGGCAATAGGCTCGCCCCCTATTACATGGGACCTAAACATACCGGCGAAATGTGGGTGTACTTCAGTACACCTCTGCCTAACCCTTCGGGGAATACAGGCGTGATGGTATGATTTGGAACGCATTTTTTTTTTAATAAGGATCATAATTTGCCTTTACAAAAAATACATACGAGTTTATTCGTCTCCTCGTGTCTTGTGAGTTTTAATAGGTGCAGAATAGATGATAATCAGGTTTATACACCTGTTGTTGATAACATCGGTCAGGGCAGTTCGTGCAGTTCTTCAGTCTGCGTAACTTCAAGTAAAATGTCATGTTTTTGCAGATAAAAAGCCCATCTATGTTTAACCCTTCAAGTCCCATATCATAGACACGATGCAAAATCTATTGCTTCGGTCTCATTCTCATTCTTCCGATTTTTTATTTGTATCCCGATTAATGACAATTAGGCTCACCTCTATCACAAGATTGGCGGGAAGCTTACTTTGACAGCTGTCAGTTGGGATGTTGGTGACCATGCTTATTCTACCTAATTATTTGTAAGGAGGTCTTAGTGCAATAATAGTTGCAAGCAGGGTTACTGAGACCAAGAAGTATGGTAGCATCCTCTTCAATTGAAACCGAGCACACTTTAATTATTGTTCCTTCACATTTTCCCAGCGTGACGTTTCCAAGATGGCGGCCGTCACGGGCGACAGGTACAGTAATGGCGTTATCTCGAGATCGACCTTACAGACATCCGTAGTTTGACTTGTAATTGTTTTATTATTTTTTAATATAGTGGTGTTGTTGTGTGTTGATTTCCAAACATTACTTTATTTCCTTTGACGTTTATCATAACATTGAGGGTCTTATAACTACGCTGATCATTGGATCAGTAAGGCTGTGCTTTCCATGGTCAGCCTAGGGATGGGTAACCAATTTTAGCACATCCAAAACGTCTGTTCTGTTCTGTCGGTATGGTCCAGAATTTGGTTGTGGAAGACAGATGACAGTCGAAATTTCTGTATCGAAAACTAAGTTAGATTAATCTGAAATATATGGAATTGGCATAATCTTTCGATATGTCACGTGATGATATTATGTCAAATCCGTACATTTTCCATACATTTCGGATATCTTACTTCGTTATCGATAATGAAGATGTGACATTGTCTAGGGGCCCAGAACATACAGCCCTATGTTTTGTTATATAAGTCTTTTTTTAAACTTTGTCACAAATATCAATTACATTTCTACTTACTGATAAGTCAGGTCTTGCTTCTCGCTTGTCAGATTATGTTGTGGATTATGTCAGATTAATAGGTTGGTAACTACCATGAAGGATTCAAGGATCAGTCACAATAGAGGCTAGTGTTGTGACAATTGAATTATAAAAGAAAATAATAATTATGAACGCGTCGGTATTTTGTAACTGCGTAATTATTCAAGCATTTTAAGAATGCTGAGTAATGTTTATTGTTTTAACTGGAATTAATATCTACATGCAATCGTAAAAATACCTTTCTTGATTCCCGCTTAAAATCCAACCATTGCCATTTCTTACCTGTAACAAGAAATAGAAAAAAAGTTACACACACATCATAGATAAAATATAAATTTTGGCGCCGAAACAAAGGCTAGCCGCCATAAATTCTAGTCCAATAAAAAAGCAATTTAAAATACATTCAAATTTGAAAAGAGAACAGACCGTGCCGATTTATTGAGGTCTGTAAGTTAGTTAAAAATCGACCATTTTTGTTTATGTTAAGGGGAAATGAGGGATCTTGTAATTTTGGTTGGTTCCCGTGGTTACGCACGCAACCGTGACGTCACCGTTCGGTAACCACGCTTGCTGCACAGCGTTATAACTTCACTATCGTGAGATTATCGGTTGTACTGTTAGTTCGCTTTTGCACATAAAATGCTTTTTATTGACAGTTTTTAAAAAAGTGATAACCGATGGGCGCGATAACGGTTTTAATTATGGAAGCTTTGTTCGAATTAAAAGGCGTTGGGAAAAAAGTTCTGATACACAATAATTTAAAAAAACGACTAATACTAGGTCAGTAAGTATATTCTTATTTAATTTCCTTTAAAAAAATATTCGATAATTTTATCAGTTGTAATAAGCTCATCCTTACTAAGTTAGTAACAAACATTTGACAGACTTTTGTTGTAAACTAACATAGGTTATGAACGTGATTTTTGACCACAAAAAAAATAGAAAAACTAATATAATACCTACTACAGTTAACTAAGACAAGTGCAACACGCGAACATTCAAAAACTAACGTCTTGACATTTCCGGTTACTAAAAACTCCTTCTGACATACTACCAACTTAATTCTGCAACTCAAAAGTCATTAATCAACCCTATACCGATTTATATAAAGTTCAAAATCGATTAAGAATATTTGAGTTTAGAACACAAATAATGTTGCACAGTTATACAATTTCGTCATAAAGGCGTCTTTTGATTTGGGTTCTGTTATTTTACCGGCAAAAAATAAAAAATGAATAATATAAAAATGTTTCTTTTGTCTGTTAGTAAGTAACAGTTGGTTTGTGGTTGCATTGTACGTATTCTCAGACACAGATGTAAGTAGTAATGAGGAAAAATATTGTGGCGTAAATGCAAGTTGACTGTCTTGACTGAGCTTTTGTTATTTTTGAGAGGATACGTATTTTTTTTACATAGGATATAATAGCCTACAAAAGTTGTGAGATTTATAGAAACAACTTTTGTAGGTTATAGGCCAAAATCAGTTAATAACGTTGTAGAAAAATAAATTGACTTTTAGGGATGTAACTTCAAAATCGAATAAACAACGAAATCGGTTCACTATCGGCGAAGACATTTTACAGTAGGTAGGATTAAAGTCTTCTCCTTTTTAGAAATACGTTAAAAATTAATGGTAAATATTAAATCTCAAATATAAATAAGCTTCCTTTACAGTTTGAATAAATTGTAATGTCCTAAGCAAACAGTAAGTGTACAAGAAAAAATACCAAAATACACACTTCTAATTAAACTATACACAGGATGATTTATCATAAAAAATCAACGATTAGTAACACCAATTACTTGGCAACACTAGGCATAAAGCGAAACAGTACTTTCGCCTAAAGCAAAAAAAAAAAAAACAAAAGACTGACCCCACGATATTCAAATTTGGAATTATGAATGGTTTCGCCTGAGTTCGTTCGGTTATTAGGGTTCTTGAGAGACGAAAATCTTTTTAGAAGACTTTTGCTAAATACCTTTTGTTTTTTGTTTTTCTCTCGAAGTAGCAATATGCTCCCTTTTTAAGAATATACAGATAGTATTATCTTAAAAAAATAGGTAAATTAAGAGTAAAGTACCAAACCTCAGACGTTCTAAAATGTGCTTGTAAAAAAACACCGTTTCTCATTTCTAAAATATGTATCATACTTTATGAATAGGTTATGTTTAAAAATTATACATTACAATATTGGCAGTCTATTGTATTTTTTAAATACAAAAGCTGCACGTTCTATCAAACGTCACTTTTTCAAATTTTGAACTCTACAGAACCCACAATAACATAAGAACTGTCATTCATTCCTGCCATCATTCGTTCCTCAATTTTTTCAAATAGACGAATGATTGATAGATGATGATGTCTTTTTTGTGCGTTACGTCATTAGGTACTTAATTAGTTGTGAACTTGTTCATTTGTTGGCGCGTATCTTTGACCATAGATCTGCTAAACTGGTAGGTGGTACTTACTTCTTTTTTCTAACGTTATGTTTATTGTTGTTAGCCTTTTTAGGTCACTTTAGCCGTTTTGCAGGGGACATTGTATATCAGACTGAACGCCAATGTTACAGATACATTGAAATTACTATTAGGATGGTACCAATTCACTTTCGTGATTTGAAAGCGTCTGAAAGGAAGTACCTAAGATTTTGGTTATAGCTTATTAATTTATTTTTTAATTTTTAATAGGTCGAGTGATTTCAGTATCCAATTTATAATATAATACATCGTCATAGTATTCTAAGTAATAATACCTTTATTAGGAATACTCGTGCAATGAGGGATATAATAAATATATTAAGTAGAACCTTAAGTATGTCCTCATTTAGTGCGTAACCTTATCAATAAGGTTCGAGAAATACCTACAGAACCAGATTGCATCAGCTGTGACCTTTTCTCTCTGTCAACTTTTACTGGTGAAAGATAAAACACAGTTAACTTATATTAACATTTACATAAATTGCAACAATTTTAAGAAAACGTATAAAGATATTAATTTTTAGAGGGATTTCATTTGCAATGATAGATAGAGCAATATGCATAATAAATTGGTGTTTTGTAACTTCTAAGAAGTTTCAATAAAATGGGGTCACAAATCGGCCCTAGCAAGGTTGCGACCCTCACCTTTTTAATCACTACGCCACTTCCCGATTCTTTTCCGCACAGTGTTCCTCGAAATACCTACCACAAGATTAAGTTCATAATTTATTTTCCTTTCGCGATAAAAATAAGTACCTAAGTATTTATTTACTTATCTCAGTGTCACTGCATATTGTTATTTTAAAGATGTTTGCTATCTCAAGGTATGAAAATTTCCCACATTATTTGCGAATGTATTCCCGTATTGATATGGTTGTCCTCAGTCCCATGAGTATTTTCAAGGATCAAGGAAAAAGCTAGAAAGAATAATTTGTTGTCCTAAATAACAAACAAAATGACAGAGATATACAGCCTTCCATCTGAGATATACAGCAGATATAATGAGCAAACGCATTTGAAAAAATCTCAAACATACCAATCGAATTACCGCATCCATTGAAATTAAATACGGTACCAACATCCGTGTACACATTCTAGCAGGTGGCTAGTAGAGAATTATGATTTATGGCAATACCAAAACAAATCGATCTCACTAATTGGATCGACTAATACTCATCCGAGTATTGCACAACCTAGCCTACTAATTGTAACTTTTATTACATCGAAAATTGATTAAGACATTTATAAAAATGGTTTCCCTTTGACGGCTTGATGTTAATTAACTATAATGTAAAATCGGCTTGTTTTAAGGAGATATAAATTTGGTATCAGCTGCCTGTGTATGGAAAATAAATGTGAGAAACTGTTGGTATTAAAACCTTTTTAAACCAAGCAATGGATAAAAATCTTAGTCGAGGACGGTGTATCAATGGGCCTTGATGTTAGTACTGTTTAATAATATTTAATTAAAACTTACCTTCTATTGCCCTTTGACATATAATAAAATAGAATATTATAAGAATGGTTAACATGTAAGTAACCCTTTGTCAAGAGCTTTCCCAACAGCAAGACCCAAAAATGGTGTAACATAAAAAAAATGATAGCCCAGAATATTTCACACTGGAAGAAAACATTGTTACCTGTGCATACTTGTGTAATAAATTAAAACGCTAATTTAAATTCGTTCGAATTACAAAAAAAACGCCAACAACCTGGACGTCAAGTTTGATACCATAGACACTAAGTTTTACTTTTAATTTCTTTCTCTTCGTTTTGCATCATAACAATTATAAGGTCACTAGTGTTGACATTTAAGAGGCTGACATTCATTTTAAAAGTACAAATGAAAATAATAAAGTACTGTTTTATAGCCCTTTCATATTTTTGTTATGATTTTTATAGTTTATGAGAAGTTATCACGCATGCGCATACAGTTAATTAATATTACCAGAAATTAAATCTATCATTTTGTAAATATTTGCTTTTCTACTATCTTGGAAAAAACGGGATAAGTACCTAACTAATTAAAAAAGTAAAGTTTTAAAATCAGAACGCAGTCAAATTCAAACTTCTTTTATAAGGATCCTTCTTATCACAAAATCAAGAAGAGAGGAACGTAAGGACAGGTGAAAGGACGTTAGGTAGTATTAAATTAGATACCACTGCGTTTACTTTCATAATATTACTAGTGGACCCGACAGACGTTGTAATGTCCATAATCGATCGCAGCCCCAACCTGCTAATTCCAATTTATTGTCAATCTAAACCACCTTTTAGATTTTGTTTTTTGTGTGAGTGAGTCCAGGGACAATCAGGGACACACAAATAAACAAAATCTATCCACTTTTGAGTTTTTGTGAGACGAAACGAACGGCAATCGATTATTTATATTATTTAATAATTATTATAGATGTCATCTAAGGGCTGACTTCGGGACTCGGACTACAAACCAGCTACCTATATCCGACTTTAATCTTGATTGTGATAGTCGTAAGCTCGCAAATTGATTGTTGATTTTTGAAATTCAGACAAGATTCCAAGTGTAAGATTCTAAGTGATAAGATAAAGTAGACAATCGTTTGATGACGTATTATAGTCTTCTTGCGGGAATTCATTACAGAAGTATTTTGGTTTCACCGGTAAATGGTTTTTATTACACTGTCCGTGTTTTAAAATAAGCGAACTAAATATTGTCGGCATTTTTTATAACACTGACTTCCTTACAAATACGCAACATAGGTAGGTAACAACAAAAATATAGTACAAAGCCACAACTAGTAGATAGGCAACCGTCTTGAGCAAGCATCCGGTAAACCAATAGAGCCAATATACCAACCATCTCCTGCTGACCTCTGGCCTCCTGCTACCTTCCCCTTTAACACCTTATTTAATTCCTACATAGAGAAGGGGGGGAGGCCGCACAACACTGGCTGATTTTAACAGGCAAACGTCACTTGAGCGAATTAGACGATAATGGGAACTTCCTACTTACGATCAACGGACAGTCACCGTGATTTGTTCCAGTTTCGAATTTGAACTTTTGATTTTGGAACGCGGGTTTGAATTTCAACCCAAACGAACTGCTGAGCCAAATGGTATGAAAATTATCTTCTTCCAAAGTCATTTCAGTACGTATGCCTATTAAAACTTTTTGTTGTAAACTCGTTACTACTCCATTTTTATTAAAGACTGTTGGAAACCTCAAAAATCATCAATAATTTAACAAAAGCGTCACTATTGATGTTGCCTGCAGAAAAAAAAACCCGGTTTACAGTGACCGACAAGCGAGAGGCCTCACGCAGACTTGATTAAAAAGCAATAATGTCATTACTAGCTGCATAAAAAAGTCATTACCGCCACAGGTAAGTACGGGAGCCCATAGTAGGTACCTCTCTATTTATAGAGAAGTAAATCTTCAACCCCATTGAGGGATGTGTGATTTTGGACGGAACGACCGAACTACCCAGAAAATGTTTTGAGTATCAAAAATTACAGAAAACTAATTCGACATTCAAAATTTTAAATCTTTTCCCATCATAAGTTTATTTGTGTGAACATTTTTGTAGGAAGTGATCATAACTCTACAAGTTCAGTAAAATAACATAAACACAATGAAATATCTATTGTTTTGTCCTTTGGGGACTAGTAGTACGGGTTTCAATGAATTAAGGAAATTCAAAATAACGGACTCATTCTAATCAATGGGGTGAAGGCCACAATTAATGTCACTGTTAATAAATTGTGAAATTAAAATTGCGCACATAAACTAGACCTTTGCCATTAATTGCTTATAAAACATAGTGCATCTAGGTACATAATATCTTTATTACATAATAAAATAGCTGTCTTATTAACCATCATAGAAAAACTGCCAACATGGTAACAAACCAGCGTTAGATGACCTCCCGCGGCCCCCGCAGACCAAGAAAATATGATCTCTAAAGGGAAATGTTAGTAATAATGAAGGTTCAGGCTATAGTGGACAATTTACACGCGTCTTTTGCTTATATTATTGTTGTATACGTTGAGTATGTCTCCATTGATGGACGATTTATGACTGTTTTTTACGCAAAAAGTGACGTTTTTCGACGATGTGTGAATTTATGTTTGTTTTCGCGCCATGCGGTGATAGAATTTTTTTCGCGTGTTTGTGTGGAGATACTTGCATTCTTGTTCTGGCATTTTCTGAGCGGATTTTTGGTATAATGTTCTTACACCAAATATAGGTTTGGCAGGATTTTAAGTTTAGGCATTTGAGCTGATTTGTTATGCAGAATACTAAAATGTTGCTTAATAGTGTCTAAAAAAAGTTTTCAGTGTCCCATCTATTTATAAAGGATGTATACAAGTATACCTATATCTATCTAAAGTTTGTGATCTTATGCATATTATCCCGGCAACGCAATTGTGACTCCTCTGGCGTTGCGGGTGTCCATGTGCGGCGGTAATCGCTTACAATCATACGATCCGTCTACTCATAAACCCCCTATCCCATCATCATCCCAAGGTATGAATAGTAGTAGTCCCAGAGGATGTCATGGAAGGATCTTAAAATAGTCATTTATTGCAGGTATTTAGCAACACGAAGGGTTAGAGATCACGATAATTACCTCATTACACAATATCGTGTCGTAAGGTGAAACGGACTGTTATCAGCACACATCTAGACACGTGCATCTATGCGGGTTTCCTAGTACTCGCTATATTTTTTCCTTCTAAAAACTAGTTTTGCTCGCATTGAGTTTTTATTTACTAGATACTACATAGCGTTGCTAGTTGATGAACATTAATTGTTGAGTAAGTGCTACAATTTCCTCAGTGCTCACAGTATTGTATTATTCCCAAATAAATACGCCAAAATATAATATGTCTTGTTTAAATGAATTTAAAATCATTCTTACACAACAATCGTCAATGTATGACTTTCCATCGGGCAATAAAATTAACTTTGACATGGCGACTCTAGTACGATAGCTGTTAATACTTCAATGTCCGTATATTTTATGTGCAT
Source organism: Subacronicta megacephala (assembly GCA_958496365.1). NCBI lineage: Eukaryota > Metazoa > Arthropoda > Insecta > Lepidoptera > Noctuidae > Subacronicta > Subacronicta megacephala. Next base: position 3,967,199 of record OY292540.1, on the reverse strand, counting down.
AATAAATATATAGGTAGGGAGCGAACGGTCTCCATTGTTTTCTAATATGAATGCAAAGGTTTGATGAAGAGGCAACTTTTTGTGCACGTTAGATGTCTTGTTAGTGTACTGTCGTAAATTATTATTAACAAATGGCCAGGAAATGAGGAAAATGTGAATGAATAGCTAAGAGGCTTAGAATTCTGTTGAAATGCGCAGTTTCTTGGCGAATAGTGTAGAGACAGAAATCGAAATATGCCAGTCTTTGATTCTAAAGAGGCTGCATTTCGAAAGACTTTTCGACTAAGATTTTAATGTTGCTAATGATAAGCATATGAGCAGGCTACCCACTTGATGTTGAGTCATCACCTTTGTGGATTTTCGTGACACTACCAGGATCCAAGTCAAGCCGTTACTCAAAAAACCAATTACGTATTTCCACTGTAAGACTCTTTATCCTCTCTACCCGCACTTCACTGCTCACAGATTAGGCCTGGGCATTTAACCCTGCTACGTCGTCTAATGGTGTGTTTTCACTTCCTAGACTTCCAACTAGTCGGTCGTCTCACAATATTAACACTGTGTTATTTATTTCTTCCTCAAGATATATATCTGGTATGATTCTATATTCTCAGGCATAAAAACCACAAACATAGCCTTTAAGTCCTTTTGTTTCTTACAAACGACTTCCTGTAACGATGATTAATGTACCAAAGTTTTTGCGTTTCAATATAAATAATATCATAATAGATTTTTCCGTATTTGTATGGGGATAATTCGCCTAGCCTTTTCCAAATGATATTGTGGTTAGCTTCCCATCTAACCAAATGCAGACGAGTGTCATAATTTTATAAGGAACCTAATTACTAGGTAACATCGATGTCTTATAATCAAATTGTTTAGGACTTTCTGCAATAAATGCTTCAGTAGGGTATTGTATGGAAAAAAGCTATAGCAGAAATGTACTTTTCAAGAGATGTTATTGATCTCCTACCTCTGACCACGGTTTAGGCTATTTTACCTCTTATCAACTAGCTAACTGGTTGTTACCTATTTATCCTCGAATCCTACTCTGCTCTCATAATTGTATTAATCTTCGAAACTTTTTGCGCTACAACATAAAATATTGTAATCGATTTCCAACTGTATACATATGAAGTAATGTTTTCACTTTTTGCTAGTAAGCCTTGCTTATTAACAAACGCATATTCAAGGTTACTTTTTATAGTTATGACGTTTCTTTTACGTGTGCCTTCGCATTGTGTCAGTTTTAATTGGAATTTTCAAAAATTAAGCTGTTTTTTTTGCGGTCTCGTGACGTTTATTATAATTTTAGTATAGTTGTTGACGTAATATAATATTACGTTTATTTTTATTTTAACAATGGAATGACGTTATTCTTTACCTGATTACGTAAACGTAGTATAATAAGTTGCTTTTTCCCACTCTAACGTGTCATGGGTAGGTACTGTAGAAGCACCAGGAACTGTTATCACGGGATTTTAATACTTCTACATTAAAAACACTCAATTAGGGAAATCACGACTTCTGTATTGGTTCAAGGAAAAATTCTTAATCTAATGACATTTTAATTGATAATAAAATTCTTTTCTAGACATATTTCAAACACTACTTACTTTTTTGTTTAAATATTCTAAACTAAATTCTAAACTTCTTGTTACAAACTCTTACAGTACCTACTGCAAAAAATTACTGATCCTAATATTACAATATATTTAGCGAACATTTTTCATGAACCCGTAATTTAGACGAAAAATATTTGATTTAATAAATGGTTCAGTATTATCTCATTGTATTTAATTTAAGATTCAAAGAATGTCTTAATCAAAAAGAGCATCAACAATGTTTTATTATAAAATTGAGTCTATATTCTAGAAAGTTGTTCAAGCACTAGTACAGTTGAACACAGAGATGATACCGTATTTCATTAACGTCACTTTATACTAGTCTTGCTTTTATTATTCAACCTCAATTCATTAAAATAAACTGTCTAGTATCCATAATCTCAACTCACAGTGCAGAACTTAGCATAAACTTTAAACAGTGCTAGTATCATAGCTCGTATGCAAAAGGTTCACATCTACGTCAAGTATGAATGAAGGAGGCGGGCTCCGTGCCCCCAATACGACGGGTACAGGCGCGACGAAAAGTAAATAAGGAATTATTTTAATAAGAGTTAATAAATAGATTAAATTGTTCGAGCACTTAAACTAGCCAAAGATTGCGATTGGCGACAATTGGAATTGAATAAGCTAGAAGATTTTTTGTCTCTTTGTATGTAACAATTTATCTTAATCTTTAAAAGTCAACCGATATTAAAATAGATCTAACTGTATAATTTTAAAGTTGGATAAACTCGAAAAAGATTACCTTAAATAATGCCATTATGTATAATCCATTCAAGAATCTCTTGTTGATAATAAAAACAAAAATACTGACGTAAAAAGAGAGTAAAAGTTCAATTACAAAAAATAAAAATACTAAAAACATAAACGATGTTTACATTCAATGTACCTACTTATAGGTACAAAAATTCCGGCTCGGCAGGCCTTCGACCACTTTTGTACCTTTTACCTTTAACCGTTCCGTATTTACAAACTTTTTATCAATGTCAATTAAAAAGTCAGTGCCGACAACAAGTTGTTTCACCCTACATTGAAAAAAATGAACCACTTTCTCTTTACGCGGCGGTAATAAAATTTATGTAAAATTGTTTGTTTATTTTTCTTAATGTTCTTAATTAAACAGCGAATTTTTTACTGTAGATATTTGGTAAATAATTTTATAGCAGTTCTATCTTATGTAGGAATAGTTTTTGTTGTAGAGTTACTGAGAGAAGTATTTATCTATGTCCTTGGCCTTAGAAAACCGCATTAAAAAAACATTGGCTGTATGTGATGACTTTCCTTTGCCTGTAATAATTTTGTTGCATGGATAAATAAAACTAAGTATCTTCTGTCAATACTGTTACAAAAACTGGTCTTTTTACGTTACAAACAGCAAAAAGTCTGAAGACGTTACGAGTCGCGTAGATTTATCGGCATCAATATTGAATAGGACTGTTGAAGGACATTTATTCAAGTTCTATAGAGACCTATTGCCCTCAATTATTGTTTGTTACACCTTACAAAACGACGGTATTATATAGAATGTAGGTACTGTATTGTAAGGTAAGAAAATGAATAGTTTGTGGGCTTGAACGGTTTTGAATAAAATTATTTTTATAACATATCATACAACCTCGCCTGTATTCCCCGAAGGGTTAGGCAGAGGTGTACTTAATGTACACCCACAGTTCGCAGGTATGTTTAAGTCCCATGTAATAGGGGGCGAGCCTATTACCATTCACCAGGCACATATCCATACTCCGAACTGCTACTGAGAATTTCATAGAAAAACCCATTGTCACTTTGCTCGACCTGGGGATCGAATCCAAGACCTCTAGCGTAGCAGTCGCGATTCGGACCACTAGACTAACGAGGCAGTCTAGTGTCAGATTATTTTTATAGCTTGATCCAAATTGAGAATTCTGCTAAAATTGTATTGACTAGTTTTTGTTCGTTTATAACCTATTAAAGGTTCATGGCAGTAAGAATTGCGACACCAACTTAGTAAATACTTAGTAAGTAGGTAAGTACCTATAACTTATTTACAACTGTGTACCAAAACTTTTGCTTAAAAATCGTTATCGTACCAGATAGTAATTTAAATTGTAAATTTTGGCTGAATCCTCCATTTTATTTTATATAATAATATTATATGAATAATTAAAATATTAGTCGCCTTATTCAAGCACGCACAAAAAAAACATTTGACAGATATGTTTTTTTTTATATTTATAGAGTAAGGGCAAGAGCAAAACCTCGAAGAGTTCCACGTTTAAATGTCAAAACTACAAACAAAAATGTTCCACTTTAAAATTCGAACTCTTCCCTAATCGCCAGTACATGTGTCAAGTATCCTCTAATTCAATAACGCATCTGTCAAATGATATCTTTTTTTTTTTGTCGTTATTGTAGAGCAGAGGCAAGAGCAAAATTTCGCATGTTGTACGTTTAAATGTCAAAACAAAATTCATTTTTTAAATTCGAACCCTTCCTAACACGACAGTACCTACATCTCAAGCAACACCAAAAACTAATTAGTGACGAAAAATTAATCAAAAATAAAGTGATTAATAAAATTTCGCTGAGTAACTTTAAAAAATCATTAGCTCCACGCTATGCGCACAGTTGCGCGTACGACGCCGGTAAAAAATACGCGATCAAACTGATATAAAAGAAAAAAAATACGAGCGAATACTGTTATATCAATATACTCAAAAGTGTATGTCTTGTTTTAATTTCATAAAGGTTTTTTTAATATGGCTATTTGAATCTTCTTTCATGTTGGTATGATAACAAAAGTTTTTCGTTGCCTTATCAGCTAAAGAAGGTTCACTGTTGAAGAATAGCTTAATAGATTTAATATAATATGTTAATCTACTCTTTAATAGTTTTATAGAGTTTGTTTGAACAAACCTTTTTGCGTTTGATAGCCCAATATTTGAGAGTAATTATATGATATTTATTTAACATCACGCTACGACCATTGGGAGCGGGGCAAAACGGATGAATGCCAAGGGGCATAATCTAGTAACAATAATGAATCGATTATTATCAAAAAGAAAATGCTAGGGACATGCTCACTGGTCAACATTTTTTAAAATTCATGTAATTTTTCAAAGACTACCTATTTTAAAGACTATTTTGAACTACGACTATTTTAAAGACTTTTGGGGAATAGGCTATGTTTGTAGCAAAAGTTTTAGTACACAATAGTAAGTACATTATAAGTAGTTGATGTCGCTATTCCTACCGCCATGAACTAAAATATTTTCTAGAGGTTTTTGCAAAACCCCAAAAAAATAAACATTAAATATTTGACGAGTAAAGTTGCGGGGGAAACATTATGCACAAAGTATTAAATGCACAGTAACCACGTGTTGCAAAGGTCGGTGGTTTGTTGCGATATATACTACTTTCACGTTAACTTACGTATTACGGGCTAGGCAGAGCAGATATCAAACCGTTTACCTTATATGGAAATTTCTTATTAAGATTGTAATGAATGAATTTTATAACATACACCCACGCATTGAATTTTTGAATGAAGTTTTGTTTTATTTGAAAACTATCATTCAACTGCCTCATTAGTCTAGTGGTCTCAAGCGCGACTGCTACGCTAAAGGTCTTGTATTGTAATTGTAATTTTATTGGGTTTTTTCTGTGAAATTCTCAGTAGCAGCTCGGAGTTTGGATGTATGTCCGATTAATGGCAATAGGCTTGCCCCCTATTACATGGGATCTTAACATACCGAATTGTGGCTGTACATAGTATGTATACTCGTACCTCTGGCTAACCCTTCGAGGGATACAGGCGTGATAGTATACCATACATATGTATACCTGCACGTATCGACTGTATATTTTCACGTAGGTAGAGTAAGCACACTGTTCACCGATAAGTTAAGATTTTAATAGGCACGCAGTATCATAGCTATATTGTACCCAAAATACATATATTAGACATTACATTACATAATAAATGTATTTATTCAATTGTATTATTGTATTTAATATTAATATTAATTTTATAATTATTGTATTTGTTCAATATATTATATTGAACAAATACATTGCAAGTTAATTAAAAGCATGAAAACCCTCGACCATAGCTTGATCTTATATTGACCTCATGAGAACAACAATTGACCTTTTAATTTATTAATTGCATTCCAATGTTTTAAAACGAAATTGTTAATAAAACAAGCATTTCTTCCCGTCGCGATTAAAGTATATTTTTTTCTCTGCAATGAAGAGATTTTAATAAATATGACGACCACACCCAGAGTTTGCAGACTGCGGCTGTGTGTGACACCGTAACGTAACTTTAAAATAAGGACGAGCATTTTAAATTAATTTAAAAATAATGTTACAGAATCTTTTAATTGATGTTAAAAGTGATTTCGGAAAAAATAAGAGCTAGTTTAAAATTTCATAATGAATCTATACATATAAAATCCTTTGTCCTGAATGACTGACTGACTGACTGACGGAACAACGCACAGCCTAAACCGCTGATCGTAGAGACCTGAAACTTGGAGAGTGTATTCTTTGTATGACGTAGGCATCCGATAAGAAAGGATTTTCCGAAATTATACCCCTAAGGGGGTGAAAAAGGGGGGCAAAGTTTGTATGGGACAACGTGATTCCTTGGTCCAATCTGTTTCAAATTTTGCATAAACGTTCTTTAACAGAATTGATGGAAGACGTACTTCGTATTTTATTGAAATTCATCCCCTAACGGACTTAAAAAAGAGGGGAAAGTTATTTTCGGGATGATTTGCTTCGATTTTGATATCAATACTCCTTAGTGCTTTTGATTTAATTTACTTTTTATTTTGACACATGTCATGTCATGTCGTATCAAAATGACCAGACTGCTTTTAATACAGTAACAGGCAAGGTAGAATTTCCCGTGTGAAAAGCTGTTCTTCCCTTAAATCTATGCCTGCTACCCTTAATGACTGAAATTTTATTTATAGCATTACAAAGCATCTTCTTAAAAACATAGGTATCAATTCACACATTCGAGGTATGAAAACTGAATCCCCCCGATCACATCCAGTAATCACAGTGACCTTTTTAATATTTTCGTGCAATGCTGATACCCTCAGTCTAATTCCGTTACATGGCTTAAGTGCCAATCTATAGACTTCGTTTGTATATTAGAAAAATCAGGATATACTCTAAGATCTGTCATAGTCACCTGTCACTACTGTATTCAGGAAAGATGATAAACATATTTACAATCTCCATTTACTATTTTAAGTAATAGCTCAGAAAACTCTCCAGCAGACGCATCTTGGCTCCGTAGGTCATAACTGGTAGGACGCACGCTTCGAAGACTTTCGTCTTAAGGCACTGTGGAATGAGCGACGAGAAGACTTGCCCAAGTTTGCCAAATGCTGCCCATCCCAGCTGTATTCTTCTATCGGCTTCCCTCTCGAAGTTGTTAATTTTAGATAATTTACAATATCCCGCCGGAAATAGAAAAAAGATAACGGTCAAAATCGTGTTGTCCACGCGAGCGAAGCTGCGGGCGAAAAGCTAGTGTACCTATATAAAAAATGATGTGATGTGTAACTTTTGTGTCTATCGATGACTGCCAAGATCATATGTCTCGAAATAAATTCCAACGCGAATTTGACTTATCAAGATCATGTGTGCATTTTATTAATTCTTAAAACATTGCTCGAAAACTCTTTTTTCTCTTGGAAAGTGTTATGTCAGTGTTTGATGTGTCTTCTCATTCTATGGGGTACCATGCTCGTAATGTGATGTTACAGATAATTCTACTAAGCAGAAGGATATGAATTGGATCGCATGTATAACATCTTTTTAGGGTTCCGTAGCCAAATGGCAAAAAACGGAACCCTTATAGATTCGTCATGTCCGTCTGTCTGTCTGTCCGATCGTGTCACAGCCTTTTTTTTCGAAACTATAAGAAGTATGCTGTTGAAACTTGGTAAGCAGATGTATTCCATGAACCGCATTAAGATTTTAACACAAAAATAGAAAAAAAACAATAAATTTTGGGGGTTCCCCATACTTGGAACTGAAACTCAAAATTTTTTTTTCATCAAACCCATACGTGTGGGGTATCTATGGATAGGTCTTCAAAAATGATATTGAGGTTACAAATATCATTTTTTTCTAAACTGAATAGTTTGCGCGAGAAACACTTCCAAAGTGGTAAAATGTGTCCCCCCCCCCCTGTAACTTCTAAAATAAGAGAACGATAAAACTGAAAAAAATATATGATGTACATTACCATGTAAACTTCCACCGAAAATTGGTTTGAACGAGATCTAGTAAATAGTTTTTTTTTAATACGTCATAAACTGAATATTTTGCTCGAGAGACACTTTCAAAGTGGTTAAATGTGTGTCCCCCCCCCCCCTGTAACTTCTAAAATAAGAGGACGATAAAACTAAAAAAAATATATGATGTAGATTACCATGTAAACTCCCACCGAAAATTGGTTTGGACGAGATCTAGTAAATAGGTTTTTTTAATACGTCATAAATCGTAATGATACGGAACCCTCCGTGCGCGAGTCCGACTCGCACTTGGCCGGTTTTTTAAGAACTTAATTTTAGGAATAATTCCCATTCTATTCATTAACTATCAAGGCATACATTTATTAATGGAATATGTTTGAATAATGCCATAAAACCACAACATCGCTTCAAGAACGAAGTACATGACCTCTTATGCGACTAAAATAATAATTGATTTGATTAAAAACAACCATTGAACATTCCACCAACATTCGCTACGGTGTGACACAATCCGTGTATGGGTGTGAATGTGTCTGTAAGTATCAGCTTATGGGATGCGAAAATTAATAAATAATAAGGCGACCGCCCCGTTGTATGCGCGCGCGCAACGAATGCACAAATACTTTTAATAGCATAGCTTTTATGGGCAGCTGAGAGTTTTTTCAGGCAACTGAGGTAAATTACTAGGTTATTGATAACTGGGGCTAATATAACCACTTTTCATGAATAATTATATTATTTACGGATTCATTATGAAAGCTCAGCTTTAACTGACTATGTATATTTTAGTGAAGGACAAAATAGTGCGGGCTGGATTCGAACCTGCGTGTTCTGGTTAAATACACCAGACGCTATGACCAACTAAGCCATCGTAAGTCTCAAATACCAGGTCGAAATTTGCCTTCACAATTTGCTACGTCTTTGAGTTTTAATTAAATCTTAGCATGGAAAATTCATAAAGGGACACATATAAATCCGACTGCCTCGTTAGTCTAGTGGTCCCAATCGCGACTGCTACGCTAGAGGTCTTCGGTTCGATCCCCTGGTCGAGCAAAGTGTTATTGGGTTTTTCTTTGAAATTCTCAGTAGCAGCTCGGAGTCTGGATTTGTGCCTGGTTAATGGCAATAGGCTCGCCCCCTATTACATGGGACCTAAACATACCGGCGAACTGTGAGTGTACATCAAGTACACCTCTGCCTAACCCTTCGGGGAAAGCAGGCGTGATGGTATGTTATGTTATGTGTGTTATAAATCTGACCATTTGCATTGATAAAAATCAACCGTTTGTGACCTCACTTTTACTTGAAGTAGGTTTAACGTAAGGTCAAAATGTATTTTAACTCGACTCGCAGAAAACTAAAATACAAAAGTTTCAGTAAAAGTTTGATAACATATTAGCTAATAATTGACACCACTTTCATATTTTTACTATTTAGGCCCATGATTGTATGAAAGGGTATCCGTCTCCTTTTCGAGCGGGTATATAGGTATAGGTATATCATCTCCTTGATATCTTTGCGGTGCGCGTACGCAGAATGTAAGCCATCTCGCCTTTCGCAAGTCTATTCCTACTAATTTAGGTCATATAACAAGCCCTCAAATTCTTGAATACATTAACGTTTAGATAAATTATTAACGGTAATTAATTCATGTGGAAAATCCAGTTAGATTTAACTAAGTAATATTGTTGATTAATAAATGTAGATATGCAAGGGCGACCGGGTGTGCTTACCTAATTTTTGGTGTATCTAACATACTATCATGCCTCTATCCCTGGGGCTTAAGCAGAGATGTACCGAAATTATTTAGTTACCGGAAGGGCAAACGGGCAGAGTTGTGAATATGAATGTGGAGGGATGGAGGGGTAGAGGAAGACCAAAGAAAAGATGGATGGATTGTGTGAAGTCAGATATGATGGAAAAGGGATTGAATGATGAGATGACGACTAACAGGGATGAATGGAAGAAACGGACAGGCTGCGCCGACCACAAATAAATTGGGTAAAGGGTAAGAAGATGATGATGGCCGGAATTGTGTGAAATCCTAGGTTGGATTCCCAGATCGAGCAGTGTTATTAAGTTTTCCTATGAAATTCTCAGTGCTGCAATTTCGAGTTTGGATTCGTGCCCGGTTATCGCGCAAATAGGCTCGTGAATGGAACACCTTTAATACACCTCATGCCTAACCCTTCAGAAAATACATGCGTGATGGTATGATGGTAGGTATATTATTTTTATAATGACTGAATAATAATTATTATTAACATTAGATTAGATGCCTCATTAGTTTAGTGGTGCTAAGCGCGACTGCTACGCTAGAGATCCTGGGTTTGATGTCTAGATTTGTGTCCGGTTAATGGCAATAGGCTCACTCCCTTAAACATGGGACCTAAACATACCGGCGAAGTGTGGGTGTACCTACATTAATATACACCTTTGCTTAACCCTTCGGGGACTACAGGCGTTATGGTATGTTTATAAAACATTATTCAATACCTCCCTCCCTTTTTGACGGCCGCGATAAGCGAAAAAGGACAACGCGTTTTCTCAACAAAAGGATATTTCTACATATCATGTACCAGGGGCGCATAAAAGAAAAGGAGTTACCAACAAATACTTGGAAATCAAGAAAACGGCGAGCGGCCGAGTTGTAACACTTGAGTACCGTGTCAAAACACTGTGTTCCCAGTCTTTTATGATTCGCACACCGAAATCGACCCTGTGTCTTAGATGGAAAGCGGATTATTTAAGTAAACGTTGATTGCCTTGAAGTAGCGCCGGCGTGTACCGTCTCGCTCGGCCGCGTGTGACTGAGTATTGCTGTCTCTTTCTCCAAGTTACGCAAAAGGCGATTTTAAAGAATGCTGGAACACGTATTGATGGTTGGTTTTCTAATCACGAATTCAAAAACATAATTATCATCAACCTTGTTGAATATTGCAGTGCAGTGATAGCCTAGTGATATGACCATTGGACTGACAAGTCAAAGGTCTCGAGTTCGAACTCGAGACCATCCAAGGCAACTCTGACTTTTCGAAGTCATGTGCGTATTAATAATCATCACGCGCTTAAACGGTGAAGGAAAACATCGTGAGGAAACCTGCATGCCTGAGAGATTTTCTTGACGGCGTGTGAAGTCTGCCAACCCGCAGTAGGCTAGCGTGGTGGACTATAGCCTATTCCCTCTCGTACTGAGAGGAGACCCATGCCCAGCAGTGGGACAATGTAATGGGTTGATGATGATGATGATGATGATTGTTGAATATTGGGGGTATGCAGTGTGTGTTGAGCAAAGGCATTGTTCCAAGTTCTAACACATAATTATTATTGTCCTCGACTTTTGACAAATATGTTAGTCTGCTTCTAGTCAAAGCAGATGCGGGTGAATATCAGTATTTTACACGACGCGACCCATCAGAACTCGGAACCCAATGTCTGGGCAACACCGATATTTGAAGATTAGACCAATAAGTCCAATATCCTATTTTATTTAGGTGAAGTGCCTCGTTGGTCTAGTGGTCCTAATCGCAACTGCTACGCTAGAGGTGATGGGTTCGATCCCCAGGTCGAGCAAAGTGTTATTGAGTTTTTCTATGAAATTCTCAGTAGCAGCTCGGAGTCTGGATTTGTGCCCGGTGAATGGCAATAGGCTCGCCCCCTATTGCATTGGACTCAAACATACCGGCGAACTGTGGGTGTACATTAAGTGCACCTCTGCCTAACCCTTCGGGGAATACAGGCGTGATGGTATGAAGTGGGGTACGTAACATAAGAGTAGAATAAATCATGAGCGCGATCCAGAGCGGTCGTGTGTTTTATTTGGATCTCCCCGCATCCCAGATCTCATAGGTCCTATGTGATAGGGGACAATCATAGATCCTAACTCCGGCCTGCCACTGAGAATTATGTAACAAACACTCTAACCACTGTATACCCAAAATGAAAATAGAACCTAGAATTACTAAAACATCTCGCCGCTACGTTTAGGTCCCATGTAATAGGGGGCAAGCCTATGCCCGGTGAATGGTACCGGGCATATAGCCAAACTCCGAGCTGCCATTGAGAATTTCACAGAAAAGCCCCATAACACTTTGCCCGACCTGAGAATCGAACCCAAGACCTCTAGCGTAGCAGTCGCGCTTAGGAACACTTACGTTAGAAAGTACAGTATGAGAGCCCGGTTATTTATAAGCTCGCCCCCTATTACATGTGACCTAAATAAACATTAGCGAACTGTGGGTGTACATTAAGTACACCTCTGCCTTGCCCTTCGAGGAATACAGGCGTGATGGTGCAGCGATAAATTCATCATCATTTTACACAAAAAAATTGCATTTACAAAAATCTAGGTTCCGATAAAGATCGTTTTAAACAGACATTATAAAGTACAAACAATAAATCATACAATCATAATGAGCAGGTGTTTACTAAGGGAAATCCAGAGGAAGTGACGTAAGCATACCTAATGGAATGTACTAGAGATACCTAGGTCTTAGATAGGTTTACAACGAACGCAACAAAAAAAAACAAAACAATTTACAAATACTTTAAACAAACAAAAAACTAAAATTGAACTGCCTCATTAGTCTAGTGTTCCTTCGGCAGAGGTCTTGGGTTCGATTCCCAGGTCAAGGACCCCAGATGCGGCTATCTTAAACGATGCAAATGCCATCAAACCGCCAAAATTTTATTTCTGAGCAATGTCCTAAGGATATATTTTACTGATTAAAAGTTCAGTGTAACCGGGTATAATACACTATTGTACTGTGAGCCAGTAAAATTTAGGATCCCATGTAATAAGGAGCGACCCTATTGCCATGGACCGGCCCCAAATCCAAATTCCGAGCTGCCACTAAGAATTTTATAGAAACATCCCTTTACGCGACCTGGGAATCAAACACAGGGCCTCATATTCAGCTGGCGCGGTACGATTGAGGCAGTTATTCTAATATTTGTTGTGTAGGTACATAATATACAGTAAGAAAACTTGTATAATATAAGACGTGTTTAATTACAGGAAACTCACTCACACAGTGACAGTTTGTGTAAAATTACGCACACATTGACAACTATGATAAGTCACCGTAGCGACTTGTAGCGATAGCAAAACAGTCTACTTAGTTGTGATTGCTTTTTTTTTCATTTAATATTTCAAAAAATTAAATGGAGTAACGGCTTATCGAAGCAAACTTAATAAATAATGGCTCTCACCAAGTCACCAAATAATAAATTACAAATTAGTTTTTTTCGTCATAAGAAACTTGATGGCGCTATAATAAAATAATGTAGTTGCTATATGTTACGGCAGTTATCATTTACATATTTCCGGTGATAATATTCTAATACGTTAAAATTTAATCACATTGAAAATTAGGCCTTACAAACTTAAAACAAACTAGGTATTTGCGGCACTGGAGTATGACGGACAATAATTTATATCACTATAGTGTGCAGCGGCAATTTGTTTTCTTTCAAAAATGTTTTTATTTATATTTTTTTAGAGGTATACAAGAGTACCTACCTACCTACCAAGTAAGTCTTTAGTTTTTTTTGTGTATGTATGTTTTTATTTTTACTGCTAACCGTACTAATATTTTCCTGGTATAATGAATGCATCTAGATCCACCATCAACCGAGATACAGACTGACTCAGCGGTGGCGTGATAAACCAATAAAATATTACACGCAATTTATACAAAGTTGTTATAAAATGTATCGGCCACTCCATAGCTTTTTTAGTCTCCTTACGTCCGATTTACACGTGTCCCCTATATTATAAAGGTTGTTTGCTCTTACGGCACCCGTATTACGTTGCAATAGCGATGATTTTTGTAGACATTTTTTCAAGTACTGCATAGTAATAATGATAGAAGCAGGGTGTATGCAATTTTGCATCCAAAAGAATTTCATATTGGTTTCTGACACTTACATTAATATTTAGATAAAGACAACTTTTTACGAAATTAATCGCGAGGATTTTTTTAATTCAGATTTCAGGGATCGCTTCTAGTGAGTATAGCACCAGCATACTGTATGCAATGGTACGTTGTGCTGATAATAAATGTAAAAAACTTTATAGGTATGTACCTACTTACCTTGACATCGAGTTGTATGATATATCATAATGGTTTCTTTCGAGGCATTTGGGGAAAAAATGCCCATCTATATGATGATTAGGTAATAGGTACTCATGAAGACAATATTTTTTTGCCCCGACATTCCGCATTCGGAGGTACCTATGTGAAAAATGGTGGTTATAAATGCACCCATGATTCCAATAGGAAAAGTTATAAAGAGGAGGAGAAGAGGAGATAAAGTTATAAAGAAAACAAACTATATTCAAATTATTGTCTTCGAAATTTACGCCTTGTGAAATAAGTATTAGTAAAGTCCGTTATTCATATCGCTGCGACAAGCGGAAGTCGAGGCACAAAAACGGTTCCGCGCTGACGGGTGCCAGTCAAAACAGTGCCAACTGTACCAGGATCGAAGACACGATAGGAGTACTCGTGGAGTTCTTTGTTCGAAGAACGTGGTGAGCTCATAAAGTAATATGTTTTATTGGAATTTGACCATTATTACAGGTACATGGAATGCTTTGCGAATATACGTGAAATTCCACAATTTGAGAATAGGTTATTTTCGTTTTTTTATCTCCTTTTGGGAAATGTTGATGTTTTAATATAGCGTAACAATGTGCGATCAGGAGTATCTACTCTTAAATCTTAGTAAATTGTCCAAATTTAATACCACCTTTCTAAAGAGTGAGTCTTATGGAAATGAACCGACAAGTATCAAGGATTCGAGAAATATAATTAATCTTTTTATACTTTTATATACCTACTTCGATGAAGTAAAAAGTATAGGAGAAGCAGCTGAATACCAGTATTTGACACGAAGCAACTGCACTCAGACCTGTAAAATGCAATTTCTGGCCAATACCGATATAATTATTAAGGATAGACTGGTTGTTGACCTTCTGGGCTTCTGACTACCACTGACAATAAAATTGACATTGGTGTATATGACAAGCGGGACCGACGACATTACGTGCTCTCCGAGGCAAGATGGGGTCTCAATGTATTAAGAATGGTAATTCATCCATGGCAAGTGTAGTTTAACCTTGCAGATGGATTGATCAACCTACCATGACGCTTGTATTCCCTGAAGGTTAGGCAGAGGTGTACTTATGTACCTATACTCACACTCCGACGGTATGATTAAGACCCCTGTAATATGGGCGAGTCTATTGCCATTAATCGACAAATTCCGACTCCCAGCTGCTACTGAATATTTCATAGAAAACACTTTGGTCGACGAACCCAGAACCAAGGTCTAATGAGACAGTCTAGATCAGATCAGTCATATAGATTGATCTATGTAGTTATTACTTAACCGAGAGACCTTTGATCTCTCGACCGAGATTTGCACGACGCTAAAATGACGATGTTTAACGAGAAATGAGCTGACCGTGCTGTATCCTTCTCCAAGTTCAAGAACTCTTTGCTTAAGCAATCTAAGTTATAGTTGGTACTATACTGTTGCAACTTAGCCCAAGCAAGGTCGTTTTAGAAATCTCCTTAGCACATAAACTTGAAGATCTTTTTGTATAGTTGTTGGATAATAGATTAACCAAATTTAACTACTTATATTAATTTTTACGGAGTGATAAGCAGTGATGGCCTAGTTATTGCCAAGTTGTTGGTATCGAGTTCGAATCTAAAGCATGCACTTCTAAACTGCACCTTCAAAACTTTGTATTAATCCCTCGCCTAAACGGTAAGGAAAAACATCGTATGTAAGCATGTGAGATATATTCTCGATGGCATGTTAAGTCTGCCAACCCGCATTAGTCTAGCGTAGGCTTATAGCTTAAGCTCTATCACGCTAAGAAGAGACCTGTTACCAACAGTGGGACAGTGAATGGGCTAACGAAGAGAATTTGAACCTCTTGAAACCGTCCAGTTAAGTACACTAACTCATTTTATGTTTAGAAAAATGCTTAGGATACACCAATGCGATATGAAAAAAAAAACTGCATTATTAGTCCAGTGCCCCTATGCGCGACTGCTACCGTAAAGGTTGATTCCCAGGTCAAGCAATGTATCATTGGTTTTTTGCAAGCAGTTTGGAGTTTAGATTTGTGCCCAGTTGTAGCAATCAGGGACCTAAATATCCCGGGGAACTATGGTGTACATTAATACACCTCAGTCTTCGAATATCCCCAGAGATATGATGGTATGTTTTTATTTAAGTCATAGTTAAAAGATAGGATCATCACAATTACGTGCGTTTAATTTATGTATGCTCTTTCAATTAACATACATAATGCATTCCTCTGAACCATGATAGTAAGTACATGACAAAAACATGCCATTTTGATGTATGGCATCGATGTGGGCAGTCGTATAATACAGCTAGATACGACGTTACATTGAGGTAATAATGTTCTAGAGGAAAAGCCATGGAATCAGTTATTGATGCACAAATTTGATTGCAGGTCAACTTTTTTATGGTTTTTAATTATTTTTATAAACATTGATTTCTCAGGCAATGTTTCATTTATAATTTAATCTAATAAAAAAATATGTCTTTTTAAAAAAATATTGAAGTCACAATTATGTTAAATTTAATGTGTCACAGAAATTCTGTGTGTTTTAGTTAAACTTTATACTACCAATATTGTGTACAATGAGGTCATTAGTCGAGGTGAAGTCAAATGATCTCTTACGCACATTTTTCAACGTTTGTACATAGTTGGTATACTATGGTAGAGATTAATACATCAATGCATCAGCATGGATTACTCAATTACATAAACATATTTCATCATAATTACATACTATTATTGTTTGACAGATTCTACTGTGCTATTGGTTTCTGCATAGGTCATAGGGTTGATTCCAGGACTAAATAAAGAAAATTCTAGATTACGAGATAGTGCTTCCGAGCTCGGTACTTCTGTATAGGTATTTGTGATTTGAAATCTACATACATTTGACAATCAATTTATAAAACCAGTAAGTAGGTTACCTACCTACTCCACAATGATAAAAACCTTGAAGATAAAGAACTCATTCTCATATTTGTATAGTAGTACATCTACAGGACAGGCGAATACAGATAAAATGCTTGTAAGATCCTATTAAGGGCATTATAAAATGAATTTAATGCATTAAACATACAACTACAACTTAATTTCAACACTATTACCATATAACTAAAGCGCAATTTTAATTACCGAAACATCCGTCGAGATATTCAATGATATACTTTTTCGCTTTTTGCGCGTACAGTTAGTGCATCAAGCTTTCCAATAAAAATGTAAATAAAATTACATTTTTTGTTTACGAAACTTGTTTGCGAACCGTACTAGGGGAAATTTATTTTTAATTGCAAGGTGAGATTATACTTGTTAGTTTTAATTTACAATTAATTTTATGGCGATTTTAAGTTAAGATGTTGGCAGGTGTAGGGTGGGCCATAAGGGAAGTAGGTCACTAGAGTCTATGGAAGTCTGAAAAGTATTGGCGAAGACTTCCCCATAAACCTCTTCCTTGAACAGTCACTATTTTTTTTGTTTAAATACTAATTAACTCTTGCTAAACATTTTCGAAGTGAAAGAAATACTGCTGCATTAGTCTGAGACTGCTACGCTATAAGTCCTGGGTTCGATTCCCAGGTCGAACAAAGTTTTATTGGGTTTCTTATGATCAGCGAGCCCAAGCTCATCCTATGGGCTTGTTTTTATGTTTATATCTATAGACCAATTTTCACAAAACCAATAAATTAACTTACTAAACTAATTAATTACCTGTAGGTTATAACAATATTAATTACGTACAGGACGCGGCACAAGCCTTAGAAGAAAGAAAGAATGAAAAAAGATAGTGTATTTATTGGCACAACAACTTTATGAACCGACCTTATATTTTACTTCAAACTTACAATCCACGAAGACTTTATTCAGACACTACGCCCAACGAGGAGTCAATGAAAGATGAAGATACCATGCATACTGCTTACCCCAGCTTTGTTTTAAAGTCGTGAAAGCAGCATGTGTACCGTGTTTTCCCTTGGCACCGGCCCGGTGAGTTTTTATCTCTCTATCCTACGGCTACCTACTAAACCAAACTGCGAAACGGACGCGGTGACCATGAAATTGGTGAGCTAGGGACATTTATTTATACGGATTACTTGACTTATTTATACTTATTTATGGATGTATGCTAATTTCATTATTTATTTATTATATAAGAGATAATAATTTAGGAATATATAACTACTTAAAAGAGAACTACTACTAATACACAATATATGAAAACAAATTGTCATGCCCAGGCGTCGAAGTATTCCTCCGCATCACTGTCGTCTGGTAACGTGCCCAGAAGACTGGCAGCATTGCCACGTTGAATGGCAATACTAATTATTGTATTGCCTTGTATCCTCACCTCAAAGTGAAGCGAAATATCTGTGCCTGTCGAAAGCTGTCCATAAATGGGTTTATAGTGGAAATTGTTAATATAAGAATCGGTGTAAATACAGTTTGGGTAGTTTTACTAATTAACCCTTACTAATTTTAATATTTTTGCAATAATTTATGTGATTCTTCAGGCATGCATAGCCTATAATAGTCTAGCTGTCATTCAAAGCAGAGTAAATGGGTTGATGATAATCATAAAATACTTTATTGAATTGACAAGAGGCGGCGGTTAGCACTTTTTGGCGAAGACCTACTATAAGTTATTATTACAATTAAAAACTAAGATTTCGCGAAACAAACTTTTTTAAATTTTGGATTGTAGAATTATTGTGAATAGATTTAGTAGGTATATCACTTTTAGAAAATATAACTAAGTACCTACCTATCAATTATGCAGTGTAAATTAAATTGGTAGCAAAAAATAATTTTATTAAAAAAAAAATTTACAAGCGAGCACATTTTAATCTGACATCAAATAGAAAAAGTTTTACGAACTTGTCCCACTTCCTCTGTAATCTATGGTCGCCCTAAATCTTCTGTCCGTACATTAACATACAATGGGAGACACCTCACACGTCCTTGGTCCATTATCTGTTTATCAAACTACCTTCCTATTTGTAATTATGAGTAGAACACCTTTTTTATGAATTCTTAACTAGAGGTCAAGATGCGTTGAGCACGTAAGAATATATTTTGTTGATACGAGTAGGTATATTGTTTCCATACCATCAAGCCTGTATTCCCCGAAAGGTTAGGCAGAGGTGGAGCACATCAAATCATCGTTACATTGTCCCACTGCTGGACACGGGTCTCCTCTCAGAACGAGACGGAATAAGCTATAGTCAACCATACTAATCCACTGCGGGTTGGCAGACAACTATTCGATCATATGTTCGAGTAACTTTTTCTTTTCGAAAGCAAATGAAAATATTGTTGGTAACTACTTAAACGCAAAAAAAAAACAAGTTTCCGAAAGTTCTAGTAAACACGTAAGAAATAAAATGAATTCCTTCAATTCTTAGTAAAATAATAGTTTCCAAGTTTCCTACCTTCTGTCCGTCGTCGTATGTAATTAAAAAGTTCTCGAAACTTCGAAAGTTTTAATTAAGGGGAAGTAATTAAAACTATGCTAGGTTAGTTAGTTACAAAATATACTTTTGAAATGGAAATTTGGTCAATTTTGTAACTGCTTTATTTATTTATAAAATTTTACGGGGTCTTACTCACTAGTCTAGTGGTCCTTAGCGTAACTGCAACGCTATTTGGACCAATACTACACTAATTGGACCTTCGAAGCGGACATGAGTACCCGCGTCTAAAGTCCTTTGGAATGCAAATGAAATATTTTTGCCCATATTTTATACAACTTTTTCGAATTTTATCGAGTTGTATTTATATTATTTAGTGCCCGACGTTTGCCCCGAAGGGTTTGGTAGAGGTTTACAAATAATAACACGTACTTATTATCAATTAGAGGGAGAGCCTATTAAATCCAATCTCCGAGCTGCTACTGAGAATTTTATGGAGAAATCTAATAACACTGCTCAACAGGGGAATCGAAACCATGCTCATTATTTTAGTCTGATCAGTAAATTCATCATCAAGCCATATATTGTCCTACTGCTGGGCAATGGTCTTCCCTCAGAATGAGAGGGATTAGGCTATAGTACACCACGCTAACCTACTGCGGGCTGGCAAATTCCACTCGCCATCGCCATCAAGAACATTTCTCAGATCTCCTCACGTGTTCCTTCACCGTTTAAGCGCGTAATAATTTACGCACATGACTTCGAAAAGTCAGAAGTGCATGCCTTTGATTCAAACTCAAGACCTTTGACTTAGCAGTCCAATGGTCAGTTGGTTATCACTGCAGTATATTAATCTCCATAAATAATGCAGGCGTTAAATCGACTTATCATTTTAATAGGAATATTGTGAATGTACTAGAATATATGTAGGTAGGTACTTAATGCAAAATAAATGTCGAGAATGACTCACGAGAACAAGTCAGACGGGATGTATGGATGGTTGGCTCCACTTGTGTCCGATCTTATACTCCCTTTTTATCACAGTATAAAATAATTTTTGTTTTAAAAGGTTTTTTTATGGGATAACTTGGCAAACGAGCAGGCTAGCTACCTGATGGTAAGTAGTTATCGCCGCCCATGGACATCTGCAAAACCAAAGGAGTTGCAGATGCGATGCCGAGCCTATATAAGGAAAAGGAGAAGGAAGGGGACTGAGGGAGAAATTGGGCCTCCGGCGCTCCACACTCACAGTACGAAACGCAACAGTATAAATAATGCATACTGCTGTACTTTTTAAAAGGTGCTTATGAACTTTTTGTTGAGGTTATTGGACGGTATACCTTATGAGGTAGGTACATAGATAGAAAATTATTTATTAGTAGCTGTTAAGCACTTTTCCCGCGGCGTATCAACATGCAACTGTGAAAACCTTAGCCAATTGTTTTGGTTTTAGTGTCTGAAATAAATTACCTGTATTATTTCTAAAGATGAAAATAGTAAATCAACATACCCATTTAAGAATACGGCTAAATATCAAAATATTTTTTAAACTTTTCTATCAGTTGTTAAAACTCTTTCCTGTTAAGATATTTCGCAAAAAAAAACCTTCATATTGTGGTTTCCTAATTACAATTGGATGGATACACAACCATTTCTTTACCCACGAATCAACTATGATAGTAAAAATTTCTACAGAACACGCAGGATTGATCGTAAAATCAATTATTTTGACCCGGTACCGTGAAAACGTTTTAATTGCAGACAAAACTCGTTTTTTTTTAATTTGAGGTCAATCCTGATCAGTGATGGTATTTTTCCGTTATATTTTTTTTTAAGTCCGCCCAATCAACGGGTGTATTTTTTTTCATATCCTTAGATTTGTGAAAAATGTTGCCTATTTGGTTTTGTTTAATTTGTTATTTTAGCAATCAATTTTGCACGCCTCATATTTTTATGAGCGGTTTCATTAGAGACTGGTTTTGCCCATCCCTACAATAAAAATAGACTTTAATAAAAGAAAATACTGACATGGTGAATATAAAAGGATGTTTTTTTTACAGGAGTTGCTTACATAACGTAGGTTGACCCTTTATAACGTGGGACCCTGAAACAAACCTACAATCTATACGGAAATACATCAGAAAACCTACCGAGCAAGCAAGCAAGCTAGCCGCCTAGCACGCTTGAGCATGTCAGTTAATAATACCATGAGAATGAAAGATAAAGATACTCTTACGCATGTAAGAGTGTACAGGCACAAGGTGCCGTAAAAGTGTGTCTCTACCCGTCTACGCAACAACTTTTCCTACATAACCCAAACCATATTGGTGAAAAAAAAACACCTTCATACAAACGTAGACAGATCATATTTAGGCATATAAAAAAAGTCATCTTTTATTTCGCGTACCAGTTTGGGTTTTATATCATATATCACACCTTTAACGGGTGCAGATGACTAAATATATACCCTGTATATTATCTTTGGGTTCCAATCACATAGCGACAGAAGGAACACAACACAGATCATGCAGCGATAGACAAGTAATATCCCGTGCATAATAACTGCTATATCTTGCAGGCGACAGTTTTGGGCTAAGAACTAGAGTGGACTAGGCTTATCGGCCAATGGCTTCACTGATCAAGGCAAGCTCGG
The DNA here is from genome assembly GCA_958496365.1 of Subacronicta megacephala. Lineage (NCBI taxonomy): Eukaryota > Metazoa > Arthropoda > Insecta > Lepidoptera > Noctuidae > Subacronicta > Subacronicta megacephala. The sequence goes on along the minus strand of OY292540.1, from coordinate 3,945,150 downwards.
TTGCGTAGCGTACGGTCTTGAATACTATTCATATGCCCTAATCACGCCATAATTATTATCATTTCTAGTATCTTAAGTCTTTTGGTTGGCGTTTGGTATATTCGGAATTATAATTTAAAATTAAAAAACCCCCGACGATTGCGTTATATCTCGTCCGATTTTCATCAAACATAGCTCAGAACACTCCCACTAATGCACCTTTCAAACAAAAAAAACTAAATCAAAATCGGTTCATCCGTTCAGGAGCTACGATGCCATAGACAGACACACACACACGACACGTCAAACTTATAACACCCCGTTGTTTTTGCGTGGGGGGCTAAAAATAAAGAAGCACCAAAGTAGGTACCTAAACACGGCGACACATCAAGCTATACAAAACCAATATGGGCTATCCTCGCATTAGGTATATGAAAAGCCTTTTAGCAAAAAGGTCAGTCTATACTGGATCACAATCATTCACTAAAATTCAAAAATAATTTTCTTCTACAGTATCAATCCAAATGACGAAATATTATAAGATTCTGTCAGCACAACATCTCATAATTTATATTAAAAAAAAGAGAAAATTGTTGTTGAATTTTCACTTAATGTGAACTTGATGCTCGCGACTGTACCTGCTCATGCGTAATATAGGTTGTCAGATAATTGTTTTTAAGTTTCATCTAATACAAATTAATTGTCATTAACTGGACACAAAATGTAAACAGCTGCTACCGAACTTTTCATAATAACATCGCTTTAATTGCGTGATCGGGGAATTCAAATCTCGACTAATGAGGCAGCTGATGTTCTGAGATATTTCGTATTCATTCTCTAAAACTCTGAAAAAAGTAGGTACAGTCATGCACGGTAGAAATAGTTACTGCTAAACTCACAAGACACTGTCGGCTAAAGGATGTGACGTAATGTATGTCGATAGTAATTACTAGATCACAGGCGGCCGCCTAGTGACGCAATGTTTATAGAAAAAATGGTTAAATGTATGTGTATTTAGCAGGCTATTTATTAAACGGAAGTTAAAATGCTACTTCACTTGGTAATCTGAAAATAATCTTTTCTAGAAAAACTAAATCAAATTGTTCTATGGAATTTCGGCAAGAAAACTCTTCTCCATAAAACCCACTTTTAGGAACCGTACAACTAGTTTTTAGTTTTCAAAAGTACCTACGTTACTGGTATAATCGTAAAAAAGTCTAAAGTACCTTCCTAAGCACACTTAGGAAGGTTTTCTGTATTTCACAGTAGGAAGCTGCGGTTAATCCGAGATTTCAATTTCGGCATAAGTCATTTCTTTTACAATTTTTTTAATAAAATCGATGCCTTTTCTAAAAACATTGTCATTTCAAGCAAGTGAACCCGGATGTCTTGGCTAGTATTTATACCACGATATAATAATTATAGATGGCGCCACCTGCCGGCAACTCGTTAACGTTTTACTACTGAACTAACTGGATATTGTACCGTCGATAACAACACGGTTAAGGCGATGAAAATATTAAATGGCATTATTATGACATATTGATTGAATTTCTAGTTATTAAAAGCTGCAGACTGCAGTTTCCTGGTGATTCTACATAGGTAGGTTGTGCGGAAAAACTTTATACTGGGAATTCAGTCTAAACTGGTTTTGTATAGCTTGATGTGTAGCCGTGTGTACATACGCAGTTCATTCCAGGGTACCAAATTCAAACTCCGAGCTGCTTAAATTTCATAGAAAAACCCAATAGCACTTTGCCCAACCTGGGAATCGCACAAGGCATTCAATGCATAATCTCTACATTAAAGTATCTCCTCGTAATGTATGCATTAAAAAAACAATTCCAAATCACTTCTGTGCGCGCTATTACAACGTGTTTGCACAAGGATCGCCCGTGGCCATAGGTTTTGTTTTATTTCAATATCCCTGCCTACACCTTCACGTCAGCCGTAATCATAATAAAACCAGGCTTTGATTTTAAATATAATTTACTTGAAACTTCCTGAGTAGCGGTAGTAGTTATAGATATGTACGTACAAAAGACCGAACGTAGGTACACTTTGATAAAAAGAAACGTAGATAGGGTATATAGGCGCTAGTTCCTTGTAAATTCTCCAATAGATGTAACTAAAGACGTCATTATCTATACAAAATAAGTATAGATAAAAATATTAAGAAAAATTAAAATGAGGGGTAAAATAGAAGCCAAAGTAATTGTATTTCGTTTCTGACTGTACTTTATCACATAAAAATTTTAAGGAAATAACGTTCTAGCGTCTAGCTGATTTTTTTTTGGGTTTTTTTTGGATATAACAGGGGGCGAGCCTATCGCCAAAAACCGGGCACAACTCCAAGCCCCGAGCTGCTACTGAGAATTTTATAGAAAAAAGCCAAGAACACTTTGCTCGACCTGGTAATCGAACCCAGGACATCTAGCGTTGTAGTCGCGCTTAGGACCACTAAACTAATGAGTCAGTTATTAATATATTTATTGCGTAAGGCAATTAACAAAAACATCTGTGGTTCTTACTAGAAAATAAGTTAAAAAAAAATATATGTACAGTCTACACTAACAAGTAATACCTACGTATTTTTTTTTTCAAATTCCATCATACTTTATTGCGATGGAATTTTAAGAAAAAATATAGTGTGAAAACACACCTTTTTCCAGCGCTACCAACTTACAGAAAAAAAAGACTACAAGTAAAAATGAAAGTAGCTAAGCCGCGCTTAAGAAACACGTTTTACTGATAACGGACATGCAAAGCCGCTGATAAAAATAGCCGATAGTGAGATTTCTTTGTGGTTTACGCTTGTGCACACGTTAGAAGATGGGCAATAAAATCATTACAATATTATCAACCTCCTTCTATAAAATCGGTTAAAAAAATTTGCAACGTGCATCTGCGTGCTTGCATATTTGGTAAGGTTTTTTTATTGTGGAATTACTCAAAGAAACGAGCAGACGCGCTATCTGATGGTAAGTTGCCATCATCGCCCATGGACATCAGGAAAAACAAAGGAGTTGCAGATTGTTGCCGAGCCTATTTAAGGAAAAGGGAGGAGAAGGAGAAAAGGAGAAGGGACTGAGGGATGAATTGGGCCTCTGGCGCTCCACACTCACCGTACGAAACGCAACAGTATGCATAATGCTACTTGACGTTGATATTATCTGGGAGGGTAGTACTCCGGTCGTGCGGACCTATTCATCTACCTACTACTAAAATAAAATCAGTAGTTACCTATTTGTTTTTTGGAAGATCCTCATAAATAAAATAGCTAAAACCGCACTTGATTACCACTACCATATGGTTGGACCTATTAGAACTCTTGAATATGTCACTCTCCATTAAACAAAAAAATTAATCACTCCTATATTAAAGGAGGCTGAATGTCAAACGCTACTTAAAAAAAAACAAACACATGCCAGGCCTAAAATATAGGCCAGTAAAACTTTAAAAAAAGAACTCAACAATTAAATTAATTGGAAAATCGCTTACCAATTGACGACAATTGGTCGCAATGGAACCAATTTTGTTTTAATTGTTTTAAATAAAGATACGATGGGTTTTGTTGATTGGAAACGCGTGTGCGGAAAACTTATAAAACGAACTTAATTCTAATGCATGTTTTTTTATAAATGTAATAAACCGTTCCATATTTTGTTGGAAGGGATCAGTTAGTCCATCCCTCCCTTTACTTCTCTTAAAGAATATAAGTACCTATATTATTGATTATAACCTTTCTTCGAAAATGGCATCGAGGTAGTATTTCTTTTGGATGTAGCTAATCCACCAGGAGTACCAACTGCCTTCTGGGAGGGGAATTAACGAAATTCATCAAAATAAGTAGAGCTTTGCGATTCATATTTTCATATTTTTCAAAACAAAAATTTTGTATAGACAGATTTTTGTTTTGCCGACAGATTTTGCTCAAGAAAATTAATTTCTAAAGAATCCTTATGGATTCGGGATCTGCTACGGTAGTTGAAGGGTTATTTCAACATCTTACCAAAAAAATATGATCACTGTGTTGACACTGCATATATCGGGATACTCGGGCCCGTACGATAAGGCAACATTTCAACCCAGATGCAGAAATGTCCGCCGCAATCGTTGGTTAATAACATTAAATGGTTACCTATCAGACTAGGGTTTTCTTAGAACCGTGTTATACCCAGATTGGTCATCGAACTCATATTCTGCTAATGGTTTTTAAAACTGTAGAATAATTAAATTGCACAATACATTATTCGCACTTTGAATCAATACTAATCAAATACTACTCTATCTACATATATTTAATACCGTACTGACAACAAAAGAAACTATCTTTCGGCCACAGACAAAAGATTTCAATAGACAACTTTAATAAAAAAAACAGAAGCACTGCCACTTTAACGGAAGCACGTTCTTTTTTCGAACAATTGTTCTTAAACCGCATAGTCATGACATTTGACGAGCTGCTATTGGTTGTCGGGTCGACTTTGACAGCCAATCAGAGGAGGTACACAAAATGCGTAAGTCATCATTCTTAACGTTTGAGATAGTGACTTAGCAGGTTCTAAGATACGTTATGTATTTTTGTAAATAGAATTCTTTGAAAGTCTTGCCCGAAACGAAAAGAGGTTATGTAGTGAGGTTGCGGAAAAAAAAACAAAATATTTGCGATGGACGTTCTACGTTTCCAAATTCTAATTATATAAATTCTCGGACGGGGCATTTGGGATTTCCCTCCGAAAGATTCATGCTTTTGCATTTTTTTTATTTGGATTGTTATTGTCTTTGATTTTTATTTTCTTATGCAGGGACAATAATGTTTTGTTTATTGCAATCGTATATTATATTTTAATTTGTCTCAGTTGCGTACTTACCTAAGTATGTATATAAAAATAAACAACGTATTTATCATATAAATTTGATATTCTATTTCCCAATAAATAAAATTGCAATAATTATGCCAGACATAAACGATAAACAAAAATATAATAGCTGAAACTGAACTTTACGATTGGTAGATCCGTTAACTTAAAATGGCAGTCCAATTATTTATCTAACACCTATTATAAAAATAAACATACCTACCAATTTTTTAACCCAAGTTTATCCAACAACTTTATCACGATTTTTAACCCGTTTTGTAACAAATTAAAGACACAATATAAAATCTATTTTCCTTGTGCCCTTACAAAATTTGCAGAATTAAGGAATAAGTAATTAAGTTGAATTTTTGAGACATCTAAAGGTACTTTTCTTTTACTTGGTTTCGAAATTTCCGAAATCTCCAATCGGAAAGTCGCTTATATTTTTTATTTTCGGTTTTTTTGTTTTAAATAGAGACATAAGTACATAATTCATAAATAACAGACTGTTTTCTTAATTCTTTAGTTTTTAATTTATAGACTTATACTATTTTATAGACCTAGGTATTTTTTTAAGTTGGTTAAAATTTGGAGCTCAGAGTCTACCAATCAGAAAGTCGTGTATAGGTATATTTTTTACTCTGTAAAAATTAATTGAAATAGTACATGTACAAAATTCTCCAACAGAGTTAAAGTATTTTGTATTTCTAAAAGTGTATTATGTTTTTGTGATTTGTATGAGCCGCAATACAAATCACAAAAAACATATTACAGCAATAGAAACATAAATAATTACATACAAAAATGAAATACAAAGAGGAATACTGCAATGAAACATAACACACTTTGAAAATTCGTCACAGTTGCCATAGTAACGAATTAACTTGGCTCCATCCATCATCATTTGGCTTGACGCGTTGTGATCAAATGGGATTTTTTACGTCAGGCCGGCCTGTCAGTTCGAATGCGTATGATGTGAAACGCCTTATTTCCTTTAATTTCCGCGTTGAACACTATGGGTTTTTCTGTTATGTGAGAAATTTTAAAAGTAATAATTTTCTCATATCTCTTAGTGATTTGAAAATAAACGTTTTCATTATTTTCTTAGAAGACGGTCGTGTAAATTCAAAGAAATATTACTTATTCGGTATATCATGAAATACATCCGCTTGGCTTTTTTTTACAAATCTAAAAGGTTTTCGGCTTCAATATTAAAAACTAGAAAACATTATTATTACCTAGTTTATAATTTTAAAGTAATGAAAATCTTAATAAGTATATTTTCAATTTGCTGGTGTAGAGATCTATTTCAATTTAAGATAGTAACTTAAAAAAATGCATCGCAAAAGATGAAGTACTAAGGTAGAATTTCACCCATTCCGAATAAGTCGCCGAATTGTACCTGGTAGTATTTTTTACAAGTTATGTTCCATTTTTTAATTTATTCGCAGACGGCTTTTTTGACGGGGTAAAACGCGACCGCAATTATGAACACTGCTTTAAGATATCAGTTACATACGAACATTACTTTTAAATAATTAGAATACTATAGTGCGCATATTCCTAATTTGAAATTAGAACAACTGCTGTTCTAATTTCTAATCACGATAAAAACCAAAACAATAGTGCAGTGCCCCAACCGAGTTAAAACCAAAATAGTCGATTAGTACGTTAAATTTAAATTAAACGTAAGAACCGAAGCCGATTCTGTTCAGACATTGTGAGAATCGATGATACGCTCATTACAGAATATTTTACGCATCCAATGCTTTATTGGGTAAAACATTGTATTGAGCAATTTTTAATCAAGCTGTCCCACATTGTACGGTTTGGTAATAGTGTGTGGTAAAGACTTCTTTAGTTTTTTAGGGTTTTTATATTTTTAAATAATTGCAATCTGTTGGGCTCGTGGCTAAGTAATGTTCGCACTATGCAATCAATCTACAAGGTTAAGCTATTATTGCTGCGGTCAGTCTATGGATAGGTGACCAATCTCCGTTCTCATTCCGTTTCTTGGAGCGCTACGAAAACACTGAAATCAGATATCAGTGGCTCTGAATTCGGGCTTTCGGAGGTCTGATGTCAGTAATTTCGTGTAAAATAGCCGAAATCATAGCCATAACGTAGCTAGACTGGAGTCTGACCGCCACATGTCATCAATACTAATATTATAAAGAGGTGAAGTTTGTGACGTTGTAGGGGGTAATCTTTGGATCTACTGAACCGATCTTGAAAATTCTTTCACCAATACAAAGCTACATTATTCCTGAATGACATAGGCTGAAAAATGAAAAGAAACGTATAGTCCACGCGGGCAAAGCTATCATTAATAGGTATAATAATTTCCCGCGAATGTAATTATTTTACTGCTTTAACACAGATTCATATCGTACCTGTAATTTCACTCAAGTACGTCAAACACTACTCAATAAGTTGCTACTGAGTCATACATACGGCAAGCCTAACAACATTTTAAGTATTTAACACTTATTCGAAATTCAAAAACCATGACTAAAAATAAAAAAAAATTGCATCTTCAACTCAACTCCAATCAATCATTAGATTTTTTTTCTTTTTTCATTCGTTACAAAGCAACACAATGTAATCGATAAAAAAGACTGACCTTATAAGCTTAATCCCATTGCATAAGAGCAATTAAAAACATCGTTTCTCATTACCGTACAGGTTCTACATTCTTTTTTTAAATTACAATAGTTTAAGTAGTTTTCTTTGATCCTGTCGGATTAAGTAAAATGCTTTTTTCTAACCATTTTATATCGAAACTAAAAGTAGACCCTTTTAATAAATAAGAATTAAGTACCGAACGACCTAAGCTGAGTAATTAAAGTTAACTGTTATATCGATAAATTTATCCAACAGTTTTTTTTTCTTACTCGACTGCCTACGTCATGCTATGCCAATTTAGCTGAAACTATGAAATAGTCTTTTCATGATGAGCGTTGTCCAGTGCAGGCATTATACAAACGTATCAATACGCAGCGTTGATTACTCGTTAACGCACATATGGGCTTCACACATGTGTTTAATGGATACCATACTAGACCAACCCCCAATATTAAGAGAACGGAGTAATAGGCAAGAATCGGGTTCCTCTCATCTTCAAAATTATCAATTATTAGGTGCCAATATTAATGGTGGATTGGAAAATTCATTAAGACAGACACGACTTTTCTTAAATGAGTGTCTGTCCTACCCTGATCAGTAAGTTATTTGGTGTACAATAAAGAATATATAAGCCTCAGTTTTAAATTGGTGATCTTGTTACTGCACAAAAGAAGCTGATAGTGATGTGGCAAAACTGTCAAAAAGTCGATCAACACCGATCACAACTCGACTAAACAAATAAAACTTTATCGCCTACAAATACTTGACTAATCGATACATAAAAATACAGTTCCCAAACGTATATCTTGTCGTGGCGTTTTAATTTTAATACAATACTAATAATCGTAGTTAAGGAACGTGTGTTAAGGAACCATGGCACGGCAGCTAATAAGAAAAATGCTCAACTTAAGATACAATAGAGCATCACCAGCACCTTAAGACAAATGTTATGATTTATTACCAATGACAAAAACTACATCTACTAAGACACATTTACAGTCACATAAACCTTTATTGAAGTGTAAAATAAGGTTCAAAGTCGCTTGCAAGTTACAATGAAAACTTAATTATGTTCTAAGTAATGCAATCTCAGATTAGATTGTTTAGTTTTTGTTAGAAAGACCGGAATAGTACCGAGTTCAATTCCGTCTTTTTGTTTTAATATGGAATCGAATCGAATAGGTTGTAGGGATGGGACTCTACTGTTTGTGTCGATTTATCGACTTGTCGCTAGAAATTATTGAGACTATCGTTCCGAAGTGGTTTTGTGACATTTGAATGTGACTTTGTATTTGATAAAAACACTATTGTATGATAAATAATTGAAACAAGTTTTAACCTCCATTTAAAAATAAATTAAATACAAATAATCAGAAAATTGGTTTATTTAAAGCATATAAATGTTTATTTTAATTAAATTATTAGGAAACAAAATGGAATTTGAATATTTATTATTAAAACATGAATGCATAAATAATCTCAATTAAAAACAAGTTTTAAGAAAACAATTAATGACAGCTTTATTTTTACGGTATGGCAAACGATTTACGCTTTTTAAAAATTAAAAATTCTGCGTAAACCATTTAGCATAAATAACAATGCGAAATAGTTTACGCACAAATTTTACATAGAAAAATAAGATTAAAACATTTTAAAGTTATAAACCATTTTTTTTGCCACACACAACATGTACCTAATACAGTTTTTACAGAAAGATATTCCTTTGTTAATCTTTACAATTCAATTTATTTACGATACCTACAATGATAACTATTATTATAACTTATTATCATGCATTATGCGCTAAGTTTATCGATATCGATTGTCGGTTACTGCGCATCCCTAAATCGATGCGGGGTTCATCAAAGTGCGGCCCACAGACAATAACTGAGAAATATTAAATTATAATAAAATTAACTTCGATCTTACTTTTTATACCGTTAAGTTCAACTTAAGAACGAATAGAGTGTGCAACTATTTCATGGAGGTATACCATACTACCACGCCTGTCTTCCTCGAAAGGTTAGGCAGTGGTGAAATTAATTAAACTCAGAGTTCACCGGTATATTTAGGTCCCATGTAATAGGGGGTGAGCCTTTTTCCATTCACCGGGCACATATCCAAACTCCGAGCTGCTACTGAGAATTTCATAGAAAAACCCAATAACACTTTTCCTCGACCTGGGAATCGAACCCAAGACCTCTAGCAAAGCAGTCGTGCTTAGGACTACTAGTCCAATGATATTCATATTCACTGTGCTGTTACAAAATGTCAGCGTATTGCATACCATTGTCAGTTTTGTCATACAAACACCAATCAATACTGTATTTTTGTAATACAAAATTAAACGTGACTTATAAAATGTCAAGTATACATGGCAATAGATATGTTGTGTGCGTGAAACATAGAATAACTAATAGTACATACCTACTACTTACACACGAATACACATCAAGCTTTTATATCCAGTTAGACTGGTCTCTCAATGCATGGAAAGTCTATAAAGCGCGAGGTCAACTTATATTAGAAAAATATGGCCTATCGGACTTATTTTTCTACTTAACTTGAGGTGTAGCCGTGTGTACAGAATGACACACTCACTGACCGCACTTTATTTATTTGTAGAGTTCTGTGCCCCTAAAAAAGAATACTTAATTAACCAAAAGATATAAGGAGAGACGTTAGCGTGGTAAAACAGATGTCAGCACTTTCGACTTTTCCTACAATAACCAATCAAAACGTGTTACAGTGACAAAGAGCGTTCAGCCAATACGATTACATCGGCCAAGTTGAAAGTAGCGCCATTATTTCTACATTTACCTACCCTAAAACAAAATAAAAAAAATCTCGAAAGCAAAAATAAAAACAACTTGTACTTATTTTAGAATAACCTTTGACTTAAAAAAAAATATACTTACATTTGTTTTGGTAATGTAATATAGTACAAAAAACATTACTCAAAATCTTCGAAATTATTGCTACAGGTTTTGATTTGTAATGAAAATAGAAATACAGACTACATACTACTACAGTCACGCCTATGACAATGTTAAGCCAAGTCTATACATTACGCAGTCTACATCCCTTCATCAGTCCACAGCGACCAGACTACGATTATTCATTCCATACGGTGACACATGACGAATCAATTTACGAACGAAGCCAATTGGAATATGGTTTCCGAACGCATACGTTTGTCTATGGAGGAGTTTTTTTTTTTACTAATGATAGGCGCGGTTTGATTGCGGTAAGATCCGGTAAGGTTTTATGTTGGTAATGATTTTTATTGGATTATATTTTTTTGTTAGTGCCGCTGTAGTTATCTTATACAGAAAAGGAAAGAGATGTAACTTGTGATATTCATTCGAGATACACCGAGATATTCCGATTACAAATTGTATAAAGATACTAAAATGTCAGTCAGCAAAATTCCAATGTCAAAAAATTTGCACAAAACCCTGCAGCAGACAGGATTTCCCCTTAGTGAAATGTTAAAATAAATTAGATGAGAATATATGATACGAATACTTATAATTTTTCTACAATATCATTGCGTAACACTAGTTCCTTTTTTTAAAATGACCGCGAAACAGATGATGTGTCAGTTGAAAGTTAAAAAAAAATACTCAGCACATTTTGTTTCGTAAAAAATCCATAGACTATTCACAATGAAATTACTACTTAGGAGCAGCAGTGCGTTATCTGTGACAGATATTTAAAAAAAACTCCTTGTCTTTTAATTATACGTTACAGACATAAGGTGGGAACGTTGTTTAGTTATTTAAGATGCTATTTGAACAGTAGTAAGGTCTATGTTTAGATGGACACTGATTTATAGATAAAAAATGTAGTGAATGTACACACTTGCGGATAATTACTAGGTGTGTGACATAATTATAATGCTGGCAATGTGTGGGGTTTTTTTACAAGTTTATTTTTTTTCTGTAAAATAAAAATGATTTTATTTAAGCAATATTGATAGATAGATAGCTGCAGCGGACTGTTAAAAATGGTGGTTAGATTTCAGAGTTTTTGAGATGTGAGAACTTGCTATAAGTACTTATTTATAAGGATGTTTATATTGATTTATTATTAGTTATTAAATAATATTTCCTTACCGTAGAATTTAGAGTTTGCTTAAGTTTGACATAATATGTATGGATTTCAAACAACTAAACGAAACAACACAATAAACTAAATGTTGACACGTAGACATGCCAGCGCGACAATATTACTACGAAAATTATATTTGACTAGTTATCCGCCCACGGCTTCGCCCGCGTGGTTTCTCGGCTTTTCTGCATTGAAATTTTTACCGTATTTGCAACATTTTTCATTTATGCTCAGCTCCTATTGGTCTTAGCGTGACCGTGATGATATATAACCTATAGCCTTCCTCGATAAATGGGCTATCTAACACTGAAAGAATTTTTCAAATCGGACCCGTAGTTCCTGAGTTTAGCGCGTTCAAGCAAACAAACAAACTCTTCAGATTTATAGTATTATAAGTAGGTATAGATATAGATTTGATTAAGGCCTTAAAAACTGTTTACCACTAACCTGTGTCTGCGTTAGGCCCAAACTTGCTGCTAGCTCCGCCCTTTCAGGCAGGGCCAGGTACTGCGTCCGTTGAAACCTCCTGTTCAACTGCTGGAGCTGGAGGCTGGAGTATATGGTGCGAGGTTTCCGCATCTTCTTGCCTTTCCCGTTCACGCGGAGACCAGGGTCGTCCGATAGGCCACATTTTTCTGTAGAAAAAAAGGCTTAGTTATTTTTTAATAAAAAAAAAACTCCTCCAAAAACGACTAACTACAGAGACAAAATAACCAAAAAATAAAAACACTTATAACACATTTTTACGAATCATTCTAATACTGTCCTTATAATTATGATATCTACTATTTAGAAAATTTGATGACTACAAAAAATACTTTTATGGAATAGTATTTCTGGAAATATTTAAAAATTGGATTTAAAAACTTCCGAGTTTTCAGTTATAAAACATAGCTACATTTTACAATGTTAATAAGCTAGAGATTTATTTTTTTCAGTGTTTTTATTACGAAACTTTTAAACTGACTAAAATATCTGAGAGTACCTTTATTGAAAACAGAATATGAAATATCAATCAACCATACCAACACAGGAATACATTGATACTAAGTATCCGGAAAAAGGCGCACTTTAAACCTCATAATAATTTCCTCTGTAATTTTTACGTTGAGAAAGCAGCCTTCAAAATTAATACCCGATCACTTAAACTAGTATTGAAGTAATAAAAATCAATCAAGAGCTTTAAAGCGTTGACGCCGAAATAGTTTTAATTAATAAAACGTACCTACGTTTGGTACGAGTTTCCGAACGGTTTTGTACTTCACGGCTGTTAGGAATTTACAGGTAGATGTCATTTTCTATGACATCAAGTCGTGAGTCGTACATAACGTAATATCGGACTGAAGCTTAAAGTAAGAATAAAAATATATAGGTATCTGGCACAAAAAAAAATTATGGCCTAAAACCATCGATAAATTAACGAGCACTTTTCAAAATTCAAACACTATACTCAAAATTCGAGCACTACCAAACTCGCCTTCCGAATTCAAACATTGCATACGTTCGGATACACGTACCCACTATAAATCAACACATAAAACTTCGCAATAAATCTACAATATAAATATTCAACGCATAAGTCGGGCCGTGAAACATGGCCATCCATTTTGTAAAATATATGAAAGGCACTCCGCTACTTGATAATAGTCAGTGGTAAGTTGTAATTACTGGGTTCATATCGCTACATCGGATCGCCGTAAGACCAACACCCTGCTTTTTGGTAAGCGTGCTATATCTGGGCTAGTGGTGCGAAATAACGATGTAAATCGAGTCGATTAGTCGATTTATCGCAGGAGATTAGTCGTAGAGTTGTGTTTTAATTACTTAGACAGTAGGTATTACTTTATACCTAGTATATTTCCACATACAGTTTTGTTAGAATATAGGTAGCTATTGTGTATTTTTATGACGTTTAATAATGACGTCACACGATCATTGACAAAAATACTTTAGCTTTGTTTCAGTTAGATATATAAGGTTTGAGATATCTTTATTTCCCATAAGAATAATTATAATTCACTATAATATATCGTTAATATAACTAAATATATCGGTAAAAGGTTATACATGTTTTTGATGTTTCTCATAATTAATTGATTAAAACCTTCACTATCGCATCACTAAGAAGAACTCACGATTCTCAGCACTGCATATTAATATCGAAAGCACTTCAACTTTTTTATTCGGCATCCGAACGCGCGGCGTGGAAAATTTTTGAATTTGGAATTGTCCGCGGCTCTTTTGGTGCGCTTTTTAAAAATCGAACGCGAGACCGATTTTGTCTTGTTTAGATGCGCCTGCGATTATTAGCGTAATGGAATTTTGGTATACATACTTTACTTGAATACTAATGTTACATCAACTTTTGAAGCTTTGTAATTTGAACCAAAGTAGTCATCAGTTACGCTCATTAAATGACAATTGTGCATTTTATTAAAGAAAACGCACATTCTGCAGACTAAATGTTCCAAATTTAAAATACAGAAACCAAAAACATAACTTTCAAATTCAGAATTCAGTTGCAAATTCAAACGCCTGCGATGGTCAGTGTCGGAAGATCCGGTAGATATGCAAAACTGTTTGCGCAGCCGGGCCTCATAAATCAACAGCGTGATATTAATACTTCCAGTTGGATGCACTAGTTTAATAACTTAGGGTCAACTGGAAGGCTGGATTACTCTCTCATATTAATTGTGACATTATAAAGGCTATTGTTTTCGTCCAGTCAATTAAGTAGTGTCTTAGGTTAGAGAATCAACTGAGGCAATCAATACACTCTTGTGATTGGTCAACTGATGACAAAGTCACGTAAATATCAATGCTGATACGCACAGATTTTAAGATTTAAATTTCGAATTTTGACAAAATAAATGTACTTGTTGTACATTGAGTGGTAAAATGACATACCTACGTCTATATTTTTTTAAATCCATGATTGTAAAAATTATTTATTATTGTGCAAGAATCTCATTACTAGTGCCCTATATTCTTTTTTCAAATTCGAATGTAGGGCTGTGCTCAAATATTTTCTTCTATTAGTAAAATTTAACACGACTTTTTACTTCACTGAAAAAAATATGTGTACAAACTTTAGTTTCTTATTTTTACAGTCAATTTTACTACTTTTACTAAATGTGTTGTACAGGTAACGTGATGTACAGTTAACTTTACAAGCCAAACGATTTATGAACACACAATTTCACATTACATTCATCAAAAAACTACAACAAGCGCTTCCCATGGTCCCATACAAAATGTATGTATGTATGTACATGTCGGCGTCCGTCATACATACAGACGAAACAATGCGATGCCCCGGGCCGTGACACACCCTCCAGCCACTAGTGATGTGCTGATGTTGCGTCGATAAGTAGTGATGTGGATAAATAATTTGTTTATAAATAATATTTTGGCTTTTAAGGGCAAACAGTTTCCAGGTTGATTAAAAATCTTGAATTCACGGTTGCGTAGCGATGGCACTACATTCTCAAAGATATCAAAAATTTTGTAAGAGCTTCTCGTAAGTCACTTTTGGATTTTGTCGCAAATCAAATAGCTAATAATATTGAATCAATATTAATTTTATTAATATCTCCAAAACAAAAATGTATTGTACTTTTATTTGAAAGTGAGTTTAAATTGAACTTAATTTACATAAGATTTTAATAAAACAATATATTTTAAATGTTGTATTTAAAAAAAATACTACCACTCTAAGCACCTTAATAATATAACATATTTACACTACTTCACAGTAACACAAAAAAAATTATACCTATTTATTTTATTGCTCTGTGACTCATAATATAAATTATCAACATTTTTGGCGCTATAAAATATCTGTGACTAATATTTAAAACTAAAACAGAGCCACACACGCACCATACCGTCTGTACTCCGCCCATAGCCCGCCTATCGAAAAACTGAACGTAAACCGTACCATCTAAAAAACAATAAAACTCTTTGCCCGATACGAAGAAAAGAAAAAAAAACAAAGAAAAAAATATATGAACAGACGAGCGGGTGATAGCGGCTTAAACGTTTAGTAATTTTTGTATTCGACAGTACTTTAGCCTCAAAAAAAGTACAGACATAATTAAATAATTATGTTTGTTTGTTGATTCAATTAAAAAAGTTACTTACTTGAGTACAAAATGCCATTTTAGTAAAAAAAAAAGAAAATTGTTTTAAGGTGGTTATAATTGAAACCACTGTTAGCTCCTAAAGTGTTCAACCATTAAAGTTCAATAATAAAAATCTTAATACACCAGTCTTACTGCTAAGAACTTATTTGTTCTGTTTCGTCACTTTAAAATGTGTGAAATTCAGGTAATACTAGTTAGGGATAACTTCTTATAAAAATATCTTGCTAATTCGATCATTTATTATTATTCTACCCTTCGTGTACAATCACTAACAAAAACATATATTTTAAAAAAAACTACAGCTTTTAATTTTTATAATTCGCATAAGATTTGCTTACTGCAAGTTATACGTACCTAAATTTATAACTTTTTATTAATACATAGAAGAGTTCAACATAAGTCACTCGTCTGTCCCGCCTATGACAAAACAAAAAAATCGCGACGTTTATTTCGAGTAAAAAAAACGAATTAGTCCTTCACTCTTACCCCTTGGAACGTTTACCTCGGTTTTTACAAAGAATGGGAATCAAATTAACAACTTTTAATTACTTTCACCATATATTTTATGAACTTCTAAACTTTTTGACAAAAGTTTGATATCGTAGTTTGTTATTTATTTGTTTAAATAATGTTTCAAAAATCTCTCTCTGTATCAGTAGAAAAAAATCGCTTAAGATCACTAGACTAATGAGGCAGTCTAATTTATTTACCATTCTTTCATACATTAAAACAAAATTCTTTTAGTTTCAAAGTTCAGTCAGAATTGACTTGAATTGTTTTTTTTTCATCAGTTTTTTTTTCGTTTCCATTTTAGAAAAGAGGTGTGTCTCAGCCTTAGGATCTCTCTCCCAAGAAATCTTATTTGGATCTACGCAGTTTCGAGAACAGTTGCCGACCATAGTGTTTTCTGTTCATAAATCTGTATCTGTAATGATTTTTTCAGAAATGCCTGGATTCAAATTCAAGACATATTCACTTAAACTACTAATAAATAACTATACTGTCAGTATTATATCATGACGTTATATGCTTTTTTTAAATCGACAAAATTTAATAGCATTTAATAAATATATTGCCTTAAACAATTTAGTTTTAAAATAAGCATCGTTTAAGTAATATAAACGACAAAACTTCTTGCAAATATTATGTCGTTATTAACGCTAAATTCCATATTTTAATGAAGTGTGAATAATCCTTTTATGTTTTATGAATACTCTTTGGTTTATTAGTAAATACTAAAAGCATGCAATAATACATTTTAGTATCCATAATATTTATAAATACATACATTCTTAGGTAGGTACGTCTATTTCATATTTCTATAAATAATATTTTAAAATCACTAGTGCATAATAATAAATTTAGTCGCCGCCGCGTGAGTTTGTTTGGTGTAATCTCAGAAACTGCTGAATGGATTTTCTTACTGGTTTTACCAATAGAAAGACAGATTGTCTAGGAAGGTTATAGACTATAACTGATGAACATATCTGTGCGAATTTAGACCTGCTACTATATTATATAAACTTAGACGTCGCGTTGACGCGCAAAAATGCGAAGTAGAAGTAGTGCCTACATTAAGTAGTTCTACTTATCGTCTACACTTAATGCACATCAGAAAATCCAGTGACCAGAAAGAGAAATACGAGTTTTTGGACTACAATGAGACATGGCAATACGTATCGTTTTACGCTGAGAAGAGAGGGACGCCGCTCTACACATTAAATAGCACCATCCCTATCTATCAACTTAAAAATTATCGCGTTAACACGTATTGTACGGCCTCTGCTCTTTAATAAACAAAACTCAATCTGCCCATCTTTTCTTACGTCGCCCTCATCGGTAACATCCACATTAAATTCGTGTATAAGTAATAAATAATCTCTTATCACGATTCGTCGCGATTGTACCTCACACGTGCTGCGCTTTGGGCTAAAAATTCTTCAAAAACTCGATAAAAATGATGTTAAAGTAGTAATTAAAGCTAGACGCTGTATAATTATGTGTGTGTCTTGAGGCTAGCGCCAGTTGGTTGATAGGAAGGTTCCGGGGTACCATCACGCACAACCAAGGGGTAGGTTAGTGTTGCCGGGAATTAAAACTTGACAGGTACTTGTAAGTAGAAAAATAATCAAGGCTCAAAGCAGTTAGATTTCTAAATCCTTCCTATACCAAGCTGTATCACTAACAAGACAAGACTTGAAATTGAGGTGTAATAATATAATTGATATTTTTTATATTGGAAACCACAAAATAGAGCATTTTTCTCTCCCGGGTGTGTCGGCACTTTTTAACTTGAATGTACTCTGATATAAATGAACTTTTAGATTTTTCATTGAATTTTGAGATCTATGTAATGTTACACGATAACATATTGTTTAATAACGTTTAGCTCGTCTGTCTGTTTGTCCATTGCAAGCATACTCAATGAATGTCATTAAATATCATTTATTTGTTCGTGTTCATCTAATAAGCGAGCAATAAATTTAATGAATTGCCGCTAAATCGACATTTACGTTACTCATGTGACTGATTGACACAATTATCTCATAAATTAATTTTATCGTAAAAACGCGCGCACGAGAACAGCAAGAGTTAATAAAATATAATTAATGAACAAAATAGAGCACGTTTCGTGGCGTACGCGCAGTGGGTGTGACCGACCGAACGTTACGTTAAGCGCTTTTTAACATGACTGTACTTTTTTTTCTGTTTTTGGAATTAGAATTTCGAATATTTTTTAAGTTTCGAATTTGTGAGAGTTTTAGATGAATATGAAACGGAATATTAATACTATTAATAATTGTTCAGGCCAGGATTGTTCTACAGATGGCACAAGCCTCGCCTTAGGCCTGGCCTGGTCACAGGTTAATCTTGTGTAGGTTGTCAGGCTTCACACAAGTTTAAGGACTTTATAGACCCCTCATTCTTGAACTTGGAACGAAAATCAAAATATTTTTATGATTCACAATATGATATTACAGAATAAAAAATAAATTGTCTCATTAGTCTTGTGGGTTCTAAGCGTGACTGCTACGGTAGAGGTCTTAGGTTCGGTTCCCAGCTCCAGCAAAGTTTTATTGGGTTTTCCTATGAAATTCTCAGTAGCAGTTCGGAGTTTGGATATAGGAATGGCATATATATGGCATATTATAAGCATACCAGTTAACTGTGGGTGTATTAAGAACGTCTCTACCTCACCCTTTGAGGAATATAGGCGTGATGGTATGTAACACGTTAATATGTAGCATATGTTGCCATATGTGTCCCTACCTAACTCCACTGGATTTGAGGTCCAACCACAATACGCAGCAATCTAGCATTCAACCACTAATCCATCACTGCTTAACAGACCGTATCCACTATATACACAAAGCTTTTAAATTAGATTATTATCGCTTTAAAAGTTAAGCGCCATTAAATTTATGATGACAATTAGTTTTAATAAAAACAATGAGAACAAATTGCATGTCAAAACATACATTGCCCAAAATGAAACAATTTGTTAACAGATAATTTAATAGAGACATTGCCTCATTTGTCTAGTGGTCTTAAGCGCGACTGCTACGCTACAGGTCTTGGGTTCGGTTCAGGTCGAGTAGTGTAACTAGGTTTTTCTATTTGACAGATGTCTTTTTTTTAAAAAAAAAGCTTAGGTACTAGAAATATGGGTCCTACATTACTAGAACCGATTCTTGTTAACCCTTCGTATACAAGCTAAATGCTTGTGTAACGAGTGGGTTCACGTCGGTAGTGCAATGGGTGGGTTTCGAACTGGCAACCACATGAACGCAAGTCCTACGCCCTAGCCATTATGTTACCGCCGCTTCAAAATGGGACTTAAACATGCCAGCGAAGTATGGATGGACGTTAATATATCTCTGCCTAACCCTTCGGGCTGTCGTGTTGGTATGTTATGTTAGACAAGCATTGATGTACAAATAATTATTTCCAGTAAAGGTATACTTTATAGGGGGAGAGCCTATTGCAATTAATAGCTTAGCTTAGCTGCTAAAAGTACCTATTCCGCAATGGAAATATCCAGGGAATCAAACCTAATGCTGCATAAAGGTTACAGAAATCGCAAATTGCGATAAGACCGCCAATTATTTCTTAATTTCTTATTTTTATATAATATTTCCGTAAGTACACCACTTTGTACCACTTTGTTTTGTTATTGAAGAGCGGGGCCTCCTAGCACAGGTATATATTTTACTTAAAAGGAGGTCTCTATGTAACATTCACTGTAAAAGTTGTACAAGTTTCTGCAATAAACCTTTTTTTTTATTATTTTAATTATACAACTTTTGTATAAAAATAAGTTTTTGTCTTCTGTATTGTTAAGAATATATGATAATAATAATAATAAAGCAGTCAAATATGTGGGTATTTTAACATAATTTTAACCCTTTCAATTTTAATTGCATACACAAATCCATGGATCAATACAAAATAGTCTCGCTAGTCTTTGTTTTTAAATTGTCAACTCTATCGTTAGCTACATAGAGTTTAATTCACTTTGTTGGTGCATAGCCATAAATCTTCGAAGCCGTAACGAGAGAAGATCTTATTAAACAGGCGCTTTGTTTAATGAAACTAATTGTTTAATTAATGTCGTTGTTTGGAATACATACCTACTGGAAGTTTTGTAAAGTCATTTTTCATGCTGAATGCCTCATTCGTCTAGTGGTCCTAAGAGCAACTGCTACGCTAGAGGTCCTGGGTTCGTGATACAAAGTTTTTTTAATGAAATTCCTGAGAATTTCATAGAGATACCTTGCTATACAAATTCCAACACAAATTCAAACTTCAAAGTACGATTTCTGCCTATTTAATGGGAATAGGTTTAGCCCCTATTACATTGGACTTAAATATCCCGGCGAACTGTGGTTGTATATAAGTACACCTCTGCCTAACCCTTTGAGGAATACAGGCGTGATAGTATGTTACAAATATTTACGTAACCAGTTTGATAATAAATTAATCTCGATGAAAAACTAACCCATAATTAAAATTTTTGTTCGATAACAAACATTTTAATCCTATAAATAACGAATTGTGACAAATTAAAACGAGGCTATAAATTTTAATTTAACAGCCATGACAAGTGTAAATAGATTAAGTATAGGTCCACAGCTTGAATAATAGAGCTCTTTGTAAAATAATAGAGCTCTTTTTACAATATTAGAGCTCTTTGTAAAATCATTTACTGTCCCACTGCTAGGCACGGGTTTCCTTTAAGTGAGAGGGGTCCACCTAGTCCACCTAGGGGTCTATAACCCACCAGGCTAGCCTACTGCGGGAGCCAGTCTTAACACTCACATTTCCCCGGAATGTTTAGGTTACGTTGCAATAAGTCAGTATTTAGGTATAGCATAGGTATTTTAACATAATTTTAACCCTTTTAATTCTTAGTCTTTGTTGTAAATTGTCAATTGTATCGTTATGTGGTTAGAGTTTAATTCACTTTGTTGGTGCATAGCCATAAATTTAGCCTACTGCGGATTGCCAGCCACACTCACATTTCCCCGGTATGTTTAGGTTCCGTTTCAATAAGTAAGTATTTAGGTATAGTATTAAGTTATTGTGTGCTTGAGTTGACACGGTGAAGCAAGACATTGCTTCTTTAGTTGTGGTATAAGCGCAACAACTGTAGTAAGTAAAGTCCTATTGAGTTTTTCTTTGCATTTTCAGTCGTAGCTTACAGTGACAGACGAATGGCAGTAGACTTGCTAGCGTGTGCGCTGTCTTTTTACACGACGAAAAATGTTAGTGTACGCACGGCTACACATTAAGCTAAACTTTACAATACAAGGTCAGCATATACTGGATTTGTATAGCTTGATGTGTGGCCGTATGTACCTTCGCACACTTCTGCCAAACCTTATGATGATACAGGCGTGACGGTAAGCAGCATGTTTTAATACATTTACATAAAACACTGTTGATCGCTTAGTCGTAGTTAGATCTGTAATAGCAATTAATACTTACAGACAAAAATCTAATGTTTTAACACTACCTGAACCGGGTAGGTAAATGTATTTCCGGCGTCATGTGGGTATCCTAAAACCTAGAACCTTCAAGAGAGGAAGGGTTTAGAAACCTAGTGCATTTGGGAAATGACTGTACCTATATACATTGTGTGAAAATCAACCTTGCTTTGTAGGGTTGTCAAAGAGAACTTCGGTGTTGAAAACGTTGATTAGACTTTCTGATGAGACCATAAAAAATATTTAGTTTAGTAGTCTATTACGTAATAAATATAGAAAGAAAGAGTTAGTGGGTTTTATGATCTCAGTACCATCAAGGAATTTGTGCCTTTTTGATGGCAACAGGTTTGGCTCCGATTAATTCGTACCTATAATATTCCTACGTAGCGACAAAATGTAACATTATTAGGTACACCTGTGCCTAAACCCTATTTTTAATATTTAGTATAAAAAGTCTTCATGGATTTTTCAAAGATTCATGAATCTAACCTAACCGGTAGGTGTGAAGTAAAAATAGTTTTAAATTAAATTAGCAAAAAAATACCCTAAGGTGATGGTATTTATAATATTACCTACAATGTTAATTAATGTAGTGTTTAACGTTTTTAACTATAAATAAATAAATAAAAGTTACATAGAATTCTAATAGACTAGACTGCCTCGTTGGTCTAGTGGTCCCAATCGCGACTGCTACGCTAGAGGTCTTGGGTTCGATCCCCAGGCCGAGCAAAGTGTTATTGAGTTTTGGCGTGATGGTATGTTATGTTATGTTATAAAATTCTAATAAAATTTAATAATTAATTTTAATTAGCACCAAACAATTTGTAGAACTGCCAACCTTATTTGATTTGAGACTTGCAAGGAAAACGCATGTCGGAACTTATCAATATAATAGCTGTATCCTTTGCACGAAATTTTTGGCGCCTAAAAAGTTATCAAGTGTTTTTTTACATTGTCTGTGGTTCGCGTGTTGATTTTTTTTCACGGATAGTACACTTAAGCGAAACTGATATCTACTAGAGTTTATTTTTTAATCCTAGGTAAATGAGTCGATTTACAAAAAAAATACGTAGATTATTTTTGTAATATTAAGAGGTTTAAAATTTAATTTTGTAATAGCATGGTTTATGCTTAACCCGTGAATGATGAAAGCGTGTATTATGAGCAATTAATTACTTAATTAGCTAATCATATTTATTATACGCACGCAAACAAATTTATTGAAATAATAAGCGATGAGCAAAGCAGCTTAGATTTACAATAGTATTAGCAACGGTTGGATAAGATATGTTTTGAAGCGCATGCATGCTGTTTGTCTTACGGGATAACCAAAAATAAGAAATTCGTTTTTATTGTTGTTTATTTCTCTATCTAGCTAGTTAGTAGATACATAATACTTCTCCACGCTAACCCGGTGAGGGTTGGCAGATTCCTCAGACTATCTTTTGGTACAAAAAGATAGTTAATAGGTAAGGTTGGCATCGTACGAAATCGTAATAACTGTAAAGTAAATCATGTCGGTTGCGAAGCAAAGCAACTTGATTTCCGACTGACGTCACCTCAAAGACGTTATTCAGACAAATTTTGACCTAGCGGGTGGGGCTCGCGGTGGCGCAGTTGGTCATAGCAATAGTGTATTGAACGAGAAGACGCAGGTTCAAATCCTTCCAGCGGTCGAACTTTGCATTTACTAAAATAAGTCCTCAGATGTTATGAACTTTATGGGGCCCAATGTTTTTTAACAGTTAACTCTCTAATTTATTAATCAACTATATAATAATGTATGAACGGTTAATTAATAAGTCATAATCACAGGGCTTATCAATTCATCGCCAATTAAAGAAAAAGGAATGAAAATTCCTTGAAAACTATCGCGACTCATTCTAAATTCAAACTCTGCCCTCCAATTGGTTGCGAACGCGGCGACAATATAAAAGATTCATGCGCGAAGCCACCAGGCGGCGCTGGCGTTTGGAAAAAATATTGCAAAGCTAGGGTTGTCTTTAGCCAAGAAAATATAATGAATAGAAGTGAGCAGTTTAATTTTAAGTTTTGTTGGTAACTGATCAGACACCGCTTCGAACATCTATCACGACGTTACCAATGCGTTATCGACCTTTTAGATAAGAAAAAGGTACCTTTCTTGAAGATTCAATGAAGGGTACAATTGAAAGGTACAATTCCTAGGTCGAGCAAAGTGTTTTATTGGGTTTGTCTATGAAATTCTCAATAGCAGCTCGTCAGTTCGGATATGTGCCCCAATGGCAATAGGCTCGCTGCCTTTTACATGAGACCTAACTAAGACGAACGGTTGGTGTACATTAAGTACACCTCTGCCTAACCCTTCGGGGAATACAGGCTTGACTGTTTATGGTATAGTACTCAAAGTGGTACCACTTTTGCGTGTATAAGAAGTACGATAGCATACCGTTAAGTTGGTTAAAGAAGAAGTAGAGAAGCTGAAAGAATAGAAGATGTTGTAACTGATTATGATGATGATAATTCTCTTACCTAAGTAGTGGTTTAGATGTGAAAAAGAGACATTTCCATGCTGATCTGGGAAGAAAAAATACAGTGAAAAATGTTTAGAAAAATCAAAGTATCAATAGAAACTTAAAAAAAAACAGTCCGTTTTTATTACAGAAAGCAAAGTAAACAGCCAAAATTTGCCTTCGGGTTTTTTAAAAGAAACAATATTTTACTCCCAGATCAAGATGAAGACAAAAACCTCAGAAATATTTTTTTTTATGTTTTCTTAAATAAATCGTGTCTTTCAATTTATTGTAATGAAAAATTGATAACAATTTCTATATTTCTGACAGCCCTAATTACGACTGAACGGTGCTGTAGGGGACTCTATTAAATATTAACCTGCGGTTCCGTATCCGTACTACAATTACTTGTGTTTTGACGTTCCATTCCACTTTATATGTCACGACTTTTTTGTTTTTACATCCGACCACACATTTTTATATTGTGTTAAGATTTTAATACCAATAGACATAACATAACATACCATCACGCCTGTATTCCCCGAAGGGTTAGGCAGAAGTGTACTTAATGTACACCCACAGTTCGCCGGTGGGTGAATCCGCCGTTTTGATTCTTTCTTATTTATTTTGTATTTTTTTTTTAAATCGTCGCAAATGCGTGCTAAACGCAAAAAATAATTAGTTTTTGTAATAATCATTACTGAACTACTGAAGGCACGGAAATCCAACAAGAGAATCAGAAGTTATCGATCTTCAAAGTTATTTAACTAAAGTGGTAATGACGTATTCATCATGGAAATGACTTTTGTTTAATGGGAATGACAAAATGTTAATGGGAATGATGCAAGAGAGTAAATAACACATTTTTCTGCTTTGAATCACTATTTAATCATAATAAAATATCACAAATCAACGATTGACACATACTCAAAAGTATGTATTATACATTTTCTTAACAATAACGACCGAATAGTTTAAGGTAAATTTAAAAAAATCCCAATAAAAGTTTTCACTGATTAGACGATTTTTGGTTAATTCTTTGGAAATTAAGGTCGAAAGACTTACAAATTAATATAAAAGAACTATCCTTAACTATAACTTAAAAAAAAAACCTAACAATACAATTTTTCACTAATTAGACGATTTTTGGTTAATTCTCTGGAAATTAAGATTGAATGACTACAATAAATTTAAGCTATCTTTAACTATAGCTTAAAAAAATCCTAACAATAAAATTTTTCACTGAGAAGACGATTTTTTGGTTAATTCTGCGAAAATTAAGGTCGAATGATTTACAATTAATTTATAAGAACTATCTTTAACTATAAAACAAATTCAAATTATCATAAGAGCCCAGAATTTTTTTTATTGATGATAATATCGTCACCGGAAAGCCAATAATACTTAAACGCCAAAAGACCATTACAGTAGAGCCATTTGAAGTTATCATTCAGCTAGTTAGCGACAGTTATCTCCAGAATTACAATAAATATAAATGCACAATAATTTTATTATCTCGATTCCAGTATGTAGATAATAATTTCACAATTATTTTTTGTCTTTACCATATTTCGATTACTAAATTGGAAAAAAGTTAGCCACGGTTTTGTTTAAAATAAAAAACTTCAAATGCCTAGTACTGTAAAATGGTCTTTTGGCTTTCCGGTGACGATATAAATGATGATTAAAGAAATTAAAAGTGACTTAAACAAAATTTGTAAATAAGCACTATAAAATGAGATCAATTTTGAAATACAGTTGACACTAAAACTATCTATAATATTAGTTTTCATTTTTTTGTTAATATGATTCTTTTATTAGATAAAATCTTTATGTTAGAAGGTCCCACAGTTGATGTGGTCGCCCGCATCGTGTTAGTAATATTTGCGAATACTTCGTTACCATAATGTCTCTTTGTAGCTATGAGAGGTATCACTTTATCTGTATCAGGAATAGGGGGCGAGCTCAAACTTTTTGATATATTAAAAAATCCTAGGTGTTTCCCATGAGCGCATACCATTCCGCAGTCACACTCAAAGCAGCTTGCATTCCGAAAGGTCAAAGTGGGGATTCCTTTTTTCCACAAAACTTGGTGGACTTCTAGCGTTCCTCTGTATGTCTGCAAGTATTTTGGCATTTTTTTCTCTATCTCACTGATTTTTTCTTCGGGTACATCAATTAGGGACACATTAGTAATATTGTCTCTGCACACACGCATAAATTGCGCATAGCTGCCTACATCAGTACCATGATTAACACAAGAATCAAGTGTCCTCTTTATTATTCCCCCGACACCATCGGCAGCACCCTTGCCGTGACCAGCTTCACTGTAGTTCCATGTAATAGTACTTATTTGTGGGAATTCTTTGTGTAATTGTGGAATCATATGAAATATGTATTTATTTATATATTGAGAAGTCGGCGAATCTGTTTGAATATGTAAGGTGTCTATAAATGGGTTGTCTTTGATGGCATTTTGTATCAAAGGAATAAAGTGTGCCCAAACAGCTGGAGCATCATGCCTCAAACAAGAACTCGTTGTACAAATCGATTTTGGTTTTGTTGAACTAGTTGCAAAATCAAAACTGTAGATTATTGCTGTGTGAAGGCAGACTTCTTTTCGACTTCCACCAAAATGCATGGATTGCACTTCTTTATTAAATTTTAATCCATAGTTTTCAGAAAAGTCTTCATGAATTACAGCACAGTTAACAGGCATTGAATCCTTAAATTTTTTCAGAGTAATATATTGGTTATGGATTTTGTAAATATGTTTGAAAAATGCTGGTAAACTTGCGATCAAAGTATTAATTAATTCTCTTGGCGTGGCTATTACCTCTTCTTTTTTCACGATTGTTATAACTTTTTGGCCTTTTTTTGTTTTAACAGTTTCTCTCGCACGTATCCATTTACAGTAAGTAATTTCTTGATCATCAGAAAATTCCTTGAACTGTACTAACTTATCTTTACAGCATTGGCACTCTCGTCTCAGACATTTATCTTCATATATAGAGCAACACATACTCTTTAGTAATGCATCGCAGTCTGGCTCGTCTATAATAGAAGATGATTTCAATGCTTTGGTCATGAGATTCATATTTTCATGAACTATGCACTTGCATGTGTCCCTTTGGGCACTCTTAGGAGCCAACACCCAAAACGGCCTATGCTTACAAAAAAAGCTATAACTAATTTTTATTTGATATTTAGTCATGAACTTCTGATGTAATACTTTTTGTGTGCTAGTCATGTAGCGTTTTTGCTTTTGTACTTTCAGTCTTGTTATATACTCCTTCTTTCCTGCTCCCATTGTGCTGTTTAAGTCGTCAAGATAAAAGTTGCGCACTTTTCTTACCAACTGTCGAATCCGATTATCATCTTTATCCTTTTCTTTATTTATCACTCTTTTAACTTTTTCAGCCGATTTTATTTTATTTTTTTCTCTATTCTTCTTTTCTTTCCTACACATATTAAGTTTTACTTTTAACTGATTGTTCTCCTCTTTAAGTTTCTTAATTATTCTCATAAGGTACTTTCTTTTCTTCTGTTCTAAGTATCGAATTCTTCGAAGTTTTACATTAGCTTGAGATTGATTTAATTTTAAGGGATCTTCATATTTTACTTCTATTTCACTGCTGTCATTTATAGTTGTATCAATAATTACACTTACCTCAGGAACCTCTGGTTTTTTTTTAGACTCTTCCTTCTTATTTTCTCTGTATTTTTTAGAAGCTTCGCGCCATTTTTTCCTTTTTTCCCGTTGGTCGCGAGGAGATAATTCATTCACGCTTTTAATTTTCTTCTGATCTTTTCTGTTCTGATATCTTCTTTTTTCTTTTTCCTTTTCTAACTCATAGAGAACTGGATCTGCCTTGATTTCAGAGTATTTTATTCTTCTAGCAATCTTTTGCTTCAGTAACCGCTCATTTTGCTTTGATTTCTTTTTTCTGTCCATGATTTATCTAAAAACATAAATAAATTAACATCAATATTTACATGAAAAAATTTAAACTAGACATATTATGGACTATAATAATAGGCTATTTGATTTTTTTTAAAGCAAACACAATAAACAGGATTTATTACACACAGTATGTCATTACCATTCACATATTATCATTACCATTAACCAAGAAAAAATGGTAATGATGGTGATGGTTATGACGATTATGACTTAAATTACGATTTTTGTACCTAAATACAACGGTGCAAAAAGCAAAACCAGCCATTTTTATGGTTATGTACCTAAAACACAGAAATGGGCATATTTAAAAAAGATATAGTATTGGTACTTACCTGATTTTTTTGTGGTAATGGTGATGACTTATATAATTGACAAACTGTTCACAAACTACTGTTAGTTGAAAAAAAATGCGCGGTAAAATTGACGTGCGCTCCGCTTCGCTTCGTAAGAGAGACTGAGGGGCTTGAGGAAAGGATGCGTGGCTTCTCGAACGCGGTAGTTAGTAAGAACATTCGATAAATGCAACTTTGACGGTGCCGGAACGGTGTTGACGAATTTGTGTGACAAAATTTATCTTATTTTTTATTATATGTTATTTGTTGTCAAATCACTTCATGATTTATTATGTTATTTTAGATAATGTGTACTTTCGAAATATGAGAGAAAAAAACGGAAACTGCATTGACAGTTTGTAGAAAATAAATAAGAAAGTTTAATATTCGACCTTTTTTAGTAAATGGTGATGACGTTTGGTGCGTGTTAACTGAAATAATAAATTAAATAAATATGATGAATTATTTTAGATAGTGGAGCCTTACGTAAAAACATGTAAGAAATGATATGTAAAATAAAAAAGAATGCAGCTATGATATTTAATTTATTATTATCATATATTCGCCATTAATGGATTTCCACGGATTGACCCCGGTATGTTTAGGTCCCATGTAATAGGGGGCGAGCCTATTGCCATTCACCGGGCACAAATCCAGACTCCGAGCTGCTACTGAGAATTTCATAGAAAAACCAATAACACTTTACTCGACCTGGGGATTGAACCCAAGACCTCTAGCGTAGCAGTCGCAATTGGGACCACTAGACTAACGATGCAGTCAAAAATAAACGTCCAAATGTACCAAAAGACCATATATTTTTTATACCATCCGATCGAAACACACATCGCAACGCAATCGTATCGTGGGACCAAAAGAATCCGAAAGTTCACCTTAGTCCGAATAAAATATTAAAGAAAGGACACATTGTTCTTTTTTACTGACTGGGGAGTTTTCTCTAAAACATCACAATATTCATAGTTTGTCGCCTCAAAATGACAGTTTAGCCCATAATGTGACGATCAGGAAACTTAAGTGACGATAATTTTGGGGTGAAACTAGTAGAATTGGGGTATTTCATAAGACAATTTGTAATGATAGGTAAATAAGGGTAATTTAAAAAAAGATGCCTTATTTTTTCGTCGCGAAGGTGTTAAAGAACAATTGAATAGAATTCGTGATGTTGTAATAGTAGCTATTATGTTTCCATGGAATTAGAAAACCCCTTTTTTCATTAAAAAAATATGATTATACGACGATTTTCTATATGAAATAATAAAATAAATCCCTAAGGTGGCATACAATTTTGACCGCGATTTCTTTTTTTTAATAAGGTTTTACAGAAAAAAGTGTTTGGCTAATTCTAGTGTAAGAACATGATTAAATCAACTTGAAATTACTGTCATAGCACAAAAGGACCAAAATAGACTTACCATCTTTAGGCGGACTGGCACATTGCGGCGCGTAAGACCCTAAATGATAACCATAGGTATTTTGGTGCATCGGAGGAAAAGGATAACCTAACGACCTAGGACTTGGGAACCCTGATGCCTCATGAGGATTTTGCTGGCCCCCAGGACTCCCAAAATGGTGGGGGTGTTGATACCCTCCCTTAAAAGGACCGTAGCCATGTTGCTGAAGCTCTATGAATGCTGATTTCGAGGATACATTTGTAGGTGTTGAGTTTGCAGAGTTTGATATATCATGGGGGGTTTGAGAACCCCCCAGGTGGTGATGTTGATGGTCTATCGATTCTTGTGTGGTGAGGGCCGGCTGGGGGGTAGATGGGCCCCCCCCGTCCGAAGACTGGGGAGGCCCGAATGGATCTGTGAAACTCAGGGTGGATGGTTTGCTGCTGGGGGATTGAATTCGGGTAATTTTGAGGGATTTTATGGTCTGCTTGGGTAGTGAACCGCTTGGTCAGCCTGAAACAAAGGAAAATATGGTTAGTTTGCAATAAAAAATTAAAGCATATAGAAAACCGAATCTAAGAACTTTAATGTCCCGTTGGTCCTTTGAATTGCAAGTAACAAGTAAATACGAAAAAAATATTAATGCTTGCAGTTCTAATCATTTTTCTTACTCCGTTATACTAGTACTGTATATTTACTTATTATATGTATTTTGACTTGTTCACTTAGAACTAACATGACTATCTCTTACAGGAAAGAACGCCTGATTGACAGGTTACACAATTATTAACATTCGACCCGATTTAAAAAAAAACATGTAATGTAAAATATAGGAACATAACATATACAAATACAAAATATAGATAAAGCAATACAGCTATCCATAATGGAAATACAATGATTACAAAATATTCGACTCTTGCGCATATTTCGAGGCGAGGCAATCACCCGTAACTGTTTTGGTGTTTTAGGGTTCCGTGACCGCGAGTAAATTAAATGGTTAGATATAGTTAGAATAGTGGTAATAAATTCGCATATTCTAAAAAGCAAGATGATTCATATTATTATATCTGCATTTTACAATGATTAGGACCCTTACATTTCACGTTTGTGGTCGCCTGCCAGATTTGATGTCAGCAAACACTCAAGTCTCAAAAAAAGACGCGGCCCATAAAATCTGCTCATAAATTTCTATCATATCAAACTACTGTTGACAAATTTCATCAGTGCACTAGAATTATTTGTAAACCCAAAAATTTTAGCCTTTGGTCCTTTGTTCCGCAAGCTAGTTTACTGATGTCCTTGCGTACGAAGACAAATAGAAATCAAAGTTCACGACCAGGAAACCACGAATACGGAACAATCCCAAGATATTTTACCTCAGATTGTTTTAAAAAAACACCACCCACTCCCACGAGGTTACTAAAGGTCAAAAGTTGTGGGTTTTCTTTAAAACAATTTAGTCGACACGGTCAATTGATTCAATAAGTGGACGAACATTGTATGTCGCCTTGTAGGGGAGAAGAGCATTCGTTTAACTTTATAACTGGTTAAATTTTATATCTATAGCATATCAGGGAATTAAAATGTCATTGATATTTTCAGTCTTAGAACAAATAAAAAGGAGCAGTCAATCCTTAGAAGTAACTGGTTGTCAGGTCAGTCTTTTCGCAATTATCAATATTACTAACGATTGTCATAGCTTTTCATACAACAACCGAGACACAGAGGTTAAGGCTTAAGTTTTCTTTATGATGATTTTTAAATTATACTATTAAACACTAGGAACACCCTCTAGCCAACGCCATCTACATTCGTGTGGTCTGCTCTCATTATATTTTATTATTGATGATGTCTAGAAAAAAAAAAAACAAAATAAGCCAGTGATACAAGTCTACAATATTTCTCACAAAACTAACTGGAAACAGCGCCTCGGAATAAAACAAATGGTTCGATGAATTAAGATGAAAAAAAAACCCTTTTCGGCAAGATCTTTGTGTTAATTACTGGTAGGGCTGTCTCGCGGATGCTGTTTTGTTATTTTATTTAGAAGTTTTACATTATAGAATTAGACTTTTTTATTACATTTTGTTGTTTCTTCATTATACATTAAATTACAATCTATATTATCAGCTCTAGTTTCAATAATAGAGGTTAAAAAATATAAAGTTACACAGTCTGTAAAATGTATCTATCATATGTATTTCCGTCACAAGAGGGACAGATAAAGGGAAAATCAGAATTTAGTTCAAAGTCAAAAATAATGCGTTATGCGCATTTAAAAAAATAATATCACGAAAAGTACCTACCGCTAATTTATCCTTTTTTATGGTTGAAAGATCCAACCGTTACAGTCTTAAGTAGAGGCATGGCTACTTTGTAAAAAAGTATTCCTTATTAAAATTTTACCTTCATCACCAACCCTATACACCCATTCATCAACCCTTTCACTCTCACCACATTCCCCATATCTCCATCTCTTTTGATTTCCGAGTGTTCCGCGGCGCCGCCAAAGGTCGGGTCAAAACGTTTTATTTTTTTTCTCTGTTTGTTAGTCGTGTTGATTGCTCATGTTAGTAATAATAATGTTTAGCCATAACTAATTGGTGTAGAGTTTTATTGAAAAATATTTATCACACTGTATTGGAGAATTCAATTTGTTAGGGATTTGGTGATAAATGTTATGTGAGGAGCCGTTAAGGAAGAGGACAAATTGACAAGGTACGAAGATCCCCAAAACAAAGGAACGATGAAGGAACACACAGAGATGAAACCTCCACGCTTAATGAAACAAGAATTGATTGAAGTTTCGGGAACTTTGATATTCCTGGGCTAGGTAAGCATGGTGAAATAAGACTACATATATATCTATCAGAGACACGGCTATGTCTACAATCTAGGCAACTTATTTTACACCTTATCTATTGTGTTAAAGAAATAAAAGAATAAAAAAGGCACGAAAACAATGTTATTGTTTAATGCCATAATATGCGGTGTATCAATCTAAAAGAAGATGATCAATTGACGAATAATAAAACATACGTTACTTTAAAAAAATATAACTATAAATTTTATTCATCCCCATCCAATTCAGACTTAGGACATATCTAGATCATTATACTCTTGCTAACTACCCAGGGCACGTAAAGTCACTGATCCGTAACGCAAGGTTCATGGGAACACATGGAAAAAACCCATAAATAATGGGGTGCCCCATAAAATAGTATTAAGTATTCATTAGACGATGTCGTATGCTTCAATGGGTTTTAAGTTTCATTTACGAATTTTGATAACATTTACCTACTGTAAGGTTTGGAATTTGATTGAACTGACTTTAAAAGATTTGGTTGGTA
The DNA here is from genome assembly GCA_958496365.1 of Subacronicta megacephala. Taxonomy (NCBI): domain Eukaryota; kingdom Metazoa; phylum Arthropoda; class Insecta; order Lepidoptera; family Noctuidae; genus Subacronicta; species Subacronicta megacephala. The sequence continues at coordinate 3,911,889 of OY292540.1, read as the reverse complement.
GAATGCTTATTATGATGTAATTTTTTTTTTTAACTCGAGTTGAGTTCTAAAATAAAATTGACAGTTTAAACATTCACATGATTTCTATTCATCGTTAACAATTTCAATACATCCAAAGATTGTTTAAAATTCCCTGCTTTTAAATTCAGACACCACGGAAAACTCTTATAAACAATATATGTAACTAAATAAGCATTCAAACAGAATTCTTCATTCACAATCAATAAAGATTACTCATATGTCTAATCTCATGTTTAAAACTAACGTAAAATCAAGAGTAGCAAAAAATACAAAATGATTCACGAACATTTTTCATCGTAGATTGTTATCTGGCTAATTACCTTATTGTTATTTATTCAAAGAATAAATTAAAATTCATTAATACGCTGTCGGTATCGTATGATGTCGCGATAACCTCAAAATTGCGAAATTTAAGTTCAACATTATCGTCTTCAGAATAAGCAATCTTTTTTAATTACTGTTTGGATTATATCTTTGTTTTGAGACTTTTATTCTGGTCTGTTTTTGTCAATGCTTAATCGTCAAATTTCTATGGTTTTAAATGATAAATCTTACAGGCATTAGTTTCAGTTTATACACCGACGTATCGCATGCCCCTAGCAATGTCTTCCAGATCATTAAAAATATGGAAATAAGGACTATCATCGGAAGTGCACATTTTCAGATCCATGAATATGAATGTTCAAATACCAGTGATCTAAGATGGATATTTAAAATGTCAAATACCTTACAGCTGCTTTAAACATTACTAGAAACTAAAAAAGTTAAGTAAGATCACATTTAGTAGGTAACTAAGATTCTAAGAAGCAAAAGGCGTTCAATAACTCATTAATAAATTTAAATTCACTTTTAGTCCTTTGAGACGAGTCTTAAAATGTTGACGACAGAAGAGTCAACTTAGCAACTTTTTTTTTGTATACAAAAGATTATTTTTGTCACCTTTTTCGCCAATAGCCACGCTTGCTAGTCAAGCCACTGTATATCTTAGAAGACCTCCAATACTTGTTACCAAGAATTAAAAAAAAACGATGGAGCATGTATAGCTACAATAAAATTATCAATCAAGTGAAACGAAAATAATGAATAACAACCGCTTTATTCCCTTTGTTATAATGTCGTCGGTTTTGTGAAGAGGAAAGAAAAAATTGGCGCCATGACTAACCTAGACTTGGTAATTAAAGAGAATAGGAAGAACTGTAGGGTCGGACGCTATTTATTAATTGAAACCTTTTTCTAGACTTTTCTTTGTTAGGATTGTGGTTCTTTTACGCTCCGAACGTTAAAGGTATAATGCTCGCTGTTGATTCCATAACAATCTGATAAAGTTAATATAAGTTAATATAAGTTGATAAAATATTTATTCTTCTGATAAAGTTTTTATTCTTCTTCATACTCTTGCTAGATTTGGGTTTTAATTTTACAAAGAGCTCTTATATATCGTCCTAATGTAACGAAGTTTAAGATACAGGGGAATTAAGTCCTGTTTATAGTTACATTCATTGGAGACTTACTTTATGTTGATGTAATATTTGAACAGACTTTGCTGATAATGGATTATCAAAGTTTGTAGTAACATTCTTATTTAATTTTTATTACAAAAAAATAGCAAACTTTACCCAACAAGCTTTGATTTCCGAATATTTCGCATTCGGCTTTATCCGTATCTTTACAATGCTCGCGTAAATGAACTTCGACTATTACATAAAGTCGAAGTGTGCCATGTATACTAATGTGTTCTTACAAATATCCCTTCATATCTTTTTGTGTTTCATCGTTACTGATTACTACGCCTCATAGTTCTTAGTTATTTTCACTCCAAGTGAAATAACTAAAGTTAGTAATGTTAAGGCAGCTATTTTTTTTTAGATATAATGTATTTTATTGGATTTTTGTAATGTATAATAAGATGACTAATAATGTTCACAACTTAATGGTTGTAAACGTAAACACAAATAATGCCAACACATTATTGTTTAGCGACAGTATTATATTTGGCATGAGACGAACTCCACAGCAGAATTCTACCTCATCAAAGATGCCGCAGTTGTTGGCACAAAAATTAACGCAATTACTAAAACTAGGACGAGTCTCATTTCCCTTTACCGTCACGCTGAATTACAATAAAAAAACAAGTAAAAATTAAAAAAATCTCCGGCCGTATAAAATAACGGTATTCGAATTTCAAACCCATGTCGAATTTCATATTTTCGAACGTAGAACGTAAACCTATGCAGCCAGCACGCGAGTCTTGTAAGATTTTTATTGTGATTTATAATTGGGAACATGCGATGTTGTAGAGTTGAGTATTTATTTGTTGTTATATGTGGATAGAAAGTGATGTTGGAAGTTGAAGAAACACCTCTTATAGGCGGTAGTATGAGGGTTGACAAACGATAGGGGGCCGTATGCTTGTTTGCCTGAGGATGAGGGAAATCCCTCTTGATTTTTTTTCATACCTACTACTTTTAATGACGACGATACATTTTTATGCTTATCCTTTCGTAGATTTGGTTATTACTTTTATATATTCTCAGAGATCGTCAGTTCAAAAAGTCGGCATCATCTAACTATACAACAAAACCCTTGACTTGGAAAAAGTCTCCGTCTCCAAAGACCTACTTACAGAGATATACTTCTCCATAATTATTATCCCGTCGGGGATACAACCAAGTTAGTATAATATTTTGTCTAACAATTCATCATTTTGCGCCAAACTTATTTATGTAAATATGTTATACAATCTAGCTACCATGACTGGTCACTGCAATCAGTTCAAGGCGAGTCACTCAAAGTCGAATGAAGCACGACACTACAGTTTTTGCTGTCGAGATTTTTCCTATAAAACTTTAGATTGACGTGTCACGAAACGCGGATCAGAATGACGGAAAATATGACATACCATCACGCTTGTGAGCAGTTTTCGAACGGTCAGGCAGAAATTACACTAAAGTGAGAATTGTCACAAAGAAAGTGCAGTGATAGACTAGTGATAACATGACCATAGAACTAGCATGTCAAAGGTCTTGAGTTCGAATCAGCACGCAACTCTGACGTTTCCAAGTCATGTGTAATAATTAATTTTCACGAGTTTAAACGGTGAAAGAAAACATCGTGAGGAAACCTGCATGCCTGAGAAATGTTCGCAATCCGCAGTAGGCTAGAGTGGCGGACTAGCCTAGTACCGATCATTCAGAGAGGAGACCTGTGCCCAGCAGTGGGACAATATATCTTGATGATGGTGATGATGATGAATTCGGTATGGGAAGTTAAGATAGTCTAATATAAATAAGAATTAGATCGACTATAAGGTTTTGCCAACGTCACATCACCAAGATTAACAACTAGAAATGATACTAGCTTAACTGGTTCTATAGCCCATCAACTGGGCAGCATCCCGGATGGAAAGATGTCAGCAATCATAAATCTAGACTTAATTTAAACATAGCCAACCATGTCTGATCATTGAACTATGCATAAATCGCTATTTATGGTTGTAGGAATTCGCAATGCCAAGCACGCCAGATTCAATCCAGCATTGAATCTGGCGTGCTACTATTCATTGCCAAAAATTCCACCGCTAAGCAATAATGTGCTAAGACTATTATTTACCGGTTTGAAGAACAATGTATCCAGTGACGTTGCTAGGCATGAGACTCAATAACTGAGGTCTCAAGATGACAGTCCGTGAGATACTGTGGTGTTGTTGGAGTCTATGGGCTGAAGTTGCCGTTTTCTTTAGCCCGAATGCTTGTTGGACATCGTATTACAATACAAAAAAATAGGCTAACTACAGTGAACTAAGATTAAGGTTATGGTAGGTAAAGGAAAATACCTATAAATCTTAATTCCTTGTCCAAAATATACCATAACGCTTATATTCTTTTAAAGTTTATACAGGGGTCTACTGATGTACACCCTTAGTTCACTGGTATGTTTAAGGTCACATATAATAGGGGGCGAGCTGATGGGACATGGCCAAACTCCGAGCAACGACTCAGATTGTTTTAGAAAAGCCTTTAAAAAAATGCTAGACTGTAATCGTACTCAAGACCTGAACCTAAGTAATCGCTCTTGTGACCACAATGCGAATGAGCCAAATGAATATAAGTTAATGAAAATATAAAATCTTTAAAAAAGTCTAATAAAGAACAATAAAACCTATTATCAATCTAAATAAGTAGATCTCGCTAGTAGTTAGTAAAAGAGAGATAAAGGTTAAACCCTTTACCCCTGTTTGATTGAATATTTCTTGAAAAATACTATAACTAGGGCAAGCGACGAGGAAAAGTGTCACTGTCAAGTTTCTCTGTCAATGTCAGTGACAATATTATGACAGCTGAGATTTAACTCACAGCAGCAGACACTTGCAGCGGCAGCTGCTATCGTAAAGTTTAGGTATAGATTCCATAAGGAAGGACATAGGATACCTTTTGTCTCAAAAGGTCTTTAGAGGTAAGAGAGAGGTAAGAGAAAACGGAGAAATCATAACGCGAAAAGTCCGTAAAAAAGTAGTTTCTTTCTTCAAACTATCAAACTTTTTATAATCCCAATAATAATATCGATAAAGTTACATAATACGAGAACCCCTAACAATAAATAATATAATGTTAATTTGCGCGGTAAATCAGTAAACATGGTCGCGTGTCAGAGCCGCCATTTTGGTCTTAACCTCATTGACAGCGCAGCGTAATGGCGGCCACAATAGAGAGGGCGCGAATAATAGTCATTGTTGTTTTATTAATCTTTTGACGTCATACGACGACAAAAAATGGGCTGATTAACATTTCACGACACTTTTATGAAAGAAAGTGAAGGTTTGAAGAGTAACGAGAAAATTACCTACCTTTATTTTATTAGGTAGGTAGTCACAAAATCTATCTGTACCTAATAAGGTATCGATAAGTTGATATTTTTATCATTTTTATGTGTATACCTATACTTTTTTTCTGGAAAATGATGAATATTTTTTCTAAAATTATGTTTGATAAATTATTTTCTTTTTTGATTGATGAGTATTTATTTTTATCGTAGGTATTTGTAAAATTTCTTAAGCCTTAAATGGTTATTTCTTGTAACATTACCTTTTTTTACTACATCACTGAGTAAACATGAAGACTGAGTAAACTTTTACGGACAGAAGTCTGAATTCCTAACTGATACGGGAAATTGATTTATAGCCCAATCAACTATTTTTCATCTTGAGTAATGTAATGATAGCAAATTTGTCATTAATTTTTAAATCATAACTAGCGGCAATAAAATTTAATAACATCATCCAGATGACAAGATAGTAAGAATTAAACAATAGAATTGGAGTTACCGATACTTAGGTAGAACCGATTTGTTTAACAGAAGTAGACGTAAGTAAACGACACCAATAATTATTGTACATCTATTACAAAGTATAATCAATATCATCTTGTCATAATGTCTTTATTTATTACCTACTATCATGTAAAAATACCAGTAAAGACACATGCCTTAAATGACATTGTTGCAGTTTAATTAAACATAAAAAAGGGTGTCAGTATTTTTCTATTATTTGTTAATGTAAAGTAAATTAAATACGCACAATATCCTAGGATTCCAAATAAACATATTATGAATACAGCCAACTAGCATTCTGATCCTTAATTTTAATCCACAACAAACCTTCTTTGTGTAGTTTAAAGCAACAACAAAGTACAAAATGCAGTCTATAAAATTGTCCTGCTGTGTAATTGAAGATGTAAAACCAAGACATTAACATCAGCGTTACATTATAAGTCACCCTACATACTGTCGCACCTATTTCAAATAAAAATTCCTTTTATAGGGCAGAGTGACATGTGCTAATGATGTCAAAACTGTCGTTCGAAGAACTTACTATGATAGCGCCGTGCGAAAGGCCAATTTTCTGATCAAGTATTCCTTTAGTACAGCTTGAAGGTTTGAGTAGTAAAATTGCTGGCTATCGTCTTATATCCTACTGAGATTGATTTAGTGTTTATTTTTAAACATACAAATAATGTATAGTGAAGTTTTTACAGTTTTTACAAGCTGACAAAATGTTTACCCATATTTTCCCCGAATTTCCTCAATAAATGTTTAAGAATGAGGAGTAAATATAAGATGACACCTATATTGCCCGATTAGGCAGAGATGTTTGGTATGTCTTATGTCTCATGTAAAGGGGGCACAAATCCAAACCCTGAGCGTGTTTTTTGGTTAAAAAAAACCTTGCTTGATCTGAAAATCTTGAGACCTACAAAATCAATGAAGCAGTCATGAAAAATTAATAATATAAGTATCGATAAGTTATTGAAGTGCCTTAAAATAAACCTTAATCTGCGGAACCAAAACCCCATATTATAATTTACCAATTAATAGACAACAACAGTATTAATTGGTCCAATCCGATTAAATATCGATACTATTTCGCATCACTAATAAGTTCACTATGACATTTGGTCAGATCGCACGTGCAGGTGGTAAAACATAACATTGTAATGACTGTTATAGTTACAAACATAATCCCTATTTAACATTGTAGTTTGTATGTTCAAATGTTAACCTGTTAAATTTAGCTGTCATGTTAAAATAACTTGTATGGAAATACTGATATTTCTATCAAGATGCGTCTAAATGCATTCAAATGCTAAATATCCTGGCCCAGGTATTTCACCATAGAAAAAACTGTAGGCAGATCTTAGTACTTATAAATTCACTTGTGAAGAAACCCTGGAGCCAATGAGAGTTCGAGAGGCTTTCCGATTTTTAAAAAAGTTGATGATTAAACCTTTTTTTTTATAAAAATAAAGCTTACTACCAATGTGGGTCACACATTACTAGTATTCTTGTTAACCCCTTGTGCTAAGCTAAATGCTTGTGTTACGAGTGGGTTCACGTCGGTAGTGCAATGGGTGGGGTTCGAACCTGCAACCACATGATCGCAAGTCCGACGCCCTAGCCATTAGGCTACCGCCGCTTCAAACGAAAACTGGACCACAGCCTATTTATTTGAAAGAAAGTAGGAAAGATAATTTATTTGTGGCATATGCCACTTATCAAGGAAGAGCGCTAAGTTCGATACACTACTGCGTCCCCAGGATCCATGATCATGATAATCATCTTGATTGATCCATGTGAATTTTCTGCACCAACAAAAGGATTCGTTACGACCTTAGTTTTATATGGAATCCTTCGAAAGGTAATGGAAAGATGAAAGTTATATCATGACTACCCAGGCTGCATCAAACAAACTCGAGTTTTTATAGGAGACCTGGTCCTTGCACCCTTGATTTAAAGGTACTGTTTAAATAGCTTAAAGGATTAGCAAGCTTAAGAGGCAATGCACATGGCTCGTTGATAGAACTGACGGAAAATTTAAAATATAAATATTTATTTGAAATTAATATAGGTACAAAAGTCAGGTGTTACAAATTTTGTTAACGGATCCTTATAGACTCTATAGTACTACCTATGACGACCTATGGCATGCAAATTTACAAGGTATAAGTAATTGGCTACTATGCTATCCTACCATAATTATTTTTCTTACAGAAAGTTTTTGTAAAGGAGTTTTCCTCCATTCCTTCCAAGTACATTCCTTCAACCAACACCAATTTAGGCAACAAAAAGTTCTAAGAAGCATAACAACACTCCGAAATACCGCCATATTTTTATTCAATTTCTACAAAGACACTTAGGCATAAGATTGGAATCACGACTCGGCCCTAAAATTTTCACCAGACCACCTAACCAGGCTATCGTTTAATCGGGTCTCAACAAAAGAAACGCCCGATAGTCATCAGCATTTTCCGAGTAACCACCGCTAGATGGCGTGCGTTGTACTCAGATCGCGTGAGATAATAAAATGCTATCCAAGACATACGGTCATTTCTTTTTCTTTACTCTGATTGCCTTTGTTGTAAGCAGGGAAGTGACAAATTTTAATTAAAAAAGTACCTAAGCAAACATACATACCATCACGCCTGTATTCCCCGAAGGGTTAGGCAGAGGTGTACTTAATGTACACCCACAGTTCGCCGGTATGTTTGGGTCCCATGTAATAGGGGGCGAGCCTATTGCCATTCACCGGGCACAAATCCAGACTCCGAGCTGCTACTGAGAATTTCATAGAAAAACTCAATAACATTTTGCTCGACCTGGGGATCGAACCCAAGACCTCAAGCGTAGCAGTCGCGATTGGGACCACTAAACCAACGAGGCAGTCCTAGACCAACGAGGCAGTCAAGTTACCTAAGCAAACTTACTAGTAAACTGTGGGTGTACTTAAACTACTTAATAATTAAAACATTCTGATTTTCTTATATTCTATTTTTAGAAGGATTATTAGTTCTATTTATCTATGTATCAAGAATGGCAACAAATTAAATATTTAACTCAACATTTAATATAAAATTACTTTACAGCCCAATTTTGCCTCGAAGAAGACTCGAAGACTGCCTCGTTAGTCTAGTGGTCCCAACCGCGACTACTGCGCTAGAGGTCTTGGGTTCGATCCCCAGGTCGAGCAAAGTTTATTGGGTTTTTCTATGAAATTCTCAGTAGCAGCTCGGAGTCTGGATTTGTGCCCGGTGAATGGCAATAGGCTCGCCCCCTATTACATGGGACCTAAACATACCGGCGAACTGTGGGTGTACTTTAAGAACACCTCTGCCTAACCCTTCGGGGAATACAGGCGTGATGGTATGTTATGTTTTTATGTCCAATTTTGAAACTCATCATGTTTTGAAAGCAGTGATATGACCATAGTACTGCTAAGTTATAGGTCTAGAGTTCGAACCCAAAGCACGTACCTCTGACTTTTCGAAATAATGTAGTACGTATTCATTAAAAATTATCAATTGCTTATACAGTGAAGGAAAACATCGTGAGGAAACCTGCATGACTGAATTTTTATTGAAGGCGTGTGAAGGCTTAGCAAGAATTAGCAAGCTGAAGTGGCAATGGGCTGGCCATATCTGTAGAATAACTGACAACGGTTAGGGTAGACGTGTTCTCTAGTGGAGACCGCGACTCGGCAAACGTAGTGTAGGACGCCCTCCGGCAAGATGGAGTGATGATTTGCGATAGGTTGCTGGCAGGAGCTGGATGCGAAAAGCGGAGGACAGGGTGAAATGGCGCACACTAGGGGAGGCCTTCCTCCAGCAGTGGACTAGTATAGGCTGATGATGATGATGTGTGAAGGCTACCAACCCGCAGTAGCCTATCGTGGTGGATTATAGCCTAACCCCTCTTTCTTTAAGAGGAGACCAGTGCTCAATCGTGGCGGGACAGCAGATGGGTTGACCGTGATAAGAGCTTCCCACCTTTTTTTAAGTCTGTAGAAAATAGCTGAAGAAGATCACTCCACGAAAACATTACCTAAGCCCGCATTTGCATTGATATTTTGATATGACATTGAGGTTAAGTTCATCGCAGATCGCAGTTATAATTTTGTATTAATAAAATTTAGAAACAAAAAATCACTTTGAATCTTTGCCATTGAAATTCGTCACAGTAACGATATTATTTCCTACTATTAATACTGTAAAGTAATATTTAAAGGTCAAGTAATCTAATAAAACAGATGACCAATTCAATTTCCTACATATCATCACGCGTGACTTCCTGGAAAGGTAAGCAGCGGGCAGCGGTATAAGATGTACAATCATAGTTCGCATGGTATGTTTATGTACTTATCATGTAATGGGCATAAATACAAACTGTGAGCTGGTACTGAGAATTTCATAGAAAACCCCAATAATACTTTGCTCAATCTGTAATCGGACCTAGGACCTCTAGCGTAAGATTTGCACTTATAACCACGAGATTAATGAGCCACTAGACAGTTTGATTTTTGCTTCGTCCATACATCTTGTGAAAGATTTTCAGATCAATATCAATTTATGTTCTATCACTCCTACGAGTATAAACGAAAACAAAGCGTGAAGTTATAAATAAAAATAACTGCATACTTACTTAACTTGTTTCTTTAGAAAAACCTACGTAAGAGACAAGTTAACATTTGCTCCGACGATATTAATAAATCATTTGTCAAATGTCGCCATTTTGTCTTATTAACCTTAAAAGGAAAGCCGGGTAATTATGGAGGGTTGTTGTGCTCCCGCGCAACTAGAGATGGAATAGTAGTCGAATTGTGTTAGTCGATTATTTGTTGTAGGGAATCGTTATCGATTGAGGTCATGTAAGGTTAGTGTCCTTAATGATTACGGCAGTTAATTGTAATTGAGTGCGTTTGTTATATTATGATCCTGCGTTTACTGTGTAATTTAATGTAAATTTTATAATAAAATATTACTTATCCCGTATAAAAACGGAAAATATACCTACTTACATTCATTCATAATCCACAGTCTGACTTCACCTACTGCTAGGATAGGCATAAAAACTTCGTCCTATTTTCATTAAGAATTGTAAATCAAAATACGCTCACAATTTTTATCATCATCGTTAATATAAAACTGTAAACATATAAAAACTTTTCCCATTCACTACTAGTATTTGATAAATGAACACAATCGATCCTTCAACTCGATTAACAATCGAATACCGATCGCGAAGCGCATCACTACAAAGGTCGATTGAAACATCTCTACCTCTATCTAATAATCAAGAGCTACCGTGGTGTGTCAATTAAATTCTTTAATTTAATACGATTCGTTAGGCAGGCCATTAATTTTGTAATAATGGCAATTTTTTGTGTACACGTCTTGCCGAATTGACGGGACGAAGTTACACGTTTCTTTTGTACAATAGCCGACATTCAAAATGAATTTTGAAATGTATGCTTCTAGAATTACGCTGTTATAGGTACATATAGGTAAGTAAATGGGTGCAGTGATAGTCTTTTAATATGAGCATTGGACTGCCAAGTCAAAGGGCTCGTGTTATAATCCAAGGCACGCTCCTCGGAATTTTTCCAAGCGTATTTAATAATGACAACATCGTGAGGAAACCTGCATGCCTGAGAGATTTTCTCGACGGTGTGTGAAGTTTGCCAACCCGCAGTAGGCTAGCGTGATGGACTATAGCCTTATCCCTCTCATTTAGAGATGAGACCCTTGCTTAGTAGTGGGACTAAAATGGAATGTCTTGGTTAAATTAGTGAAGTACATTGGCGGTTGACGACTTTTGTCTCTATGCTTTTAAATATAAGGCTTTTAAAGGTTGTTAAAATTGTGAAGCTGAGCAGTAGAGTTCTAACATCCTCGTTTGGGCTAATGTTATTATCCGCAGAAAAAAAATCAGGTATTTGTAATAGGCTTTCACAACCCTTGATGGAAATGGAATGGAAATAAGTTTAGACGATGGGGTTTTAATAATATTTTTAAAACCCCATCTTTTAAACTTATTTCCATTTACAGGCAGAAATCTCAACTCCCACTCTTTAAATGTTATTTCCTAACCAAAACACAGTTAAACAATGCTTTAGGAATCAATTTGTTGTGAGCTACACTTACTGCAACAACACAATGACTTACCCTCGCGATAAATAATATCTTTAGCCAAAAAAACCCCTATCATAGATATCAGCTATTAACAAAAGAAATCGTCAGCCGAAACCCGGGATCAAACGAAAGTGTTGTCTAAGTAGCCATTGTATCAATATGTCACGTCAATAGTCGAAAGAGACGTCAAGTGACGACTATTAGTTGCGATAACGCGTCAAATACTCGACTAACTGACTAAACTATTGATTTAGCGGCTGCGGAGGGTTATCGATGAAAATCAAAATGGAAATGTTTTTATTTGTGACATTTGTGATTTATTAATGTCTATTTTGTTAGTGTTACTATAGATCGACGATTAGGAAGGTAAAGCTGCGCTTATTGCGGTCTGTACTTAGATGGAAGACCATGCATCAACCGTTTTGTGGATTTATTACTTTATATAGCCCTACTAGCTAGAAAATCGAGACAACCTCAATACTAGACCAATGCACAAGAGAAAACCCAAGGTATTGCAAATGATATTCTGGTTAACAACCAATTCCAATGACCAGTACTCCGGATTAATAGCTTAGGCGCTGCAGTGTAACATATGTTTATACAAAGGTAAATACATATACCCTGCTAAAACATAACCTTTCCTTTGACATTTCCGTAATCGGGAAAGATATGCACACATTAATCCTTATAAATAAAGTTAAGCGTACATTTCTAACCAAGCAGGCAATCTAAAAATAGCTTCCAAATAAATGTTTGATGAACTCACTTATTTTTAGCTTCACAACCCCGTTTCAGGTGACGAAGTCTTCATAAAACCCAACAATAATGATTTGAATGAACTGAAAACGTATATTAGAGGCAATAATAATCATTGCGTTGAAGGTAAAATAGCTATTAAAGTATGTTAACGGAAGGTTACTGAGTACAAAGAAGTACATTATTGATTGGACACAAAACGTTGTGAGGTTGAAACAGAATTTGAAGTTACCAGGTCAAATGTACGCGGTGTAAATGCTTTAGAACTCTATATTCTTAATAATACGGTTGAAAAATGGTTATTACGGTGTGAAATGTATCTAAGGATCGTTGAAGTTTCGGGTTGGTTGTTTTTATGGACAGACAGATACAATATTTTAAGTTTTACATAAAATTACTCAAATTCTTCATGGAGGTTTCTTTGCAAATTCGTTACTTTTACCTTCGTCATTAAAAAAAAGTATGATTGAATTGACCGGGACTGCCTCATTAGTCTTACTCTGTCGGTCTACATAAGTATACATCTCTGCCTAACCCTTCGGAGAGTACAGGCGTGATGGAATATTATAATTGACCTTCATGATAACATGGGTTCGATCTAAGATATATTTCTAGTTTAGTTGTAATATACCTAATGGTATGATTCCCTACTGCATAAGATGTCTTTTTAACCACAAAACAATTTTCTGAATTCCGATACCTACTCTAACTTGTTTCTCCTGGATTCGGACTTAGACCGGCGCAGTGGGCCTGAAATTACAATAGGAATATCCCTGCTTCCCTTCAAATTTTTCACATGGATAACGTTTTTCCTACCTTTAAAGCTTTAGAACAGTAAATAGTATCTATCGCAGAGTTGAACTTTGGGTCAAAACATGAATATGAGAACGCTTAATTAGAATGAACCTCGGGCTTCGGTAAACCGGTGCTCTTAACAATAATTGCGGCTATAAAAACTACATGTGATTACACGTGAAATCGACAATATTTTTAATATTTACTGATTGAAGGACCTATGTTAATGAATCAAGAATTTTAGAGACAATGTCTATGATAAAATATTTCGAGATTAAGATATTAAAGTGGAATAATATCGTGCAAAGGGAGGAAAAGATTTATTTGACTAACACCGAGACAAAAACAGAAAGAGAAAAAAAAACAAACAAAAGGATCAATCTTAAAATTTACTTATCTAATATAGTGGCTCAACCAAATAGATTTCCAGATCATCAAAATGTCTAGCAAAAATTTTATTCTTGACGCTGATTTTGATCTGGAACCGTTATGCTCTACGGATGTCAATCACAGCAGATGAGTAAATGCATAGCAAAAAGATGAAAGCAAGAAACAAAAATTTGCCAGAAATAGAAGACGATTGAGAAAGGACAACATTTATGATAGGTAAGCTAAACCTGGATTAACAATATATCCTTAACCTTAAAATAAGTAAACTATAGTTTACTAGTTTACAGAAATTCGACATCAGTAGAGATTTCAGTAGGTGTTACCTAAAAGATGACCAGTTTAGAGACGCGGACTAAAACTTAGGTAGGTATCTTTTTTTAACATAAAACGCAATAAAGTTATTTTAGAACTCGGATTTTCCCAGACCTAAGCCATTGTTAGATTTAGAAAATACGTAAAAAACTTGGGCACCTATATTTAAAAAAAATAATATGATCATGACGTTATTAACACACAGAAATATGACTTAGTTGGAATCAGTCAAAAGCGCTAACGACAGTAATAAGATTTAATGAGGTTTCAAAACCATAAGAGTCAGGAGGTCAGAAACGTATTTAATCAATGTCTTAAGACGAAAAGCTCACCTCTGTTTGTATGTTTAGAGTTCAATCTGCATGAACTCTTCTTGAAAACAGTAGGTAATAAAAAGGTTTCTTTTTATTTTTAGTATTCTTGCCTTCTACAGGCTAGATACCTGTGTTCTTATTTTAGGTATTTTTAAATCTTTTCGAGTACGAAAGATTTCCGGTTCGGATCGTCGCCCTATCTTTGGGATGAAGGGATTCATGACCATATCCGCATCGACTATCATCTTTGAACCTACTTTAACTTTGAAAAATGGCAAAGCTATTTACAAAACTTTTTTAGTTCGGCAACAAAATAACTCCGTAATTCAATTTCTATACAATGTTTTATGAGCTACTGAAAGTTACAAGCTGTGCTATGATATTTATATGTTTATCATTATTATTTAGAGCGTTTTTTGAACCTACGGTTTTTGTGTTAACTCCGCAAGTTTTAGTTTCTAGTTTTTATACTAATACCGCGCACAAGGAAAATGTATAGCAGAATAAATCATAAACTAGTGGTTAATCTCAAAGTAATTATAATGATCATACCGCGATGATTGATAAATAGCCTTGCTGGTTACTTTTTCATATACTAGAGATATGATTTTATTCGTTTCAAGATATTATTATGATGCAAATTTAATTATTTGCAGTTGACATTTGCGGGTTGATATGAATTAACCTGTTAGTGTCCTGAATATTATAATCACGCGTATAATTCATGATTTATAATTTTAAACAACAACAACGTTAGATGATATGCATACAAGTGTGAGTAATAAAGAGAAGGTACATCTGTATATAATTCGACTTTTTTATTTGCTCGAAGAAATCCTACCTCAATACGTCACTTTTTCTAACAATTTCGGCATTTCGCAAATCGGTAAAAGCTAAAAGAAATGCCAAATGAAAGTCCAAATGCAACCTTTTTGTTGACCTTTTTTTGGAGTTGCCGCATGGCCTTTAATAGAAATATGATTTAAAAGGTGTCGGGAACCACTATGTTGCCGGATACCTGCAGTGAAACTCCACGGGAGGTCATAAAGAACTGACAAGATGTTTTGAAAGGCGTTATGAAAGCCAAAGATCTGACATCAGACAGATATACTAAATTAAACTAAACAAGATCTAACTACCTTATTAGTCTAGTGGTCATAAGCGCGATTACTCCAGTCCTGGGTTTGATTCCCCGGTCGTGCAGTGTTATAAGTTTTTCCAATTCAATAGGCTCGCACCCTATTCCATAGGACTTTAACTCAGCCTCACCGTTCGGGAAATAACAATTTTGTAAAATTTAAAATTATAAAATCATCTACATACAACAAATGACATTAGAAAGTAATTTGAATTCAGGATCCTATTTCAAAACCAGTCTAAATATATAAAATTACAATTAGCACTTGGAAATACAAAATCGAGCGCAGTTTCTTGTATAACGCTTTAGCAAGAACATGAAGTGATGCCAAAAAGATTTTCAAATTGATTTGATGGAATGAAGAATGAATATCTAGTCAAATATTGACAATGATCTCTCAATATTGTACTAAAGCATAATGTCTCGTCATCTTCCTATGACGATAATAGCAATAACTAAAGAGGATTTAATTTAAAAAATATATAACAGCTCATAAAAAAGAGGACGTGCATGTCAGGCGACCACAAAGTATTCCATGATTCATCTTTGGGAATCCTTAAACTAAATTTTCGAGTGTTTCGACTCGGTCGATGCAAATTTTATTGTTTGCAAGATTTTGGTCCTTCGAGACTTTGGTCCTAAAATGTTAAATATGATAGTGTTTACGGGCTTTATGATTGAGAGGGATGGAGTTTCATCATTTCGTTGATTCGTCATTAAAACTTAAAATTTGCCTCTTTGCTATTTTGATATTACCTAGTTGTGAATAAATGATTCGCGTTAGCCTACTGGAACTAAGTACTTAATTTTTATCTATTTTGGAACGTTTAACGTGGAAGTTTACAGTCATCAATGAAGATTTGTGATTTTACGGAAAATATGATATGATTTTTTTTTGCATTTAGCGAGAATTTTATAGAGAACTAGGTAATAATATTATTTTTCGTCAGTTATGGTCCTAAGTTCCATTAAATTTTGTTCTATGACAATGAGATGAATTTTTATAGTTATAAAAGTTTTTGAATAGAATTTGACCGCCCAAAACCTTTGTAAGACCACATATTTTGTAATCAATAAAGAAAATAAATTGGAGGGTGGATAATAGCAATCTAAAATTATTGTTTTTTTTATTATTATTAGAATGGAATATAAGTTTATTCCAATAAGCGTCTTATTAGGCCTAAATTAATTGGCAATAAATAATAGGTTTTCGCAAATATAATCATGATTATTTGTGTTTTGGAATCTTTTGCTAGAGATGACACAGATTCAGAGCGATCTTGGTGCCAACCCAAAAGTTTTTTGGGGACATATATGTTTTTAGTTGCTGACTGTCTTCAAAATCCGCAAAAAAAAATCCATTTACTTTTAATTCCGGAGATATGGCGGGGTAATATGAAAATAAATAGGTACTTACGGTTTCTGGAGAAATCAAGCGATATTACACAGCATCACTTTTTCACAATATTTTTTTAACACCACAGAATAAATCAAGTTATTTTCTATTATTTGTATCACTTGTCTTTCCCTTACACTGTTCTTTCACTTATAATCTCGAAAACATTAAGAAATCGTTGATTGGTCGAATTCGAATTTGAAATCGAAACGTTTTGTTATTTTAAAGAATTTGCAACGGTTTGGGTACAGCACTAGAGCAGGCGTAGCAATCAAATTTATTATTGCCAGCAATTAGAAAGAACAGGACAGAATGATAATTGCCTATCAATTAGCGATCCATGCATTACGATTCAGCAATTATGGAGCACGTGGCATCGTTTTCCGATTTAACTTTGTCGATAGTCGATTTCGTTTTTCGCGGCGATAATCTTACGTCACCGATGTCATTTTTAATCACAACACTGGTTCCTGTATCGAGTCTAAACGAGTCATAATATTCGTAGAGTTAAACTATAGAAAATCACAGGCGATCACCACACACTAAACACAAATGATAACAGTCATCAAGTTTCGAAAAAACCGAATCGTCACTGGCTTCGAAAAAAAAACAGCTCGCCGACGCACACAAGCACAAAATTCTGTCCAATTAAAGATAATGTTTGTGGATATTTTAATAGCGTACCCCTCCGAAGAAACCCGACACAACCAACTCCTGTTGGATTTAAGCACTTAATGATCGGTTGGGGGAAATTGTGCGAGAAACGAACGGCCCAGCGTAGCTCCGTCTCTTTCTAATTAGTTCTCTATCTCACCACATGTATGGGTGCTGTGGCGCCACTGTTGCTTCTAGGGCGTGGCCTATTCCGAGGCGGTATTTTACAAAGGAGGAGTCGTATTCTGATTGGTTGGCGTTTGTGGCGCGATTTTTTTCGTTCATACGTGCAGCGAGCGCGGGTTGGCAATGTAAGATCGATCGTCGGCGCCAGGGTTACTATTATATGTTTTTTATGGGTATTTTTTGGCGGTGTTCAGTGCTTTGGTAACCTGTTATGGAAGCCACGCCCCGCCGGCTAAGCGGCTACAGACAGACAGAGACACACCGGCTATCAATCGAGTCCAAAGCCGTAGGGTTTTTTTAGTGCGGTTATATTTTTTTTGTAATTTTTCGTGAGTGTTTTGACTCTGTGCTATGTGACTGTTTGTATGTCATTGTGTTTTATATCTCGTATGTATAATGCGTTCGTTGTTTTTTAAGAAGGCACTGTTTTTGTTTTGGGATTGATATTAACTTAGGTAGATACTATAAGACTGTTATGTATTATTAATGTCGTTAAATAACGTTAAAGTTCTGAAGCGTCGTTTCAATTGATGATTACCAAAACAATTTGTGAAATATTGTTAGAGATCACTCTTAATTCTATTGTATATTTAGCAGGTATTTTATGTCAAGAAATACCTACCTACATACCTACTAAAACAAAAACAAAATAAAATCTAATAAGAAATTAAGTTTTTATGAAATCAATTTTATACATGAGTGTAGGTACCTACATTAATTTTAACTTTTTAGAAAACGGGTTTTCCAATTGCAATTATTTATACTTCACTAAGTAGGTTGAGTAGATTCCTGTTAATACTACCAAAATGCCAAAAATCTGAAAAATAACAGTTTTCAACAGTAACATTACCTATCTATACCCAATAAACAATCTTATTTTTTTGTATATTTTCAAATAAAAATACAATTCCAGCTATTTTCAGATAGTAGGTAATTTTATTCCTGCCTCGTCTAGTGGCCCCAAGCGCGACTGCTACGCTAGAGGTCCTGGGTTCGATTCTGGATTTGTGCCCGGTAATAGGCTCGCCTCCTATTACATGGGACTTAAACATACTGGCGAAGCGTTGGTGTACATTACTAGGTACACCTCTGCCTTAGCTCTTCGGGGAATACAGGCGTGATGGTATGTAAATACTTACAAACATTTTAGTTTTAGTAAACCAAATCGATCAAATTCTAAAAAGCTAATGACTTAAATAATAAAATAAAATCAAATGTTCTAATTTCAAATAAGCTTTTACAAGCGTTTATGAAACGTTATTGACTGTAGTTGCACGGTTCCAAATAGTTGATCCTATGGAGAAGAATCCGGCAAGAAACTCCATGGACACTCATATATTTTTTTTTTAACATATTTTGCTGGCATTATGGCCATAACAGGATGTGAGGACATTGGAGGTTCATGTCATAATTAGCCTGAAGTCGGGACAAAAATAGCTTTTCAAAGCCCCTTAGCCGATGTCAAACTGTCATAATATTGTG
Source organism: Subacronicta megacephala (assembly GCA_958496365.1). Classification (NCBI taxonomy): domain Eukaryota; kingdom Metazoa; phylum Arthropoda; class Insecta; order Lepidoptera; family Noctuidae; genus Subacronicta; species Subacronicta megacephala. The sequence goes on along the minus strand of OY292540.1, from coordinate 3,892,989 downwards.
TCAGGGTAAGTACTTAAATGGCAACTCGTTGGAGAACCGACGACGGAAAATCACTATCATGCATTTAGGTAGTTTGGTACCTACTTATACAGACATACAAAATAATTTTATTTATATTCTCTTCCATTTATTTTCAAACATATTAATTTAAATTTTTAAATATTTTTACAAATTATATAAAAACATAAAAACATTTAAAAATATAAAAAATAGTCATCCACCGGTATCGGGAACAGGGTCCAAGCTACCGGTGGTCAGGGCCCCAAAGAGAGGAACCTCCTAACAATACGCGCCGTATCTAGGAGTACCGCTCTCTGTATCACGCCCTTGACCCAGCTGCCTAATGAGAGCCTCCGCAGGTGTGAGTCGAGGCTCTTGGCTATTAAACCATTGGCGGTCACAACTATCGGTACAATGACTGCCGAGTCAATATCCCACATGTCGACAATCTCATGAGCCAAGTCTAGATATTTAATTTGCTTATCTTTCTCGGCTTTCACGAGATTCTCGTCATGCGGAACACTGACATCAATAATCATTGCACGGTGCTCTGGTCGATCTATTACCACTATATCAGGTTTATTAGCGATAATAGTCCTGTCAGTGATAATAGATCGGTCCCAGTACAAAGTAACACGACCATTATCGAGAACTGGGTCGGGCACATACCTATAGTATGGTACCTCTGAGTCCACAAGAGAGTATTTAAGAGCAAGTTGCTGGTGGATAATCCTAGCCACTAGGTTATGTCTGTGCAAGTATTCACCATTTGCAAGACGAGAACATCCAGAAATAATATGCCGGATCGATTCGCCTGGACGGTGACATGCCCGACAGATGTCAGCCGTACCGTCCTTAACAATATATTTCCGGTAGTTATTCGTCATTACAACTTCGTCCATAATTGCACAGACAAACCCTTCGGTTTCCCCAAAGAGGTCCCCGAAGCGTAGCCAGGACACGGACGCGAGGAAGTCTACATCGGGTCCATGTAGGGCCCGATAAAAACGTCCGTGAAGTTCCTTGCTCTGCCATATCTCTTTGCGGCCAGTAGTATCAAGTATTATAGGTTTGCGCCAGTTCTCTTTAGCCAAGGATAGCGGGGTGAATCCCTTATCCACTGCAACCACATCGCGATGCATCCCCGTGTCAGTCTTAAGAAAATATTCTCTGAGCCTGTACACCTCCCGGTTGTGGAGAGCCTTAGCGTTTAAATAGCCACGTCCTCCACATTTCCGAGGGATGTACAGTCTCATGACCGAAGAACGCGGGTGGTGCATCCGATGTGCAGTTAGCAGAGTGCGGACTCTTCTATCCAGGGCGTCTAGTTCTGTCTGCGTCCATTTGAGTATGCCGAAAGAGTACATCAAGACCGGCATGACCCAACCATTATAAGCGCGCACCTTATTTCCGCCTGATAAAAGACTTTTAAGTACTTTTTTCAGGCGGCCAAAGAAGCGCTCCTGCAATGATTGCTTCATGTCAGCCTCTTTGATGCCTAACGCTTCCGACATACCCAAATATTTATAGGTTTCAGTTGAAGAGAGTGATTTAAGGTTTATGGAATCTGTTAAATGAAATTCTTCAGACTCCATAATCCCTCCTCTTTTCACATGCATGATCGCACATTTGTCCACACCAAATTCCATCTTAATGGACCTGCTGAAACTTTCAGTCACCTTCAGCAGTTCCACAAGGTGCAATTTGTTGGGGGCAAACAGTTTTAGATCATCCATGTAAAGGAGGTGGGATATGACCTGTCCACCTCTTCTCAACTGAAAGCCAAGCTTTGAAGCCTCGAGCAATGTGCTAAGAGGGTTCAAGGCTAAGCAAAACCATAACGGACTCAGACTGTCACCCTGGAATATACCCCGCTGGATCCTGATCGGTTCCGAAACCCCTTGAATTTGCCGACATCCTGGGTAGAGAAGAACTGTTTTCCACTGTCCCATACATGAAATCAGGAAGTTGCGTAGGGTTGTATTTATTTTATACAACTCTAGCACTCTCATGAGCCATGTATGGGGTACAGAGTCGTAGGCCTTCTTATAATCAATCCAGCATGTTGACAGATTCTTACGGGAGCGACGAACTTGTTGGCTTATGGTCGTGTCAATGAGGAGATGCTCCTTAGTACCACGGGACCCATTCCTACATCCATTTTGAGAGATAGACATGATTGAATTGTTATCAATGTGGTAATTAATCTTTGCTCTCAATATGGATGTAAGGACCTTGTACAGGGTCGGTAAACATGTGATAGGTCTGAAGTTCTTAGGTTCCGTGGTACTACCTGATTTATGGAGCAGATGGGTAACTCCTGTTGTTAAGAACTGGGGTAGTGATCCAGACTCTAAGGACAGTTGGAATTGGGATGCTAGGCAAGCGTGTGAGCTACGCAACCACTTTAGCCAAAAATTGTGCAACCCATCCGGACCGGGAGACTTCCAATTAGGTAACGGATGAGTTGCCATGGCTACGTCCTGAGGACTGATGTTAACTTCTTCCATTTCTGGTATATCCTCACACGCTCGCTCAATATCCCGCGTCCAGTGCCCCTCGGTGTGGTTGACGGGCACAGACCAGATATTTCGCCAGAAAGTATTCATAGCGTCGTTATCTGGGAAGTGCCCATCATCCAGGGTTTGGTCGGGTCGTTCCCAAGTTCTATATACCCACCTTTGGTCGTTCTGGAACATGCGGTTCTGTGTATATCGGTCCACTCTCCGCCTGTACCTTCGAATACGGCTTGCCCATGCATAAACTTTCTGCTTCAGGAAGTCAATACGCTCCGTGACACGAGACATATAATCTTGAGGGCTGACATCAGTCCCCAAGAACGCCCGTCTCACAAATCGCATCACTCTTGGGCGCATATTGCCCGCCCTGAAGCAGATTAACTTGCCTATGAGTGCCCTAGCCCCACTTATACGCCTCTCAATCCTGTACTGCCAGGCTGGTACCGCAGGTTTTGGTCGTGTAGCTTTATTGAAACTGGGAAATTCAACATTAGCTACACGGCATGCCGCAACAGCCGCGCAGTACAAGATAGAATGCGTATCATGCAGACCTTCACTGCTATCAAAATAATTTGATAGCAGTGAATCCAGGGCACACACCAAGGCCAAGTTTTTATTATGCATAGGTAAGCGTGGTAAGGGTGGTCTATGATCGGGTGAAGTAGATCGATATTCCCGAAACGCATCCTCCAGAGCGCTCCCCAGTTGTTCATTATACTGGGTACTTACGGTTGTAGCCACGCCAACATTCTCTACATCGGCTAGATTAGAAAGTGGTGGTAAATCCACGGCAGGTGTTACTGTAATCGGAACAGTCTGCGATGAGGGAGTCGTGGCACGGCTACACAGTATTTCCGAGCGCAGCCGATCAAGCACAGTATCATCCAACATATGATTACGCTGAATGACCCGTACCTGATCCGACAGTCGTTGAGCCGAAACGGTGACATCTGGTTCAAGAGCCTGAAACAGGGAGAGCATCCGACAACGGTACGCAGTCAGATTAGTTCCCCCCTCTGTAGCCCCATAGTATGCGCGCATGACATTTTCATTAATTTTTTTAGTCCACCTCATGCGCTGCACACTTCCACCGGGAGCGGGGACCCCTCCAGAGGCCGGTGGGCCTCGTGGTCCTAAGCAGACCGGTGGCCGGCGAGCTCCCCGCCGGCGTACAGGTGATGGCGACGTCGGCGGAGAGTAGTACTCGTCGCTCGAGCTCGACGCAACTGCAGCCTCCGGGGACCGTGGTTGTTCGGGTTCCGGTGGTTGCGAGGCGGAGCTGGGCGGCGATGCCGGAGTTGGTGGGCGTGTGATTTTCAATGATTTGGCTCTTGTCAGCATTTGTATGTTTTAGTGACGTTTAAACGAAACGTCATTCTATGATTGGTTTTCATGGTTCTTAGTTTTTGTTCTATTGTAATATATAAACATTATATTAGGCACTGTATATCACCAGTACGTAGGTATTTATTGAAACAGTTCTGATAAAATGTGTGAAAAACTATTTTGGTTTAATTTAAATTTAAATATTGCTCAGAATTTTTTATGATACGTCTGCTGACATTTAGTGTTGCCATTATTATTATTTATTATTATTATTATCTCCACCTTGGATATCACGGCATGCCTCCCGTGTGGAAGACATCCGGTCCTTTGGCAGGCGTGCGGGGGGACACAGGTCCAACGCGCAGAGGCCCTTTGGAGAACTTTAATCTAATATGGGATGGGGCACCAACCCGGGACACTCCACAACTGCACTATAGGAGTACAGCCATGGAGTATCCCGAGTGGGAGCAGAACTATTGTAAAATATGGAATTTAAATTAATAGGATTATGGATGTGGGTGTTTGATGGACCGATAACTTCTATTGCCGGAAGAAAACGGCGTCTGCCTAAAACCTCGAACTTACATCCTAAGGGATGGCAGACGGTGACTAGCCAACTCACTAGCTGGGCCCCCCAAAAAGCTGCCAGTACAGGCAGAAGGCGGCAACAGCGGCGTGAGCGGCTAAGGGTGTAGAGAGGTGCGGCCCCGGTTTCACCGTCGCGGGTCTAGAAGAGACCCGGAGTGGGTTTCCCCGCTATTATGCCATTAGACACTTCCACCCCCGAGCATATAGCTCTGGCGGCCCCCCTCTGGCCGGCCAGTTAAGGCAAGACAGAGTCGAGAGTCCTGCGGGTGCTCTTGGATTCCACTCCAGCTACCCAATACGGGAAAACTGGAGACGAGGCCCTGACCGACTCTCTGGGGCAATAAGGACCGCAGTGTCGCCACTCACCATCAGCTCGCCACAAGCTGCCCTGCGGTTTGTGCGCTTTTCTTTAGACCTTGTGATACATTTTTTGTTTTATTATCATAGGTTGGTAGAAAGCGATTATAATCTACCCTCCAGTTTTACGTTAGTCTCATGGTGAGGTAACGTTTGTCCCAGAGGGAGTTATTATTATTATTATTTATATTTATTATTATTATATCTAAGTTCTTACTTATACTTAAGTAGAGTTATTAATTAATGTAAATACTTATACATAATTCCTCAGATCAAATAAAAAGTTAAGTGTGCGTGTAATTGTGTGTTGTACACGGCAAGGCGTAGTTTTAGCCGACCTCACTTCTTTGTTCAAAAAGTTCCATCTTAACTTTTGATTATTATTTGATTTGATCAAAATTCTATTATGTACAAATTTATTTGGCATAGGTGGCTAGCACTCCTTACGAAATCCTTTGTCTACCATTATCACAAGGAACGTACTTAACCGACTTCCCCGACGGAATCATAGATTTTCATACAACATAAAAGTAATCACATTATTAAATCTATGATTAAATCTTCTTAATCTTATCACCTTGCAACCAATAAATACGTTCTTTCAGTAAAAACTAGAACTTTTTAGTAAATATTTTTTATCCGAATTCTCCGCTTGCTTAAAATCTTTAATTTCCACATTTAAAATTAAGATAGTACTTATGTTACAAAATTAATTAAGTAAAAACTGAAAGAGACCATCGTGAGGAAACCCACATTCCTGAAAGATTTTCTTGAACAAGTCTGCAGTCAGCAGTGGGACAATGCAGGTAATGGGTTGATGATGTAAAAAAATACCGTTAATTCAAGGAAGGTTGAAATATTTTCTATCATTCCGCGTTTGGTGATATCTGTAATTTTAATTCAGTAGGTTAGCGTGGTGGACTACAGCTTAATCCCTCTCATTCTGAGAGGAGACTAATGCCCAGCAGTGGGACAATATTTCGGTTGATGATGATGACATATAGGTACAAGAACACATAGGTTACCTACCTACTTACTTAGTCAATAGAAAATCTATTGTTGCTGGTTCCAGAATCTGTACAACACAAACACTCAACTGTACAGATTTTAGTACTCAATTCAATTGAATAATTACTGTATGAATACCTACTATTTCTATCTATCTACTTATCTATTTTTGCTCTACACAAATCAACCATGTGCTCCCATAAATATTGTTTTTGTTTCTTTATCTCTGACACAATGTTTCCCGTAGTCTTGTCATAAATATGATTACTTTAGACTTTAATTACATAGTTGTGACACAAGCCTTTTAGGGAAAGGAAATAGAAACGCCGTCCCTTAGAATTTATAAATAATGCATGAGTTGCTAGCTCTAAAACGAGGCATAGAATAAGGAATAGTGATACTTACAGAATGGCCAGGCCATATCTACACGCGGTTACACAAGCTATACAAATCCAGCATCGTATTGAATATATTTTATGTGTATTGAGATGTCAACTTATAAATAAAATAAATCTACTTCTTTTATCTAATTTCTTTTATAGGTAAGCTATGAGCTACCTATAAAAGAAATATATAATTAACCATAAAAGAAGAAAAAAAGAAATACAAAATGTATATTATTACCGAGACACTCCATATATTACCATAAAGCTGAATAATAATTTGTAGTCACTTACATAACCTATAACAATTTATAAGATAAGTACTGGTACAGATATCGGGCCGAACTCCATACATTTTAAAACTACTACTTCCTACTCCATAGACGTCAGTAATAAAAGATATGTTTTAATTGCTTTTGTCGGCAAACGAGCAGAGGAGTTACCTGATGGTAAGTAGTCATCGTCACCCATGCGCACCTGCAACACCGAAGGAGTTGCAGATGCGCCATGCCTTAAGGACCTGAAGACTGCAGAAGCCGCAGCAGCTGAAGTGGACCTGGCTCTCACGCGGAAAAGTCGAAACGCACACAGAGGTAGACACACCCCAAAAAGGTTTTACTAGCTAGAATCCAACACGGAAGCTATGCCTAAGATTTGTATGAATTATCCAGGATTTTTTCATGGCTCATGTTCCTGTGTTCATATTGTGTCCTCCCTGTGTTCATGTGTGCGTGAACACATGCTTGTAATTGTATGGTATAAGTTTTTGAAGAAGAAGTGTTTAAGCGACTTAAAAAAATTAAGGAGGTTTTCAGTTCAATTGTATTCTGCCTCGTTGGTCTAGTGGTCCCAATCGCGACTGCTACGCTAGAGGTCTTGGGTTCGATCCCCAGGTCGAGCAAAGTGTTATTGAGTTTTTCTATGAAATTCTCAGTAGCAGCTCGGAGTCTGGATTTGTGCCCGGTGAATGGCAATAGGCTCGCCCCCTATTACATGGGACCCAAACATACCGGCGAACTGTGGGTGTACAATAAGGACACCTCTGCCTAACCCTTCGGGGAATACAGGCGTGATGGTATGATGTATTTTTCGAAGCAATGTCCGCTAAAAAACATACGGAAAAATACAATTGCTGATTTGCTGATTGTGAATAGATTGAGATTTTTTCTTTATATGATAAGCCTAATAGAATTTAGAGATTAGTCATCTTAGTTCGTGTCTGTCCATCAGTTTTGTAGAACAACTAAGACTTGCTTAGAATAGGTTGTTATCCTACAAAAATAATTTGATTCCTAAATTTCTACGAATATTAAATGTCTACTTTTTTCCTAGAACATGTTTTTTATGTAGAACATTGGTTCATCATTCATCCATGGCCTTATCCAACTGCTGGATTAGAATTCCTTCGCAGTGAAAGGCGGCTGCGGCTCTGGGCGTCCACTTAGTGTCCTCGAGGATAACTGTTGTGTGCTGCTTGGGATAGCAAGAGACAAAAGCCATTCCTGTTACCGAGGGGATTTTAGAGCGGGTCAAGGGAATTCATTTGAATTGGGCCTCTTCAATCTCACTGTTGGATGACTGGCATTTATTTGACTTGTCGTCCATTGCACAGAATATTTAAGTAGTAGGTCTTTTTCACAGCGTAGCCTGAAGACTGAAGAAAATATTTTGTAAAAACCAAATTGCCGAATGCTACAAGAAAATATTGAACGAAAGTAATTTTATTTTAAATTTAGAACGTAAGTATTATTAACTGTCATGGCTGCCGTATTTGTCTTTATTAACGCCTGTCGACACTAAACGTTGTATTAATAGGCAATTTGCTCAATTATGTCGCGTTTTGACTTTAAAATGGCCTCTGTTGTTAAAATTTACAAGACAATTTATTTTTCGAGTTGTTTTTTTCTAGTTTTAATAAGTATCGTAACATTTCGTTCTAAGCGTAAACAGTGATACTTATCTCGTTCATGATTAAGACAGCTGTCATGTGAGTTGTTGCAAATTCACCTTCGCATGGTATGCATCTGTGAGTTTTAGATTAAAAAAGTAATTTAAATAGTTTAACTTATTAAAAAATAAAAGCACCGGTAGCCATTTTGATTGAATTAGTAAACACATTTAAGAAAGGTTACAACATTTTAGTAAAATGAATGATTTTTAATTCTGACAACATTTTGTATAACATCAAATACTTTTATTGTTGTAAATAAAGCGCTACCCGAAATCATTAAAGTTCATAATGAGATACAAAACTTTGAAGCCATAACATAATAATCTGTAATGGCGCTTCAAGCCGCTTTATTGGACAATAAAGCTGTTCGAAATTCAAATTTCGTTTCCTAGAAACTGTAATAGGAACGTGGAAGGAGCGCATTATAATTTTATTGTTTATTTATTTTACTTGGAAAAGGGTGGATTTCTTTAAAAAGGAAATACATCGCTTTATTGTGATTTGATTATTAAGCTTTTGCAATTTGCTGTCATTATGTAATAGGGTGTTGGTGTGTTTATATTATTTTATTGTATATTAAAACAGAAATCACCTGGTGTAATAATTTTGTCTTTTCAAGAATTAATGCTTGTGTTATTTTACTCTTTTGCCCTTATTTTTTCGTAGCTTGTATTCATAACATAAACAGTCAAGGAATATATTGACTAACACATTAGAAAAACAATTGTTTTCTTCTTAAGTGAATTATCTAATTATTTTACTGATTCTGATAATGTTAATATTACTACTACATACTCATAAAGCCCAATAAAACTAATAAAACAAACGAAAAACCTAATACAAATTGATTACATAACCTTTTTTTATAATCGGATCCTTAATTAGTTTTAAAACTCAAAGGCAGTTCACTACCACAAAAGCGTGTCATAAACCATTTAAAAAAAAAGGTTTCACGCCTCATAAAATTAGAGAGTCCAACAAAAAGGTTGGTAACAAACAATAAATGTCACAGAATATAAATAATAGAAAGAATAATCTGCTCGTAAAGAAGGACAAAACTATATTAACTACTGTGCGATGGGATAGCTTGGCTCTTTTTTTTTAATAGATTTTTCTGATGGTCGAGCTTGTTAAAAGAAAACTTTAAGCGCCGATTTTAAGCTCTAATAAATATATTTCCAAATAGAATATTGATCTATTTACTGTATGCAGGGAAATATGTATGTGCTGCTGTTTTAAAAATATAGGTTTTCTCTCTAGTACCGGAGTAACTTTATCTCAATAACAGGTACCATAACCTACTTGGGAACTATTTTTGCACTTTCTATGGTTAGTTTTTATTTAAAAAAAATGTAGGTACTTACTTAACTATCTATCTTATTAAATGATTGTAAGGATTACTAAAATAATTTCTACATTATAAACTTTTCTATAAATGTATACAATGATTCTAGTTTTAAATAAGTAATTTGTTTACCTTTTGTTAATTCTATTTAGCATAAGCCCGCTGTTATACAACTCTTGTATTCATTTCATTTATTCAAACGGTACTTCTGAACCGTGCAAATGTCTTTTATACAATGAAAAGCATCAAGGGATATTATAAAGAAAGCTTAAGCATTGGACAAAGGAAGAATAAGTTAGCGCCATGCGCCAACGAAGACATCCGAACATACCCGAAGTTCGCCGAACGCGTCGGAACCCTGTCGGTCTCTTTGTAAATCTATTTGAGCTAGTCCATCATTTTTTATTAGCGAAATGACAATCAAAATGAGTCGGCTCTTTGCAATTTTTTTTCAATAATAGGACCTCATTCTTCCATTGTTACGGGGAGGTCTAATAGACCCTTTGCAATTTTTTTTTGGTCTTCCAACACAGGTGAAGTATTCAAAAGGGGTTGCCATTTTATTTCATGTTATTGATATTTTGCATTGTTCGCTGTGTTAATATTGTGATTTTAAGCATAATAAGTTTTTAAGTACATTAATGTACCTACAATAATTATATTGATAAGAATTTTATTTAAGTTTATTGTTTTAATGTACCTATGTACCTATGAATTGATCCATAGATATGCCTATATTTGCTATAAAATTACAAATGTATAATTAATAAAAAAAACAATCGCATGTAGTTGTTTTATTTAATAAATTACGACTGATTATTTAAATTACGACTGACCAACTTCGAATCGAACAAGTGTCGTCTATCTATCTATCTCAGAATCTATCAGCTTCGAGTTTTGGTTTGTGTCAGCTAATGGCAATAGGTTCGCTTCTTATAACATGGGACATGGAGTAATCTGGAGGTGTACAGCATAGGTACACCTTTGCCTAACCCTTTTGGCCATACAAGCCTGATGGCATGATTTATGATAAATAATAAACTCCAACCGTCTATTCCGACTGCCTCGTTAGTCTTGTGGTCCCAATTGCGACTGCTACGCTATAGGTCTTGGGTTCGATCCCCAGGTCAAGCAAAGTGTTATTGGTTTTTCTATGAAATTCTCAGTAGCAGCTCAGAGTCTGGATTTGTGCCCGGCGAATGGCAATAGGCTCGCCCCCTATTACATGGGACCTAAACATACCGGCGAACTGTGGGTGTACATTAAGTACACCTCTGCCTAACCCTTCGGGGAATACAGGCGTGATGGGATGTGATGGTATGTAATAAACTCCAAAGTGATAGACAAAATAAAGTAGGCATTAGCAAAAGTGTCTCTATAAAGGGTGCCGATTTAGTCACATGGTCCTTTAAAGGAGTGATCCTACCCCTTCATACTCACCAAATAACCCTTTGGAACTGATAGGTACGTGAATATAAGGATAATTTTTTATACATGTCTAATTATAGACTGTTCCTTTATTTATATAGTAGGAATATGTATTTATTTTTTCACGATTAGCATGGGTTTCGCAGGAAAGGTTGCCGAGTACAACAGGAAGTAGCACACCTTTTACAGGTTCATTTGACTAAATTATAGTCACTTGTACCTATACGTTAAAGGGGCACAGATTTCTATTTTTTTCTATTAAATTCGCAGCTCAGAGTCTGGATTTGTGTTGTCTCAGTTAATGGAAATAGGTTCTCCCTCTATTACATAGGATTTAAACATACCGGTAAAGTGAATGGGAGATTTTACGTAAGCGAAGCTGACATAGAAATCGCTAGTCTAAGACAGACTAAGGTGAAGGTGTGCTATAATATGAACGATGAATACAGCGCAGTCGTGGCCGAGTGGTTAAGGCGTCTGACTCGAAATCAGATTCCCTCTGGGAGCGTAGGTTCGAATCCTACCGGCTGCGGATATTTTTTGCTTTTCGTGGATAATTTTTACAAACATAAATTATCACTTACATGTAAACCCAGACACGAAACTACTTTTATTTTGGCAATACAAATATTAACCACAAAAACACACGATTCCTTTAAACGTTGAGACGTGGACCTTGAGAGAGAGTGAGAAAAGAAGAATCGATGTCTTGTTGGAACAGAATGCTAGGTATATCGTGGACTCGCTTTGTTGTGGCAGGGCCACGCTGTTCGCAGCATGAATGGGCCGGCTTGACTGGGAAAGTACCATACTCTCGTAGCAGACCGACGTCCGAGTAGTAGCGTTTCGCTACTGCGCTTCGTTCGGTGAGCGAGAGGGTCGAAGGCCCAATTCTTCCCTCAACCCCCTTCCTTCTCCTTTCCTCCTTCCCCTCCCTTTCCCTAAATAGGCTCGGCAACGCATCTGCATCTCCTTTGGTTTTGAAGATGTCCATGCGCGGTGATGCCTACTTACCATCAGGTAGCCTCGCCAGCTCGTTTACCGAGTTATCCCATAAAAAAAAAACTTAGCTTAGAACCAATTTGTCCATTCTTCAAGAACTGCACATCAAGCAGCGCCTATTTCTATCGTGCAAGCCCGCATACTCACACTCTTCAGGCATTTATCGAGACGCGGAAATACTTCTATAGAGGATTGTTGTGCAGGGCAATGCAAATGAGTTCGCGGTAGACCACCTTTGGATCGACCAAATAAAGGCTACAATAAACAGTCCCCTCCATGAGTGCACCAAAAAGGCAACACTACGTGAGGAATGGCGGAGGATTGTTAAGCGTGCCACTAACCCCTAAGTGATGACCACGACCTCTCTGTTAAGAGAGTATTGACGATGAAGTCATCAACCCATTACATTGTCCCACTGCTGGGCACGGGTCTCCTCTCAGAATGAGAGGGATTAGGCTATAGTCCGCTACGCTAGCCTACTGCGGGTTGGCAGACTTCACACAACGTCAAAAAAATCTCTCAGGCATGCAGGTTTCCTCACGATGTTTTCCTTCACCGTTTAAGCGCGTGATAATTATTTATTAATACGCACATGACTTCGAAAAGTCAGAGATGCGTGCCTTGGATTCGAACCCGAGACCTTTAACTTGGCAGTCCAATGGTCATATCACTAGGCTATCACTACACTTCGACGAAGTGGAATAAAAAAAAAACCACCGTGTGGGAATTAAACAATCCGTAGCGCGGAAGCCACTTCAGCCACTGCTTAATATTAAGTACATACATGCACTCACGCCTTTTTCCCATAGGTGTAGGCAGAAACTACAGAACGCCATTTGCTACGATTCTTGCATACTTCTTTTGCTTCGTCCACACTCATATGCTTCGTCCATACTCATATACTTCGTCCACACTTTCTATTAAAATTTACTACTGCTAAACCACTTGCGGAAAACTTAAGACAGGCTTAGTTATTTCGAACAAACTGTATGTTAGCACATTATTGCTAAGCGCTGAATATTTGGCAATACAGTGGCACAAACCTTAGATCTCGTGCCAATGCTACAGAGTTGTAATTTTGCAAGTACAGTCGCCAGCAGGTCAAGGTATACAAAACTGTCAAATCTCTCCAAATGATTTTAAACCTTAAATTGTTGGAGATAAAGTTCAAAATCAACTAAGAAAATTTTACATTTTCAACCGACTTCAAAAAGGAGGAGGTTCTCAATTCGTCTGTATGTTTTTTTTTGTATGTTTGTTACGCGATATCTCCGCCAGTTGAGGACCGATTTTAATTATTGTTTTTTGTTTGATAGGTCATACTTCAGAGGTGGTCCCGTTTAAATTTTATCGAAATCGGTTGAGCAGTTTTGAAAATATCAACAAAAATATAAAAATTGTTTACATCGATGATATTATCGTTTACTCTGAAACATCGCTGTCTTATTGGAGCAGTGCGTTTAGTTGGCTAACAAGTACTTCTAAACAAAACTTTCCACTAAAAATTACAAAATAAAATTACTTTTAACAAAAAAGTTAAACCGCCTTCAAAAAATAATAAAATAATTTTGTCTAAAACAGTTTGGGAAGTCGGTGGCGAAAATAAAAGACCCACTCAAATAGACGTCAACGACTTCCCAAACTGTTTTAGACAAAATTATTTTATTATTTTTTGCAGGCGGTTTAACTTTTTTGTTAAAAGTAATGTGATAGCTTGATGTGCTGACCGTACAAGAATAACAGGTATGACAATGAAAACATCCTATGACAATACCATAACCGAACTATACTAATAGATACAGTAACTGCGCCTGCGCAACCAATTTGTTCAATGATCAAATCATTTAAGTAAACATGTGCATACACTGGTACATGACCATGATTCTATGGCGTGGAAATAAATAGATGATGGGGCAAAAGTAGTATCAAGTTTGTGGTAATCCATGGGAAAATTGATGGCGTCACGCATACTGTCATATGGGCACAGGAATTTTGCTGTAGATACTCATCGAGCTATACTCAGCCAGTTTACGCTGGTCTCTTATTGTATGTACTGTCTCGTTAGTCTAGTGGTCCCAAGGGCGACTGCTAACTTCACGCTCTGTTTTAGGAGTGGTAGAACATAAATTAATATTGAGGATGTATGGACGAAGCAAAAATTAAACTGTCTAGTGTCACATTAATCTCGTGGTCATAAGTGCGACTGTTACGCTAAAGGTCCTGGGCTCGATTCCCAGGTTCAAGCAAAGTGTGATTGGGTTCTATGAAATTCCCAATAGCAGCTCCGAGTCTGGATTTGTGCCCGGTTAATCAGAACCGCAATTACTTGCTTATGTTTTGAACATGTTAACCAGAATTAAGTATCTATCTGACATGAATGTTACTGCATTCATGTTTTTGTTGTAATTCTGGATACAACTACCTATAAGCTTTAAAAACAACCACGTCTTCTGTATCTCCCGGTCAATCAATGGCATACGTCAAAATATATCCCCGGCATAAAGCAGTAGAAAGAAAGAAAGAAAGATTTATTTAGCCAAAAGCACAGGAGACAGTACATAAATACAATTTTAAATAATATATCAGTTACAGACAATTTATAATAGTCGTTCGAAACATTGCCTATGTTTGAATGTCCCACGGCTGGGCGAAAAAGGTGCCCAGATCAGCTTAATGTCAAGAGGATAACCAACCTACTTGACGCTGGTTTTCATCTGAGACCTGTGCAAATGGTCCACGTGAGTAGTGAAACATAATAAAAAATATTGTGTTGTTTATGACCTTATTAAAACAAATTAATAATCTAATAAATATTTGACAAAGCTCTATTAAGGCAGCGTCCAGGTAGGTGGCCTGAAAAAATCACAAATGCAAGCGGAAATACACAATTTAATATCGATAATAATTTAAAAAAGATCAACCAAACTAAACTGGCGCTAACATGCCATTTTACAGATTATACAAACGAAAAAAAAAACAAAGAGCCCGCCGCGCAAAGGCACCGCGCGTTCAGCCGAAAAAAAAACTAAATTAACACAAAATTTCAAATAATTAAAACTCACCTTGTTAGTGGGACTTCGATGTTTTTATAACTTTACCATTTTATTCCTACATCTACCGAAATAGTTTTATCGGGTGCCAATGTTTAACACAAAGGGATAAGGTCGAAAACAACTAAGCATTATATTTTTAAAAAGGAAATGTATCTCAGTTTCTCATTTTGAAATGTGCCGAAGTAAATTGCGTTTCACATTTTATTGTTTATTTGATTGTTAATTTGGACGTATGGAGATATACCTTTGCTACCAGCTACTAGACTTTTAAAAGTAAAGTTCATAAATCTTTTACTGTTTATAAAACATATTGCTGTTTTATTATTGGTTATTAAAGTAGAACAATTTTCGTATTAATAAATATACAATTTTCATATTGTCGGCTTGGCACTGGTAGTTGGTACAGAATTGAGCGTTATAATAACACGAGTCTAATCAAAGCTTCGACTATATTACAAGGGAAAGTGAATGCGTTTTTCAGTCGGTACAAGTCAAACATACCCTGCTGCCTCTGCAAAAGATGCATGACGATTCTCCAATTAAATGTCAATTTTCCTACGAAATTAGGCATGGCAATAAGCTTGCCCCCTATGACAGGGCAACTTGTGGGTGTATATTAGTATACCTCTGCCT
This sequence comes from Subacronicta megacephala, assembly GCA_958496365.1. Taxonomy (NCBI): domain Eukaryota; kingdom Metazoa; phylum Arthropoda; class Insecta; order Lepidoptera; family Noctuidae; genus Subacronicta; species Subacronicta megacephala. The sequence continues at coordinate 3,877,396 of OY292540.1, read as the reverse complement.
ATACATAAGTTGAGGTAGTACCTAAGTATTATCACTAATCTGTGATACAGGAATGAATAACCTTTGGAGAAAAATTTGCCAAAAAAACCCATGGCAACACTTTTAAATTAAAAGTTTTTACTTATAGTCTGTTGTACATTGAGTGGATTTATAAAGATAATATAAATACTACTAATTTATAATAATACCTATTGTTACGCCCAGGCGTCTAAGTACTCCTCCGCATCGCTGTCATCTGGTAACGTGCCCAGACGACTGGCAGCATTGCCACGTTGAATGGCAATACTAATTCTTTGACCTAAGAATAATATAATAATATATTTTTTTAAGAAATAATTACTTTAATTTAAAAAAAAATACATTTTGAATGTAATTTTTCTTTTTATTATTCCCGGATGAATACAAAAATATCTTAACCGAATGCATTCGGAATAAAAAAAAAACTTGCCAAAATGAAGTAGCCAGTTTTAAAAACGTGTCATCGAAAAGTGCACACTCACTAATGTATTTCGGTAAAAAATCCTAAAATTGTCGCGTCATCACATCTATAGAGTGGTCAGTAGTGATGTCTTTGTCAATTTTGTGTCAAAATATTGGTATTAGTGAATATATTTTTTGATTTATTGGTTTTTTTTTTACTTAAAGGCTTAACGGTGTTCTGCCTCGGAGTAAGATTGATGAAGTTGCAGTGATGATGTATAAAGCTGATTTAAACTATGGAATTCTTAATAGCAGCTCCGAATCTGGATGTGTGCCCGGTTAATGGCAAAAGGCTCGCCCCCTATTATATTACATGGGACCTAAACATACCGGCGAAGTGTGGGTATACATTAGTAGTAAGTACAGTCAGCAATGAAAGTTGCTGAACACGATGAAATCTTCAAAACGCTTTAACATATTTATTATCAAAAACTTACTGACCCGAGATGTGATAAGTAGTACGTGTTTCTACATACTGGACCATCATCTTTTTCCTAAGTGAATCTATTGAATAGTATTGGTGCTGTGTTGTTTTCAAAACTTGGCGGTGTTCAGCTACTTTCGTTGCTGACCGTACATTTCTGCCTAACCCTAGAGGGAATATAAGCGTGATGGTATGGTATGAGAACTACATAGAAAATTTAAATAACACTTTTCCCCACCTACGAATTGAACACAAGACGTCTAGCGTAGCAGTTGCGCTTAGAACCTCTCGACGAATGAGGCAGTTTTTATACGGATTTTATCGCGTTATCATTTTTTATTTATTTTTATTGTCGTTGGATGCAGGCAGCATATAACCGTACGTTGTGGAAGTCTATGGGGGAGGCCTTCATTCAGCAGCAACATTATTTTAGTTTTACGCTAACGACATAATAAGAAATTATTGTAAATTGATAATATCATAAAACAACAAAAATAAAGCTAAAATATCCGCAGCCGGTAGGATTCGAACCTACGCTCCCAGAGGGAATCTGATTTCGAGTCAGACGCCTTAACCACTCGGCCACGACTGCGCTGCATTTAAAAAGTATAAATAGCAGGTATTGTTGATACATTAGTATTGGACATTTTTTTATCAGCTTGATTTTGATTTTAAAATATCTTTACAAAAGTAAATCAACATCATCATACCATCACGCCTGTATTCCCCGAAGGGTTAGGCAGAGGTGTACTAATGTACACCCACATTTCGCCGGTATGTTTAGGTCCCATGTAATAGGGGGCGAGCGTATTGCTATTGACCGGGCACAAATCCAGACTCCGAGCTGCTACTGGGAATTTCATAGAAAAACCCAATAACACTTTGCTCGACCTGGGGATCGAACCCAGGACCTCTAGCGTAGCAGTCGCGATTAAGACTACAAAGCTATATCAATTTCAATTTCAATCATCTATTTACCCTTATTAACCTGCTAATGAGGCAGTCATTGGACTAAACCTGGGCGAAGTGTGTGGGTGTACATTAGTACACCTCTGCCTAATCTTTGGGGGAATACAGGCGTGATGGTATGTTATGTCATGTAAAAAAAATCAATTCATAGGGCTTTAACGTGCCATGCGACTGTCAAATTGCAAATTTTTTTCGTCCATTGTGATATACTTTCGAAAGAAATGGCGCAAGATTACCTGAACGCCCGACAAAGAAATGACGGACGCGCAAAATTTATTTAAATACACCGTACACTAAAATTAGTTTATGATTTAGTAGACATATTTTTTTTTAATTTCTCTGTTGAAATTAGAATAGAAAGACAAAGGTATCGAAATAGGTGGGGTGTCGTCACGCCTAGATTTCGTTATGGGACCTCCCTTGTAGAGAACAGTTTCATACTATAAAATTTTACATACTTAGTGCAGTGATAGCCCGGTGATATAGCCATTGAACTAAGTCTGGAGTTCGATTCCAAATCAAGTACCTACCTCTGACTTTAAAGTCATGTGCGTATTAATAATTAATTATCACGCGCTTAAACGGTAAACTTCGTGAGAAAACTTGCATGCCTGAAAGATTTTCTTGGCGGCGTCTGAAATAGACTAGTGGGCTATAGCATAATCTCTCTCATTCTGAAAGGAGACCCGTGCCCAGCAGTGGGGACAATACAATAGGGATCATTATGATACATTTTTATATAAGCATCTAAGCACATTTATTAGACAGTTGTTGAGAACCATAATTATATGATAGAGAATATAGCTAAGAGGATTTTTTTAATTAGCGCACAAACATTCCGGTACGAAGGAAGTATAGAAGCCAGTAACACCAGTAGTATCATCAAGTAGCGCGTTATCATCTTTGACACACCTGCCTAGTAATTTCACTAGCTACATCTCCCTGCAAATCGGAATACAATAATTTAACATACCATTATGCTGGTATTCCCCGAAGGGTTAGGAAGAGGTGTTACTTAGTTAATGTACTCCAACAGTTCCCATAATAGGAGGCCAGCTTATTGCCATTCACCGGGCACATATCCAAACTCCGAGCTTATACTGAACATTTCATAGAAAAACTCAATATCACTTTGCTCGGCCTGGGAAACGAAGCCAAGGAACTTCTAGCGTACCAGTCGCGGTTTGGACCGCTAGACTAATGAGACAGTAACAATTACAAGTAATGAAAACAATTGCAAGCGGTAAAATATTTGGCAAAGCGCAGGGAAACTCTTTCCGGAGTTGAAGCACCTTTCAAAATGACGTTTAAAAAAAATTGTTGTAGATCTAATAATTATATTCTAAGTTGCAGTTCGGAGCTTGGATTTGTGCCTAAGTATTCGGCAATAGACTTGAAGCATGTCCGCTAATTATGGAGTAACAATGACCTTTCAAATTACCTAATTTCCTGGGTTCGATTAGCAGATCTATGAAATTCTAAGAAAGTATGTAAGTAACTAGCAATCATGTCATGTCAGCCTATTGCCGTCCACTGCTGAACATAGGCCTCCCCCAAAGAGCGCCAACCATCCCGGTCTTGGGCAGCTCGCATCCATCCGCTGCCAGCCACCTTCTTTAAATCGTCGGTCCATCGTGTCGCAGGGCGTCCCACACTACGTTTGCCCAAACGCGGTCTCCACTCTAGCACTTGTCTGCTCCAACGATCATCTGTCCGTCTGCAGACATGGCCGGCCCACATCCACTTCAGCGTGCTTATACTTCGCGCCATGTCGGTGACTTTAGTTCTTTGGCGAATGACTTCGTTACGAATTCTATCCACCAAAGAAACTCCGAGCATTGCTCGCTCCATTTCACGCTGAGCGACCTTGAATTTGTGGACCAGTCCAATGGTGAGTGTCCACGTTTCGGCTCCGTAAGTCATCACGGGTAGGACGCACTGGTTATAGACCCTGGTCTTTAGGGATTGTGGGATCGACGATTCAAAGATATCACGCAGCTTTCCGAATGCCGCCCCGCCCAAGCGTATTCTTCTGGTCACCTCCTTCTCGAAGTTGTGCCGCCCCAGTTGTATAGTTTGGCCAAGATATATGCATATAACTAGCAATGCGGAGCTTGAATTCATACCTAATTAAATAGACTTGCAGCATACTGTAGACCTATGGTTTAGTACACGTCTACCTAATGCCTTAGACGAATACAACCGTAATGGTATGATTGGTTTATAAACATCAATATTATCATCTACCTTTCCCTCGGGTTTCAATATCGTAACATTTCTTTATAGAGTCCGCACAATTCAAGTGTAAAAACCTTTCATTGTTATATTTAAATCTGATTATCCGAATCGATGATTCCTCTATTTAGTATAGGGTTGAATGACCATGTATTACTAGGGTTTATTTACAAAAAAAATAACAAAGGGAGCGACGTTTGTAATGGCTACTGTGTACAAATATCTTGTGACTATTTTTGTGTTGAAACTCTAAAATGTGTGCTCCATATTATTGCAGTTGCGGTAAGAATCGAATAAATAGATACGACAAATTATACTAATATAAGTAATACATAACCTGGCAAGCGGTACAGTTCCTCTTTTAAGCACATAACAATAGATTTTGCATTGTGTCTACAATATGCCGTGCTGAAGTTTGTTTGGACGTGCTAGTCTCTGGTACCTACCGACTACCAGTCGATTTTTTTTTGTATATGATAGCCACATTCTCGAGGAAGGCTATAGATAAGCTATGTAACATCACGCTACGATCCTTAGGATGGACACAAATAGTACCTTAATAACACTATTTTTTTAAGAATGTTATGGCGAAAGCCGTATTGATTACCCTTATGGTACTACTTGGTACTTTTTGTAGTCTCCTCATATTATTGATGTAGTCCATGTCATATCTACTACAGGTAGATGACGTATGATGTGGGTAGGTGGACTTTTTTAACAGTATAAATATATTATGCATTATTATTAGTGCAGTGATAGCCTTGTGATATGATGACCATTCGACTGCCAAGTCAAAGGTCTTGAGTTCGAATCCAAGGCACGCACCTCTGTCTTTTCGAAGGCATGTGCGTATTAATAATTAGGTAATTATCACGCGCTTAAACGCCTGAGAGACTTTCTTGACGGCATGTGAAGTCTGCCAACCCTCATTAGGCTAGCGTGGTGGACTATAGCCTAATCCCTCTCGTTCTGAGAGGGGACCCGTGCCCAGCAGTGGGACAATGTAATAAGTTGATGATGATGATGATGATGATAAATATATCATAAAAAATATATGTGCTTTTATGATTGCTAAAAACTTAATGTTACTACCTAGTTATATTTATATAACATTAATTTAAGTGATTGTATTATTGGTGTGCTTATGCTAGAATAAATAAATAAACCTTTTTTAATACCCCTGTGGTAGCAAATCAAACGGCCAAGCCTGAAGCCATGTGGAAGAAATACCTTTACAATAAGCTCAAATCAATGGTTCCATTTCAAATTCAATTATTTTTCTAACAGAAATATTATGTTAAATATATAAACAAAAAAATACAAATACATAAGTCAGTAACACATAATATAATCGCTTGGTTCGCGTGTCGCCTGGCCGGCGGGTAGGCACATAATTGTATATAATCTCAATGTATCGGGGATAATATGATTTGCGTCTGCGCGGCCGTAATGACAGGCCGGCGTAGCACGCATGCGCGTGACACACGGGGTCATTTTATAAATTTCAAATTCAATAAAAAATTATCGACGTTCACCAGTGGACGGCAATAGGCTTATATGATTATCAGCCTATCGCCGTCCACTGTTGAACGTAGGCCTCCCTCAAAGAGCGCCAGCCATCCCGGTCTTGGGCAGCTAATTAAAGGTAATTACAGGTAATTCCACATTCTAGATTATACGGAGATTTTTCAAAACATTTCCTGCTAGATACCTAGTAAATACGAAATGAGACACATAGGTGCCTAATGGTCTAAAACCCCAAAAAGTTTGGACAATTTTGAATAATATTACCTATAAAAACTATAGCCCCGTGTGTATCAACACTTGTCAGAGACGTAAAAACAATCGCGTTTCCTCCCGCAGACGTGATTGAAGTTGTCTATTTAGGTACCGTCAGCATAACAAGCTTTAAAACTCTATAATACTAATTTTTTTTTATATAGTTTATTCATGAAAAGATACATGCATTTTAAACTTACACTAAGCATCGCCAAACTGTGCAACAGTTTGTTGGCGATATTGACGCTCTTTTTTTTTAATACACTACACAATTATTGAAAATAGGTAACAATACCATATATTATATATATATACCATGTTATCTTTTATTATACATAATCATAAGAGTATATTTTTCAGTCTTTTCTTTAATGTTACATAATAATTTCTTACAAGCGATGTCACATATTTACCTTTCTCAACCTGCCTGGTACGATACTTATGAGTTATAGGTTCCTTGTATTTATTTATTTTATATTATTCCAGTGCAATAAGGTATTCTACTTTTGCATGCACAGGTAGTGTTTTACATATCTTAAATAATTGCTCATAATTAGGCTTACATTGTACTTTTACTTGAAGTTAGGTACTAATATAGTAGTAGTGGTATAGTAATTGAAGTTCTAAAAAATCAAGAGAGAGAGAGAGAGAGATTAAAGATATATATAGAGAGAGATATACTTACGTATTAGAACTCCGTTCTGAATTTGTCTCACCACACTGTCAAATGTTTTGCTTCGAAGCAAATTTAAATTTGAAATGTAGTGTTACGTTAGTTTGAAGAGTAATGTACTTAGCTAGTGAAATTACCGAGCAAATAACTGAGGTTTCAAGATGAAACCGCGAGAGAAAAATACCACTGTATACATGTTTCTATATTCTATATACATAATAGGAGACAAGCCTATTGCCATTTATCGGGCATAAATCCGAACTCAGAGCTGCTTTTGAGAAATTTAATGTTAATTACCCTTTGCTCGAGTAGGGATTATAGGCTCGCCCGCTGTTATATGGGACCTAAACATACCGGTGAAATGTGGATGTAATTAGTACACCTCTGCCTAACCCATTGGGGAAATCAGGCTCGATGGTATGTTTTTTATGACTCTGTTCGAACAGGGAATCGAATCCAGGACCACACGCTCAGTACCTGTACTTGTAACCACTAGACCAGTGAGGCTACGACTTTCTGATTTAAGCCTTTTATTTGCCGACCGTACATAAGGCCCATGGCGCCGTTGCTTTCAACGGAGGAGTATAGCTGTCCCACTCACACATCCGCCATCTCTTTCTAACGCAATGACATCAACTCTCACTTTTTAGACCTTGGAAACTGAAGCTTTCTTTTTTGCTTAGAATACAAACTAATCTTATTGTATTTCACATCTGTAGCCCTCTGTTCCAAATTGTACTTACCTCCAAAGAATTGAGTAAGTAGAATAATTGTATTGTATTCCCACTGTTAGGATACAGGCCTCCTCTAGGTGAGAGGAGCTCATATTGCTATTAACCGGGCACAAATCCAGACTTCAACACAATAACACTTTGCTCGACCTGGGAATCGAACTCAGGTCCTCTAGCGTAACAGTCGCGCTTAGGACCACTAGACTAATGAGGCAGTTTTAAACGAGTGTCGGAACAATATCAATTTAGATTTACACATCAATAAAACACATTAAAAAATACATAGGTATCATTCACTACACAAATACCGCCCTGGTTCTGAGTACCGCTTTATGACTCAGAGGGCCGCGGTTCGATTCCCGGAAGATGCACCTTCAGGCCGATAGCGGTAAAAACAGTTTATTTTAAATTTTATGCTATTGTGGTTTAGTATTGGTATAGCATGGAATGGAGTTAAATGGTTCAAGATTCGATGATCCACCAATATTATCTATACCTACTCTGCGAAAATAACATTGTTTGTTACATTATATATCTATTATTATACCTTAGAGATAATATAATTATTTTAGTCTACATTTAATTTCTCTGTACCTATATTTGGAGTGCAAGGTTGCCTGGCAGAAAATGCCTAATGGCATTAAGACCGCCTTTGTACCAACGGTGCCTAAAGTATTTAAGTATAAATAAATAAGATACACTACCTGACAAAGCGACGAACATGAACCTAGTGCCATTACCCAAACACAATCCGAAAACTCCGAGATACTACTGTAAACTTCAAAGAAGAATACGAGTACCTATATACGATAAAACTGATCACACACACTAAATATTGTATGGACTATTTCTCAATAAATGTGATTTGATTGTACCATATTCTAGCAAATAAATTATTTGATTGATCGTTTTTCTTTCTTTCTTTCGTCTATCTGGGAATAGAACTCAAGTTAAAACATGAGACCAAAGATAACATCATCAATCTATTCACTATCCCACTGATGGGCAAGGTGTCCTTTTTCAATAGGTACTGCAGTTTCCTATCTGTTTTCCTTGCCTGAACACAGACCCTGAAATCACACAATTATTCATTGACGTCACTTTCCCCTTTTTTTATGATTTATCGTTATTATTGCATTTAAATAAAAACGAAAGATCATAAAAAATCACTTCCTCTTAAAAATCTCAGTCAGGTTTAATGTAATGTAAGTTAGAGCTAACAAATTACATTAGAGTTCATGTGAGCGATGCGCCCGCGCCGCCTGTGATGACTGGCGCTTCCATGCAGGCGCCGTACAGTGCCGGACAGAATTAGAGATAATTTAAGTGGCAACATAATGTGTAAATTTTTTTCTTTTTTTAATTTGCTTTATTCTGAGAAAATTAGATAGATATCTCACTTTTTTTTTGCATCTAACTCTATTCTATCTCATTTTTACTTACCTGTCGCCTCTGTTCACTTGTTCTATTCTGGGGGACCTGGGTGATATCATTCCAAAGTGACACCAAATATTATATTGAGTTATTTCACCGGGGTGATATCACCTTTTTTGTTGTACGGAAATTGCTCATGGATTGTCTGTCACCTGGGGAGGCGGCAGGGTATGTGGGAACTCGTACCGACTAAAACTGCACTTGCCCTATAGTAACGGCCACGGGATTCGTGACATTCGCCACAACCATAACAGGCTTGGGTAATATCAACTAGGTGAAATGAGATTGAGGTCAAATGAACACACTAAAAAGTCGAATTTATTGAATTGATATCGCCTGGGACAAGTGGAAAAAATACATGTTACAAGGAAAGTTTTTGTTACATATCTTATAGTATATAAGTGTAATATTTACTAAGCCGTCTGTCTATCTATCAGTTTAGTGCGATAACTGATAAATTTGAAAAATACAAAAGTGTTTACAAGCGTACCAATAATTTTGCTCGCCACTGTAACAGTGACTCAGCAATAATAACACTTCAAACTGATATTCATTTTGACTTCTGTTATCCAACAAGAAAACGCCTTTACAACTTGAACAATTAAGTTCAAAATCCTTTACAAAACCAATTAAATATATTTTACCGACCATATTTAATTAGTGATTTAGTTCACATCTTCATCCCAGCTACCTGGTAGGTGTTTATTTTTTAAAGGATTTCCATAATGGATATTAAGTAGTGAATATACGATGACAGGAGTGCCTGGTTGCAAGATGATTAGACATGAACCAACTTTATTTGGCCAGCGGTTGAAAAGACTACTACCTTTTGTGTTGAGACATTTTGTTTTTAAATTCGATTCTCATTAAAGTCTTGCACTTTAATGAGAATCGAATTTAAAGACAAAATGAATAAAATATGTATTTTAAATAAAATTGGGGATTTCTTAACCACTGCTCCCAAAAATGGTGCAGGAAAAAAACGTGAGGAAACCGGCATCACCTAGAACCAAAAATTCTAAGACTTGTGATGACAATGATTATAAAAGGAATAGTTGCCCACTGTTACCCACTCCCTTTCTCCCTCCACCTTTCTTCTGAGCATAATAATTAACATAGCATAACATACCATCACGCCTGTATTCCCCGAAGCGTTAGGCAGAGGTGTACTAATGTAAGAACACCCCGGTATTTTTAGGTCCTATGTAATAGGGGGCTAGCCTATTGCCATTAACCGGTCACAAATCCAGACTCCGAGCTGCTATTGGGAATTTCATGGAAAACCCCAAATTATACTGCTCGACCTGGGGATCGAACCCAAGACCTCTAGCGTAGCAGTCGCGAATGGAACCACTAGACTTATGAGGCAGTCAATACAAATAATAATACAATAATTAATTTGAATATAATGTCCAACGTATTTATTGATGTTCAATCTGTGCTTTGATTTCACGTCCATAATCCTAATTCCAATAAGACACATCGTAGAAAGGAGCTTTTGTCGCATATCTCTAGAACCATTCAGTCATATTAAGGTTGGACTATTCTTCAGCTAGGAACCTGCAAGATGATACTAATCATAATACAAAATGATATCCAAGAGTAACCCAAATACAAACAAATCTTGGTAAAAAAGCAGTTTTTCACACACAAGTAAAAACAATGAGTAATCAATCATTTTAAAAGTATGGCGGCTACTAAAAGTGTTATCTATGATTTATCGTATGCTCACGAAGCCAAAGGCTGTATCATAAAATGTTTGTGCTTGTATTTGTACTTATTTCCGAAAAAAATAAGCTTGAATTTTCAATAGGTAGCTGATCAATGAAAAATGGGGGAAAAGGCGCCATTTTGAATTGAAAATTGACGCTTTTTTGTATGTATGTAAACAACAATATTTTCTTGAATCAATAATTCATTCATTCGTTTAACAAAAATAAAATATTTTCTCTCATTCAGTTTTTTTTTTTTTCAAATATATTCTTATTTTTCTATTTCGATAATGCTATGGTACTTACATGAAAAACTACATGCATTAGGCTGTTTACATGCCATAGAGATGATTTATTAAATATTAACTTGCTTTCACACGCAATAAAACATAAAGAAATGAGTCTCAGAACGGAAGAGGCAAAGATTAATTACTTTTTAATTCGCCATTTTGGTTGCGTCATGCTTTGCGCGGGAACGCATGGTGAGGCGTCTGTTGTTTTTTTTATGGTGAACGTTGTTTGATGAGCAAAGGTCGTGTGCAGACAATGCCAATGCCATAGTTTTTTAACCGTGGAGGTCTTGGAAAAAGGTCATATCTTTTTGCCATGGGTGTCATATACATAACGGGTAGTAGGTAATGACAAGTGTTTTCTCTTACCAAGAAAAATATTTAGACTAAGTACCTACTTATTTTGATCTTGATTAGGTACTATATTAACTGCCTGTGTAATTTGTTTATACGAGTATTATATTCTCTACAGCTCAGATCAAATAAAAAGTAAAGATGGAACTTTGCGAACAAAGAAGTGAGGCCGCACGGTGGGCTGAAAATCGGCTTTCATAGACATAGCGATTTCAATTTGCAAGTGCCGGATTTTTTGCCGGATATCGCTTCTATTAGTTATTACTATATTCAAAAATGACACCAGAGTTAATTCTGCACAAAAACGAAGGAATTATAATTTTTTTAAGAAAAATTTGTATGGAGCTGGTATTAAAAAGTTAATTATCTCGTAAACAGCAAGGAAAACCGTAATATCCTTACAGGTGGTTATAGTACTAATTATTTATGATTTTTTGACATATGTCATATAACGGTTATCGCTGCTAATTTTTTTTTAAAAATCGTCAAAATATTTTTATTTATTTTTACATATGAAACGGTTCCTTTTAGTGACTTAATTAAGAACATTGTTAATTATGAAGAATGTTATTGATCCAAATATTAAAAATATATAAAACAAGAAAAATATTTTAAAAAATAGCAAAAATAGAAAAAAAAATTCAAATATTATACATTTTCCTTATCACTGTCGTTCTCGGACTCCAATTCTGAGTCAGAATCCAGATTGGATATATCTAAAAACTCGAACTCACTTTCCTGAAACTGAATTTTTGCGAGAGTTTCAGCAAAAAAGCTCTGCTTTCTCTTGGCATCTCACTTAGGCCTTTGTGCACTTAGGAAAGGATCCGAAGAAACAACAAGCATATTTAAGATATCTTGATTAGAATCTTGCCTGCTTCTTTTCCGCGAATGATATTCTCGGAACCTCCTAAAATCTCTGTTTCGAGACTCTGAGGCTTCTTCCAAGAGAGTCCGAAATTGCACTATATAAGTTTTCTCGATTATATCAGCCTCGTGTATTAATAATTTATGTACGGTTGACGACATGTAGTACCAGTCATACAATTCCACATACTTTTCTGCTGTTTTGCGGGCAAAATCATTAAATTTTATTCTCGCCTATCAATCTCGATCTTCTCGCCAAATGTTATCGCTTGCAAATATTTTAGTAAGATCTTCGTCCAACCCAGTAATAGCTGCAGTTTTATTGGGATACTCGAAAAACTTTCTAGCGGTATTCACGCCATTGGTAGTTCCCGAGCCTTGTTTCACAACATCAATCAACAGATTGAGCTGAACTTGAATTTATTTTGAATACATTTTTTATTTCATTACTTCTCGCTGCTCACCGTTTGAAGTCGAGCCTATACGCAATATGTAACAGACATTCCATACAATTTATACGTGCGTGTAGGGATGATAAGCCAAATTTGTATACGTCAGCACACACAGTCTTTGATGTTACAACATCTAAGCGGTTCATTTCCGTAGGTTTTGCTAAGCACAGGTAGCACGATGGATTTGATCTGGCCTCAGAAAGGTCGATCACTGTCATAATTAGTTGATGAGTCACCATGTTATTATTATGTACTGCACTCTGTGGGGATAAAGGCCCGAATTTCATCATCCATTTGTTTTTTGAGACCGATGACAACTGCTTCGCTCTCCTTTACAAAAGTTAACTGAACTGGGCGTCAATACAAAGCTGAGCATGGTTTTCGGTTCATACAGTATTATATCCATCTGTCAGTTTTAGTGGCACCAAGGAGGTCATGAAAATGCTTGCATCATCTTGCTCACCCTCCATTTTCTGCTTGTATCGGCTTTGGTTGGAAGCACCATCAAATCCCCACTTGGATATACGCTTTAGCTGCTTATTTTGCACATCGGCATTGTCAGAAAGACTTTGAAGAATCCTCGTCACCGTGATGTCAAGTAAAGCTTGAAGTGTAATCCTAGCCGAGGAATCCGTAACTGACACTGAATGCTTTGGAGGGTAGCAATCAAGCTTACTTTGTTGCACTTTATAGTAGGATGGGTAAATATCCATAGCACCTTCCCGAATGGCAGCCTCTCGCAAAGTAATATATTGCCACTTTGACAGTTTTAGTGAAAGGAGCAATCCAGCGCTTTCTCTGCTGTAAATATGACTGTTTTTACTGATGTCTTAAGCGTTTCTTTAATTTTAATAACTGCTTCAGGCTTTTTCAACGTGTATTCGATCACAGATGCCATATCCTCATGCCCTTCTTTTAAACGCGCTGTAGCTGCATATGCCAATTCACTGGAGTCTTCGCCTGTATGATCATCAGATCTTCTCTTTTTCTGTTTACTTCCCAAATCTTTGAATGGTTTTCGAGAGCAAAAAAATTGTGTAAGCAGTTGCACAGATGTGATCAATCTAAATTATTAATTAAAATTTTAGCCCTTTTATTGCAAAACGTCGATAATTAGTTAACTACCCTCATTAGAGTTTTGAAAGATGAGCTAATAAAAAAATATAATCGTCAAAAAAAAACTTAGAACTCTTAACACAACTAATCAACAAATTAGCTTACTTATCAGAAATCATTTAATCACCTTTTCAGACTTCAGACAGTTACAAACAATACCACTTACTTGGTACCAAAATACCAAATAAAAATATGTTTTTACAAATTTTAAAACTCATTTTGTATTGATACATAGGTATCTAGCTCAAACATAGTTGTGTAAGTGTGGATGTACGCTAAACCTCTGACTAATCCTTCGGGAATATAAGGATGATGCTATTTTATGTTACGTGTTATTAAAAGTCTATGTTCCTCAACTTAAACACTAAAGGAACCGTTTCTTATGTAAAAATAAATAAAAATATTTTGACGATTTTTAAAAAAAAATTAGCAGCGATAACCGTTATATGACATATGTCAAAAAATCATAAATAATTAGTACTATAACCACCTGTAAGGATATTACGGTTTTCCTTGCTGTTTACGAGATAATTAACTTTTTAATACCAGCTCCATACAAATTTTTCTTAAAAAAATTATAATTCCTTCGTTTTTGTGCAGAATTAACTCTGGTGTCATTTTTGAATATAGTAATAACTAATAGAAGCGATATCCGGCAAAAAATCCGGCACTTGCAAATTGAAATCGCTATGTCTATGAAAGCCGATTTTCAGCCCACCGTGGGCCGGCTAAAACTACGCCATGCCGTCTACAGCATACAATTACACGCACACACGTAAAATAAAGTTCCATCGCAACTTTTTATTTGATCTGAGCTCTACAGATCATAAATAAGCTTTTGTTAATGTCAGCGTCTTGCGCTGAAATCTATGCAATATGAACTAGCTGATGCGTCAAAAAGAACTCGCTTCACTGTTCAAACATCCAAGAAGTACTTACTTACTACTTATTTTAAAATAGAACTAGTCCTCAGGCAGCTATATAAAATACTATCAAGCCTAAAGTAGGTATATTCTCCGAAAGGTAAGGCAGACGTGTTAATGTGCCCTCCGTGCCTCGAAAACACGTAAAGTTAAAAAACTAAGTAGGTATCAATAAATAAATGTATCACAAAACAACGAAATTAATTCAGCAAAGTATTATTATTGACATTTGTAATCACACAAACAATTCCATCACTACAATAAGAATCGATCGAATAAAACAAATTCATTTTTTATCTGTCGCTCATTGTCCATTGTTTGGCGCGAACGCCATTTTTCCTAACATTGTAATTAAAGCAACAATTATTAACAGGAAATGTTGGATTTTGTTTTTCTTTTCGATGACGGTAAAAGTGTTTTTTATTGTCTACGATAATCTGATGATTTGTCGGGTTTAATTAGAAAAAATGTGTAATCAGTTAAGTACGTGTATCTACCGTTGAAGAACAGCGTGAGTTTTTGGAGTCACATGCGAATGTAAATTAATTAAGTTTATTGGTAATAATATTAAGACACTCAAAAATACTTATGTAGGTACGTTATTTCTGCATAAACGCTGAAAGAAAACAAATAGTGAGTATACTTGTACATACCTATCTAATTGCAGATTCACCTACTTTGTTTTGTAAGCGTAGGTAGGTACCTACTATAGGTTTCGATATACACCTTAAAATTAAACATTTCATCTCTTAATCTGCCATGAATGACGTAGATTTATACAAATAGGTATGACAATATGGACAATGGATAAATATCCAAAAGAAAATTCAAATGCAACTATACCAAGAACGTTATTTGCAAACCAAAAATCTATCAAATCAACTAAAATTAGTTCGGCCACTTAATTAAATTATTGGAACTTAGCTTTTACCGCGCCAACGCCTTTGCCGCGGGGCGTCTCGAAAAAAAGAAAATAGAAAAAAAGTAAAAAGTCCAAAGCGGAAAGGTTTGGCGCCACTGACACTTCGGCGTTGCTGGCTGACACGCCTACGGCGCCGGCGCAGATCGAGTGTGTTAGATGTTGTACCTATGGTTAGTTTAAATAGATCAAACAAGTTCTAATAACGATACCTAAGCTGTGAAGCTAAGAGCTTCATACTGGTTTCTAACACTTACGCGAATATTAGACATTGAAATAAAACTACTTTTTACGGATTATATCGCGTTATATTGATATTTTTAAATTCCCGACGTTTCGGATCCTTTCAGCATCCATGGTCACGGGTGGACTGAGGTGTTGGTCGTCCTAATGTCAAAATTATCAACAGCTACCCTACATTTTGTTGATTACTATTTATGCCGGTCACGCAGAATGAGCTCACCGTATCCTTAGGTCTCGCAGTCTTGTGCTTGGATTTAATGGAATCTATGATGGGGTTCCAAGCAGATGGTAAGACCCAGCCATCTTCTCTATTGAAATTTGGATGTTTTTTTAATTTAAATTGCCTCATCCTAGGTAGGAATCGGTTTTCTTTTGCAAGGACTTGTGGTTTATCAAATCTGATGTAGTGCTGGGCCTTGTCAAGTGTATGTTCACAAACTGCTGATTTCCCGGAATGCCGAAACGTCGGGAATTTAAAAATATCAATATAACGCAATAAAATCCGTAAAAAGTACTTAGTTTTATTTCAATGTCTAAGAGCTTCATTTTAAAGTATTTAACCGAAGCTGTTTGCGATGTTGCACAAAATTGTGCCTAGAGAGTTGCCTGTGGCTTTGTTTGCATAGAATCTGGCTATACTGTGGGATAATAAATAGCCTTTGTTAATCGAGAATAACGTAGCTTTCTAATGGTGAAAGATTTATAAAAATCGGTTCAGTAGTAGTAGACTGCCTCGTTAGTCTAGTGGTCCCAATCGCGACTGCTACGCTAGGGGTCTCTCGATCTCGATCCCCAAGTCGAGCAAAGTGTTATTGGGTTTTTCTATGAAATTCTCAGTAGCAGCTCGGAGTCTGGATTTGTGCCCGGTGAATGGCAATAGGCTCGCCCCCTATTACATGGGACCTAAACATACCGGCGAAATGTGGGTGTACTTTAAGTACACCTCTGCCTAACCCTTCGGGGAATACAGGCGTGATGGTATGTTATGGTTCAGTAGTTTCAGAGGTTATTGATTACAAACAAACAAATCTTTCGTTTTTATAATATTAAAGTAGGTACCTACTTACCTATAGAGATACATGTACTTAATAATAAGTAAGTATATTAACTGCGTGCACATTGTTAGTAAATGCGTATCGTACATTACTAGTAATCTTGTTAACCCCTCGTACTAAGCTAAATATGCTTGTGTTACGATTTAAGATTACGGTTCACGTCGGTAGTGCAATGGATGGGTTTCGAACCGGCAACCACATGATCGCAAGTCCGACGCCCTAGCCATTAGGCTTCCGCCGCTTTCATTTCTTTAATAAATAGTGCGAAAACGTTAACAATGGAAGGTCCGTTTATACTGGTTTTGTATAGCTTGATGTATAGCCGTGTGTACATAAATTATCAAAGTATTTTGAGCACTAGCATGCCTCTTATGAAATTTGACCCATCGCTACTGGTTACTATACCCCAAGCCATAAGTAGACATGGCTACAAGTCAAGTTATAAATAACATAACATACCATCACGCCTGTATTCCCCGAAGGGTAAGGCAGAGGTGTACTAATGAACACCCACATTTCGCCAGTATGTTTAGGTCCCATGTAACAGGGGGTGAGCCTATTGCCATTAACCGGACACAAATCCAGACTCCGAGCTGCTACTGGGAATTTCATAGAAAAACCCAATAACACTTCTCGGGATCGAACCCAGGACCTCTAGCGTAGCAGTGGCGCTTAAGACCACTAGACTAATGAGGCAGTCAAGTTATAAATTTCCAGTATAAACTAACCTAGCATTGTATGGGTTTTCCTGGTCTGTTGAAATCTGTTGAAACTGGCAATTTATAGGCCGTACGTAGCTATAAACCTACTTAGTAAAAAAAAAACTAATACCAAAAATATAAGCAATAAGCATCCTTCTTTTAACAGTCATCCAGACTTCAAAACTCTAAACCGGCCCACAATTAACCCCTGGAATACGTAAACCAGACTAATGCCTGTAATTATAAGCTGTTTTTATTATGATAGAGATAAAAAATCTCTTTAAAAGCACGCGCCGCTTGCCCGGCGGCTTCGTCCTAATAGCGCAGGGTGGCGCCACTGTTGCACCATTTAAAAATTAGTAATTTTGTTTATTGGTCATACTAACCTACCAGTGAGAATAAGTAGCTTGTGTGCGCGTTGCCATAAAATTGTTAAAAGTGAATGCATTGGCCAAGCTAAGGACCAAGTCAGAGCTGACCTGCCTCCAGAAGTCCAGATTGATTAAATTCAGTACCCACAGCTACATCATTCGTCGTCCAGTCTAAGCAAGAAGCGATGATGTTTTTTTTATGGGATAACTCGGCAAACGAGCAGGTGAGCCTCCTGATGGTAAGTAGTCATCGACGCCCATGAACATCTGCAATACCAAAGGAGTTGCAGATAGATGGAAAAGGGAGGGGAAGGAGAAAAGGAGAAGTAAGGGAGAAGACTGAGGGAGGAATTGGGCCTCCGGCGCTCCACACTCACCGTACGAAACGCAAGTATGCATAGATACTGCTACTTGACGTCGATATTCAGCGGGAGGCAGTACTTACCCGGTCGTGCGGACCCATTCATGCTGGCATGTAGACATGCAAGCGTTATACTACTATCTTCTACTAAAAGAATTTTACACGAAGTCGAAGTGACTGCCATCAGACCTCCGCAACCTAATTTATGGACAATAATTGTTTTTACATATATAAGGTTCTGTTTGTCAGGCTTTTTAGGCTTGTGACTACTTACTTCATAATTATAATAATAATTTCTCAACATTCATCATTGCTAGCCTAGTGATAATGACTGTTGAGCAGTCAAGTCAAAAGCTTTGCATTCGAATCCAAGGGTCGCACCTCTGACTGTTCAAAGTCTTAACTTAAATATTAATAGTTAATTTATAAACATACCTGCATGCCTGGGAGATTTTCTTGACGTCATCTGAAGTCTGTCATTCTGCATGAGTCCAGTAAGTCTAAAGAGAGTATCTCTTTCATTCTGAGAGGACACCCGTGCCCAGCACTGGGACAATTGAACACTCAACAATCAACGGCGCAATTGACGTAAGTAGTGGCAGAATAGTCAATATTGTAGATACTTCCAAGACACTAATAAATAGAAATAGCTCTGCTTGTCTGTTTTTCTATGGAATTCTCAGTAACAGCTCGGAGTTTGGATATGTGCCCGATGAATGGCAATAGGCTCGCCCCCTATTACATAGGACTTAAGCAGCTATAGGTGAGCTATAGGTGCCTACATTAAGATCTCTGTCTCGATCGACTGCTTTTGACTGTTCGTATATTCCGGACATTTGCATGGATAAGTACCTAAGTATATTGTTTTTTTGTAAATCCCCGGTAGATTTTTAAAAACATTTTCGCATACGGAGTTGATGATGAAGATTGCGTACAAATCACATGTTTAAATTTTTTTACTTCCCACTTAGCCATTGAGGGTAGCAAAATAGGGATATTCTGCAATACGAACTTATTTTTTGCTCCAAACTTTCTTTAATTTCTCTTGACCTACGTCTATTTGATAGCACTTTGTGTTACCGACGTCACAGGTAAATTTCTGAATGATTTTTTTTTCTAAAAGCCCTTCCCGCCGAACAGGCGCACGCGATCGGTCGGGCGCCATCTTCGTTTTTTTTTTCAACCGCAGTTGCGTTCGGATACGGCCTCAGGCGAAAAACAGTCACTCAAAAGTCACGCGTTCGTAAATAAAAAGTAAAAAAGGGTCTTGAATGATACAGTTTTTTCGGTAAATTAGAGATTTGGATGTGGAATAGTTTTTTAAGAAATTGCGTGCCCGACTTTTGGTAATGATACGTCTGCGTTCGAGGTGATTTTTGAGTTGGAATAAGCGGTTTTTAGATTTTTTTTCTTTGTCTTATTGTTTCAGTTCGGTTTACCTACGTGGCGTGAGTTTGAATTCAATTATGTTCGGTGTTACTAACCATTATTGTGTTTATGCGGTAAAGGAACATGTTTGTGGATCTATTTTGATTTTGCGGAAATTACTATAATTATGTATCTAGTTTTTCTTCCTAATTACTTAGGCTAAGGTATAAAGCATAGGAAAACATACCTACTAATCACCTGCCAGCCATACTTACCCTAGGGCCAGTCCAAAGCTGATTAGGTAATCTCCAAAGTAACCTTTGTTTTCCTCCCATAAGGCTAGAATACGCGGGCCTTGCGTATTTAAAAGACGGCCCTTATTTGTAGGTAGGATAGGGGACCTGGGTAGCCAAGGGTACGTAAATAGTTCATAAATATTTAAACAGGAATGAAACAGAAAAAAATTCTAAAAATGGTTCTATTCCGGTCCGTTCCGACCTTGACGTAGCTTTCCTATAAGTAATCCACTTATTATTTACCACTATTTTTATTATATATTTTTTTGTAAGTTGATAGCATAGCAACCAAGATTAGATACGAATAGTACCTAATAATAATTCGATCATTACAGTCATGTGTGAAAATTTTATAGTTTCAGCCTCAGAACAATACCTAAAGTCTGAGGTACCAGTGCAGTTCAATACAGTTATGTCATGAAGTTACCTACGTTAACGTCATAGGTATCCATTAAAATAGCAAATAAATAAATGCCTTATACTTTTAAGATAGCAACAAGTGGAAGGTACTTACCACAAAACATCTGAATAAAAAAACATCAGGCGCCACGCAATCATTGTAATGTTTTAAAATTCTCAGTTATTTTATTCCGTAAGTCTATCTTAAGAATAATAATTATAGTTATTATTTTTGATTATTTTTCTATTTTATTTATGTTAACTTTTAAACTTCACTTTTAGCAATAGATAATTTTGTAGGATGTGGTAGTAAAATTTTATTTTGCTATTTTGCATCATTTAGGTTTCCTTACTATACCTACTATTTCTATAATTATTCATTGAAAAATTGGAATTAATTCCTTACCAATCCATGCTAATATTTAGCGAAATTTAAAAACTGGACCGTTCATTGTGACAAATCTGTCAAACTTATATCCAATTGTCGTTACTGTCAACTGTCAATTTGAAAATAAGTGCACTTTTTCACCAAAACAAGTTGTTGGACTTTGTGTCGGTTCTGTGCCGGTGATTTAAATAATTGTTAATACGATGGCTGCCCGCAATATCTTGAAACTAGGAGCCCTAGAAGCTCAAAAAACAGCCTTTTTACTGTGCGACATCCAAGAAACCTTCCGACCCCACATAAAGTATTTCAGTGAAGTGGTCAAAGTTGCGAATAAAATGGTAAGTGTAATAAATTATTGTTACGTAATTATCTTGTTGTTATCCGTATATAATCTCCTCTTAGGACTTCGAGCTAGATTCGATAAGATTTCGACGAGATGTGTTTTCGTATCAGTGAAGAAATTGACCTTCAAGTGTAAACATATCGGTAACTTGGACACACCCATTTTAATAATTCATGTTTTAGGTAATACCGTACACTTAAACCTGTCAATTTGTATGTGTTCTGCTTTATGCTTAAATTATGGGTCAGAGTCGCCTTACAATCGACAACTGAACAGGTGCAAAATTAAAAATGATCAAATATTGGACATGTAAATAAAACTATAATTTATCTCACAACCGTGTGTGTGCAATATCCATGTTCCAATCTTTTGGAACACGGTTTCACCACACTGTTTTTGATCATCGAGTCGATTCACTAAAGAGTTACACACACTTAGTTTGTGCCTTTCCCTGCGGGAAAATAGCATGACTGTTTGTGTGTATGTAAACCTGGTAATTTTAATAAACTTATCAACAGTCTGTCCTATTTGTGAGAAAAGGTAATAATATTTTTCTGTATACAGGGTGGATCCCTTCCACCCTGTATACAGAAAAATATTCAATTTATCAACACACATCCGCTTACCACAAATTCAGTACATGTTTCTGGGCCCCCTGGACCCACCTACACGGTCAAAATGTATGGAACAGCTGATTTTATTTTCATAACCAATGAAAAATATCTACACAAGGGGGTCCAGAAGCATGCACTGAATTCGTTGGTAAGCGGATGTGCGTCAATGTCCCTTCCACCCTCTATTGGTCATCATTATAAATATTATATTCGCTGAGTTTGTTTTAGTATTTTTTCTCTCAGATAGAAAATGCAAAAAAGAAATCTTAGACTAAAAAGTGTCTAAAGATCTATTTAAAGAAATAAATATCATTAATATAATGTTTGTATGAAGAATATGCTAAAGTAGTTTTATTTCAAAAACAATTTCAGATGGAAGCAGCAAAGCATTTCAAGATACCAGTCTATGTATCTGAACAGTACCCTAAAGGTCTTGGTCACACAACCAACGATATTAATGTCAATGATGCAGCCATGGTGTACGAGAAGACCCGCTTCTCAATGTACACCCCTGAGTTACAGCAAAGACTGAAGAAAGATGTGCCCGAACTTTGTTCTGTAGTGCTGTTTGGAATTGAGGTACGGTACCTATAATTTTACCTACTAGTTTAGTTATGAAAACAGAAGCATAGAAAACAGGCAAGGTAAGATGATTGGCCACTTGACAGAACCAAGATAACTTCTTAAAGTCAATTTCATACAGTAAAAGCTGAAGAAAAACGAGGAAGGGGAAAACCTAGAAGTTTTATTGAACAAGTAAAGGAAAAATAGGAGTAGTGGTATCAAGAGGTCAAACAGAAGGCAGAGAATTCTTCTCTCACTTAGTCCTGTCCTTGCTTGTCCTTTTCTCGCTCTACAAATCATCTGACAACTCCTTTGGTGTTGCAGATGTCCACGGGCGGCGACTTCTTACCATCAGGTAGCGTCTTGATCATTTGCAGAGTTATTCCATAAAAAAAAGGGAATAGAGAACAGTGGTGATTGCTCCACCGACAACAGCTGTGCTCTTAAATGGGATACAGAGATTTATTAAACACACTTGTACACCCATACCTGCCTCATGAAACCAAAACCATAGATTTGGCAGTATATATATTACGGGACTTAAAGGGTCAACAATATACTTACCCGCTTAGCTAACGGTATTTTTTTCATTTCCAGGCCCATGTATGCATAGAACAGACAGTAATAGACCTACTGAATGAAGATATAGTGGTGCATATATTAGCTGATGGAGTGTCCTCCAGGTCTCTAATGGACAGGGGACTTGCTTTGCAGGTTAGTACATATTTTATTGATTTATCACACCACTAGCTTTCCGCCCGCGCAGATTATACGTTTCTTTTTTTCACGGGATAACATATAGCCTATGTCACTCAGGAATAATGTAGCTTTCTATTGGTGAAAGAATTTTTAAAATCTGTTCAGTAGAACCAGAGATTACCCCCTACAATGTCACCAATTTACAAACTTTACCTCTTTGAAATATTAGTATAGATAAGACATGCTCATATCCACCATGTTATCGTAAAGCCATTATCCATCATCAGGTATCAGTATCAGGTATCAGTCCATTGCTGCACGTAGGCCTCCCCTAGTGTGTGCCATTTCACCCTGTCCTCCGCTTTTCGCATTCAGCTTCTGGCATTATCCATGGATATGCCAGATTTTGGGTTTCCATCTGTCCAAATTTCCCTGGACGTTTCCTAGTTTAGTGTGGATTGTCCAAGCAGGGTTTCATTTGAATTCTGGTGCTAAATGTTTTTAAGTGCCTGCTTGCCGATATACCTATATTGGTAAAAACCATTATTCCATTTTACTGAATAATTAATGCATCATTTTAAAGTTATTAAGTGCCCTTATAACAATATTATCTCAATCATGTTTACAATCTAGTTGCGTTTCATTTAACCCACATACTCTACAAAGCTCTTAGCTTTTGGGGGATTGAGAGAAGTTGCTTTGTCCCTTTCCACAAAACGAAAGTGCATAGAATTTGTATAGCGGACGCACAGTACTAGTAGTAGCATGAATGGGTCGACACGACCGGAGAAGTACTACCCTCGCACAGAATATCAACGTCAAGTATCGTTATGCATACTGTTGCGTTATGGTGAGTGTGGAGCGCTGGAAGTCCAATTTCTCCCTCAGTTCCTTCTCATTTATCCTTCCCGTCCCCTTTCCTTGGCTCGGTAACGCATCTGCAACTTCTTTGGTATTGCAGATGTCCATGGGTGACGATGACTACTTACCATCGGGTAGCTTGCGTTTGCCTGCTCGTTGGCCGAGTAATCCCATAGAAAAAATACTTACGAAATAACAAAAATATTAGTAAACTAGTCTAATAAAGTATTAATAATAATTCCAGCGCATGGAATCACTTGGCTGTTTCATCTCCACTTCAGAGAACGTCCTATTCAAGCTTATGAGGGATAAGCAGCATCCTCAGTTCAAGCACATATCTAAACTTAATAAGGAGCCCACTATAGACACATTGGGTTTTGATGCTAAAATATCCAAACTGTAAATCGACTTACTAACTCATTCACTAACATACCCTTTTCGTTTCAATCATACTGGAAAAGTTTAGTAAAAAATATTATGTCCACGACTCAAGAGTTTTGTGTAAATATAAATAAAGGGTAAATATAAATATTTTGTATAAGTAGTTATTGGACTTGGGTAATGGTCAACAAAAATCTAATTTTACTTGGCATTCAAGCTTCTCCATTAACGTATTGAACAAAACAGATTATAGATTTAAGTCTTATTTTCATATATCAAGGATTTAAAACAATATTGTATTTTATACTTTCCCATGTAAAACTTTTTTAAATAAAACCTTTTTTTCACAAACCTTGTTTCATTTTCAGCGCCTCCAAACTCTGGGTTGTTTTGTGGGAACTTCAGAGAACGTCCTATTCAAGTTGCTGCGAGACAAGAACCATCCGGCTTTTAAACAAATTTCTAAATTAAATTTAACTCCTACCGCCGACGAATTCGGGTCGCGTTCGAAAAGTGACCAATTGTAGAAGAGTTTTGGAAATTGTTGTAAAAATATGGGGGTAAAAATGATTATAAATATTTTTTTTGTGAATATTTAGGGACATATAAGGTACTTATGTTGTTAATTGGGTAGTCAAATCAGGTAAAAAATAATGTAATTATTACTTTTAAGCGGAAATCTGCTTAATCAGCAATATTATCAATCATTCAGTGAGGTGTGTAAGAGTCATTTAAAATAAGTAAGCCCAGTTCGTTTGAAAGAACTGCGCGTCTGAAGTTAACAAAAAATATTATGTAAGTACTAAAATATAGTTTATTTAAAATAATAATCCTTCACTATTACAAATGTAGAGAATTCAACAAAATAATTATAATTTAATCACTTAGGATTTACGACTGATGATCAAAGAATAAAATGTACCTAAGTAATTTGGGATAAATTATGTAAATATTTCATTCACGAGCGTCTAATATCGACGCGGAATGTGCTTAGGCTGGTTGGAAAAATACTTATGTTTTCCGTACGGTTGGACGTCGGCTGTACTTTGGATTTTCTTATCTTTTCCGATAGCGTACTGATACCCGCTCGGCTGAAGCCGATTTCGCGTCGATTGGGATACCATTCACGGTAAAGCTACACCGTTAGGGAAGAATTTTAGATAAAAGATTTAAGTAATATATTGTTTTTAAGGTTCGCCCATTTTTAGCATGTTCGCCCATTTATTTCTGATCGAAAAATAACGCCTACGGACTCGGGTAATAAGGGCCGTAGATAATAAAGAGATTTCGATAGAAAATGACTGATTTTTCTATTCTATCTTCAAGGTTTTTTATATTTTCAACCGTAAGTCGGTTGCGGTGCGAGCATTGAACGGTCGATATCGATAAATTATCGATTTTTGAACGAGTTGGAACCATTCTCGCTCCTTAAGTGTTCATATGGTTTAAATAAGCGCCAAAACGGCACATTTCAGCGACAAGTATAGATACTGGGAGAAAAGAGATAGCTATTATTGCTATTTCTTTTATGTCGATTTTTAACGTATCTATTTCTTTAAGCTATCTTTATAATTAAATTAAATTAATGTAATATTAAATATTCAAAACTGACGGTGTACTTCATCTTATAAAATGCTCGTGAAATATTTAAGAAACTTATATCGAATAATATATTGTATTTGAAATGCAAATTTGGTTTTATTTCAACAGCGACCATTTCAGTTGTTCCTTCGCAGATTGTAACACCTGAAAATAAGAAAAACTAACATAGGTATAGAATACATTACAGTAAAATTATATTGGAAAACGTTGAAAACAGATATTACCATCGAGAGATTGTTTGTAACACATAGAAGGATATTCCTAGTCCGTATGGAGATAAATCATACTAAAAAAATTACGCAGGAATGCAATAAAACTGATTTCCTAGTTTTTTTTTAAGAATTGACTATCGCTATCTTTAAAAGTTCTTTTTCTTATAACATTCACTGCAAAATTAATAGCTTATCCCCCCATATAGGTACGGATGACACGATATGCGTGTCAAGGATTCCTTTGACGTATGGCGGGTGACACGAGAGCAGTGATATAATTGAGTCACTCAGGGGAAGAGTTGCCCTTATCCACAAACTTATAGAAATAGATGTAGATACTAGATGTACCGATCTTTGAAACCATAGTGGCCTAAAATTTAGTTATAAACGTAATCAGAATTTTAGGCCAGTGTGGTTTCAAAGATCGGTACATCTAGTGTGTAAATATCTACACAAGTACACCTGGTGTAGATATTGATATGTCTTACACCCTGCACAGAGTTAAATCCGTCTTGTACAAGGGACTCTCGTACAAATAAATGTTATTATTGTATCCATTACCATTATCATTGTTATATTCATCATTGTTATAGTTAATCATTGTTATTTATACTCATTATAAATCTGCTTATTAAAGCGACAGTACTTTCCTATTACCTTAATGCATGCCGTGGCAGCCTATAATTGAGGCTACACCACATAATCGCGTATATTATTTGAGTTTAAGCTGTAAAATAAATAAATAAATATGTATTGTATCTTTTGTATGAACCATTGGTGTATGCTTTGTTGGTTGTCCTTAAATAAATAAAATAAATCTACCAAACTCTAGTTTCTATAAATTTATGGATTAGGCCACTATTCCCCTGAGTGACTCAATTAGCTTCATGGAAACTTCAGCTAATAGTGTAATAATGTAATAACATAACAGTCAAACTATTGTTATTTCTAAGTGTTTTTTTTTTCTGGTGACACTAGTCGTGTCATCAGCCTTTATGGTTTGTAACACAGAATGTTTTTTTTAGTCGCCACCGACAAAAATAATGTAATGTATAACTGGACGATGATATTTTCATTCGAAAATTCAGTGTATTCACTTCCAGAGCGGCTATCTATCTTTGTACGCGCGGCTGCATATAAAGCTATACAAAACCAGTATAGGCTGGCCTTGAATTGTGAGGAAATCTTTACAATGGGAGGTCAGGTTAAACTGGTTTTGAATAGCTTGATGTGTGATGTCTAACTTTCAAAGCAGACTAGCCATTTTTTTTACGATTTTTGGTTTGAAATCTAGATGAGGTTTCAATATTGATATCTTAGCTGAAAGGACCAAGAGTTAGTATCTAGTTTATATTACCATAAATGCGTGGAATCTGGATAGTAACCGCCCGGACCCGGATAATACGAAGGGTAATGTCGGACACTTTCACTTAAAGCCATTGTTGTAAATGTAAAATTACTTACGAAAGCCAAGCCATGTTTAATATTTACATCTTCCTTGCTAAATCCTCTGTTTTACGGGGAATTTTTATTTAAAAGATGTTACCCCTCTATTTTATTTATTTACACTGGTCATACCATTAACTTACAAATAGTAAGAGCAATGTAACTGTGCTCCTCTGAAGTTCTCTCTCGCTCTCTTCTGCTCCATAAATACACAAGTATCGTCTACTGAATTCGATAGGCATAAGTCTAAATATTATCAAGAAGCAAACTAGTATTTTTTAAATAAAATTAAGTAGGAAGTTACTTATTTTAAAACGATAATCGAATATTCACTCGAGATGGCAAAATTTTAACCCTTTGACCGCCACGTCAATAAAGAAAAAAAATGTTCCCTGCGCCACGCCACAAACCCTCAGTTATATTTTTGTCGACATTTGCCGACGAAAGCGTCGTGAGCACGTTCTGATTTGTCGAGTATAGCCGACCGTGGCGGCAAAGGGTTAACTTGTGCCACTATTGAATGTGGTAATTAATTGGTGTTTCATTTAATAATAAGCATAGTGAAAAATTTAGTTTTAAAAAAATAAATTAAATCGCCTAATAAAGTTCTAGGATTTAAGCGATTAAAGTTTTTAGTGAAGATTTAAAGGTGTATGTCCTTTTCTGTAGTCTAGTTTAATCGCACGGCCGTTTGTAAAACTGACTTCGGAGTGTCACAGTTACATTACTCAAATTGTACCTACTTAATTATGTATAGTCTAACTACATTTATTGCTTTAAGTAAAATGATACAAAGCTTTCGTCCTACACCAGCTGAGAATATCTAAAAATGTTTTATTATTTAGATGAAGAAACAAGCAAACTTTTTTCATAACAAAAATGACAGAACTCTTTCCTAAAAACCAAGCGTCAAAGAAAAAAAGCAATACAGCCAATGTAAAAGGGTTGCCAATGATTAAAAATAAATAAAAAATTAAAATGTTAGTAAATAAAATTTAATAAGCACTAAATAACTACAATTTACATTTAAAGTAGTTTTTTACGTATGTATTATATAAGTTTTTGCCCCGGGTTCGCTTACATATTCATTATGTTCTGTAGTATCTGAAATTTTTAATAAATAAAGAAAGTTTGAATATGCATTGAAGAATTATGTTATTGGTTAACATGACTTTTTGCGACTACGTGCGAAAGTTAATTACACTATATTTGGGATTAATTAACTAAATATATTAGTTTAGACAACTATAAAATTGGTATAGAAAAACTTTGTGTATTTTAGATTTTTTTGTGAATAATTATGTGATGATATATAGTAAAATAATTATAAAATATAAATTTATATGTTTAAAAAGGAGATACTTTATTAACTGTGTATGCAGATGTGCCGAACAAAAAAAAACAAAAGGTGATAGTATGATGGGAAATTTATTAAATGAAAACAGCATAATTATCATTATAATAAATACAATATTATTATATTTTCTTTTCCCCTAACTACATAGTATAAACATTTATAATAAAAACTGAAAAAGATACTATTGCCAACAAAAACCATAAGTAAAAATATACGTCATTATGATGTTGCCAGAAAAAAAAACAAGTTTGTACTCTTTGAGTACAACGTTTTGTTCAATAATAAATGTAAATATTTACAAATGAATATATTATTATTAAATGTAAGTTTTTCTATACTTAAAAATACATAAATTGGTATTCTACGTTGAATAAAAACCTAACTTAAAACCGTACCTAATACTATTTTATAACATTCTATAAAGAGAAAAACACCTAATGAGAGTTCGATAAATATCCGCGATCTCAAGCCTCAGTATTGCCAAACAAAAAAATGAACAAAATGCTGATAAAATGTGAAAATTTAATAGGCTAGCTGACTGAAAACATATAAAAAAATCGGTGCAAAAATAAGGAAAATATAAGCATATTAGTTTTCTGCTAGATAGTGAGCGCTCTATAGCAAGTTGTGACGTCTAACCGTGCGTGCGCCATACTAATTATAAACTGAAACTAGTTTTGCGGGAAAGAAACAGAGAATCCCCGATCAATTCCGACCTAAATCTTTAAAAGCTTATAATTTTAGAACTTTTTATGTCGATTTCAATTTATTTTTTTCAGTTTACGATCTCTAATTTTGCACTGTTATTTTTTAGCAAATTCAACACCAGTCAACTACCTTTTAATGAAATATATTAAATAATACTTACCGTGTTTTGTATACGAAATAAAATAAGTAAATAAAATTTGATGACCCTGATTATAGTTATTCATAAATTAAATATTACCTATCATTACTACCTATTATCATTTAAATCAAGACAAAACATAAGCAAAAAACTAAGTACCATTTTTCTTTTCTAATATTTATGTCAGTTTTATTTTTCTAAACTATACTTTATTTAAGGTAGAGGCATTTGCTTGGCACGCCAAATGCAAATTTGATTTGGTTTTTCGCAATATAAAGATCTATAACAAATTCTGAGTTCGTGAGATCGAAGAGAATCGTGAGAATAACTATACGATTTTTACGTTCTGTTTACTTTTGCCTCAAAAAAGGTTATCATTTCACAATTTTCTACAAATAACAAAGCAATTAGTCGGTATTTGTGTGTCAGAAATCAGTATTAAACAATAAAACTATTTATTTATTTATTTATGGATATTAATATTGTCGCGTTTACATTGATATTATTTAGGTAATCCTGACGCTTCGTATTATATTTTTTCTACATAAATCGGATTTTAACGTCCTATATTCCACAACGGTGCGGTAGGGTAAGATGGAATTTCGGAAACCCGAGTATCGATTGAGATCGCGAATAGTAATCGACTAAGAGGAAAAAAAATCGAAACAAAATAAAAGACGATAGACAAACTTGTGACGAAGTTGATAGACACAAAAAAAAGTATCACTTCTTCCTCGTTTTGTGTAAATAGCCTCTGTTATCATATATCTACCAATTTCAGTGTATTAAACACATGAGTTAAACAAATTACTAAAAGTTAAAATTGTAAGCTTTGTTTTAGAAATGACCTTACCGTTTTGTGTCTATCAACTTCATGACAAACCCCAGTGTGTAACAAGACATACACAAACTAGTAAAACATAAAATGGTTTGCTTGTTTTAAGTATAACTACCAGTGGCGTAGCGTGAAGGGGGGGGGGGGGTATAGCCCCGGGCGGCATACGAAAGGTAGCAAGGGCCACAATTTTTAAATAGAAAAAAAAATCTAAATGGCGCCCGCAATGTTACGTGCCAAGTAAAACCGCAAGGGTGCGAAAGGTGCTTTAAAGGACAATGGCGAACTCCCAAACAAATTTTTTATAAATTTTTTTTTGTTGCGTCTGCGCATGAAAAATATGTCAAAATATATATTTTGTATTTCTGAACAATTTTTGTTTTTTGGACCGAGATTATTGGAAGTCAGGAATTAAAGATATTCCAGTTTGAAGTTTTAGAGGTGTTTTGACAACAAACAATTAAAACAAGTATGAGTGCAAATAAATAAATACCATGATCAGATATATCACGATCAGGGTTTCACTACTTTTTAAATATATTTTCATAGTTATTATGCCTACTTAATGGCAAACTATTGCATATAAGTATTTTATATGCAAAATAAATAATAATAATACGAAACGATACGAAACAAATCACGAAACGTAACAGTTGTCAGTGAGCCGACTGACAAGTGACGGACGGATGTCATTTTTTTGTCCCCTTTGTTGCCATACTAGATTCAAGGTTAGAAATGTTATTACGATTTCATTTTATTTATTTTTACGACACTGTTCTGTCTTCTAAGTACAAAAATAATGTTTCATTTTCGTATTTATTCTGATACGTTGCATTATGTACATTATTAAATAAAGGCCAAACACTTTACGTAACTCGGAATTTAATTTAATACATATGGCAACATTTAAAGTTCAACTGAGTATTCGACGAAAGATGAAGTCAATTGTGTTTTCAAATATGATGTTTTTTTTTTCAGATTTAGACAGACTTTATTCATTAAACTTGAAAAAACGTAGGAAATAATTTTATATGCACCTATCTACGAATAAGCATCTATAAAGATGATATTTATAAACGCTTATTAATTCCATCAACAATTTATTCGCCATTG
The DNA here is from genome assembly GCA_958496365.1 of Subacronicta megacephala. Classification (NCBI taxonomy): domain Eukaryota; kingdom Metazoa; phylum Arthropoda; class Insecta; order Lepidoptera; family Noctuidae; genus Subacronicta; species Subacronicta megacephala. Next base: position 3,845,982 of record OY292540.1, on the reverse strand, counting down.
TCCTTTATCAAATGCAAATTAATGAAAAGTGATTCCAAAAAACTACAGGTAATTTAACATAACATAACATACTAACATAGTTTACTATGAATTCGGCACATGGTTCTGGACCCCATGCGTTGAAATTTGTAAGCGGCGTAATTTTGATAAACCACGCTACGCCACTGACTTGCACTACTGTTTTATATCTATCAACTTCATTACACCAAACCCCAGTGCATTACATGACATACACACACTACCAAAACATTTTATTGACTTGTTCCATTACCTGGGCTACGGTCTGCTCGCCTAGTGGGACGTCTTCTGTACGGAGGGCCGCGCGACCTACGATGGATGTTGGATCCGAATCCAGGATTACTCTGGAAAGGATAAACGATAATATGACTGCCTCATTAGTCTAGTGGTCCTAAGCGCGACTACACTACACTAAAGGTCCTGGGTTCGATCCCCAGGTCGAGCAGTGTTATTGGGTTTTTCTATGAAATTCCCAGTAGCAGCTTGGACTCTGGATTTGTGCCCGGTTAATGGCAATAGGCTCGCCCCCTATTACATGGGACCTGAACATACCGGCGAAATGTGGGTGTACATTAGTACACCTCTGCCTAACCCTTCGGGGAATACAGGCGTGAATGTATGTATCAATGCCACTTTTCGTTGTAATTTTATAACTCAAGAATGGGCTCACTTATCCAAACCAAATATTTAGGCTTTGTTCGGACTATTTAGTAGATGGTTTATGTGAAGTTTGAACAAAATCGGTCGAGCGGTTCTTCATTTATCACATTTTTTGTAACAAATGAATTCAATAAATGGCGGACCATTTTGTTATTGGGTATTTTGCTGTCAAATTGAAACGAACACGCGGGCAACGCCGTGGGCGGAAAGCTAGTTGAATATATTGTTGTTGCCGTTGTTGGGCGGTAAACATTTTTACTTGTGATGAAATTATATGACTACCACGAAAAAGTATTTTTCGGGTTAATATATAGCCTACTAGTGGACTTGACAGGCGTTGTCCGGCATGATATTAAAAAAAAGCGACTGCAGCGCCATCTGCTGGGCTGATTTGTGAATTTAAACCATCCATTGCGCCGCCCAAACGCATACAAAAAAAAGTCATCCAAATCGGTCCAGCCGTTTAGGAGGAGTTCAGTGACATACACACGTACAGTAGAATTATATATATAAATATGACACTCACCAATCACGTGGCTTTATATTGGTTAAAGAATTTCCGAAATCGGTTCAGTAGATCCAGAGATTACCCTCTACAACCTCACAAACTTTACCTCTTTATAATATTAGTATAGATTATCCTAATGAGTTCATGTGGGAATCATATTGCGTTGAAGAAAAACATTGTGCGAAAACCTAAGTTAAGGCCAAAGCGTCAGACTTGGGCACTAAATTCAATTTTACTTGGTTTTTCGCAAATTATTCTCCTACGATAGCAGTGGCGTAGCACGGGTCACTAGCACCCGGTGCGGATCCCGAATTTGCCGCCCTTTCATTTCTTAAATGAATAACAAAAAATTTAGGGCATGATAAAACCAAACTGAGAAGTAAACAAATGTTCTCACATAAAAAAGTAAAATGTATTGTTACTGTATTTTATTTGACAACTAAATAACATAAGATACCTATAAAAAAAAACTTATAGTTACTTGTTTTTTTTATATTTTTTTTTACCACCGCTAAAATGCCTGATGAAAACTCGATCGTGAATAAGTTATTGTGCGATACAGTAATTTGTTGTTTACATGTACCTAATGTGTAAATATGATGTCCAAAAACTTTAATAAAAGCTCGTCCCGGACGGTTCAAAGCTTCATATTACAGCCCAATTTCTTAAATAGGAGTCACTTCCTTCCCGCCATTTCCGCCTGGGTCTTCCGCGTGGTCTCACGCCTTGTGGGCTCCACTCAGTAGTAAGTCTTGGAGCACATTATGTCCAGCCCAGTTCCATAAAAAGCTAAAATAACTAAAAATAATAATGAAAAATATACCTACCCTCCATCACAGATTTCGTCGAAGGCTAGCATGACAGAGTCAAGATTGTCCAGTAGCACTCTCCTTTCAACATTCCTTCGTAAGAGTATGCTGACTGACTCGTAAAGCGCATTCAATACCGACTGTAGGATGAGCTAGAACCAGACAACTTGTAGTTAAATTAAAATTAATATTTAAGAGGGCTCCCATACAACAAAGTGGTATTTTTGCCGTTTTTATAGATAATGGGACGGAACCGTTCATGCGCGAGTCCGACTCGCACTTGGCCGGTTTTTTTTAATTATTTTAGTCCATTGTTGACGTTGGTATGGGTACACTGCCATAAAAATTACGCACACAATTATTGCAAGTAAAAAAAGGTCAAAAAGACGTGAAATTGCTAAGATGTAATATTATATTACCTCATTTTCATGTGAACTGCCCATGACATAGAAGAATAAGTCCACATTGCTCTTGTATACACACGTCAGACCTTCCAACATAATGATCTCAGCATTTGCTCTGGAATTGTACAAATTATAACAAGATTCAGAATTAAAATTCCCATACAAAGCATTGTAGAGGGTTCAAATACAAACTAAAAACATTTGACCTCCAGTCTCTCTGCCAGTCTTAAAGAAAAAAAAAACTGCCAATTGCCCACCTGATGGTAATCCAGTCCATGGGCAGCAATGACTACTCATTACTGCCCATGGACATCTGCAATTCTACAGGAGTTGCAGATGCATTGCCAAGCCTATTTAAGGAAAAGAAGGGAAAGGAAAAGGTGCATGACTGAGGGAGAAATTGGGCCTTAGCATGTAATAATTCAAAATATCTACAAATATATAAATTTCCTTGTGAAAAAATATGATCTCCCTTCGGTCAAGGGATGCTTTAACCGATAAGCTACCAAGTAGAAAGCTACCAAGCCATCATGGTATGTCTCGGTAGCTTACTACAAAGACACAGTAGTCTCTGCAGCTAAGTGGCTAAAGCATACAGTTAACTTTACCAGAGGCTAGGTTCAATTCTTGCTTGAGATTATATTTTTATTTCATAAGAAAATTCATATCTTAAGAATAAAGATTCCTCTAGAGAAGTCTAGTCATGCTAAGTGTGACTGCTATGTTAGGGGTCTTGGTTTCGATTCCCAGGTCAAAAAGTTCGAACTGTGCGAACAGTGGGTGGACATTAAGGACACCTCTGCCTCACCCTTCGGGGAATATAGGCGTGATGGTATGTTATGTTAAGAATAAAGATATCATAATACCTGTGTGTCTTATTGAACAAGTTCTTCTCAAAAGCCTTCTGTTCTTTGGCGGTGGGCAGGATGTCTTTGTCGTAGTACTTGGCAAGGATGCGGTTGCCATCATTGTCTAGGATGCACATGCCCTTCACAATGTACAGGGTGGGCTCCTGAAGTTGTAGAAAATAAATAAGTTAACAACATTTGATACAATCATAATTATAGTTTTTGATCTAAGTACAGTAATATGGAGTCTGGAATAATGTAAAAAATTATAGTATATCTCAATAGCAAATAGGATGTTTTGGAATGAACACACATTGTATTTTATTCCATTTAGATAAAGTTTACTTTGCCTGCTGGCCAGGTGGAGTGATGGGAGTGGAGGGATGATAAGAGTTGAAGATCGGGCTCTGTGGCGTTAGCTTAATAAGGCCTACGTCCAGTTGTGGATGAATACAGGCTGATGATGAAAGTTTAGTAGTGGAGATACTTATGAGCAATCTGTTTAAATATATTTTATGCTGATTTTGAGCTCAGCTATTATACAAGGTCAGTTTTAGTATATAGCGAAACAGGAAACATGTGTCTAGTATTTTTAGGTAAAGAATCTATGCACAAAATTTCAAAACTGTATCTTGAAAAATGTCTAAGTTATAAGCTTGTTATGTTATCTGGTTGTCCGTCACATCAATCTGTCACATCGACTTTGGTCGACTGAAGGAATTGGTTTACCCCCTGCCCTGCTGTGGGCCCCCGCCTAGTGCCACTATGACCGGCAGTTACCTGTTTTTTGCGCGTATAATAAATGCGGATAGGTATTTGGTATAGGTAGGTATTTAAAATTTTTGAGAAAAAATATAACATGCAGTAAAAATCATTGAAATTGATTCAGTTACTTATTCTGAACAAACTATATCCTGGTTCCGCATATACTAAAAATAATGTTGTATTAAAGAAGCCAGTGACTGCCAGTTAAAGATGTACACAGCTACTGCCAGCTATTGCTGGCCTTTTGATGTCCACTGCTGAACATAGGCTAGTTTATGCCGGCATCTTATTGTATAGAAACCCTATTCAATGTGAGATCAGCTCAAACTGGAATTGTTTAGGTTGAGCTGTAGCCATGACTGTATAAAAAACTCTGTAGAGTCAGGCCCTAAAATACAAAAGCCAGATGCCTGGCAACCCTATCTGCATAGGTACCTATGTGTGACTGAATTTGATGACTGTTCAGAAAACAATTTGATGTGGTGTATATAAGCTAATTTAATAGCATGTTGCCACAACAAAAGGACGACTAGTATGAAATCACGGTGGGGTTTTCGGTCCCTGGATCCAGTCAATCATATAATGTAGGAGTTGGTCCTGGATTTGTCAAAAGACCAGCCTTAGGACTTCAGATTTCAGAGGGCACTCTCTTGCATTGAATTTTTGGGTCGGAGGAGAGGCGACGCAAATGAAGCGGCTTAATTAAACATATGAAATTTATAAATTCAGCACTGGGGTTATTAAAACTAGTGCTGCTTTGCTCTGAAGACTCTCCGACCCTCATTTGTTTTATTTTTATTGAAAAATGGTTGGAAACATGATTCATAGAATGAAGATCAATTTGAAGGTTATTTAATAAGAATTACAAAGAAACTACAGGTTACTTACAAATAGTGATCCTTCCATTGTTGTGTGGACCATTTCGATAGTAATTTGAGAGTATTTTTATCAAATTTTCAAACAAAACATAAAATCTCCGTATGCGTTGACGTGTTTCCGTTTGACAATTAAATTTGACGTTTTGTTTAGTGAAGTTGACTTTAGTGATGTAAAGGAGTGAAACAATTATTTAGTCGAGTTGAATTTATAAATAATTTACTTGCAAGAACTAATAATAAGTAGTAGTAGATGTAACAATAGAAGTATTAATAACTTCATCATCATCCACAGCCTGATTTCACCCACTGCTGGGTATAGGCCTCCCTAAGTTTGTGCCATCCACCACGGTCCCATGCCACTCTCATTCAAGTACGCCCAACGACGTAAGTTATGTCGTCAACCCATCTTGCTGCTGGACGCCCGACACTCCTACTGCCCTCCCTCGGCCATTAATAACTTACTTAATTCATTTATTTACATATTTTGTGTTTTAATTTAAAAATAACTTCATTTTAAATATAAACTTAAAATTTGTTGGTAAAATAATCATTAATAGATTATGTTTGAGTACACACAGCTACAGGTCAACCTATACAAATCCAGTTTAAGCTGATCTTTAAGCTATATCCAGGGGCTGGACACTTCCATACTTGATACTTATTGTGTAGGCAGTAGCGCTATCTCTCGATAAATCCCATAAAACAAAAATAAGTTTCATTGCGTTGTGCCTCATAATACCATAGATGGAGCTTATTCCAAGAATTGGTACTAGTGTTACTGTTTTATCGACATTATGTGGAATATGGTGGTTGTTAAGTTTGGTTGTTTTCTCTCAACTTCAGTCACTGTTTCGTGATATTTTGTGCGTTATTATTCAGAAATTGTGTTTTGTTGTAAGTTTTCGATGTGAAACAAAAAAGACAAAGTAAATATATTGATTTACAGTTAGTGCAAAAGTGTTAATCGAATTCAGTGCGGTAAAATGAGGACTAATAATGCAATGGACGTAAATTGTAATGGCGTAAATTTATTATGAAAAACAAATATTTTATAGCACCGAAATAAAGAAATTTCTGAAAAACTTGTTTTTTTATGCACTATGACCACATACTGAAGTATATAAACCTAATATAGGTTAATATATATATATATTAATATATAATATACGTAGATACGTACATATATCTATATATATCTCTCTATATAAAACAATCAGTACATGGGAAACGTCAAAAGATGGCCTTAGTGTTCAACAAATGTCAGTTGTGGTGAGTGGTGACACGAATATTGCTGAGAGGGCTCTCTTTTCCTAGTATATTATTCTACTCTTTGGCTATATCGTATCATTTTATAAGCTTCCCATACAATTTAGAGGCCAGCGTAAATTGGTTTTTATAGTTTGATGATTCTGTAGCCTTGCATACACTTGGCGTAAGATAACAAAGATTATGAAATTCTTATAACGAAATGATAATAATTTATAATCGTTTCTTCTAATATTATAATGAAATGGAGTTTGGGTATTTCGAACCATATTGTAAAAAGAAATGACTGAATCGCACTCTATGTTTGGCCTGATAAATTGTATTGATCGTGCATAACTGTACTCATAGACCTGAAATTAAATTCGATTTGAAATCGCCTCATCACAATGCCACAAAACGTTACAATACTTTCTGATGGAATTATTTTTTTATCGTGCAACATGATAATTAAAGAAAAATAATAATTCGACAAAAGTACCTAATTTACAAATAAAACATCATGCGTTTTCATGTCTAAATTTATTTTAAATAAAAAGTCGAGATATCGTATCACATATTTTTTTAGTCGACTGCACCTAATGGCCAACACTACGTATTTGAAGCGCCATCTATGACATGATATATGTAACAATTATTTTTTATTATCCTATTGGTTCAACAGATGGCACTGTAAGGGCTGTTTTGCTGAGGTTTCACTTCAAATTATTTTCATTTTATTGTGTGATATTAAAAATCGTATTTTTCAACTTCTAACGATATCTTGTCTACCCACTTTGCCACTATCTTGAGATAGAGTAGACTGCAAAATAATTCACTCGGGTCCTAGAAGATTTTTTGAGAAAAAAGGTACCTACCCTAATATTATTTTTTCACGATCCATTCAGTCTTCTAGGTACCAAAATTTATTAAAATTGGTTCAGTGGTTTAGGCGGAAAAAAATAACAAATAAGTAGTATAATAAGTATTGGTAACTAATGGTACTGCATAGGTTATTTATAGATAGTAGGATCTCGGTGGCAGTGGCATGCCTGCATGCTAGCATGGTTGGGTACGACCGGGGAAGTAGGCAGATACTATCCTCCCACGAAATATCGATGGTATACGACATTATGGTTGTGTCCGGTGCCGTGAGTTTGGAGCGCCGAAGGCAAAGTTTTTCCATCAATCATTTCCTTTTCCTCTTTCCCTCCTTTTTTCCTAACGGTAAGCCACGGCTTGCTACATTGCAGACAATGTAAGGGAATACAGCCAGTCTAGGTTTGGCGGTTGCCATTTATCATTAGGGTGGGTCGTTTACATTACACGTCTGCCACAGTGAATAGTAAAAAAAAAAATACAAACAGTGTGTATCAAAAAACCTTTTATGCTCAAATAATGTGCAAACGCATTTGCTATAGAAAGAAGGACCACACACCATAACAATGTCGGTACTAAGCTAATTAATGTTTCCATATTCCAATTTTCAAATTCATAGACGACTTTGATTGACTTTTAAATGCCACAGACGAACTGAAAATAGCGTTCCAATTACAATATTTTCGCGCCACATTTTGACACATGGCGGGAAGATGGCTGCCAAGAATAGACGCGATAGAGTCTTTGATGTCACCGAATCAAATTACCAAAGTAAAACTTCCTTTCTAGCGTTAGAAGTTGTTACATATTTTTGTTTTATTTTTAATTGCTTTACCTTACACCGAAGTATTAATAAGAACCTGCCATGCTGTCTGAGCCACAAATAGACTAAAACGATTGCGTTCCATGACTTTTGCAAGTCTCAAAGATAGCGTGCTCTTTTTTTATCACAGATAGGCTCGCGCTTGACCACAACTTGCCGTGCTCCGTGTCATACTTAGGTAATAAAGTTTTTCGGAAAGGAAAGTCGGTATCAGTTCAAGAATTGTGTCATGTATCTTCAGAATCAATTATATCATGAAGACATCTACCAAGCCGTACTGGGCCCGCGTGATGGATTGCGGCCCACTCCACATTATAGGCCGATTATGCTACGGACTGAAAACAAACGGCCATCCAAAACACATTGTTGAGGGGTGCTCCGAAATCCTATATGAACGCACCGGTGGCCCTCCATGCGAGCAAAGCCACGGGCAATTCTAGTTCGATATAAAAAAAACGCATTTCGTGTCACATCGCCATTTATGTATAAAAAGTGGCCTCAAATCCAATAAATAGGATTACCTAACCGGGGATAACTACTGTGGTTTAATTGGCTATTACCGGTCATTACTTTCTCTCATTTCACCCCCTAATTGCCACTAAAATGGACTAAACAACCCTAAAATATAATCTGTGACTGTAACGATCTCCTCAAACCAAGAAAAAAGAAACCAATATAACTTGATATCTACCTTCACTTTATCATAATGGATTGGGAGGTCAAGTTATTTTGGTAATAGTGGGTGTATTTTGGGCAGTACATTCATAAATATAAGAGGACAGACGTCGGCTAAATCATTTTCACGCCAAAACTGAGTATGGGTGATGCGTGTTTGTATTTACACCATGCGGAACGGATACGACACGATTTACTTTTTGTAGGTCCCTACAGAATCGCCTCGAACAGAGGAGGGGGTAAACACACCATAGATAATTCGATACCAATCCACATAAATAAAATATGTAAATAGTGTAAATAGAGGAACTTTCGTTAAAATGTAATTCATATAAATACAAATTGGTGTTTACCGTATGTTTTGCCATTTCAGTACCATCTTTGGATTTTTTGAGAATATTCTTAACACATTGAGATCTCTCCGTGCCTTGGAGAGCACATAGAGGCATCGGTCCTGGTCATACGGACACCTATGACAATTGTTTGTGGTTGGTAGTCGGATGCCCGATGCCTGAGAACCATTATATCTATTATACCGGCCATGCGATTCGCGTCATTCACCACGATGTTACTCCTGTGTAGGCTTGTACAGTCAGCATCAAATAACTGTTCAAACAAACTGCTCAAAAACATCTGAGCAACTAAGGACATTATCTCAACGACACAAAGGATAGTTTAGAATGAACACCGTACACGACAGCTCTCATTTGGACATGTATTTTATCCCATTGCGATAAAGTTTAATTTACCTAGTTGCTCGTATAATTATGAACAGTCTGTTCACTTCGACATATTTGATACTGACTGTACTTAAAAGTCGTGTGGTGTAAACGTCATTACCCGTCAAACGTTCATGTCAACTGTCAGACGCCTCTCATACCCATTTCTAAATAAAACCGCATTACCTATAGTTTAGGAGTTGAGGATTTAAAACAACATAAATAGACTATTATATTTCGATTTCGACGATAAGATTGGTAACTACATACATTACTTTTTACTATGTTCACAAGTTAAATTTTCCTGGTAGGCAGAAACTACAGAACGCCATTTGTTAATATTCTTACATCTTTTGCTGCGTCCGCATTCATACATCTTGCCATACAGAATATTTTAATGTTTTTTTTTTTTGGTTAAGCGTATTAAAACATAATCGCTAGACTGCTGCATTGGGTTCTGTATTCCTACTTCTTGCATTCTTATGCAAGACCTGTCAAATACACATGGAGAAGAAAAAGATTGTCTTCTCTGTGAAACTAACTCATCCAAAAATATAGCCAATATAAAGACAGGGTTAAAATCAACCTTTTTTTATGCCAATGTTCTGCAAGGATTTGTCGAGAGATTAGATAAAATTTAAAAAAATAACATTACACATACATATCATCACGCCTGTAATCCCCGAAGGGTTAGACAGAGGTGCACTAAATGTACAGCCACGCTTTGTTGTTATGTTTAGGTCCCAGGTGAAAGTGGGCGAGCCTATTGCCATTAACCGGGCAGAAATCTAGATTCCGAGCTGCTACACAGAATTTCATAGAAAACGTGTCGGTCGTGGCTTCGATTCCCAGGTTCAGTAGATTGTTACTGAGACTTTGCTCGACCTCGGAATCAAACCCATGACCGTATTAATACGCACATGACTTCGAAAAGTCAGAGGTGCGTGCCTTGGTTTCGAACTCGAGACCTTTGACTTGGCAGTCCAATGGTCTTATCACTAGGCTATCACTGCACTATATGTATGAATGTGGAAGAAGCAAAAGAAGTAGGTATGCAAGAATCGTAGCAAATGACATTCTGTAGTTTCTGCCTACAAATACGGGAAAAAGATGAATAACTACACATCTAAAAATTTTTAGTTGGTGTTAAGTACTATGAAGTTAAACTGTGAAACAATTTTCTTAGACATGACAATACAAAACATCTGGAAATACCATTCATACAATGGCTATGGAATTTGATCAATTAAAGTAGGAACAATGTAAGCCATTAATTATATTTTCTATACACAATTATACATGTAATTTGGGCTGGTTGTCTGTCGGTGCTGGTAAACTATGTCGCAATTAGACGTGTCTGACTGTCACACCAATATGTAAAATGACAGGTAAAGGTGAACATATTTATATCTATACTTAATGTGCAGTGATAGCCTTGTGATATGACCATTGGACTGCCAAGTCAAAGGTATTGAGTTCGAATCCAGGGCACGCACCTCTGTCTTTTCAAAGTCATGTGCGTATTAATAATTAATTATGACGCGCTTAAACGGTGAAGGAAAAACATCGTGAGGAGACCTGCATGCCTGAGAGATTTTCTTGACGGCATGTGAAGTCTGCCAACCCGCAGTAGGCTAGCGTGGTGGACTATAGCCTAATGCCTCTCGTTCTGAGAGGAGACCCGTGCCCAGCAGTGGGACAATGCAATGGATTGATGATGATGATGATGATGATACTTAGTATTATACAGAGGTAAAGTTTGTGAGTTTGTGAGGTTGTAGGGGGTAATCTCTGGATCTACTGAACCGATTTTGGAAATTCTTTTACCAATAGAAAGCCACGTTATTTGTGAGTGTCATAGGCTATACCATAGAGTAATGTAATATATCGGGTAGGCTATACACTCAACGAAGTGGGCACGGGCCAGCAATTTTTTATAAAGTAGAGATCAAAAATGGTCATTTGAAGTATGTATACTTATTTAATATATATTTAAGGATAGGAGAAGACATGCAGCTAGACAAACATGTCTTATTTACTGGGAAAAATATGAAATATACTGACGTTACGGTCTAAAGGACTGTTGAAGTTAAAAATAGTTGTGTACTGCACAGCTTTGTTAAAAAATAACAAAGATACAGTTTGTTCGAAATAAGTAAGCCAATCGGAAGTTGTCTGCAAGTGGTTTAGAAGAGGTAAATTTTAATAGAAAGAGTCGGTGTAAAGGTTTCACATTTCTAATTATTTTGTTTACTAATTTCGATATTTAAGTATTAAAACACTTAATTAAGCGATTTTATCACCGCGGTAGTTCGGAACAGCTAACTGCCGCTCGGCTTACTTATTTCGAACAAACTGTAAATATATACAATATACAAATTGCTGAAGACAGTAATTATGCTAAATGATTTTATTTTAAATGATTAATAACAGGCTAGTTGCGTTCAAAAACAAAATAAATTTTTAATAATTTTAATTTTATGCTAGAGAGAGGGCGTATTTTAGTGGTTTGTGATGACCTCCAATGTCCTCACATCATCACATCATAATGTGTCAGCGAAATATGTAAAAACAATATATATTAAAAGAGTGTCCATGGAGTTTCTTGCCGGATTCTTCTCCATAGGATCAACTTTTTGGAACCGTGCAACTAGAGTCAATAAGGTTTCATAAACGCTTTTAAAATCTTATTTGAAATAAAAACATTTCATTTGATTTGAATTAATATTGTTCAAAGAGAGAATTAGGTATATTTTTCACTAAGATCGTTATTCCAATTCAACACAAGTCGACTATATTACGCTACGGTGTAACAGAAGCCACATCACTAGAAACCGAACTGCATTGTATGCGCGTGAGCATTGTTCGTCTGTGAGCATACCGCATACCGCATGTCATACGTCATTTACTGCTGCACTTACAAAGTCTTAAACGCGCCAGCTTTTCGATTCTCAGGTTAAGATAACATATACCATCACGTCTGTTTTCCCCGAAGGGTTAGGCAGCGGTGTACTAATGTACACCCACACCTCGCCGGTATGTTTAGGTCCGACTAGCTTTTGCCCGCGACTTCGTTCGCGTGGAATAGATTTTTCCTTATTCTGTGGGAATTTCCCAAAATGTCGTTATAAATTAAAGCCGTTGTTATTCTGATGTATTAACAATAATACTGTAAAGTTTCATAACAATTCGTTCAGTAGTTTTTGCGTGAAAGAGTAACAAACATCCATTCAACCATCCATCCATCCATCCATCCTCATAAACTTTCACATTTATAATGTAAATTAGTAGGATGTAATAAAGACTGCCTCGTTGGTCTTGGGTTCGATCCCCGGGTCGAGCAAAGTGTTACTGGGGTTTTCTATAAAATTCTCAGTAGCAGCTCGGAGTCTGGATTTGTGCCCGGTGAATGGCAATAGGCTCGCCCCCTATTCGCCGGTATGTTTAGGTCCCATGTAACCTAAACATACCGGCGAACTGTGGGTGTACATTAAGTACACCTCTGCCTAACCCTTCGGGGAATACAGGCGTGATGGTATGTTATGTAATAAATAATAAATAAATGTAATAAATAATAATGTAATAGAGGACGAGCCTATTGCCATTTACCATTATAAAAGTTGACTTAAATCATTTTGTTCGGGTTTTTGGGATGTCCACTACGAAACGATGACGCTTTTCAATACTTCTGGCCGTCCGATGGAAGTTTCTTCCTACCCCTGTGGGAAAAACGCGTGATTGTATGTAAAAAATTAAAAAAAAACAATCAAATAGCTGGCCAAGTGAACCTGTTTTAAATTTCTGACTTATTTAGTTCATTAACACCAATAACATAACAAGTTTGGCGTTATGATCGGCGTGTCGGATTGATTCTGACCACAATAGTTTCCACAATGACCAACTAATTGTGTTTACGTCGGACGATTTCACAGGTTACGTTTTTTTTAAGGACACATGCTTGATTGGATGGGTAGGTGAATACAAAAGTGCTTTTGGAATAAATAAATTATTGCTAACTACTTGGTCTAAGACGATGTCCTGTCAAAATTTGAATTAGGTATCTTGTGTTACATAATACGTACATAAATAGACTACCTTATTAGTCTTGTTGTCTTACAGACGGACAGACAGACAGACATGACGAATCTAGACGGTTCCGTTTTTTGCCATTTGGCTACGGAACTCTAAAAAGTGGTGCGTGCTTTGGATTCGAACTCAACACCCACCCGACTTGACTTGGTAGTCCAATGGTAATATCACTATATCATCACAGCTCATCCATATGTTGTACATGTTACATTTATTTTTATTTAACACTTGTCTCCGCGACGTTACAAAGGGCTTTCTATGATACGGTCACGCAAATACAATGATACTAACTTTGATTAACTGCACTAAATCGTTAATCACTCGTTAATTTAAACGACTGTTAAACATTTCGTACACTTATTTAATCAATAGAGCAAAAAATAATTGATTATTTTGTTCCCACTGCAATAAAAATTTAAATCAGTCCTGGGTTCGATTCCCTAGTGAAACTTAGTAAAAAATCTCATTAATAGCTCGGAGTTGGGATGTGTCCGGTTAATAGCAAAAGACTCTTCGAAATATCGGTGAACTATGGGCGTACCTACAATCAGTAAACCTCTGCCTAAACCTTCGGGGAATACAGGCGTGATGGTATGTTATGAATTGCTTGAGTCTTCACTGTCTAGAGAAAATCATATCTTTGTGTATATCTCGCATTATTTGATGCTAAAATATAATAAAAGAATATCGGACTTTTTATACATAGAAATCTAAACAATAATAACAAATGCGAAACTTATACGACCCCCTTTGCCTTTACATCGACTCTTTCTATTAAAATTGAACACTGTTAAGCTCTTGCTGATAACTTCAGATGAGCAGAGTTATTTCGAACAAACTGTAAAGAGTAGTAGCGCCTGCTGGCATGTCTACATGCCAGTATGAATGGGTACTAACGACCGGGGAAGTACTACCCTCCCGCAGAATATCAACGTCAAATAGCAGTATGTATACTGTTGCGTTTCGCACGGTGAGTGTGGAGCGCCGGAGGCCTAATTTCACCCTCAGTCCCCTTCCTTCTCCTTTTCTCTTTCTCCTCCCTTTTCCCTAAATAGGCTTGGCAACGCATCTGCAACACTTTTGGTTTTGCAGATGTCCATGGGCGGCGATGACTACTTACCATCAGGTAGCTCGCCTCCTCGTTTGCAGAGTTATCCCATAAAAAAATCTTTACTAATATTATAAAGCTGAAGAGTTTGTTTGTTTGTTTACTTGAACGCGCTAATCTCAGGAACTACGGGTCCGATTTGAAAAATTATTTCGGTGTTAGATAGCCCATTTATCGAGGAAGGCTATAGGCTATATATCATCACGCAAAGACTAATAGGAGCGGAGCATAAATGAAAAATGTTGCAAAAACGGGAAAAATTTAAATGCAGAAATGCCGAGAAACCACGCGGGCGAAGCCGTGGACGGAAAGCTAGTTAAACAATAATTTTGTGTCAAGCTTGGTATTTAGCTATCTACTTATACCTATACTTGGCAGAGCGGTTGTTTGCGCCTGTTTTTCTTCACTTCTCAGGCACTTATCTAGTGATTAAGTGAAGATGTGTTAATTATGTTTATTCTATTGCAGTGCTGACATTATAAATTGTCGTCTGGTTGGTTGACGGGTAGTGCGTAATTCTTGAGGTCAATTGGCTGACTCGTTGTGGAATCACGACTTTTAACCAAAGTACTTTAAGGGGCTGCTAAAATGACTACTTTTGGTAACATACATACACTCACGCCTTTTTCCCACAGGGGTAGGCAGAAACTATAGACCGCCTTTTGTTACGACTCTTGCATATCTCTTTTGCTTCTTCCAGATTCATACATCTTGTCATACACAGGCGCCGATTGCGGGTACTACGCACCTGACCTTTTTGGAGAATCACACCGTTAAGATCGCTGTACTTGCTCTAGGACAACCTCTTCCGATTTACTTTTGATCAATTACAATAAATGATAACTAAAACACGTTTATAACATAACATACCATCACGCCTGTATTCCCCGAAGGGTTAAGCAGAGGTGTACTTATGTACACCCACACTTCGCCGGTATATTTAAGTCCCATGTAATAGGGGGCGAGCTTATTACCATTAACCGGGCAACAAATCCAGACTCCGAGCTGCTACTGAGAATTTCATAGAACAACTCCATAACACTTTGCTCAACCTGGGGATCGAACCCTCGACCTCTATAGCATAGCAGTCGCAGACTAAAGAGGCAGTAAAACACGTTTAAAGTATGGTTTAAACACCTAAATGTATTGACACGCTCTCACAGTTTAATAAACCCTAGAAAAACAAAGTACTGTTACCGAATAGTTAACGAGACGGTTATACATTTGTACCGTAAAACAATCATTTTGTTTTAATTGTTCTTGATGAACTACAAGTGTTTGATTCGTGATTGTGCCAGGTTCGATATCCGGATCGGGCATTACTGATCATTCACGCCGTTTTTTGTTGGAAGTAGAATGTTATTTTGATTAGGTTGTGTGGAATGTTAAAAAAAAAATATGTGTGAACTATTTAAAAAATGAAAACCGGCCAAGTGCGAGTCGGACTCGCGCACGGAGGGATTCGTACCATTACCATTTACGTCGTATTAAAAAAAAACTACCTATAAGATCTCGTTGAAACCAATTTTCGGTGGAAGTTTACATGGTAATGTTCATCATATTTTTTTGTTTGTAAACTATATTTAAAATTCTCATTTAAACACATATGTCTCACGTCTTTACACTGTTTCTTCAAACAAACACGCACTATCACGACACTGTCAAACAGACACACAGAACATATACAAACAAATCTACGTGCACTGTTTCAATCCTATTCCTACGTGTATTCTTAAAATCAGATTTTAAACTAGTTAATTAAAATCTCGTATCATCATCATCCTAGTCTTTTCCCTATTATGTTGGGGCAGCTACTAGGATCGAACCTATGAACTCTAGCGTAGCAGTCAGGACCACTAGACTAATGAGGCAGTGATCAGGTCATTTGGTTATCTTTAGTTTTCAATTAAAAATAAGGTCCTGGGTTCGATCCCCAGGTCGAGCAAAGTGTTATGAAACTCCCAGTAGCAGCTCGGAGTCTGGATTTGTGCCCGGTTAATGGCAATAGGCTCGCCCCCGAATACTTGGGACCTATACATACCGGCGAAATGTGGGTGTACATTAGTACACCTCTGCCTTACCCTTCCGGGAATACAGGCGTGATGGTATGTATGTTTTGCAGTACCTAGGTATAGTGTTGTACTAAAATCTTGCAAAACAGTCTTAACTTGTATAATAACTACATAACAAAATATTTTCACAGAATACTTACAGATCAAAACAAAACCAAATAGATTTATATGATGGAACATAAGTACATAAATACGAATTGTCTGTACATCTATTCTACGCATTACTCGGGAACTAGTCGCCGATATTTCATTATACATCATTTGGGGACCGGCCGTATTGTACAGCATGTTGTCGCAATATTGTGATGATTTTTTATGTTGTTTTCTTTGTCAACCTTTATCGTCGCACTGCTGGGCAAAAATTTCTTACATACATACCATCACGCCTGTTTTCCCCAAAGGGTCAGGCAGAGGTGTCCTCGTCCTAAGCGCGACTGCTATGCTAGAGGTCCTGGGTTCTATTCCCAGGTCGAGCAAAGTGTTATTAGGTTTTTCTATGAAATTTTCAGTAACAGCTCGGAGTCTTTATTTGTGCCCGGTTAATGGCCATAGGCTCGCCCCCTATTACATGGGGCCTTAAGATACCGGCGAACTGTGGGTGTACATTAGTTCACCTAACCTAACCTTACCCTTCGAGGAATACAGGTGTCATGATGTTATGTTAAAATTTCAGAGCTGGGGTGTCCAGAATCATGTAGGTACTGAATTCATTGAAAGAGATTGTGCGTCGACATCCCTTCCTCGCTGTATTTGGAGCATGCTGTATATCAGGTTGATATAGAAAACCATTAATAACCATTGGGTGCGATCCATCAAGAGTATCTCGGTTCACGCTCTGACCCGCGAGCCTCGACGACAACCATACGCGAGTGACGTCACTATGTTTGTAGCTTTGTTATGTATTATTATAATAAATAGACCTCATAGAAATAACTCTTGAGCCATATCAGTTAAATCGGTATCGAGTTTTGAATATTTTGTGTCTTAATATTAATCTCTCAATATAATCGGTAAAAGCCACGACTTACAAATTAATAAATTCATATTTTATTTAATTTGTTAGAAATAATTATAAGCTCTGTTTGTATCTTATATAAACATTTGTACGCCATATTATGGCAGGATATGCTGGAATCAATATTATAACACATCATTTGTACCATATTCTGACAAATAAACATTCTTGATGTTGATTTGATTTACTAGTTTTTGGTCGTAGATTCGATCCCAGACAGGCGCTTTACTTTGAGTAAACTTATTCTTCACAACTGCTCTGAAAACGGTGAAGGAAAACATCGTGAGAAAACCGGCATGTCCTAGAATCAAAAATTCAAAGACATGTGACATCTACCAACCCGCACTGGGCCCGCGTGGTGGATTATGGCCCACTCCCTCTCACCGAGAGGAGACCTGTCTCCCAGCAGTAGGAACATAATAGGCCGATTATTAGGCTATCAATTGCCTTACTAATGCAGAGGTTGAAAGCGCGCCTGCAACGCTAGAGTGTGGTGTGTCTTATTTTTTATTATTTTTTAGCATTAAATATTGCGAAATTTTCACAAAGAACTGAATTTTCTAATTCAAGAAAATTTCTAGTGAAAGAAAAATTCGATCTGAATTTGGAAGAGAAATTCGACATCACAGGCAGTGGTCTCGGTAGCTTAGTTGGCAAAGCGTCTGGTGTACTTAACCAGAGAGACGCAGGTTCAAAACCTGCCTGAGATCGAATTTTTCTTTCACTAGAAATTTTCTTTAATTAGAAATTTCAGTTCTTTGTAGTTTTATTGTATTTTTTATTGAATTCTCAGTAGTAGCTCATAGTTTTGGGTAGAAAACATGTCAGGCCAGGCACGGAGAGCTCTCGATGAGTTAAGAATGGTTACCCATCCCTAGATGGAGTTAGGATGGATTAACTGCGGTAAATGCAGCATAACTGTAACGTTGAATTTATAAGTTTAATTAGGATTTGTAGAAAATAAGTAAGCGGTAAATGTGACATACGAGAACTATATATTCGGAATAGTGATTCAAAGACAATTGACAAGTTTTATACTTATTGTCTATACTTTACATCTCCCTTTCTTTGTAAACTAAAAACATTGTTTTCTAAACTTACATTTGACACTTATTAATTTTTAATAACCAAGACTAACCAAGAAAATAATATTAAATTAGTTTTTGGCAAAACACTATTTTGTTAATGGTTAACTAATTATACCTATAATCATAAATTTCACAGCACAACTTAATGTAACATATAAAATGATATTGTAATTACTAACTTAAGTATTATTAAAGATCAAGCCTATTTATTGGTTTAATTATTCTACCAAATCTTGATGACCTTAGTTCTGTCGGTGGTTGAACCAGGTTTGACTTCTGCAAATGATTAGAAGCGTCTGATGACGAGCTTGTTGATACTGGGAGTGACTTAGGAACAGCTGGTGATTGTTCCTGTGCTGGAACCTGTTGTACTGCTGGTTCATCTGTGTATTTAGTTTCAGGAACTATCACTCTGTTGCTGGTAATGTCTGCTTGTGTCTTGTGCAGATGACTGAAGTTTCTACGTAGGATTTGGCCTTGATCAGTTTGAATTATTACAGATCTTGGTAGACCTTCAGGCTTTTCTACCACTCTTGCCCCTTCCCATTGGCGATGAGCAACTTTGTGCCTGACTTTTTCATTAATTTCAAAATTGTCTGGTCTTTTAGTGTGTTTATTACTGTAGTTGGCTTGTTCTTCTCTTAATCGTTTTAGTTCAGCTGTGACTCCTTGCATTATTTTTGGTTTTAGGTTACTGTCTTTTGTAGGTAATGGAGATCTGGTTATTCTGCTGTATAGACGTTGGTTGGGTGAACCTAAAATATCATTTCTTGGTGTGTTTCTCCAGTTTAATAAAGCAAGTTGAACATCAGACTTGTCAATACTACATTTTTTTAATATGTTCTTGGCTACTTGAACTGCTTTTTCGGCGAGGCCATTGCCTTGATGGTGATGTGGACTGGATGTGACATGGTTAAATTTCCACTCTTTTTGAAAGATCTTGAATTCTCTAGACATGTATTGTGTTCCATTGTCAGTTTGCAGCTCTTCTGGTATTCCATGTACGGCAAACCATCTTTTCAGTTGTTCTATAACTTCATATGAAGACTGACCTTTTAGCTGTTGAAAATCTAAATATCCAGAGTAGCTGTCACAGATTACGAGGTAAGTTTTTCCTTTTAATTCAAATAGATCAGATGCAACTATTTGCCATGGAAGTGTAGGAATCTTTTTAACTAGCACTATATCTTTAATATTGTCTTTTTGTGTCTGTTCACAGACGGAGCAGGTTTTAACTAGTTTTATTATGTCATCATATTGTCCCTTCCAGTAGAGAATTTGTCGTGCTCTTCTTAAACAGCTGTGTATACCTGCATGTCCCTGATGAATATTCTTTAGCATTTTAGGGATCTGTGATTTTGGTACTACAATTTTGTTTCCTTTGCAAATTATTCCTTTGAGATAGCTCAACTCTTCTTTAAAGTTAAAATAGTGCTGTAGTTCGGTGGGAAGTTCACTTACTTTTTCTGGAAATCCTTGTATTATTGTCTGAAGTAGTAACTGTAAATGTGGATCTTCCTTTGTAGCTGTAATTAACTCCTCTTTTGCGTCAAGTGACATAGGTAGTATTACTGTAACTTTCAAATTTTCTTCTTGTTCATATTTCAGATTAGATGCATCGCAGTCTCGACTAAGAAAGTCTGCTAAGGGTATTTCTGTGCCTTTTTTGAATATGACTTTTGGTGCATATGGTGCAAGATTGAATATGATGCGTTGCAATCTTGCTGGAGCAGATTGTATGTTTTTCTTGAAGATTGTCTCAAGTGGCTTATGGTCTGATTCCACTGTCAGTTCTTTACCATAGACATATTCGTGAAACTTCTTACATCCGAACTGTATGGCGAGCGCTTCTTTTTCAATCTGTGGATAATTCTCTTCAGACTTGGTTAACGCTCTTGCTCCATAGGCTATTGGTTGTCCTTCTTGAAGAAGTGCAGCGCCAAGATTTTTGGAACTCGCGTCTACGCTTAATGTTACAGGTTTGTTTACATCATATAGTCTCAATACTGGTGGACTTTGAAGAACTTGTTTTATTTTGTTCAAAGCTTCTTCATGATGACTTTCCCATACAAAATTTGTATTTTTGTGTAACAAATCTCTTAGTGGATTTGTTAGGTCAGACATTCTTGGAATGAATTTATTTAGGTATGTGATCATTCCTAGTAATCTCTGTAGCTCTGTTTTGTTCATTGGTGTCTTCATTGCCTGTATAGCTTCTACTTTTTCTGGGTCTGCTTCTAGTCCGTCTGCTGAAACAATGTGCCCCAGGAATTTTATTCTTTCTGATTCAAAAATGCATTTATTTTTATTAAGTTTGAAGCCTGATTTTTTTAGTGTTTCTATGACTTCACTCACGGTTTTTTGTAGTTCTTCTCTACATTTTGCATATATAAAAATGTCATCGATAGATACTCTTACATTTTTAAATTTACTTAGCAAATTTGTTAAAATTTCTTGGAATATTTCAGGTGCTGATGATACTCCGAACGGAAGTCTCTTGAAAGAATATCTTCCCCATGGGGTAGCGAATGTTAATATTTTTTGTGTCCTTTCTGAAAGTTTAATTTGCCAAAATCCTTTTGTGCAATCTAGTAATGCAAAGTATTTAGAACCTTTAATGTCGGCTGAAATTTCCTCTATAGTAGTAAGTGGAAAATGACGTCTCAGTATGTTTTTGTTTACATCTGATGGATCTATACAGATTCTTATTTTACCTTTTTGTCTTACAATTACCATAGGACTTACAGCAGGGGTAGGCTCTGTTTCTGGTTTTATAACGTCTAGTTTCACCATTCTGTCAAGTTCTTGCTTTACCTCATCTCTTATAGCATGTGGAATTCTTCTTGACGGTTTAATTTCAAGTTTTGGGTTCTCAACTAGGTCAATGTCATACTCATAATCTTTATAACAGCCTAAACCTTCAAAGATGTCATCTTTACATTCACTTTCCTTCAGTGTTTTTACCCTTGCAATAAGTTCTAACTTTTCACAGGTATCAAGTCCTAGGATTGGTGTAACCCTTTCTTTAACTACCTTGAATGTAATTTTGTTTTCTTCATTTTTTATTTTACAAAGTAGCTCTGCTTCGCCTAGAACTGCCATTTTATCTTCTGTGTAACTTATTAAATTTTTTGTTCGGCTTGGTTTCAGACTTGCCTTTGTTTTGTTCATTAAGTGTTTCGGTAACACATTGCATTGTGCTCCTGTATCTAGTTTGGCAATGAATTTCACATTACCAACTTGTATTTTTTCGGTCCAGTCTTTCTTTTCTCCGGCACTTATAGCTGATATGTATACCTCATCTTCAGAGCTATTAGAGTTTTCTTCTAATGTATTCACTCTATTTTTCTGTTTGGGATGGTTCTTCTTAGTGCGGCACATATTGGCAAAATGACCATTTCTATTGCACTTAGTACATGGTTTGTTGAATGCCGGACATTCTCTGCATTTGTGTTTTGTACCACATCTTTTGCAGTCAAAATATTCATTTTGTTTATTTTTGACACCTTTATTTCTCACTGCTAATACTTTATCTGCTTTATTTTTACCTTCAAACTCGTCTAGTTGTTTGGAAGCTTGTTCACTAGTTTTACAGATTGTTATTGCTTTGGTCAAGTCTAGTTTATCTTCTGTTAATAATTTCTCTCTTACTTGGTTCGATCGGATTCCAAACACTATCTTGTCTTTTAGCATTTCGTCGAGTAAATTGTCAAATTCGCATTTACTTGCCTGAGTTTTTATTCTGGTTAAAAATTCGTTAAATTGTTCATCTTCGTTTTGTACAATTTTGAAAAATATATATCTTTCAAACGATATATTTGTTTTTGGTGCAAAGTACTCTTTAAACTTGTCTTTAATGATTTGCAAGTTATTTTTGTCTGCGTCGCTAAGGTTAAAACTGTTGTATATTTCGATCGCTTCGGAGCCTATCACTGCCATAAATGTTGCTGCCTGGACTTCGGCTGGCTTTTTATCTAGTTGAACAGCGATTGCATACCACTCAAACTGTTGTAACCACTTTTTCCAGCACGTTGATTTGTCCGAGTCAATTTGTAGGTTAGCTGGCGGCTTTATTCCAGATACTGCGTCGTTCGTAGCCATTTTACAACTTTCTCACGTATTTTCTTTTATTTAACACGTTTTTATATAATTCTGACACCATGTAACGTTGAATTTATAAGTTTAATTAGGATTTGTAGAAAATAAGTAAGCGGTAAATGTGACATACGAGAACTATATATTCGGAATAGTGATTCAAAGACAATTGACAAGTTTTATACTTATTGTCTATACTTTACAATAACGTTGCAGTTCTATTGATCAGCTTACTTAGCCACGAGCTTCTGTAGACTCTCATATTAATATACCATCACGCCTGTATTCTCAGAGTCCCGATTCATCTGTATGTTTAGGTCTTAAGTATTAGGTGACGGCCTATTGCCATTAACCGGGCACAAATCCAAACTCCGAGCTGTTATCCCACACAGTAACACTTTGCTCGACTTGGGAATAGAATCCAAGACCTCACAGTCAGCCAGCCGCGCTCACAACCACTACACACATGAGGCAGTCAATATAAATTAATAAAACATGATTGCTTACATTATCAGTATACAATAGTGAAAAGATCGCAGTACAGGTCGTGTGAATGCAAGGGTCAGGTTGCAACCCAATACTGAATAAGGATGCCTATGCAATGACGATTAGTCGACGCGATTTATTAGTCGTGAACGCATGAGTCTATTTTTATCGCTCAAGAGGCTGGTGTCAAAAAACAGTGAGGCTATGCTACGTTAACTTCGCTCAGTCTATTGATGCCTAGCCTTTTTTTTGAACTATGTTGGGATTGGTTTCCTGTCTTATCAAATATCAGTGTTTTTCACAAAGCGACAGCCATCAGCAACACTGTGGTATCACTCGCGCGTTGTCATTCTGTGACCTCATTTGTTTAGTAATTTCACTGGCTACATTACTCTTCAAACCGGAACACAATATTAACATTATTTTTCTAAACGACAAAATATTTGGCAATGCGTTGAAGCTTTTGTCAAACGGGCTCACCATTAACATAACATACCATCACCTGTATTCCCCGAAGGGTTAGGCAGAGGTGTACTAAAGTACACCTACATTTCGCCGGTATGTTTAGGTCCCATGTAATAGGGGGCGAGCCTATTGCCATTAACCGGGCACAAATGCAGACTCCGAGGTGCAACTGGGAATTCCATAGAAAAACCCTATAACACTTTGCTCGACCTAGGAATCGAACCCAGGACCTCTAGCGTAGCAGTTGCGGGGCGACTAGACTAGCGAGGATCACTAGTAAAATTTTAACATTCAAAGAAATAGCATCAAAATACCTTAAATATTTCCTTCAACTCAACAAATCGAAAATAATCTTTTAATGAATGGCTCCACTTATTTCGATAATAGGTACTGTACAAAGGGACGGTGGTATACAAAAGCGAAGAAGTGTTAAAAGATGGACAGCATTATGCGGATGAATGAGACGACTGATTGCGTGTTTTGATCACTTACACCTCAAAAGGATGGGGTTATGCGAGATATAGCAATTTTATTATATTTGTTTTATTAACACTATGAAAGGCATTCAGCGAGTGATTGACAGCCAATTATTGTGTTTCTGTTCGATTTATGTGAGAAAATGTATGCATAAATTGATGTAAGTCGTGGAATGTTGACATGAAATGGACATATGCCCTGTTCGAAACATAAAGTTGCATTATAAGAGACGTGCAAGGCTTGTCAAAATACTATTACTTGCAAAAGTGCACTCATGATTCTTCCACATACTTCTTTTGCTTTGTCCGCATTTGTCAAACACGCGTCGGTTGCGAGTAGATACGCACGTGACCTTTTTGAAGGATCTCATTAATAACGTTGGTGTATGGCTTTCTAGGGCGCCCCGTCCCAGTCCCTTCGCTGACATTTGCTTTATTACCATTATTCCAGTAAATAAATAAGTAAAAAGATTGATTTAAACTGAATAACACTTTACCCGACCTGATAATCGAACCCAGGGCCAGCATTTACGCTACCGATACCTAGATTAATAACAGTTAAGGAGCGGGCTAAAACATCAGGTCATAATGTCATTAGAAAAGAATTCCGGAAACAGAATTCAACTTATTTACATAGTACCGTCCACTAAAAGGTACAGCCAACAAAACAAGGTGTGGATGACGTAATTTCCGCTGCAGTTAACCTTTTGTGCGTACCCTCAGTTTTAGTAACGGCCGGGCGTCGGAATTTCTTTGATTCTATTGAACACTTATTGTCTGACCGTACTTGATGATATATGAAACTCTTTGAGCGTTTGTACCATAGAAACATTATTAAGTTGATAGAAGTCGCATAGAATAAAATTACTGACTTACATATACCTATTGACAGTAATTTCAGGCTAGGGCTAAAGGTCTTGCTACGCCAGAGGTCTTAGGTTCGATTCCCAGGTCAAGCAAAGTGTTATTGAGTTTTTCAAAATAGATAATTTAAATTTCTCATTAGCAGCTCGGAGTTTTGATAATATGTGCCTGGTAAATGGCAATAGGCTCGCCCTCTATTATACAGTAAGCTTTGCTTAACCCTTGGGGGAATATAGGCGTGAAGGTATTTTGTGGAGTTTTATTTGAGGTGGCTGAGCTGCTACTGAGAATTTTATAGAAAAACCCGACACCACTGCTCGACTTGGGAATCGAAGCTAAGACCTCTAGTGTAGCAGTCGCGCTTAGGACCACTAGACTAACGAGTAACGACGAGTTGTAATTCCAGGAGCG
Organism: Subacronicta megacephala; assembly: GCA_958496365.1. NCBI lineage: Eukaryota > Metazoa > Arthropoda > Insecta > Lepidoptera > Noctuidae > Subacronicta > Subacronicta megacephala. Next base: position 3,820,585 of record OY292540.1, on the reverse strand, counting down.
GAATATTAAATAAAATGATGGAAGATTTGACTTAATCAATCAGGACTGCCACAATAGGCTAGCGGTTCTAAGCGCGACTGCTACGGTAGAGGTCCTGATTTCGATTCCCAGGTGGAACAAAGTGTTATTGGGTATTTCCATGAAATTCTTAGTAGCAGCTCGGAGTTTGGAATTGTGCCCGGTTAATGGCAATAGGGTCGCCCCCTATTACATTGGACCTAAACATACCGGCGAAATGTGTGTGTACATTAGTACACCTCTGCAAAACCCTTCGGGGAATACAGGCGTGATGGCTGATGTTTTATTTATGATGTAAGATTTCTTATTGCCATATCTAATATTGTATTAAGATACCTGTGAACCTAATGAATCGTTTTATTTCTTTAATAGATGTATGCTTTTGCTTACGGTATTCAAAAAGGCTGTTGTGTTCTATAATGTAATTAGTAATGGTTGATTTCTTTATCAGATTAGTGGTGTAATGGTCTGATGTTTAATACTTTTGATGTTACCCGACTAGCCAATAGTATCACTGATTTCCTCCAATCATTTCTTTATTGTTTAACTCGACGGAGAAATAAAATATCTTCTCCGCACACTAGGCAAAAAAATCATCATCATCATAATCAGCCTATAATGTTCTGACTACTGAAACACAGACCTCTTCTCGGTTGGAGGAAGTGGGTCATCGTTCCACCATCCACCACGCAGGCCTAGTGTGGGTTGTTTGGGTTAGGAAAAAAATAAAAAAGTTTCAATTTGAAAAACAATATGTATAAGTATATCAAGTAGTAGTAGTTAAGTAGCAGTATATATACTGTTGCATTTCTTTCTGCTTCCTTCTCCTTTCTCTCCGTTTTTCCTAATGGCAGACAGTGGCTTAGTTGTTTTTTTTAAAGCTTACTAGCAATGTGGGTAATGAATTACTAGTATTCTTGTTAACCCCTCGTACTAAGCTAGATACTTGTGTTACGAGTGGGTTCACGTCGGTAGTGCAATGTGTGGGGTTCGAACCAGCAACCACATGATCGCAAGTACGACGACCTAGCCATTAGGCTACCGTCGCTTCTGAATTTTACTACTTATAACTAGAATCAGGTGTTCTATTCTGTTTCAGCTTTTCATTAGGCTAATATATCCTACTGTTCAGCTGAAGTGGCAAAGGGCTATTTCGCGAAGATCTGACGTTCGTTGGGGAAATCAATTTTTTTATTGAAAGCAGCGTCGAATCAAGTGTGGTTCGGTCACCCGACAGTGAGAAGAGCTAGGTTATAGCCCATTATAACGATAGCTGAGTGTGAGTCAGACATAACAAGCACAAATCCAAACTTCGGGTTGCTACCAAGAATGTCAATACTAACAGTAATATTTTTATTTATAAAACTGTGACCAGTCATATCGTTTAGTCACCGTTTCTAGAAATTGAGAAATAATTTAGTAATCATTATTCTCCGAAATGTGTTTTATTTATCTTTTACGATGAATAAACAAACTCTTAATAAACCGTCAATTTTGTAATAAATATCGGAAGAAAAACAGCGATAGCACATCAAACGGGCTTTAGGTGAAGTTTGACGGGCGCCGGAAGTGAGCGGCGGCCATCTTGCCTCGCCACCGGAAGCACCCATTTCGAGGCATCAGCGTTAGATGTTAGATATTTGAATGAATAGACAGGACGCAGAGGAAATCAATGAATTGACATTTATGGCAAAATGAGCTCATCGAGTACGGCAATTTAGTTAAATGGCTAAGGTAATATTATAGAACCCACTGGCTTTGGCAATGAAGCTTAAGGCGGATTTTCTCTGCCTGGTCGCCAAATTGAAATATTTTTTGGATTTTCGCAAATTGTACATATAGTATAACATAGTCTACATTAATAAATACACACATACCGTCATTCCTGTGCTCCCCGAAGGGTTAGGCAGAGGTGTACTAATGAACACTCATACTTCGCCGGTATGTTTAGGTCCCATGTAATAGGCGGCGAGACTTAACAAATCCAGACTCCGAGCTGCTACAGCGAATTTCATAGAAAAACCCAATAACACTTTGTAGGACTTCTAATGAGCAGCCGCACTTGGGACCACTAGACTATTAAGGCAGTAATCGGTATGCTTGTGAGTTGCACTTTTGATTTTACAAAAAAAATAAGTAGCCCCTTGCCTTGACACTTAAAAGGCACCTAAAAAAAGAAAAAAGAAAAGAAGAATGACTAGCCTAAAATTTACAGGACTTATCCTGTCTAAATGTTCTTAAGTCTACAATAACACTAGTGTTGTCCATCGGAAGCGGGCGTGGTTGTACAATATTGCGAGTTGTGTCGATTTGTACGTTTTTGAGTCGTCACCGGTAACTCGAACTGGCGCATTGCATCGTTTGATGTGTCCATGGCTTAGCTAATTGATTACGTTTTATGCTGTTATTAGCAGCTGGATTTAAACGTTGGTCAATTTATCATTGTACAAATAACGTTATAGGTAGTACCCTCGTTATTTCTATATAAGAGTCGTTGATTTTAGTGGCCTATTGATACTATATGTACATACATATTATCACGCCCTTTCACCCTGAAGGATTAGGCAGAGGTGTACTAATGTACACCCACAGTTCGCTGGTATGTTTAGGTCTCGTGTAACAGGCGAGCCTATTGCCATTAACCGGACACAAATCCAGACTACGAACTGCTAATGAGAATTATGCTACTCTTTCGTAACAGTCGACTAAATTCGACTAGACTAAAGTGAGATAAATACAAAAAAAATACAAATCTATAGGCACGATGAATACAAAATAAAAAAAAATATAGTTAATTTACTTATTCAATCATCGTCATCAACTCATTCCTACTGCTGAATCGCACACACGGGTCGCCTTTCATAATGAGAAGGGTTAAGCTTTTAGAAGAAGAAGAAACAAAGAAAGAAAAAACATTTATTTTCGCCCAAAACGACGCACAATTAACCATAGGTCAAAAATACCAGGTACTACAGTTACAACAAAAAAAATAAAAAAATACATCAAATTAATTAAGCAACTGGCAACATTGACAAAAGGATTTTATATAGTGCACCACGCTTTCTTATTGCTGGTTGGCAAACAACTAACGATACCGTCAAGAAAGAATATCAGGAATTCAAACCCTGTGCGATCTGTGAATCTAACTTAGGACCTCACCAACAACAGCTGAGTTTATTACCACTAGACCATTGAGGCAAATAAAAGACAAAATAACCTGTCAAACCGATTACAATTCCCAAAATAAATACCATAGACATTTCGCATACCTTATAATTTTTTTAAACCACAAATGTTGGATGACAACTATTTTTTTTAAGTTAAGCAAGATAGAGATGTCAGGCGGGCAGAGACAGGGGCATAAGTTATGCTAATGTGGTGAATATTTCAAGCTAATAGATCCCTTGGTCGATTATGTGGTAAAAACGGGTTGGTGAGTGTATCCAATGTATGGGGCGGCACGATTTTTCTTTTTGATTCAAATTCAAATGTTTTCACGAGTATTTTAAATAAGCTGTGACGTCGGCGCCATCTAGTTAAAAAAAATGGAAAAAAATCGACTTTTAAAAGTGTCTTTAAAGATCTATTTACAGAAATAAATATCATTTCATTTCATTTCATCGTTTTTTATTTCACATAGGTAGCTTATTTTAGGATAAACTTGCAATGTCCTCACATCCTGTTATCGCCATAATGTACCCGTGAATAATGTAATACCTTTTATTTAAAAAAAATTAAAGAGTGTCAATTGAGTTTCTTGCTGGATTCTTTTACATAGGATCAACTTTTTGGAAACGTGCAACTAGAGTCAATAACATTTCGTAAACGCTTGCAAAAGCTTATTTTAAATAAAAACATTTGATTTGATTTGCTCTCATATTACCTAAGAACGACGAACTGTAGATGTAAATCAATATACCTCTACTTAACCCTTTGGGGAAAACGGAGACAATATATATAACGTCATCATCATCAACCCATAATATTGTCCCACTGCTGGGCACAGGTTTCCTCTCAGAACGGAGGGATTAGGCTGTAGTCCGCCACGCTAGCCCACTGCGGGTTCGCAGACTTCACACGCCGTCAAGAAATTCTCTCAGGTTTCTTCCCGATGTTTTCCTTCACCCTTTTACGTCATAATATATATAGAAAATATAACATCTTGAATGTTAGGTGCCAGTAAGTGTGATTTCATGTAGGTGTATGAATACTTAATCCACATTTCTGTCTTCATTTAAGCATCGCGTTATGCTCTCTACCTCTCATTGTTTATTTATCTTGTATACTTTGCCTAAAATAGCTGCATCCAAAGCACCCCTACGATATCTATGTCTGACTTGATAAATTATCTGGATGTACAAAGAAAATAAGACACTTGTGAAGTGAATTCTTCGCAGAACAACCCAATAACACTGCTCGACCTGGGAATCAGACCCAAGACCTCAAGCCTAGCAGCCGCGCTTGGAACCACTAGACTAAGGATGCAGTAAAAATTCAAACATAAAAAAAAGAAGTTCATTAATCATAACATAACATACCATCACGCCTGTATTCCCCGAAGGGTTAGGCAGAGGTGTACTAATGTAAGTACACCCACATTTCGCCGGTATGTTTAGGTCCCATGTCCCAATAGGTGGCGAGCCTATTGCCGGGCACAAATCCAGACTCCGAGCTGCTACTGGGAATTTCATAGAAAAACTCAATAACACTTTGCTCGACCTGGGGATCGAACCCGAGACCTCTAGAGTAGCAGTCGCGATTGGGACCACTAGACTAACGAGGCAGTCCGACAGGCAGGCAGATAGTCGAGGTTTATTAATCAAACATTTAAATTATCAAAAATCGATTCTACGCATCAATTCTCGTTATACAATGGACATATATACTTGACTATGCCGCGACCACATAATATTTCCCCCTGTCACCACTCACCTATGGTAATGTACCACAACACATACCTCCGGCAGGTATATGGTCACTATTTGTCCAACTGTCGATGCCATACTTACATAATTAAGCACTGCTTACTGCACCTGACTTGTCTTTAGGATTAATTTAAGAAAAGAAAAAGAAATAAACTTATCAAGTTATTAAAAAATTAACCACTACATTTTTGAGGAGTCTATAAATAAAATTAATAATAAATAGGTACTAAGTGCAGTGATAGCATAGTGATATGACCATTGGACTGCCAAGTCAAAGGTCTCGAGTTCGAATCCAAGGCACGCACCTCTGACTTTTCGAAGTCATGTGCGTATTAATAATTAATTATCAGGCGCTTAAACGGTGAAGGAAAACATCGTGAGGAAACCTGCACGCCTGAGAGATTTTCTTGAGGGCGTGTGAAGTCTGCCAACCCGCAGTAGGCTAGCGTGGTGGACTATAGCCTAATCCCTCTCGTTCTGAGAGGAGACCCGTGCCCAGCAGTGGGACAATGTAATGGGTTGATGATGATGATAGATGTGGAAGTCTATGGGGGAGGCCTTCGTTCAGCAGTGGACTTCATTTGGCTGACATGCTGATGATGATATGAAGAAGTAAATACCAAGTATTATTGTCAACTGCCTCATTAGTCTAGTGATTCTAAGCGCAGCTGCTACGGTAGAACTCCTGGGTTAGAACCCTAGGTCGAGCAAAGTGTTACTGGGTTTTTCTATGAAGAGAATAAGATTTGAGGCGAACTGTAGGTGTCTACTGTACATTACGCCCCTGCCTAACACTTCGGGAATACAGGCGAATGTCTGCCAACTGCCATTAGGCTAGCGTGGTAGACTATAATTATCTTTTTTTTTATAGAACTATGGTGGCGAACGATCATATGGCCCGCCTGATGGTAAGCAGTTACTGTAGCCTAAGGACGCTTGCAACACCAGGGGTATAACCTGTGAAAAAGGGAGGGGAAAGAGAAAAGGAGAAGGAAGGGGACTATGGGAGGTATTGGGCCTCCGACGCTCCACACTCACCGTACGAAATGCAACAGCATGCATACTGCTACTTCACGTCGATATTCTGTGGGAGGGTACTTCCCCGGTCGTGACGACCTATTCATGCTGGCACGTAGACATGCTAGCGAGAGACTACTACTCAACCTCTCTCTTTCTAAGAGGAAACTCGTGCCCAGAATTTAACAGTTATAACACGTTTGTCATGATCTAACATCAATACTTACGAGTCATAAGTTAACACTCATTCATTAAGTTAATTTACATAAAATAAAAATTCACAAAATGTCACAATACTATTAATAACGAACTTATAGACATATTACTAAGATTATTCTTTTTCGCTTAATGCGACAACATTAACGGACTTGTCAACATATTTTTATATGCGTAAGTATATTAGTAAAAGTTGACATTAGGGACGTCGCTCATCATATCGTACCATTATTTTTTGTTACTCATTAGTCTAGTAGTTCTTAGCGCGATTGCTACGCTGGAGGTCTTGGGTGGGATTCCCAGATCGAGCAGTGTTATTGGGTTGTAACATACATAACATACCATCACGCCTGTATTCCCCGAAAGGTGTACCTACTGATACTAATGAACACCCACATTTCGCCGGTATGTTTAGGTCCCATGTAATAGGGGGCGAGCCTATTGCCATGTACCGGGCACAAATCAAGACTCTGAGCTGCCACTGGGAATTTCATAGAAAAACCCAATAATACTTTGCTCGACCTGGGGATCGAACCCAGGACCTCTAGCGTGGTGGTGGTGCTAAGGATTACTAATCTAATGAGGCAGTCATTATTGGGTTGTTCTTTCTATAAAATTCTCAGTAGCAGCTCGGAGTTAGTATTTGTGTCCGGGTAATGGCATAATACGAGCGAACGGTGGGTGTACTATGTATCTCTGCTTAAACAGTTTTCGCCAAATCTAAGCTCCGAGCTGCTACTGGAAATTCTGAGCTGCTCTTTTTTATGGTTTATGTTGGCAGACAAGCAAATGAGCCACTTGATGGTTAGTAGTCCTCACCGCACATGGACACTGGCAACACTAGAGCACTTACTGATGCGTTACCAAGCTTCTAGTTGCTACTGAGATACATACATACATATTGTCACGCCTGTCTCCCATGGGGGTAGGCAGAGACTATAGATTTCCACTTGCTACGATCCTGGCACACTACTTACGCACATACATACACACATACACTCACGCCTTTTCCCATAGGGGTAAGCAGAAACTACAGAACGCCATTTGCTAAGATTCTTGCATACTTCTTTTGCTTCGACCACATTCATACATCTTGTCATACACATGGGCCGGTTGCGGGTACTACTGACATTTTCATAGTAAATCCAACAACAGTTTGCTCGACCTAGCAATTGAATCCAGGATCTCTAACGTCACGCTTAGGACTGCAAGACTGAAAGATCCGGGTGACCAAATGATATTCACAATACTTATTTTGGGTTTCGATACGGTCATATACAATTAGTATAGGTATGGTACGCTTCAGTGAGTGTTGTCCCTTATCGTGTAGTCAAAGAGGCTCTGTCGATTAAATAAATGAGAGCTTTTGTGAAGGTTTTATGCATGAAAAATGTGTTAACCAATGTCATAGGTAATTTTTTTAGGCTTTATAGTATTTTGTGTATTGCCGCGTCCGTTACGTAGGTGGATACCTACGCAGTTCCAAGATTATTATTAGATATTATGAGCAAAGTTAAAATCATATTGCCCCAGTTATCATGGCCATGAATAAAGAACTAATATAATAACTATAAGCGGCGGTAGCCTAATGGCTAGGGCGTCGGACTTGCGATCATGTGGTTGCCGGTTCAAAACTCACCCATTGCACTACCGACGTGAACCCACTCGTGATACTAGCATTTTAGCTTAGTACGAGGGGTTAACAAGATTACTAGTAATGTGTGTCCCACATTGCTAGTAAGCTTTTATATAAAAAAAACTAGGTATTTAAATCGATTCTGTAGTTTCAGAGTTTATCGATTACAAACAAAAAAAAACATTTCTTTAAAGTATTAGTACAGACTGCTACTTAGTTTCTACCCGCGGGTCACATCTGCGTGGGGCTCAGATTGGGGCCCAACCTGGAAAAGTCAGTCCAAGTTATAAACTATTCAACCATAACAATCCATTCAGCAGTTATTGCGTGATTGAGTAACAAAATTTATTAAATCAATCTTAAAAGGAATAAATAATTAAATATTAAATTTATTGCAGACGCATAGAATAGCTATCATCGACCAACTGATGGATCGGGGAGTTAAATTTTTAGGTAAGTATTATAATATAGTGATAGCCTAGTGATATGACCATAATAGGACTGCTAAGGAAAAGGTCTCGAGTTCAAATCCAAGGCACGCATCTCTGACTTTTCGAAGTCATGTGCGAATTAATAATAATTATTAAAATCCACTGTAATCAATTCGGTAGTCGATTCTGAAGAAACTACTTTCAGATCTTGCGTTTATTATGAAGAATAAATTCCAAACAAACATGACAGTCGTAGGTCAAACTGACAAATTTGAATCACAGCATAAATACTAGGAAATACCGATGTTGAACATTTGCATAACTGATTGTTACTTGCACTACAACATTAATTTTAATAACGATAGAGTATGAATCAGACCAGATTATCCGACAAAGAACCAAAGTTACCGACATAGCGCACCGGATTAGCAAGCTGAAGTGGCAATGGGCTGGCCATATCTGCAGAAGAACCGACAACCGTTGGGGTAGACGTGTTCTCGAGTGGAGACCGCGACTCGGCAAACGAAGTGTAGGACGCCCTCCGGCAAGATGGAGTGATGATTTGCGAAAGGTTGCTGGCAGGAGCAACTCTGACTGCCTCGTTAGTCTAGTGGTCCCAATCGTGACTGCTATGCTAGAGGTCTTGGGTTCGATCCCCAGGCCGGGCAATATGTTATTGGATTTTTCTATGAAATTCTCAGTAGCAGCTCGGAGTCTGGATTTGTGCCCGGTAAATTACAATAGGCAATAACTGTGGGTGTACATTAAGTATACACCTCTGCCTAACCCTTCGGGACAGACAGGCGTGATGGCATGCTGGCAGGAGCTGGATGCGATAAGCGGAGGACAGGGTGAAATGGCGCACACTAGGGGAGGCCTACGTCCAGCAGTGGACTAGTATAGGCTGATGATGATGATGATGATGATAAATCAGACAATCTTATTATTATATCAACGTCCAACGAATCCGTATTCGTTGGACGTTGACCGGATCTGCGGAGGAATTTCACAACGCTCCCGTGAGCGTTGTGAAATTCCTCCGCAGATCCGGCCACTGCCGGGCGGTCGGACTTCCCCAAGTCCGCCGCCCGTGGCCATTTATGGTGGTTGAAACAGGGCGTTGTCTGCCCTGTTCCTACGCCCAGTTCGAGTGCGCCGGGCGCCGATCGGCAGGGTGGAGGCACTCTCCCTCGACCTCTCTGCTTCTACCTTCTGCGAGAATACCTCCTCGCAGAAGGCGACCGTCGCCTGCCAGGCTTCGGCGCCGCCGACCATAGCTGATATTACGGCCGGTAGCGCAAGGTCCATTCCAATAGCATCCATGAAGACATGGCGCCGCTCTGCCCATGGACGTCCTTTTTGCCTTTCCCCAACTATGTCGAGGTTGGTTCCCAGTCTAACCACTTGCGGCTATATATAAATTTTACACGACACGACTACCATCAGACATTTGCAACCCAGCTTCATTTTTGCCAGCGTAAATGGGTCGGAACGACCGGGGAAGTACTCATTATCATCATCATCATCCACAGCCTGATTTCACCCACTGCTGGGTATAGGCCTCCCCAAGTTTGTGCCATCCACCACGGTCCCGTGCCACTCTCATCCAAGTACGCCCAACGACGTAAGTTATGTCGTCGACCCATCTTGGTGCTGGACGCCCGACACTCCTACTGCCCTCCCTCGGCCTTCATTCTGTCGTTGCCTTACTCCACCTGACGTCACTCCGTCTCGCCAAGTGTCCTGCCCACCTCCAAGTGGGGAAGTACTACCACAGAATATCAACGTAAAGTAGCAGTATGCATACTGTTGCGTTACGTACGGTGAGTGTGAAGCGCTGGAGGCCCAATTCCTCCCTCGGTCCTTTTCGTTCTTCTTTTCTCCTTCCCTCCCTTTTCCTCAATAGGGTCGGCAACGCATCTGCAACTCCTTTGGTAGATGTCCATGGGTGGCGATGACAACTTACCATCAGGTCTCATTTGCTCGTTTGCCGAATTAACTCATTAAAAATTACCGCCGTAATCTTTCCATCGAAGGGCAAAAGCGCCCATTCTTCTTTTAATGCTTCGCGATTTAAAGATTTTTAGGCCAACCCTTGCAGAAGAAGTCAATTACATTCCGCCATTTCTTTTGGCCCTGCTATGCCATCATACAGCTTAGTTTAGCCCATAACTCATTTGACATGCGGTATACCTACTAGACTATCCTAATTCTACTTTGAACACGCTCAAAATGGGGCTTCCGGAATAAAGCTTGTCTTATTCATACCCTAAGTGTAAACATAATATTAATATCAATAATAGAATATCTGAGAGCTATGACTCGGTATGAATCACTTATCATTTCGCAAAAAAGACGGATATCGGGTGACTGTACCTGTTGTCCACTGAGCTTTTTGATTTCGATTAAAAATAATTCGTACCTAAATTTATCAAGGTGAATCTTTTTGATAATTTAGCACAAAAAACCTACTTTGCGTAGAAAATTATCCGATTCAATTGTTTTTTTTTTTTTATAAAAAGGCGTATGAAACCCTTTTCAATAAAAGTAATAATGATTTTTTACAGCAACGTTGGTATAGTTCCCACAATAAAGTAATTAAGTTGAATATCCAAAACATTTGGGCACGAACAAAGTGAGAGTTCATTGATTTAGGCGTGCGTTTGTGAAGTCGTGGTCACTGATCAAACTCCGCGTCAGAGATAATTCACGGCCTAAACACACAGCCCTAGTTTATTTTGAATATTTAACACTTAAACTGAACGTTTCTATTTCAGTAACTGATTAGTTTTAGTCCTATTTTAGTAAACTGTTAGAATAAATTCATACTTTTACTAATTGGTATCTTAATTAACAACAATTTGGAACTTAAATCTAATAAATTTTAGGCATTTTTGCTGTATATTTTCTTGAGGTATAAAATGTAAATTCTCCTTATTTTATTTTTATAAACTGATAATTATTTATTGTGCAACGCAGAGTAAATAATAATGAATTTTATTTAAGAAAATAAACAGTAATATTGGTATGTCTCATGCTGTCATGGTCAATTGGTGCTTTCACCCTACAGCGCCCACAGTATTTGCACAGCGGGACTTCTTGCTATATTCATTATTTATCTAAAAACTATAATTTGCCATAATAACTATTTGGTCGACTGAAAAAATATCACAAGTTTTTTTCGTTTGAACAAAATGATTATTCAATATTCGATGACTTGGCAGTAAAGGTGGTGCTGATTTATAATAAATTGTAGGTACATTACATTTTAATCTTTTATACGTTCTAATATCGTTCTTAATCGTTTATTTCTTTGTTTTTTTTTCCCGTTTTTTTATAAAGCCAAACCAGTATCTCGACGTTATGATATTCGGTGGTACGATATCTGGAATCTGAAGACCTCAGTTGATGTTTTATTGGCTGGTTACACTGGCTTCGTTACCCTTATTATTGGAAAATAGTTTAGCACATGAATGCTCATCACGAATCCATTATATTGTCCCACTGCTGGGCTCGGGTCTCTTATCAGAATGAGAGGGTTTAGGCAAGTAAACCAAGCTAGCCCGGGTTGGCAGACTTCACACGCTTTCGAGAAAACTCAGGCATGCAGTTTTCCTCGCGATGTTTTCCTTCACAGTTTAAACGCGTGATAATTAACTATTAATACGCACATGCCTTCGAAAAGGCAGAGGTGCGTGCCTCAGTTTCAAACTCGAGACTTGGCAGTCCAATGGTCATATCACTAGGCTATCACTACTTGCTGGGTCAGTAAGATAATTTAGGCAATGCGTCAACAGACGAATGAATGTAGCAAAATCGTACCACAGACAAAAGAATTCTTTTTAATACGAATCCCTATTTAAATGTTCTCATCACAGATAAAAGAAGATTAACTAATAATCAAAGCGGAACAATAGTCGGATACCTGTCATCGTGTCGATAATATCGATACTTCTCGATATAATACCGATATAGTATCGATATCGATCGACTGCGAGCTACAATAATTGCTATTGTTAAGTATGAGCGGCTAGCTGAGATGTTCTGATTTTGTGGGATTAGGAATATGTAGAAAAGGCAGAACAAAATAGTTTTTTTTTAAAGCTATGCAATGTGGGTCGAACATATTCTACTTTTCTTGTTAACCCATTGTGCTAAGCTAAATGCTTGTGTTACGAGTGGTTTCACGTGGGTAGTGCAATGGGTGGGTTTCGAACCGGCAAGCACATGATCGCTAGTCTGACGCCCTAGCCATTGGGCTACCCCAGATTTAAAAAAATGAGATTATTATTTACTTAATAGTTTCATTAGTCAAGATGCCATGAGTGCGACTACTGAGCTAGAGTGTTTTGAGTTTGATTCCCATGTCGAACATTATGTTATAATAAAGTTCTTTTTTTCTATTTCTATTATGAATTTTGTTTTTATAATACATTATTATGTTTGCTTGTTAATACTTTTACTTATTAATTCTTTAGAAACTGTACCTTTGTACTTTGTAGTCCTATGTTTTTTTTAATAGCTCGTGGCACGTCTAAACATTTTTAAGACAATCTCAAGGCAAATGACGCAGCATTGATGATGAGGCCATTCGCGATCTGACCGACCAGGATCAACGATGACTGGATAAGAACAACGGTATATTTTGTTTTTTTCGATTGTCATTGTTTAATTGAGTTCTGCGGTTCTGTGGTTGATGTAGATACATTTAATTTACGTGTCTATAATTGCCTGTTTTTTTTTTCAAGTATTTGTATTACGGAAATAATACTGGAAACCAATCGGATTCTTATTTTTGTATTTATTATTTTATAAAAAAAAAATAAAGAAATTGTTCAAAGAATTGTTTAAATGTCAATCTAAATTTTAATTTTGACCTTCAATTAGTAAAGCAATATTTCCAGAGAATCTATTAATGGAAAGTGTTTCGCAAAAAATATTGTTATCTAGCAATCAATTTATATTTTAACTATTTTCAGAAATTATTAAATTTCAAGCATAATATAATAATACGCCTGTATTCCCCGAAGAGTTAGGCAGAGGTGTGCTAATCTTCACCCATCTTTCGCAGGTTTAGGTCCCATGTAATAGGGGGCGAGCCTATTCTGCCCTCAAGTCACCTTCCTTTTCTCCTTAAGGGCTGGCAACGCAATTCCTCCGGTGTTACAGGAGTCCATTGGTGGCAAAGATCCCTTACTATCAGGCTAGCCTGATCGTCAAAAAAAAACACTACTGAGTGGAGCCCACATAACGTCCAGAAGGAGATGGCGGGACAAGCTAGATCTTTATAGTAAGGATTGGTCGCTAAAAGCTCTGAACCGAGAGGAGTAGAAGGAAGAAGGAGAAAAAAAAGACGCACATACTTTCATATCCACGCACAATAAATCTTAGGTGTGAAAGTTCGACCGATGTCCGACACAAACCAACAAAAGAGATTGAAGTAATGAGCGCGCTGTTACAATCTGTGGCGTGCGATGACAGACAGACGGAGAATCGATTCATTACCATCAACCGTCAAAAACGAGGACCTAGATACTGGAAATAGACAACAAATCCACCAAATACTATGTCATTTATCAAATTGTCGGTTTGAAGTTTGCTGGATTTTTCCGATTTCCAATCCCGCTCAGATCAGACCAAATATCTGTTCATTCAAAAGGTGTTTAATTCCTCTCCACAAAAAAAAACTGACTGACTAAGATTGCCTCATTAGTGTAGTGGTCTTAAGCGCGACTGCTATGCTACAGGTCCCAGGTTGAGTAGTGTTATTGGGTTTTTCTATGAAATTCTCAGTAGCAGCTCGGAATCTGGATTTGTGCCCGGTTAATAGCAATAGGCTCGCCCCCTATTACATGGGACCTAAACATAATGGCGAAATGTGGGTTAAAAAATATATAGATATCAAAAAAAGTAATATCGAAAAATGAAATAACATACCTAGTTAAGTAAATATATGTCTTAAACAATTTTGGAAGTCAGTAGGGGAAAACAAAAGATCAAATTTGATTCATACTTAACCAATAACAATGTCAAACATTAACCTATTAGATTAGATTAAAGTAAGATCGAAAATTGACCAAGCAATGGTGACATTTATTTTGACCAAAAAAGGACCGTAATAATACTAATGTTTTAAGTGGTTCGTTGTGCCATTATTATTGTGATGAGACTCATGTCCTGCAGTGGAACATCAAAAGTGTTGAAGATATCAAATAATTCCAGAAACAATAACACTTTGTGCCCGGATATAACAAAGTTAGAGTAAAACTATGCCTTAATTTAATGATAGTGTTACGCCAAGTAACTAATGGAAAAACGTGGATAGGTCACGAAGGTTCTAGATCCGTCATAGAAGCACGTCGAAACACAAAAAGAATGTACCCGACTGCGCCCCACGCAAATAATAACAGTTCAAGGCCGAGGTCACGGGTCAACGCCCGGAAACAATAGGCGGTTAGGTACCTACACAATTTTTATCGACTAATCGCGACCATTCGACTCTGGAATCTTCATTGCGCGTATAAATACCGGTCGTGAGGGCTCGGCAGAGTAGTCTTGTGATAGAAGCGAACAAGTGAAGATCGAAGTGAGTTAACAAGTGATTAATTGTGCGATATTGTTGAGTGTAGTGTACAACTATAGTGACGTTGTGGTGATTGCTGTTGTGTTTTAGTGTACTTAATTAAAGTGTTTATTTGTTTATTGGTAAATTGGTGTTGATTAATTTATCCCGAACCCCAGCTCGTAACAATTTGGTGTCAGAAGTAGTGGGATAAATATGCCAGTTTTACCAAAGGACGATACGGAAGGTATTCGTACCAGAAGTCAGCGACAGCAGGAGATGGACCAGAGACGTTTTGAAGATTCTCCACCACAACCTTTGGTCCGCCAGCAACCGCTGGAAGAACCAGCCGCTGGCCCATCTGGAGCTGCTCCCGCACCAGGACTTGACCTGGCGGCCCTGATGAAAATGCTTCAGGTGCAGCGGCTGCAGGACAAAGAGGAGTAGGCACGCCGCGAAGAAGAACAAGCACGCCGTCAGGAAGAACAAGCACGCCGTCAGGAGGAGCAGGCACGCTTATTGCGGGAGCAGTTGCAACAAGACAAGGATGAGCAGGCTCGCCGACAGGAGGATCAGGCTCGCCGGCAGGAGGAACAGACTCGTCTGTTGCAGGAGCAGATACAGAAGGCTAAAGATGATCAAATGCTCCTTATGAAGGATATTCACGCGACATTTAGTAAGGAGCTCAAGGTGATGAAAGAGCAGGTTGAGCAGCATGACAGTTGGATTTCTGAATTAAAAGTTGAGATGGCTGACATGAGGAAAACTTTAGACGACCTTAAGGCGAGTTGTGAAGGACGTGACCTACGAGCGGCTGGTTGAGATCTTGGAGTCAAGATACGGTGACACACACCTGGAGCATGTGTATCGGGCTCAGTTGAAGCATCGTGTGCAAGGCAGTGATTAGACTTTACAGCAGTGGTCCCTGGAAGTTGAGAAACTAGTTAGATAAGCGTACCAGTCTGACCCTACGCTTATTGACGTTTGTCTGATGGTTGCGTTCGTCGATGGAATAAGAGATGTGGAC
The DNA here is from genome assembly GCA_958496365.1 of Subacronicta megacephala. Lineage (NCBI taxonomy): Eukaryota > Metazoa > Arthropoda > Insecta > Lepidoptera > Noctuidae > Subacronicta > Subacronicta megacephala. The sequence continues at coordinate 3,804,753 of OY292540.1, read as the reverse complement.
ATAAGAGCCGCTGTAAGACTAGGGCACCACAAGATCTTGAAGGACGCCTTAGCTCATGCCTTGGAGGTGGAGGCAGCAAGACTCGACTATGGAGCCTACCGAGTTAAGGAGATCGTGGAAGCAGTTAAGTGCTACGCCTGTGGAAAAAGGGGACACCTTCAAGCTAGTTGTTGCAAACGTCGTATATTGAAGGAGAACCGATCTAACGAAGAAAGGAAGTGTGTGGCAGCTCCTAGATGTTACATCTGTGGAGAAAAGGGTCATCTCCGAATGAGTTGCCCGAAGCGAAGAGGATCCAGTGGAAGGTTTCCGAGCAGACCTGGTTTTGTAGATTGGAGGAAAAATGGAAACTGCGAAAAATCTGATGTCCGGCACGAAGTCACAGTACCTGAGAGAATGTTAAGAACAGATATGAGTGATGCAGAAAAAGGAAGCTATGAGCATGTCAGGGAATCAGGCCAACAAACGTCCGAGAGAATGAAGACTCGCTATGACCGCAAGATGAACAACAAGGGCTTCGACCAAGGTTCACTAGTGTGACTACATAACACAGTGCGCAGCAAAGGAAAGTCACCTAAGTTACAGGCAAAATGGGACGGTCCCTACAGAGTCGTGACTAAGATTAACGATGTCACCTACCGGATACAAAAAGGACCAAGATGTGCTCCGAAGATCGTCCATGTGGATCGTTTAGCGCGGTATCATGGATCTAATGATACTCGGGACGAGCATGTCTTAGGAGGGGGCAGTGTTACGCCAAGTAACTAATGGAAAAACGTGGATAGGTCACGAAGGTTCTAGATCCGTCATAGAAGCACGTCGAAACACAAAAAGAATGTACCCGACTGCGCCCCACGCAAATAATAACAGTTCAAGGCCGAGGTCACGGGTCAACGCTCGGAAACAATAGGCGGTTAGGTACCTACACAATTTTTATCGACTAATCGCGACCATTCGACTCTGGAATCTTCATTGCGCGTATAAATACCGGTCGTGAGGGCTCGGCAGAGTAGTCTTGTGATAGAAGCGAACAAGTGAAGATCGAAGTGAGTTAACAAGTGATTAATTGTGCGATATTGTTGAGTGTAGTGTACAACTATAGTGACGTTGTGGTGATTGCTGTTGTGTTTTAGTGTACTTAATTAAAGTGTTTATTTGTTTATTGGTAAATTGGTGTTGATTAATTTATCCCGAACCCCAGCTCGTAACAATAGCATTGCTTTGAAATTTGAAATACATCGTTTGTACCTGAAATAAAGCTGTTTGGAATTCAAACTTAACTCAATCCACGCAGAGCAGTGGTGTTAAAGAATAAGCATAATTTTGATATGGCAATTTTAAACTTCATGATTAGCATTTTTCACACAAGTACCTATAGGCAGGCTTATCGGGGTTTAAACTCTAATTTGTTCGTATGATAATCAGATCGATAATTGGGTTGCGGAGGTATACCTCAGTGTAAAATACTGATATTCAGCAGCACTTGATCCGACTAGATACCGATTCTAAAATATTTGGTTACGGAATAAGGATGCTTTTTAAAAATGAATCGATAAAAGAATATCGATAAATTTTACTTTAAAATAAAAAAAACATCACCATTCTTAAACAAATTATCTTCGAAATAATTATGAATTTATTAGTACACATACAGAAACTACAGAACGTCATCTGCTACGATTCTTGCATACTTCTTTTGCTTCGTCCACATTCATACATCTTGTCATACACATGCGCCAGTTGCGGTTAATATTTTATTAGTATTTCCGATAATTATACTTTTTTAGTATCACATTAAAACATAAAAAAATAAAGTGTGTAATAAAATTAATAGATTTGTTTATGTGCTATACAAATTACGCAAAACCTCTACGCTCAAAACCGTTTTAGCAGCATACCACGGATACGTGTCGTCCGTTCTGAATTATGGAATATTATTATGGGGTAACTCCACGGATGTTCATAAAGCTTTTCTAGCTCAAAAAAAATGTGTTAGAGCCATTGCTGGTATACCGCCTTGGGAATCTTGCAAGCCATTTTTTAAGAAATTTAAAATCCTTACACTAGCCTGTATGTACATTCTAGAAGCAGCTAAGTTTGTTAAATTAAACCCTAACCTATTTAAAACAGCTAAGGATCTGTTTCCTAGGAACACAAGAAACCCAAACAGAATTGTAATGGCAAATGTACCTAGAACAACCTTGTATTTAAAAAGTTGTAATGTTATGTGTGGACGTATTTATAATGCAATCCCTCGTAATATTAGAGAATTGCCTTCGAATAGGTTTAAAAAATATATTAAATTATGGCTCATAGAGAAATCATTTTATTCAGTATCGGAATTATTCAAATAAGTTTAACTGTAATTATGACTATGTTGCGGATATCAAAGTTTAATTGTTTTATTTTATTTTAATATTTGCATATCGTAAAACGATAAAAATGTATCTGGCACTGACTGTTAAACTGTCCATCTTAATGTAACCTACATTTTGTGCAAATAAATGTATTCTATTCTATTCTATTCTATTCTATAAAAATATTAAATACAATAAACACACCTTTTGTTCAATAAGGATAGTTCGACGGCACACTTCATTACATTTGCCGAAAAAAAAAACACATTAAATGTTTAAATCTCGTGTTTTATGTGACATTTTTAGTAGTATTTGATTGAAAGTTGGGCGATAAAATTAACGACGAGCTCCCAAGGGATGAGTGAGGTCCATTTATTTAATTAGTTTTATTTGGTACTTTTTATCGCCTGTTACTTTTATCTAAGAAGTTAGGCGAAGAATTTGCTAGCGTATGATACAATCAGAAACAATTTAAAATATTAAATTAACTATTTATTTACAAAAGATGATAGAACGTAATATAAGTTACTTTTTACTAGGTTTTCATTGGCAATTCAAAAGAGTTTTTTTTTTAATTCATCTATATTTTTTTAAATAAGTTATTCTCGTAAATAAAAATGAATGTTTGTTTGTTCTCATGCATTTCCAAACGAATGTGAATGTGATCAAACTAAGTTTATCGATTACAAACAAATCATTCCTATTTATAGTTGGTATAGTATGAGTAATTATAATTTAAATTTGATTATTACTGGGCCCCTTCCCAAGTTGAGCCTCCTAAAAGGATAAAGTTTTTTTTTGTATTCTACAAATTAAAATAAAATATTGTAATATTATGGCTGATTCGTCTCTCCTGGAGTGCCAAATTTTTATTTTTCTTTTGGTTTTCGCCAATTGTACTGTCTGTATAATCAAATATTTGTGCTAATTGCTACGAATAAATAATGTCGCTAATTGTGATTAACTTTAATTGAATTGACATTATGTCTTTAGGGCTTATTTTTTTTTTTTTTTTTTATCACTGATAGGCTTACGCTTGACCACAACTTGCCTGATGTTAAGCATCGCAGTGGTCTACGATGGAGCACGCTTGCCTAGAAGGTACCTATTCACTCTCGTCTTGAAGACACCCAAATTGTAGGTCTCAGGGAACAAAGATTCCGGTAGCGAGTTCCACAATAAAGCAGTACGCACTATAAATATATATATATATTTTTAATATAATGTGTATTTATTTTATGTGAATTCGTTGGTAATCCTTAAAAAATATGTTAATAAATAATCACACACACTCCAATTATTTTTCGTAGCTCTATGATCACACTGAATTTAGTCTAGACGCCTGTGCCGGTCAGGTGTCTGTATTATTGAACTAGGCTTTCAATTCAAATCAACCAGGATTGTGGATGCACCTGGTATTTTTGGTAAATTGATTTGATTCGATTAGGTAGGTACTCGATTTTTGGCTGGATAAGTTTTATCCTGAATATAATATGCTAAAACTAGCTTTCCGCCCACGGCTTCGCCCGCGTGTTTTCTCGACTTTTCTGAACTATAATATGTATACGTATAAACCTTCCTCTTAATACCTAATAAATCACTTTATCTATTAAAAAAACCTCATCAAAATCCGTTGCGTAGTTTTAAAGATCTAAGCATACATAGGGACAGACAGACAGCGGGGAGTGACTTTGTTTTATATTATGTAGTGAAGTAGTAGTACCTAGTGCCTCGCTGGCATGTCTACATGCCCGCATGAATGGGTCGGCACGACCGAGGAAATACTACCCCCCCCACAGAATATCGACGTCAAGTAGCAGTATGCATAATGTTGCGTTTCGTTCGGTGAGTGTGGAGCGGCGAAGGCCCAATTCCTCCCTGAGTTCCTATCCTTCTTATTTTCTCCTTTCCTCTTCCTTTTCCTTAAATTCCTTGACAACGCATGTGCTGCCCCTTTCGTGTTGCAGATGTCCATGGGCGGCGATGACTTCTTACCATCAGGTAGCTCGCCTGCTCGTTTGCCGAGTTATCGCATAAAAAAATTTATAATATAAAGGGTCCTTATAAGAGCAATAGAAGCTACAACTCTTTACTCTTTCTCTCTGTATGTTGGTACGCTCATCACGCAAAAACTACTTCACACTACTTTTAAATTGGATGCTATACCTATTGACAGTATTGCTGTAGGTCTATCTTGAAATCTAGTATAGATTTATTTCATCTTGTTACTCCGCTTAGAAGCCGAGTTATTAGTTAAGTAAATTCTTTTGGGACTTCATCGAAATGGCGAGCAATAAGTTAGTTATAAATATAATCTGTAATTTTACAAGCAGGGGTTGAAATATTGCAAGTAATGCCATCAGGTGCGGCTGTTGTAAGCTTTTTCCCGGTATTGGCGGGGCCCGCCGCCCGCCGCGCCGTCTGTAGCCCTAGTAACCGACGGGATATCGATCCGGTAGAATAGTGATGTGCTTATTATGATTTTATCGATACCGCATATTATTAGCGTTGCTACCGTTTTGAGTAGACTGCTTCATGAAACTTTCGAGTTCTGGTTTTGAAATTACTTAAACACTTAACTGTTCTGTTAATCTGTAAAGGTTTAAGAAAGAAATATCTAAAAAGTTTGTCACAAGACTAAACCTTGAAATATTATTATACAAACAAAGAGGGTGCTGCATCTAAAAAAGGATTATAATATGTAATAGTAGAAAAGATTGATCCAACGAATGCATTTATTTTTACAATTTACATGTATTTTACTGTTAAATCATTCAGCATTACAGGACATAACACTTACCAAATACTAAAATTATCATTTTTAATAAGATTTAAATACGTTTTATTGTATGTACCTATACTAACTTAGTAAAATCAACATGTGATCATCATCACCATAGTCTCGATAACGATAAAAATATTTTTGATAATATCCTTAATTCTTAATCTAACCGAGACTATCGATAAACTACCTATCGATACTAATACCTGTATAAACGTGTCCCATCACTACAAAGCTCAAAGCTATATTTTGATAATTAAACGGTACAGACTGTAGGAGTTTTGTTGAATTGTAAGCGCTCCAGGATTTCCCTAATTATTGCCTACATGCTTTTTATTAATTGGCAGGGGATTATTAATACTTATTTTGATTTATTTTTTAAAGAAAGGGCAAGTTATCATAAGTCAATCGTTTGATCTGTTTAATGTCTTGCTGATTTGGTATCGTCGTGCGACAAGCCGTTGAGCTCACATAAAAAATATTTGAGCCACGCGATGACTGATGTATGCGTGTCGTCACGTGCGGTCTGTTCAGATTTCCCTCCAAGTGGAGGGACAGGAGGGATTTGACGGAGAGACAGGGGGGATTTAACGGAGAGACTGTTCTCCTTTACCATTCAGATAGGCATCCCGTTAAGAGTGGAGCAAAATATCAAAGGTGTCCATGGGCGGCGATGACTACTTACCATTAGGTGGCGCGTCTGCTCATTTACCGATTTTACTGGTATATGAGCCTTCCAGTGAAAGCGTCTACTCAGTAGACTACTGGTTCAGTTTGTTGTGTGTAGCTGTAATATTTCCTTTCTTTTAAGTCGCTTAATATAGCTTTGTCAGGTCAGTTCGGCTGTCTTGATATTTTTCAAAGATGTTAGGATTTCTTCCCTAACAGAACTTTTCTTAAGATTTTGATGGATCTCATTGTTAGTTATCGGCCATGGTACTTCAGCTACCGATCTAAGGATAGAATTTTGATTCTTTTCCAGTATTAAGATTTTTTTTTTTTTATATCACAGATCAGATAGGCTTGCGCTTGACCACAACTCGCCTGATGTTAAGCAACGAAGTGGTCTACTGTCGAGCGCGCTTACCTAGAAGATACCTATTCACTCTCGTCTTAAAGACACCCAAACTGTAGGTCTCGGGGAACAAATATTCCGGCAGCGAGTTCCACATTACTAGCGCTAGCCGCTACCTCACAGTTGTATTCCGTTTGCCATTTAAACAATGAAATATAGTGAAATATAAATTCTTGGTCATATTGGATATTTTGCCTTCGGCAGGTAATATTATAGAGCAGCTCTGTCACCCCTCGAAATTGACTGAAAACGTAAAGTACAGTTGTTTAATAATTCTTCAGTTTATTTGCTTTAATAACACGGCCGGGGAACCGGGCGCCCAGTGTTGCCAACTAAAAATATTTACCCAATTCTTGGGGTAAAATTAAGTTCGAATTTTGACGCAATAATAACTTAAACGTCAACTTTTGTGCGAAATTTGAAATTTAATGTTTGTTTTGTTAAGTTGTACGGATTTTAATTAGGTTCGTACACAGTGGTAGGCGGTGTACTTGAAATTGTGATTGTCTCATAAATTTTGAATTGTGTTCGATTTGAACATTATTTTTCTGTAATTAAAGTAATTTTTATATTTTCTAAGGAAATTTTATCTGTTTTTGAGAAAACTTATACAATTCGTACAGAATATGAATTTTATGGTATCAAATTAAATGGACCCTTATTGGGCCCAGGAATATATGAGAGAGGACAGGTAACAAGCTCGATTTTTTTTCTCAAATGCTATTTATTTCTGTTAGTAGATTGTCGAAGTCAATGTTTTTAGGTGACGGCTAGACGACGACGACGCGACTAGATGACGGCAACCCCGTTAAAAGCCGAACGTTTTCATTGCAAAGTGCAATGAAAGTAAACAGGGGGTGAAAGGGGGTGAGGGGTCCAGGGGGTGATCGCATACATTATACTCACTTAGCAGCAATAACAGTGGGGATGTTTATAATTTGTGGATGATACTACTGACGTATTTTGATGGCTTTTGTCGATCTGGGTATTAAAATAAATGATAGACTGAGAAATAGTGCATTGTTGTCGCCATCTCTATCGCTCACGATGCGAACGCGTGCCCTGGAGGTGAAATAACAATAGGTACAACATTTTCGCGCGTATTTCTTGTTCCGAAATTTGGAGACTCTTTTAATATAGATTATGACTATATTATTTTTTTGTTAAAATAAAATTCATTATATTATCGGGCTACCCCATGAGTCAAAAGGGTTCTGTATCATTATCTTGAAATACTAGCATAAATTTCGGTAGGTTTTTATCGAAAATCACCAATCTTTGAGTTCATGTAATTTTTTCACCGTATATTGAAATGAAGTTTTAAGTACAGGAAACACGTATTTTAATGATAAGATTGTTACTGCAAATTTTCAAAGACGTCTATGGTTAACATTACAGATAGGAAAAAAAATTTTTGTATGGAGCGCGGAGCGGCGACTAATTTTCATAAATATACACATAAAAATAATACTTATAGGTAATTATTTTGTCTAATAACGTAAGTTGTGTAGTTGTTATTGCACTCACTACATTCACATATTAAGTTTTGCACTGTAATTAATTATATATATTAAGTTAACAAAATGAGTCATTTCCGCTGTAGGCCGCGGCGTTAGTAGAACCTATTCAATTAAATTGTACACCTATCAATCTACACTGAATTCAATACAAACCGTATCGTGTAAAGTAAAGACATGGCAAACAGACAGTCTCACGATCCGAAGCTTTTTCTGACTTATTCATAAGACCACGGAAAATAGTATATATGACTAATTACTTATACATGCGACCACAGCATGTCCGCTAAATCATTGCGTCGTTTTGAATCAGTCAGTCTGTCCTACTATCTATATGTAAGTAGGTATTATGTTGCGGGTCAACTAGAAAATATGGATTATTGAAAAAGTACTGGGACTGCCTCATGGAATAATTTGGAAATGATCGCATACCGTAATGACTGCTACAGTTATACTGGGTGCGCATTGGTATAAGTAGCATAACACCATCATGCCTGTATTCCCCGAGGGGTGCTTATGTACACCTAAACTTCACCGGTACCTATGTTTAGGACTCATGTACTTAGCAGGGAGCAAGTTTATAGCAATAAATCGGGCATAAATCCAGACTTCGAGCTGTTACTGATAATTTCATTGAAAAACTCAATAACACTGTTCGACCCGGGAATCGAACCTGAGGAAGGGTTTATTAAACACACTATTAAACACACAAATACTCACATAGTTGTTTAAGATAATAATTGTTAATAACTTACTCTGACTCTGTCTGCAATAAATGTTTTGGTGGTAAACGCAGACAGTGATGTCTTTTATTTGATTTTCAAGTGAAGCAAAATGTTGTTAGGGGTGTTTTTGGGTCGATTTTTCACTTTCTGTTGCCTAGTCTTCTATTAATTAAATTGATCACCTAAGAACCACTACAACAAAAACTGCCGCCAATTCATTCATTCATTCTTCACTTGGTGCATTAGTGCATATTATGCTTAATTATTTGCAGGAAAAAAGACAAGTCAAATACTTACTTAAATCAAGTAGAAAATTATAAGAATTTTAACGCCGTATTTAGGTACATAATATATTTTGATGAAAATCGGGAATAGTTTGTGATCCATTTTGAAATTTGAAATAAGAACACTGGTTGGTAACGACGAGGTGACAATTTACCAATCTTAATATTGCCTGCCACTACACACCAAAGTATTAAAGAAGTTTCTTATTAAAACCTCGTTACAAAGTCATATTGGAATTCTTTCGCTTCGCAGTTACCGATAAACCTAGGATTTTCGCAATGTTCCGTTTTTTTTAATAACCAGCTACATAATATGTTAAGGCCATGATGTATGGCTCACGATTGAGACCTTGTATGGTAAAGTTCTAGAATACGTTCCATGTTTTCTTGAAATGGGTAAATAAAGATGGTGTCGTGTGATTCTGGAGTATTTTGTTGTATAATAATTGACTGACCAAATAAACCTAAGTTTATATATAGGTACGGTATAATCATGCCAGTATTCCCCGGCAGAGGTGTACTAATGTACACCTATTTTCCCGGTATGTTTAGGTCCCATGCAATAAGGGTCGAGCCAATAACCAGCCGCAAATCCAAGCTCCGAGCTCCCACTGAGAATTTTATAAAAAAAACCTTATGACATTTTGCTCGACTTAGGAATCGAACCCAAAACATCAAACGTAGTTGTCGTAATTACGACCACTATGCTAATGAGGCAATTTTTAGAGCTTTAAGCTTAACTCTTTTAGATTTCTTTGACATACGCACATACCTACCATTGTGTTAATAAGTATATGTCGGAGCTAATCATGGAAAACACTGTTTGGCCTGGGAATTAAACCCAGGACCTCTCTTAGCTGGAGCTACGTAAGCGATCACTAGTATAATGATGCAGTAAATAACAATTTAATCTATTATAATCATTAAAAGCTTAAAAGGTGCGCGAAGTTGCATCTTATAGTCATTTAAAAGATTATATTTAAAATAATCCATTCAAATTCCACCCAAGTGTTACCATCATTAAAATTCGATGCAAAATCTTGTCTGGTTGATTGAAGTCTACATTTCTTTGGGTCATGAACCTCAACGTATATGGTCTGTAACCCACTAAAATGGTAAAACGACATCGTTAGGCAGAAAATGTAAGTTTTATACAGTAAAATAAGAGTATAAAAAAAAAAGACGGATAAATGTATGGGTCTTTACATACAAAACGTGTATGTAAATGTTGACAGGCGTGCGCACCCGACGAAAGACGGACAGAGACTGATTTGAATTTTTGAATTTCGAACGCACGCTGCCGCGCAAGCGCATTGAATGGTGAATACTTAGGGTGTCCATGGGTTTTTAATATGTAAGAATTACATTGCCTAAAACGTTAGTATTGTTTATGTAATGCCATGCAATGCAGTCCATCTTTTACCAAACTTTCTATATTTTTTCTATAATTATCCAAGACTTTAAACGGCTCTAAAACCCGTGCTTTATTCCACCTACTTTCCAAACTCGTAGATCTGCTAGAATCATCGGTCTCGAACGTTATGTAATACCGAGGTTTTCCTTAATTTTGTAAGTACCTACCTAGAACATAAATGAATCTTCTGCTGTAAAACTATATTTTTTTTAACCCTTTAATGACCTTCCTACCTGTAATGTTAAGTACAACTAATAAAATCTTGTTCTTGACCTTGGTTACGCGCACACGCACTATTTCATATATAAATTTTTAAGCCTGAGTTTATCCGTGAATTTTGGTACGATATGGTGAATGTACGGCTCAGCATCCATACCAGCATATCTCAGACTTAACTATCTGAGAATCATGTCGTATTAGTTCACATTTCGCAGGCATATTGGCTGCTAGCTAGAGGTGAGCTTGCAAACAGGGTTAGTCGAATTAAGTATTATTTAGTCGACTATTGTAAAAATCGATTAGCAAAAAAAATTCATCAAAATGGAAAATATTTTAAGTCATTATATGAAAAATCTTAAAATTGCAGACTTGTTGACTTGGATGTCAAGCTAAAGGATTTAGGTTTCATTTTCATACCTTTTTTTGCTTTCTAAGCCTTGTTTCACTTATTGCTGACCGACCTCCCCCATTGTACGCCATTCCTCTCGATTTTTCGGTTTTTTAATCCATTTTTTTCTAGCAATTTTACGATGTCGTCATCCCATCTAGCCGGTTCACAACCGATACTTCTTAGCCTGATTCTTGGTCAGGATTTTCGGTTGCCATACGTTTAGAATAATAATATTCAGCCATTATCATCCCTACTCTCCTTCCACTCCTCTCGATTCAGGGCTTTTTGCGGCCAATCTTTCGAATAATGGTGCTCGTCCCGCCATCTCCGCTGGGCTTGACATGACGTCGTCTGGTGTTGTGTGGGCTCCACTCAGTGGTGAGTTTTGCCCACAGCTCATTCGACATGCGGCAGACATGACCTGCCCAGTTCCAGTTTTATTTATTAGTTTATACAAATCCTAAGAAATCTAACATAGTTAGTTACAATTTCTTTTTATAAAGACAAATAAATTGATTGCTCAAACATTAATTTATTTAAAACTTGTAACTTCTAGCGAACAAAAATATGAAACGACGTCACAATCTATCGAAGTTTTGACCCGCATCCCTATTTAATATCTTGGCTACCATCAGCTCATACAAATCCTAAGAAGGCCTATGTAACGAACAGACATACCTACTTATATACAATAATAAGTAGGTACTTATGGTACACTATCATAAATGTGATCATACTAGTTTTTGTCGTGGTTTTATAGGGTACATAACACAAGTTTACGAAATTATTTTCCCACATCTTATACCTGTAATTTTATTCCGAAATTATATTACCTTTTAAATCTGTAAGTAGGTACCTCATTTTCTTATCGGGCAATATCAGGGATTTCTGTTACCTAAGAAGTCCTTATTGAGGTACCTAAATTGATTGTCATAATATCAAATTATCTTCTCTATATCACGCCTTAATCCTGTAAGGCTTAAGCAGAGATGTACAAATACCGACATTCTAACAGTTCTCCGATGAGTTTTTTAAGTCCCAGTCCCACGTAGTTGGCTGATTTCATACAAAAATCAAGTAGGTAAGTATGTTAATATTAGAAATAGTAGAAGCCAATGAGTAAAATTGTATTTTTCAACAATAATCCTAAAGTTATCAAATTATATAATTATTTTATTAGGGTTTATTTATAATAATAACTATTGTGGACAAAACAACGAAAGTCTTAGCATAGTTTTTTGAAGGTCTTATAAATGCTGGATATCCTACAAAGCAAAGATTTTACACTTCAAATATTGTTTACATTACGAGAAAGGTAAAAAAACGCAATTTACAAAAATGTTAGAGTAACGTAAACTACTGTCGTGTCATTTAACATAGAAAGCTATTAGACGTACTAATGACGTAAGCAAACTTATACGCGTTTTTACAGTAAAGGGACGTACACACTACAAAAAATATGTGGTATTCGAAACGAATAGTTCGACATCAACAAACATTTTGGACCTACTAGGAAGTGTATTCGATGTAGACGCGACCAAATAATAAATAAATTTTTCATTTCTTTATAAAGATCTTTTAGTCTTTTTTTTAAGCCATTATCGTGCCACTGCAAGCCAAAGGCCTCCCTCCTCGCCTTCCACTCCTCTCGGTTCAGAGCTTTTCGCGGTAAAAAAGTAATTTTTAGTCAAAATAAATAAATGTTTTTCTTTAGATGGCGCCAGCATTGCCTATGTGACGTCTGAGAAGGAAAGCCGAAAAAAAACTCAGAAAATCATGGTCCAGACAGTAGTCATATTATCAGATATGTCAATTTTACAATGTAGGCCAAAATCTGAACAGGCTTTTTGCTTTTTTGAAGCTCAACCTATACAAATCCAATTTAAGATAATCTCGCATTCCTTAAGCTTTCCATACAATAAGAGGCCAGCGTAAACCGGATTTGTATAGCTCGACGAGTAGCCATGCGTTTTCACCCCCAACGGGCTTAGCGCTTGAAAATACAGCTGGTAAGTGTTCTAGTTTCGCAGATTATCGAGTATATATTTCTATAAAGAAATTCTTAGAAGCACCAAAACCTAACAATAACAATATTCGAGCAAGCTAGCATAATATACACGCCACAAATTCCATGAAATCTGCGTTGGTTCGTGTGGTAACGTTCAAAGTGAATAAGATTTGGAACAACGGCGTGGAGAAAACCTATGGTTTTAACTGCCTTTACGTGGCTTTGGGAGCAAAGTCTTGCGATGTGCGTCTGGAAGAGCATAGAAATATGGTATGTTAATATTAAAATGTTCAGGAATAAACTTTTTATGAAGAAAAAACAGAAACTCCTTCAATATTTCTCCTGTATGCCACAGCCTGTAGCCTAGTGGTCCGAAGCGCAACTGCTACGCTAGAGGTCCTGGGTCCGATTTGGTCCCGGTTAATGGCAATAGGCTCGCTGTGGGTGTACATAAGTACACCGCATAATCCTTCGGAGAAAACAGGGTAGCAAGTCTATTGACGTTAGCAGCTCGGAGTTTGTATTTGTGCCCGGCAATAGGCTAGTTCCGTCTGTAACTTAAACTTGTTTCTAATCTAAAAAACCAGGTGTACTGTGATTGTACATAAGTATGCCTCTGTCTAACACTTCGGAGACCACAGGCGTGATGGTATGATAAATTTTGAGTTTTTTTTTAATCTATAATATTAATGTCCAAAAAATGACAGTCTGAAACATCCTTTTTCATAAACTAGCCGATTCTAATAAACAGAACAAACCATCCGTCTGCGCCTCTTTAGCGCGTCGTTTGTGTGCGACTCAATCGACTCCCGCGCATCTTTAACGAAGTGGTATATTTAGAGGTGTATGATAAATAGTTTAGTGACGGTTAGAGGTTGCAGGAAATGCGTATGAGTTGAATTTGGATGTTGTTTGTAAGAACACTTTTTCACATTGCATCATTTATGTCGTTGTTGAATATTTTTCCCCGATTGTAGTAGTAGTATCTCACTGGCATGTCTGCATGCCAGCACGAATGGGTGGGCACGACAGGGGGAGTACTACCCTCCCACAGAATATCAACGTCAAGTAGCAGTATGCATACTGTTGCGTTTCGTGCGGTGACTATGGAGCGCCGGAGGCCCAATTTCTCCCTCATTTCCCATTCTTCTTCTTTTATCCTCCTCTTCCCTTTTCCTTGGCTCGACAATGCATCTCATGGACATGTCCATGGGCGGCGATGACTACTTACCATCGTGTGGTTCGTCTGCTCGTTTGCCGAGTTATCCCAAAAAAAAAAAAGATTGCGTAACAAAATGATCGTGTACGGACCGTAGGGAGTAAGATGCAAGATTCAATTCCTTTTGCATGTCATGTTTTAGTCATAACTTGATCTTATGGCCCGTGGCCGGCTATGGATTTCAGTGCAGGTACGTACAGAAATTCCTCATGGATCGCTTATCGAGGACTTTTGCCCAAGAGTTCCTTGCCAATTGCTAATTTGTTTAATGTTACTTTACCGTCGAGATGTCTTCAAATAGGAATAAGCTTTAATCGAGAGGGTAATTCTGGTACCTATTGAAAAAATCCAAGCTAACGAGAACATTTTGTGATTTTTTGGTACGTACTTAAATTTCAAGATTTCATTATAATTCAATTCGATCCGTTTTTTTTTTATCAGCCATTATCGTCCCACTGCAGGGCAAAGGCCTTCATACTCTCCTTCCACTCCTCTCGGTTCAGAGCTCGGCCGGCCAATCCTTCCAATAAAGGTTTAGCTCGTCCCGCCATCTCCTTTTGGGCCTGCCGCGACGTCGTCTGACGGTGTGGGCTTCACTCAGTGGTGAGTTTTGCCCACAGTTCGTTCGACATGCGGCAGACATGACCAGCCGATTTCAATACCTTAAATAAAAACAAAGACCTCTATTCGACATTTTATGATATAATATCTACTAGGACACTAAATTGGAATATATTTTGAACATTTTTACCAGAATTACCCGTCTGATGTTATAAGGAGGCGGTTAATGAATGTAATAACTTCAAATTATACGCCTCACTTTATTACTTAATATAGGTTTTACGCAGCAACACACTGCCAGCAATAATATCTTATATATAAAATTCTCGTGTCACAATGTAAGTTACCATACTTACTCCTCCAAAACGGCTTGACCGATTTTTATGAAAAAAAAATATACCATTGTGGATTTGCGTGCAGTTGGTAAAGACACAAATAACAGCACTTACCTACAGATACTAAGTACCTACATGAAAGAATAAGGTAGTTTTAAAATAGTTACTTGCATCCCACAGGACTTTTTGAGACAATAGGTTGTCTCGTGCATACTCAAGACTGCATCGAAGAGATTTAAAATTTATAAAAATAATAGCTGACGTTTGTAGCATATCCATACAAAAATGTTGATCTCGATTTGATTTGTTTTCTCTCTTGGCATTGTAGGTGCCAGGATAAGGGAATCGAAATGAGGAACACAGGTTGCGAGCCAAAACCAACGAGAGAGCGCGAGCCGTGACTGGCCGTTCTCTGAGGAGCGTTGTGAAGCACTGAACGGCTGCAGGTCGTTCGGAAACAAGAAACCTTTGTCTTTGATTTTTAGATCAATTTTATTCTAGAACGTTTCTAGAATAATCCTGACATATTGTGGCTGTGTGCCAGGCTCTCACTCTCTCATGCTGTATTTATTTTTAATGAAAAACTAAAACCTCTTTATTTATTGACATAAAAACTTATATCAAAAATACTAGTTTCACACATCGCCACCGACAGTGTGGTGTTACGCGTCGCCAACAGTCATGCAGATATAATATGATAGAGATTGAGTAATTATTTTCTAACTGGATTAAGATTTTGTTGTTGATGTCCCGTCAATCGCTTGTAATACTTGAATGTCTTTGGCTTCTATTTATCCATATATCGCCATTATCACTAATAAGGCAGTCAAAAGAATCTTTAAAACCTTTAACTTACAACCCACAACAGAGTCAATTTGTAGTGGCATAACCTCACTATATTGTTTTGTATCATTCTCCTCATTAGTCTTTTGGTTGGAAGCACAACAGTTACGCCAGTGTCCTTGGTTCAATTCCCGTATCGAGTAAATTGTAAATGAAATTCTCAGTATCACCAAAGAGTTTATATTTTGCCTGGCAATTGGAATACAGGAATACATACAGTTACCAAATAAAATCACACTTTGTTTTAGATAAAAAAATATCATAGCATCGCTTTCAGTGTAACTTTACCGTTATTCTCAAATGTAACTCATTTTGATCGCGAATCAAAATTATATACCTACACGATACGAGTACTTTACGTAATCATTATTTTATTATAATATAAAATGGCTGCTTTGAGTCATTTTATAAGATATTATTATCATATTAGACTCCTAATGTACCAACAGTAATATGAATCGTTTAAGATCATCTCATTGCCTTAGTCTAACCAAGCGCGACTGCTACGCTAGAGGTCCCCGGTTCGATTCTCAGGTCGAGCAAAGTGTTATTTAGTTTTTATATGATACTCTCAGTAACAGCTCGGAATCTGGATTTGTGCTAGGTTAATGGCAAGAGGCTCTCAACATACCGGCGAAGAATGAGTGTGCATTAGTACATCTCTGGCTGACCATAACATAACATACCATCACGCCTGTCTTCCCCGAAGGGTTAGGCAGAGGTGTACTTAATGTACTACACCCACAGTTCGCCGGTATGTTGGGGTCCCATGTAATAGGTGGCGAGCCTATTGCCATTCACCGGGCACAAATCCAGACTCCGAGCTGCTACTGAGAATTTCATAGAAAAACTCAATAACACTTTGCTCGACCTGGGGATCGAACCCAAGACCTCTAGCGTAGCAGCCGCGATTGGGACCACTAGACCAACGAGGCAGTCTGGCTCTGGCTAACCCTTTGGGGAATACAGGCGTGATGGTATGTATGTAAGTTATCATCATCATCAGCCCATACTCGTCCACTGCTGCACGTAGGCCTCTCCTAGTGAACGCCACAGAGCTCGATCTTCGGCTTTCCTCATCCAGTCACTGTCAGCTGCCTTCCGCAAGTCGTCACTTTGATCGACCTGGGAATGGAACCAAGGACCTCTTGCGTAGCAGTCGCGGACCACTAGACTAATGAAGGAGACTTATGAGTAATGAGGAAGGTAAAAACTTGCCGTGTTTTTTAAATTGCTGTAAACGCCACTAACACCCAAAAAAATTAATGTTTTCATATCTTTTAAAAGCTTTTAAGCTTAGAGTAATAAATAATAACTTGCTTGAGTAACCCCTTCGATGCTTGAACAGGGGCGTCTGTTTTGAATTGAATGTAAAAGTGTGTCAGGGTAAGGGGTTGTTTTCATAATGTTTGAAAAAAATAATCTTATGAATTACGGTGTGGAAAGAATGGTGGTTTTGCGGGTTAAAATTTAAAAAAGACGTTCAAAAAGTACCTACTACCTTATTAGTAGCAGTATCTCGCTGGCATGTCTACATGCCGGCATTGATGGGTGGGCACGACCGGGGAAGTATTAACCTCCCACAGAATATCGACGTCAAGTAGCAGTACTTATGGATACTGTTGCGTTTCGTATGGACCGCCGGAGGCCCGATTCCTCCCTCAGTAGATACCATTCTTTCTCCGTTCGGCAACGGCTCTGGTAACAACTCCTTTGGTGTTACATGTGCCCATGAGCGGCGATGACTAATTACCATCAGGTGGCTTGCATGAACGTTTGCCAAGTTATCCCATAAAAAAAACCTAGTATTCTATCTTACTCACAACACTCACAACCTCTCAGATTTTCGAGTGTATTATTAACGTTACATACAACAGAATTTGTACTATGACACTAAGTCTAAAATCCTGCAGCTAATGTAATAGAAAAATACAATAAAATTTTTCGGGAATCGAATCTAGGATCTCTAGTTTACCAGCTGCACTTGATACTATTATCAAGAATAAGTTAGAATATTATTTTACGCAGCGTATGTATTATTTTTAATATTTTCATTCTTGTTCCAAAAGCTACCTACTTATAAAATAAGTAACATTTTGTCTCTAATAAAAATAAAACGAGTGATTGCTTAATTCCTCTTAAGCGTTCAAAGGAACCCCTTGAACTGCTATAATAAGATCGAGGGTTGAAGAGTTGATGAAAGGAAATTGAATATAAAAAGGATACAAACACTTGAATAGATAGAATAATTATATACATAGTATGATTGTATGGTACATCTTAAGGGGTCTCTTTATAATAATAAATCGAAATTGTATTAAATAAAATATCTGTACATTAAGAAAAACTAAATTTCTGGGCAACACCGAAGGATAGACTGGTATACTGGTTTCTAACACTTACGCGAATTGAAATAAAACTACTTTTTACGGATTTTATCGCGTTATATTGATATTTTTAAATTCCCGACGTTTCGGATCCTTTACAGCATCCATGGTCACGGGTGGACTGAGGTGTTAGTCGTCCAAATGTCAAAATTATCAGCTACCCTACATTTGTTTGATTATTATTTGATCCGGTCACGCAGAATGTCACGCGAAACGTTGGGAATTTAAAAATATCAATATAACGCGATAAAATCCGTAAAAAGTAGTTTTATTTCGATAGACTGGTAGTCAGACTATTTAGGTTTCTTAATACCACACGAATATCATAGGTATCCGTATGACAACCACCAATGACAACCAACGGCTTAACATGCTGTCAAAGATACGAAGGGCCTCGATGTGTCTAGAAATATTACCCATCCGCAGACTGACCGCGATAGGCGTAGCTTAACCTTGCAGTTCTGTTGATCAGTTGATAGCTAAGCCTTGGTTTTCTCTTAATAGAAGAAGGTACGTTGTGAAAAAATATCTGCCTACCTACGTTTTCTAAGTAGATTAATTTCCAATTTAATTTCCCTGAACAATATAAAGGTACAAATTGATGTACAATAATATATGTATAAGGAAGGTAAGTAGGCTTAATGAGGACAGGTAAATGACACGGGGCGTCTCGTGGATGCGGGGACATCTCCTCTTGGAACCAAATGGTTCGCCCCTGCGAAAATAAAATAATATCTTTTTCATGTTAAGGCGGAGCAGGTCGTCTGGGAGGACCAAATTTTGTTTTTAGGTTCTATATACCGGGCACATATTTATCTAAACTGCAAGCTGCTACTGAGAATTTCATATAAAAAACCAAACATTTTGCTTGGTTTACACCAATAACAACACCTTGGAATCGAACCGAAGACCTCGCGCTTAAGATCACTAGACTAAAAGGTTCCCTAGACTAGAATTTATTTGTAAATGCTTAATAGGATACATTATCGTGAAATAACAGAGCATTTTGACGCTTTATAAAAATAACGATGGTGTAATCAAATCAAATGTTTTTGTTTCTAATAAGCTTTTCGAAGCGTTTATGAAACGTTATTGACTTTAGTTGCACTGTTCCAAAAAGTTGTTCTCCTATGAAGAAGAATCCGGCAAGAAACTCCATGGAAACTTTTAAAATCAAAGGATGAAAGGACATTGAAGGTCTATTTGTCTAACGTCGTAATTAATAACTTTTAGATGAAAGTGTTAATGAGTAACATCGTAGGGTAAAGTTTTTTTTTGTTTTTATATCCCCGTGTTTCCACTGACGACAAAACATGTTGTAAACAGCTATTTCTCCCACTCACTCTTTGAGAGTTAGATGTTTGCAAGATGTTTTGTCGTCAGTGGAAAAGCAGGGTTTATTTATTTATTTATATCGAACGGAGCATAAGACTGGAGTGTAGTGTAGAACATACCATTCCGTCCCTAGTCTCCCCACTTCCCGTCTCGCGCGTATTGATTTTGGTTGTTAGGGATTTATTTATGAGTCGCGACTCGGAATGCGGGGTACGTGGCTTCGACGCTGGCGGAGGTAAACGTGCCATTTGTTTGTTTAGGAGAATATTGCTTCGTCTTAACTTTTTAGGATGGTGACATGCCAACTGCACTAGCATGTTTTCGGCAGATCTTTGCTGTTGAGTTCATCTGGGATCGCTTTGGCAAATATTCTGACTTAAGCAATAATGTGCTAACATTATTGTATTCCGGTTTGAAGGGTAATGTAGCCAGTGAAAACAATGGGCAAATCGCCGATGAAGAGTCAATAAATAATAACTGCAAAAATGCAACTTTTCAGGAGGCGAAAAAAACGTTTCAAGTCCGTTTAAATATTTTTTTAGTATGTTTTATTTTTTGAATGTTTTATGTAAACTGACTGCAATATTAAGAAAATCCAAATTTTATTAAAACTTTACTGGTTTTTAAATAAATTGCAGATAGAAGGTATTGTTTCGTTGGTTGAAATATAATGTTGGAATTTGAAGATATTAGGTATTGCTCATACAGATTGAAGAAATTGTTTTTAAATTTACACAAAAACATGTAAATAGCAGGAAGATAATATAATAATTAAATGTAATTTTTCAAATGAAATGATGATAGGTAGCACTTATGTGACAAAAGAGGGCTATAATTAGAAAATTATGTTGTAGATAGATAAGACTATATAATAATGATGATGATGCAGACATAAAAGACAAATATTTTGTAAAATCACTTGAATCAACTTGCATTGTGTAACAGTAATGCAAAACAATTTGCTTTATTTGTCTAAATTACAGAATCAAGACGACTATAGTAACAAACGCTGTTTTTAAAAATTTAACATTCAAAAATATTAAGACAATATCTTTAATTACTTAGACAAAACCACAAAGTAATTATATTTTTCTGTTCCTTACTCTCTAGTATTTGGTAAGTAAAGGAGATCAAATAAGTAAATAAATTGCAATAGCCAGTTTGTAATGAGTACCTACTAATTAAAATTAAAAATGGCACATTAATCACTTAAAAATACACACAATAAACAAAATAATTATTTAGCCAAAATTAGGCAAAGACTGCAACACTCAGTGAGCGTTTATAAAATACTAATATTTTATAAACACGCACTGAGTGTTGCAAGACGGGAATACTTATTCAAATGGCCAGGAATCATAAGAGGGATGACAATCATGGAAGAACTGCTTTTAATTGTTGCAGATGATTACATTTTTTTGCTTTAATCGGTATTCTATTGCAATGTAATTGATTATAGATAACTTCGTAATTAATTATTTTTGTTCTTTGTGGCAATGGCATCCAGTCTTGATCAAAATTAAGTTCATATTCAATTGTAATTTTTTCATATTTTATAGCCCTAATATCAACCACGTGTGGATCTCCAACCTTACGACATGGTCTAATACTTTTGTATACCAAATTTTCTACGGCATCATAATTTTTTACAAATTGGTGATCAATTTGTACACACTCATAAGGATTTGACGCCCGTGCGAATAACTGCGAGAACTTTTCGAATAAGTGACAGTCACTATGCTTATTATTATTATGCAAAGGCAGTCGTGTTGGTTGAAAGACATAGTAATGTCTCCAATAGATGGTGCTGACGTCGCCTCAAGACGTAGAATGTGGAAGAGAAATTCGACATCACAGGCAGTCGTCTCGGTAGCTTAGTTGGCAAAGCGTCTGGTGTACTTAACCAGAGAGACGCAGGTTCAAACCCTGCCTGAGATCGAATTTTTCTTTCACTAGAAATTTTCTTTAATTAGAAGATTCAGTTCTTCGTGAAAATTTCGCAATATTTAATGCTAAAAAATAATAAAAAAATAAGCATAATACGGTTAGGCAACATCGTTCGACATTGAACTACCTGTAAAGGCAGTCGTGTTGGTTGAAAGACATAGTAATGTCTCCAATAGATGGTGCTGACGTCGCCTCAAGACGTAGAATGTGGAAGAGAAATTCGACATCACAGGCAGTGGTCTCGGTAGCTTAGTTGGCAAAGCGTCTGGTGTACTTAACCAGAGAGACGCAGGTTCAAACCCTGCCTGAGATCGAATTTTTCTTTCACTAGACATTTTCTTTAACTAGAAAATTCAGTTCTTTGTGACATAGTCACTAGGTAAATGAATTTCTTTGTTCTTAATTTGACGCTCAATTGCACTGTGTACCGAATCACACTCCATTTGAGTGTGGCCCGGTTCTAAAAATTTTTGAATGATGGTTATATTATGTTTATTGCTTAAGTACAGTAGTGCGTTCGATAAAATAGCATTGCGGTTTTGGTAAGTGCAACCATCAGAAAAAAATATAATAGGCAGATAGTATCTATTGCCATCATAAATGACGTAACAACACTTAGTATATATTGCAACAACCGTTTATCTTGCAAAATTAATAAAAAACAAACCCAAAATCTTTGTCAGCATGTGTATTACTCTATTTTACACTGAATAATTTAATAAAACAAAAATGACCAAAATGTTAGTTATTATATATTGACTCTTCATCGGCGAAATGAGGGTTGAGAACTGAGGTCTAAAAGCCGTGATATCACTGCCAAGTCATAGATCTCGAGTTCGCATCAAAGGTTGCTTTGCTTCGATTCTTCTTCGAAGGTTCGAAGCAAAGCAAAAGTGGCAATCCCCTGGGGCGTCGGACTTGCGATAATGTGATTGCCATTTCGAAACCTCTCCATTGCACTACTGACGTGGACCCACTTGTAACAAAAGCATTTAGCTTAGCACGAGGGGTTAACAAGTAAGCTAGTAGTGCTAAGTAAGCTTTTTTAAAAAGAAATAAGGCACATACCTCCGACTTTTGGAAGTTATGTGCGTATTAATAATTTACATATACATAACATACACTCACACCTTTTTCCCATAGGGGTAGGCCTCAGATCAAATAAAAAGTTAAGATAAGGCGTAGTTTCGGTATACGTGTGTGCATGTAATTGTGTGTTGTACACCGTTAGGCGTAGTTTTAGCCGGCCTCACTTCTTTGTTCGCAAAGTTCCATCTTAACTTTTTATTTGATCTGAGGGGTAGGCAGAAACCACAGAACGCCACCTGCTACGATTCTTGCATACTTCTTTTGCTTCGTCCACATTCATACACATGCGCCGGTTGCGGGTACTACTACTACTATTAATAATTTATTTATCAGAAAACATTGTGATGAAACCTGCAAGCTTGAGAGATTTCCTCGGCGTGTGAAGTCTTCCAACCCGCAGTAGGCTAGCGTGGTGGACTATATAATAGCTGTACCTCGTTCTGAGAGGAGACCCGTGCCCAGCAGTGGGACAATTTAATGGGATGATCTACTGGTATTGCTGACGTCTATAGGCTGCAGTTTCCACTTACCTTTAGGCGGCTTAGATGCTTGTGTCATTTCAAAAATCAGTCTTACATTTATACTGCGTCAATAGGCAAGTGGTCCTAAGCGCTACTGTTAAGCTAGAGCTCCTGGGTTCGAGCAAAGTGTTATTAAGTTTTTCTATGAAATTCTCAATAGCAGCTCGGAGTCTGGATTTGTGCCCGGTTAATGTCTATAGGCTCTCCCCTTATTACATGGGACCTAAACATACCGGCGAAGTGTGGGTGTACAATAGTATCGGGCTAACCCTTCGGGGAATACAGAAGCGTTACATTTGTAAGTAAATAAAAAGTTACGTTTCAGAATTTACTTTATGTACGTCATTTCAGTATCAAGGGAAGAACCGGACACCCATCTCACTGAAGTTGTCAGCTGGGGGATTATATCCGGGGGATGGACAGCATCCGTACCTGTCCACTAACTGTCATTTAGTTTGGATCACTAACACTGCAAAATATACCTTACTTTTTACAACTAGGTATCTAACTGTGGCAGGCGAGTTAGGCGGGTAGGATTTAAGGAGACCCCAACATAATTCGGAAATTGAAAAAAAAAAGTATGTATACTTACAAGGTAACTGGTGAGACGCTAAGGATACTTAAGGAAAGTAATCGGTATTCGATTCTCGTTCTAATTATTATCTAATTAAATTGAAAAAATAGGTACTTAACTGCTTATTTTTTATTATATTTAAGCATTAAATAATGCGAAACGTTCACAAAGATATGAATTTTCTAATGAAAGAAAATTTCTTATGAAAGAAAAATTCTGGTGTACTTAACCAGAAAGACGCAGGTTCAACCCCTGCCTGAGATCGAATTTTTCTTTCACTAGAAATTTTCTTTCATTAGAAAATTCATATCTTTGTGAATAGGTACTTACTTCATTTTTGAAGGATACAATGAGCTCGTTTTGCGTAACTGGATCAAATAATAAGTTAGTAAACACACGTCAATCAGCAGTGATAGCCTTTTGATATGATCATTGGACTGCCAAGTCAAAGGTCTCGAGTTCGAATCCAGGGCACGCACCACTGTCTTTTCGAAGTCATGTGCGTATTAATAATTAATTATCACGCGCTTAAACGGTGAAGGAAAACATCGTGAGGAAACCTGCATGCCTGAGAGATTTCTTGACGGCATGTGAAGTCTGCCAACCCGCAGTAGGCTAGCGTGGTGGACTATAGCCTAATCCCTCTCGTTCTGAGAGGAGACCCGTGCCCAGCAGTGGGACAATGTAATGGGTTGATGACGAAACACACGTCACTCTATCAGTGACCATGGATGCTGTGAAGGATCCGAAACGTCAGGAATTAAAATATCAATAAAACCCGTAAGAAATTTTATTTCAATGTCTAATATTTGCGTAAATTTCAGAAAACAGTACCTATAACATTCAATACGGTTATTCGGAGGTACCTACACTGTTTGCCAGACTTGTAGAGAGGCGAGGTGTGTTGCCTCTCCAACCAAAGGGAGGATCCTCCAACCAGGCAGGTGTTTTTGCCTGGCGGGCTACGGCCCAACGGTTGTTGTCAGGCGGTTGTATATACTCTAATCGCGCGGTAAACTTCACTTGCGCGATTCAGGATTTGCACGACGTAGTTACATGTAGCGCGCTAGATGTCGCTACATCACTCCCCTCCGAGACCGGAGGTCGATGATAGCTTGGAGACAGCGGTCAGTGCGTCAGGTGCTTGCCAGTGCCAGTGGCGCGTACGTGTTCCAGTGAGTCGGAACCGGATGCCGCGTAGTCCGCAGTGAGTCGGGACTGTGTCGCGGTGATGCCCCAGTGAGTCGGGGTGATGCTGCATAGTCCTCAGTGAGTCGAGGTGGTGCAGTGCTGCGTAGTGGCTGGCTGCTGCGTCGACCAGGAGAGACGGCCTCTGCTAGTTGACCGGTCGAAGTGCAGTGTGCTGTGCCAAGTCACTGATGTCGGCTGAGGGTGCTGACCAGGCATACGCGTTCGCTGCAGGCGTGTGGTCACGATGCCCTGTTGAAGCCGGGAGAGTGCTGGCTGGCTGTGTGACTCGCTGCTCGAGTGCTGTGTGGGACGGAAGGCGATGGCGATGATGATGAATCTGCTGGTCTTCGAAGGCTGCGCTGGTGTTCTGCTCGGGGTCACCACTGTAGAGAGGCGAGGTGTGTTGCCTCTCCAACCAAAGGGAGGATCCTCCAACCAGGCATGTGTTTTTGCCTGGCGGGCTACGGCCCAACGGTTGTTGTCAGGCGGTTGTATATACTCTCATCGCGCGGGAAACTTCACTTGCGCGATTCAGGATTTGCACGACGTAGTTACATGTAGCGCGCTAGATGTCGCTACAGACTTTTTGGGCTTGTGATTACCACTTACAATTGTCATAGGTGTTCGTATGACAACCCGGAACGACCCTTTCAGCGGAGGTATCTTTACGGGTTAAGAATGGTCACCCATCGTCATACTGACCGCGGCGGGCGTAGCTTAACCTTGCAGATCTGTTGCTCAGTGTACTTTTAACTTAGCCACGAGCCCCTCTTTTCGAATAAGCCATGCAATTTCTAATCAGCCTCATTCCAATAAACCCTACTTTTCAAATTCATAACTGAATTTTCACTCTAAACCACACTATTATTTTACGCCGTAGACATGTCGTAAGCAGAATTCAGGCTGACCGATAGATATTAGCATAATTGAAGACTGCTAGAACTAACAAATTCACTTAGATTTTGCAAATTGAGACACTTTGATTCTCAGAGTCAGACCAAAATGCTTCGTTTAAAACAAGTTGCAATCGATCGTTCGAATCCCTTTTGTTTTTTTTTACCACTAGGGCACCGAAATTTGCCCCAAGATTTAATTGAAAGGAAGAAATAATTGTGTTTTGATACAATCAAGGATATTAGAATTATGTTGCAGGTATTTGAAAATTGAATTTTTTATTTATTTCATAGGTAGGTACTAGGGTATTTCTATGAAATTCTTAGTAGCAGCTCGGAGTTTGGTTTGGTGTCCAAATAGGCTAACTGCTATTACATGGGATCTAAAGGTACCGAGGAACTGTATGTGTGTATTTTGGTTTCAGGGCTGGTTGAATTTTTCCCCTGGCAATTGTTTTAGTTTTAAACTTTTTTTAGTCTCAATTTGAATATTGATTTTGGTCCTTTGAAACGGAAATATTAATACTCCTCAAAGTGTTTTTCTTCGCTAGCGCGAATACAACTCTGTGATCTAACCTTATGAGATAGAATACAGGCCTGATGGTAGGCTATTTATTTGATATTATTTTATGAGAGTATAATCACTAATGTTGTAAAGAGAGCTAGATTAGTGAGTTTGTTTAAATGTGTAGGGTAATCTCCGGAACTACTGCACCTATTTGAACGTTTGAAAACGTTTTCACTATTTCAAAGTTGCATTATTCCACATGGACATAAGCTATATATTATATGTATAGGTATGTACCTACATTTATATTCAACCCTGAAATATTATTATATTTACGAATTCCTTTATTTGTTTCTACGATATGATATGTATGTAGGTACATATACCTTGAGGTATATATTTGGTTAAAGTTGTACGGGACTCCTTACAAATGTCAATAAGGTTCAAAATACATATTTGATTTGATTTGAAGCGGCAGTAGCCTAATGGCTAGGGCGTCGGACTTGCGATCATGTGGTTGCTGGTTCGAAACCCACCTATTGCACTACCAACGTGAACCCACTCGTAACACAAGCATTAAGCTTAGTACGAGGGGTTAACGAGAATACTAGTAATTGATTGTACATTGATAGTAGGTTTTTAAAAAATATATTTATATTTTCCCAGTCTCGGTACAAAGACACTGCTCCATAAATTACATATTGTATGTACCTATTACAAAGTAGGTACATAAACTTGCCAATATTTTCTATTCTCCGGTGCTCGGGTGGTCGGTTGCCATGGCAACGGTATCTCGGCTTTCTTCCTGACTGATCGTCGAGTTATGGTGGGGGACGCGACACCTGTGACCTTACTAAGTGACTTCGAATCAATTTCGTTTTGTTTAGTGAGTAAATATTAATGGTTCATTAAAATCTCTAATATTTTTGTTTGATTTTTAAACTTTAAGGCGTTTTTAGATTTTTCGGGAATCGAACTAGTTTTACGTAACTTTTAAATGGGCTACTTACTTCCAGATTGACTAAATCACTCCCGAAAATGTGACTTACTTCTAAAGAGACTAAGTATATACCTACTTAATCAAACTCGGAAATAGAGAGAGGTACTGAATCTCGGAAATCTCACCAATGTATACTCAAACTAACGGAAACCTAAATTCCAAATAGACTGGATACTGAACATGGAAATCTAATTTCCAATCAGACTATCTGTGTTCCAGACTTGACGAGCACTTGCCTGTAATGTAACATTAGATTTGATTCTGTGTGATGTGATCTGATGTGCAGTGATAGCCTAGTGATATGACCATTGGACTGCCAAGTCAAAGGTCTCGAGTTCGAATCCAAGGCACGCACCTCTGACTTTTCGAAGTCATGTGCGTATTAATAATTAATGATCACGCGCTTAAACGGTGAAGGAAAACATCGTGAGGAAACCTGCATGCCTGAGAGATTTTCTTGACGGCGGCGCGGCGGCGTGTGAAGTCTGCCAACACGCAGTAGGCTAGCGTGGTGGACTATAGCCTAATCCCTCTCGTACTGAGAGGAGACCCGTGCCCAGCAGTGGGACAATGTAATGGGTTGATGATGATGATAATGAGATTTGATTCTGAGCACCGAGTTGAGTTGAATTATACAATGTAATGCTCCATTCTCTTCCCTCACCAATGTTATCTTCGAATCTGTAACATTACATGTTCTGAACTGTAACATTCGGTTCTTCTCTCTCATTGAAATAATGCTCTGTAACGTTACATTTCGGGCGAAAACTCCAGGGGAGGGAGCACCGTAATAGGTACTGAATCTCGAAATCTCACCATTAGTACCTACATACTCAATCTCCGAAACCTAAATTCCAAATAGACTAAATACGAAACACGGAAATGTACCTAACTTCCAATTAGACTTTTCTCAATCGACCAAAAACACATAGTAGGGACCATATTCCTAAAAGGTAAGTTACACATTATACCCGCTTCAATTTGACGTGCCGGTAATTAGGGTCGGTGTACAATATTCATCCCTGCCTTATGTTCGGTATTTAAGCCAGGGTCGTTGAGAAGGACACGACTGGAAAAACTTGTGTTTTGTTTTTGAGTGACCAAGAAGATTTTCAGATGACGAATGCTGTCATATTTTTAGGTTTGTGCTAAGTTAATAATCATCAACCCATTACATTATCCCACTGCTGGGCACGGGTCTCCTCTCATTACGATAGGGATTAGGCTATAGTCCGCCACGCTAGCCTACTGCGGGTTGGCATAACTTCACACGCCCTCAAGAAAATCTCTCAGACATGCAGGTTTCCTCACGAAGTTAATAATACTTATTTAAAAATATTTATTCGTCAAAAATATGGTACTAAAGTTTTTAAGTACCTATATAATTTATTTTCCGATACATCCGCCTCTGCAAGATTATTTCTAGATTCTCAAACTAATATTAAATAAAAAAAAAATTATCATACCATCACGCCATTACCTACAAGTTGATTAAGAGTTCACTGGTATGTTATACTTTGTTCCATTTGATAGGGGGCGAGTATATTGCCATTCACCGGGCACATTTTCAAAGTCGGAGCTGCTACTGAGAAGTTCGTAGAAAAATCCAATGACATTGCTCGACCTGATAATCGAACCCTAGATCTATAGCGTAGCAGTCGCGCTTAAGACTACTAAACTAATGAGGCAGTTGTTATTTATCAACGTAGTAAATTATTCGCCTAGCCTTCCCATTGTTGTAATAAGATAGGCAGAAAAAAACAAGGCAAACGGCTCATGACGCTCAACCAATCAGCGCGCGAAGTGCGTTCCATCGCGCACTATTTCCATTTCACAATTTGACGGTTTCACTTCGATAGATTATAATATTACTCTGGCTGTGGCGGTCGTGTTTTCTTTGAATTTAGGTTAAGCTGGGATCGGCATATCGTTTGATAGAGCTCGCCACAAACGCTGAAGAATCTGCACTTTACAGACTTTGGTATACACAATAATAATATTCCTTGCTAGCTGTTGCATGCGGTTTCCCTCGTAACCAAAAATAATATATTTACTATAAGGCTTTTAAACGGCGTATCCACATGAAGCATGCACCATATTATTTTTAAGTTAGACCTCTAGCAATACAACAAACCTCATCCAAATTAATGCAGAAGTTCTGTGTGATGTATGTACAAACATACAGACAGACAGCCAAAATTATAAAAAATAATAATTATAAGACTGATAAAATATTTAAAAACGACTAACTAAGATATAAGCGTTGAATGTTTTTGATGGGCATTGAGAGAAGATGCTCTGTCCCTTTCTTGCAAAAGAGTGTTAGTATTGAAATTGTATGAAATATCGGATTGTGACGTCACAAGCCGATATCGGGGTCTCTGTCTAGCATAAAATGAAAATGCTTATAACATACCTACCTACTTATTTTTGAACCAATTTTGTTTTTGTTTGTTCAACTCTATTTATGATATAGGTATTTTATTATAGGACTATAAAAAAATGTAACCGACCAACAGGTAGGTACGGTGGGCAGCACATCAAGTTACCAAAAAATGACAAATTTTCTCAGTTGATTTTGAATTTAATCATGAACAATTTAAGGTTTAAAATAATTTGGAGAAATTTGTCAGTTTTGTATAAACTTATGCGCTGGCGACTGTACGAGTACATAAATATACATTGAAGTATACAAATACGAGATTCTATAATATTGCTAAAGTAATATAGCTTAATATAGATGGTATGTATGTGTATCGATTCACATACATACCATCACGCCTGTATTCCCCGAAGGGTTATGCAGAGGTGTACTTAATGTAATGAGAAGTATGTGTGGTGTTACGCTAAAAGATAGAGTGAGAAACAGTGTGATAAGGGAGCGTTGTGGAGTGAAAGAAGATGTAGTAACAAGGATTGAAAAAGGTATGTTAAGATGGTTTGGTCATGTAGAGAGAATGGATGAACGGAGATTGACGAAACAAGTATATATGGTGAGTATGGATGGACGAGTTGGAAGGGGAAGACCTCGGCGAACGTACCGCAACCAAATTGCGGATGTTCTTAAAAAAGGCCAGGTTCCGAGCACCCTAAACCGACGGTCATGCATGAAGAGATTAATGAATGTAGATGAAGCGAAAGTAGTGTGCCAGGATCGTAGCAAGTGGAAATCTATAGTCTCTGCCTACCCCCATGGGAGACAGGCGTGACAATATGTATGTATGTATGTATGTACTTAATGTACATGTAACAGGGGGCGAGCCTATTGCCATTCGCCGGGCACAAATCCAGACTTCGAGCTGCTATTGAGATTTTTTCTCGACCTGGAGATCGAACCTAAGACCTCTAGCGTAGCAGCCGCAATTGGGGCCACTAGACTAACAAGGCAGTCTATATACGAGATTCTATCATATAGCTAAATGTATGTATCGATTCAGAAAAGTTTTAATATAAAAAGTTTGTTTACGCATCTGTTTATAACTCCTAATGAGTTGGTGCACGTCTCTAGGCACCTATTTTAACTTCGGGCATAGAGGACTCTTAATAGTAAACGGTAGGCAGTTTTACCAGATTACTGGAATCGTCCATGATGGCCCGACAGCGGCTTAAGAGTTGTAGGTCGTAGGTTTGAACCGAGAAAGGCGTTTTACTTTGTGTAAATTATTTCGCCACAGTTCTCAAAACGGTGAAGGAGAACATCGTGAGGAAACTGGCATGTCCTAGAACTAAAAATTCAAAGATATGTGACATCTACCAAACCGCACTGGGCCCGCGTGGATATCGGCCCACTTCCTCTCACAGAGAGGAGGCCTGTGTCCGAACAGTGGGAACATTATAGGCCGATTATGCTACTAGAATCGTTATACTTCATCTTTCTTGCGTCTTCCTTTCCATATCGACCTCAGCATATTTTTTTAGCTTAGTAGCAATGTGGGTCGTCGCACATTACTAGTGAATAGTCACTTGTTAGACTACACAGTTCTTTATGATGAATGATAGAAATAAAATACGATAGTTCATAAGAGAAATGGTGTATTGTCCAAAATTATACTAAAGGTTAATGAATTGAATGACTGTGAAATGTGAGTGAAAATGTTACGGAACACACGCGGCTCTTGTTAGCTTAACGTGAGCTTTGAGAACGCACGGCTTTCTTGCTAGCTGAACGCGAACTGGTTTAATTTGTATAAGAAGCGCATGTGTCGCGTAAAGTGCTGACTTAACAAATGTAGGGTTGCACCGTACAACTAGTATTCTTGTTAACCCCTCGTGCTAAGCTAAATGCTTGAGTTACGAGTGGGTTCACGTCGGTAATGGGTGGGTTTCGATCCGGCAACCAAGTCATCGCAAGTCCGACGCCCTAACCATTGAGCTACCGTCTCTTAAAGCATTGAGGCAAAGAAATAAATTTCTCTTCGACACAAGCATTGCTCTCTCTTATATTGAGAAAGAAATATCCATTATTAAGACAACAAGACAATATTTATTACTATGACCCATCAGCATTAAAGATATCAATACTGACCACACGCAAGAAAGAAATAAATTAACAGAAATTACCACAACAAAAAAACAAAAATATCTTAAAACACCGGCGAAGTGTGAGTAGATATCGCGTCTTGAGGTTCCGTACAGCTAGAAAACACTAGCGCCATCTAGTATTATCTGTTGGTGTCAATAAGGCGGCGGTGAAATAACTAGTAAATTAAAAAAATAAAAATCCTAAGACAATTGCATTATATCACGACTGATTCTCATCAAACATAGTTAAGAACACTCCGCACTAATTCACTTTTCAAACAAAACAAAACAAAATCAAAATCGGTTCAACCGTTCGGGAGCTACGATGCCACAGTCAGACACACACACAGACACGTCAAACTTATAACACCCTGTCGTTTTTGCGTCGGTTAAAAAAGACCTGTGATTAGCAGTGAATGGGTTAATGATAAACTAGATATAAGTTAGTCCTATAAACAGCGCCTAGAAGCCAAACAAATATACGATATCATTTCCTTCGGATCACTATTTTATAATGGTTGCATTTTTATTTCATTTCTAGTAATGGGACCCTATAAAAGATAAAGGCGCGTCTCCACCGACCGCTTATCACAGGATTTAAGTGTGAACTCGACTTAATGCGGTGATTATTGTTGTTGTGTAAACGATATCTGTGTTTTTGTCACGTTTATTTTGTTTTATTACCTATTAGCGATTAGCGACTCGCGCCGGCTTCACACAATGATTGACTTAACTAGATATATTTAGACCTGAACTTTCTTCATGAATCACTCTGTCTACTAGTGAAAACCGCATTAAAATCAGTTCAGTAGTTTTTGAGTTTAACGTGAACAGACAGAACTGGTGATCTGAACATAACCGTTGCATCGATTCCTTACAAAAATAATATTGTGTTACAATCATTAAAAATTTTGCGAAACGCTCACCAAACCCGAAATGGTAACACAATACTTTACAAATTATTGCGAATTTCTAAACTTTTCGGACAAACTTAATAATTGACATATCCTGTTCCAATTTTTTTTGAGCGGCTCACATTTTTTGTTGCCATTCAGATAACATAATAGGAAGTTTAGTCGCATGCCTTTGCCTGCGGGTTTGAGGTAAAATTGATTACTTACATAGCAAGTACCAGCATTTGTTCCGAAGTGTTTAGGAGAAAATTATATGGTTAAATAACAAACCATATTTTTTTTATGGGGTAACTCGGCAAACGAGCAGACTAGCTACCTGATGGTAAGTAGTCATCACCGCTCATGGACATCTGCAATACCAAAGGACTTGCGTTACAGAGTCAAGGAACAGGGAGGGGAGGGAGACAAGGAAAAGGAAGGGGACTGAGGGAGGAATTGCGCCTCCAGCGCTCCACACTCACCGTACGAAACGCAACAGTATGCATACTGCTACTTGACGTCGATATTCGGTATCATCACGCCTGTAAGTGAAGATTCTCCCCGTACGATAAGGTAGCTATGCTCTGACATACCTAGTGCTATAGATAGTCAGTATTTGGTTTAATGCACATAATTATAATGGCCCTTTTGCCATTTACCAGACACAAAAGTTTTGCCTGAAGGATTGAAGGAGATATAATATATATACTGTGTAATACTTAAGCGAGAATGAGTGAGAGTGCAGTGATAGCCTAGTAATATGACCATTGGCCAAGTCAAAGGTGTCGAGTTCGAATCAAAGGTCACGCACCTCTGACATTTCGAAGTCATGTGCGTATTAATAATTATTATCACGCGCTTAAACGGTGAAGGAAAACATAATGAGAAAACCGACAGATTTTCTCGATGGCGCGTGATATATGTCAACTCGGAGTAGGTTAGCATAGTGGTCTATAGCCTAATCTCTATCGTTCTGAGAGGAGACCTGTGCTTAGCAGTGGAAAAATGTGATTGTGATGATTTGTTTCGTTTCTAGAGGTCTGATGGCAATCGAAAAGTTACCCCGTGGTATAGGTATACTGAATTTCGGCCGCATTTTATTTTATATTTTATGGAAAACTTACAGCTAAATACAATTATTTTTATTATGACCCTATAGTGTCCCACTGCAAAGGCCTCTCAACCCTTCTTCCACTTTCACAGCTAAATACAAAGATAGGATTAAATCAGTAATAAGATTAAGGCCAATTAAAATAAAAAATAATTTAATATAAATTAATTAAATCAATAACAGATAAAAAATACAAATAAATAGTTATAAGGAGGTAGATAACAACGTTGTTAATATTCATAGATAGACTTTTTTTTAAAAAAAAAGCTTCCTAGCAATGTGGGTCACACATTACTAGTATTCTTGTTAACCCCTCGTGCTAAGCTAAATGTTACGAGTGGGTTCACGTCGGTAGTGCAATGGGTGGGTTTCGGACCGGCAACCACATGATCGCAAGTCCGACGCCCTAGCCATTAGGTTACCGCCGCTTCTGAAGAAACAATTAAGATAACAATTAAGTTATGTTTTTAATAAGAAATCAAACAGAGTCCATCCTATGATTTTTATTATATCTATATATTGATAGACGATCCTACGCTACGATTTGGCAAAAGCTAGGGTAACGATGAGTTACGAATTCAATATAGACACGGCATACTAAGCTCACTCCCTATCGTACCAAAAAAAACCGCTCTATATATATTTTTTCATTAAATTTATTACAAATCGCATCACATAAATAAAATGTCTCCGAATACCAATTTCTAAGCGCAACGGTATTCCCTCTACAAATCAATGAATAGGGTTTTTAAAATTGTCAATAGTACATTGAAATTCTAAGAGCCGTTTGAAGATCAAAATTTTACACCTCAAGAAACCGATATAAGGACTCTTTTGTTAATATTTAAGAGCAAAAAATGGCAGATGCAAACATTCATTGTTGGTGAAGTGAAGTCGAGGACCTTAGTAGTATAATAATTGACATTAAATGAAGTGTCCCGACTGTGGTTGACTCTTTTATGGTTCTGTACGCGAATTGAAATAACAGAAAATAGAATTATTGAATTTTCGCAACTTGTTATAATCACTCGCTTAAACATTATATCTACAAATATTTTATTTTATAAAATCGTAATTCATATCAAATAATAAGAGTATTATATTACAAGCCTCCACTGGGAAAATTAGAAATATGATAAAAAATAATTCATACGGAACCCATAAAATTTTTCAATTTTTTTATACAAGCAAAAGCAAGGTGTCGTCCTGCCTCTACAAACCATACAACACATGTTTCTTTAACGATCAACGACAACAAAATATAAAATAGTGTGAAGTGTGAAGTTATGAACTTCCAAATTTTATATTTTATATTTTTAAAATGCTTACGCGCAATGGCCGTTTATTTTGCGAAGTCAATAACATCATGAGAGATTTTATGAGCGATGTTATCGTTATTTTTTTTTAGTAAAATAATATTGTTATCATCTCCATCTGATTTTAAAGCAATAATAAACATTGGTAATGTTTATCATTACATACTGCCACGCCTGTATTCTTTGAAAGGTTAGGCAGAAGAAAAGTAATGTTCACTCACATTTCACCAGAATGTTTTGGGTTCCATTTATAATAGCGAGTAAGTCTTTTGCCAAATCGAAACTCCAAGCTTCTGCAATTGGTGAAAACACGATGGTTCAACCTGGGGATCAAACCCACGATCTTTAGGGTTAGTAGCAGTTGCGCTAACATCCACAAATATTTTTTTTTATTAAAAAAGCTTACGAGCAATGTGGATCACACATTACTATTAGGTAGTAGGCCTAAGATTAATGAGGTAAATTGACAACATTTAAAGAAGTAATATTAGAAAACTTAATATGCCATCACGCCTGCATTCCCGGAAGTTAGGCTCTCGAAGGTAATTCTTCAAAAAGAGAGAAGGTAATTATTCTCTCTTCTCTTTAGCTTCTTCTTGCAAAAAGTGAGTCTCAATGTATTTTGGTACCTATGTACTTTGCCTGCCCGTAACCTAAAGGTTAAAATATTTTATATCCGATAAAAATTTAATAAAAAACAAATAAGCAATAAACAATATTTTAACAACGTCGGGTAGGTACTTTATTTCTCAATAATGATCGCGCTCTTATTACACAATATTGAATATTGGTATGATATCAATAATCTAAAGTTTTGCGGTGAAACCTTTCAGTATTATACAAAATATTGTGAAGGGATTGAGTATGAATATCGCTACAGAGCGCTGGCAAAGCTGGCGCCATTTTGTAAACTTTAGGTGCAGGAAGAGAGATATAATTACCTACAGGTCTTCATTTATTCGTTACAAAAAAAATATAACACATTATTATAGGCCAATTATGAGTATTTCAGCGCATTGATGCATAAAATATTTTGCCCCATTTGTCTCTGTAATAGGGGGCGAGTCTATTGTCACCGGGCACAAATCCGGACTCCGAGCTACTAAGTACTAAGAATTTCATAGAAAAACCCAATAACACTTTGCTGTCGTCGCTGTTTTGTAGCATTCGCGCTTAGGACCACTAGACTAACGAGGTAAATATTTATTTCCCAACGAATAGGTACTGATATCATAGCTTGTCTTATTAATACTCAATACCTATATACCAGTCTCTTATTAATCCGACTTATAAATACTTCGGCGCTATAACGAATAATTCAGTTTTTAGGGGACGCATAACTTCAGAGTATGCATGGACATGTCGTCTAGAAAATTGCGAAAATGTAAATTCTATTTTCTGAATCTTTGTATTAGACATTAAAATAAAACTACTTTTTACGTATTTTATACCTGTTTTCATGGGTTTTCTACCCGTAAAGCTGTGGATGCTGTAAAGTATTCCAAACCTCGGGAATTAAAGAATATCAATATACCTAACTCAATAAAATCCGTAAAAAGTAGTTATTTTTTCACTATTCGGTATTTACTATCTAATCATTTAAGCGGCGGACTTGCGATCATGAGGTCGCCAGTTCAAAACCTATTCATTGCACTATCGACGTGAATACTGAAACATTAAACTTTAGCTAAGCAAAAGCACAAGAATACTAGAACAGCTAGTAAGCTTTAAGAAAAAACTAAATCCTAGTACCTAAGAACTTATCTAGACATTGGATAATCATATGTATCACTGTTATGGAATAAAAAACATAATTTAAAATTAATTAAACTATTTGTTTCACAACAGGACAATCTCAATCTCTCACTCAAATCATGGTCACCCCACACAAAAGATCACAAAGATAGTGTATGTTACAAAAAACTTCGTTTCAACATGCAGAAATAAGTGAAAATATTTTCCATAACCTTTCATACCGAGTAGATATTATCAAAATTTTGTTTATTTACTGCAATATCCTTATTACTGAGGTGGTTATAATTTTTAATGATTTATTGCTTGTAATCCAACGGTATGCATTATAACGAGAGATTTTTGGTGGTGTTTTTTTTGTGTTATTTGAACTAGGTAGGTATAGTATGTTCGAAATGTTAGTTTGCTTGACGTATTCCACATTGGGCACCCGTTTAAACGGCAGCTGAGTGAATGGCACCTGAGGTATTCCACATGCGGCACCTATGGATATTTTTCGCAGGTGCCATTAGTGGAATAATTTATTATTTAAAATTTTATTCCACCAATGGTACCTACTAATCCGTAGGTAAGGAAGACTACCTTAGGAGGGAGAGTGCATACTTAGATTATTTAAACCCATCTACACACATGCTTCACCACAAATAACGCCCAAATGAGCAGCATCTAATACTTTAATATCGGATAACAACCAAGCCACCATTTTGTTATT
Source organism: Subacronicta megacephala (assembly GCA_958496365.1). Lineage (NCBI taxonomy): Eukaryota > Metazoa > Arthropoda > Insecta > Lepidoptera > Noctuidae > Subacronicta > Subacronicta megacephala. The sequence goes on along the minus strand of OY292540.1, from coordinate 3,767,273 downwards.
CAACAAAAACATTCTCGCTTGAATAGATTTATTCACACTAGGATGAGTTGTAACATGAGTGTGGGTACAGGTAGCTACACCAGATTTTTTAATAAACTTTTACAAGCATTTATGAATCGTGACGAATTGTACAGTCGTCAGCATGTCAAACTGTCAAATTTCTCCAAATGATTTTAAACCATAAAATCTTGATGATTATGGTTATTTTAGTGAAGGAAAAATATGACTGCGGGCAGGATTTGAACCTACGTCTTCTGGTTAAGTACACTAAACGCTATGACCGCTAAGCCACTGCGAGTCCCACTCGCCAGGTCGAAAAGTCAAAAATATAATAATGAAGAAAAAAATATAATAATGAATAATATAATGAAGATAATAAGTATCTTCATTATCGATAACGAAGTTTAACAATATTATTGTGACATTGTTTAGACCCCCAGGGCCCCTAGACAATGTAACATCTTCATTATCGATGACGAAGTTAGATATCAGAAATGTATGGATTTGAAATAATTTCATCACGTGACATATTGAAAGATTATGCCAATTGCATACATTTCAGATAAATGTAACTTCGTTTTCGATATGGAAATGTAACATTGACTAGACCCCACATTTATCTAACTTCATTATCGATAGGAAATGTAACATTGTCTAGGCCTGCTTCGCTAGAGGTCTTGGTTTTGATTCTTAGGTCGAGCAGTGTGGAGTTTTTCTAAGAAATTCTTAGTTAATACTAAGAATTTCATTACAACCGCACCGTCTGTAAATACTTAACCCTCTTCTTGAAGGAACCTAAACGTAACAGTGAACTGTTGGTGTACATTAGTACCCCGACAGGCGTGTTAGTATACATTTTGTATTGTATGTTTTCTTTATGGTGACATGTCATATGGTATAAACCCAAATATGTGTGAAAGATCGTTTTAACTGGGGTCAAAATAAACAAGGTTTAACTCGCAGTGCCACCTGAAGCCAATAATCGGCTCAAAAGTAAACAAAAAAATGACAGAAGTGTTCCCATTTGTATCCAAACAGTCACTGACATTACCGCTCTAAGCTTTCATTTGGATGTGCTTGGTTTTATTTTTAAATATTTAATTAAAATATACCTTTATATTTATTTATTTGGTGAAAAAAAAAAAATTTCATTTTTTTGGTGTATTGCAAATGTTCGTCTATAACTTTACTTTTTAAACTTCAATCTAGTGCAGTCATAGCCTAGTGATATGAAAATTGGACTGCGAAACCAAAGGTCTCGAGGTCGAATCCACACTTTGCACACACAATAAGAGCGTTTGTGTACCGCCACCGTTACCGGCACGTCACCGTCAACTCGATCGTTTGTCCACCGCGACGATCCGATCTCGGTGGTTCAGTCAGTTGATTTAAAACTTCTCCTTCTGCTTTTGTACGTAAGAAGGCATAGGCGATGCCAAGAATTTTGGATTCATCCGATAATACGAGAAAAATACAATAAAGGAGCGTTTTATGTATTTTTATTTTATGTTTTATTCAAGTTGCGGCAAGTTCTTGTGCATTTTTATTGTACCTAATATATTTTTGATATCAATAATCAAAAGCTATTGCGGTGCGACGACGACGTCACAGCGCCGGCGTTGATGGACACGTTTAAATGTGTTTTGTATTGCCGCCACTTCGGCCCGTCACAATCTCGGGCCGAGTTCTAGCGGTAGCGCCGAATTAAGGGAAAAATCGGCGGACGGGATGACGGCGCTCGGGTGACGGGCGTGCGGTGGACACGCGGCCATAGTAAATGTATGGTCGCTAAATCGGCGCCGTCATCTCGTTGACGATGACGTGACAGTGATGGTGGCGGTGGACAAACGCACTAACACTTTGCTCGACGTGGGAATCTAACTCAGGACACGGTAGCAGTGGCCCTTTACGTATGAAAATAATTTACTATTTATCTGCGTGTCACAAACAAACATCTTAACTTATTTCAATATATACCTATTAGAAACAGAGGGTCTCATTTGTCCCGTGACTAACTAAAAAAAAAGTTGACAAAAAATCAATGGTTCAAAGCAGTTTGCATCTTGTTAACTACACAGTTGTGATCACAAAGAAATGAATCATAGTGAAAGATTTATTAATTAGAAAATTCATTTCTTTGTGAACATTTCGCAATATTTAATGCTAAAAACTATTAAAAAATAAGTACACAGTTGTGAGTTAAACGATAGCAACACAGTTATGTTTTTCACGAGACAAAACTTAGCTATAGTTGCATTTTTCACACAGCTACCTTTGCGTCCACTACAGAAACAGAGAAAGAAAATATTAAAAGAAAACACATTTATTGATTACACAATTCTTATAAGGCATTATAATAGGTATCGACAAAAATATAACCATAAAGGAATATAACTAATATTTTTATGTTCCCACAAAAAAGTTGAACATTTTGTTTTTAAAAAAAAGCTTACTAGCAATGTGGGTCGCACATTACTAGTAATCTTGTTAACCCCTCGTACTAAGCTAAAATGTAGTTTATTATTATTCTTCATATTCAGGTTCATAATACGGAACGGATTTACGTTCAAACAACGGAAAACTAATTCTGGTCGGTCATCTGTGTCGGTACGACCGACATCTGTGTCGGTCCAACTGACATCTCTGTCGGTAGTTGTGTTATGGACGAGTAGATATTTCTCAGTCTCGTTATAGAAAGCGCCTCTCGAAAGTTTTGTATTGATGAGTTTTTCAAAGCTCTTTTAACGCGAAAGTCTACAGCATCAACTGAAAATAAAAAAAACGTTAACGCTAACATATGACTGCCTCATTAGTCTAATGGTCCTAAGCGCGACTGCTACGCAAGAGGTCCTGGGATCCTGGGAACCATGTTATTGGGTTTTTCTATGAAATTCCCAGTAGCAGCTCGGAGTCTGGATTTGTGCCCGGTTAATGGCAATAGGCTCGCCCCCATTATATGGGACCTAAACATACCGGTGAAGTGTGGGTGTACATTAGTGCACCTCTGCCTAATCTTTCGGTTAATACAGGCGTGATGTTTAGGACCACTAGACTTATGAGGCAGTCAATATTATATTACACTATTTAAATATTTAACATACCACAAAAAATAAATAAAACCGGCCAAGTGCGAGTCGGACTCGCGCATGGAGGGTTCCGTACCATTACGATTTATGACGTATTAAAAAAAAAACTATTTACTAGATCTCGTCCAAACCAATTTTCGGTGAAAGTTTACATGGTAATCTACATCATATAATTTTTTTAGATTTATCGTCCTCTTATTTTAGAAGTTACAGGAGAGGGTACACACATTTTACCACTTTGGAAGTGTCTCTCGCGCAAAATATTCAGTTTATGACGTATTAAAAAAAAAACTATTCACTAGATCTCGTTCAAACCAAATTTAGGTGGAAGTTTACATGGTAATGTACATCATATATATTTTTTAGTTTTATCGTTCTCTTATTTTAGAAGTTACAGGGGGGGGGGACACACATTTTACCACTTTGGAAGTGTTTCTTGCGCAAACTATTCAGTTTAGAGAAAAATGATATTAAAAACCTCAATATCATTTTTGAAGACCTATCCGTAGATACCCCACACGTATGGGTTTGATGAAAAAAAAATTTTGAGTTTCAGTTCCAAGTAAGGGGAACCCCCAAAATTTATTGTTTTTTTCTATTTTTGTATGAATATCTTAATGCGGTTTATATAATACATCTACTTACCAAGTTTCAACAGCATAGTTCTTATAGTTTCGAAAAAAAAAGGCTGTGACACGATCGGACAGACAGACAGACAGACATGACGAATCTATAAGGGTTCCGTTTTTGCCATTTGGCTACGGAACCCTAAAAAGAAGAGACTAAAATAATAATATAAAAACAAAAAGGAATAGGGCACAAATAAATATGTATATAGTGAAGGTAAATACATCACACAATTCCTTATATACCTATGTAGAAAAATGTACCTACCTGTTTTAATAATCGTTGCACAGAACACTATTAGAATTAACAGTAAAATATTAAACTTCTTCATATTAATTTTATAATTAAAACGTACGCTGAGAACAGGAATATTATATGAAATGATACCAAGACAGGCAACGAGAAATATAAAAGTTAGGTATAACCTTTAAAATCGCATTTACATTAAATGACATTTATAAATGTTCGCCACAAAAATCGTATCGTGTTTGTCCAGTTTGTTTGTGTGTGACCTTTAGGGTGCGTTTCAGCTGACGAGAGGGGCGGAGTGGAGAGGAGCGGATTGTGCCAATCACAATGCTCCACTCCGCGTCAGTGGAAACAGTGTAAGCGGAGCCGAGCGGAGCTGAGCAGACTGTCAGGGTAATTTGCAGAAAATATGTTCCTTTTCAGGTTTTTTATGTCCCACAATATCATTATTTGTTTTAAATTAATATACTTAATATTTAAAGAACTGCATATTTTTGAATATTCCTCGTACTACAGAGGTCATTATTAGTAAAATGCTGCTTTTTTATCCATAATTCTATTAACAAAATAGAGTCAAACATTTTTTAAAATATAATTTGTAGCATGCATGCTACGAATAAATAGAGTATTATTTATTCGTAGCATGCATGCCATACATTTTATTTATGTCCCAATTGAGACTTGTGTATATTTGAAAACATGTTGTTACGAGATTTTGTCTCTTTTTTTGACCTTGATTTTAATTTTCCTTATCTTCGTAAGTAAGGCTGCAATATTTGTTATTTTACAATATAATAGCATATTTTAACAAGCAAATAACTTGTCCCATAAATACAATATTTCGTTACTCAGGTTTAGTAACGAAAGAATTATTGTGAAGGCATCGCTTTAAAGTCGGGCACCATCTTTTTTAATGTTCTGGCAACACTTAAGCATCCGTCAAAATTATTTGACATCAGGAGACATTTTATTATCATACGACTACGACCTTTATATTACGACTAATATTAAAAAATATGCAGTTCTATATTATATTTTAAAACCAATAATGAAATCGTGGGACATAAAAAACCTCAAAAGGTACATATTTTCTCTAAATGACCCATCAACTAAAATATGTAAACATACAGGCCCGAGCTGGACAGAACGGAGGCGAGCGGACTGTGCCCCCGCTCGGCACCACAGTCCACTCGACTCTGTTCTATACGAAGCGGAGGGTACATGTTGAATTTGACTGAGCGGAACGCGGCTGAAATCAGCTTTGGTCTGCTTAGATCAGCTCCACTTCGCTTCAATGGGAACACTTGCCACTTTTCACTGCTCTTCTCCGTTCCACTCAGACTGCCTCATTATTCTAGTGGTCTCAAGCGCGACTGCTACGCTATAGGTCCTGGGTTCGATCCCAAGATCGACCAAAGTGTTATTGGGTTTTTCTATGAAATTCTCAGTAGCAGCTCGGAGTCTGTGCCCGGTTAATGGCAATAGGCTCGCCGCCTATTACACGGGATCTAAACATACCGGCAAAGTGTGGTCGCACATTAGTACACTTCCGCATAACTCTTCGGGGAATACAGGCGTGTGGTATGTTTTGTTATGTTCCGCTCCGCTCCACCCAGCTCCGCGTCAATGGAAACGCACCCGGCGCTTACCGGTTTGCACCATCGAGTCATTGGATTTTACCACTAAGTATAACATAGCAAACTAGCATTGTTTTATATATCTCCATTGGGGCGGTAGCCTGGCTAGGGCGTCGGACTTGCGATCATGTGGTTGCCGGTTCGAAACCCACCCTTTGCACTACCGACGTGAACCCACTCGTAATACAAGCATTTAGCTTTAGCTTTAGCTTATTAAAAAAAACTGAAGAAAAAACTTTACCCCCGACAATTGCATTATAACTCGACCGATTTTCATCAACCATAACTAAGAACACTCCCGACTAATTCACCTTTCAAGCAAAATAAACAAAATCAAAATCGGTTCATCCGTTCGGGAGCTACGATGCCACAGACAGACATGCACAGACACGTCAAACTTATAACACCCGTCATTCGTGCGTCGGGGTTTAAAAAGGGGCGTAAACATGAAAAAAACTTAAGTGTTTACAACAGTGTTTGTCATGTTAACCGTACAAGTTATTGGTAGAGCGATAGTCGATACTGATACTGAGAGTAGGTTTAGTAAGTAGCGTCAGACAAAAAGTTTTATTTTCAAATTTCGAAATCTCAATGCAGGTGGCGCTAAGTCGGTTATTATCTAATTCCATTTTTTTTTAAAAAAAAGCTTACTAGCAATGTGGATCGCACATTACTAGTAATCTTGTTAATCCCTCGTACTAAACTAAATGCTTGTGTTACGAGTGGGTTCACGTCGGTAGTGCAATGGGTGAGTTTCGAACCCGCAACCACCATGATCGCAAGTCTGACGCTCTAGCCATTAGGCTACCGCCGCTTCAAATTCTGTTTATTCTGTATATATGTATATGACATTTTTTTTGGACCACCGCCGCACGGGGAAGGCTACGGGCATGTTGAACTCCACCTAGACCATTGTGAACTACCGAGAAAAACCACACAGGAGTCTCACCTTTCCACTTTTGCTGGAGTTTCCGATTACCGGTTCTTTCTTCAGAAATATGCGATAAATGAGAGTCGAAACCACTATATTTTTATATTTGAGTCCTATCGAGTTCCTAGTTGTAACCCCGCGTTCCCACGACGACGACGACAAAACATGTTGCGAACAGCTACCTATCCCGCTCACTCTTTGAGAGTTAGATAGAGTAAGATAGATGTTTTCAGCATGGTTTGTCGTCAGTAGAAACGCGGGGTAACATAAATATTATAAATTTTCAATGTCGTCGTATTGTGAATAAATTAATGATGTTTTAAACTTTTAATAATGTAACAAATGTCATATTATTATTATTATTTAGGTTTGTACGATTTCTGTTACAATATTATCTATTTCTAAAGCTATGCTATTGTTATATAGGAAATAAATATAAAATTATAGTTTTGACTTCAATACCTTCTAGAATAAATGTCTCTGCTAACCCTACTTAACCTTCGCGTTGCGCGTGCACATGTCGCTACGCTACTACTGTTCGCCACTCACTCTTGCGTCGCTTGTAGCTCACGTGTAGCGTTAAATGTCCCGGAAGGTGTTATCTTAGATCAGTCGATTTAGCACACATAACATGACAACCTGCTTGACATAGAATTTTGAATGTATCGTATACGATACAGGCGCTGCAGTTCCCAATAGGAGACACGAAAGTGACACAGAGCTGGAAGTACGGTGGCAAGCACATCAAGTTACAACACAATGTAAAATTTTCTCATTTAATTTTGAACTTTATATTCAACAATTTAAGGTTTAAAATCATTTGGAGGAATTTGCACAATAACGTGATGTGCTGGTACATGGACTGTACATTCTAGTAGTTTAGATGATCTGATTGACATGCCATTTGACGTGTGTCACAATACAGGTTCCATTGGTAAGCGTGCGTCAGGCATCTATAGGGTTATAGGGGAGTTGTCCGATGTTGAATTTATTGAAAACTAGCCCTCCATCTGCTGCTTTTCTCGCATGGAATATATATACGTTTCTTGTCATTTTACGGAATAATATTACATAATATATATGACTGCCTTATTAGTCTAGTGGTCCTAAGCGCGAGTGCTACGCTAGAGGTCCTGGGTTCGATCCACAGGTCGAGCAAAGTGTTATTGGATTTTTCTATGAAATTCCCAATAGCAGCTCGGAATCTTGTGCCCGGTTAATGGCAATAGGCTCACCCCCTATTACATGGGACCTAAACTTACTGGCGAAATGTGGGTGTACTTTACACCTCTGCCTCAGATCAAATAAAAAGATAACATGGAACTTTGCGAACAAAGAAGTGATGCCGGCTAAAACTACGCCATGCCGTTTACAAAACAATTTTACACTATTTATCAATACCGAAACTACGCCTTATCTTGCCAGTCGACCTATCGAGCTATCGAAAGCTCGACCGACAAGATAAGGCGTAGTTTCGGTATACGTGTGTGCCTGTAATTGTGTTTGTAAACGGCATGGCGTAGTTTTATTCGGCCTCACTTCTTTGTTCGTAAAGTTCCATCTTAACTTTTTATTTGATCTGACGTGCTGACGACTGTACACCAAAATCTTCTACTCCTTCAGTTTTCAGATGTCCATACTCTGCCCATAGCGACCTCCAGGAGGCTGGTCTGCTCGTTTTCCGACGTCTTAGCATAAAACAAAACACCAAGTTCTTATTCTTTAAAAGTTCTTTAAACATTTTTATTTCAAATAAGCTTTTACAAGCGAGACTGCCTCGTTGGTCTAGTGGTCCCAATCGCGACTGCTACGCTAGAGGTCTTGGGTTCGATCCCCAGGTCGAGCAAAGTGTTATTGAGTTTTTCTATGAAATTCTCAGTAGCAGCTCGGAATCTGGATTTGTGCCCGGTGAATGGCAATAGGCTCGCCCCCTATTACATGGGACCCAAACATACCGGCGAACTGTGGGTGTACATTAAGTAGACCTCTGCCTAACCCTTCGGGGAATACAGGCGTGATGGTATGTATGTATGTATGTATGTTTTACAAGCGTTTATGAAAAGCTTAGGTACTAGCAGTGTGGGTCACACATTACTAGTATTCTTGTTAACCCCTCGTGCTAAGCTAGATGCTTGTGTTACGAGTGGGTTCACGTCGGTAGTACAATGGGTGGGGCTCAAACTGGCAACCACATGATCGCAAGCCCGACGTCCTACTGGCTATCGCCGCCGCCACTCTAGTTGCACGGTTCCAAAAAGTTGATTCTATGAAGAAAAATCCAACAAGACACCACATGGACGAAAAAGAAGAAGGGATATCTAATTCCAGCACATTTCTTCCGTAGACTCGACACTAAGACGATTGTCCCAGACTGAAAGCCATAAAGAAATAAGATATTACGTACTTCGTCTACCCGCATTCGATAAAACTTCACACAGTGCTGAAATGCAATCGTTTCAGCGAAGCTCTGAGAATTCTATCTCAAAATACTTCAGCATTATGTCAGTAAATTAATGTTAAAAGTAAATCGTAATTTAAGACATCCCAATGATAGCCTAGTGATATGATTATTTGGACTGCGATGTTAAGAGGTGTGTCCCTCGCGAACGCAACAATGTTGCACAGTTGTCGCTGTCTCTATCCCTCGCGATGCGAACGCGTGCCCGAGAGGAGAAACAACAATACATTTGCAACATTTTCACGCGTATTTCTTATGTTCCGAATTTTGGAGATTACTCCTATAATATTGTTAATACGTAAAAAAAAATCTTGTAAAAATATATTCACTATATTATCTGGGTTTCTTTCGAATCAGAATGTTTCTGTATTGATACATTGTCGAGAAATACTAGCATAAAGTTGGGCCGTTTTTCAACGAAAATTGCCAATCTTTGAGCTCGTGTAACTTTTTAACCGTATATTGAAATGAAATAGTATACTACAGGAACACGTATTTAATGATAAGATTGTTACTGCAAAATTTCAATGACTTTCATTGTTTAAAATTCAAGCAAGGGCCAAACTACGTTTGTATGGAGCGCGAAGCGGATACTATCCTCTTAAAGGTCTCAAGTTCAAATCCAACGCTCTGACATTTCAAAGTCATGTGCGAATTATTTGTCTCGCAGGAATCATTGTGACGAAACCTGCAAGCTTGAGAATTTTTCTCGATGGCGTGTGAAGTCTGCCAACCTGCATTAGGCTATAGCGAGATGAAACCCGTGCCCAGTACTGGGACAGTAAATGGGATTATGATGGTAATAATTTTCTTGAGTTAATCGGTATTAATGTAGCTTTCCAATGTTGAAAGAGTTATTAAAATCCGTTCAGTAGTTTCAGAGCTTATCGATTACAAACAAACAAAACCCTCCTCTTTATAATTTATATAAGTTTAAAGCGTAAAAAGTGGCATTCTGTAGTTTCTTCCTAACCCTAAAGGAAAAAGGCGTGAGTATATTATAGTCACTCATTCGATTTAACACAATAATTATAAAGAAATATTATGAGTTGAACAGAAATCAAAATATTGCTTTAAATATGTACTTATGTATCATTAGTATCATTCATAACCCTATCAAAATCTATAAAATAAAACTGTAGTCGAAGAGACAAAGAAACATTACAACCACAACATCGTACAAAAAATTCGAATTCAAAAAAAGAAATGAACGGTTAGGGATCATAGATAATGAAATGTTACCGCGCATGCGTGGAATGACGTCTCTTAAAAAGTGTTTGACGGCCAAATTATAGGTTGGGCGCTCGTACCGTACTCAACGGGGCTTAGTTTAGGAGACCGAGCTTTTAGTTTAGAAGTAAATTATTAACATTTTAGTTAAATTTAAGTTTTAGTTGATACTGGTATTATTGTTTACATTAATTTGAACATGAATAATTGCTATATATTATGCTTATTGCTTTAAATGTTACATTAATACGTAAACTTTGTACACCTTTTTAGGCACATTGCGCGCACGGAGATTTGGCGTAATTAAAGTTTATGTAGAAGAGAAGTGCAGAAAAAGATTGCGGTCACATTTCGACCCACGGGTAAGTATTTATAAATAAAATTTATAATAATTATTGAAGTTTGATTCCATTTTTTAATTGCAAGATTATAATGTCAAGTCAGTTAGTGACGATGAGATATTTAAGATTTTTGGTTTAAATATTATTGGCAAACTGTGAATGAACAGTAGACTGCCGTTCTCTTACCTTTCACCTAGTTGTAGTGGCATATAAATTATGATTATAATCAGATTTTATTCATCAATGGGAGCTGTATTGATTTGTAAAAAAGAATCATGCATACTTATATCCTTGCCCTATATTATATATATTAAGGTACAATGTCCTAGGCCTGAGCTGGTAGCCTCTTCGACTCATATTTGTGCATGATTTTTTATGTTTAAGTAATACTTCTAATTGGAGTCGAATAATTGTTCCTTTCTTTCTTTCCTTCCTAAGCTAATAAAACTCAAAAATAATGTTCTACCAACTCACACTAGCTCTTAAACAACATCGTCAAATCGTAGGAACATCATTTTTTCTCCACACAAAGCGTCTGATTTCCCTTTCTTTTAAGTTATTTCATTGTGAAGGGTTAAACACATGTTCCTAAAATATTTATGATAATATATTTAATTGTATGTTTCTTTATTCATTCATCGGTATAAATTTAAACGATAATATTATAGTTTTTTAAGTTTATTTGGTAAAATTATGTAGTATATATATTTATAATAACATACTGCCCTACCGTTATATGGTTGATATTCCACTTGTATGTATCATCATCAACCCATTACATTGTCTCACTGATGGGCACGGGTCTCCTCTTAGAACGAAAGGGATGAGGCTATAGTCCGCGCTACCCTACAGCGGGTTGGCAGACTTCACACGCCTTCAAAAAAATCTCTCAGGTATGCAGGTTTCCTCACGGTGTTGTCCTTCACTGATTAAGCGGTTCATAAACTAGATTCAAACTCCAGACCTTTGACTCGGCAGTCAAATGGTCATATCACTAGGTTATCACTGCACTTGTATGTCTGAAGCCTCATTAGTGCAGTGGTTCTAAGCGGACTGCAATATAACCAATTAAACTTATGCCCCAGAAGTACACTGTACACTGATCTTATTGGCGAGGTCCCAATAAGGTCAGGTGCGTAGTACTCGCGACTTAGGTGTGTATGACAAGACGTATGAATGAAGAAGAAGCCAAAGAAGTATGTAAGAGTAGAAGCAAATGGCGGGCTATAGTTTCTGCATACCCCTGTGGGAAAAAGGCGTGAGTGTAGGTATCAAAATAAAACGATTTCTAGGTTTCCGTAATGAAATGAGCAGATGTTCTCGTTTACTGTATTAATATAAGTTAAGCCGAACTCCGAGCTGTTACTGAGATTTTTATTTAAAAAAACATCCAAGCTCACCCGAAAAAGAACCCAGGACCTCATATTCAACGGCCGCGCGATCACTATACCATTAAAGCTGTTGTTCAAATTATCTGTGCATGCAATATTTAAAAAAGAAACAAGTTTCAAAATTCACCACTTCCATTTTTAGAAATTAAACTTAAATTCTTTGGAATTTGAACTTGAATTTGGTAATTGTGGCTTTCGCGTTGAACGCCATTTAGGAAAATTTCTGTTGACATTTAAAATGGCGCTGTTTGTAAACAGCGCCATTTTGTATTTTTGAATCGCAAAAATGTATTTTTGAATAATTTATTGGTGGTTTAAACTCGCCAATAAGCTGTTTAATTATCCTTAATTATTTCAGAGTTAAATTTGAGTGAACGAGAAACTGTGGCATGGGAATTAAATTATTTTATAAGTTTGTGATTGCAAAATAGTTGGAGATGCGTTGCTGAGTCATTAAGGAAGGGGCGAAACAGAACAGTATGCACACTGCCACTTTACGTCGATATTCTGTGGGAGGGCTCAGATCAAATAAAAAGTTAAGATGGAATGGATGTTTCGGTATACGTGTGTGCAAGTAATTGTGTTTGTACACGGCAAGGCATAGTTTTAACCGGCCTCACTTCTTTGTTCGCAAAGTTCCATCTTAACTTTTTATTTGATCTGAGTGGGAGGGTAGTTCTTTCCCGGTCGTGTTAATCCATTCATGCTGGCGTGTAGATAAATGCCAACGAGACATTACCACTACAAAATGTTATTTAATTCTCATTTTCATGGACTAAGTGGATATGTAAATATACAAAACATGATATTCATTCCCCGTATCCAAAATTATTATTCAAAAATTACTTATAATCACCTAAAATTCTTTATACTTTGCCTCTGCTCCATACAAAATAAACATATTTTTTTAACTAAATAAATATTTTTGTGTTACTCATACTTACCTAACACGATTGAAGAATAAAAATATAATACATAACATAACATATCACGCCTGTATTCTCAGTCATAAAATAAAAGTATTCGTTTGTGAAGTTAATAATATAGTCTTGAAAGGTTGTTAGTGTTTTACCAATATTATACCACTGTATATATACAGCGGTTATTATTAGTAATATTACTAATAATAAGCTTACATCTTTATCAATCAACGACATAATATAGTAATATGTTATATTTTGAACTGAACTTTTTGTATGGAGCCGCAACGAAATCAAGTTAACCCGTCGCTGCTCACATCAGATATCGCATTGTTTCTTGTGGGCGACTGTAATATATATTTAATTGTAACGCCCTATAACGCCCACTGGGTATTTAGTGCAGTTGGAATGGAACAGAGATTGCGTGGAGCCGTGTTTGTTTGTTTTGTATATTTTTTTTTATTGTAGACATTCAGATTTTTTTTTCTTATAGAATTTGACTGCTGAGTCCGGGCTTTTATATGAAACATTGTATGACCAACTGACTAACTTACTTTGTCCCAATATTACCAATAGGCTAATTAACTAACACCAATTGAACGCATGTGCCATTGAGTATAAAAAATCTGAGTTTATAGGCGACGCTTTAAAAGGAATACCTATATTATAAACAGAATAGAGGACTTAGTATTATTAATGCAAAAAACTCCAGTTTCTAATTCTTGCTAGTTATTTTTATCTTCGAAAAGACGTAAAGTTGAAATTTTTTTATAAAAAAAAAATTTAATCTCATATCGAGAACTATGATATCAACCGTTCTCATGTGTATAAGACCATACATCACTTAACTGTCATGCGTAAGCAAGTGGGAAACAGAACTAATAAATCACATTCAATCTTTTAACTTAAAAAAAAGCAACTCTTATCAGATTACCACCGAAACCTTAAAGAATGACATAAAAAAATATGTTGAATGGAAATCTCATACCTTATTTTTTGACATAACGTAATATCTTCGCCCCTTTGGGAACGGGTTAGCATACAGTTACTTAATGCCATTAATTCACTGACGCACGTAGTTGCATCATGTGGCGCTTGAAGGGTTAAGATTGGTTTAGTTCTTTCCTTCTGACCATAATTATTATACAAACACTTATAATTAATTATTATTCAAAATTCTTTATTACGTTATCAAGTATATTAACAAAAAAATTGTACTTAGGAAGCTCCTTTAAGGCATGTAAAAGGTCTGTGATAGGATATTGAACCCTTAATGTTGTTCAACCCCCCCCCCCCTGGGTCGAACATGGACTTTTATTTTTTTATGTTTTTAACATACCATCACGCTTGTATTCTCCGAAGGGTTAGGCAGAAGTGTACTTAATGTGTACTCACAGTTCGCTGGTATGTTTAGGTCCCATGTAATAGGGGGCGAGCCTAGTTTTGCTACTGCTAGAGTTGCTACTGAGAAATTCATAGAAAAACCCAATAGCACTGGGAATCGAAGCCAGTACCTCTAATATAGCAGTCACGCTTAGGACAAATAGACTAATGAGGCGGTAGCAATAACTACTACTTAAACCAGGATTCCATTACTTTTAAGCCGCGTGTAAGCATAAGCGTGAAAACTTTGTCCATTATGTGAACCGTTTTTTGACAGATGCCTTTGACTGCCTTAGAGCGTAGGTGTTCCAGATTCCGTAAAAGTTAACTTTGAAATGCGTAGCAAAATAAATGTATTATCTACCTTATGTTATTCAATTATCTTAATTATGATTCCTTGCAAACATTATAATACCATAAATGTAACGGATTTTCCAAAAAAAATGATTATTATTAAGCGTATTAAATTGAGTTACATTCTACCACATTCTACCGTGTCTAGTGATGCAATCGAATGTATTCGCTGCAATCATTTTGAACATTGACATTTAATCAGTATCGGAAAATGGCATCCACCCTAATATCAATAAAATATAAATTAAGCAATATTTTGGAAATGGATGGTTTTTTTTTTTTTAAAAAGCTTACTAGCAATGTGGGTCACACATTACTAGTATTCTTGTTAATCCCTCGTGCTAAGCTAAATGCTTGTGTTACGAGTGGGTTCACGTCGGTAGTGCAATGGGTGGGGTTCGAACCGGCAACCATATGATCGCAAGTCCGACGCCCTAGCCATTGGCCTACCGACGCTTTTTAAAATGAATATTATATAAAAATTAATACAATCAGATGAATATTATACATATTTATTTATTATTGGTCGTCGTTGCACCATTTTCGATTCGACAACCAAACAATCTATAATCAATACTAGACAGTAATCAAAGTGTCAATAATCGGATCGATAATCGCAATATTAAGTTCCTGCAATCACTAGTTCCATCTGTCAAAAAACGGTTCATGTAATGGACAAGGTATAGGTAAGCGTAAGTGTAAGCGTGTTAGTTAAACGGAACTTTTTTTAACTACATATTTGAACTCTGAACCCCAAGTGTTTTAGTTATGCTTTTTACCACTTGATAAACGAGACGGTACAAAAACTTTCAAAAACAAGTCAAAATATTATCCTTAAAAAAAAAAGTTACTTGGTTGAAACATAATATTTGAAGAGCTAACATCTGCTCCACTAATTCTTGTGACATAAGTTATTTAGTATGTCCATTCCCACGTTTTCGATTCCTTTGCCAGTTGTGGGCAAGCGCGGGTTGGGGTTAAATAATTATTGGGATATTTTTTTTTAAGTAGCAATACGCGCTTTTTTGTGAGAATTATTTTTATAAAGTTATTTCATTAAGTATGTATATTATGTATTATGCAGGTATAGTGGGTATAGTTTATAATATATGCTTACGTAACATAAAATTACAAGACTGAAGGGTTAGCAGAGTTGTACTAATGCACACCCACAGTTCGCCGATATGTTTAGGTCCCATGTAATCGAGGGCGAGCTTATTACCATTAACCGGGCACAAAACTCCGAGGTGCTACTGAGAATTCCATAGAAAAACCCAATAACACTCTGCTCGACCTGGGAATCGAAATCAAGCCCTCTAGCGTAACAGTCGCGCTAAGGACCACTGGACTTACGTGGAAGCAACAACAGTGAACAGCAATTGGATTTATAATTAGGAGAATTGTTTTTTTTTCCACCATTTTCAAAGCTTATGCTACTTTTTTTATAAAAATTAGAGATAAATAATAAAAAATGCTGTCAAAACTAAAACCATCATAGCCCTTCTCATGTTTTCATAAAAGGAACTCATGTCAAAACGTGCCTAAAATACCTTCAGTTTAGCTTCACGCCAACAAAAACAGAAACAAGGCAGAGCAATGCCGCCTTTTGTAGATCATAATGAGACGGCGATCTCATGCAATGTCTAGATTTTATCGGTAGACGTGACATATTTCTGAAATTAAGAGTTATACGGGAAGAAATTCGGGGCTGGATCGCTAAACCTATGCATTCAAACCCTAGTAGACCAGGGTCGATAATTTTTAAAACCAAAAAAAAACATAATAGAATGAAACCCATTAGAAAAGGAGGGAAATATTATAAAAATGAAAGGAAAAATAATTTACGGGCGATCTGAGATTGGGAAGGGGATGGGGGTGAGTTTTTAAGGGTAAAAAACGGTTTTTCTCGATTTCCGGCAAAACTAAAAGTCCTATCGAAAAAAGTCAAATGGCAAAGTTGTAGATAATAAAAAGATCTAAAACTTTTGTATTTACACTTTTTTCACATAACCTCAAAATTTATGTGAAAAATTCAAAAAACCAAGTTTTTGGTTTTTTATTTTTATCTTTTACAAAATTTTTTTTTTTTAACGAAATTTTGTGAAAACTTACCTTTTTATGTCCCAAATACGCTGTAATTTATTTGATTAAAAATATTTATTTTTTCACCTTATTTTGAATTAATATCGAAAAAACACCCTAATTTTCAATTGAAAATTCACCCGTCAAAATATCAGCTTTTTTCAAAAAGTTGGTATGATTTCTGTTTGTTGAAATCTCTACTTTCCAATGGTGAAAAAAAAAAATATGTTACTATGGTAAATCTTCTCAGAAAACGCCAAAATTCAAAAAAAAATTAAATTCAACTTTGCCATTTGACTTTTTTCGATAGGACTTTTAGTTTTGCCGGAAATCGAGAAAAACCGTTTTTTACCCTTAAAAACTCACCCCCATCCCCTTCCCAACCTCTGATCGCCCGTAAATTATTTTTCCTTTCATTTTTATAATATTTCCCTCCTTTTCTAATTGGTTTCATCCTACTATAATTTCTTTTCACTTTTCATTATTTTTAAAGGCTTCTACCCTGGACTATTATATTTATCTATAATGAGATTTTCTATGACATAAATGTAATTAGCATTAAATAAATCAACTTTTTAATTAAAACAAATTGCAGCAATCACATTTTTTAGACGAAATTATTTATAATAATTAAAAAAAAAAATTCGAATTTAAGTTTTTTTTGAATTTTGGCGTTTTCTGAGAAGATTTACCATAGTAACATATATATTTTTTTTCACCATCGGAAAGTAGAGATTTCAACGAACAGAAACCATACCAACTTTTTAAAAAAAGCTGATATTTTGACGGGTGAATTTTCGATTGAAAATTAGGGTGTTTTTTCGATATTAATTGAAAATAAGGTGAAAAAAATAAATATTTTTAATCAAATAAATTACAGCGTATTTGGGACATAAAAAGGTAAGTTTTCACAAAATTTCGTTAGAAAAAAAAAAAATTTTGTAAAAGATAAAAATAAAAAACCAAAAACTTGGTTTTTTGAATTTTTCACATAAATTTTGAGGTTATGTGAAAAAAGTGTAAATACAAAAGTTTTAGATCTTTTTATTATCTACAACTTTGCCATTTGACTTTTTTCGATAGGACTTTTAGTTTTGCCGGAAATCGAGAAAAACCGTTTTTTACCCTTAAAAACTCACCCCCATCCCCTTCCCAACCTCAGATCGCCCGTAAATTATTTTTCCTTTCATTTTTATAATATTTCCCTCCTTTTCTAATGGGTTTCATCCTACTATAATTTCTTTTCACTTTTCATTATTTTTAAAGGCTTCTACCCTGGACTATAGTGCAATAATAATAATATTATAGTTAACTAGCCGTCCGCCCGTGGCTTCGCCCGCGAGGAGTATACGTTCACTTAGGGGTATGAAAAATAGATAGGCGCCGATTCTCAGACCTACTGAATATGCATATAAAATTTCATAAAAATCGGTCGAGCTGTTTCGGAGGAGTAACTAACATTGTGACACGAGAATTTTATGTATAAGATGACTGAGCAGTAGATATCTCGTTCTACCTCATCATTACAGCGTGTGAAGTCTGCCAACCCGCAGTAGGCTAGCGTGGCGGACTATAGCTTAATCCCTCTAGTACTGAGAGGAGACCCGTGCCCAGCAGTGGGACAATTTAATGGGTTGATGATGATGATGATGTGCTGGCGACTGTACTACAGTTGTTAGTGATCTGTGAAATCTGCCTAGATGAACTGGGCTAGTAGATTTTACAAAAAGCAGGTATAGCCTAGTGATATGACCATTGGACTGCCAAGTCATAGGCTGGGTAGGTAGTAATAGTGATAGTTTTGTAAAATTAATACCCTCAGATCAAATAAAAAGTTAAGATGGAACTTTGCGAACAAAGAAGTGAGGCCGGCTATAACTACGCCTTGCCGTATACAAACACAATTACACGCACACACGTATACCGAAACTACGCCTTATCTTGTCAGTCGAGCAGAGTCGAGCTATCGCTACACGTCTATCAAAACATTATTAACGTATCACGTGCGTGTAATTGTGTTTGTATACGGCAAGGCGTAGTTTTAACTGGCCTCACTTCTTTGTTCGCAAAGTTCCATCTTAACTTTTTATTTGATCTGAGTAAATAGCTAATTTTCAAAAGTCTCTGACCGCATTTACTCATGTTTCGGTGGTTACAAGAACGAATACTGATCCATTGACGGTTCGATTCTCAGGAATTTCTAACAAATCCTTTAGCAGCTCGAAGTTTGAATTTGTGTCCAATTTTTAGCATTATACTTCTACCTGCCACTCAAGGAATACTAGCGTGATGAAGTGGTGCTAAAGTTGAAATGTCCTCCCGTATATTTTTCAACAAAGGTCGTGTTGGCATGCCATTTTTGTCACTACACAAATCGTTGTGACCAATTAGGCCCTTTTAAAATTCTGTTTAGCAGCTTACAATTTTATATTTTTTGCTTTGGCGTTGAGCTCGTTTGAAATGGCGTAGTGTTATATTTAATACGTCACCTGCGAAACTGGAGGGTTGAATATTTTTTAATTATCGTAATCATAGTCTTATCCATATTATGTTGGGGTCGGCGTTCCCGAAGCGAATGCCATGAGACCTCCTCGATCCAATTTTTAGGGCAACGCAATTCGAAGGACTGATTGTCAAGCTTTTTGGGCATCATACTTACAGAAACGGTTGTCATAGGTATTTGTATGACAACAGGGACCAACGGATTTATAGTACGTGCTCTCCGAGGCACGGAGGAGGTCAAGAATGGTTTCCGTCCATAGACCGATGATTTTTTAAATCAGCAGGCGAGCTACCTTATGGTAAGTAGTCATCGTCGCCCATGGACATCTGCAAAACCAAAGGAGTTGCAAATACGTTGCCGAGCCTATTTACGGAAAGGGAAGGGAAGGAGAAAAGGAGTAGGAAGGGGATTGAGGGAGGGATTGGGCCTCCGGCTCCGATTCTCGCTCACCGAACGAAGCGCAGTAGCAAAACTCGGACGTCGGTAATCTGTGAGAGTGTGGTACCTACTTCCCCGGTCAAGCCGGCCCATTCACGCTGCAACAGCGTGGCCCTAACCCTCTCTGCCTAACCCTGCAGGGAATACAGGGATGATGTTTAGTGGCGCGAATCCCTTACGCAAACGCCTACCCTACTGCAAATAAAATTAATTCTACATTACGCAATCAATAACCCTAATCCTTAAGTAGACAGGTATTTTTTTTCTCTAAATATTCAACATCTAAATAATCTTCTACATTAAAAAGATATAAACTGAGGTGAAACATGAAGAAAGTACCTAAAAATGATTATTTTTTTTTGGTAAATTTGAAGAAAGCATGCAATTACTTAGATTTGGAAAAAATCTGTAACTTTTTACTATTTCTCTTTGAATTTTTATAAGTGTTTTTCAGACAAAACTACAGATGAAAAATATTTCTTTTTTAATTTAGGTATTGCCTAGGCCTACCTTAGTTGTTTGTTTGTAAAAGTCTTTTTGCAATTAATATTATCAATTACTTAAACATAATAAAGGAAAATATTGCAAAGAAATGTTTATTGTGAATATATATGTCTCTTTTCAACCGACTTCAAAAAGGAGGAGGTTCTCAATTCGTCTGTATGTTTTTTTTTGTATGTTTGTTACGCGATATCTCCGCCAGTTGTAGACCGATTTTAATGATTGTTTTTTTGTTTGGTGGGTCATACTTCACAGGTCCCGTTCAAATTTTAGCGAAATCGGTTGAGCAGTTTTGAAAATATCAACAAAAATCTAAAAATTGTTTACATCGATGATATTATCGTTTACTGCGAAACATCGCTGTCTTATTGGAGCAATGCGTTTAGTTGGCTAACAAGTACTTCTAAACAAAACTTTCCACAAAAAAATTACAAAATAAAATTACTTTTAACAAAAAAGTTAAACCGCCTTCAAAAAATAATAAAATAATTTTGTCTAAAACAGTTTGGGAAGTCGGTGGCGAAAGTAAAAGACCCACTAAAATAGAAGTCATCGACTTCCCAAACTGTTTTAGACAACATTATTTTATTATTTTTTGAAGGCGGTTTAACTTTTTTGTTAAAAGTAATTTTTATCACCATCATCCTTGTATCAGCCAAAAGAGATCCAAATGCCTGGACTGCCTTATAAGTCTAGTGGACCTAAGCGCGACTGCTACGCTAAAGCTCCTAGGTTTGATCCTCAGGTCAAGCAAAGTGTTATTGGGTTTTTCTCAAAGTTTTTCTATGAAATTCTCAGTAGCAGCTCGGAGTTTGTATTTGTGCCCGGTTAATGGCAATAGGCTCGCTCTCATGGCATGGCATGGGACCTAAACATACCGGCGAACTGTGGGTGTAAGGACATTTACACCTCTGCTTAACCCTCGGGAAATACAGGCGTGATGGTATGTAGATCCACTTCTGAACAAATACCTTCCCAATAGACTTCCTTGAAGGCTGGTCATATGCCGTCTCCAACCAACGACCAACGATTTTTACCTCTTTACCTTAATCTTTTCCATCTCGTTGGTGGTCATTTTCACATTACAAGCTGACTTGGAACAATTACATATTACTTAAATATTATAATATAAATATTTACTCCATACGTGGATCGAATCCAAAATGATACAAACTCGATTACTCAGCCACAAAGCCAAGAGTCCTTATCCCTTCATGAGACCTATGTCACGGTAAAAGTAAAAACGTAATATCTAAAGGTAACGTATGAGTAAACAGTATATTGAGTGGTGTGTCAGACAGTGTCAGACGTCACTGTGACGTGGGTACAGTGCGATACAGATAAGAGGTAGCAGACGAGCGGTTTAACAGCGGTTATTGAGCGTTACTTTTCTCAGCATTATTTAAAACATAGCGTGTTATTAACATAATATTTAAGAACTGTATTTTTACCTATGTTTAACAAGAATAAATGATTTGATTTGATTTGTATTTACACCTATAAACAATGGAAAATCATTATTTTAGGAATCTGGAAGGTCATAGTTCTTCAAAGAATGGTTGGCAACCCTTGTTTTAAAAGAAAGTTAGAAGTAATATTTTTATTCAGTCGCAAAGTATGATTTTACAAGATACTACACTATACTCGTTAGCATGGTAAGTAATGAAATAAGCTAAATATACAAACTAAAATAAACTTACCAAAAAAAACTATGGTGGCGCTCAAAAGAATCTGCTTTAGCATGTACTAGATAGACTGCCTGACGCTGGTTTTTAATTAGACCCTTATACTTGATGGAAATTGGAAACAGTCTCAAATTGAGTACATTATTCATGTAAATACCCTTTATGGTTCTGGTATGGCGAATATTTATACCTAAACTGCCAACCATACTGAGTTTGGTTGATTCTCACGTCACGCGTTTTGTCCCAGCGTGCGGAGTGGATTTGTTGTATTCCGAGCCGTTCTCCAGCGATAATAAAACGCACGTCTGCAACAGTCAACTCAAAAAACATAGTTAAAACACGTTCAGTAAAGTAATTCGGAGGCTCTCTTATTAGTAGTGTTTTTTCGTTCGTTATACATTAGCTGTCACTGTAGAATAAATAATATAGTATTGATACAGAAGGTTCAATCTGTACATACATTACATAAAATACTTATGGTAAATTTTCCGCTGGGACATAAAGGTTTTCGAGTGACCACGTAATAATTTATAAGCTGTCGTTAACGTTTTTTTGACATAGCAATGATCAGCCTATAATGTTCCCACCATAATCGAGTGGGCCATAATCTACCACGCGGGCCCAGTGCTTAGATGTCACAAGTCTCCGAATCTTTGGTTCTAGGACATGCTGGTTTCCTCACGATTTACACAAAGTAAAGCGACTGTCTGGATTCGAACTGATCACCTACAACTCGTAAGTCGCAGCCGTTACATCTGGGCCACCACCTGATGTTTTAACAATTATATAAAATATTACTGAATAAGTGTAACTCGACATGTGTGTCCTGCCCGCCCTCACCTACGGCTACCAGACTTTGTCACTGACCGAACAGCAGAAGACTAAGCTTAAGGTTTGTCAACGAGCAGTGGAACGCAGTATTTGGGGGGTCAAGAGGACAGATCACGTTCGGAATACCACCCTCCGTTCCAAAACGCGCATAGTGGGCGTCCAAATTGCGAGCTTGAAGTGGCGATGGGCTGGCCACGTCAGCCGCATGCAACCGGACAGGTGGGCGAGACTAGCTACCTGGAAACCTTGTAAAACCATTCATCATCCATCAGGTCGGCCGAGGAAACGTTGGCGGGATGATCTCGATCGGTTTCTGCCAACGCGGTATAAAGAAGCCCAGGATAGACAGTCCTCAACGAAGTTAGGGGAGGCCTTTGCCCAGCAGTGGGACATGAAAGAGGCTACAGAAAAAAAGTGTTACTGTTATAGTAACACTTATTCCCTGTAATAGGTAGATAGTGTTAAGGAATTTCTAGATGATAAGTTAGTTTTTTTTATTTGTTTTTTTTTTTTTATATAAAAAAAGCTTAGCAATGTGAAGATTATAAAAACATATCGTAGTTTACAGTGAAATAGTAGTCTGTAGACTATGTTGTGGTAGAAATATATTTTCTACGTGTATGGCGTACCTCGTATGTTCGAACCCCACCCATTGTACTACCGACGTGAACCCACTCGTAACACAAGCATTTAGCTTAGCACGAGGGGTTAACAAGAATACTAGTAATGTGTGACCCACATTGCTAGTAAGCTTTTATAAAAAAAAATAAAAAAAATATGATGAATGCTTTAAGATGTTTACGTACCATAGTCGAGCAAATTAATTATTTGATTTGATTTGTTTTTTTTTTTCTTACAGCCACTTTGCCTTCTGTCCTCTCCACTACACAACACGTGTCACTCTTAAAACTATATTAATGAGTGTTCTCAAATTGTCGTTGTTTTAATTTCTTATTGATCACTTGCTTGACATTGTTGCTACAAGAATGTATTCCTATCTGATCGTCTGACAGTTTAACATGACAACATTGTTAAGCATAAGGATGTTATTGTGGTATTGGTTGTGTTTGCATAGTTTAGACCAGGGATTCCTAAAGTGGTCGATATTGACCCCAAGGGGTCGATATCGACCTCTTTAGGAATCCTCAATCCTTTAGGAAACGGTTTACTAGGGGTCGACATAAACGAAAACTGATTTTAGGGGTCGACGAGGTCTAAAAATCGACCCCTATTAAATTACCTAAAGATAGGCCCCCTTATTCATAATAGTCTGCTAACTTAAAGCATTGCTAATTCTCACTCTGTCTTCTTCTATTGACCTAAGTCAGAATGAAAAATAACACTCTGTACCAGCTGTTTTCCGTTAGCGGACCATTATGAATGGGAAAAGGGGTTGATCCTAAAAGTAGGTCATTTGGCCATGGGGGTCTGAGGTAACAGTTCATTTTGGAAAAGGGGTCACTTGACCAAAATAGTTTGGGGATCCCTGGTTTAGACAATGCTAAGAGAATACAGAGAGTCTACAGCTTGCGGCTGGCTTACTATCAGGTGGACCGCTTGTTCGTCTGCCACAGTTGATAGGCTCGGCAACGAATCTTGAACTCCTTTGGTGTTGCAGACATCCATCGGCGGCGATGACTATTACCATCAAGTGGTTCGTCTGGTCATAAATCCTTAAAAAAGTCCGAAAGTCCTAAAACTATAGGCATAATCATTAATAATTAAATGTCGTCATCATTCTTCTACCCTTTTTCCAATTATATTTGGTCCAATTTATTTGGCTGAATATCAGTATTTGACACGAAGCGACGGCCATCAGACCTCCGCAATCGTGGTTGTTGTGGTAGGGCCACGCTGTTCGCAGCATGAATGGGCCATCTTTACCAGGAAAGTACTACACTCTCGCAGAAGACCGACGTCGGAGTAGTAGCGTTTCGCTATTGCGCTTCGTTCAGTGAGCGAGAGCTGCAATTCCTCCCTCAATCCCCTTCCTTCTCCTTTTCTCCGTCCCCTGCCTTTCCCTAAATAGGCTCGGCAACGCTTCTGCAACTCCTTTGATTTTGCATGTCCATGGGCGGCGATGACTACTTACAATCAGATAGCTCGCCTGCTCGTTTGCCGAGTTATCCCATAAAAATACCAATTTCTGGGCAACAGCGATATTTGAAGCATAAACTGGTTGTCAGGCATTTTGGGCTCCTGACTGCCACTAACGATTGTCATAGGTGTTCGTATGACAACTGGGACCGACGTCTTTACGTGCTCTTCGAAGCACGGAGGGGTTTCGATATGTTATGAATCACCCATCCACAGAATGACCGCGGCCTACGCAGCCTAACCTTGCAGATCTGTTGATCAGGGCAGTTATAACTTAGCCACGAGCCCACGTACAGATATATCTAGGTCGAGATCGAGCGGATATAGATATAAATATTTCCATTTTCGCAGTCAATATGTTTGCCCAAAAAAGTTTTGCAAAATCCAAATGGATCGGCGAATAGAACGAATAGTTTTAAATTCAGTAGTGGAAACTGTATAGCCATGCACGGTGGTGGTTTTCAAACTAATTGAATAATTCGTGCTAAAAATAGACTGCGAAGATAGAATCATTCATATATTTACTAAAATATCACGGAGTCTTTTTTATACCACTAGGTGTAAAGTTAGTAAAGTTTTGGAAGCGGCGGTAGCCTAATGGCTAGGGCGTCGGACTTGCGATCGTGTGGTTGCCGGTTCGAACCCCACCCATTGCACTGCCGACGTGAACCCACTCGTATCACAAGCATTAAGCTTAATACGAGGGGTTAACAAGAATACTAGTAATGTGTGACACACATTGATAGTAAGCTTTTTAAAAAAAAGGGAGGAGAAGGAGTAATGCAGAAGGAAGGGGACTGAGGGAGCCCCGGGAATTCGGTTACCTGCGCTCCACACTCACCGTACGAAACACAACAGTACGCATACTGTTACTTGACGTCGATATTTTTTGGGAGAGTAGTACTTCCCCGGTCATGCAGACCTATTCCTGCTAGTCAGCAAGACACTACTACTACTAGCTTATACTAAGGTCTTTCGAAATCGTGTGCCTTTTTCAGTGACATAAGGATCAGAGGCCTGTTAAATTTGCCAATGCGCAATAGGTCAGCGTGGTGAATATTAACCTATTCTGGAAGGAGACCTGCTGCATTCCGAGTAGTCAACGGGTATATCAAGAATATTTTCCGATACTACATCATCATCATCAACCCATTACATTGTCCCACTGCTGGGCACGGGTCTCGTCTCAGTACGAGAGGGATTAGGCTTTAGTCCGCCACGCTAGCCTACTGCGGGTTGGCAGACTTCACATGCCGTCAAGAAAATCTCTCAGGCATGCAGGTTTCCTCACGATGTTTTCCTTCACCGTTTAAGCGCGTGATAATTAATTATTAATACGCACATGACTTCGAAAAGTCAGAGGTGCGTGCCTTGGATTCGAACTCGAGACCTTTTACTTGGCAGTCCAATGGTCGTATCACTAGGCTATCACTGCACTATGCTACAGCAACAAATAAAA
The DNA here is from genome assembly GCA_958496365.1 of Subacronicta megacephala. Classification (NCBI taxonomy): domain Eukaryota; kingdom Metazoa; phylum Arthropoda; class Insecta; order Lepidoptera; family Noctuidae; genus Subacronicta; species Subacronicta megacephala. The sequence goes on along the minus strand of OY292540.1, from coordinate 3,741,070 downwards.
ATATACACTCTATAATGCAAACAAAACAAACTCTTAAAACTGTGATCAAAGATAACACCTCCGAAATACAATAAAAAAATAAGTCCGCCATATCTAATATAAAAAATACAATGATTTAAAATTCTAAACAGCTACCTTAGTCGGCCGGTGTCAAACACACAGACAGACAGACAGAAAAAAAAGAATGTCTTTCTGTCGCGAATACGTTTCTACAAAAGTGGAATACAAAAAATATAACACCATTGTCTCCGGGCGAATACAAAATTTAAAAAAAGGAGTACAATCATACTAATATTATAAAACTAACTGACCTAACAGACTGTCTTCTGTTTTGGCTATGAACATTCAATTCTAACTCAATAATCATAAAAGGAACGCGCGAAGTAAAAAATAGTTCTACTAAAATTTTCAATAATTGCAATTTTCTTAATCTTTCTTTCCAACTTTACAAAGAACCTTTTAGAAAACTGAAATAAAAGGTGAATTAAATTGGTAAATTTTAATCTTGACTTCAGGCTTATTATGACATTAACGTCCAATGTCCTCACATCCTGTTATCACCATAATGTACCAGTGAGTAATGTTCCATACACATTTTATTCATTTTAAAAGGAATAGGTAGAAAAACGTGGAGTTTTTTGCCGGATTCTTCTCCATAAGATCAACCTTTTGGAACCGTGCAACTAAGTCATACATACATACACTCACGCCTTTTTCCCATAGGGGTAGGCAGAAACTACAGAACGCCATCTGCTACGATTCTTGCATACTTCCTTTGCTTCGTCCACATTCATACATCTTGTCATACACATGCGCCGGTTGCGGGTACTACGCACACCTGACCTTTCTGAAGGATCTCACCAATAAGGTCGTGGTATGTCTTTCTAGGGCGTCCCCTCCCGGCGACTCCACTGACATTCGCTTTATTTATTTATTTATTTATTTATTTATAGGCTTACCAACTAAATACACACACAGCATTACATAATTATCTTTTACATTATTGATCTCGAGTATATTTAAATTAAAGGTAAACACAGCATTATTATTATGGTACGTTGGTCAATTTTATGAGGAAAAACAAGAATCTTAAATAAAACATAATCAGGGTTGGTTGAAAACAGTTAATAATAAGGAATTTAATTATAACTAAAGGATACTTGCGCCATGTGAACTAGCCACAAGGACTTATACAAAAAAAACAAGTTACAGGTAGTTACAAGTAACTTATAAAGTAACTTAAAAAAATAATAATTAAAAAAAAATATGACATTATAATGCAGACAGATAGAATTACATATTATTGTAAATCGCTTTTTTAAATGAAACTAATTTATTACAAAAAATATTAAGGTCACATTTATGGAAGGTTTCGTTACATCTTCTGAGAATATAGGAGAGAGGCGTATTGTAGCCATATTTATTTCGGCTGGTTTTAATAAAGAAAGGAGTATAATTTTTAAGTCTAGCTGATGACCTAGGCACACTAATATCTATGTTACCAAGCAACATAGGACAGTCAACACCACCGTTCAAGGTTTTAAAAAGAAATATCAATCCAAGGAAGTCTCTGCGCCAGTGTAGTGATTTCATTTTAAAATGATTTAATCTCTCATCATAATGTGTAATAGCGCGTTGAATACCAGATATTACAGAGAGTCTTTTTATAAACTTTTTTTGTATTTTTTCTATTCGTTGGATATTGTTTTGGTAAAAGGGATACCAAATTATTGCACAATATTCGACATGACTACGTACTAGTGCATTAAACAAGGATTTTAGCGCGATTAACGACCTGAAATGTTTTGTATTTCTATTGATGAATGATAGCATTCTGAAACATTTATTAACGGTGTTGTCTATATGTTTTGTGAATCGCATTTCAGAGTCAATCATGACACCCAGGTCTCTAACGTCAGTCACGTTAGTTAGAGTCTGATCATTTATAGAGTACGTTGTGTGGAACTGAGTTTTTTTTCGGGAGAATTTTATGTGATAACATTTGCTGATGTTCATTTGCATATTGTTATTTTTGCACCACATGGATAGGCGGTCAACATCTTCCTGCAGAAGCATTTGGTCACAATTTGAGTTTACTATTCTAGAAAGTTTTAAGTCATCTGCATAAATTTCAAAATGCGAGTTATGAATTGAATATTTAATATCGTCAATAAACATTATAAACAAAACTGGGCCAAGATGCGATCCTTGCGGAACCCCAGATGTAGGTGTAAAATAGTCCGACGAGTACCCATTTACTACAACTCTAGCTTTTCTTAAAGATAAATAGGATTTGAAAAAATCGAGGAGAGGTGTTTTGATACCATATAAAGTGTCTAGCTTTTGCAGAAGTATATTATGATCAATTTTGTCGAACGCTTTGCTGAAATCACTGTATATAGCATCGACTTCATTACCTCTACTTATATCTGTAAGTGTTCGGTCAACAAAGTTAAGTAAGTTTGTAGTTGTGGACCTATTCCGAAAAAAGCCATGTTGATGTTCAGTAATTGTATTCTTAATATGCCAGTTTATAAATGGACACAAAAGTGATTCAAATACTTTTGCTGCGACTGAGAGGATACTAATGGGTCTATAGTTGGCGACGTCGGTTTTGTCCCCGGCCTTCGGAATAGGAATGACAGTTGCTTCTTTCCAAATTTCAGGAAACTTTCCTTCTAAAAGTGACTGGTTAAATAATAGATTTAGTGGTTTAGACAAGAGACTGGCGCATTCCCTATAAAATACTGGTGGTATACCGTCAGGACCCGGTCCTTTAGTAATATCCAACCTATTTAATTGTTTTTCAATATTGCATTCAGAAAGATGTATATTATTGAGATAGGTGCAGTCATTAACAATGTTGGAAATTAAATTATTTATAAATCCCTTTCGTTAATCGCCTTTCATCCATAATCAATATAATTTCGCAACTAAGTCATACCGTTTCATAAACACTTGTAAAAACTTATTTGATATAAAAACATTAATTTGACAAATTTATGAATTTTATAGTGAAAGAAAATTCGATCTCAGGCAGGGTTTTAAGTTTTAAGTACACCAGACGCTTTACCAACTAAGCTACCGAGACCACTGCCTGTGATGTCGAAATTCTCTACCATATTTTACGTCTTGGTGACGTAAGAAAATTCATATTCTTTGTGAATATTTCGCATTATTTAATGCTAAAATATAATAAAAAATAAGCAGTAAAAACATTTGAACTTGAATTTGAAGTCTAAATAGTATTAACGCAAAGTCACTGTCTTTGTCTATTTCTCCGCTAACTTATTCTAAACTACGCAACAGATTTTGATGTAGTTTTGAATTTTGCGCTCAAAGAGAGACGATCCATACAGTAATTATTATATGTATTATAATTAAAGGTACTATATGAATGGCAGTGACGGTCCCATTAGTCTAGCGGTCCTAAATGCGACTGCTACGCTAGAGGTCCTGGGTTCAATTCCCAGGTCGAGCAAAGTGTTATTGGGGTTTTCTATGAAATACTCAATAGCAGCTCGGAGTCTGGATTTGTGCCCGGTTAATAGCAATAGGCTCACCCCCTATTACATGGGACCTAAACCGGCGAAGCGTGCGTGTACATTAGTACTCCTCTGCCTAACCCTTCGGGGAATACAGGCGTAATGGTATGTTATGATTAATGGTGGTTCCATTAATCATAAACCATCTATTAGTGTATTTAACTAAAATCACATTTAGACCAGACAACGTCATCCGGTGTAAATTATTTAGGTACAGTGACGTTGAGGAGTATTTATATCACGAATTCAAGAGTGACTGCTAAGGTACAGGTCCTGTGTCGATGCCTAGGTTATTGGGTTTTTCTATATAATTTCAGATCGAAGTTTGCACCAAATTAAACGCTTACTTATTTATCTTTGACCATTTTTTTTCCAAGATACAAATTATATCTTTTCTCTAGCGATCCTTACGTTTTTCTGTCGTAGGGTCGCATGGCAGCGTTTTCGATAAAAGCTCCCAGGCAACTTGACTTTTTCCTCTAATTAATTCAGTATATAATAGTTACACCTAAACCGTTCTCTTGAATCACTCTGTGTATTAGTGAAAACCGCATGAAAATCCGTCAAGTAGTTTTTGAGTTTATCATGAACGGACAGAGAGACGCGGACTGCCTCGTGATTTTTTTTATAATAATTATGTAAGAAATAAATTTTTCACCAAGCCTAAAAATGTCGATAAACTCTGAAACTACTGAATCGATTTTAATAACACTTTCACCATTAGAAAGCTACATTATTCCTGATTAACATAGGTAATTTATTTTCCATGAGATAACCAGGATCCTATGCGGGCGAAGCCGCGGGCATCTCTAGTTTTTTAACCAATCAATCATAATTGATTTGCAAGAAAATGTGTTACATCGTTGGAAAATAAAAATTTAGAAGATCATAATTGCTTTAATAACGTCACAAGTCCGAATACTCGCTTTTTAAAGATTTAATTTTAACTTAATTGATTATTATAAAAACTCTCTTATATTCTTATTATTTTAGAAAGTTTAATTATTTAACTAAATCTATACTTAATCCTAAATAAAGGTAAAAAATATTTTGGTAAATTAATCGTTTTCGAAAGTTAAAAATAGGGTACTGTAAAATTTTGTTTTTCAAGATAATGCGTTATTGAAGCAATGAAGAGAATTGTTCTACCTTAACAATCGGTGTGCAAACATTTCTAAAATTATCCAAATATATTTTCATATGTCAAACATCAATTCTGCCCACCCATTACGGTTTAACCGTTAGCATAGACTAAAAATATCCGCGCCACAGATGTGCCTCACCGTCTAGCGTACATTTCCGGTCGTTCTATATTAGAACGGTGTGCGCCCGCGCCGCTTCTGTTTATAATTATTTTGTTATTGTAACAGTTTAATGATTGACATGTCAATTTGACGGGTTTGTCTTAGGGTTCCGTAAATGAATGATTAAAATGATATTTATTTCTGTAAATAGATCTTTTAATGACTTTTACAAATATATATATATATTTAATTAGATAGCGCCGGCCAGAAAGAAGATAGAAAATAGAAGATGGAAGATAATTCTTAATGCAACATATTCTCTAGTCGATAATTTCAAACCAAACTTAAGCTTTCTGCCGAACCCTTTCACATCCTCATCTGCCGACCCCAAAACGCTTAAAACCTTGAACATACATCCGCCCAAAAAAACACAACCTCGATCCTTGTTAGATCCACATTCGAAACGGTGTAAGTCGGTTTTTTTACTTTTTGTGTTCAAAAAACTGTATTCGTTTCGCATTCTATAAAAGTGTTTGATAAAAATAAAAAGACGCAGTGTGATTCTCAAAAGTTTTTGTTCTAAAATGCAGCGATTATTTTTAGAATGACTACGTTTTTTTTTTAATAATCTTAGAATAACTCATCCGTAATGTCACTTGGCAGAATCTGCGTCTATAGCTTACCTATCATTATTATCACGGCTGCTGAGCGGTTCGTCCTGGGTTTACTTCCCAGGTCAAGAAAATGTTATTGGGTTTTTCGAAATCTTCAGTAGCAGCACGGATTTTGGATCTAGCACACCATCACGCCTGGGTATTCCTGAAATGGGCTTGCGTACTAGCGAACTATGGTGTAAATTTGTACACTCCTATGCCTAAACCAAAATTACATAAGTAAATAATATATTTTAACATGTAAATATTTCAACAATGTATAATACTATTTTTTTACCCGACAGTAAAAAAGGAAGGGTAATAATAAGTTTACACTCTGTTTATGTAAGTACCTATTTAAAACTTGCGGAGGACGAAAATTATCACAAATTATAATCTTCTACACCTGTGTTACTCTAGCCTAAAGTTAAGTACACAGATTAGCAATTACGCCCACGGATCCCCAAAAATAATGCAGCATCATACCATTTGATCAGCGATTCGTCCAACGCTTCCTAGATAATTAGGGCCTAACCGATTTTGTGTACACATTATTATATTAGATATTTACTTTGATCTCTGGAGAAGGAACTCGTGGCTTATAACTGCGCTGGTTAAAACATCTGTAAGGTTTCTACATAGGTAGATACATACCATCATGCCTGTATTCCCCGAAGGGTTAGGCAGAGGTGTACACCCACATTTCGCCGGTATGTTTAGGTCCCGCGTAATAGGGTGTGAGCCTATTGCCACTAGCCGGGCACAAATCCAGAGTCCGAGCTGCTACTAAGAATTTCATTGAAAAACCTAATAACATTTTGATCGATCTGGGACTCAAACCTAGGACCTCTAGCAAAGCAATCGCACTTAGGACCACTAGACTATTCAGGAAGTCACATCATAATATTTAATATTTTTCCTGTACTTACTCAGTAGAAAGACACGCGAAAAAATATTAATTTAATTGATACAGTTCTGCGAAAAAGGTACCGGGAGGTACCCTCTTGTAGTAATTAGGTAACATTCTCTCAGATCACCTCAACCCAATGAATCAGTGAAGCCTTATTTAAACTTCACTAAAACGTAATTCACAAATAAATTTTGTTTACGATAATAATCTTTTGTGGAGCAAGTTAACTAAATAATCCCCAATTAAAGAGCAAACGATTGATATCTAGTGATTGTCGGTAATTAATAAGATATTTTTCATAATTTATCACCAAACGATTGGGATCGGTGTTTCTAAACGAAGCGACAATAAAATGGCGGTGCATTTTTAAAATGGCCGCACAGAATTTTATGTAGAATAGTCAAATGTGCAGAGACTTTTTTGAGAAAGAAAGGGGTCTAATAGATAGGTCACTTGTCGGTACTCATGCTATAAGTTCAGGGTCGAAGAGAAATCGACGCATAATTAACCGCTTACCATGAATTCAGTACATGACTCTGAACTCCTTAGCGTTGTTATTTATCGTCAGTTATAAAAAAAAACTGTTTTTACTACAATCGTGCAAAACCCACACGGTCAAAATGTATGGAAAAGCTGATTTTTAATAAAATAACCGACGAAAAATTTCAACGCTACGGAGTCCAGAGTCATGTACTTAATTTATGGTAAGCGCCGGTGCGTCAATGTCCCTTCCACTCTGTATAATATTAAAGAAAGACGGAAAGCAAGAAAGTAAGAATCAAAATATCTTTGACGTACATCAGTCGATCGATAAGTATATCGATACAGAGAGCTAAACGTTTTAAGAATATCAAGACTACGGTGCCTTGTGACTACTCTCACTAATTTCTGACAAAAATAGGTAGGTACCTAATAGGTACATATTTCTCTTCCTTTCTCTTTATATTAAAATTTATTTTAATTGAGGAAATGTATACATTAATTTCAACTTTTACAGAATCCATGATCACGGGTGAAACATTGAAATTTAATAATACCACTGTACCTAACTCTGTGAAAAGAAATTACATTCCAAAATACTCTCTGTAATAACTACTCTGTGTTTATCGAAAAATTAATTGGCGCCGAAATTGTGCGAACGTTCCGAAACAATGTCAAAATCTTTTTGCGTTAACAGTTGCCAGCGCAAAATAAAAAAGGTTAACCGCAGATAAAGCAAAAACGTTCGGAGGACAAATTTCTTACGCTTTTCTGAGCTACACACTTGCCATATGAAAATACACATTGTATACTGGTTGTGGCTTCAATATAACTCTTATTTCAATTGCGTAAGTGCGAAGTTCGATTGATTTATTTAAAGCTAAATATTTTTAGCGGCATTATTATTTTAGTCGACTTACAAGTTTTTATTTTTGAGTTTAATTGTGCGAAATTGTTGCATGCTTGTTTTTTATGCAGTAAAAGTAAAAAATAATAATTCTCACTTCATTAGTCACGACTTTCGACTTTATTTCTTTGATAATAAGGATAGGTACGTGTTTTAATTTTTAAATGAGTTCGTATGTATGTTTGTTTTTATTTATTTTTTGCAGTGGGTAATTGGTCTTTGGCACGACGTGTGATTTTTGTGTTCATATAATTTGTTTTATGAATCAAAACATTTTTTTTTTTATTATATCAATGTAGTGTTAAAGTTACATTGAGTGACAGGTATTTAAAATCGATTTAGCCTGTATATTTAATAATTGACTGCCTCATTAGTCCTAAGCACGAGAGCTACGGTCCTGGGTTCGGTTTCCAGGTCGAACAAAGTGCTACTTATTGGGTTTTCCTATGAGAGTCTCAGTAGAAGCTCGGAGTTTGGATTTGTACCAGGTTATTGAAAATAGCCACGTGCCAGGTGTACATTAGTACACCTCTGCCTAACCTTTCGGGGAAAGCAGGCGTGATAGTATGTTATTATTAATTATTAACTAGCTTTCCGCCCGCAGCTTCGCCCGCGTGGACAACACGATTTTGACTGTTTAGTTTTTTCCAATTCTGGCGGGAAATTGCAAATTATCCTTACATATCTTTCCGGCTTTAACTTTATTGTTTACCGAAATATAAACGCAGCTTATATCCTTTCCCAAGGTCTAGTCTATTTTTGTACCAAATTTCGTTAAGATCCAAACGGACTTTCATCCCCTATTTCATCCCCACACAGTTTGAAATTTCAAAAACCCCATATCAAATATTTAGTTATTTATTTATTTCTTATTAAGTGCCTAAACACAAAGTTTCAGCGTTTTTCTTCAACAATGACTAACTCCCATACAATTTTTCATCCCTTATTACAACCCCTTTTATACTTACCACAAAATGTAGCTTACATCCTTTCCCAAGGTCTCGTCTATTTTTGTTCCAAATTTCATCAAAATCGGTTCCGGGGTTAAACTTGAAAGCGTGACTTTGTTTGGACTTTGTTTGGACGAACTTTCATCCCCTATTTCATCTCCACACAGGTCGAAATTTCAAAAACGCTGAAACAAATATTTATTTATTTCTTATCAAGTGCCTTAATATAAAGTTTCATGGTTTTATCTTGAAAAATGACGAACTCCCATACAAACTTTCACCCCCTATTTCAACCCCGTAAAAACTATTTTTCGCAATAAAAGGTAGCCTATGTCCTTTCTCAAGCTTTAATCTATCCCAGTACCAAATTTCATCAAGATCGGTTAAGCGGTTTAGGCGTAAAAGCGTAACAGACAGACAGATAGAAAGGCAGACAGACAGAGTTACTTTCACATTTATAATATTAGTAGGGATTAGCTATGATAACGATCAATAAGCGACGTTTTTATTCTCCTTTGTGAATAAAATATGTCATGTAATAAACCTAGAATTAGCAGAAACAAAAATTAAATTAAATTTAGCCGCCTGGGTGAATTTTCAGGTTTCATCATTTTTCAAATCTCCTACCACAAAGCGACTTTCATTAATGATTTTAAGTTTTAATGAAAATATTCCTACAGAGACGTAGTATGTGTTAAGTATAAGGCATCAGATAAGAGCTCCAATACCCGTAAAAACGTATCGTAAAGACACCCAATCGTTCCGCTAATCCGTCAAATGAGGTAGAGCCTAGCAACAAGACAGGCTCTAAGATAGCGCCCATTACTTTTAGCCGGTTGTCTCGGCTCTTTAGCAACATACTCACGACGAGAAGCCATAAGTACGTACACGCGATGTATTTGATAAGTTAGTGTGGAAAAGGTATTGAAATTCAGCATTAACCGATTTATTATCCCACTGCTGGGGTTCCTTAGAATAGAATAGAATAGAATAGAATAATCTTTATTTGCCTGTATTCCCCAAAGGGTTAGGCAGAGGTATACTTAATGTACACCCACAGTTCACCGGTATATTTAGGTTCCATGTAATAGGGGGCGAGCCTATTGCCATTCACTGGGAACAAATCCAGACTCAGAGCTGCTACTGAGCATTTCATAGAAAAACCCAATAACACTTTGCTTGACCTAGGTATCGAACCCAAGACCTCTAGCGTAGCAGTCGCGATGGGGACCACTAGCCTAACGAGGCAGTCATTTGTCAGAAACATGGTACATAAGAGGATGTTATTTAAAACGTTTAGTTCAGCAAGTTTCACCGGCACAGCGACATGCAAATACAATATAATAATGAAAAAGTTATTACGAGTACATAACCGGAACGATAAATTAATGGACACAATACAAATCATTTTAAGTTAACTGTAGATAAGCCTATACCTTGATGCAAGGTCATATTATTATCTATAAAATTTACATGATTTTTTATGAAAGAACTCATTATGAGGATAAAAACTTCTCAGAGTGAAAAGGATTAAGGTATAGTCCACCATGCCATGCGAGCCTACTACGGGTTGGCAGACTTCACACGTCCGTCGAGAAAATCTGAGGCTAGCAGGCAGCTTCCTTCTCCGATTTTAGCAAGTGCAATATCGGTCACACATTACTAGTATTCTTGTTAACCCCTCGTACTAAGCTGAGTGCTTGTATTACGAGTGGTTTCACGTCGGCATTGCAATGGTTGTGTTTTGAACCGGCAGGCACATGATCGCAAGCTACTGCCGCTTTATTAATACCGAGATAGGTACACACAGAGGTGCCTTCGAAATGAACTCGAGACCTTTGACTTAGTACTTAGTTCAATGGTCATATCACAAGGTTGTCACTCTAAGTATATCACAAATAGATATAGTTAGGAATTATGGCAAGGACGAGGTTTTTTAAAAAGATATATGCCCCTAGGCCAAAGCAAAAATGTCCACAGTCAGGATTACATCAGGAGAAACACATAATAATTACACGTAATGATAGGACAGAGATTCGACCTTGATTCGAAATGAGAGCGAGGTGACGTATCGGCTTGTCCTTTATACAAAACCGACACATGTCACTTTTAGAATAGGTGGGTATGCCTAAAAACTTCATTAATCTTCTAACTATACATTACTTAGAATTCGATCACAGCGCCACGGACCTGGTCCAATTGTGAATCAAAGGGATGAGGAATCAATCTGGGGACCCACTCAAACCCACAAGAAGAATTATTAAAAGTTAAGTAAAAAAATAAAGCCTTCTCCACTCTGAGCTCGCAATGGCGTCTTGTTCAGGCCACAGGATATGTGGTGTAACCGGCACATTCTTTCTACACAGGGTGTATCAAATTTACGAACAAAATTGTACTATTATCATTTTCATCATCTTCCATCGTCTTTAACCCATCGTCGTTCTGCTGGAAACGGGGCTCCTTTCAGAATGAGAGGGATTAGGCTATGGTTCTCCAATGGAGCCAACTGTGGGTTGACAGACTTCACATGCTAACGAGAAAATCTCTTAGGCATGCAAGTTTCCTTCTACTGTTTTTACCTACTAATATACGTCCAGGTACACAAATATACCGGCTAACTATAGCCGGTATATTTGTGTACCTTGTAATAGGAGGATAATCCCATAACCAAGTGCAAATCCAAACTGGTATTGGAAATTCAATGAAAGATGTTAAAGCAATTTGCTCGACCAGGGAATCGAACCTAGAACCTCAAGCCGTGCCTTCGCATCTAGGACCACTAGACTAGACTAATGTATGAGTCAGGCATGTATAAATCTTTGACTTAAAACAGGTACCTACAGAAGATGTTTTTGTAACAGCGCCCGCAGGATAGAAGAGAACTGAATTAAAATGAGATTTAAACCGTTAAAGTAAGCTCTAGCAAAAATATATTTCACGTTCGTCTTCTGACGGACCGTCTACAAAAATTCTCCTTTCAAAATTATAAACAATCATCTTTTTGAAAGGAGAATTTTTGTAGACGGTATTCCAGTCAATCTTATAGTTACAAAAATGAGATGCGATACTCCGATCACTACAGTACTTATTGTATTATTATTTTTCCACACAAATTTTCCATTTCTTGTTTCGAATTCTCCTCTTGTAGGTCTGCTGTCAGATTTTTTAAGAAATACGTACCTTTTTGCTATATAGTCCTGTGTTTTATATACCTACCTTTTTCTTGTTGTGTGCAAAAAAATTTTTTAAAGGAATAATGATGCATGCATTTAAATCTACACCCTGTGGACAACGCATCATATTACGCATATGCGTGTTTTGACAGGCGTTTACCGATCACCCCGTGAAACCTTATCGTCACTATTACGTTGTAATCACGACATAAGGGGGAGTGGGGTAGAATGAGCAAGTCATTCCTTAGGGGTACAGACCACCCTACCACATCTTATGGCTAAATGGGAGGTATAATTTAAAATACTAGGAATATTTTTGATGTGGTAGAATGCAATCCGGTTGAGTTGATCATAACAACCAACGGTGATGCATTTCACATATTCAAAACTTACATTTGTTACAAAGCCTAAAATTTTCACAGATGGAAATTTGTATAGAGCCGTTCCGGTTCCATTCCCCGATTGATTTTGGGCCAACCCCTAATAATCAGACAGACACGAATAAAGGACGATGATCAGGGACTTTTATATACTCTAACCCACTTGTTTTTTTCAATACCTATCTTCAATGTACAGAATCAGGTTTTTTACAATTTCATAACAGTATAGATCGCAGACGGACACATCAATTTTATTTATCAAGTATAGATTTAAGGCTGTCACTGTTTGTTTATTCGTGGCAAATACATAGGTACTGTACTGGCATTTTGCGTCTTGAAAACAAATATTATTTCAACACTTACTTCTTCAGTAAAGCGTTACATACATACATACACTCACACCTTTTTCCCATAGGGGTAGGCAGAAACTACAAAACGCCATCTGCTACGATTCTTGCATACTTCTTTTGCTTCGTCCACATTCATACATCTTGTCGTTTATCCCTATATAATTTTGTTTTTTTTTTATGAAGTTTAACTAGTGATTTCAGAGTTAGTGGCTGAGTGATCGGATTCTGCGCAACATGTTGTGGGTTCGATCCCTGAATAATTATTTTTATGATCTACAGATGGTTTGTTCTGGTAAAGTAAATGTGAGAACGGAAAATGTGAAATACTGAAATGCTTGTCACTCAAATATAATTTTTATCACGCCTTTATTCCCCAAAGGCTCAGACAGAGGAGTACTGCCAAGCTGTATACCCACAGTTCGCCGGTTTGTTTTGGTCCCAAGTAATAACGAGCGAGCCTATTGCCATTAACCGGGCGCAAATCCGAACTCCGAGCTGCTGCTGAGAATTTTAGACAAGCCTAATGTACATTTTGGTCAACCTAGGAATCGAACCCAGCATCTCCAGCATACCCGTCGCGCTTACAACAACACTTTCAAATGTTCAAGACAATTTGTCCCAAATTAGCAGTCAAGCTTTAAAACAAATATGTATGTATGGTTCATCCACCTTTCAATGATGACCCTATAGAAAAGTGGATGGGTCAACACGGGAGCACTCTGCCGGACCACCTTGGGAGATGGCGTGAAGACGCACTGGATAAACACATTTACTTGCCTATTTATATTGAGTAGCCGTGCGTTGTAAGAAGACTTAGGAACAGTTAGAGGTGCCTCATCATTAACCACTTACATTGTCCCACTGCTGGGCAGGGGTCTCCTCTCAGAATGCGAAGCATTAGACTACATAGTTCACCATGCTAATCACTGCAATGATTTAATGATGATCTGATTTAAATATAGTTTACCTTTGTATAATTAGGAACATGCATGCGTTTTTTTTATTAATTCTATACATCATAACAACACAATAGAAGATATAATTATTCCCGGGAATGTTCAAAATTTTAAAAAAAATGTTATTCAACATAATATCCAAAATTGAGCTGTTTGAACGCCGCCATTTTTCGCGCGCTTCAGATGACCGCGATCATCGCACGAAGTGTTTGTTTATTACAGGTGTTTTGGTTAATTCTTAAAGATTTTACCATGGAAGAAGCTAAAAAACCTTTATATTACTATATATTATATGTACTATATTTTATTACTATATTGCATAGTACCAAAATGCAAAAATACTATCAGAACTACTCCCGATAAAGTATTTTTTTCTTCTTTCGGTCATCGTATATAGTCTCACCACTGACGAAAATCGCTCAAGACACACAAATTAAAATATATTTCGAAGATAATTCCTCTTCTAGACTGGACTTGAATTGTGTGGAAAACGTTTACAATTGGAGGTCAGTCTAAACTGGTTTTATATAGCTTGATGTGTGTACTTATGACTACACATATTTTTTGCAAGAAGTAAAATATGCTCAAATTGATAAGTTAAGTATTTTTTTCATGGCATTTATTTAGATATACATATAGAGATTCTTGACGGCGTGTGAAGTCTGAAGTCAGATTGTATGCCGTCCCTGCCGAGTATGGACAAAGGTTAGAATAATATTGATGTACCATTGGTCCGACCTAGTAGCCTTTGCCCAATGCGGCTGAATATCTTTTTTTTTCACAAAGCAACTGCCATCAGACCTCCGTAACCTTATTTCAGGGCAACACCGATATTTGAAGGATTGTCAGGATTAAATCAGGCTTTTCAAAATTCAAATTCAAATTAGTTTTATTTCAGACCAAGGGATCCATATAATGTGTTAGTATGAGCTTAGCCTATGTTAGTAACTAATGACAATAACTTAAAAATACAATAATTATAAATATTAATTGGCTACATGAACATGTGCACGCACATGTCTGCCAGCCCAGAGCCTGATAAATGGTCCATCAACCTTGTCCGCCAGTGTAGCTAAAATTCTGTTAGGGCTACCCCTGAATCGCCGCAACATCGATGCACACCGTTTGCGCATAATAGCATGAAAGTCATCTATCCTTGTTTCCGCAAACATGCCCGATGCACAGCAAAACCGAGGCAGCCCCAGCAACATCCTCAGCGCATTATTATACTGCACGCGCAGAGCGTTGTAAGCCCTCTGCGTATACCTAACCCACAAGCTGCACGAGTAAAACGACTGGCAGTAAGCTCTGAAAAGCGTCAGTTTTACCTCTTCAGTGCACCGCGCAAACCTGCGGGCAAGCATATTGCATCGGGCTGCCAACGCCCTGCGCTCCCTATATATATCCTCGTCATCTGTGAGAGAACCCGTGACCACATGACCGAGGTATTTAAAATGAGTGACGATTTTTAGTGGCGTACCTTGCAACGTCACCGGAGGTATATATATAGGTATATAGATTATGTGTCAGGCTTATCATACACGGTTTTACGTGCTCTTCGAGGCACGAAGGGATATTGATGTTTTAAGAATTACCTACCCACCGTTACCATGCGGCAGGCGTAGATCACGAGGCTCTCAAGCTAATGTCGTATTATGCTGGCCAAATAAAATATACAGCATACGGCCTGCTTGATGGCAAGCGGTTACAGTAGTCTATGAACGTTTGCAACACTAAGGGTATCACTCACGCGTTGCCAACCCTATAAAAATCACCATACCACACCCATACAAACACCTTTTTTGAAGAACCCTAAGCTGTATCGGAATCGCACAGGATGAGGCCAGAGTGGTCCTAATGAATGTGGATGAACTATTTTCTTTCCTTCTTTTTTTAAAAAGGACATTGTCATCTCTACGCCTGCCTAACTCTACATATAGAGTACTTGAAGCGTCTGTTGACACAACAGTAGTGCTCTATCGCCGTCGTGTGTGCCGTCCTCCGCGCTAACAAATAATTTGACACCACGCAATAATATCGTGTAAAAGGTTCATCTCTACCTGGTCTTCGGTAACTAAGTTTTACGTGAACTAATAGATTTAACGTAGGTATAGATTAAGTATGTTATCATGTAGTTAGAGAAAGCTAACACTCTTTGTGCTATGGATGGCCGTGTGTTTTTAGTTGGTAGGAGTCTGACATAATGCTCCGCTTTTTCATAAAAGGCGAAGGACTTCCATGAGGATTTTCACAAGGAAAAAAAAGGGAAGGCTAACAAGAAAGAAAGAAAGAAATATTTATTTAGTCAACAGTGCATCACATACGAATACATTTTTAATTAATATATCGTTTACATACCATCACGCCTGCATTCCCCGAAGGGTTAGGCAGAGGTGCACTAATGTTCACCAACATTTCGCCAGTATGTTTAGGTCCCATGTAATAGGGGGCGAGCCTATTGCCATTCACCGGGCATAAATCCAGACTCCGAGCTGCTACTGAGAATTAAATAGGAACTCCCCCTAAAACTATGCTCGACCTGGAGTTCGAACCCAGGACCTCTAGCGTAGCAGTCGCGCTTAGGACCACTAGACTAATGAGGCAGTCACAATAACAAAATTTATTGATATACAGACATTATGTGTTAATAATATATTTATTTATTACAGAGTCACGTTGCTATGAAGAAATAGAATTACTGAACCCTCATGAACCAACAGCAGAATCGGTGACAGATAATTTATAATAGTCCTTCGAAAAGGCAATGTTTGAATGTCTCACGGCTGGGCAAAAAAGGTGCCCAGTTCTGCTTAATGTCAAGCAGGATAACCTACTAATTGACGATGTTTTCCATCTGATCCGTGCAAATGCTCCATGGATGTCAAAAGTGGATGCAGTACTCGTCATATTTTGTGTTTAGTGTGTATATGTGTGTAGTGTGTATGTGTGTGTATTCTACTTAAAAATAAACAACAAAGCGGCGGTAGTCTAATGGCTAGCGCGTCGGACTTGCGATCATGTGGGTGCCGGTTCGAACCCCACCCATTGCAGTACCAACGTGAACCCACTCGTAACACAAGCATTTAGCTTAGCACGAGGGGTTAACAAGAATACTAGTAATGTGTGACCCACATTGCTAGTAAGCTTTTTTAAAAAAATAAAAAAAAACCCAGGCAGATCCTCTATTTAATACTGACTATAATAAACATACCATCACGCCTGTATTCCCCGAAGGGCCCCACACTTCGCTAGTATGTTTCGGTCCCATGTAAAAGGTGGCGAGCTTATTGCCAGTAACCGGCACAAATCCAGACTCCGAGCTACTACTGAGAATTTCATAGAAAAACCCAATAACACTAGGCTCGACCTGGGAATCGAACTTAGGATTTCCAGCGTAGCAGTCGCGCTGAGGACCACTAGACTAATGGGTAGACACCCATTAAATAGGAGAAAATCTTACAGTGGGGCAATGTACTTACTCAAAATATTGTGGTATCATGGCTATTATGTTATATCTTCACGCCAATGCATAGAGGTACGTGCAGTAATGTGCTATCACAACACACGACGCATAATTGTGTCTAGAAAGTGTATTATCATTGCATCTAACGAGTTCAGCCTCATTTGTGATATATGACATAGATTTAGAGAATTACTAGAAGTGTTACGGATAATATGGTAAGTCCGACCAAGTGCACCTAGTAAATAATAAATGATTCTACTATTCTCGCCCTTTCATATGATACCCATATTGAGGAATTGGAAAAAAAAACATGTAGGTAATTCGCCATTTTGTGGTGGCGGCCATCTTGGATTTGAAATTTGTCATAGTGTATAGTATTTTACTAGCCAAGCCCTATCATTTGATACCCATATTGAGATAGTTGTGAAAAAATATGTGATCCGCCATTTTCTGGCGGCGGCCATCTTGAACCGATTTTCATCAAACATAGCTAAGAACACTCCCTACTAATTCACCTTTCAAAAAAATTTAAAAAACAAAATTAAAATCGGTTACACACACACAGACACCTCAAACTTATAACACCCGTCGTTTTTGCATCGGGAGATAAAATAATAATTATAATGAATACCTCGTCAACCTCTAAGTTTAAGATTAGAGAAAAAAACTGGGGTGCTTACAACAAATTATCATCATCAAACAATAAAATTAATGTTTGTTTATTTTTTAGTTCGATCGATCGTTATGGCGTTATATTGTCGTCGTCAGCGTCGGCGTCAGATATAATTCATTTTATTTGTAAAAACATAAGTGTTTAATTCCGGAGGGAGAGCCCGAAAAACGGCTCTCAAATCCAAAAATAGCAATTTACCTACTTTATTCATAAAAAAAAACACATCTAAAGATAATGGGACAAACTTTTAACATTATTGTATTGTCATGGGTCCTTTATAAGGGCGCAAATTTTCAACTTAATCCGACAATTTGAAATGCTCAAAAAACGAGTTAAAATATTAGAAAGAATGAAAGCAAGACACACTACAATACGGCGCGATACATAAAATTATTAAGAAAAAATAACAAAAAAGTAGTGGAAGTAGGTAGTAAGTACATTTGTTATTTTAAAATGAGGTGTGTGTCCCGCTGCAGCAAATAGGTATCCAGCTCAGCACGTGCCAGACTTACATCTGACGCTGGTATTCTGCAGGATCCCGGTTGTGACATACGGATGTCGAGCAAGGCAGTTCAAGAACAGTTTCCATTAATTTATGTTGTGTTTGAGTCAACAGAAAACAAGTGTAATTATTATTTATGTAATACTTATGTACCATGTAAAGTTCGCATCGCATACAGCTATTTTTATGGAAATTCATATTAAATTAAATTCAATTAAATAATAGAATTTGAGAAAAAATATTGTGGTAAATGAATATCATAGATAATAATAAGTATGCATTGAGTTGATGGTGTTGAAGATGCATTAGTATGTGTAACAAATAATAAATAAACAAATAACGGTTCCCCAATAGGACGCAGCACATGAAGGCGTAAGTAAATATTCCATTATATACCTACATAAAAACAAATTTCAACTAATTTATCACGTTTTGTTGAAAAACATACGATGCCACATCTAGTAAGATCATCTTAGGCCGCAAATTACTGCTTTTACCGGAGCTATGACGGGCGGCGCGATGTTATGCGAGTTTCCACTTAGCGCCGACAGATGTCGCTTGCGCGCGCAAATTTATGTCTACCCTCTACGCAACGATAGATTAAAGGTTTTTAATATTGCACGGTGATGGAGTAGTTACCCTTGACTGAATTATAATTTGGGATGCTATTTTCTCTACTTTTAAGGTGGAGAGAGAGAATAGGTATTATCACTATTACCAGTATAAGTAGTTGTTAGTATTATAAGCTAGTTAATCTGTCAGACGATTTCCTTGTCAAATTTGAATAAATTTTAATAAAATGAAACTAGAAAACAATAATACTTTCAGTCTAGTGAACCAATAGTCTAGCGACTGCCTCGTTAGTCTAGTGGTCCCAATCGCGACTGCTACGCTAGAGGTCTTGGGTTCGATCCCCAGGTCGAGCAGTGTTATTGGGTTTTTCTATGAAATTCTCAGTAGCAGCTCGGAGTCTGGATTTGTGCCCGGTGAATGGCAATAGGCTCGCTCTCATGGCATGGCATGGGACCTAAACATACCGGCAAACTGTGGGTGTACATTAAGTGCACCTCTGCCTAACCCTTCGGGGAATACGTCACGTAAGTTAGTCCCTTGGAATGCAAGTGAAACCGCATTCAACAACTAGTTTTGTATTAGATATGTATGGGTTGGCCAGGGAAGTGATAATTTGAGGAGGCGAAGAATTCATGAAGTGATAGATTTTTTAATATTTTTTCTCCTGACATCGGTTTTTGTTTTTTTCTCTTTCATCTGAACGATGAAGGATATTTGGTTTTATGGTTTCCAACTACCACCTGAAATATAATAGTTTGCCTTATTCTTATGGAACATGGCTAAAATTGAGTAGGAAGTTCAAAATGATCCTTCAACATACGAAATCCAAATCAGAACAGATTATTTCCTGTAATTTAAATTCGAATTAAAAAAGACTAACCTTTCTATTGAACCCACCCCTACGTTCAAATCTTTCAAACTAATCCTAGTTTCTATCCATAGAGCGTGCCAAATATTCACACATACATACACACGAAAAACATTACCCTTCTTAGGAAGTCGGGTAAATACAAAGGTAAAAACTAACCTTTTTAAACAACCCATTCTACTGACCTGTTTCTTTAATCAATCTCGTTTCTTATCTACCCTGGCTGCTTTTATCGGCACCACAAAGACTTATAGCTATCCCCTTATCAGTAGTGATAAAGTTATCCCGCGTCTTCCTGTGTGTCTACCTCCAAACGTCATCGGCGTGATGGATCGGGTAGCTACACGTTGTTTGTTTTACTTTTCGTGTCTATTTAGGATAGTAATTGGATGTGTGGATGAGATTATGTGGTTTTGAATATACCATCACGCCTGTATTCCCCGCAGGGTTAGGCAGAGGTGTACTAATAAACACCCACACTTCGTCGGTATGTTTAGATCCCATGTTACTGGCACAATTCCAGACTCCGAGCTGCTACTGAGAATTTCATAGAAAAATCCAATAACACTTTGCTCGTCCTGGGGATCGAACCCAGGACCTCTAGTCGCACTTAGGATCTAGTGACTAGATCTAGACCTTAGTGTAGTGACTAATGAGGCAGTCTTGCATCAAAGAGAAAGATTGGTTTTTAATCTTATGAAATAATGTATTCTTATCTGAGTTTTAAAACTTTTGCTTAGAAATTGTTATCTTAACAGATATAGTGAATATTTTGTGTTATGTCAGCCGTTAACTCAAGTCCCAAAAGGATTAACTTACTATAACTCAGCTTTTAGGTGGCGTATTAACATGAAACATACACCAGATTTTGAGTTAGACCTTCAGGAATGCAACTATGAAAACATTGTCCAATTTCATGCAGTAGTTTTTGCGGCGAAGCCAAATTTATTATTTAGATTAGACTATAGAGAGCCTAATGCGAATCTGGGGACAAAGACGAAGACAAAGATATTTGTTTGCAAAAACATGTGTAGGTAATAATAATACATGGTTCTGATGCATATTAAAAGTGTTAAATCATAGTTGGTATCAACATGTTTGAAATGGTGTACAAATATGAGGAACAGGTAGGTATACTAGATATTTCCAAGATGTTGCAGTATATGGCATAATAAACTTTTAACATTAAGACGTTCATGCCAATAATATTTAAACGAGAACAAAATTTAATAGTCAGTTCAAAATTAGCTTAAATAAAATAGGTACATTGCACTCACAGATTTTTGTCATTGGGAAATCATTAATGTCATAGTAGCATTTTTTAGTCAATATATTTTTCAATGTTTTCTTAAATATGTTTCTGTTCAATTGCTTAAAAACAACAGAAACATGCATTAACCCCAAATGAAATAAGGGAGCTCACCCCTAAGGAAATCCTGCAGTTTATAGTAGCCGCAGGGTTTAGCGGTGAATTTAAAATCATTAAGTGGCGATCACAATAGACCGTCTGCGTTCGCAGTGATACGTTACCCACAAAACACCAATAAAAAAAATAGAGAGCCTAAAATATACATTACTAGCTTTCCGCCCGCAGCTTCGCTCGCATGGACAACACGATTTTTATTTCATTCTTGCAATTAAAATAGCCCATATTAATTAATAATAACGTAGCATTCAAATGATGAAAGAATTTTTAAAATCGGTCCAGTACTTTTTGAGCCAGTTCGTTACAAACATACTTACATACAAATCTTTCCTCTTTATAACATTAGTATTAGATTGGTAAACCTCCGTATAATTTGGCGGGTCTGCCACGTCGCCGTCGCTACTATCATGCGCCACGTGATGTGGCTTCGATTCCCATTCGAGTTAAGTAGTTGAATGGATCCTGAGGTAGAGATTGACCTTTCTATAGTATGGAGATCCATATAAAGAAGAGGTCATCACTTTATCTTTCTGCTGTCCACAGGAGCGAAGCTGCGGGCAAAAAATAGTTAAATACATAAAATTGAAACCTACAAGTACCTATCTATTGACATCAAATAAAATTTAATTATTGTTTTCTTATATGAAGTCATATGTAAATGTTCGTTATAATATAAAATATATGCATACGGTAACTGTGCTAGTGATAATATATGATTGATAGCGAGAAGGGAACGTGTGGGACGCTGGCTTTGTGGCTGACGGGCGGGACAGGCGAGCACACAACTGTTCACGAAAAAAATTTTTAACTTATAAGTAAACATATTAATAATTACACTTATTAACATTATTAGTTTAGAGAGCATTCTAAACTGATTGTTTTCAATTGTTTTTTCTTCTCTTTATGATATGGGTCTCACATTTACATGACGCCTGCATTTCCGTAGGGTTGGAAGAGGTTGACTAATTTACACTATCAATTCCTTGCTTTATTTATTTTATTAACCGTGTGCAAATCCAACCTCCGAGCTGCTGCTCAGAATGCATAGAAAAACCCAATAATAACTGCCCGATTTCAATCTCGGGACCACATATTCTGTTTGGTAGCAGCAGTGCGTGGCCTGATCCCTAAAAATCAGCTGACAAGAAGATTACTGTCGTACTGAAATAACATTTTCTTCTCATATTGCTTCCAAACTTACTTAGTACATACCATTACGCCTGTATTCCCCGAAAGATTAAGTAAAGGTGTACTAATGTACCTACACCCACACTTCACTGGTATGCCGAGGTCTCATGAAACCCAACTTGCAACATGAAATCATGAAACAAACTTTCTTCCAAACAAATTTATTTTCACTCTTCTTGACTCGTGACTAATTAATATTTTTAACGAAACACTTTTGTACTCGACTGTACATGTAAATCAGTGCTTAAGTCTTGTTGTAGCCTCCGTTCATTCCTGTTCTCAGACTTATTGTTTTAACAATACACATGCATACATTATTTACATTTTAATAATTTGTTGTTTACCTGTTAATTCGACGGTTAAAAAGTTTCCCGTTATTTTTATAATTATTAAGATTAAAGTATTTTTTTAGGATT
Organism: Subacronicta megacephala; assembly: GCA_958496365.1. Classification (NCBI taxonomy): domain Eukaryota; kingdom Metazoa; phylum Arthropoda; class Insecta; order Lepidoptera; family Noctuidae; genus Subacronicta; species Subacronicta megacephala. The sequence continues at coordinate 3,718,413 of OY292540.1, read as the reverse complement.
CATATTGGCGAACTGTGGGTGTACAATTAGTAGTAGATGGTATGTGATGGTACAAGTTAGAGTTACGAAGTAAAAAACTTTATACTTTTTTATCACCAATAAACTCTATGATGGTAAATAAAAAAGTGATTGAAGACATCCCCATTCCTGGTGGTTATTGGTATATTATTTATATTATTAAGTATGTAAGAATCGTAGCAGATGGCGTTCTGTAGTTTCTGCCTACCCCTATGGGAAAAAGGCGGGAGTGTATAATGTATGTGTGTATTAGGTATATATTTTTAATATCAAGCAAACTCTTATTAAATAATGATGTAAGTATAGGTACTATAGGTATAATTACGTTTTCAGAACCTCTGTCACCTAATGTCTTACAATTCTGATTGTAGGTAATTTCTAGTGATGTGCCCACGTTCGTGAGTAACTGAGCAGTCGCGGTCGCAGTCGCTAGCTAGTCGCGCAGTTAATATGCAAAGTATATTGCTACTAGTTGTAGTATAGTCCGGTCAACATGCATTGGTTACTTAGTAGGTAGTCTTAGACATTGTCTCTTTAAATAAATAATCATAATTAATTAATTATCAGAATGTTTTTTTTAAAGGTCACCACTTTCGAATCGGTGCAACTAGCTTCGGGTTTGAATTTGAATGATCTGTGGACAAACTAGTTATGATATTTTTTCAACGAATAACTCGCACAGTTGTTGTAACTTACTTATGCGCCTTGTGGTATACTGTTAAAAGTTATAAATTTGATTTACAGGCACTTGTAAAATGAAATGATATATTTTATTATTTAACTTAATACGTAGTGGCCAGCAAAAAAAAATCTCAGGCTGGATACGATCGCATACATCACCTTAAGACGAATAATATAGAAGAGAAATACGACAACACAGGCAGTTTTCTTGGTAGCTTAGTTGGTTTAAACGTCCGGCATAAAACTGAGAACACAGGTTGGAATCCTGTGATATTTTTTATTTCGACACAAAATTCAAATTTGATATCTTCATTATAATGAATACTTATACCTATATATACCTATTTTTAACTGCTTGTGAAGAATAATGTTACATAACATAACATACCATCAGGTCTATATTCCCCAAAGGGCTAGGCAGAGATTTACTAATATACACCCACATATCGCTGGTTTATTTTGGATCCCATGTAATAGGGGGCGAGCCTATTGCCATTTATTCAAATCCAAACTCAGAACTAAACACAACAATCAGTCGGAACCAACAACCCTTTGCTCGACCTGGAAATTGAACCTAGGATATCTAGCTTAGCAGAGGCTAGGACTGCTAGAATAATGTAGCAGAAAAACAATGTTGATTTTAAAATATATAAAATTGTCCACAGTGACCACTTCACATCTCACCCACTACAATATTACGTATGCACAAAGGAGGAGGTCTAAAATTCGGCCGGCTCGATGTTAATGCTTTATAGTTTCCTCTATATATGACGTCATTTCCTCCCCTTCCTCCCTCCATAATAATAGCGATCTACAATGCACGTATTGGATATATGTAATAAAATAAAAATGGCTGGTTTAAATGTAGGTTAACAGATTGACCGAAATTGGAATTTATTTAAATTGTGTGCGCTGTTACGAATGTGCCGACTTGTATTTGTAAAGAGGGTTGGCAGAGATGGTCTAACACACTAACATTTTATTTTAATCAGTAGGTAATCTTAATTTTTTTTTTCTTTTTTTTTTTTTTTTTTTTAAATAAAAGCTTACTAGCAATGTGGGTCACACATTACTAGTATTCTTGTTAACCCCTCGTGCTAAGCTAAATGCTTGTGTTACGAGTGGGTTCACGTCGGTAGTGCAATGGGTGGGGTTCGAACCGGCAACCATATGATCGCAAGTCCGACGCCCTAGCCATTAGGCTACCGACGCTTTATATAATTCTTAAGCTAAGTATGAAAATCTCTTGCCATTATTTCGAAAAAATCGTGAGAAATCCTGGATTTTTTTACAGCATTCTATAACAGGGTAGTACGCTTAGCTGCTCCTGTATAGGTCCCACTGCTGGGCATGGGCCTGACCCTCTAAGGAAAGTAACAAGACAGTAAATAGGGAATAAGCCAAAATCCAACATCCATATAACAACATTCAAATCGTTCGATTTTTTAAACATGGAACGCAAGGTTGTAAAATAGAGTGGCGGCATAAAAACCTACAATGAATAAAACCGATTGCCGCGTCAGTATAAGGTTTTACGGTTTTTGAAGGCTCCACACAATGAATGACGTAGTTATTGTCCAATGAAATTGCTTTTTTGATGTCCAACATGGCTGACGTTCGATTTTCGAAATTATACGTTAAATGTTATTAAAGTTCTTGCATTGAAAATATGTTTTATTACATTTTTATTGGAAGTAATGACTTTTGCATGTGGTATGCCATAAAAGTTAAGGTATGGAATATTGATAAATTAATATTTTCTTTAGTGCGTTCAGTGAAACAGTGAAAATTGATTTCAGAAAGCTAACTAAATCGCCTTGAGACGTCACAATCCGATATTCCATACAATTTATATACCTACTAACATTATTTTGCGGTAAAGGGACAACCAAAAAAAAGGGAGCTACCAAAAATTTAAACGCTTTTTTATCTTAGACTTATTCCACATAGGGCGCCCGTTTAAACGGCACCTGAGGTAATCCACATACGGCACCTATAGAGAATTTTCTCGGGTGCCATTGAATGCAGTTGAATACGTTTATTAATTAAAATTTTATTTCACAAATAGTTTGTACGGATCATACGTTAAAAAAAAATACAAATATATATAATAAGTTAGAGAGATAGATAAGTTATTAATTACCTAATTTTAAGTTTCTTACATGCAAACTGTTTTTCTCCACACTGCCTATTTTATTTTATGTTTGTTTTTGCAAGAAATAAAAGGCTTTTTTATTTTTTATTTTATTTATTATTTATTTATGTACGGATCAGTAGATACTAGTGTTGGGACGTTTATTTTTTTAGAAGGTCAAAATAAAAAAATCGATAAAAATCAGCAACCGTAGTAGTAGATTTTTCTTTTCACTGTTATACTTTAAAGTAGTCCTGTTATTTTTTATTAAATTCGACACCAGTCACCTAGTCTTTGTAGTCGTTATGTTTATTTTACGTCCAAATAACTATCGGATAGTATTAATTAAGATATAGTTTTAAAAGAAACACATTGATTGCATAAAATAATCAAAATTCCACACTATTTTTCCATAAAATCGTATCTAAATTCTCTTTAATAAAGACTTAACAAGACAATTATTGTGCTACATTTTGTTTTAATAATTGCTACATAAAGTTTATTTGTCCATTTGTATGAAAACGACTTTGAATTTTATTTATAAGAAAATAAAGTCGCCAATTAAATCCTAAGTTGATAAAAAATAAATTTTCTTTTAGACTTTGACGGTGTTTTTATTGCATATTTTTTCCTAAGTTAACACTTAAAAATGGTATGTCGAGTTACGATTGATAAGGTTTTTGGGGTTCCACAGGTAAAAATTATAAAGGGTACCTATAACATTTTTAAGTGTTAAAACTCTTGCAAGTATGGAGATAACAATATGTACTAAAATTTTTAGATAGAGGTTTGTTTATTTGATTGTTTAAACTTTTAAAAGCGCTAATCTCTGCATGTACCAAACGTCTATTATTTCATCACTTACTGATTGCACATACATAATTATGTATAAGTACTTGGCAAAATTTACAGTAAATAAATACCTACCATAATGATTGAATTCGCTATCTCAAAGTTGTAATCGTACATTCACATAAAAAAAATCGCTTTCAAATTGTTGTAAGAATATTAAAAATTATTTGCTCGAGACTGTGCGGAACCAACAAAAAGATTACGGCTCGAATAGGCTTAGGCTGGTTTATTTTTTTATTAACACATTTTACGAACAATAAATTGTATGTAAGTGTGTCATTCAAAGACAAGATCATTGAGTCATAAATACGGCGATGTGGGCCACTAAGTGCAGTAACCTACTGCGAGGCTTGGAATGAGATGGGTGAGCTTTTTAGTTTACTAACAAATTACAAGTGTTTGTGAATATATATATCAGGTTTATTGTTTTACGGTGGCGTAGGCAGAACTACCTAATGATCTATAAGAATACAAACTAACAAATTAAGTGTACATTTTTAATTATAATTCAGGTAAGATTGGATCGATCAATCAATCAACCAATTTATGTTAAACTCAATAATAATAGTATAATTCAGGCCAATGAAGTAAATAGTAGGTACTAATATAACTATAAAGTAATTTACTTATAAATTAATTGTCTATTTATAAATTAGTTTAAAGAAGCCTTTTTTTTCGTTTGCCAGGGTGGAAATTCTCATGGAATGGGGGGAAGGGGTCTGTCAGACTCTTACTGACTAAAACCACCCTGGTGTTCCTTTTTGCAACTGCGTCAGGGGCTACGGGAACTGCACATTCCTCCGCGGCCCCCAACTGGAAAGAATGGAAGCCTTTTTTTTGGGTTTGGAAATGCTTTATGCACTACCCACCGCCCCAGGGGGAGCGATGGCGTGTGTCGGACTCCGCTCTGAAAAGAGCGATCTACCGACTAAAACCAACCTTGGCGTTTCGCGTCACCACTTTAGTGCCGGGAATACGGGAGCACTGTGACATTCGTCCGCAGACGCGGCAGACCCCAATATTATGTACTTAGAAAAAGGTTAAATTGATGATCAGGAGTTCGCTATGATGTTTTTTTGTAGGGGATAACTTGGCAAACGAGCAGCCGAGTTTCCTGATGGTAAGTACGTAGTCATCGCCGCCCATGGATATCTGCATAACCAAAGGAGCTGCAGATGCGTTGCCGAGCCTTTTAAAGGAAAAGGGGGGAGGAGAAAAGGAGAAGGAAGGGGACTGAGGGAGAAATTGGGCCTCCGGCGCTCCACACTCACCGTACGAAACGCAACAGTATGCATACTGCTACTTGACGTCGATATTATGTGGGAGGATAGTAATTTCCAGGTCATGTGGACCCATTCATGCTGGCATGTAGACATGCCAGCAGGCGCTACAACTACATTTTCTTTTTTTTCTATTTATATTTTTCGGATCCTGTCGATATTAAATGTTCAAAAAAATCTTTACCTTTAACCCATAAATCATTACCCCCTCAGTCGGCATGACCAAAAAGGCGATAATACTAACATAATGTAAATCTCGCCAAATTCTTATGGGTACCCCCTAATTAGGGTCCCCATACGCCACTTAATAACTCGTTAACCCCCTTAAAAGCCCGTGGTACATGCAGGTAATTATAATAAAATCTTCTGGATAATTGTTGGACTTAATTAGCAATTGTTTTGTCATAATAACAATGTGTGTTCTTAGAATGCTGATTTATTCATAAGCGGAGCGGGGAGCGTGTCTTGAACAGCGTAGATGACTGATAAAAACAAAACCGTTTTAGTGAAGATTTTTTTTTATGCATAACTCAGCAAACGAGCCACCTGGTGGTAAGTAGTCATCGCCGCCCATGGAACCTGGTGGTAAGTAGTCATTGCTGCCCATGGAACCTGATGATAAGTAGTCATCGCCGCCCATGGAACCTGAGGGTAAGTAGTCATCGCCACCCATGGAACCTGATGATAAGAAGTCATCGCCGCCCATGGAACCTGATAATAAGTAGTCATCGCCGCCCATGGAACCTGATAATAAGTAGTCATCGCCGCCCATGGAACCTGATAATAAGTAGTCATCGCCGCCCATGGAACCTGATGGTAAGCAGTCATCGCCGCCCATGGACACTTGCAACACCTCTGCCTTTGCCGAGCTTAGTAGCTTTGGCAGATGGCTCTTACTCTTAGGTCTTGTTGACATTTACAACAACCATTTCAATCCATGTTTAGAAAATACAAAATACCATAACGCCTGTATTCCCCAAAGGCTTAGACACAGGTGTACTGTAATATTCACCCACACTTCGCCGGCATGCTTAGGTCTCCTGTAACAATAGAGAATATAATAGAAACACCCAATAACACTTTTCTCAACCTGGGAATCATACTTAGTTCCTCTAACGCAGCAATCGCGCGTATAAGGCCAACTTATTTATTGTATTAAGAAAATATTTAGGTATTTAAAATATTAAAAGTCCTATTTCTAACTAAGTATTCAAATGATAGATTCTACGGGCTTCAATTAATTGGAGTGATCTCAAATTAAATTATTCTATGAAAGCGGTGTTGGTTTCGTCAAAGAATTAATTCTACTATCTCGACTTCTAAGTGAGAATTCTTGAGACCATTATGGAATTTTCTAGAATCAGAAGCCGTATATATTATAGTCTAGACGTTTAGTGCGGTTTTGTTCACGTTCCCTAAAGATTTACTTAATATAACTCAGCTTATAGGCGGCGTATCAACATGAAATAATGAAACAATAATTAAGTAGTAGTAGTGTCGCGTTGGCATGTCTACATGCCAGCATGAATAGGTCAGATCGACCGGGGAAGTAGATACTATATTATACCCTCCCACAGAATATCGACGTCAAGTTGCAGTAATACTTTTTAGCATACTTTTTCGTTTCGTACTATGAGCATGGAGCGCCGGAGGCCCAATACCACCCTCAGTCCTCTTCCGTCTCCTTTTCTCCTTCCCTTCCCTTTACCCTTCTCTTTTTTTAGGCTTGGCAACGCATCTGCAACTGCTTCAGTTTTGCAGATGTCTATGGGCGGCGATGACAACTTATCATCAGGTACTCGTAGTTCACCTGCTAGTTAGCCGAGTTATACCTAAGCAAAACATGCACCAGATTTCAATTTAGATCTTCAACAATACAACAGTGGAAACCTCATCCAATTTCGTGCAGTATTTTTTGCGTGATTCGTGTAAAAACATAAAGACAGACAGGATATATTTTTTTAAATGTTTTTGATTCTGTTGCTCTAACGCTGCGTTCTCACTGACGACAAAAATGTTGCAATCTACCTATCAAATCAACCTATCCCTATCACTCTTTGAAAGTAAGATAGAGTAATATAGATATTTGCAACATGTTTAGTCGTCAGAGAGGATCGCGAAGTAATAAAGACCCCCATATTTAATTTTCTTCAATATCTATAATGTACAGACATACATAGACCTCTTATAATTTTATTTTATGTATAGATAAAAGGGCGTATACCCACGCCCTGTTAACTCGAGTATCAATGATTAATTCTTTTGATTATATTTTTGGTAATGGCCAGAAAAATAAATTCAAAAAGTCTAGATTTAATATTTTCCACGTTATAATACTTTAAATTGAAGATCATTGTGGATTATTTTTAAAATTTAAATATCTTTGTAAGATAATCACTTTATTCAAGTTGAATTTTCTTAATTGCAACTGAAATATTTTGAAAGGATATTAATAGATAAAAACTTTATGCACATCACTTGAGAACAATGGGCTAATTGGGCTATTTTTTTTGTTATTGACCATTTACACTAGTTTTTGCTCCGAAAACGATTTATAAGGAAAAGTTTTAATACTCAGTTTTGAATAGGCGTTTTATTCGATGTCGCAATTTCTACTGCTATGATCCTAAACATGTTAAAGACGAATTATTTGCGAAAAACCAAAAAAATAATTGAATTTCGCGTCCAATTAGAGACTCTGCCTTAAATACTTACTTTGAAACAGCCGCTGCAAACGCTCCGCTCATAAAACCGCTTTCGCTTATCACTGTACCAACGCGCTTAAGCACTTATTTACATACCGGCCACATTATGAGGCGACAAACGAATATTCATGTATCAGCCACTGTTTCAACCCAGGTTCGTCTCCCGGCGGGTAATGACTTCATACAACTAAGTGTAGATAATATACTTCATGTATTTATTAGTGCCTTAATCATTTGCATAGACCACCCATGAGGGAATTTATAGATATAGATCCCATGTAATATTAGACTGCCTAATTAGTCGAGTGGTCGTATCTAGCTACGCTAGAGGTCCTGTGTTCGATTCCCAGTTCGATCAGTGTTATTGGGTTTTTCTATGAAAATCTCAGTAGCAGCCTGGAGTCTGTATTTGTGCCTAGTTAGTGGCAATAGGCTCGCCCCCTATTTCATGGGACCTAAACATACCGGCGAAGTGTGGGTGTACATTAGTACACCTCTGCCTAACCCTTCAGGGAATACAGGCGTGATGGTATATAATAGGAGGCGAACCAATTGTCACTCATCTGGCACATGTTAGAACCCCGAGCAACTATTGACAATTTCTTAAAAATCACACCTTGCTCGACCAAGGAATCGAACCCAAGACCGCAGCAGCAGTTCTGCTCAGGACCTCGAGACTAATAAGGCAGTTGACGCGAGATTGTATAACAAAAAAGTTAAACCGCCTTCAAAAAATAATAAAATAATTTTGTCTTAAACAGTTTGGGAAGTCGGTGACTTCTATTTGAGTGGGTCGTTTATTTTCGCCACCGACTTCCCAAACTGTTTAAGACAAAATTATTTTATTATTTTTTGAAGGCGGTTTAACTTTTTTGTTAAAAGTAATTTTATTTTGTAATTTTTAGTGGAAAGTTTTATTCAGAAATACTTGTTAGCCAACTAAACGCACTGCTCCAATAAGACAGCGATGTTTCGGAGTAAACGATAATATCATCGATGTAAACAATTTTTAGATTTTTGTTGATATTTTCAAAACTGCTCAACCGATTTCGATAAAATTTGAATGGGACCACCTCTGAAGTATAACCTACCAAACAAAAAAATCAATCATCAATCATTAAAATCGGTCCACAACTGGCGGAGATATCGCGTAACAAACATACAAAAAAAAAAAAAAAAAAAAAAACATACAGACGAATTGAGAACCTCCTCCTTTTTGAAGTCGGTTGAAAATGACGAAAAATTGTGAACACTCAATCTAAATTAGAATATAACGTGTACATTTTCGATAGTTCATAATCTTACGGCAGCCTTGAGAACCAATGTAGATTTATCTATACTAATTTTATAAAGAGGTAAAGTTTGTGAGTTTGAGGTCGTAGGGGGTAATCTCTGGATCTACTGAACCGAATTTAAAAATTATTTCACCAATAGAAAGCTACATTATTCCTGGGTGAGATAGGCTATATAATTTATTATCCAATAAAATGAAAAGAAACCTATAGTTATAAATATGTTGGTTAGGGATATTTTTTTTAGGTTTTCTAAAGTTTGCGAAGTTTGGTCCCCGTTCTGAGCAGAACTCTACCCAGCAGTGGGACATATATTGGGGTACACATGGCTACACATCAAGCTATACAAATTAAGTATAGTCTGGCCTAGCATTATGCGGAAACCGATTACAGTCGATACTAGATTTGTATAGCTTGATGTGTAGCCGTGCGTACAATAATAATAAAAAAACAACTCTGCGATATTAATTTTAACCAATTATAAAATCCAACGCCTTAATTAGAATAGGAAGTATAAATATTAAATTTAAAAAGGGAGGCTTTTAAAAAAAGAATGCAAGCTGCATCCAATACTACAATAATCATAACTCAAAATTTTTAAAAAAAGAACACCGCCATTTTGTGAGCCCAAGTCGACACCTACAATTATATTTTCAAGATATTTTATATCTCTTGTCGTAAATTATGAAGGTGGCAACGGTACTAAGGTTTTCGAATTCACACTTGATTTGCAAACTCGATTTTATTTTGCATTTTATTTTAAAAGGGACGTTCTTCATCTGTCAGATTTTTTTTCATGTCATGCAATGATCTCGGGATTTTGAATGTCTAGATAATTTTTTTCTTTTGGTAAAATTTAAATCTCTAAAATCAATTACCTAATTCGGCGATACCGACTTGCAAGTTAGTTTTAAGGTTTAAGAACTTTGTTTCTTATAAAGAATTCAATTCATTTACATTAAAAAACTACATTTAAAAAGGGACGTTTTTCATCTGTCAGATTTTTTTTTCATGTCATGCAATGATCTCGGGATTTTGAATGTCTAGATATTTTTTTTCTTTTGGTAAAATTTAAATCTCTAAAATCAATTACCTAATTCGGCGATACCGACTTGCAAGTTAGTTTTAAGGTTTAAGAACTTTGTTTCTTATAAAGAATTCAATTCATTTACATTAGAAAACTACATTAATTTTTTTTAAATTAGGGCAACGCGACGAGACAGTTCAAATTTTATTTTTATCTTTATTGTTTGACATTTATGTGACAATAATGTTAGTTATGAGAAGAAAGTGATTTTTCAAACATTAGTAACACTACAGTTCTACGAATCCTTTGGTCCATCAGCTAAGGTGTCGTTTCATTCCCTTTCGAATGCAGTAAATAATATATGTCCTCAAAATATATGAGCTTAGGCATAAATTATGCAGCCAATTATGAAAATACTTCATTATTCTCATATGTAAATGCCATGTAAGGCGAATATCGACTTACTCACAAAATTTCTAAGGCGTCATATTTTGAGCTTTTGCATCTGAATAGATTCCTATTATGTTAAAGATTTTATGTATAGGTATATATTATTATTACAATCTTAAGAAACCGATGAATAGCAGTCCATTTTAAATCGATTCTGAACAAATCTCTCTTTACCTTTTGAATCTCTTTCAATTTGAATAAATATTTTTTCAGTTCGGGTTGTTTTGAATTTCAACCTCGTGACTAAGTGATAAATACGCCTATCAAAGGTACAAATTGATCCGAGGTTAATTAAGCTTAGCTAGTTGTTCTTCACTCCTTGGTCACCAAATTCAATTATTTTTTGTTTTTTTCGTAATACGTTCTGAAGATATAGTACATAGTAAGAATTTCGACACAAACATACATACACTCACGCCTTTTTCCCACAGGGGTAGACAGAAACTATAGACAACCACTTGCTACGACTCTTGCATAATCTCTTTCGCTTCTTCCACATTCATACCTTTTCATACACACTCGCCGGTTAATTGTGACATCGAATATAACTTACTCACTTGTTTATTACTTAAACAAAGAAGTGAGGCCGGTTAAAGCTACGCCTAGCCGTTTACAAACACAATTTTACACTATACAACTATACCGAAACTACGCCTCATCTTGTCAGTCGAGCTATCAAGATATCGAAAGATCGACTGACAAGATAAGGCGTAGTTTCGGTATTGTTATACAGTGTAAAATTGTGTTTGTAAACGGCTAGGCGTAGTTTTAGCTGGCCTCACTTCTTTGTTCGCAAAGTTCCATCTTAACTTTTTATTTGATCTGAGGTATACGGCTTGAGTTTCAGTTTGTTTGACTTGTTTTAGTGCTATAAAGTTTAAAATATCCCACAAAAGCCAACATGAGAAACAAACCTTCGCCCTCGAAACAGCCTCCAATCAAAAAGTGCCAACATTCAAAAAACAAAAATTGAAAATAATACACTTAGGTACATTTTTCTTTCTCAATACAAGGGGGCGTTCCTCACAATATTTTATGATCTTTTGACCACCGGTTATAATGCCAGGGCAAACAGGGAATTCATTTTAGCAATAAAATAAATACAAATTACTTACCTTTCTTGTTTAGTTTTTGCATTTGCAATTAATTTTAAATAATAAGTATATATCTGGTAGTAAAAACTACAAGTCCTTATACTTAGCTTCTTATCTGTCTTAGAACTTTATTAGTCGATATAAATTATTTACATACATAGATAGGTACATAAACTCACGTTTTTTCCCACTGGGGTAAGCACCTATAGACCACTCTTGCATAATGTCTTTCGCTTCTTCTACATTTATAGTCACAGTAACAAAGAAGACTACCTTCATTTAAGTCTAACAACAACAATACTTATATTCAAAACAAACTAAACAAATAAATAACTTTTTATATATGTCTAAATATATAATAATAAATACATAATTATATAAATCTTACTAGGTATATTTATACTATATGCTAATAAAATAAACGGTACCTATATAAATAGTATATACAAAACAATAACTATAAAAACATAATAATTAAGAACATAAATAAAAAAAAAACTAAAAAAAGTAGTAGGTATAACAAATATAAAAATAGAATGCCTTCCTCCTCTCTCCTAAATTGCCGTGCCCGACAGGGTCCATGATTGATACCTACTAAATTACTGTGTAACACCTGTTAACATTGTGGAGTGCAATAAATATATTGAGTTTTGAGTATTGAGTATTGAGTATTGAGTATTGAGTATTGAGTATTGAGTATTATACATCTTGTCATACACACGCGCCGGTTGCGAGCCTTCGCACCGTACCTTTTGACAGTATAATCTAATATTTAATTTTATTTAACAATAGGCCTGTTATTTGCAACACAAACCAACTACTTAATTAAACGAGTCACCTGTGAAAATTCAATATTCCTACTGAGTAAACCCACTTAACTGAAAAAGCGGTAGCATGTTACAATAATAGACGGGTCAAAACTCCCGAAATAGCATTTTGTCTTGTACAACATGCCATAAAGGGCACTTTTAGTGGAACGGCCGAAATATTTCCTCTTTATGAACTTGAAAAGATTGTAACTTAGTATTATTTGAGCACACTTTGTGTGGTCCAAGTTATAAGATATAAACTAAATAAAGATTTAAAGTTATAGTATTGTCAAATATTCTGCAGCTAAGCAATAATTTTATTTTATTAATTTATAATAATAATCATTGCATACCTTTTTGCATTTTCCATGCTATGCATAGTCGATTTTTTTTCTTCACTAAAATAACTTAATGACTGCTTCATTAGTCAAGTGGTTCTAAGCGCGAGTGCTACGCTATAGGTTTTGGTCGCTTCCTAGGTCAAGCAAAGTGTTATTAGGTTTTTTTATGAAACTCACAGTTTTCTTCCAGTTTGGATATGTATCCGGTGAATGGCAATAGAGTTGGAGTATTACACGGGACCTAAACATACCGACAAACTGTGGGTGTACAGTAAGTACAGCACTGCCCAACCCTTCGGGGAATACAGGTGTAATGGTATGATGATGATATTTATTTTATTTAAGTTTTTTTTTATATTATAAAGAAAACAGCCTTGCGTACGATTTATGCTGGACCAGTTGACAGTTGCTTCTGCTTCCTTTTATACCACACCCAAAACTACAGCATTGCCCACGCGTGGGTGTAACTCATTACAATGCGGCACCATTGTGCTGTTTATGAGAATGTAAACACCAGCTATATTAGAGAGGAATGGATCAAGATATTGTATGATTAAGATTTTTAAATACTCAATGAAGCGGCAGTAGCCTAATGGCTAGAGTATCGGACTTGCGTTCGTGTTGCAGCCGGTTCGAAACTCACCCATTGCACTACCGACGTGTACCCACTCGTAATACAAGCATTTAGCTTAGTACGAGGGGTTAACAAGAATACTAGTAATGAACGACCCACATTGCTAGTAATCTTTTTTTTTTAATAAAACAGGCTAGTTGCCTGTGATGGTAATAAAAAAGTCCAAAAGGAGGCTGTTGAGCAGGATCGTGAGAGGACTTGCTTGGAGAAGAAATCGCCGGAAAGGCAACCGATTTGGTGCTTAACACGCTGAACCCCGCCTGTATTATATAACTCAGGCGGGACTTTGGGTTGCGGGCGCTTAAGAGGATATTCTCCGCTCGGCACTCCATACGAAAGTAGTTTGATCCTATCTTTAATTTTAAGCAATGAAAGTCTTTGAAATTTTGCAGTAACAATGTGATCATTAAAATACGTGTCCCTTGTACCTACGTAAAACTACAATTCAATATACGGTTAAAAAGATACACGAGTTCACAGATTAGTAGAGTAAAAAGTATCAACTTCAGTGCACGGATATCCACATTATTCAACTCGATGCGTGTACGCATGACAATACGAGCTTCCGACGCGCTCGACCCACTCCGGCGCAGCAATTGTATTGATCACTAATCAGCTTTGGCTTTTCGGAATATTGTGATTTTAATTTTACATAATTTTACATTTCAAAGTATGTTTTGAAGTCATGTTTTGTTGGTGGACAGCTTTGAAAAGTAAATTACTTTTGATATCATTATGTATGAGGAGGCCCGTTGCCAGTAGTGGAACTGGATATGGGTTGATGATGATGATGATATTCTTATTATGTAGACCTCTGGTCAGCCAAATTTCTGCGCAATTTTCTTAATTTTTCTTTTCATAAGAAACTTCTAAAATGTATTAGAAAACAAAAAAAAATATAAATACCTACAATTGGTAAAGTCGTTCTCAAGTAATGGCGTGACATAGGGATTCATTTTTATATAATACTAGCTATATATATATTAAGTAAAGTAAAGTAAATTTTATTGTTTCTGATTGAGTATATAAAGTTCTTATACATGCATATATGAGCGTAACATCAATCATAGTAAGTATATGTTACTCAGGAATAATGTATCTTTCTATTGGTGTAAGAATTTTAAAAATCGGTTCAGTGGATCCAGTGATTGCAACCTCACAAACTCACAAAACATTGACCTCTTTATAATATTAGTATAGATAGCTTATAGCCTAAGTGCTCTATTTGCCGACATAAAAATCGCACCAAATAAAAAGCCTCCAATTAATTTAATAATATTAATCATTGAACAGATTGAGTGCTGTGATAGCCTAGGGATATGACCATTGGACTGCCAAGTCAAAGGTCTCGGGTTCGAATCCAACGCACGCACCTCTGACTTTTCGAAGTCATGTGCGTATTAATAATTAATTATCACGCGGTTAAACGGTGAAGGAAAACATCGTGAGGAAACCTGCATGCTTGAGAGATTTACTCGACGGCGTGTGAAGTCTGCCAACCCGCAGTAGGCTAGCGTGGCGGACTATAGCCTAATCCCTCTCGTTCTGAGAGGAGACCCGTGCCCAGCAGTGGGACAATGTAATGGGTTGATGATGAATCATTGAACAGTTGCGGGTGTATAAAATTAATAAATATTTGCTTATGCAAGATGCAGATTAAGTCTCCGAACCCGAGGGCAGAAGAAAAAGCATTTGATTACTTACTTGAAAAATATCATGTTTGGAAATAAAAGGAATGGAGAATCACCGATGTGTCGGTTCCGTATAGTTCTTTTTTAGCCGTCTCGTTCTGTGATGAATTCCTAATCGTCTGCCACCTAGAAAGGTGGCAAGCTATGTCGGACTCATATCGATTTTAAGCACTCACTTATCTTCCATTTTCTCCTATATTCACGGCTATGGGATTCGTGACATTCGCCACGACCATGATAGGGTGTGAACTAAAAGGGTATTTCTCCAACCAATGAAACAATGGCCTCGATTAGGATTCCACGCAAAGCCTCGTTAACACGTGAATTGTAGCTTTTTTTTTAAAAAACAACTTACTTGCAATGTGCGTCGCACATTACTAGTAATCTTCTTAACCCCTCGTACTAAGCTAAATGCTTGTGTTACGAGTGGGTTCACGTCTATAGTGCAATGGGTGGGTTTCGAACCAGCAACCACATGATCGCAAGTCCGATGCCCTAGCCATTAGGCTACCGCCGCTTTCTTGCTACTGTTGAACCTGTATAGGTTCTCTATAGTGTATCTATGTACACTATCACCAACATCCAATGGTCAATCATTATATTTGCGGGACCCTAACCAAAAAATCTACTCGCATAAACACGAAGCGAAAACCAATTAAGTCGGCAGTCGCCACCGTACGGAACCATCAATACGAATCAACTCGTTGCTATTAACTGCCAACGTAGTCCGGGAGATAGTCTGTAGGTTTATAACAAGATGACCGCAATATATATTTTTTTTTGTTACAAAAAAGGGGGCAAACGAACTTGCGAGTCACCTCATGTCGCCAATGCATTGCCAGCTATATAAGTGTGTATTATGCTCTTTTCTTGAAAGCCCTCATGTCGTACTGGTTCGGAAATACTACCGCAGGAAGGTTACTTCATAGTTTAAAGTGACTTATTTGACATTACTTGGGGCCTAGACAATGTTACGTTATCATATCGATAACGAAGTTAGATAAATCTGAAATGTATGGAATTGGCATAACCTTTCGATATGTCATGTGATGATGGTTATGGAAATTCCATACATTTTGATATCTAACTTCGTTATCGATGATGAAAGTGTGACATTGTCTAGACCCCTTATGTCTTAGAGAATATTTATTAGCTATGGATATGGAAGGTAACGTGACGGTCCAAAAGAAGTTTTGAGATTATTTTTCAAAACAAGATTTTTTCCACTAGCTCCTAAACTATATTCGTGATCACCGCTTATATTTCAGTGGCCGGCCCGCCCAAAATTTAGATTGGATTCATCACCAATCAACCCCCTTATCTCAATCACATAAAGTCCAGATTCGGTTGTCCCTAATTTAGTAGAAAATATTAAAACAAACGTTCGATTCCTTTTGCGATGTTTTATCTTTGAAACGTCAGAATGAATTTCTTAAATCTGTTTTCGAATAACGAATGTAAATATTTTGAATTGGTTGCTTAAAGGGTTAAGCAGAGCTGTGAATAAAACGAATCGGACACAAATACAAACTCTGAGGTACTACTGAGAATTTAACAGAAATAAAACAATAAAACTTTGCTTAACCTGGAAATCGAACCCAGTCGCGCTTAAGACTACGAAGCACATTTTTAAATATCTATTTAGACAAATAAACATAATTTATCACCAATATTCACCGATAATATTTTATTAAATGTTTAATCACAGTTTTGCTATTACATAAATGTATTTAAATAAATAAAATATGCATCTCCGTCTGTCTGTATCCAATCAACTATTTGATATCATAGCAAACACCGATCCGAGAGTACAAATAAAAAACATATGATTGACAAACAGAAATTTCACAAAAATATTAAAAGTAAAATGAAACTGCATCCTGTGAATCGAATTTCAATTTGCATGTCGCAGTTCGCGTGAATTATTCAGGCATTTTGTGAAAATTTTAGCCTTTTTTAAGTCTGATATTTTTCCATAATGTAACGCCTGGATTGATCGAAGGGTTTTACAGAGGTGTTTTGTACACCCACACTTCGCCGGTATGTTTAGGTCCTATGTAATAGGGGCGAATTCAGACTCCGAACTGCTACTGAGAAGCCTAGAGATATGACTATTTGACTGCCGTATATTGTTATATTGTTTACCACTTTATATAAACAGGAACTGTAAATGTGAGTGCATCGTAGCCATTTATGTCTAAGTAGTTTATAGTTATCCTAGTTCATATTTTTGATGATGTGTATTCTTACACATAGTGTATCTGTTTTAGTTTGACATTGCGTTCTCATTTGCTGAGAACCTTCTTGTAATTTTAGTCCCGACTTCAGGCTAATTATGACATAAACCTCCAATGCACTCACATCCTGTTATCGGCATAATGTACCAGCAAATTATGTTAAAACAATATATTTTAAAAGAGTGTCTATGGAGTTTCTTGCCGGATTCTTCTCCATGAGATCAACTTTTTGGAACCGTGCAACTAGAGTCAATAACGTTTCATAAACGCTTGTGAAAGCTTATTTGAAATAAAAACATTTGATTTGATTTGATTTGATTTGCCGAGTAAAATGTCTCGAGTTCGAATCGAAGACACACACCTCTGACTCGTAAGCTTATACTGGGAATATAGAGGTTTAATGACGATTTATACTAAATATAGGGCCGCGCAAATAAAACTCGTATTATTTAACAGTAACTTTTTTAATTAATTTTACCAATTCTTTCTATTACACCTGTATTGAAAATTTTATTGCGTGACGTAATAGCATAAACATTGCATACTAATTCGAAGTCCCGGGTTCGTTTCCTGAGTCGCGACGGACACGTAAAACGAACAAAAAACCTTTTGTTTATGTTATGTTCAAGGTTTTGTTTCTAAAAGAGGACATGTAGAGATCTAAGTTTAATGATCAAATTTAAAAAAAAAAATTGCTTCTTAGTATATATCTATTAAGCTTGGATTACCCGAAGGGATAGGCAGACGTATACGCCCACAGTTTGCCAGTATGATGGAAATCCCGTTTAATTGCGTGCTTTTGCCAAATACAAGCTTCGAGATGCTACGGATAATTTCATGGAAAAGCCCTATTACCTAACACTATTCTCGACCTGGGAATCGAACTTCGCCAGCCCGAATGCGGGAATTAGTTGATGAAACAAAGTAAGACTAATTAGTAATTAGTTTAAATTTAAATACAAATATTAGCATTAAGTAATTCATAAATTAAGCACATACCGAATAAATTTTGCATGATCACAGCCTCTGTGCCTTATTGAGCATTAAAAATTTGTAATAAATGCGTCACAAAGATATGAATTTTCTACATACATACATACATATTGTCACGCCTGTCTCCCATGGGGGTAGGCAGAGACTATAGATTTCCACTTGCTACGATTCCGGCACACTACTTTCACTTCATCTACATTCATTAATCTCTTCATCTTCTACTACATCTTCTTTCACTCTACAACGCTCCCTTATCACACTGTTTCTCACTCTATCTTTTAGCGTCATACCACACATACTTCTCAAAGCTCTCATCTCTACAGCATTTATTCTGCTTTCATGTTTCTTCTGCCATACCCAACTTTCACTACCATACATTAGTGTCGGCGCCAACACTCCCCCAATCACAGCCAGCCGTGCCTTTTCGACTATTCATGAAGGTGTGTAGCGCCCCATTCACCTATATAAGAAAATTTCTTTGTGAAAGAAAAAATCGATCTCAGGCAGGGTTTGAACCTGCAACTAGACCAGATACTAACCAGGGAGACGCAGGTTGCACATACTGGCACGTAGGCATGCCAGCAAGACACTATTACTACTTTTTCTGGTAGCCGTTTTCTTCCACTCCTTAACCAATTAAAATTTTAAACTCGCAAACTAATTTAACTGCCGGAAAGAACCAACTTCAGTTCATTGTTATTCAAACCGTTGTGTAACATAATTGATAATCTGAAATGGCTAGAACTTTTGGGTGGGCCAAATAATCTATAACAACTGATCGACAAGACATGAATGTTAATTAAGCCTAGCGTTTTTGGCATTAGAAGTGACTAACAATGATGTTGATATTTGCAAGAGTATATATATGTATGAGTATAAATGATTTGAGATTTCAATTCTGCCTAATCCTTCGGGGAATTATGTTTTTAATAAAAAAATATTGACAGATAAGAATATAAAACGTTTGAATTAGATTATTTCTTTTTTTTAAGTAAGTTCATTAACCCAGTCATAATAATATTATAAAGTTTGAAAAGAGAATACTTATATCATTGAATGAAGTCATCCAATTCCTTTTTCAAAATGTTTTACTTCTCCAATTTTTTCTCCTAAAAATCCTTCGGTCCTAAGCAAACTAAGCGGCATTTTGACAGAGTTTTTTCGAGGTGTCGACGTGCGGCGCCTAGATTCTGTTTAACAAATAGACGTGACATGACAAAAAACCTATTTGCATGTGTTAATAGTACCCAGTATTGTTTTACAAGCACTTTTGACGAGTCCACCACATGAAGATGTTGTTATAAAACCTTTTTAGAGACTGGTTTATGGTTTCCGTTGTTTTTGGTTGAATGTCGTTGATTATGATATTATGTTACAAGCTTGCACACTATCTATCTTATCTATGTCCTATGTAATAGGGGGCAAGCCTATTGCCATTAACCGGGCACAAAGGCACTTGGTTCAGCATCAATCGTATCGCAAGGCTGTTGCGGTTTTCTTTATAATGCTTATAAAAAAAAACTTTACTGTACATGCAATGTTTGCCGGTAGATATGTTTAGGTCCCACGTGATAGGGGGCGAGCCTAATGCCATTAACCGGACACAAAGCCAGACTACGAGCTACTGCTGAGAATTTCATAGAAAAACTCAATAGGTATCACTTTGCTTGATCTGAGAAAAAGTTTTTATACCACAATTAGGATCGAATTCAGGACCTCTAGCATAGCAGTCGCACTAAAGACCTTAAAACTATTGAGGCAGTCACATTCTTAAACAGATATAATAAAGCTGAAGAATTCAAACGCGCTTATCTTAGGAACTACCAGTCAGATTTGATAAAAAAATGCTTGCGAGTGTGGGACGACGTCCAACGAGATGGACAGACGACCTGGTAAAGGTCGCTGGGAGTCGTTGGATGAAGGCGGCATATAACCGGTCGTTGTGGAAGTCTATGGGGGAGGCCTTCGTTCAACAGTGGACCTCATTTGGCTGAGATTATGATGATGATCATGCTTCTTACATTTGATTGAGAAATATATAAGCTATTTTTTTTATGGGATTAATCGGCAGGCGAGCTACCTGATGGTAAGTAGTCATCACCGCCCATGGACATCTACAATACCAAAGGAGTTGCAGACGCGTTCCCGAGCCTATTTAAGGAGAAAGGAAAGGATGGACAAAGGAGAATGAACGGGACTGAGGGAGGAATTGGGCTTCCGGCGCTCCACGCTCACCGTACGAAAGGATTCTATTTGACTACGATATTCTGTGGGAGGGTAGTACTTCCCCGGTCGTACCGACCCACCCAGACATTACTTAGACTTAGACTTCTACATTCAACATCATTCATCACATTCATCATTGAAGCGGCGGTAGCCTAATGGCTATAGGGTGTCGGATTTGCGATCATGTGGTTGCCGGTTCGAAACTCACCCATTGCACTACCGTCGTGAACCCACTCGTAACACAAGCATTTAGCTTAGTACGAGGAGTAAACGAGATTACTAGCACCTAATGTGCGACCCACATTGCTAGTAAGCTTTTAAAAAAAACCGTGGAACAGAAATAATACTTTTATATTTTTCACAACCCACCAAGGATAAGTTTCTAAATAACTTACGCGTATAATATTAAAGTTAACTTTTCATATTTGCGCCTTGTCGGACAGACGTTAATAATCATTTCATATCTGTAGCATACCGACTTGTGTGGTGGATGCACCTGTTGTCGGATGTTACTAATATAAATTCAACCATTTTAAATGTGTCGGTTTAAAATCCAAGAATTTATGTTTTATGAATGTGGAGACGGCTATCATATGCCGCTTTATATTTGTATAGACTTAAAATATGCCTCTTTTCCGTTTTAGAAAGTAAAATTTTAAATGTGTACCTACTACACCTGTTAGTTACCAATAATAATTATGTACGTTTTCACGGAAAATTAAGTTATTAATAAACACGAAACAAATGCGTTATTTCCAGTACAAAGCACCGTTATTAAATATAAAATAAGGTATAATGAGAAATGAAGAGATGACTTACTAGGCATACATGTACGTAAGAAAATGTAATGAATGAAAATTGACTCAAAGCTAATTAACTTAACTCACAACTGGTACACTCACCCTACTTAATAACTGTGCAAAATCCTTAATGTCAGCGTATTGTATGGTGTTAATTTATAACTGGCACAGAGGTCAGAATAACTGGTCCTTGGGCAGTTTTGTGCCAAGCGGTTATTATTGGTCGGGCGGTGATTAAGCACAAAATAATTTGTATGCTCTTTTAAAGAATATTTCTGAAATATGGACAGAGATTTTTGTAAGGGTCATGAACTGATGTAGTACCTACTCTGCAAAGACGTTTGGTGTCATTTACAAGTCTTTAAACCTCTTTTCTATATCAATACTCTGACACTGGCAGGCAATTTTCGCACTGGCAGATATTCTTTACAATTTAAAAATCTTCAATTCCGAATTCAAAATCTTGCAAATGCCAGCCAGCATTTTGTATTTTAAATTGAGGTCTAATGACGTCTGTATGACTTTTAGTCTATTTATTTATAGTGTCATTAACTGATGTAGTACTCTGCAAAGAGGTTTGGTTTCATTTGCAGGTCTTTAAACCTCTTTTCTATATGAATAGTCTGACACTGGCAGGCAATTTAGGCAGGCTTATTATATCACTTGCTGTATTTAATTCCTGATATGACCTCGTTTCCCTCGGAAATTCCTTAGGAACTATCCAATTTCCCATCTTGGTTACCTATAAATAGGACTTTTTTACAAAACTTTAGTGTTTAATAAACCCACCGCCTAAAGTCGAATTTTGTCTAGCAAACCACTTGTATTGTTTTTTTTTTAGAATGAACAATGACGTATTGATTTCCATGTTTCTAGTCTTGTTATTTCGTCTTATCTTACTCCAATAAACAACACATGTCCAGTGTCTCTTGCTATCGATGTCAGAGTCAGCCGACGAAACAATAAACAGGGCGATTTCGGGTTCGACTTGTTAAAAGCACGCGTAAAATGTTAAAACATTATAATATTTTTTGTATTTCGTGAAGAGTTAGTCAGACGTATGGTTATATCCCATTAACCGGAGACAAGTCCAGACTTAGAACTGTTACTGAGCATTTCATAGAAAAACGCAAAAACACTTTGAACCTAGGAACTCAAGCGTAGCAGTCGCGTCTAGGACCACTAGGCTAGTGAGGTCAACACCTTAGGTTACTAATGATAATATAAATTTAGAGATCAAAACTGAATCACAGTTTGCCTGACCTGTAGCCCGATTCAGTTAATAAACCGTAGCGATGTCGCAGCGACTTTCGTTGAAACAGTTTTCCTATTCATATTCGTCGATCGGATCGATTTAGAAGTCGTCCTATTAAAAAATCGTTAAATCGTATTCACACATGTACAGTGGGCGAGAGTCGTTCTAAAACATTAGCTTGACAGTTTTTACATAACACTAGAAAAATGTTTCAACGATGAAGTCGCTGCGACATCGCTACGGTTTTAATTACGTGAATCGGGCTTGGACCTTATGCTCAGCAGCCGTACTCGCTTCACCGTTGAGGCCATTGAGGTAAAAAAATACACACAAGTAAAGTAATTTATGGTATATTAAATCCATATGAATCGCGCAGGGTTAAACAGTTAACCTGTCAAAACTGAGCCGGGAACTTTTTAAGACCAACTTTAACACCTGTCACATCGAATTATTTAAATTGTCCGATACAAAAATTAACTTTCAACCCGACTACTGAGTTGCTTTCATTAAAATTAAATATGATCTCTTTTTTTATTTTGTTCCTTTGTAAAAAGGTCACTTCGAATGTCGTTTGCACATCACTAATTGTTTTTATTTTTTAATTTATTAAAAAGACTGCGACTTATGATGGGTTATAGTTATACTAGGCAAAATCCGTTATCTGTGCTGTTACTGTTCCTAAAGTTAGGGATTAAAAAAATGCCTCTGCTTAACCTCCGTAAAATCTGGCGTGAAGTTACGAGTTTACTTTAATATTATACAATACTAGCTGATCCTGAACTTTGTTCCGCCATATTTCAAATGATCAATTCGAAATTTAAAAAAAATATATAGTTTTTTTATTTTCTTTTAAAAAAATCTGAACAAGGTTTGTTTAAAAGAATATAATAAGAAGATAATAACGAACAAAAAAAATATATTAATATAAATAGATTTGCGTTCTGCAAAAGAATGAATAAAACAATTTCCTATTTTAAATTTGTATCGAACATCGGTTATCAAATTCTCCTACCATCTCTATACTAGAGCGACATAAAAAATGCCATTACAAAAAAAATATGTAAAACTACGATAAACTTATGCCGATAGTCTCCGCAGGAACAAGGAGTGTGCGAGCGAGAGATCCGAGAGCGACAGAGACGAGGAGTGTGCATCATGGAAGGTGTAAAAGATGAAACACGAAAGTGACGCGTGTTTTAGTGTTGGGAAATATTTGCGAATTGATTTTATCGATAAATAAAATGCTTACTTATTCCGAATTTACTGGTAATTTACACGTTTTATATGCAGGAAATTATAATTGTTAGTAAGTAAATCTATTTATTTCTCTTTAATTTTATCTTTTTACGACAGATCGTGTCAAGTCGTGTTACATAGTACAATAAAAAAAAAACTGTCACTAAAATTATGATCATCAATGACGTAAGTATCATGAAGAATAAACTTCAATAAACAACGCACAAACACATTATCATCTGATTACAAGGAACATTAGCAGACAAAAGAAAAGTGATTGTGCCCTCTACAGGAATTAACAATTTCATCAAATAAATCACTGCCTCATTAGTCTGGTGGTCCTTAGCACGACTGCCACGCTAGAGGTCCCGGGTTCGATTTTCAGGTCGAGCAAAGTGTTATTGGGTTTTTCTATGAAATTCCCAGTGGCAGCTCGGAGTCTGGATTTGTGCCCGGTTAATGGCAATAGGCTCGCCCCCTATTACATGGGACCTAAACATACCGGCGAAATGTGGGTGTACATTGGGACACCTCTACCTAACCCTTCGGGGAATACAGGCGTGATGGTATGTTATCAAATAAAATGTACAAGTCAAAACTATCGATGTCGATACCCAAACTATTCACGAGTCCCATCCCCAGAGGTCACGGCCCAAAGCCGTCTCGAAACGGGTTCCCCGCAGTACAGCCAACGACTAAATAATAATAATATACATACACACACAACACTACCTCGCGCCAAAGAAACGAAGTGAAAAGGGGCGAATTCCGTTCGATTTGATCCCACAACACATAAAAGGGTTATTGTTTAGATTAAATTGATTTAACACTATTTTATTTATTATGTGAGTTGATGTGGTAGAAATGTGAGTAAAAAAATATTCTAAAATAATTGCGTGCCGCAACATTTTTAAGCATAGCAATAAATATAAGATAGAAAATGAATTGCAAAGTCGAGAAAACTGTTATTATCATCATCTTCAACCCATTACATTATCCCACTGCTGGGCACGGGTCTCCTCTCAGAACGAGAGGGATTAGGCTATAGTCCACCACGCTAGCCTACTGAGGGTTGGCAGACTTCACATGCCGTCAAAAATGTCTCTCAGGCATGCAGGTTTCCTCACGATGTTTTCCTACACCGTTTAAGCGCGTGATAATTAATTACATTATTAATACGCACATGACTTCGAAAAGACAGAGGTGCGTGCCTTGGATTCAAACTCGAGACCTTTGATTGGAAGTCTAATGGTCATATCACAAGGCTATCACAGCAATATCTGATATATGGCTTCATGAAATTTTCAACAACAGCGCGGAGTTTGGATTTGTGCCCGGTTAATGGCAATAGGCTTACCTGTGCCTTAAACTTCGGGAAATACAGGCGTGATGGTATGTAAACAATTATAGCCAATGGCCTAATACCTACCTTAGATGTAGTTTTTAAGTATTCTGTTGATTGTTTTAAGTTTAAAAAATAACATTTCATGTAATATTTGTACATCTTCACGGCAAAGCAAAGCGCCCAGATTTATGTCTAACAAATTTATTTATGTAAATACCTACGTTTCACAAGTAAAAATATCCTTATTCTAATGCCCATTGCTTGCTTCGTCAATCGAGTCTTATAAACAATAAATTATAACACTATAAATATTTGTTCAATCGCGCTGGACTTAGGTATTGGACGATGATTGGCAGAAGCGCCATAACAATAAAGGCCGGGATTAGGAATAAATTAGTCATTTCCTACCCAAATATTCGTTTTGGTATTTCAGCCATAGATTATTATAGATGTCACACATTAGAGTAGGTAACGCTTTATTTATAAAAATAGGTACCTATCTACTCCTTAAGTAGTGGAAACGGAATACTTATGTTTTGATGAAGAAAGGGTTGTTCGTTCATACTCGACGCATTTTTTAAGAAAATACCGTGCTTTTTTCTATTAACCCGGTACATATCTTATATGTAGTGATAGCCTAGTGATATGACCAATGGATAGCCAACTCAAAGGTTTCGTATTCGAATCAAAAGCACGCGCCTCTGACTTTACGAAGCCATGTGCATATTAATATATTATTTAATTATCACGTGCTTAATCGGTGAAGAAAAACATCGTGAGGAAACCTATATGCTTGAGAAATTTTCTCGACAGCGTATGAAATCTGTAGTGGGCTAGCGTGGTAGACTTTAATAGCCTAATCCCTCTCTTTCTGAAAGGCGATCGTGCCCAACAGTGTGGACAATATAAATAGCTTGGTGATGATGAATTCAACGGAAACTTATTCGTAGTTGGTGAGATGAGGCCTGAATGTATTTCATTCAAGACATTTTCCATCACCATTAAAATAATAAAGTGTCGTATCTGCACATGCATACTCTTTGGGCAATATTATAAGGATCTCAGTGACGGTGACCTATGCAAATGAATCCGCACTTGGCACACTAATGCCACTATTAAAATAATATTACTCTACTGTCTACCCATAAAATAAGATTTAAATTGTAAATTTTTGCCTAGAGTCGTTCATCTCAAGAATATTTATAATAAACTTTATTAAAGAGATAAGTTATTGATGAAGTTTGTAAGAGTTCCCGCCTATTCTTAAAGTGACATGCGTCGGTTTTGTTTAATAGACAAGTCGATACGTCAAATCACTTTTGCTTGGGAGCTCGGAGGCGACATGGACGTTATGTCAGACACTTGTCCGCTAGTAATTATGATAGAGGACGTCAAATCTCTGTCCAATTATTGTGTTTATCCTGATGCAGATGTAATCCTGGCTCTGTAAATTGTTACTGTCTTTAACTTAGGGCCATGTGAAATCTTTATAAAAACCACGCCCCGCAAAATTTCTAATTGTAGATTCTCATAAGTCTTGTAGTCATAACTGCGACTGCTACTCTAAAAGGCCTTTTTTAAGATTCCCAGGTCGTCAAAGCTTTATTGAGTTTTTTCAATGAAATTCAAAGTAAGTCAGCAGGCTCCGAGTCTGGATTTGTGCCCGGTTAACAGTAATAGACTCGCCCCCTATTACATGGGACCTAAACATACCGGCTAAGTCTGGGCCTACATTAAAGCACCTCCGTTTAACCTTTCGAAGAATACAGGAGTGATGGTATGTTATACTGTTTTTCTTTTAGTAAGAACCTTTTACAAAATATAAAAAAAAAACTTAAAAAAAAATATCAATGAAATCGGTAAAGTTAGTTGTCAAATTATGAGATAACCAAGTGAATTAAGGATTAATTTTTATATACCTATGTAGAAATATCTTCTATTATTCCCAAGTAACAATTTAACGTCGTATAAAGGTTAAGTAAACGTTATCTGAATACCATACATCGCAATAGCTAAGTCATACTAACGTTATAATAACGTTTACTAAACGCGAAAATGGCCCCAGTTATACGACCTACATGGTCGTATAATGGTTATACAGAAGTCTTGACCCAACTTCGTTAAAGTCATTCAAAAGTCGTACAAATGTTATGGGATAACCACTTTCGTCGCACAGTAGTTGCATCCTAACTTTACAACGACTCGCTTGTTGTATTGTGGTCGTACAGGTGTTATTGAATGACTAAAACGTTTTATTTGAGTCAAGAGACAACACCTGTAGGACTTATTCATATTATTGTTCGTGGCAACGTGTTTGTGGTTTTGTTTTAAGATTTTAGTGTAAAATAAAAATTACAAGGAAATTGAGTTATTTAATTTTCATATCTTACTTACTTTATCTGTCTCTCATGCTATTTAGTTCGACTGGGAACTGAAGTTTTATGATAATATACCTATGTGAATACTATTCAGATTTTCATGCCCCCTCGTAATTTTGTGTTAAAATCATTATAATTTTTTAAACGTAAATAGGTTTTTGTTTAAAAATGTCGGACATGTTGATTTTGTCGCACACTTATCTCTGTACGACCTGATGATGATGAAGATGATCGCCATGACAGCTAGCTATTAGAGTTCCTCAAAAACATAAAAAACCCTTTTCATATTGTCAATATTCACCAAAATTTATGATTTGTAAATCAATTTCAGGAAAGAACTCTTTATAGTAAATGTGCAGTGTGGAATTCAAAACATTTGAACATTCCTGAAAATATGGTTCAATACTTAGATGTAGATAAATTTCTAACGAGAGTAGATTTTAGACTTCTTAAGAGGGGACTCTAGTCCTGAGGAATTTGAAAAATAGGTATTTGAAGAAACTATTGCCGTCGCGCTGCACCTCCATTCTCTTCCTGTACAGTGCGAAAAGGACAACTGCAGCTTAGGATGATTTTACCTACAAAAACATTGACCAAAAGACGTTTCGTATTCTGCTGTTTTCTTCTTCAAGAGTGGATTGATCTAAACAGTTTATATATCAAAATTTAGAGGAAAAGCATGTCTATGCTTTTATTATTTTATTTTTTGTTAAAAACTTTTCAAATTTGTCTGATAGTTGCCTGAACATGACGGTAAAAGCGGGCTTTTTTTCGAGTTTTTGAATTGTCATATTTTCATTTGAAATTATTTTTTGGAAAAAATGAAATAATAGGGGCCTGTATGAATTAGATCTAGATTTTTTGGAAAAATATCATTGCTCTAGAGTCATTATCTACGGAGAAAAGAAAACAGCAGAATGCGTTTGTATGGAGAAAGTCTCACTAGAGTACCCTCTTAATAGATTGATTTGGCCATGGGAAGAAACTCATTTTATATCATCGGTAAATCCTAAATAATCCTTCCGTAAATATGGCCGCCTAGTCATTATAAAGTCAAAACCTGACTTAAATGCAACTGCAAGTTTGATTAAAGTCAGGACATGACATTAAACGGACATCACGTAATATAAAGGTTATATTTGAGTCGTCAATAAACAACCAAGTCATTTAAGAGTCGTTAATTGACCGCTGTAAAACAAGATACAGATTGTTATATAAACGTCACTGTGAAAACGTCTATACAACATCCACGTTGTATAAATGTCATATAATGGTTTTCCAAAAACATGATTTGGTGTGTTCAAAACGTTTATTGGACTATAACGTTAGTATGACTATTGCGTTGTCGTACAAACGTTTTAGCTAAGACCGTAATATAACGTCGTATCGTTTAGTCTTCCCAACGTTGCTAAGACCAGTTTACTATGACATATTCGTCGCACGACTAATTAGTTACAGTAAAGACGTCTATAGGACCTGGTAGTCATCTCATTACCATTGTAAGACTGCTATCCAACTTTAGGTCGTACAAGTCAAGACTTATACGACGTATTTGTTTGTTGGGTTAATTACTTTACAAACTTATTCTATTTTTTATATTTATTATTATTTCTATTAGTCTTTGGGGAAGCGAGTGAATCCACGGACAACAGCTAACATTTCTATAAAAACGAAAAACAAGCTTTACATTGGTATCATTATTTAAGTGTCTTTCCCATATATATGCGTTTGTCTTGTAATTGCATTTAATTAAACATTTAATGTGTGCATGCAAATATCTTTTACATATCTGGCAACTTTGAATACCACAGCCCAGTCTTACCTAAATAGGTGAGATATATTTCCAAGTACTTACTTAAAACAAGCTTAAAACTATCTGCAATTTTAATGGCATTTTTAAGATCTTTGCTTTTGAGATACTATTTTTTTTAAACAGTGTAGGCAGTGAAATTACTGAGTAAATGAAAT
Source organism: Subacronicta megacephala (assembly GCA_958496365.1). Taxonomy (NCBI): domain Eukaryota; kingdom Metazoa; phylum Arthropoda; class Insecta; order Lepidoptera; family Noctuidae; genus Subacronicta; species Subacronicta megacephala. Next base: position 3,688,967 of record OY292540.1, on the reverse strand, counting down.
ATAGCTTAGGTCTTAAGATGACAACGCGCGAGTGATACCACTTGTGTTGCTGCCCTACAATTTGGGAGTTAAACATACCGGCGAAGTGTGGGTCTATATTAGTATACCTTTGAATAATCCTTCGGGGTGCAGGCAGGCAGTGCAGGCAAAATAAAAATGCCTAATTTTATCACAGATAGGCTTGCGCTGGACCACAACTTACCTGATGTTAGACAACGAAGTGGTCTACGATGGAGCGCGCTTGCCTAGAAGATACGAGCTTTGCGAGCCTTGCCGAAACGAATCGAGCACTCTTGATTCGTCTTGAAGACACCCAAATTGTATGTCTCGGGGAACAAAGATTCCGGCAGCGAGTTCCACAATAGAGCAGTACGCACTATAAATGTAGACGCAAAACGCTTCGTGCCAGATTTAGGCTATTTCATGCTAGTTAAAATATAAACCTCAATAATTATTTTGCCTGAAGATGGAAGGCACCGTCGAAGTCGGCCCAGAAGGAGGTGGCGGGATGATTTGGATGCGTACCGCGAGGGCTGGTTTGAGGTGGCGCAAGAAAAGAGTACCTGGAAGGATTGGGGGAGGCCTTTGCCCAGCAGTGGGACAGTAACGGCTAGGAAAAAAAAAATTTGTTGCCATAATTACACTTCCAATCTTATTATAAATTTCGAGATTAACCAAATTTGTTAAAGTGTAATTAAATTAGATATACCTAGTAATCAAATTATTATTTAGTTTGTACACAAGAAAATATAGTTTTTAAATGCAATAATTCACATTTAGATTTTTTTATTTTATAGGTACCTACTCATATCACATTTTTAGCATGATAAAGGCCCATAAATGATATATAATATAAAAAAATCTTTTTTGCACTTATTTCGGTTTTATACCGTCACACATTTTGCATTCAAATGTGTATAATGGCCGCCTTAGGTGTCCGAATATCCACGGAAATTTAAAAATCCCTTTCGATTACCATATAATAGTCTATAAAATGATAAAAAAACTGTAATGATATTACTTACGACGTATTCTCGCCAACCCAACCACCATTTTAAAATGACGTAATGAAAAGAGGGAAATAATAATGTTTAACCCTTCTTAAAGAGAAGAGAAAACTGTTCTCTGTATGTTTGTTTGAATTTTTTTTAATATCAAATTGTCATAATTTTTTTTTATTTTAGAAGCGGCGGTAGCCTAATGGCTTGGGCGTCGGACGAGCGGTCATGTCGTTGGCGGTTCGAAACCCACCCTTTGCACTACCGACGTGGACCCACTCATAAGGCTTAGTACGAGGGGTTAACAAGAATATTAGTAATGTGCAACCCACATTGCTAGTAGCTTTAAAAAAATAACATCTTTATCTTAGTCCTTTGGAAAGGAAACAGAAGCACAGGAGCTAGAAAAAAATACGTAAAATGACACTGAAATAACAAAATATCGTTTAATTAGTATTTAATAAAAATTAATTATCGAAAGTTCATTAAACTATTATTACGGTCTTAAATCCTTTAAAAAAAATAGAAACGACGGTTAAATAAAAAATAGAGAATGCTAGATATTATAATTGTTATTAGATACCCTTAACAAAACATAATAAAATAAGCCGGTAAATATTTGAGAGTATTTTATACCTATCAAAATATTACATAAAATGCCAAGCAAAACCGGGTTAAAAATTAATATGTAAGAGAAAAAAGACCACATTGTATAATGTATCATAAAAAACCCTTCGAAACAGATAAGTATGTTAAAAAGAGTATCAAAAAAATATTATATATTCTTAAAAAATAAAAATAACCTGCAACACGCCTTACACGAGTAGCCACCGCAAAACCGCTAGGGTTGTCAAAAATTTACTACATATTTTAAACATTACCGATAATAGGACTCAATATGAACAATTATTTTAACATATCCTACCATCACGCCTGTATTTCCCGAAGGCATAGGTACTTAGACAGGTGTACTAATGTTCACCTACATTTCAAACTCAAACTCACATTCAGCCGGTATGTTTGTCTCATGTAATACAGGGCGAGCCTTTTATCATTAACCGGGCACAATTCCAAACTTCGAGCGCTCCTGAGAATTTCATAGAAAAACCCAATAACACTTTTCTCGACCTGAGAATCGAATCCATCGAGTGTAGCAGTCGCGCTGAGGACAACTAGACTAATGAGGTAATTAATATATTTAATTCATATGACAGTTAATTTCAACAAAAGCGCGTAAAATTTAATTCCGGAAACATTGCAATTCTTTAGAAGTCAAGAAAGCTGCGCATGAATAATCAATTGCACACTACTGTGGAGTCACTCGTGCGCATAAACTCATAGAGTTGATTTCGACTCTGTACCCCACCCCCCCTCAATTGGGACTCCGAAATATGTAACTATTATCTACCAAGATATCAGGGTCCAAAGATTTTTATAGTTAAATTTTTGGACTTGTCTTCAGATAATATTATTATAAAAAAAAACGAAATAAAGAGTAGCTGTAAAAGAAAAAGAAGTCTATTTTGGTACCCTTTTAAGTCTTTATAATGAACTAGCTTTCCGCCCACGGTTTCGCCCGCGTTGTTTCTCGGCGTTTCTGCATTAAAATTTTCCCGTTTTTGCAACATTTTTCATTTATGCTCTGCTATAACCTTCCTCGATAAATGGGCTATCTAAGATTGAAAGAATTATTCAAATCAGACCCGTAGTTCCTGAGATTAGCGCGTTCAAGCAAACAAACAAACAAAGCCTTCCGTTTTATAATTTAAGTATAGATTTTGAGTCGGCGCCTGACGATCAATAAATGAAGATCATATTCTGACGTATAAATAATTTATGTGTTCATTTATCTTTTATACTTACAGGTTGAATCAATAACCTTTTTTTTAAATCAGCTAAAAAGCTACTCAATTGCCGGTCCTGAAATACTTAAATACTTTCCAAAAAGTTAATAAATTAGCTATCATTAAAAAAAGATCATTCCGAATGAGTGACAGATACGTCATTGGCTACATGCATACGCAATAACGACAGTCAACACGTATGGAGATGAGGTATAACATTATATTTAACTATATCATAACAAGCAATTAAAAAAAAGTAATTTTAGGAAATGTCGACTGAGAAATAAGTTTTTTTTGTTATAATTACCAAATTCCTACTTTAGAATACTTCTTCAAACTAGTATGGGTTTTGGTTTCATTTCATAAACGTCGTTAACACCCTGTATTCGAAAGAACATTCATCAGTTATGCAGCCACATGATTGAGTCAAAATCGTGCATAAAAATATTTATAAATAATTTAACTGTAGCCTCTTCCAGGCTAGATTAGGTTCGATTCACATGCGAGTTAAATTGCTATTGGACTTTACAATGAAATTCTTAGAATGAGCCCGGAGTTTGGATTTGGGACCTATTTTAAACATAATGATGAACCTTACTGTGGGTGTATATTAGTAAATCTCTGTGTTACCATTGGGTAATTCCGTAAAAAAAATCTCAGTAGCAGCTCTTATAGCGTAATGGCAATAAGCATCCCCAATTGCATACAACCTTAACATTAGGACCACAGCCTTGCATGTAATTGTCCAGTTTGCAGACACAGACCAGGCCAGAGATGGACCAACATCCCTGGCCTGGCCAACGGCCTTGTTTTCCTAATTCTATGAAAGCCAGTATAGTTATTAGACAGCATTTTCTGTTGGTTAAATAATGCTAAAGAGAAAAAAACATTAAATTATTATTTTCACAAATTCAAGAGAGACAACCCTGTAGATCGCACGGATATCGCACAGCATGTCGACTCTCGCGCAGCTCTCAACACAATGCGAAGAAGTTATAATGTTTGTGTATGTATTTAAGTATCGGCAAAGCGACAGGTATCGAAGTATATAAAGGATTTTTTGGTATATAGGTAGCTTTAGTTGCGTGTATTAGAGAATAAGAAATATAAGAGGAAATTTGTAAAAATACGCCGTATATCGGTTACACCGTACCATAATGGTGCGAAATCCTCATGTTTCGTCAGGTGGCAATGTAGATCGGTCGCCATTGATCGGCGACAAATCTAGATTTCGAGCTGCTAATGAGAATTTCTCAGAAAAACCCCAATAGTACTTTACTCGACCTAGGAATCGAACCTCTAGCGTAGCAGGAACGCTTACGACTACTAGAATAATGAGGTAGACAAAAATACTATCATAATTATGAGCCAAATGAGGTCAAAATTCTGAACGAAGGCCTGCCCTACAGACTTCCCCAAAGACCGGTTATTAAACCGCCTGCACCCAACGACTCTCAACGCACTTTACCAGGTGTATTCCCCGAAGGGTAAGGCAATGGTGTACTAATGAACACCCACACTTCGCCGGTATGTTTAGGTCCCATGTAATAGGAGGCGAGCCTATTGCCATTAACTAGGCACAAATCCAGACTCCGAGCTGCTACTGAGAATTTCATAGAGAAACTCAATGATATTGGTCTAGCATAGCATTCGCGCTAGGGACCACTAGACTAATGAGGCAGTCGCAATTAATGTTGTCACTAATCTATTTTATCTTATTCCATAAAAATCCCCAGATAACATGTTCACGTTCCTCTTATACACTTATGAATGAAATACCTCTGAGTCACGTTGTAAAATTATTTCTTTAAAAAACATTGACAAATTACTTAAAAATATTTCGAATATTTGAAGCCTATGTTGCGTCGGGTTATTGTTTTAATATAATAGAGGACGTAGAAGCCATTATAAACCGGTAGCATTATGAATTTACCCCTTATTAATGTGCGTTTTCGTTGTCATACGTTATTTTCGTAAAATTGACTGACAAGAAATAATACTCATGAACGTATTCGTGGCCTTTAGGAAAAGAACTGTCTGTTATCGTAAATCCCAGGCCGTGACCATAGGGCAAGAGAATGGAAGTGCGGTTTTTAATCGGTACGAGTTCGATATATTCCATACAACCAACATAGGTGACAGATAACCTAAGTAAAAGATTTTTCCGCACGCCATTTTTCTGCCAGCATCTGTATTTACAGACGCTTCACCATCGACAAGCGCAAGCGTCTCCAATGGATACAAAGGCTGGGTTTTATTAAAGATCAGATACTGATGAAACCTATTTTATAAAATGACTTCCCCCGGAAAGGTTGAAATTTGTTAAAGGTTCTGAATTACATGAGTTCATAATCTAGGTGTATTACAGCTGAAGAGTAAGTCTTTAAGTCACCTGATGATAAAAAAAATTAACGTAATTGAAATTCTTTTAGCATTTGTTGTGTGCCAAAATCATCAGAGGGACTATAAGAATTACCAACATCACGCTACAACCCTTTCACCCCCTTGCTCGGTTTGAGCAAGCAGCTGATAGCACAGGGCAAAGCTATCTTAACCTTAGTATAGTGGTTTGCTGTACATAAACCGCTAGTATAAAAAAAATCTCGTAACGGACACACTCGGACAATGAAAACGCACAGCTCCGTGATTTATAGGCACGAGCCAGTGTTGTCGTGTAATGAAAATATTTAATTATAACACAGCCGCGGTGTTGCCAGACTAAAGGTGACGATTACCTACACGTTACATTAATAAAAGGAGGGTAGATGACACAAAAAATCTTTGGGTTTTTGTTTGATATTGTGTATGTGGTTTGAGCGGCTTACCATTATTTGCTTTTATATAGGACGACGTCAAAACATACAGGCAAATTGTCTGCCTAAATATAAATAAGGTGAAGGTGGAAATTCAAATTGAGGATATTTCAATCCAAGCGTTGTTGTTGCGTCGAAAGACCGCAAAAACGATCAGTCTTACTTATAAAAGTCCTTATTTTTCGTAATTTTATATTGAAGGTAAACGAGCAATATTTAGAATGTTTTTTAGCGGATTTTTGTGTCGGAGGTTTTTAAATTTTTTACCTTATTTTTGTTTGATGCTTTTTAAACTTATATTATGATAAACACGCTCCTATCGACTTATAACCCACATTCCCGCAAACATTCCAAACATTATATGAATACTATTATATATTTCGGAGAGTGCATCGGAAGTTCGGAACTACATGAAATAGTTCCACCATCCCCGTTCCACTATGGGACGAGCAGAGCTACGGCAAGGCGCCACCGCTACGTGTTGGAAGTGCCTAAATCTCGCACTAAGCGTTTTTCCTCGACATTTATAGTGCGTACTGCTCTATTGTGGAACTCGCTGCCGGAATCTTTGTTCCCCGAGAGCTACAATTTGGCAGGTCTCAAAGGTAGGTAGTCTTCAAGAGGAGAGTAAATAGGTTTCTTCTAAGCAAGTGCGCTTCATCGTAGACCACTTCGTTGCTTAACATCAGGCAAGTTGTGGTCAAGCGCGAGGCTATAAGTGATAAAAAAAAACAGATTATAAACCTTCCGTGTACTACGGCATGACATTGATCATTCATCTAGGGTTCCTGATAATGCCTGCGTATCAGGAAAAGGTCAAATATAGGTTACTTTTGTAATATTTTCAAATTTTGTTAATTCCAATTTTGAATCGAGCAGACCTGAGTTAGTTGTCTTTTCTTGAAACATAATTATTTAAGAACACTCTCGGTTAAGAGGATAGTATCCGCTCCGCGCTCCATACAAACGTAGTTTGGTCTTATCTTGAATATTAACAAATGAAAGTCTTTGGAATTTTGCAGTAACAATCTTATCATTAAAATACGTGTTCCTGTAGTATACAATTTCATTTCAATATACGGTTAAAAAGTTACACAAGCTCAAAGATTGGCAATTTTCGTTGAAAAACGGCCCAACTTTATGCTAGTATTTCTGGACAATGTATCAATACAGAAACATTCTGATTCGAAAGAAACCCAGATAATATAGTGAATATATTTTTACAAGATTTTTTTTTACGTATTAACAATAATATAGGAGTAATCTCCAAAATTCGGAACATAAGAAATACGCGTGAAAATGTTGCAAATGTATTGTTGTTTCTCCTCTCGGGCACGCGTTCGCATCGCGAGGGATAGAGACAGCGACAACTGTGCAACATTGTTGCGTTCGCGACGGACACTCCTCTTAAGAAGGAGGCTGGCAGCGGATGGATGCGAGCTGCCCAAGACCGGGATGGTTGGCGCTCTTTAGGGGAGGCCTATGTTCAGCAGTGGACGGCAATAGGCTGATATGATGATGATGATGTTGACTCTTGGTTAAGACAAACGACAAGACAAACTTTATTACAAAAAAAACTTCAATGGCAAATATATAATACGAGACATTCACACTTATACAAAGTACAGACTACAAACCTATAACAATTAGAATTAAAGAAAAAACAAATGTATTTAATTTTTGCAATTTTTTTTCTTCCTTTCATTTCAAATGCGTGTTTTGGTACTGTTTTTTTCTAGCGTTTCTATAAAATACAGAATGTCATCGATAAATTTCTGTGAAATAGTTGCTGGTGTGTTGTCTGGACTAATACCGCTAATCTTGCCGTTATTGTATCGTGATGAAAAGTCCTCGTTGAAGACTAATTGGGACCCTTGCTTTGGATTCGCATTTTGAGTAAATGGTCGCCAAACGCCGACCCAAATTTGATTGTTACTATTCTTCTAGAAAGAAAATTTTATGGTTTTATTATAATTGTTTTGCACACAATAAAAAAGAAAACCGCTACACATAAAAAAATAAGTATACAATTGCATGGCCCTGGCTTTTTTTAAGCTTTTTAGCTTTTAAGCTTTTTAGCTTACTAGCAATGTGGGTCACACATTACTAGTATTCTTGTTAACCCCTCGTGCTAAGCTAAATGCTTGTGTTACGAGTGGGTTCACGTCGGTACTGCAATGGGTGGGGTTCGAACCGGCAACCATATGATCGCAAGTCCGACGCCCTAGCCATTAGGCTACCGACGCTTCTATCTGTATATTATCTGTATACAGATCACCAGCTGTCTGGCGCTAGTTTTGAACTGGACCTTAAAGAGAAAGATTATATCGACAGCGAGTGATATACATCCCCCGTTGGCTAGCATGATGGAACGTAGCCTAAACGCTCTCACTTTGAGAGGAGACCCGTACCTTTTTTATAGTCCAGAAAATACTCATGGTCCTTCCGCTACCTCAGGCGGCAGCAGGGTGTCTGAGTCGTACCGACTAAAAACCGATCTTGCCTTGCCCTAAAGTCACAGCCATAGCATTCGTGACATTCACCACGAACCACAACCATGTCGTGGAAAGGACAAAGAAATGGTTTCATGGTAATGATGATAGCATGGATGAAACAAACCTGTATAGCTGTTGTAGATTTTGCTGTAAATCCAGTAGTTTCTGAAGCTTCAACACCATTCGTGGATTTAGACTTTTCACTAGATTCATATCCAGATATTTGACTAGGTTCAGGCGCCCTTTCTGTATCTGATTTTGCAGTTATAATCCTTGTTTTAGGATTTGTAAATTCATATTTAGTTGAAGATTCCATTGTTGATCCAGGTGCAGATTCAAATGAAGCTGTAGATTTAGATTCTTGTTTAACAGCTGATTTAATCGCAACTCTAGGTGCAAGTTTGGTCGAGAATCCAGGCATTAGTTCAGGATCATTTCCTGTTGTTAAATTAAGGGAATGTCGAAGTATATGTGAAGATTCAGATTTGTGCAATATTATTTGTTCAGGTATTCGTCTTGCTGCCATTATACTCGGAGGTATAGTAGGTTTAGGTGTAAACCTCGTTGCAAGTTCAGTTGTTAATCTAGATTTTACTGTAAAAGCATGCAAAGTTGTGAATTCAGGTATCAGTCTAGGCACAGTACTAGTATGTTCTGATGTTTGATGTTGTTTGAATACGGAACTAGCTGTAGGTGCAGGTGTACGCTTAGGCGCAAGTATTGAAGTCATTGGTTTCTTTTTCAGCTGTTTTACCACGATCTGGCCTTTTTCCTTGTACAATGTGTCTAGGTATATTTACATTGGTAAATGCAGGTGCACGACTACTAGTATCTCTTTGAGCTGTTTGTTGAAACTTTAATGTAGTTACATATCTAGGTATTGATCCAGATCTTCTTGCATTTAAAGTAGTCAATACAGCTATACGTCGAGCTATAGATATTATTGTTGGCTCAGGTATTTGACTGGAAGTGGGTATACTATGTCCAATAGTTCTAGATGGAAGTATAGTTGTTAATTTAGTAGATTTTCTGGGATCATTCAAATTTGTTGTAAGAAACACAGGAGTTAATGTATATGTCTGTAGAGTTGAAGACGTGGTTGTTGATGTGGATCTTTTTTTTACTGTCGCAAGAATTGTTGTATGTTTTTTGGTAGATAATTTTTGTGATGCAAATTGTGCAAAATTACTGGACGTCTGTTTTGTTTTTAAAACTTTGCTTCGGGTACTAAGTTGCCAACCTCTCGCATTTATCTGTAGATATATAACAAATATATATTATAGACGCTGATATTATACTTATATTGTTAAGTTCGTTTTTATTTTGCAGGAGGTAATTCTTTGAACTAAACATACTTCACAAATATTGTTAATTCAATTTAAATATTGATGTAATTTACTATATACAAAATCTCAATGTGCTATAAAAAACAAAGCTGTATTGTAAGATATCTACAAAAGTATTTACAAAATTAAATATAATTATTGGAAGGGAAAGAAACAGTAGAATTTTGTAGTAGATGTACCGTGTTATATACAAAAATATAAGGTGCCTGTTAGTAATTTTGACATTAAGATATCCAACACCTTGGTCTACCCGTGACCATGGATGCTGTAAAGGATCCGAAACGTCGGGAATAAAATAATATAAATATATACATATATATACCATCACGCCTGTATTCCCCGAAGGGTTAGGCAGAGGTGTACTTATTGTACACCCACAGTTCGCCGGTATGCTTGAGTCCCATGTAATAGGGGGCGAGCCTATTGCCATTCACCGGGCACAAATCCAGACTCCGAGCTGCTACTGAGAATTTCATAGAAAAACTCAATAACACTTTGCTCGACCTGGGGATCGAACCCAAGACCTCTAGCGTAGCAGTCGCGATTGGGACCACTAGACCAACGAGGCAGTCATATATAAATATAACACGATAAAAACAGTAAACCCTAGTTTAATTTCAAGATCAAATTTACTTACAAACCTGTGTCAAAGCCGTCACTATTATTAAAACTATGATCCAAAGTAACGAACACATAATACAACATATCAATATGCTACAAACTGCACCATTCCTCTATCAAATTTGCCATATAACCGATATAACGGCTAAAAATCATATTTACTATATACTCGAACTTACAAAGTTTCATTTGCAGTCTGAAAAATCCTGTTAACCTTTTATTGTAACACAATAAAGTTTAAATTTGAATACTCGTAGCTTGATAGGTTGGAAGCTAGAATTTTGTGATAATTTTATGTATTTCATTTTACGTAATACCACTATTTAGATTTTCTTTTTGTTATAACCACATATGAAAAAAAAACAGGTTGTTGAGCAAATATTACATCCAAATAAATGTCTTTTATTCAAAATTCTTATTCAAATTTATTCACTTAATAATTATATTTATCTAAGGTATTTGGTTATTATTAGTATTAATAGTGACTTGCAAAAATTTGCTTAGTTAAACAGTAGTTAAGATTTAAAAAATTGTGTGTGTGCCAAAACATGCTCTTTAGCGGTAAGTATTTTAGTATTGTATGCATAACAAAAATGTTTAAACGGTATTGAGTATACGGGGCTGATTGATGTCATACATCATTTAGGTCCACTGAAAATCAGCGCTGCAGCGTCTCAATGCGCTGCCGCATTACGATAATTGGGAACCTTATAGTTATGAACAGCGCCGAACTACTGTTTAAAGTTTTTTTTTATGGCATAATTCGACAAACGAGCAGGCGCACTACATGATAGTAAAAAAATATCGGCGCCCATGGACATCTACAGTAGGTACCAAGGGAGTTGCAGATGCGTTGCCGACCTCTTTTTAAGGAAAAGAAGAATGAAGGGAGTAGTTAGAGCTCCAGCTCCACACTGATCGTACGTAACGCAAAAGTACACATACGTCATCCACCAAAGTAAGACGTCCGCGTTTGAACTCGCTATACCAGCGGTAGATGGTTGCTTTTGAAGATCCTTCATCCATAAAAGCAATTCGAAGTCTATCAAATGACTCTTCACGTTTTAAGCCACATTTGAAATCATAAAAAATCGTTGCACGAAAATGTTCTCGACGCAGATCCATTTTTTTATGAGACAAGTAAATTTGAATTGGCTCTCAAAAAATGCGGAGGTAAATTTGAAAATTGAACAGTGGTATTTTTACTTTTAAATAATCGAAGTTTTCAAAATAATTACAAGTGGCCAGTGTCTTATACATAAAAACTTTTTGTTGCAAAACTTTCTGAGTGGCCTGGTACTGCTACTTGACGTCAATATTCTGTGGGAGGCTAGTTACTTGTTAGCGAGGCTGTACTCCTACTAAAACTTACTTTTGTTACTTGTCTTTTACTATATATTAGTTCTTTTACTAGATCTTTTACGATACTCCTTCCATATAAATATTTGGCAAAACGTGTCATCAATTCAGAAATATAGAGACAAATAAAAAGCCAAATGTTTATTTGCCAATCACTTTATTTCAATCGCCAGTTTACTTCTTGCGTAGTCACTACATAGTCCAGTTACAAATGCACAGTCCATTACGCACAGTTTAGTTTCATTGCATAGTTCATCATTTAACCGTAGAAGAATGGAGGCGGCGGTGGCGGCCCGAAACCACCGAAACCAGGGCCGAAACCTGGTCCAAAACCAGGCCCGAAACCGGGTCCAAAACCAGGCCCGAAACCGGGTCCGAATCTTGGTCCAAATCCGGGACCAAACCAAGGTCGGCTCTCGATCTGAAAAGGAAAATAGTATTGTGTTTTATAAAATCAGCGGTAGCCTCATGGCTAGGGCGTCGGAATTGTGATCATGTGGTTGCTGGTTCGAAACTCACCTATTGCACTACCGACGTGAACCCACTCGTAACACAAGCATTTACCACGAGGGGTTAACAAGGATACTAGTAATGTTTGACTATGCTTTTAAAAAAAAAAAAATTGTATTAACATAAATTTAGGTATGATTTGATAAGGGGTTCCTTGTTTCTTTTCAAGTAATGACTATGGTAATTAATCGATTTGCAGGTTAATCCTGCAGATCGATTTATTATTTAAAATAAATCAACGGAAATATCCGTACACACATCACGCTTGTGTGACTTCGCCGGTCTGTTTAGGTCTTATTGCCATTATACGGGCATAATAATTCCAATATTTTGATAGGTGGCGTAAGAGTAGAACAGGTGAAAGAGTTTGTATATGTGGGCTCTATGTTTACTAGAGATGGTAAACATGAGAGTGATATTGAAAGGAGAGCGAGTGCTGGTAACCAGGTGAATGGGGCGCTACACACCTTCATGAATAGTCGGAAAGTGTCCGAAAAGGCACGGCTGGCTGTGATTGGGGGAGTGTTGGCGCCGACACTAATGTATGGTAGTGAAAGTTGGGTATGGCAGAAGAAACATGAAAGCAGAATAAATGCTGTAGAGATGAGAGCTTTGAGAAGTATGTGTGGTGTGACGCTAAAAGATAGAGTGAGAAACAGTGTGATAAGGGAGCGTTGTGGAGTGAAAGAAGATGTAGTAACAAGGATTAAGAAAGGTATGTTAAGATGGTTTGGTCATGTAGAGAGAATGGATGAACGGAGATTGACGAAACAAGTATATATGGTGAGTATGGATGGACGAGTTGGAAGGGGAAGACCTCGGCGAACGTACCGCAACCAAATTGCGGATGTCCTTAAAAAAGGCCAGGTTCCGAGCACCCTAAACCGACGGCGACGGTCATGCATGAAGAGATTAATGAATGTAGATGAAGCGAAAGTAGTGTGCCAGGATCGTAGCAAGTGGACATCTATAGTCTCTGTCTACCCCCATGGGAGACAGGCGTGACAATATGTATGTATGTATGTATGTAATAATTCCAAACCCCGAGCTACTAAGAATTTAATAGAAAAACCCAATAACACTTTTCTCGAACCCAGGAACTCTAACGTAGCAGTTGCGCTTATAACCTCTACACCAATCAGGGCAGTTAAATCAAATATCCGTATTTCCCTTGAAATTGGGTTGTATACCTCCCCCGGTTTGACGTTTGAACTTTTAACGTTAGAGAAGTTACAAAATGTACCGATTGGAACTTGCCAGGTAAAAGGACAAGCCTATTGCCAAAAAAATTCAAAAATCTAAACTTCGAGCTACTATTGAGAATTTTATAGCAAAATCCAATAACACGGACTAGGTACTTGACTTGGGAATAATCTCAGACTAGGAAAATAGGGGAATAATATAATATATCGGTATAGCCAAGCTGAATAGTTTGATTGTTTTTTGTTTGAACGCGCTTATCTCTGAATGTACTAAACGGATTTCAAAATTTCTTTAAGCATTTGATAGCCCGATTCTTGGAGAAGGTTATAGGCTATTTATCATAATGCTGCAATTTTTAGGAGCGGAGCAAAGTGGGTGAATCCGGGACACAGTTAGAAGAGAAATAAAAGGAATAATGATTTACTTACCTGTGTTGAAACCAATACTACAATTAAAACAAATAACAATTGCTTAACGAACGACATTTTGATAACACCGCGTTCCTTTCTCACTATAAATCAATGATCAAATCAGGCGCACACTAAATATATACCTAAAATCACTACTACAAAATGCAGTCGAAAAAAATTTCAGTGATCTTTACTCAGATAACATAAAGTTGAGAATTGAATAGCCTTAACTGAGAGAACTGTAGCTTCGTTGTAAAAAAAATATAATGACGAATTATTTGTTTTGGTGACAAAGTGAGAAATAGTAAATCTATATAAGAAGATAGTATTTTCCGTGACAAAAGGTTATTCCCATTGGTGTTCAAATGAATGATTTGCAATGAATAACAAAACAATTCACATGTAAGCTTTAAACAAACCAATAGACAAACAGATCGACTATTTGAGGAAAGTTTAATAACCCTGTTTTTAGTTTGAAAAAATCAGCATGAATAGCAAATAAACCAGCGTAGTTGATTTGTATTGCGCAATCTACCTACCTATATGAAGATCGCGTTTATAAAATCTAGGCACTAGTGCCCAGAAATCTATTTACAATAGCATTAGACAGAAGTTAGAAAAGGTTTTTTCACCCATTCAGGCTATGTCTACATGCCAGCATGAATGGGTTCGCACGACCGGGGAAATTCTACCCTCCCACAGAATATCGACGTCAAGTAGGTAAGTAGCAGTATGGATATTGTTGCGTTTCGTACGGTAAGTGTGGAGAGCCGGAGGACTAATTAATTCTTTCTTCAGTGTCCTTCCTTCTCCTTTTCTCTTTTCCTTAAATACGCTTGGCAACGCATCTGAAACTTGTTTGGTATTGCAGATGTCCATGGGCGGCGATGACTACTTACCATCAGGTAGCTCACCTTCATTTTCTTCTTATATATCTTCTGCCTCATTAATCTAGTGGCCCTAAGGACAACAGCTACGCTGTAGACTTTGGGTTCGTTTCCCTGAATGTTGTTGGTTTTTTTTTATGGAATCTAAGTGGCAATAGGCTCGCCCCCTAATACATTAAGCACACCTTTGGCTAACCCTTCGAATAATACAGGAGTACCTATGTTATGTTTTAAGATCATATAAATATGTCAAAGTCACTGTTTTTACAACAAAATCAGATAGCCATCTTGTATCCATAAAACTACCCTCTTATTTATACCACAGTAAAGAAACAATATTAAGTACACTCAACCCCAAAATGCGTGGCGTGGGCATATTAACGTGGGCTTCCTAACCAGATGTAATTGACCCAAATCGTTGGTATAGCTTGCCATCACGCGACACGAATCCAGTATAACCTGACCTCTATACCCAAGAAATTTTGAATGTAACTTAGGTCTGTTAGATTGGTGACTTTTGCTAGGCACTGTACCTGTAGTTGAATAAAAAGGAGTTATTGTGTCATTTTCATAGTGTTATGTGTTAATTTCTGCTATTTTATGCCAAGAATAGAATTATAATAACAATTACAGAAAGCGGCGGTAGCCTTAATGGCTAGGGCGTCGGACTTGCGATCATGTGGTTGCTGGTTCGAACCCATCCATTGCACTACCGACGTGAACCCACTCGTAATACAAGCATTTAGCTTAGTACGAGGGGTTAATGAGAATACTAGTAATGTGCGACCTTCGATCCCTCGAGCAATGTGATATTTCTATGAAATTCCCAGTAGCAGCTCGGAGTCTGGTTAGTGCCCGGTTAATGGCAATAGGCTCGCAACCTATTCCATGGGACCTAAACATACCGGCGAAATGTGGATGTACATTAGGACACCTCTATCTAACCATTATGGTATGTTTTGTAAAAAATATTATTATTCCAATGAAGGTTTTTTCATGGGATAACTCTGCAAACGAGCAGGCGTGCTACCTGATGATAAGTAGTCATCGCCGCCCATGGACATCTGCAAAACCAAAGGTGTTGCAGATGCGTTGCCGAGCCTATTAAGGGAGGGGAAGGAGAAAAGGAATAGAAAGGTGATTGAGGGAGGAATTGGGCCTCTGGCCCGCTCGCTCACCGAACGAAGCGCAGTAGTAAACGCTACTACGTCGGTCTTCTGCGAGATTGTGGTACTTCGCCGGTCAAGCCGGCCCATTCATGCTGCGAACAGCGTGGCCCTACCACAAAAAAAGGTAAAGAAATAATACATTTGAAATTTAAAGAGTTATTCGAACGCGCGTATCTTTCTACCAGGCGTGGTTGATATATTTTGATATTTTCGTACCTAAAACTTTTTTTATTTTCCCCATACGATGCCACAACAACCCTTCATACAAAAGTTGTATGATTGATAATGATGGACTACCAGCCTCCTCTTCTGCAATGACCAATATTTACACTCACATAACAATCATACTGACATATACTTCTTATTAATGTATACCTCTAATATTATAAAGAGTTAACTTTGTGAGGTTGTAGGGGGTACCTAATCTCTGGATCTAATGAATGAAAATGATTTTACAAATAGAAAGCCACGTTATTTTTAATATTGTAGTTTCATAGATTAACATAGGTATTGTTTATTTCATTACTTACTTTAATAATTGTAATATGCGTTTTATAAAGTAGCTTTAAATGCTCATTTTTTGTAGCTTCGTCACAACGAACTGAAATGGCAAGATATTTTTTTTTATCAACATAATTTCTGTTTCCGTTGACTTCTTATTTTGCGATATTAAAATATATATTTTGAAGGAATTTTTCTTTATGCTAAGGCTTAAGTTGGGGCCATGAAACAAACGGAATCGATACGTTCCTATCCGCTCTATGACGTAAAAGTAACCAATCAGAAAGCTTTATTTTTAGATCAGCAATATTTTGTTTTACAATAATATGGTATAGGTACTTAACGAGACTTAATTGAAAGTGATCCCGTCTCCTTTATTTTTAGAATAACTTTGGTATTTTTAATTTTGACAGTTTTATGTACCAAATCTGTCAGATCTTGTGTCGTGTCATTGGGCGACTATTATGACACAATTGAATTAGCTTGTGTCCTTTTTTTATACGGAAAATCCTAATGGATCTGCCGCATGGTGAGGCAGCAGGGTATGTTGGACTCATACTGACTAAAAACCGCACTTGTTTTCCTTTACCCTATTATCATGGCGATGAGATTCCCTTATAGCCATTGACGTTGGCGGTGACGTTCGCCACTACCACGATAGGCAGTCTTGTGTTCACTGGATCCCTTAAAAGGGAGAGGTCCAGCCTCGAGTCCTGCTCGAAAGCGTTCGGATCAACAGACAGAAGTCTCCGCGCTTTTCATATTTCTGTTCTTAAATAAAACGCTACCGCTCATTAAATCGCTGTTTTAAATGCCCAATCACACGTTAATATTAATCCTTATTTACAGCGCGGCGTGTCAAATAATTTCAACAAGAAACTTGTTTTGTTATTGAAATAAAAAACCTACGCTGTATAGCTAATGTGGATACCGGGTAAGTTTAATAATAAACGGTAACAAAAGCTTAAAAAATCTTCAATTTTTATCCGTCACAATAAAAAAAAAATAAAGTAGTAATCCACTATGTCCTAAGTTGGGTCCCATCAACGCAGAAGGCCGAGAAGAAAATGATGTGAGCTAAAAGAAAGAAAGAAAGAAAAATTTATTCGACTCAAATAACAAGTAATAATTGTAGAATTACAAAAGATAAAAAAAAAACATGCATAAATATGAGTCGAAGAGGCTACCAGCGCAGCATAATGTTGCAGAACTGAACCGCAACGCTGATTTTCAGCTGGGCGTAGGACATTGTACCTTACAGCTCCCATTAATTAATTAACTCTAATTAAGATGATATTAAAATAATAATAATAATCGTGTTACAAGCTAGACTCTATTCGAAAAGACTAGTCCTTTACGGCAACGGATAGAGAAAAGTGGAAGAAGAGTAGGAAGGCCTTTGCACTGCAGTGAGAGACTACAGGCGTATCATCTTTTTTATGCATTTTCCATGCTAAGATTATAAAGTTATTTTCATCATCATCATCATCAACCCATTACATTGTCCCACTGCTGGGCACGGGTCTCCTCTCAGAACGAGAGGGGTTAGGCTTATAGTCCACCACGCTAGCCTACTGCGGGTTGGCAGACTTCACATGCCATCAAGAAGATCTCTCAGGCATGCAGGCTTCCTCACGATGTTTTCCTTCACCGTTTAAGCGCGTGATAATTAATTATTAATACGCACATGACTTCGAAAAGTCAGAGGTGCGTGCCTTGGATTCAAACTCGAGACCTTTGACTTGGCAGTCCAATGGTCGTATCACTAGGCTATCACTGCCCTACGATAGAGTTATTTTAGTGAAGGAAAAAATCACGAGACGTCACGTAGCGTCTGGTGT
The DNA here is from genome assembly GCA_958496365.1 of Subacronicta megacephala. Classification (NCBI taxonomy): domain Eukaryota; kingdom Metazoa; phylum Arthropoda; class Insecta; order Lepidoptera; family Noctuidae; genus Subacronicta; species Subacronicta megacephala. The sequence goes on along the minus strand of OY292540.1, from coordinate 3,670,970 downwards.
ATTCAACTAGAAGACCAGTGGTGTAGCTACCGGTGGGAGAGACGGGGCAGTGCCCCGGGGCCCCCAAGCTCAGGGGGCCCCTCGGACTCTCCCCGCAACGAACGAACGAATCTGGATAACGACAAATCTGGAGTACGTCGAATTTGGAAAACAATAAGTACGGAACAAACGATTTTAGATAGTTTAGGTGGGGCCCTAGTTGGGCCGCGGACGAATGCATAGTTCCCGTGGCCCCGACGTAGGTGAGGGAGGGAACACCAGGGTTTTTAGTCGGTAGGTCACCCACTCTGGGTGGAGTCCGACACACCCCGTTGCTTTTCCCGGGCGGCGGATGTCCATGAAGATTTTCCACAGGCACAAAAAAAAAGGTGGGGCCCTAGTTGATATTTGCCCCAGGGTCTTTGGTTACCTAGCTGCGACTGTAGAAGACGCAGGTTCAAATTGTGCTCACAGTCGAATATTTCCTTCACTATAGGCTTTTAATAATAAGTGATGCAGTGCTTATTTTTTAAAATTAAATATTGCGAATATTGCTTTTAGCAATATGTAATGTCTTCAATAGATTGTGCCGACGTCGCCTCAAGACGTAGAAGGTGGAAGAGAAATTCGACATCACAGGCAGTGGTCTCGGTAGCTTAGTTTCGCCGGTATGTTTAGGTCCCATGTAATATGGGGCTGGTCTATTGCCATTCACCGGGCACAAATCCAGACTCTGAGCTGCTACTGGGAATTTCATAGAAAAACCCAACAACACTGCTCGACCTGGGGATCGAACCCAGGACCTCTAGCATAGCACTCGAGCGTAGGACCACTAGACTAATGAGGCAGTTAATTAAATAAGACATGAATAAAACACTATTAACCGAGTTTTTTTAACATTAGGTAAAAATACCTGTAATAATGTTCTAGTTGAAATAAAACATTTGACTGTGACTTAAACAAATGAGGAAAGTTTATATTCATATCTTATAGGAACACACACGTAACTTAATTAAGTTAATATAGAATCTATCTTACAACTAAAATGTACGTTAATATTGTAGAAATCAATATAATTAGTGATATTAGGCGCTGCGCTACGGGAGGCCGGTTGGGAACTGAATTATATACATAATACTATTTCAATATTATTGATCAAAATTAACAAAATTATTGTTAAAGAAAATAATGTTAAAGGTTCTGTATGCAAGATTATGTTATAATTAATTATCAATCGCTTGAACGGTGAAGGAAAACATCGTGACGAAACCTGTATGCTTGGGAGATTTTTTCGGCGGCGTTTGAAGTCTGCCAACCCACAGTAGGCTAGCGTGATATTAAATAAATATAAATGGGTTAATAATGAATTAGAATTTTTTTTCTATTTTTAGTTTGTTCGTTTCGTATGCTTTTTTATTTTAATTTGTAGCCTTCATTAATAATGCCTTTTTCAACTATGTTGGGATAAAATAAATAAGGTTTAAGAACTTTATTTCTCAAAAAGAATTAAATTCACTTAGGTACTTACATGAGAAAACAACATTTCTTTCTTTGACATTAGGGCGACGTGACGATACAGTTCATGTCAAAACTATAATAAAAAGGAAAAAGTCTAACAATTTGTTAAGTTTTTTAAAATCCTTTAAAGATCCTTTAAAAACACTTTTACAAATCAATGTTTTTAATTATTTTTAAACTAGATAGTGCCAGTATTTCCTAGCTGAAGACTGCTGAGAAGAAACGCCGAATTGAACTCAGAGAATCAGTCTCTTTTTAAAATATCAGATAGAAATAAGACATCGACATCAATTATTGTCAAAGGTGTTCCTATAACAACTGCTAAAAGATCCAAGCGTTTTTCACCTTTTTTTACATACGGGACCCTAAAAATATCAGAAAGCACTACATCACAACACAATTAACATAAGTATAAGTAATAACAATAAATTTATTAAATTATTTAAAGTATGACAGACAGACAAACATGTGCGGCGAGTTATCGCCAAATTATTTATTAGATAAATATAAATTACGTGATTTGATCGCTAAGAGGATTGTCATCAGTCTTTACTGACAGGCAACTGACATTACAGATGTATCGTTTTTATAGGTATAAATAGGCTTTTTTTTTAAGAATACGTCAACGCATCCTGTATTAGTCCAGATTATAAACTTTCTGTCTTTTTGTGTTCAGAATTTTATCCAAATCAATGATTAATTGATTGATATAAAATGATTGAGTGACAAATATATATATATTTTTTTAGGATAAATCTTATTTCATGTGTAATGGTCATGGCGAATGTCGCGAATTCAATGGTTGTGGAATTTAGTATTATTATATTAAAAGTTTATTTATAAAGAGATGGATACATTTTAAATGTATTTTTTATGCATTTTCCATGAACGTCCATTTTATGATTTTAAAGTTATTTTAGTGAATTCGAAAAAAATCGAATGGCTTAGTTGTTCATAGCGTCCGGTGTATTTAACCAAAAGGCCTAGGTACGGATCCTGCCCACAGTCGAATTTTTCCTTCACTAAAAAAACTTGAAATATTCCATAATCCAAATTGTTTTTAGTACATACATAACATACCATCACGCCTGTATTCCCCGAAGGGTTAGGCAGAGCAGTACTAATATACACCCACATTTCGCCGGTATGTTACGGTTCTATGTAATAGGGAGCGAGCCATTCACCGGGCACAAATCCAGACTCAGAGCTGCTACTGAGAATTTCATAGAAAAACCCAATAACACTTTGCTCGACCTGGGGATCGCACCCAGGACCTCTAGCGTTACAGTCGCGCTTGGGATCACTAGACTAACGAGGCAGTCGGATTTAGATTATGCAATAAAGTATATTGAATAATCTAAATTGTTTTTTATTATTATCAGCCGTGATCGCCCCACTGCAGGGCAAAAACCTGCCTTTCCTTCTTCCAGTCTTCCAGTCTTCCTGGTTGAGAGCTTTCAGCGTCTAACCCTCGCAGTAAGAGTCAAGCTAATCCCACCATCTCATTCTGGGTCTACGCCATGTCTTCTGGTATTCTGTGACATCCACATTGTCGTTTTTGCCCACAACTAATCAGACTGTAGGTAATAAAATTTATTGTTTTTATTTAGATCTGTATACCTAAGTGATTAAATGTGTATCATTCACACGATCCAAAAACCTGTTTATGCTGCCTATTTGTGGAACAAATTACTCAAAAAATCGTTAAATTGTAAGATCTTGCAATAAATATAATAAAGAATATAATCATATCGACATATTTCATGAAAGTTACCGAAAGTATAGAAGTATTTTGCACAATAAAACTTAATTATTCTACATCCTGCCATCTAAATTAATGCAACTTATCGGAATTATTATGTAACCATTTATATATAGCTGTATCTTTTAAATTCATTCCGTATGATTAGTATTATTCTACTACTATTATAACTATTAATATCGTTGTCTGCATACTTGAAAAAATTGATTGTGGGAACTGTTTTGGCCTATGTAATACTCTTCTAGTTTTAAAATTACTATGTAATATATTGTGCTGTATGTTAATCTTAAAAAAAAAAAAAAAAAGTGATACAATGTAGTAAATGATGTTGTCTTCTGACAGAGCACAGTGCCTGATAGTCTTGGAGTTATCATGTCATCCGCTTTTGTTAACAGGACACCTAAAATGGCGCTGTTATTTAATCATCATCAACACTTCACATATTGTTTTACTGATGTTCACGGGTCTCTTCTCAGAATGAGATGGATTATACTATGCTACGCTGGCGTAATGCGGGTTGGCAGACTTCATATGCAGTTGAGTAAATCTAGTAAAAAATATAATGTTAAACATATAAATCTATTTATTGAAATAAATATCATTTACCCAACTTTGGTCGCAGGTTCGAACCCAGACAGGCGCTTTACTTTGTGTAAAATATTTCATCACCATTGCTCCCAAAACGGTGAAGGAAAACTTCGTGAGGAAACTGGCATGTCTTAGAACCAAAAATTCGAAGACATGACGTGACATCTATCAACCCGCACTGAGCCCGTGTGGTGGATCACGGCCACTCCCTCTCACCGAGAGGAGGCTTGTGTCCCAGCAGTGGGAACATTAAACACTGATAATGCAATGCTATTCTAAACTTTGGTACTGTGTAATAGGCAGAATTTAAAATTGTGTTTTTCGTTGTACCACAGAATGAGTTAATTAAGTATCTCGTATTGATTTAATTAAGAATTAATTAATTTACAATTTTAAATAATCCTACAAAATAATTAAAAATAATATAAAAACCGGTGGCCTATTATTGTCATTATTATAATTCCATAGTTGTATAACATATCTAATTATTATTAATTATTCAATGCATATAAAAATTCAACCAAATTAATGTCAATGTCTCTTTCTAGTCAGGTGGCACGACGTCTGGCGGAAGGCAGCTGGCATTGACTGGTTAAAGAAAGCCGTTCACTAGTTGAAGTCTGACCAACATTTGCTTAATATAGGCTGATGATGGCTTGGCAACGTAAATAAAGTCTATTTCTAACGAACAGAAAATTAAAATAATTAATTCATTAATTATTATGCAGCACATAAGTTTTTTTTTAATTAGCCGTTACTGTCTCATTGCTGCACTTAGGTCTCTCTAAACTCTTTCCAGTCACTCTTTTCCTGCGTCCTTCCGAGCCAACCCTCGCGGTACGCTTCTTCACACTTACCACCCATTGACTGGACGCTCTTGTTTAAGGTTCAATAACATATACCATCATGCCTGTATTCCCCGAAAGATTAGACAGAGGTGTACTTAATGTTCAACCACAGTTCGCCGGTATGTTTAGATCCCAGTAAATAGGGGGCGAGCCTATTGCCATTCACCGAACACAAATATCTAAAGTCCGAAATGCTACTGAAAAATGCATTAACTCTTTAATTGATCTGGGAATTTCATCCAGGACTTCTAACGACCGCTAGGACCACTAGACTAATGAGGCAGTTAAGATTCAATGTACTAAAATTACCAAATCATACATACTCATTCTCTAAATTATAGTAAAAAAACGCATCAAAAATTCGTCTCACAGTTTATGAGCTGTGTACAAACAAACAGACGTTCATAGCGACTTTGCTTAAAACTATGTAGTGATAGTGAAATGAGCGAAGAAGCCTACTAAACGTTAACCGTATTACCTAACATAACATCTCATCGCTTCCCGCAAAGCGCCCTACATCGGCGTAAGCATCATTTTAGCGCCCCAGCTCTGTGAGTCATACGTAAATATTTACCGAAAGCGATGCTCCGCGCCAAATGTTGCCGTCCACAGAGCTACAAGTGAATACACTGTTCATATGCATTATTTCCTAAATCATTCCACCTTTAGGCGTTGGGTTCTAGGAAAAAAGTGATGAGATGCACTACACTGCCTCAAATAGATACATAGTTATACGTCACCGGCAAATTACTATCACTACATAGTATAAAACAAAGTCGTCCCGCTGTCTGTCTGTCCCTATGTAGGCTTAGATCTTAAAAACTACGCAACGGATTTTGATGCCGTTTTTTGTAATAGATAGAGTGAAGTTCAAGAGGAAGGTTTATATGTATGATACATACAGAAAAGTCGTGAAACACGCGGGCGAAGCCGTGGGCGGAAAGCTAGTTCTCTAATAATATCGTTTACTTCACAACATTTAGCGCCATTGCATACTAACTGCCTCATTAGGTTTAAAAGTCTCTAGCGACTGCTACGCTGTTGGAGTGTTTCTATTTGTTGTATTGGGTTTTTCTATGAAAATCCCGGTTCTGATATGGAAATCTATGTTTGTGCCCGGTTGATGGCAATAGGCTCGCCCCTTATTACATGACACATAAACACACCGGCGAACTTTGGATGTACATACAGTGCACCTCTGCCTAACCCTTTGGGGAATACCGGCGTTATGGAATGTATTGAATATGATATTGTGAATTGACGAAATGTTGTGAACATATAATATATTATAATATGACGCATCTATGACTGGTTTCAAAATGTTTACTGTAAAAAAATATTCTTAATGTAAAGTATCTTTTTTTTTACGTAGGTACTGAATAAAAAAATAATGCATATATTTTATATTAAATAAGGTTTCCTTTTTTATATAACTTAATGAGAATAAAAATGTAAATATTTATCATGACAACCTATCTACCACATTCATAACTCTACGTCCACATCATAAAATGCATTACGGTGTTCAAATTAGCGCCTCTAACAGTGTTCCAGGTTCGATGCCGTGCAGCAAACAAGTAATTTCATTACTGAGCCATCGTGACTCGGGGTTAATGACGCTGTTTATTTAGGGATCGGCAGAGGTAAAGGGTAGTACCGTATTGACGAGTATATTATGTGTGGTAGGTAATGGCTTGGTAGTAAGGCAAATGTTTTGTAAGTCGTAGGTTCGAGTCAAACTTCACCAAACACTACTTTTAAAACGACTTCAAAAATTAAGTAGAAGTAAGAAGAAGTTTTTGTAACTCATGGATGTCCGCAACGGATGAACGCAAACATGCCGGCGATCTTTTGTTGTAGGTACATCAGTGTACCTCTGTCTAGCCCTCGAGAGGTAAAGGTGCGATAGTATTTCTACTAAATATAAGTACTTTGCAATAGTGGATGGATGGACGGATGGATGTATTTAGGAAATGTTTAAAATTTGGTGAGAAGATAGCAATGAGGCGAAATTGTATTATGTAAAGTGTAAGTTGTATTATGTAAGTGCATTATTTTTTCTGTTTTAATCTTTTGTTTCGCGTGAGTACCTCTTTTATAATGTGTATTATTTTTCTTCTGAACGCTACAACGAATTAGTTTTTAACCTTTTGAACGCCAGAGTATAAACGTATTGCCGTACCCCTGACGCCAGGCCACTTTTTCTGTCAAATGACTTTCATAAATGAAAACACACTAAAGTAATGATTAAATTGTTTATTTCATAATATGGTGCGACGTATATTTGTCATATATTTGTGACGTTGGCGTTCAGGGTAAGATTTCGTTTGTCACATATATGTGACAATGGCGTTCAAAAGGATAAACTATTTAGTTGTCTGTGTAAACAAATAAACAGTAGGTTGTATCCACAAAACATTAAAATGAAAACCAGATGACCCAATCATTCTTAAATAACAAAATGCGTAAAAATAACGATCACCATTCTATCATAAAGCTAAAGCGATATAAAGTGACAACATCAACCCCAGCCCCCGCTATGCGCCCTAATAGACAACAATAAATTAACATTTTGCAGAAAACCAATTCAGTTTAATAGCTCTATAACTTTTCTGGTCAATAATTAAGGGAATTGCTTGGTATAACGTTGTTGCGGCAAAGCGGGCACTCGCAACGAACAGTTATAATAAAAAAATAAAGAAAATATTTTTCATAAGGTAATTATAATTCCTTTTTTTTTTAATGATATAAGTTAGGTAGATAATATCCATATTTTTGAGTTAATTAAATATGTAATAATCAAATGTTATAAGTAGTAGGTATTTATTTTATTTAAAACATAAAATAACATACCATCACGCTTGTATCCCCGAAGGGTTAGGCAGAGATGTAATAATGTACATCCACATTTCGCCGGTATGTTTAGGTCCCATGTAATAGGGCGCGAGCCTGCCAGACTCCGAGCTGCTACTGAGAATTTAATAGAAAAACCCAATAACACTATGCTCGAACTTAGGATCGAACCCAGGACCTCTAGCGTAGCAGTCGCACTTAGGACCACCAGACTAATGAGGCAGTCTTAAAATAGTTTAAAATAGTACCTATACTTTATAATAATAAAAATCAGATAGTTAAGATATATCTAGATAGCATCATTACTTAATGTGTATTTTTTTCCGGGAGAAAACGATGGCGTTTTGTATATTTTTATAAACTTTATCGAAATACACATTCTGTATATAAGTGAATGCTGCTAATTCACAAAAAAAAACTTGCAATTTAATGTAAAAGCTTATAGAATAGTACTAATGCAAAATCTGTGAATAAAAATAAAGATTCTCCTTTTGCATCGAGAACGCGCTACAAGAAATTTTTAGATATAAATTGAAACTAAAATATCCTTTGAATCCAGGTCTTGATTGGAATTTCAAACCACCTGAAGTGTTTTCTAAACTCTTTACGATGTATATTGCAATAATTTTATTTATATAACATAAATTTCATTCCCGCTCCAAAACGGGTATAATAGACGTAGGCAAAAAGGCGGCTAGGCTGAAATGGGATTGGGCGGGTCATGTCAGTCGCATGCATAATGACCGCTGGGCAAGGGTCTCCACGCAATGGGTGCCTGAAGATGGAAGGCGCCGTCGAGGTCGGCCTAGAAAGAGGTGGCGGGATGATTTGGATGCGTACCGCGAGGGCTGGTTCGAGGTGGCGCAAGAAAAGAGCATCTGGAAGGAATTGGGGGAGGCATTTGCCCAGCAGTGGGACAGTAACGGCTAGAGAAAAAAAATAATTTTGCTTTGCACTGTTATTTTTAGATAATTGCATAATGCGTCGTCTATGAAAAATACCCCCATGAGAATTACAGTCGTTTACTGTGATTATTTTATATATTGCTAAAACCTTTACACCTACCGCCTGCCTCAGTGATCCGCGAGAAGTCCTGGGTTCGACTCCCAGGAAAGCAAAATGTTATTGAATTTTTCTATGAATTCTCAGTAGCAACATGGAGGCTGGATTTGTGTCCGGTTAATGACAATAGGGGACAACCTCTATTACATGTGACTTAAATATACAGTTTATTCGAAATAAGTAAGCTGATCGGAAGTTAGCCGTTCCGAACTTCCGAACTTCCGCGGTGATAAAATGGTTTAAATAAGTGTTCTAATACATAAATATTGAAATTAGTAAACAAAATAATTAGAAATGTGAAACATATACCACCGTAATTATCTTTACACCGACTCTTTCGATTAAAATTTACCACTTCTAAACCACTTGCAGACAACTTCCGATCGGCTTACTTATTTCGAACGAACTGTACTGGTGAAATGTGGGTGTAAATTAATACACCTCTGCCTAACCCTTCGGGGAATACAGGCGTAATGGTATGTTTATGTCTAAGTAAAAGTTTTTATCTAATCCATTACAAATCAATTTTCCCTAAAATTGGGTAGAAACAAAATCGTATCAATTCAGTTAGTTTCAATTCTATACATTATTGTAATTCATATGACCTTTCAGCAAAGACATTTAATACACTAGTAACTATTAAATCTCTTTGCCTTTCAGTTATTTTGTTGAATCGTTAAAAGCATAATATTTTTGTACAACCTAAATTGACCTTTTATGAGTGTTTAAAAATATATAAATACCATCCATTGGGCAGGGTTTCACCCGCACGCAAAGGATTTTTTGAGACAAACATATCCTATGTCCATTTTAAAGGTTCAATTTATCTTTATACCAAAACTAGCTTTCCGTCCACGGCTTCTCCCGCTTGGTTTCTCGGCCTTTCTGCATTTGAATTTTCCCGTTTTTGCAACATTTTTCATTTATGCTCCGCTCCTATTGGTCTTAGCGTGATGATATATAGCCTATAGCCTTCCTCGATAAATGGGCTATCTAACACTGAAAGATTTTTTCAAATCGGACCCGTAGTTCCTGACATTAGCGCGTTCAAGTAAACAAACAAACAAACTCTTCAGCTTTATAATAAAATAAAAAGTATAGATTCATTCAAATTGGCTCTGTGGTTTAGGTGTAAAAACCTACACCCACAGTTCGCCGGTATATTTAGGTCTCATGTGATAGGGGGCGAGCCTATTGCCATTAACTAGGCACAAATCTAGACTCCGAGCTGCTACTGAGAATTTCATAGAAATATCACATTGCTCGAGGGATCGAACCCAGGACCTCTAGTGTAGCAGTCACGCTTAGGACCACTAGACTAATGAGGCAGTCTACACAAAGGTAGCCCTATTTATTTTACGCAGTTTACGCACATATTTGCGCATGTCCATACGTAAATGTAAATGTCAGTATTGTGAGTCTACATAAAGTTGTCAATTAATAAATAGCAATAAAAACGCTAATTCACCCGCGAATCGTCAAAAAAGGTTTTTTTATTAAGTTGTTATTATTTTATGTTTTTAATTTAATTTTATTCAGTTGGTACACACAGCTACACATTTTGTTGTGGTAGGGCCACGCTGTTCGCAGCATGAATGGGCCGGCTTGACCGGGGAAGTACCACACTCTCGCAGAAGACCGACGTCCGAGTAGTAGCGTTTCGTTACTGCGCTTCGTTCGGTGGGCGAGAGGGCTGGAGGCCCAATTCCTCCCCCAATCCCCTTCCTTCTCCTTTTCTCCTTCCCCTCCCTTTCCCTAAATAGGCTCGGCAACGCATCTGCAACTCCTTTGGTTTTGCAGATGTCCATGGGCGGCGATGACTACTTACTCAGGTAGCTCGCCTGCTCGTTTGCCGAGTTATACCATAAAAAAAAAATCAAGCTATACAAAACCAGTATAAGCTGACCTTGAATCTTACGGAAAACCCTTATAATGAGAGGTCAGTCTAACCTGGATTTGTATAGCTTGATGTGTAGCCGTGTGTACAACCGTCCACAACTGTGTAGAAAAAAAATATATTTACACGTTTATTAGATACTCTCTGGTAAAGTCTGGTATGATTTTTATTGTTTAATTTTAGTAAAAGCATTGAGGGGTGGCTGCCGTCATGATTGTGAGTAATCTACATCTGCAGTATTTGATTTAAAAGCATACCATCACGCCTGTATTCCCTATAGGATTAGGCAGAATTGTAGGTACAGTCACGAGTATTATAACGTACACATTCAATAAAATTCAATAACGATATTATCTGCAACTAGCATAACATAACGTACCATCACGCCTGTATTCCCCGAAGAGTTAGGCAGAAGTGTACTAATGTACACATGGTATATTGGTGGTATGGTGGTGGTGGTATGGTGGTACACATGGTATAATAGATTTGGTGTAGTATTTATTCGTAGGCTGATTTGTACAATATTTCGACATTTGATTCGATACTCTAAAAGAAAATTGCTTTCGAATTTCAGTGAATGTGTACATATTTTGTCTCGTGATTGTACAGCTGTATACCCACAGTTGGACGGACTTAAGGTCTGAGGTAATATATGGTGAGCCTAATATCGTTCCACTATCGGACGAGCAGAGCTACGGCAAGGCGCCACCGCTACGTGATGTAAGTGCCTAAATCTCGCACTAAGCGTTTTGCCTCGACATTTATAGTGCGAACTGCTCTATTGTGGAACTCGCTGCCGGAATCTTTGTTCCTCGAGACCTACAATTTGGGTTTCTTCAAGACGAGAGTGAATAGACACTCACAACACTTCGTTGCTTAACATCAGGTGAGTTGTGGTCAAGCGCAACCCTATCTATATATATAAAAATCAATCGCCGTTCGTTAGTCTCGCCTAACCGCAAAAACGGCTTGACCGATTAGAATAATTCTTTTTGTGTTATTTGTCATAATACAGGGGTGGTTTAAGAAGAAAAATAATAAGGAAAATCTTGAAAGAACACTTAAATAAATAATATTGGTATAGAAAACCCTTTACGTGACTTGCAATGTGAAACTGTCATTTTTAGGGTTCCGTAGCCAAATGGCAAAAAACGGAACCCTTATAGATTCGTCATGTCTGTCTGTCCGTCCGTCCGTCCGTATGTCACAGAATTTTTCTCTGAAACTATAAGAGCTATGCTGTTGAAACTTGGTAAGTAGATGTATTCTGTAAACCGAAAAATAGAAAAAAACAATAAATTTTAGGGGTTCCCCATACTTGGAACTGAAACTCAAAATTTTTTTTCATCAAACCCATACGTGTGGGGTATCTATAGATTTCTAATACATTTTTTTTCTAAACTGAATAGTTTGCGCGAGGGACACTTCCAAAGTGGTAAAATGTGTCCCCCCCCTGTAACTTCTAAAATAAGAGAATGATAAAACTAAAAATAATATATGATGTAAACTTTCAACGAAAATTGGTTTGAAAGAGATCTAGTAAGTAGTTTTTTTAATACGTCATAAATCGTAATGGCACGGATCCTTCCGTGCGCGAGTCCGACTCGCACTTGGCCGGTTTTTTTTAAATATATTTCTTAAAAAGATTAAATGGCGTTTGTGACAGCCAGTGTTTAAATTGTACTTTTTGGTGAATTTAGGGGCAGTCTATTTTTAATCAGACCTCTTTTTTCTTGAGTTGAGAAGTTGCATATTATGGATGAAAAGAGCTGAAGATTGGGCTCTGGCTTAAAGAGGCCTACGTACAGCAGTGGACAAATACAGGCTGATGATGATGATGAACCAAAAAAAGATACTACCAAACCATCGGCGTTGTTGTTCTAGCACCATATGACAAAACGAAAAAGTGTAGTATGTATGTAGTCATATCTCAAGGTGCTTCAATAATAGGGGTCTACTAGGCTGTAATCACCCAATCTTAGGCAAAACGAAGTTTGCCGGTTCAACTAGTCTGTAATAAAAAAATTATCATCAACCTATAATATTGTCCCACTGCTGGGCACGGGTCTCCTCACAGAATTAAAGGGATAAGGCTTTATTCCACCACGCTCGCCTACTGCGGGTTGGCAGACTTCAAACTCAGTCGAGTATATCTCTCAGGCATGCAGGTTCTCTCACGATGTTTTCCTTCAACGTTTAAGCGCATGATAATAAGCTTAGCACATGACTTAGAAAAGTCAGAGGTGCGTGCCTTGTATTCGAACTCGAGACCTTTGACTTGGCAGTCCAATGGCCATATTATTATACATATATACATATTGTCACGCCTGTCTCCCATTGGGGTAGGCAGAGACTATAAATTTCCACTTGCTACGATCCTGGCACGCTACTTTCGCTTCATCTACATTCATTAAAATCTTCATGCATGACCGTCGGTTTAGTGCGCTCGGAACCTGGACTTTTTTAAGATCATCCGCAATTTGGTATTATTATTATGACTAGTTTATAACAGCACTTAATTATGTATTAATCGATTCCAAAATAAACCAATAAAAATAAAAAAAACGCAGTCTCTGTAAGCGTAGGTTCATTAAAATGTTAAGCTGCACCTGTCGCTGTTATTATAATGGATGGGTTACCATTTCTAACCTCCTTCGGTGTTGCAGATGTCCATTGGCGGCGATGACTACTTACCATCAGATGGTTCGGCTGCCTACGACAAATAAATCATAAATATCAAACCATCACGCCTATATTTCCCAAAGGGTAAAGCAGAGATGTACTGATGTACATCTACACTTCGCCGGTATGTTTAGGTCCCATGTAATAGGGGGCGAACCTATTGCCATTAACCGGGCACGAATCCAAACTCCGAGCTTCTACTGAGAATTTCATAGAAAAACCCAAATACACTTTGCTCAACTTGGGTATCAAACCAAGGACCTCGTATGTTGCGTATATCTGATTTCAGTTGCTTAGTATAAAATACTAATATTCAGCTGCGTTTGGTTAGATTGGAAGCCAAATCTTATATAAGTACCTATTTAAATGTGACTGCCTCATTAGTCTAGTGGTCCTAAGTGCGACTGCTACGCTAGAGGTCCTGGGTTCGATCCCCGGGTCGAGCAAAGTGTTATTGGGTTTTTCTATGAAATTCCCAGTAGCAGCTCGGAGTCTGGATTTGTGCCCGGTTAATGGCAATAGGCTCGCCCCCTATTACATGGGACCTAAACATACCGGCGAAATGTGGGTGTACATTGGTACACCTCTGCCTAACCCTTCGGGGAATACAGGCGTGATGGTATGTATGTATGTATGTATGTTTAAATGTGAAAGGTTGAAACATACATACAAAAGCAGCCTATAATGTGCCCACTGCTGGGAAAAAAGCCTCCTCTCGGTGAGAGGGAGTGGGCCGTAATCAACCACGCGGGCCCAGTGCGGGTTGGTTAAAGGTTAGAATGATCATTAAATTTTCACCTGACCGCCTCTTACAATACCTATAAACTGTGGTCTATTTATGCCCATAATTTATGAGCTTTATATGACGTAGTTATAGTAAATAATATTAAAGGCATATAGGCAGGTCGTATGTCCCATCAGGCAATAAAGCGCGCCATTCATTGCAAGACAGCGTAATATTTGACTTAAGACTTTGCGTACTGTGACACGGCTTGTCGTATCAATGGGAACGAATGATTGAAGTGGTTTTTATCTCTCTAGAGAGTATAATCTCACTACATGCTTTATTTTTTTTCACACATTGAAATGACTTTGTCGCACGTGGAACTTCGAGCGTGAAGGCCTCGCCCTCTGAAGGAGTTCAGCTGATCCACTACCTGTCATGGTCGTAGTAAATGTCACGAAACCTATGGCCGTGACAAAGTGCAGGACAATGGAAGGTGAGTGCGGCTTTAAGTCGATACGAATCCGACATAAAGTTATCCAACCATAACATAAAAGAGGTAAAAAATATATCTAATTTGATAACATACCATCATGCCTGTACTCCCTAAAGTATCAGTCAGAGGTGTACTTATGAGCACCCAGACGGCTGGCATGATTAATCCAGAACAAGGCAGAAATCCAGCCTCTAAAATGCTGCTGAGAATTTCATAGAAAACCCGAATAGCACTTTCCTCGACCTGGGAATCAAACCCAAGACCTCTAGCAGCACATTCAAGCTTAAACCACTAAACTAATAAGGCAGTCTAGAATAATTTGATACAGTCTTTGAACAGTACAATTACCATACCTACGACATGGCGTCGCTTTTAACCCAAAACTGCGACAAAAATCGCACCATGAACAGGGATCTCTAGCAAGTCATTACGTTACCATAGAGTAACGCATGAATAAGCTATGGGTTTTGAATGGCGATTCACGACGGAGCCGCAAGGCGTTTGTGGCATCTTGTAGTCTTATCGAGACGAGATAGCGCAATTATGTGACGCGGGTGGAACAACATTTTTCCGAGCGAAATTATGTGACGTGACGCGGGAGGCAGCATTTTCCATGCGGCATTTTCGGGTTAAATGTTGACGGATTTTTCCGGTAACAAGAACAGATAAGGCTTGCTGATTTTGCAAGGCGTGCATGTTTTCTACGGGGAAGGATGCAAGGAGTTAAGAGAACACTTTGCCCTACAGTGGGACAATAAAAAAAATTGTTGCCGTTCTCTGACTGTCAAAATGATATTGTAAGTTTTTGAAACGTAAAGAATTCGATGGTACAAATCGTTTATTTAAATTGAAGTGGGATTTGTACATTTTGATGGACTCGTGATCTGTAGATGAGGTTAAGATGGCACTTGTCGCGGTCAGGCATTGATAAAAAAATAATCAGGGGTCCCCTGATTATTTTTTTATACGCTTACTAGCAATGTGCCTCACACATTTCTAGTATTCTTGTTAACCCCTCTTGCTAAACTAAATGCTTGTGTTACGAGTTGGTTCGCGTCGGTAGTGCAATGGATGGGTTTCTAACCGGCAACCACATGATCGCAAGTCCAACGCCCTAGCCATTAGGCTACCGCCGCTATTTTATTTGAGGACACACTATGGTGTGCTATGGTTCAGCCATAACTGGACTCAAAAGGTAGGCATTACCTCGCATCCTACTTGAAGGCCTACTAGGCCTACCTATCAATGCCTGACCGCGACAAGTGCCAGCTTAACCTCATCTACAGATCACGAGTCCATCAAAATGTACAAATCCCACTTCAATTTTAATAAACGATTTGTTTTATCGAATTCTTTACGTTTCAAAAACTTACAATATCATTTTGACAGTCATGAGTCGTGACCATTCTAAATGAAAGGCTTATAATTATAATATTTTAAACACAATGGCTTCAAAGGCGTGCTCTGAGTCATCAATCATAAAACCTTAAAACCGTTTGTCTTAAATTAGTTTTAACTTAATTATAAATAACGGACCGTGTGAATGATGTAATAATTGAGGAATAGGGTTAATTTTTTTATTATTTTTTGTCCTAATGGTCCCAAACACGTCTGGTAAGCGTAAGGGATTTGGTTTGATTCCTAGACTGAGCAAAGTGTTGCAGGTTTTTTTATGAAATAATTAGTAGCAGCTGAGATTAATTTAGAATTGCTTTTGGCAATAGGTTCGGCCCCTTTAACTTTACACATAAAAACATACTAGCGAGCTGTGGGTGTATCTACGTGCTTTTATCCAAGTTCAAATGATTTTATTAAAAAGAAAACGTTTTAAAAGCGTTCACGAAATGTTACTTATTGACTCTAGTTGCACGGTTTCAAAAAGTTGATCCTATGGAGAAGAATCCGACAAGACACTCCATGGACATTCTTTTAAAATAAAAGATGTTACATTATTTACTGGTACTCTATGGTGATAACAGAATGTGAGGACATTAGCCTGAAGTCGGGATTAAAATTAAAAGAAGGTTCCCAGCATCTGAGAACTCAATGTCATTCTTACAAACCATATTATTTTTATATTCGGTCGGTCCCTGTTGGCATACGAACACCTATGAAACAGAAGGCCAAAAAGCCAGGCAACCAGTCTGTCCATCGAATATTGGTGTTGCCCAGAAATTGTGCTTTCTGTCTCTCTCTCTCTCTCTCTCTCTCTCTCTCTCTCTCTCTTTCTGTTCTGTCTGTCGGTCTGATGGCCGTCGCTTTGTGTAAAATACTGATATTCAGTTGCATCTGGTTAGGCTGGCACCTGCCCAAACATAATTCTAAGAGGATGGATGATATATATACTAATCTATACTTACTTAATAATCTAAAGCTGAAGAGATTGTTTGTTTGCTTGAACGCGCTAATCTCAGGAACTACGGGTCCGATTTGAAAAAATCTTTCAGTGTTAGATAGCCCATTTATTGAGGAGGGCTATAGGCTATATATCGTCACGCTAAGACCAATAGGAGCGGAGCATAAATGAAAAATGTTCCAAAAACGGGAAAATTTAATTGGACGTAGTTAAACGAAAAGGATCCAATCCACAACATGGTCAAAAATTAGTTAAGTGCACTGAACTGATAATATAAAATACAATACTACGCTTGACTATGCTATTAACAATAAAAAAGTTTTATTATTCCACACACAGCATCATACTTTCAATTAATTTTAAATTGAATAGGTACCAATGAAGAAATATTTTCCAAACTTAAAAGTCAATATCTTTAAAGTGACTTTGTGTTGATTGGGTCCTTTTCGTTTAACTACGTCTAATTGCAGAAAAGCCGAGAAACCACGCAGTCGAAGCCGTGGGTGGAAAGCTAGTTCTTTATAAATTCGTTCGGTATAGAAGTCCATTCGAAGAATACCGGCAAGAAAGTATTACTGAACAGCACAAATTATGTTTTTTTTTTATTGTATAACTCGGCATACGAGCAGATGAGCAACCTGATGGTAAGTAAGTTGTTATCGCCGCCCATGGACATCTGCAATACCAAATGAGTTGCAGATGCGTTGCCGAGCCAAGGAAACGGGAGGGGAAGGAGAAAAGGAGAACGAAGTTAAAGTAGTAGTGCCTCGCTGTAATGTCTACATGCCAGCATGAATGGGTCGCACGCTCGGGAAAGTACTGGTAAGGTAAAGGTAAGGGGGAAAATAAGAAGGAAGGGGATTGGAATTGAGCCTCCGGCGCTCCACACTCACCGTACGAAACGCAACAGTATGAATACTGTTACTTGACCTCGTTAATCTGTGGGAGGGTAGTACTTCCCTAGTTGTGCTGACCCATTAATGCTGGCATGTAGACATGCCAGCTAGACACTACTACTAAGTATAAGAAATAAAAATATGATCTGGGAGCACAGTAGTGCACCTGCCAAGACAAGCCACTACCTACCTTTTGTTAAGGCATTTCCTTTAGGCAATTCTCAAATTGGGTGGCCCAATTCATGAAATCACTAAGTCCTACAAGTCACTTTTGAGATGATGGCACTTCATTGTTTTATTTTGTGTTGAAATAGCATGCGATGATGGAAAAATATAAATAAAAACATAGTTTAAGACTCAAACAAATAGTTTAAATTCTTTTTTCATCATCGCATGTTATTTCAGCACACAATCAGGCAATGAAATGCCCTCATCTTAAAAGTGACTTTTAGGACTTAGTGATTTCATGAATTGGGCCACCCAATTGTAAATCAATACCACATTGCCGGCTCAATTGCAATAACTGTTATTGTAACACATTCGATCGAGAGTGTGCGTGCCTACTATAAAAAATCATAATCTCGATATCGATTTGCGATATAGACGCTTTTTTTTAAATCGTTTAACATTGCCATGTAATAGAAAACTATGGTCTACGCTCGTTCGGAAACTCGTGTGCAATCACGCTTTGTTTCCTTTTGTCGTTCGGGAACGTGAGGGTTGCCAACGAAAAAAACATTTTTACTACCTATTGTTTATTTGTTTATAGTCTGCGAATGATTGGATGGCGCTTTCAAAGTTTTGCCATTTTGAAACGGTGTGTATATTAAATAGATGTTTGACAGGCGTTTCTTCTTAGAATGCTGTTGGATGGTATGCTTCCTAAAAGAGTCGTTGTTTCCATGGTTCCACGTTCCACGTTTAGACGTGGTTTTAAAGTTTGGTTAACAATAGCTCAATGGTATAACTGTGAGACTGGTGGGCGCAAGGTTTCCAACCGTTTCAAATGTCAAGATCATTCTACCAGCGCAATCATGGTTTTCCTGAACTTGGATCAAACATATTTTTTATTGAAAACATGTTATTTTATTGTTCAAAACTATGTACAGTTACGATCACTAATCTGTACATATTCAGTGAAATTCAGCAACGACTTTCTCAGAAACTATTTATTTAAATTATGAGATGTTTTGACAGAATCTTTAATTTCCACTGATAACAAAGCATGCTGTAATCTGCCTATCCCACTCACTCTTTGAAATTTAGATAGATGTTTGCAACATGTTTTGTCGCCAGTGGAAACGCGGGTTAACAAAAACACAAGGTATGGATTATTTTGCAAGCGCAACCCTACCTGAACCATTGAGATCATAAGCCCTCAACCTAACAATGTGCGGTGCAAAATATTATCTTTTTTTACACAAAGAGACTAAAGAATACAATGCACTCAGTGAAATATTCCGATACGCCGCGTATATGGTACGCGCCGAGTGACGTCATGCGGTATATGGTAACTTTGTTGCGGATTCGGGGATTGTCGGCTGTTTCCGTTGGATTCGGGGATATTCAGCTGTTACCGAGCATTTAGGGATGTATTTTTATTATATTTAAGTAAGCTCGTTTATATGAGTGCGAGTGACATCATGACAGATATTATAACTTTTCTTTCTTTTAAAAAAAAGCTCGTTTAATGTAATTAAAAAAAATTGCCACTAGGAAACACGCACATACAAACAAAATGTCATGGTGACTTCACAAACATATATAATGACATTGTAACTACAGTGAACAATATAATGTAGCTCCTGGAGTCGGAATCGAATAATTTTTATAGTCAGTTAAAACATACATACCATCACGCCGGTATTCCCCGAAAGGTTAGATAGAGGTGTAGTAATGTACACCCACATTTCGCCGGTATGTTTAGGTCCCATGTAATAGGGGGTGAGCCTATTGCCATTAACCGGGCACAAATCTAGACTCCGAGCTGACTGGGAATTTCATAGAAAAACCTAATAACACTTTGCTCGACCCCAGGACCTCTAGTGTAGCAGTCGCGCTTAGGACCACAAAACTAATGAGGCAGTCAAGTTTTTTTTTAAAGTAGTTTACAAAAACAATAACTGCATTATATTTTCGTTGCCAAAATTATCCTTATGCAACTTGTTTATTTATGCGATTTATAGTAATATGAATATGTTAAGCAACATTCGCCCCAGCCGTTAATTGGATGGGTGACCGACACCTGATCAGCGTCGAGATCACGAGAGCATTTAATGCAGGGTCACCACACCACACGGGCATAAATTGAATAAATTAATTAAAATTTCAGTTTAAATTAAGTTTCAACTACGTATTGTGTAAATGGATTGTTGCAGATTAATGATATTGTTCACCAATTGATTCGAAAAAACATTAAAATTTTAATATCTTTATTTTGCATATTATAATGTGAGCTACCGGGTCCAATTATCCAATGACCAAGATAGACAACATCAAAATCAGTCGAGCCGTTTTTAAATTTTAGCGAGACTAACAAAGAGCAATTGATATTAAATATAAAGAAGAGGATTCATAAACAAACCGAAATTTATTTAAAATATAAAAATCATGTTTATAAAGTTCTACCTAGTAGTTAACTTTGAATAAATAATTTTAACTCTGAATAAAATTTATCCTCATTCTAACATTTTCTATTTAATCTGGAGTTAGTCATCACGACCGTGCAAATAAACTCTCAAGCGACTAATATTAATAACTAACTAACAATACAGTTTGTTTGAAAAAAGTAAGCCGATCGGAAGTTGTCTGCAAGTGGTTTAGAAGTGGTAAATTTTAATAGAAAGAGTCGGTGTAAAGATAATTAGAGTCGTAGAAATGTTTCACATGTCTAATTATTTTGGTTACTTATTTCGATATTTATGTAGGTATTAGAACACTTTATTAAACGATTTTATTACCGCGGTAGTTCGGAACAGCTAACTTCAGATCGGCTTACTTATTTCGAACAAACTGTACTAAGAAAACTTTAATATGACAACCCCAATGTTTACACTTCATCAGCGGAGCGGGCACATCTAGCTGGTATCGATGTGCCTAATATTGCCCAGGTGACCTAGATTTAATATCGGCAATTCTACAGAGGATACTGGAAACGGAAGTCCATTAATATAATATAATATCACGCCTGCATCCCCCCAGGGTTAGACACGGGGCGAAGTATAGGTATTGATGTATAAACCAACAGTTCGCCGCAATATTTTTAGATTCAATGCAAATAGTGGACGAGTATACTGCCGGAAATCAAACTTAAGTTGAAGTTCAGGGGGCCTAGACAATGTTATATTTCTATATCGAAAACGAAGTTAGATTAATCTGAAATGTAAATGCATAATCTTTCGATATGTCACGTGATGAAATTATGTCAAATCCATACATTTCGGATATCTAACTTCGGTCATCGATAATGAAGATGTGTCATTGTCTAGAGGCTCAGGAATGCTACTGAGATTCACAGAGTAGGCCAATAAAAATTACTTAATTATTCATGTCATCAAAGGAGGAAGAATTTACTTTTCTTAAAGAACTCAATTAAACAATATTCGGGGAGAATAGAGAGCTACAGAAATTATCATGGGTTTATACCTCAATTTATATGGCAATATCATCTTCTATTGAGTTCCAATAAATTGGTAAACCCAACCAAATTGCATCCGACCTCTTCTGTTATAAGAGGCAATACAAATTATACATGCATAAATCTTTATAAGACAAAAAAAAAAACATTACAGGCACGAACAAAAGTACAAAGAAAACCGCGCAAAAAGCGCCTCAAGTCAAGTATTACTCAACAATAAATACACGTATAAACTTAATTTAACGGCAAGATGCTTTAGCACTTACGAAAATAACATATTAAACCACGCTCACGTCAAAAATCTTTACTTCAAAAGATCTCCATTGAAAGGCAACAAAAAAACACAACACGCTTCTTTTTTTTTACAATTAATCAAACGGGCCAGAAAAAACCTCTCTAAGAGTTTAAAAAGTTTGCACCGATGCATTGACGAACCTCCTTTCAACGAATATCAAAGTGACAGTTGATTTATGATTTTCCATTGTAGCAACACAGCGTTCGTTATGGCGCGAAACTCATTTATATTGCTAATGACATTTGGAGATGTTTAAAATGGCGGGTTTATTACCCGCGGCAAAAAAGTTTTATTTTATAGTTTTTTAAGGTTATCCTGGTGTGTTATTGTGTTTTGTGATTAATTTTTGCCGTGTCTTGCCCTTTGACACTATTGCAATTACTTTACGATTGGCTAATTATATGGTAAGTTATTATACCTATATATTTTAGATATATTTCGATGATTAATAGTTTTACAAGCATGTAAAAAAACAATAATAGACAATGATATCACTGACACCTGTGGCAGTGGCCGGAGGGATAGACAGGTGTTTAAAATGTTGCATACATCCTCCTTTATTGATGGCAATTTGAAAACGGTTAGTCGGAACTTAAATATCACCTGGAACCTCGAATTTGGAAGTCGTGCCTTAAGGCACTTAAATAATAATTATTCCTGTTTTATAACTCTTTCACATTATATTATATTTACAAATCTAAGAAATAGTAACCCACCGGCATCGGGAGCAGGGTCCAAGCCACCGGTGGTTAGGGCCCCAGAGAAAGAAACCTCCTAACAATGTGGGCCGTGTCTAAAAGGAAGATAATTAATAAATAAGTAAAGAACAACTAATAATAATAATTATTAGTTGTTCTTTACGCCGCCAGACCCGGGTGATCTCAAAAGGGGAATTTCACAGTGCGTTCTCCGTCTCAAACCGGTAGTATTTGCCAGGATAAGCTTTGTTTGAAAGAAATTTCACTGTTTGTGGAAGAATTTCAAGTAAGTATTTATTTCTTAAAATTTTCATACAAGTTCCGACTTTTTCGGTAAATTCACGCTAAAATAAAAGCGGCGGTAGCCTAATGGCTAGGGCGTCGGACTTGCGATCATGTGGTTGCCGGTTCGAAACTCACCCATTGCACTACCGACGTGAAACCACTCGTAATACAAGCATTTAGCTTAGTACGAGGGGTTAACAAGAATACTAGTAATGTGCGACCCACATTAATAGTAAGCTTTTTTAAAAAATTAAACAAACAAAAATGTAAATTGGTTAAGCCATTTTCGAATCTGTGAGACTTACTTAGTACAAAATAACACAAATCTGAGCTCCGAGCTGCTACTTATTAGTCTTATCAGATGTAAAGCAACGATGTGGTCTACTATGGAGCGCGTTTGCCAAGAAGGAATCAACTAAAAGACCTACTTAATTAGGCAGTTTATCTGATAACAGTATTTCCGACCTAAGAATGTACTACTAATAACAAAAGCATCATAAATTTCATACCACCTACCTAAAAAATCTTCTTGATTCGAAATCTCATTCAAAAGTGCGTCAATATAGGAATCAAATGGATTGTCAGAATAACCCAATGTTTACGCTACTTTCAACACTTTATTGGCCCCTGAAAACTATCTTACCAATCAATTATCAACCTTACTGCACGACAATAGAGCCGTTAAATATTTTCAAAGGTGCAAGCATAGGTTGGTTGTCAAGGAACGGTCTACGTGGCTCATACGGGACGATTTCGAATCGATGTTTTTTTTCGCGATCGAGAACGGGTGCAACGTTTTAATCGAATAGTCGGAATCAAGTATCGATGGAGTTTGGAATCGATTTGAATGCAGATTGGCAGGATCTATTGCAGTGAGACTTTAGATTAGAAGGTGAAAGGAAAAAAACTGTTGTCATAACTTTTTTTTTTACTTATTACTTTGCAACTCCTTTGATTTTGCCGATGTCCATGGGCGGCGATGACTACTTACCATCAGGTAGCTTGCCTGCTCGTTTACCGAATTATCCCATAAAAAATATTAACTGTTAGAGAGTTGGGCGTAGATTTGCCTGCATGGGATCATTGTTACCCCGTGGAATAATAAATAGCAATAGATGCAGTGATAGCCTAGTGATATGACCAGGTCTCGAGTTGGAATCCAAGGCATGTACCTCTAACTTTTCGGAGTCATGTGCGTATTAATACTTAGAAGTTATCACGCGCTTAAATGGTGACGGAAAATATCGTAAGGAATCCTGCATGCCTGATATATTTTCTCGACGGCGTGTGTAGTCTTTCAACCCGCATAAGGCTAGCGTAGTGGACTATAACCGAATCCCCTTTTTTCTGAAGATATCCTTATGCCCAACAGTAGGACAATATAATGGGTCTATTTTAAACTGGAATTATGTAGGTGAAATTATCATTATAATCGGTTCAACAGTTTCAAAGTTTATCTATAACCAATAAACAAATCTCTCCTATTTATAGTATTTATTTAGACTAGCTTCTACCTGCCACGTCATCTGTATAGTGTCCCAGTTTTAAGGGTATTATGTAGCTACTTAGCGAGTAAAATTACTGGACAAAGAAATTTTAGCAGCTTCGGAGCAGAAATACTGCGTCATGTAACAAAAGATAACAATGATTTTCCTTGCATTTTTGTTTTGCGGTTACATTTTAAGAACCCTTTTTAACACAATCTGGGATCGTGTGACAAAAACATATTGTTTTTGATAACAGAGAGAAATAAATATCGAGACGTGATGTATGAATACATTAGCTGAAATAATTGTCTTGTTTTTATAACGAATGATTATGTGATGAGCTTGTGGGCAAATTTTAATGATAAGGTTGTTTAACTGCTTTTTTTATTATAATCGCATTCAATAATGCGAAATGTTTACAAAGATATGAATTTTCTACCTACCTGTTTTACCAACTAAGCTACCGAGAACTGGTTCAATGACCATTGGACTGCCAAGTCAAGGGTCTCAAACTCTTGACTCAGTCATATCACTAGGCTATCACTGCTAATTACCTAGGTTTTTGTTGATTACCATTTACGATCATTATTATAGGTGTTCGTATAACAACCGGGGCCGTCGTTTTTACACTTGAATTTAAATAAATAAAATGTTCTTCTCCGAGCCAGGAAGTGGCCACCCATCTAATTTTTTTTCGCGGCAAGCGCAGCTGAAATTTTATTCTTTCAATCAGCGTAGTTATTACGTAATCAAGAGCCACTTTGCATTTTATCAAATGTTAGTTCGCATATTTCAAACTACCCTCTACGTGGCAATTTGCCAAATGTTTCTGTTTTAAAGGAACTGCATTCATTAGCAAAGTAATTAGATACTCTTTGAGTACTAGTTGGTAGTACTCTTCGACCTAGTGCAACCGAGGAATGAACGAGGAACGATTCGCTGAACAAATTTTGAAGTAATTTAGGTATGGATAAAGATGACCTAGAAGGAGGACATAGACTGAATTTCAGACATCTGATTGAAGCGGCGGTAGCCTTATGGGTAGGGCGTCGGACTTGGGATCATGTGGTTGCCGGTTCGAACCCCACCCATTGCACTACCGACGTGAACCCACTCGTAACACAAGCATTTAGCTTAGCACGCGAGGGGTTAACAAGAATACTAGTAATATGTGACCCACATTGCTAGCAAGCTTTTTTTTTTTAAAAAAAAGACTAATTTGTTGTCTTGGAAGGTCCTGAGAGTTGGAAGTGAAACTGAAACGAACGGCTAATAGACCATAAAAATATTTTTTCGTGAGATTGAACCCACTGCCAATGCCAAAACTGAGCTATCTTGTCATTGCACCAATAGTGCAGATTTACTAACTTTAAGGTATTATATTATACATGAAGTATTCATTAGTAGGTACCTACTCGCAACGTGAGTATGAAAAGATGTATGAATGTGGAAGAAGCGAAAGAATCGTAGCAAATGGCGGTCTATAGTTTCTGCTTATCTCTGTGAAAAAAAGGCGTGAGTGTATGTAAGTATTCATAGCAACACATTCTTAGATTCAAAGCTATGTACTTATATATAACTTGTAACATGAATGTTATCGCAAGATTAGAATGATACTGTGACGTCACTGCACTAGTTCGAACCGGTTTTGTAAGGGATAGCACACGGTGAGGAGCGCAGCGGACACATACAAACAAACAAGTTACTTAGAGGCCTATGTCCGGTCTCAATGAACTCTTGAAGAAGTCTTTAAACTAGTGCCTACATCACCTTTTTAGTAGGAGTAAGGCCCATCTTCAAATTCACAGCGGCGGTAGCCTAATGGCTAGGGCGTTGGACTTGCGATCATGTGGTTGCAGGTTTGAAACCCACCCATTGCAATATTGACGTGAACCCACTTGTAACACAAACATTTAGCTTAGCACGAGTGGTTAACAAGAATAGGTAATAGTAAAATATGGGATGTATCTATGTGTTATTCTTAAGACTCCGAGTTGTTACTAAGAATTTCATAGAAAAACCTAATAACAATTTACTCGACCTGGGCATCGAACCCAGCACCTCTAGCGTAGCAGTCGCGCTTAGGACCACTAGACTATTGAGGCAGTCAGATTCCTAACTAATATTTAATTTTAATACGTAGTTTTGCGATTTCCGCTTCCGCTTGACACTCTGTCCTCTACATAAAAACGCTTGTTCCATTACACAACTCTATTATACGCACTCTTAACCCTGCTGTTTGGGGTTTGAATCACTCATTATGAATATGTATTATTTTGTGTTCTTTTAGACAACGCTTGAAATAGGTAGGGTTAAGTAAAGTTGTTCTTTTAAAAGATAACATTTCTTTGGTATGTTTCTTTGTCTAATATGTGTTGTTTGACTGCCTCATTAGTCTAGTGGTCCTAAGCGTGACTGCTATGCTAGAGGTCCTGGGTTCGATCCCCAGGTCGAGCAAAGTGATAGTCGGTTTTTCTATGAAATTCCCAGTAGCAGCTCGGAGTCTGGATTTGTGCCCGTTTAATGGACATAGGCTCGCCGTCTACTACATGGGACCTTAACATACCGGCGAAATATGGGTGTAGATTAGTACACCTCTGCCTTACCATTCGGGGAATACAGGCGTGTTGGTATGTGTTTTTTTTATAGTTTAACTCGGTAAACGAGCGGGCGAGCTACCTGATGGTAAGTAGTCATCGCCGCCCATGGACATCTGCAATACCAAAGGAGCCAAGCCTATTAAGTAAACGGGAAGGAGAAAAGGAGAATTAACGAAAATGAAGGTGACTGAGGACGGAATTTGGCCTCCACCGCTCCATACTCACCGTACGAAACGCAACAGTATGCATACTGCTACTTTACGTCGATATTCTGTGGGTGGGTAGTACTTCCCCATTCATGCTGGCACGTAGACATGCCAGCGAGGAACTATGTGGTATATTTTAGGGTTTATAGCCAGCCAGATCATTAGATTCAATCACCAAGCAAAAGTATGACGTAATATGCACAATTGCACATATTCTGTTTTGAACTGACAAAGAATTGGCTTCATAAAACTAAGTACGATTAAAAAATATTATTACCAACGTTACTGCCTAGCCTGTTAAGGGTAAAGGCGTGAGAGTTACCAGTTAATATTTTTTAAAGAATGAAGTCACAATGTAGCGATGTTCAGAAGTGTTACTACGTACACACGGCTATACATCGTCCATTATAAAGGCCAGCCTATACTGGATTTGTATAGCTTAAGGTGGTGCCGATTAAATATTCCGTATTTAGGTATCTTACGCCAATTTTTTTTTAAGTTGAAATTAGGCTGCTCACCCCTACGAAAATCCTGTAGCTTTAGTTGCAGCAGGATTTATACGTGAACTCTAATTCAAAGAGCGGTGATCACAATCAAAGTGAAGCTATAGCCGCATTCTCAATAAAAATAGGCTAAAGGAGACTATAGACTAATTAAGTACGAACTATTGGTGTACATTAATACACTACTCTACTTTAGGAAGACAGAATTTAATGTCCGAAATGTTTAGACTATAATTTTATTAACGTTATAGATGGATGGACGGATGACAGAATTTGTCCAATAAATGTTAATTTTTACTAAAATTTATTTATTTTGACATCTCGCTAAAAAACCGGCCAAGTGGGACTCGGACTCGCGCAAGGAGGGTTCCGTACCAGTACGATTTATAACGTATTCAAAAAAAATATTTACTAGATCTCGACCAAACCAATTTTCGGTGGAAGTTCACATGGTAATCTACATCATATATTTTTTTTAGCTTTATCGTTCTCTCATTTAAGAAGTTACAGGGGGGGGACACACATTTTACCACTTTGGTCGCGCAAAATATTCAGTATATGATGTATTACAAAAAAATACTATTTACTAGATCTCGTTCAAACCAATTTTCGGTGGAAGTTTACATGGCAATGTACATCATATATTTTTTTTTAGTTTTATCGTTCTCTTATTTTAGAAGTTACAGGGGGGGGGACACATTTTACTACTTTGGAAGTGTTCTCTCGCAAACTGTTCAGTTTAGAAAAAAATGATATTAGAAACCTCAATATCATTTTTGAAGACCTATCCATAAATACCAATACCCACACGTATGGGATTGATGAAAATAAAATTTTTGAGTTTCAGTTCAAAGTAAGTATGGGGAACTCCCAAAATTTATTGTTTTTTTTTTCTATTTTTGTGTGAAAATCTTAATGCGGTTCATAGAATACATCTAATTACCAAGTTTCAACAGCATAGTTCTAATAGTTTTGAAAAAAAAGGCTGTGACACGATCGGACAGACAGACAGACAGACATGACGAATCTATAAGGGTTGCGTTTTTTTCCATTTGGCTACGGAACCCTAAAATAACTCGATTCTAATTTTATGCCGAGAATTCTTGAAGTTCCGGGACTTTGATCGTGTGTGGTCTCGTGTCCCGGGACTTTGAAAATGGCGAGACTTCCCAAACCCTAATCACAATACTGATTGAGAATTGAAATATTATTACATCGAGGAGTTATCCTTCTATATTTATCTTTTATGCGGCATAGGTCTATAGTACGAAGTTCATAATACCTTAAGGTCGTGTCGTGGGTAAGCCATAAAATGCATTTTTATGTTTCAAACTTAAATGCGAACGGCGACAATATGAGTCAGTTCCCGGAATCACTTGGTTTTTGTAGAAAATTATGTATTTTATAGTTATGTTGACTCATACAGAGGTATTAAAACGTGATATCATATCGTCTGACCTTACAGGGCAAACATTTTGTGAAATATTATTTAAATTTGTCGCAAATTGTTCCAAAAGGATTGACTTAACTCGGATCTTAGGATCAAGATATGAAACATGCATCACATAACATACTATCACGGCTGTATTCCCCGAAGGGTTAGGCAGAGGTGTACACCCACGCTTCGCTGGTATCTTTAGGTCCCATGTAATAGGGGGAGAGCCTATTAGATGCCTATAGGCACAAATTCAGACTCCGAGCTGATACAGATAATTTTATAGAAAATCTCAATAACACTGCTCGACCTGAGAATCGAACCCAAGACCTCTAGCGTAGCTAGTGAGAGCAGTGAGATTTACCTTCTATATCTATGATTTGAGGATCAAGATGAAACATGCATTAGATTTTTAATAAGACCTCCTTCTTTGCTAGGGGCATCGAACCTATTTACTAACGTTAAAGTAGAGAAGCTCTTGGAAGAGAAGAATAGAGGCCCTCCGGAGGCCCAATTTCTCCCTCAGTCGCCTTCCTTCTCCTTACCCTCCCTTTTCTTTTGCTCGGCAACGCATCTGCAACTCCTTTGGTACTGCAGATGTTCATGGGCGGCGATGGCTCGCCTAATATTTTGTTGAGATAAACCATAAAAAACGGCTTAAGGGTTAAGCATAATAACTGCGTTCAACAACAAATCTGAAGGATTAAGTTACGCTTGCCGAGATTCCTTCGTACCTCCGAGAGCAAGTAAAGCCGTACCGATTGCCATAAAAACAAACAAGCTTGTATTAATTTCCAACCTCTTTGCTAAACAGATCGCCATTTAAAAATGTCATCCAAACAAAAATCAAAACATCGCTGTCAAAATTTTTGTAAACATACCACAGCAAACATAATTCAATAAATAAAATTGTAAAATGCAAAAACCTTCTATAGAAGCGAATAATTACGCACAAGAATATGACGACGAAATATATGAACCTGAAGACTACACAAGAGGATCCATATCAAGACTTTATCACGGAGATCTATACATCATTGGGAGACTATGGATCCAGGCACTGAGGACCGTTCTAGTAGGTGCCAATCTATCCTTAATCCCGGTCGTGCACGCTGCGGAACCAAATGCAGTCCCAGAAAAACCACCCCCTATGAAGTATAAAGACCTTCCAATCTACCAAAGCCCTCATTATGAATACAAAGACTATATTGAAGACCAAAAAAAATGCCCCAAAGCTAACGTGAAGTTACTACACCATTACCTCTACCCGAAGGTCAAGAGCTATAGAAAGAGTTGGACCGACTCCTATGCAGAGTTGAAAAGAGAAGTTGGAGAGATGAAAAGAGATGCAAGCGCAGCCCTTTGTAAAAAGAAGAAGGAATTCAAAAGGTATATGAGGGCTCCGGACAATTTAGTGCTCAGGCAAGCTGTGGTCATCATTGGCACGGCTGCAGGATACTACTTTGGATCAGGCAGAGGTATACCAAGAAGACTATTCTTCACCAGTCTTGGAGCATTAGCAACAGGAGCATTATGCTTCCCCAAAGAAACAGATGAGGTTTTCAGAAATATATCATATAGAATTGGCAAATTTGCCATCTCTATGTACAATACAACTTGTGGTAAGAACATATGTTTGAGAGAAAGACTGCCATGCCACGATGATTTGCCCCCAAGTCCACCACCAAGACCACCGCATCAAGTTAATAAATGTGCAACAGCAGCAGCACCGCCACCAGCAGCAGCACCAGCAGCAAAAAAATAATAAAACAAAGTAAAATGTCCTTTATTTGATATAGTTTGTACAATAAACCATTTTTTTTTGACAACAATAAATATTTATTTAAGGAACAAATTAACGTCTTTTGATTTAAGGCTGATCGTTTCATCTTTTTTCATAATTTGTACGCCCATAATATCACATTCTAGCTGTAGGTATCAATATCGTGTTAGTCATCATCATCAACCCATTACATTATCCCACTGCTGGGCACGGGTCTCCTCTCAGGACGAGAGGGATTAGGCTATAGTCCACCACGCTAGCCTACTGCGGGTTGGCAGACTTCACACGCCCTCAAGAAAATCTCTCAGGCATGCAGGTTTCTTCACGATGTTTTCCTTCACCGTTTAAGCGCGTGATAATTAATTATTAATACGCACATGACTTCGAAAAGTCAGAGGTGCGTGCTTTGGATTCGAACTCGAGACCTTTGACTTGGCAGTCAAATCACTGCACACTCGTATTAGTTATTAATGTAAATTGAAAATTATTGAAGTAGTAGTGCCTCACTGGCATATGTACATGCCAGCATGAATAATATTAATATTACCCTCCCACAAAATACCGTTGTTAAGTAACTGTATGCATACTGTTGCGTTTCGTATGTAGTGTGGAGCGTCGGAGGCCCAATTCCTCCCTCAGTCCCCTAGCTATCCCCAGTTCCACATCCTTGTCTGCTTTCCTCTTCCTTTTCCTGAAACAGTTTTATGTTTAGTTCCCATGAAATAGAGCACGGCACAAATCCGAACTATATCTGCTATGTAGAATTTCATAGAAAATCACTGCTTAAAATGGGAATTGAGCCCAAGACATCCAGCATAACGATCGTGTTTCGACCACTGGATAAGGAGGTTCTAATTACTTACATCATATCATTATTTTTTATACATAAATAGCTTTCCACTTGTGGCTTTGCCCGCGTGAACTGTACGTTTCTTTTCATTTTACGTGATAATATCGTCATGATCATAGAATAATGTCGGTTTTGAAAAACATACGAAATTAACTTTTTACCATATTTGAATACTACATTGTCTAAATATTATTATTACACAAAAGAAAAAATTATATGTATTTTGGATATCAAATTAATCAGTCGGTAAACTGACGTATTTGATAGACGCTCGTAGTAGAATGACGCTTGTGTATACCCGTCTCTGTACGACGCGCGGGGATCCCCTGCCGCCCCCTCCTGCTCTCGACGAAACCGCGCAATCGCCACTATTCATCGAACTCGCCCACGCGTCGCAGCGGATTAGATTTTTCTTAACAATTATACGAATTTATCTTTGTTTGCGTATTTATTCACTATTTCGTGCCTATTTATTTACATTCTACCTTAAAAGGTATGCCACAATGAAAACAGGACGATCACAGCTTATGTTAAAACTTGTGGAAGAAACTCGCAAAAATGCTCAAATTACGAATATTACTCCTGAAGAGTGCATTGATGAAGTGGACTGTATACCAGGGACTCCAGGTATATTAATGAATTATGTATTAACATTTTACTTTGTTATAATTCGTGTATTTATACAAATTTTGCCAAGTAAACAATTAAAGCGTCGGTTCTGAATATCCGCCGGTTTTCTACGGTAAATTATAAATCCATTTAAAAATTTATTTACATAAAGATAATACTTTGTTAAATGATAGTACTACACGAATCTGTTAAATTTGTGTTATAATTGATAATTTGAATTTTTATAGAAATATGTAACTATATTACATTTTTCTATGGGCATGATAGTGATGCGTGATCACAACCGACGATATTCTGTGGACACGATTTTTAATGTAACGGTTGTATCTGACTATCCTACTTTGTTCTTTGAACTAAATTTACTTACACCCTTTTTCTATTAAAAAACAATGATTATTTGTATATATATTATATATTTTTCTGTGAAAATATAATCTGATCTAAGTAATAATTTACCTGTATAAATAAAAAGTAGTAAATTTTATTATTTTTATACTTTAGAATATTTTTATTGCAAATAGTGTTATGGTTGTAGTAAATGTTGACCTGTGATATTGATAATAATCTATATATTTTTACATTATACTGATATCTTTTCAGAATGCCATTCGCCATTACCCCCAGGGGCTAGCTACGTAATAGAAAAGATGAATGATATTTATAAGGACGTCTTTTCAGACGACGTACACGGAACATGCGAAAACATAAAATCAACAGATGAAAATATGAACCCGAATATACCATCACCTGCTTGTGTTCTTGGAGAAGATCCTTTTATGGCCGTGTATCAAAACGCATCCTCACCATATTTACTTCCCTCAGAAAATCAGCATGGTGGCGTATCCCTCTTAAATATCAGCTCAGCTTTAACCCCTTTAAATACCTCTACCTTGATATCAGATCTATCACCTTTCCCTCAACCAATTACCCCAGCTGTTGAAAACAACGGACTACCTTTAAATACTTCTACCAAGATATCAGAGCTGTCACCTACCCCTCAACCGATTACACCGGCTGTTGAAAACAACGGACCAACACCTATGCCATCACCAGCAAACACCCATGATGGTGAAGTATGTAGCGATTTTTTTGTCCCACTCACGATAGTGCGGATTATAGCAACTGTCCATCAATCAACACAGTTGTATCATCATGCCAATCGTCTCCAGCGCCTCTTATCCGATGTAGAGGTAAAAAGCGTGTCCGTAATTATAATGATTGGGAAGAAGTTAAAAGAAAACGTTTAACGAATGCAGGAAAAGAATACTCCTCCAAAAAGGGCGTTATTGTTCCAGCAAAAACTATAGGTAGGCCTTGTACGTGCAGATATAAATGTTACACTATGTTGACTCTCGAAGAAAGACAGGATGTATTTGAAAAGTTTTGGAAATTAGGTGATCGTGAGAAACAATGGTTGCATGTTGCGCATTTTACTATAAAACAGAAGAAGAAAAGGGGTCTTCAAAGAGATTTAAAGCATAACCGTCAATTCACTTACAAGTATTTTTTGCCAAAGGGCTCATCCAAAATAGAGGTTTGTAAAACCATGTTTTTACGCACATATTCGATTAGTGAAAGGTTAGTTCGGACAGCTTGGGATAAATATGACGGAAGCACTTTAATTGAAAAAGACATGAGGGGGAAACATACAAATCATAATAGGATTGTTGACGATGAAATGGTAAAGTCGGTTTGTGCCCACGTTAATTCATTTGTACCGGTAGAGTCTCATTATAATAGAGCAGCGTCCAAAAGACTGTATTTAGATGGTGACTTGAGCATCGCTCGGATGTTCAATTTATACAAAGAATGGCCTGATTTCAATAATTATTCAAATAAAGCTTCTAGTCTTAGACAGTACAGAGATATAGTTAACACACATTTTAATTTGAGTTTCCATCTACCCAAAAAAGATACTTGTGATCAGTGTCACAGTTTTAAACAAACACAAAATCCGTCTGACGACCTAAGAGAACAGTATGAAAACCATTTAAATAGCAAAAAAATATCTAGGAACTTGAAACATAATGATAAAAATGACGCTATTAATTCTAATGGACGCATCGTTTGTGCTACCTTTGATTTTCAAAAGGTTTTGTCATGCCCTCACGGGCAAATGAGTGTATTGTATTACAAGCGAAAACTGTCATGTTATAATTTCACCGTATACGATATGGTTGCCAAACAAGGTTATTGCTATATGTGGGATGAAGGTGTTGCCAAACGTGGGGCCAACGAAGTAGCCAGTTGTGTTTATGACTTCATAAAGAAGTTTGTATCGAAGGGAGTGAAAGAGTTTCGATTCTGGTCGGACAATTGTGCTGGCCAGAATCGAAATCGCATAGTATTTAATATGTATGCTCATGCAGCAAAAGAATATGATATTACTATAACACATAGGTTCCTTGAAAAAGGCCACACCCAAAACGAGGGGGATTCTGTCCACAGTGTTATAGAAAGGGCTGCTGAGCATAAAACAATTTATACACCAGATGAATGGAAACTGCTTGTACGTTGGGCTAAAGTAACAGGTGATTCTTATGAAGTCATAGACGTAAATCAGTCGTTAGTGTTTGATTTTAAAGATCAGCTAAAAAATAAGAACTGGGCTAAAAATACAGCTAACAACAAAGTTACTTGGACAGGCATAAAAGAAGTTTGTGTAGATGGGACTCAGAGTAATAAAATCCGGTACAAATATGCTTTATCTGATGAATCCATGACCCTTGTACTTCGAAAGGAGACTAGAAATTACAATACTCCAATCTTACAAAAAGCTTATGTGGGTCCAATTCCAATCAGTAAAGATAAATATAAGGATCTTAGTAGTCTTTGCGATTCTTCAATAATACCCACCAGATACCATAACTACTTCAGAAGTTTAATTCATGGACGCACTGTTTCTGATGAAAACAACGAATCTGACTGAATAATTATTGTGAAATAGTTGTTTTTTCTTATTGCTTATTAACATTTTTAGTTGCTTAATTGTTACTATTTTTATTGAGTCTGATGTTGTGATTTTTAAGAATTTATTCATTTTAATTAATGTTGTTAAGTACTAGCCTTTCTAAGAATGATTGTGATACTATGGCTTTGCTAATAAATGATTAGTGTTTATGTTTTAGATTAGTAATTTACCAAAAAATAAGTAATTAAGTCCAAATAGTCTTATTTAAATAATAGTCTTCTTACTCTATGTGGTACAAAAATATAATGTCGTTAATTACTTAATTAAGCTTAATTTTTATTAAATTGATTGAAAAAGAGTCCAAAAACCAAAAAGTTTGCGTTTTATTTATGATATGAACCTACCCCAACCTATCTATTTATTATTATCTATTTTACTAACGACCTGTCTACATATATTATGTTAAAAATAGAATATGACCTATACACATCCGCCAAAATATTACTCAGCAGGTCGATAGAACATGATCGGAAAGTAACATCCGTCATTTTTTGGCAAGTCACATTCCGAAGAACAATGTCGGTTAATACTTTATGACTGTGTTGACTCCAAAGTAAAATGAAGCATGTGATTTTTCTGGAAAACTGTATAATTTAAAATTTTTATTTTTATTCTATTTTAAAACAAACCCTATTTGTCACTTGTATGCCAATTTTCATAATTACAGATTTATAATTGAAAAAGTTATCTATAAAAAACTGACATAATTATTTGAAACGGCTGCCCTGTAAAGTTTAATATTTGTCAGATCCGTCACTATTCTACGACTATGACGATATCAAATCAAATCAAATCAAATAATTTATTTGTTAAACATAGGTTAGTAGTTACAAACTTGGTGGAATATTATATTATTGTGTCACTATGTTTGACCCTGAAGGGCATACAAATGTTGAACTTAAAAATTAGAGGTTACATATCATTAAAGAACTATAAAATGGAAATTGCAAATTACTTTCATTAACAAATATACACACACTAATAACACATATATACAATTTCAGAACATTTATAGACCATACCTACATTTTATCATCCAAATATTCTTTCACAGAGTAGTATGCTTTTTTAAGTAAGAAGTCTGAAAGCATTTTCTTAAATTTATGAACGTTATCTGTATTTTTTATATTTTTTGGCAGTTTATTAAAAATTTTCGGACCCATGCCCAGAAAACTCTTTGAGTATAGTGCGGTTTTATGTGGTTTAATGCGAAGTGTGTTCTTATGACGTTTATTGTTGGTCGTTTCAAATATTTCAAAATGTTTCCTAATAAAAATGGCTACCTCGAATATATATAAGCATGGAAGGGTTAGAATGTTAAGTATAATGAAATACGGTCTACAACTATCTGTAACCTGCAACCGGCATACCGCACGTAGACATTTCTTTTGCGCTTTAAAAACTAATTCTCGATCTGGTGAGTTTCCCCAAAATATTATACCATAGCGTAATGTTGAGGTGACGTATGCATGGTAGGCGGTCATGACCGTTTCATGATTTGCAATCTTATTTAAATTATGTAGAGCATAGCCATAGACATTGACATAGGCTATATATTATGCCATAGCATAATATATAGCCTATGTCACTCAAGAATAATGTAGCTTTCTATTGGTGAAAGATTTTTTTTAATCAGATTCAGTAGATCCAGAGATTACCCTCTACAACGTCACAAACTCACAAACTTTACCTCTTTATAATATTAGTACAGATATCGAAATTGTAAAGACAATAATCACAAATGGGAAACATATACCAGCTCAATGGTATACAATTAGAATTGACCTATAAAACACTTGCGGACAACTCTATTAGATCATAAGTTTTAACATGTACCTTTCAAATTTAATAAATAAATAAAAATAAATAAATAAACTAATTTCCAGACTGCCTCATTAGTCTAGTGGTTCTAAGCGCGACTGCTACGCTAGAGGTCCTGGGTTCGATCCCCAGGTCGAGCAAAGGGGTTATTGAGGTTTTCTATGAAATTCCCAGTAGCAGCTCGGAGTCTGGATTTGTGCCCGGTGAATGGCAATAGGCTCGCCACCTATTACATGGGACTTAAACATACCGGCGAACTGTGGGTGTACATTAAGTACACCTCTGCCTAACCCTTCGGGGAATACAGGCGTGATGGTATGTTATGTTTATGTAAACTCATTTCCCCTATTTCGATTTTATCTCCCGCTATCGACGAATAACCTACGTAACCAACCTGATTTTATATCATGCCTTTCTATACTCTTTTTTCTAGAACTTAATATGTAGTTATTGCACTCACTAGCGAATTCTTCGCCCATCTATCAATTATTTTTATTTTTATTTTGTTTTCTATTTTATTTAAATATTTATTTTTATTTCAATTTCAATATTTATTTAAATTATAATTTTTATAAAATAATTTAAATTATTTTTTCATTACAATCTAATATTTTGTGTCAATGCTGTGTGTGTTCAATAAGTGACGAATTCACCACAATCTTCTCATTTATATTAACGTTGTTTTCTTTAAGTTGTAATAGTGTAGTGTGTAGTACCCACGATAAAAAAATACTTAGTTATTTCGAACAAACTGTACAGTCACGCCATTCGGTAACTTCATTCGCCAAAGAACTAAAATCACCGATATTGCGCGAAGAATAAGCACGCTGAAGTGGAAGTGGGCCGGCCATGTCTGCAGACGGACAGATGATCGTTGGAGCAGACAAGTGCTAGAGTGGAGACCGCGTTTGGGCAAACGTAGTGTGGGACGCCCTGCGACATGATGGACCGACGATTTAAAGACGGTGGCTGGCAGCGGATGGATGCGAGCTGCCCAAGACCGGGATGGTTGGCGCTCTTTGGGGGAGGCCTATGTTCAGCAGTGGACGGCAATAGGCTGACATGATGATGTACAGTAACGCAGAATTTATTATTTTATTTACCTACTCATCTAGTGTCTTTTTCATCGTCGTCTGCATGGATTTCAGAATTGGTTCTAGCTTGAACAAAAAGTATCCTACGTATTAGTCCAGGATCAATCACACAATCACACGTAGAAACTTTTACATCTAATAAATATTTTAAAATAAGATTTGCGTCTTATTATTTTGTTATTTGGGACGGTTGCAATACTTGCAATATATCTACCTTTCTTTCATCTTGGGACCTCAGTAAAACAGCGCTATAAATTATCTTTTATAATGCGCAGAGCCAAGGAGTGGAACTCCCTTCATCTGTATTTCCGAATACGATAATTTCAAAAGTAGGGTGAATCCTGCATTTTCTGGGTGTCTCTCCACCGTCGATCTCATCCGTGCATCGGTAAGATAGACCCTTATAATAAAAAAAAGTAATTTTACTAGCTATCGTTGTGCGCACATTATTACTTCCAGTCTAGTCCAACGATCTTAGCACTAGGTTAGCACTACTCTTGAATAACATTATGCCTTCCATAATTCCTTCCTTGATTAAAGTAGTGATTTAAGTTACATTGTTCCTAGAACTGTAATTATGCGAATGTCTAGTACTCGCTGTACCATCTTGTATGGTCACTAGCACATCAAGTTACGTTGTTAAGTTAAGTTGATTTTGAACTTAATCATCAATATTTTAAGGTATTTATTTATTTAAGGACAACCAACAAAGCATACACCAATAGTTCATATAAAAGATACAATAAATTTACACGTTTATGTTCGCCTCAATTATCGGCTGCCACGGCATGCATTTAGGTAATAGAAAAGTACAAGTGTCGCTTTTTTTGAAGCGGTGGTAGCCTAATGGCTAGGGCGTCGGACTTGCGATCATGTGGTTGCCGGTTCGAAATTCACCCATTGCACTACCGACGTGAACCCACTCGTAACACAAGCATTTAGCTTAGCACGAGGGGTTAACAAGATTACTAGTAATGTGTGACCCACATTGCTAGTAACCTTTAAAAAAAAATTACTATAATGAGTTTATATAACAATGATTAACTATAACAATGATGAATTATAACAATGATAATGGTAATGGATACAATAATAACATTCATTTGTACGTGTTATTTAACTCTGTGCAGGGTGTAAGACATATCAATATCTACACCAGGCGTACTTGCCAGGCGATTATATTGAGCCTGCATTCTGTTAATGTCAGTATAAAATCATTAGGAGAAATTTTATAGTTTTGTATAACCAGGGCCCCTAGACAAGTGGCATGAACGCTAATCCAATAGAATAGAATAGAATTCTCAATGTATGGGAGTGACACTAGCTTACGACATGACATGTCAATTATTGTCGTAAGCTAGTGTCACTCCCATACATTGAGAATTCTATTCTATTCTATTGGATTAACGTTCATGCCACTTGTCTAAGCGCTCTGATGTGCTGGCGACGTACAACGCCAATGCCAAATGCCACCTTTGCGACATATGTGTCAAGATTTTAATGAAGATTTCACAGACTTATTTTCTATGCGTGCATGCAATGCATTTAGATTTTTAGATGTACCTAAATTAACTCAATATATTATGCAGATAAAATATTAGCAGCATTTGCTTCATAATATGATTATAGTGATAATTTCCTAGTTTTTCCGATATTTTTTCTAGGTAATGATTACCTAATAACAACTTCATTAAAAAAAAATACATAACTTTACATATTTTCTGTGGATTACGCTCTGAGTGCAAATTTAGTCATAATCAAATTAGTCAGTCATTGTAAATCTTAAGAGCGTTACTGTGTTACAAAAAATATACTATCACGCCTGTATTCCCCGAAGGGTTAGCAGAGGTGTACCTACTAATGTACAACCACACTTCGCTAGGTTTAGGTAGGTCCCATGTAATAGGGGGCGAGCCTATCGCCATTAACCGGGCACAAATCCAGACTCCGATCTGCTCCTGAGAATTTCATAGAAAACCCTACTAACACTTTGCTCGACCTGGAAACTAGAATGAACCAAGAACCTCTAGCGTAGCAATCGCGCTTAGGACCACTAGACTAATGAGGCAGTAATAAATAAATAAATAAAATACGCAATTTTGACCCCTTCTTTAATTCCCATTGATGTACGACATAAAGCTTGACACGCATAAACAAAGCTCTCCCAAAGCGTTCCGGAAGGCCGCCATTCACAACTTTTTCACTTGCCTCGCTGTCACGATCTTGTGACGTCCAGGGATACGTTTTGTTGGTCAAGCGGACGCCTAAATACCGTGACCGGGAGGGTAAAGTGATGACATCACGGAGTACTAGTTAAGGCATAGTCCTTTATCTCGGAGACGTCTGAGATTGTCGTCTTAGATATGTGTCTCTGTCGAGCGTGTTATGGGGTTTTTTATTTTCTCCAGTTCGGATTCTGGTTTTGTGCACGGTTAATGGCAATAGGCTCGCCCCTATTACACAGCCGTGATGGCATGACGACGAATGAGATACTTCGATGTTATTTTTTTTTTTTAATTTGGTGCTTTTGTACATACGCAAAAGTGTGCATTTACAACACTGCACATAATTATTATTTTGATTCACATGCATTCGACCTTCAACCCTTATTTTATAGACAGTGAACACAAGAATAAATTAGCGGTGAGCGATGAGGTATTAAAAATTAAGTGGAAAGTGGGTTTGTGTACAAACTTATTATTTTAATCCTAAGTCCACAGAAAGATTTAAACTTTTTACCTACCTTTTTTGTGTATTAGTGACAGGAAAGAGGTTTTGAACTATGTAGGTACTCAATCTTTTCTAGGTTTTGATAACAATAAAAAGATTTGGTTTCAAAACTTTTCGCACCTTCGAATTATTCATTTACTAAACTATAATTTTGAAATTTGGAATTTCCATGCAGAAAGTTTGATTTTGGAGTTGGAGTACAAAATATTAATTTACCTTAGCATCTTCGCCTTAACACAAAAGACATGCGCATTCCGCTCGACTGCGCTTAGACGGACGGACAAATTGTTACTACATATTTACATCAACGCAACTTTACCAAAAGTATACAATGTGCGAATAAAATAAATAAAAGTGATTCTAGGATCACTGGTTTATTACTAGCAAGCGCGTTTGCTGAGAGTAAGGACTTGGGCTTTGGTTTTCGGGACAAGCAAAATTAAATGGTAAAGGCCTGTTTTATTTGGAGTACAGAATCTTTATGGATCGATGCCATAGCAGGGATGTTTTACTCGTATAAAAACCGTGGTTGCCATTCCTTGTTCTATCGTCACGGTCATGGCTGTTGGCCCCATTCAACTAGACAGTGAGTATATTCAGCCTGTTAATGTCTTCTCTCCTTGCAGATAAATCTATAGTCCATAGCTGCATATCCACTAGAGGCAGCCTCGGCCTCGACGCTGCCTCAAGCTGAAGCACGCCGTGCCTTGAGGCAAATTCGTCGTCGCGGGCCGAGCTAAAAGTTCTGGATCAAGTTTAGGTGGCACGCCTCTCTTCTATCCGCAACATGCCTCGAGCCTGCCTTAGAGTGAGCAGCCTCAGTTTGCCTCAAATCGAGGCTACTCAGCCCGAGGCTGTCTCTAGTGGATACGCGGCTTAAGACGCACGCTAGCTTAGTGAGGTTTGACATTGAATCATGTAATTAATGTTATTATAGTGAAGGAAAAATTCGATTGCGGGTAGGATTCCAACCTGCGTCTTTTGATTAGATACGCCAGTCCCACCCGCCAGGTCGAAATTTGCCTTCACATTTTGTATTTACGTCGTCTTTGAGGTGAAGTCATGCATTACACAAAATAGAAGATATTTCATCATAATATATGTACTATTCGAGTCCAAAGGATACCTATTCCTATTTCTTCTGTATTCTAGTCTGTCCCAACAGCCTACGAGTTTAGGTATAGAAGGTTGAAATTGCCACTTTTCTAAACTTTTTCAATCGATTACTAAAATTGGCTAAAAAGGCATGGAATGAGTCTGCGCGTAGAAAGATAACCCATCCATATATTGACCGCAGCCAGTGCTGCTTAACCTTGCATATCAATTGGTCAGCGTATTTATAACTTAATTACGAGCCCAATAATTTTCACAAACTTGCGATATTACCATAAAAATGTTCACAGACTTTTACTGTAGTTGATTTTACAACTTTTTTACGGTTATCAGTTAAGGAACTGGGTTAGATTTAACTTGATAGTTACTTGCTAGATTTAATATACGTATAAAACGGGTGCCAGCAAATGTAACAGCACTTTTAGCAACTCTTTTATAGATAATAATATTCTTTTTATAGTGTAGGGCCATTTTGGATATTATACCTAAGTTTTTATTTTATTTTTTTTCTCTAGCCGTTACTCTCCCATTGCTGGGCAAAGGCCTCCCCCAATTCCTTCCAGGTGCTCTTTTCCTGCGCCACCTTGAACCAGCCGTCGCGGTACGCATCCAAATCATCTCGCCACCTCTTTCTAGGCCGACCTCGACGGCGCCTTCCATCTTCAGGCACCCATTGCGTGGAGACCCTTGCCCAGCAGTCATTATGCATGCGACTGACATGCATATTTTTTATATACAAAAAAATATAGGAAGCTCCTTTTAAGCATATAAAATACCTGTAGAGGAGCCCCCGCTCTTCCGATATACTTTCGCGTTATCGGACCGTGACCTAAAATTATCAGTAACGTACAAATAAGTATCTGTTTCAGAGCAATTTTCGATTCGGATTGGGAATCGAACGGGTAAGTGCGAAATAACCTTTCCCACTACACAATAATGTTTAAAATGAAACTCCACTGCCCACC
This sequence comes from Subacronicta megacephala, assembly GCA_958496365.1. Classification (NCBI taxonomy): domain Eukaryota; kingdom Metazoa; phylum Arthropoda; class Insecta; order Lepidoptera; family Noctuidae; genus Subacronicta; species Subacronicta megacephala. Next base: position 3,628,206 of record OY292540.1, on the reverse strand, counting down.
CCGGAAGCTCACAAGCCAAGCTTGGGGCAATCATCAGCTCGTACCACAATCGGTACTTACATCAGTGAAAGTTGCGCTTCCATGCGATAGTATTGTTTTTATATAATATACGCCCTTTATCGGACACTACACGGACATATAGAAGCTGGATAAGCCGGATATTGAAGTATCTTCACCATATTTTTAAGTAATTTTTAAAGCTTACAGTCCAACCAGATTAAAATAAAAAAGAATATAATTATAATTTAATATATATTTAAAAAAAAAAAGGTTACTAGCAATGTGGGTCGCACATTACTAGTAATCTTGTTATCCCCTCGTACTAAGCTAAATGCTTGTATTACGAGTGGGTTCACGACGGTAGTGCAATGGGTGAGTTTCGAACCGGCAACCACATGATCGCACGTCCGACGCCCTAGCCATTAGGCTACCGCCGCTTCAAATTCATAAATCATAAATCACGACAAATTTCGCAGCATGCTCGTACCGAACAGGTTACAAAAAGCGTTTTAATATCATTATTTCCCAGTAGATCCCAAAATACCACTCTTTTTTTAGTAAGTAGCCTCTTTTGTGACCCACTGCAGGGCAAAATACCACTCAAAAATATAAAATTGCATCTAAAGGGGAATCCTGGACCGCGGTCCTGGTCCCAAAAGCCACGACCCGGTATGGTACCCACCTCGCTAGACGATAATATCCGAACTACTCCAGTCGGAACCGAACTTCTCAAAAGAGATCATAACACTTTTTCTTACGGCACCATTTATTTTCTACCAGGCAACTTTCTACGGCGAGCTACTTCAAAGAACTTCTTTCCAAAAAAAGATCTTTGAAGCCACATCCAGTAGTCTTAATTCCGTCCCAATATGTCGGACCCTCAAGCGACTCGAACAATAGGTCATTATTTTTACCGCTTATTGTTACACAGATACTCTTGTTAGCCTGCACGGCGTTTATTCCCGATGCCGTGACGTCATTGGCATGCCTTTGCATGCATGAAGGTTAGTATGTGGAAATGGAAGGAATAATCGGTGAAGGGTTACAGTTTTTTTATTGCAATAGGGGGCAAACGAGCAGACGGATCGCCTGATGATAAGTGATTACGCCCGCCCATGGACAACCGCAACACCAGAGGAGTCACGAGTGCGTTGCCGGTCTTTTAAAAGGGAGTATGCTCTAAAAAAGTTGTTAATGTAAGTAAAATTTGCATTAAATGTTATATTCTTAAACAAGTACGCAATATGCGCACCCTTTGACAAAAAAAATATTTATCAAATCTTAATAATAAGGGCTTATTTTAAAATTAACACGACGACAAATACAGTACTTGACTGCCTAATTACTCAGGTGGTCCCAAGCGCGACTTCTACACTAGAGGTCCAGGGTTTGATTCCCTGGTCGAGCAAAGGGCTATTATGTTTTTCTATGAAATTCTCAGTAGCATAATGTATGGATATGTAATGTATGGGTATATTTAAGGCGTATGGATTTTATGCCCGGTTATTCAAAAGGCTCGCTAAACATACCGGCGCAATGCTGGTGTACATTTAGTACACCTCTGTCTAACCCTTCGGGGAATACAGGCGTAACCGCGTGATGGTATGTTAAGTTATGACAAATAAAGTAATCTAATTTGTAGTCATTAACTCAGTCGTAGAATAAATCATTTTTGTAATTAGGATCTCCTCATACTTAAACTTTTTTTAAGATAATTTTAATTTAAAATCCCTAATGTTTTGGAATTTTGTTATATTGTACTGGATCCATTTCATACAAGCTTTACCTAAAAAGAACAGTATTACTATGTCCAGTAGTGAGAATATTTGAATCCCTTTTAGGTAAATAGATCTCACAGTAATCCAAACGAATTGGATTAATGAGATTTGAACCCGCATGACCCGAGATCCAATACGTATCAATGAAATACTAAATTCAGAGTAATGTATGCAAGGGAAGTTAATATGATCCAATAAGTTAATGATATAGGGGTATGGGAACTTATATTACATTTTGTAGCTCACCATCACGCCTGCATTCCCTGAGGGGGTGGGCATAGGTAGGTAGGTACATTATTTTAACTTAACCAGAGGCAAGAACAGGGAAGTTAAACTGGTATTGGATTTAGTGCCTGGTCCTAAGCGCGACTGCTACGCTAGAAAAAAAGAAAGAAAAAAAATTTATTGGCACACATAGCAATACATATGTTGAACTTAACAATTAATAATAATTAAATCTGTCTATGCCAAAGGGCCATCAGCTCAGCATTATGTCAAGTGGCGGTACTGCCACCAGACGCTGATTTTCAACTGCAAGCCCACGAGTGCTATATACGCTCGAAAGGCAACTTATTTATTTATTATTTATTTATTTATTAAGGCATATCAACAATAATAACATAAACATTGGTAAGTAGCAAATAGTGGGATAGGGACATATGTTAAAATCAATAAAAGATATGCACAGCATTTACAATATTTAAAGTCGAGTAGAAAAACTAATATTAAAATTATCAGTTACTTAAATAACCTTAACTTAAAACTCACATTAACAACTAAAATAATTTAATCTTAAATAAGAAATATCTATCGCTAGAGACGTGGTTTCGATTCACAGGTCGATTGATAAGCTATTGGATTTTTTTATAAAATTCTTAATAGCGGCTCGGAGGTTGGGTATGAGTAGCCGGCTAAGTGCCATAGTCTATATATTTTCCTGTAAAATTATAAAAAAAGTATAGTCCACACAGGCGAAACCGCGGGCGGAATGCTAGTACTAAGAAAAGAAGATGAATAATTTTTATTATTATTATCAGCCGTGATCGTCCCACTGCAGAGCAAAGGGTTGGATGCTGAAGGCTCTCAACCGGGAAGAATGGAAGAAGAAAAGGGAGAGGGAGATGAATAATAAACCAGTTAAAGTTTCTGTTTGGGGACTTATTTATACATTGTAACTCGTTTACAGTGCTTGATACTTATAAATAAAAGAACACCCTAAAAGTTCTATAAAAAAAAAACTATTCTAAATTTCAATGGACTATGGCGATATATTATGTTATTGTCGATAATAAGTCGATTGTTGAACCCAGGTAGTTTAACCCTCGACTTATGTAGTCTCCTTGCGTTGAAGAGCCTTCAGTCCCGGTTATGATACGAATACCTATGACAAATTTTAATATCATTAAGTATTGCAGGGAATGCAGTGATAGCCTAGTGATATGACCATTGGACTGCCAAGTCAAAGGTCTCGAGTTCGAATCGAAGGCACGCAACTCTGACTTTTCGAAGGCATGTGCGTATTAATAATTAATTTTCGTGAAAAAAACATCATCATGTAACAAAACAACATCAGGCGTGAGGAAACCTGCATGCCTGAGAGATTTTCTTGACGGTGGGTGAAGTTTGCCAACCCGCAGTAGGCTAGCGTGGTGGACTACAGCCTAATCCCTCTCGTACTGAGAGGAGACTCGTGCCCAGCAGTGGGACAATGTAATGGGCTGATGATGATGATGATGATTCATTACCAGAAAACTGAAAGTCTGACTGCCAACTTATAAAAGACTCTTCAGAAGAGTCTTTAGAAGCTTAGATACCCAAGTACTTACTTACAAGGAAGTTAGAAGAATCTTTTTAACCCCCGACGCAAAAAGGACGGGTTGTTTAGGTTGGTACCTAGTTTGACGTGTCTTTGTGTGTGTGTGTCTGTCTGTCTATGGCATCCTAACCGGTTGAACGGATTCTGTTTTTTTTTTGTTTGAAAGCTGAATAAAATTAGTCTGTAGTGTTTTCTGTAAAATGCAGTCGAGATAATAATTGTATATTTAATATTCGTCTTCTCATTAGTGTCTACCGCCTCATTAGTCTAGTGGTACTAAGCGCGACTGCTACGCTAGAGGTCTTGGGTTCGATTCCCAGATCGAGAAAAGTGTTAAGTATTGGGTTTTTCTATGAAATTCTCAGTAGCAGCTCGGAGTCTGGATTTGTACCCGTTTAATGGCAATAGGCTCGCACCCTATTACCTACATGTGACCTAAACATGCATTTCTTGTATAATTATATTTTTGAATTCAGGGGTAACCATTAATTTTATAGAGAAAGGTACCAATGTCATACTAAATAGCCCCTTAGTATTGATTCCATAATCTCAGGTAGCCACAAATATTATATAGCCCACCCTATTTTTTGCAACGTATTTCACACTCTCAATATTTCTATTGTGTCAATTCAATGGGCCCAGTAGCTTTGATTACAATAGGGTTTCTTATGTTGGCATTGTATTTTTTTAATGTTATGTCTTGGCTAGAAGCACGGCTTATAGATTGCGCCAAGTAGGTAAGTATTTGCCCAGATCTCAGATGAAAACCAGCGTCAAGTAGGTTGGTTATCCTCTTGACATTATGCTGATCTGGGCACCTTTTTGGCCCAGCCGTGGGACATTCAAACATTGCCTTTTCGTAAGTCTATTATAAATTATCTGCAGGTAACTGTTATATTAATTAAAAATGTATGTTATGTACAAACTGTATGTACTGTCCTGTGCTGTTGGCTAAATAAACCTTTCTTTATTTCTTTCTAAAATTAGCAACTAAATTATCAGAGCGAACGCAGTTTTTAAAATTAAACTTTACCTCAATGGCATAAAATATATATTTATGTCGGAATGACGGAGTGTACATCGGATTCTTCTTTGAGTGTGCACGGTAAATAATTCATCAATGCAGTCGTGCAGTCCCCTTCTCCCTTTTCTCCTTCTCCTCCCTTTTCCTCTAACTGCTACTCCTTTGGTTTTGCAGATGTCCATGGGCGGCGACGACTACTTACCATCAGGTAGTTCGCCGGCTCGTCTGCCGAGTTATCACATAAAAAAACTTAAATAATGCAAAAAGATCAACCAGGCCCCGGCGAGATTCGAACTCACGATCTCCTGTTTACTAGACAGGCGCTTTAACCAACTAAGCCACGGCGCCTATGTTACACATGACGATTTTTTCCGTGTACTTCTTTGACGGTAAATAATAATATAATTGGAGACATATATATGTATATAATAAAAATATACTTAATACCTATATTATTTCGACAAATGACTACATAATCAAAGTTCGTCATACTCACATTACTCACAAATAACAACTTAAAAGATAAAAAAATGTATTACTGCGTCATTAAGATCGGCTCAGATCAAATAAAAAGTTAAGATGGAACTTTGCGAACAAAGAAGTGAGGCCGGCTAAAACTACGCCTTGCCGTGTACAACACACAATTACACGCACACACGCATACCATATATACGTAAACTACGCCTTATCTTGTCAGTCGAGCTATCGAGCTATCGATTTACCTACATACATACATATTGTCACGCCTGTCTCCCATGGGGGTAGGCAGAGACTATAGATTTCCACTTGCTACGATCCTGGCACACTACTTTCGCTTCATCTACATTCATTAATCTCTTCGTGCATGACCGTCGGTTTAGGGTGCTCGGAACCCGGCCTTTTTTAAGAACATCCGCAATTTGGTTGCGGTACGTTCGCCGAGGTCTTCCCCTTCCAACTCGTCCATACTCACCATTTATACTTGTTTCGTCAATCTCCGTTCATCCATTCTCTCTACATGACCAAGCCATCTTAACATACCTTTTTCAATCCTTGTTACTGCATCTTTCACTCCATAACGCTCCCTTATCACACTGTTTCTCACTCTATCTTTTAGCGTAACACCACACATACTTCTCAAAGCTCTCATCTCTACAGCATACTTTTAATTCTATACCATACAATTACTATCATCGTCTTTATTCTATACCTACCAATTCAAACGTTTAATTTTTATTTATGAACTATCATTAAAATAATAAATTAACAAGAGGTTTTAGGCAAAAACACACATTATAAAAAAAAAGCAAAAGTAAGAGCCGCCATCTTTTGTTAGAGAGCTTACAATCATCACCTAAAAAAAAACTCAAGAGATGACTGTAAAAAACCTAATTGCGTTTCATTTATTAACACAACATACATTGCCTGTTTTGAACAAACATAATAATTTATCTCGAATTAAATTAGCAATGGTTTTGAAACTAAATGATGTTGACGTGTTATACTGATTTTTTGAATTCGGAACGCAAAATCGTGTGTATTGAATCGTGACTCTTAAAAAAGCTTGAATATGGAATAGTGATGTCGCTAAAAATCAAATGTTTGCTTTGAAAATGAGGATACCTACTGTAATCGGTGGTGAAGATCTACTCTAGTAAAATTAATAACAATAGCTACCGTTCTTAAAGGAATATTCTTTTAAACACATCACACACACAGTCACATGCTACATCGTTATATAAAAATAAGGCTGATTGTGCAATTTACCTACATCTTCCTGCGCAAAATACAACCAAAACTCCCCTGTTTCCAAATCATTAGAAATAATTTATAGAATAACAAAAATATGGCTCCATAAACGCTTTTGAATGGCAAAAGGTCGATATTCACGTTAATTACGAGGAAATTCTTATCTTTTCGTCCATTGATACTCGATTAGTGCCAAGACATTAAACTCGAATGAACGCTTAAATCGAACGCGCCTAAAATACGCAAATTCACGAACACAGCCGAAGCGGCTCGGCGAGCGCGATTCGTTTGTCAATGTTTGAATTTTTAAAATGGCCGCCGTCGCGCTCGTTTGACATAAAAAAATATATTTTATTGATGGATTTGGACGTGCGATAATGGAAATGGATAGGGTCTGATAATGTAGGTATGGAATATGGATTGATATCCATTTAATGGACGATATGTAAACATGTCGCAGATTTTTTTAATAAAATGTTTCTTACAAAATATCTTTCATGATTTTTATAATATAAGCCCAAAGACAATTTATAGTTTTTTTTGTCACGATTAATGAATAGTACTATCGTAAATAAAGACAAGTAAGTATCATTAATCTATTAACCGGTTGAAGATAGGTACGGCACATCAAGTTACCACAAAAAGTCAAATTTTCTCAGTTGATTTCGAACTTAATTTTCAACACATTAAGGTTTAAAATCATTTGGAGAAATTTGACAGTTTTGTATAGCTTGATGTGCTTGCGACTGTACCTAAATTTTGACAACCCGTAAGTATTTGCTTAGGACCTAACATAATTCCAATGATTGTGTGAGATTAGGCCAAGTTGAAATCCAATTGTTTGATAGAAGATGACAACACGTACGCATGGCGACATATCGAGCTATACAAATCCAGTTTATGCTGGCCTCTTACAATGCAAGATGAGCTTGAACTGGAATTTTGTAGAATTACCTATAGCCGTGAGTACCTACCTAACTGGATATATAAAAAAAGAAACCGGCAGAATAGCTATGAATAAGCTATCAGCTTATGCAAAACTGTAAAATTGACAAACCCAATAACACTTTGCTCGATCAAAACCCAGGACATCTAGCGTAGCAGTCACGCTAGATGACTGCTAGGCTAGATCCATATCCCAACACTAGTACCTACTTATCCGTTGGTGCCATTGGTGGAATAAAATTTTAAATAATAAATTATTCCACTAATGGCACCTGCGAAAAATATCCATAGATGCCGTATGTGGAATACCTCAGGTGCCATTCACTCAGGTGCCGTTTAAACGGGTGCCCAATGTGGAATACGTCGATATTTTTAAAGGTTTTTAAACTGTCATTTCCGAGCGTAACAATTTACGCTTTACCTACCAATAGTGTATAAAATTCTGACGGGCACCCTACATTGGAAATTAATTGAATTAAATATAATCCAGTTGAGAGATCGCCTCTGTTGTGTATGTGAAAATGTGGATCTAGACCCTGTTGTAGGAACAACCTTGCTAGACACTTGATTTCGAACTTACTAGTGATTGTGTTAAAGATTGCTAAGTGTATGGAATTACCAGGACCCAGATATCATTAAAGTCGTACGACAAACGTGAGTTGCATGAGTTTTATGCTTTACGAAGTAAAAATGCCTAGTTATTATTGCAAGGCAAAGCTATTTTTTACTAATTTGAATAATTGCTTTGATCCTTGAATTTTCTTAAAACCTCAACCGTACAATTTGTTAAAATATCATTTTCACACTAAACGTCGATTCATGAATCGAACACACATTATCAAAAAAAGTTTGAATACGAAAATACTAAGAACTGGCCGCAAATGATCGGATTAAACAACTCAAACATCAAATCATTCAAAACGCCCGTCAATTTGAAATTGGAACAATAAAAATTCAAATCGTTCCGCAATAAAACAGTAGTCTATAATAATGTCAACAACTTTTTTATTTCTTTTCACAATAAAATGTAAGAAATTAAGAAACGAAATCGCGAAACGTTACTAATCAGCATAAATACTTTAGGGCTGTTTATATGAGTGGCCTCTGTTAACTTTTTTTAAATAATTTGACTTTCAACCTATTGGAATTCGGGTCATTTGCCTTTATCAGCCGTGAAAAGTTCGTTAGTTTATCATGGCGTTATTATATAGGTATTCAAATTATGACCGAAAAGGTTTCCTGTTATCTGTTATAATAATGAAAATAGAAAACCTTAAAAAAATTATGACTAGGTATTTGGAATCAAACCTTTTTGTAGCAAGTAGACCTCTTTTGAATACTTAGATATTCAAAAACTGCTATTTTGCGAGTAAAACTATTGAAATAAATTGGCATTAACTTAAGCTCCTAAGCACAAAGTAATAAATCTGCCAAAGTAAAAAGCACACTACATGCATACCCAATGTGACCGGAGCCCAATAAATTCAGCTTAGCCCGCCGATCATTAAAAAGTTAGCATATTAAAAAATTGATACGTTCCTAATTCGAAATCATTTGGAACGTTCAAATAAATTCGACGCCCGCTGGCTAAACTCACGTTACAATAAACGGAATGCGAATTCGAAATTCGAAAAATTATTGTTCTTGTTTTTTTATTTTATTTTACCGTTTATTTATGCGCCCAATTGATTTCAATTGAAATTCAATTATGATTTTATGGCATATTTTGGTGTTTATGTATGTTTATTGTCTTAAATGACAACCACAGAAAATGGTAATTTTGAAAAAAAAACAAAATCACTGATACCGATAAGGAAGGGTAATAAACCAAGTTCCGAGCTGCTAATAAGAATATCAAAGAGAATATCAATAGCACTATCCGATCTGAGAGTCGAATCCAAGATCTCTCACTCAACAGCCTCACTTGCGACCACTAGATCAATAAGGCTGTTATTTACTTAGAAGTCTATTAAGAAATATTATTTAGTTACTCAGGCATTGATTATGATAATATGTATAATGAATAATATTTAATAAGGCCCATGTTTAACAAATACTTAGTTTATGGATCGTTACAACGTAGGCAGATCCTGCTCAAAATTAAAAAAGTATCTGTTTAACATTTGACTTAATACTTACTGAATATCGGAAAATGCAAATTAAATACCCGACCCGACCTCTGCCTCAAATATTTAAAAAAGTTGTCGTACTTGTCATAACCTCTTTTGTCTCCGATTCAAATTATGGGCACGAGTAACTTATCCATTCATCCTATTTATTTTTAATCCAAATGACATTGAACCTTGCCCCTACATTTTTCCAGCTAAACACAATACTTAATAAATTCTTGAATCGAAACATGTTTTGGGCCACATTTTTTATGAGCTCCTATCAACGTCCATTACCGCTTATTATGTTAAGATCTCTGTGTGGTATCCTTCGGATTCGGTACCCTGCTGTTAAGACAATTTTTTATTTCGGCCGCTGACTTGCCAGGTAGAATAATGCGTTCGAAATTCAAACTTAAGTCATGTCAGTTGGAAAAAAAATGTGATGATTTAATAAAATTTAAGCGGTGTTCTTTTAGCATGTATCATTTATTTTGAATTTATTTTATTGTAAAAAATGTTGTGTCAGTAATTATTTAAATTCTATAGGATGTCGAGAGTTTTTTTTAATTTATTATAGCTACATTAGACAATTTTTACACAGAAAATGACATAAGTACCTATTACATTTATTAAAAAAAATCTACTTAGTATTTTGGGTACAAAAATAGTCTGCCTATATCAATGATTATAAATACATAATTGACATTCAAGCAGTTCTGTTGTGTGCTTAGATAACATACCATCACGCCTGTATTCCCCGAAGGGTTAGGCCGAGTTGTACTAATGTAAAGCCACACTTCGCTGGTATGTTTAGGTCCCATGTAATGGGGGCGAGCCTATTGCCATTTACCGGGCACAAATCGCGCTAGTCTTATATATATCATCATGCTAAGACCAATAGGAGCGGAGCATAAATGAAAAATGATGCAAAAACGGGAAAAATGCAGAAAAGCCGAGAAACCACGCGGGCGAAGCCGTGGGCGGAAAGCTATATTATATATATTTTAAGCCCTCATTTAAGTAACCTGTGAGCTAGCTTCCAGTTTGACCAGATAGGGTAAATAACGTTTGAACTATGCCCGTCTTATAAGGTAAAAACTTGACCAGTAGTCGCATCCTGCAATGCGCACGCGTCAAGTTTTTTACCCCACTGTGGGAGAATTACAAACAATTTAAGTACAGTTAAAGCATTCTTGTTGTTAAGAAAATGAAGTAAATAATATAAAATCCGCCCACGGCTTCGCCCGCGTAGTTTCTCGGCTTTTCTATACTAAAATATGTATGTATTATACATATAAACCTTCCTCTTGAATCATTCTATCTATTAAAAAAAACCGCATCAAAATCCGTTGCGTAGTTTCAAAGATTTAAGCATACAAAGGGACATAGGGACAGAGAAAGCGACTTTGTTTTATACTATGTAGTGATATTAATTGTACACTCGCTGTACAGCCATAATATGCTTCAAGAATGTACAGTCACCATCAAACATAACGGAGCAAACAGACTCTTCATAATTATCGGAACAACTAGAGAAATTAAACCCTATCTCAGCGACACAAAGTATGTTTTAGAATGACCACTACACACGGCAGCTGTCATTCTGACATGTTGTTTATCCCATTGAGATAACGTTTAATTTCCCTAGTTGCTCAGATGATTATGAACAGTTTGTTCGCTCCGATCTATTTTATGGTGACTGTACAGTCGCCAGCAGGTCAACGTATACAAAACTGTCAAATTTCTCCAAATGATTTTGAACCTTAAATTGTTGAAGATAAAGTTCAAAATCAACTGAGGTAATTTGACATTTTGTGGTTACTTGATGTGCTAGCCACCGTACAATAAAAAAATAAGGCACTTGCATAAGAGAAATTGGTGAAATTTATATTAAAACTCCTGTCAAAACTTTTTGCTCAAAACCTTGGCTGACCTTACGGTTTCCTATTTCAAGGTGGGCGTTTTCAATCAAGCTGTCATTTTGCAATCAGTTATAAGTAATTGTTACTAAACAAAAGACCAAGCAATAACATTTTTATCGGTGTGAGCAAGCAACGCCCGGGGGCAAACAACTAGCTTACTAGTAAAACAATAGAAGTCATATAACACAGAATATTAAATGTCGCAATTAGAAAGGAAGGTCGAAATAATAATAACTATTATCACGACCTATATTATTATGTAATGTTCATTAATCTGTGTTATAATTATTAGGTTTTGTATACACACGGGTGGATAAACTGTCGAGCAATTTTGTTTGCCGTTTGTCTGGAACGCAGAGGCGATAGGTAAATTTTGTTAAGAGAAAGTTGAAGCAACATACTTAAATTGACATGCTATTTAGAAATTTCAAGATCCCGCACGAGAGAAAAACCATAAACGCGCTAGTTGCGTTAATTAAAATGGTGAAATGGGAATTCATTAGGGCCTCAGTTAGTATAAATGAAGTTTTCTAGTATGGGAAGCAAGCACCATCTTTTACGAGCGTGGAGGTGGTAGAGGACCAAAAAAGAGAAGCTAGTACCTCCCCCTCCTGCCTCTTTCTTGTATAATAGATGCAACAGGCATCGGAGTTTGTTAACATTTATATAAACGCAAATTAACAATTGAAAACGTGAATTCGTTTATTTGCACACTTGCAAAAATCAATTTTAATATTCTCTTCAGCTCGGTACAATAATTCTCCGTATGTTTCAACATGCCATCAAGCAATTGAACAGTCAATAATGAGCAATGACCGAATGACTGACCGAATGAGTAATGAACCGTTCTCGACCTAGTTTCGTGTGAATAGACATCCCTAGAGGCCGTAGGTGATATAGGACAGGATCTAGAATATAATCTAATTTAGTAGGGATGTGATTGTCTCTATTCTGGTCACAACTGCGTAGCATCTAGGTTGAAATCGATGTTCAAAGGTAGGCAGCACTTGCCGCGGTCAGTCTGTGGATGTCCCATATATATTTAAATAATAAATATTCCTCGTGGGCGGAGATGTAGGTAAGTAGGTACTGTTGGTCACGTCTTTTGATCTCATTGCAATAGGGAACGAATCTAATTAGTATTTACTTATTTATTTATTTGGACAATACAGCAACTAAGTACCTAAGTACTAGTTGCTGCTTTGTTTTTTATATCTGAAACTATGATAACTATAATTGGAATAAATGCACAAGTGAATCGGTTTATTCTATGCAAGCGCGCTTCATCGTAGATCGCAGTGTCGGTAAATTTTACGCGAAGTAGCGGTCAAGCGTAGGGCCTATCAAGAATCGAGAACCATAAAAAAGCATTCTCTGGAGTAAAATAATTAGGCTACTTCTAGGCAAGTGTGCTCTATCCGCAGGTCAAGCGGAAGCTTATCTAATACAAAAAAGGTTTTGGCAAAGGAGGTACAAAAAAGAGTCATAATTATATCTACATACAATAATAACACAATAAAATTGCACAAAACAGTATTCAATCCCCGATGCATAAAGCTCTTGTAACATTACACCACTCTAGAGAAATTGACGATACGTTCATTCAATTTCATTCAATTCACTTAGGGTTGTACGGTGAATTTTAAAAATATGATAAAAAAATACTTTTTTTTAACTATTTAAAACAATAAGAATCTTTATTTGCATAACATGCATTATTTAAAAGATGTTATAATTATATTTTAATTGTTTGACCACATTCATCTTAATTCAATGTTTAATAATGACTTTTACCTTACATGGTTTACTCATTCTCTCAAGGTTCAATCAAGAGTTCTTAAAAATTGGTAACGGTTTCTAAATTAGGCTCTAGACTAATAAATTGAAATTCTAATTCTAAATTTTGGCAGAATCCTCAATTTACACTTCTATCTGCGAGGACTGCGACGATAACGACTTTTTAGCAAGATTAAGAATACAACTGTGAATACATTAAAGTTGAAGTCGCAATTTCTATTGCCATGAACCTAGAATGTTTTTGTTTTTTTTTTATGGGATAACTCGGCAAACGAGCAGGCGAGCTACCTGATGGCAAGTAGTCATCGCCGTCCACGGACACCTGGAAAACTAAAGGAGTTGCAGATGCATTGCCGAGCCTATTTAGGAAAAGGGAGGGGAAGGAGAAAAGGAAAAGAAAAGGGATTGAGGGAAGAAGTGGGCCTCCGACCCTCTCGCTCACCGAACGAAGTGCATTAGCGAAACGCTACTACTCGGACGTCGGTCTTCTGCGAGAGACTTCCCCGGTCAAGCCAGTCCATTATTGCTGCGAACAGCGTGGCCCTACCACAACAAATAAATATAATAAACAAATGAATGTGTTTTAGACGTACAATTTACGAAAAAACTAAAATAAACATTATTTGGCGCCATTTGCGATCTGCCTTTATTTATTTGCGTGCGAAATTCTTATAAATGCTATTCATGTTCTGGGTCTGTGGCCTCAGCACATAAACTTTAATGAGTTAATTTATAATACCTTTTTGTTCACTACTCGGAATTACGATCAAAACAATAAGCACGACTGCAAATCACGTACAAGCGGATGTGCTTAACGGACACGTATCGAATCAAAACCAATCGTTTTGACAATAAGACTTTATGCACAGTACTCTCAAAGAGAAGTAGCTGATTGAACCAATGCGTCATCTTGTGATCAGTCCACTGTAGGTAAACGAACAAAGAAAACTGACGTATCAGCCGTTTGTAAACCGCAAATTCCGAATTGTGTGCATACATTAACATACACATAGACACGACTAGGGTTCTAATGTATAACTACATTTCGTCGGTGCTTGTAGGTCCCATGTGGTAGGGGGCGAGTCTATTGCCATTAACTGCTCTGCTTCCGAGCTCCTACTGAGATCTTCATATAAAAACACTTGACCTGGAAATCAAGCCCTCTAGCGATGGCGCTAGAGGGCTTGATTTCCAGGTCAAGCAAAGAGCAGAGAAAAGGCTCTAGCGTACAGAAGCGTAGCGTAGCAGGCGAGCCACCTGATAGTAAGTGGTCATCGCCGCCCATGGACATCTGCAATACCAAAGGAGTCGCAGAGCGTTGCTGAGCCTATTTAAGGGGGAAAAGGAAAAAGACTAAGAGAGGAATTGGGCATCCGGTGCTCCAATAAATAAATTGTCATTATCAACTATATTCCAATTTAACCATGGTAATTCCGAACGTCAGCTAAATAAGTTATACCGTGGTTTTGTGATCTTTCCGACACGTAGGTCGTAGGCGGTAAGCATACAAGTTGACACATTACTGCTGAGCCCCTGATTCGATAGGTATGACTCATTATTATTAGCGATCATAATATTATTAGGTACTGCTAGTAGGTAACTTACTGTCTGAGACAAAGGAACGCATTTTAGGTAGGTATTGCGGTTTTTATTTAAACAATAACAACAAACATTCGTTTTTACTGTGGCGATAATACGCTACGTGGTGGAAGTGCCTAAATCTCGCACTAAGCGTGTTGCCTCGACATTTATAGTGCGTACTGCTCTATTGTGGAACTCACTGCCGGAATCTTTGTTCCCCGAGACCTACAATTTGGGTGTCTTCAAGGCGAAAGTGAATAGGTTTCTTCTGGGCAAGCGCGCTCCATCGTAGATCACAAGGCGAGTTGTGGTCCAGCGCTATAATATATAGCCGTTAAAGCCCTTAAATTTTAACCTTGCCACTACCTCTGTGTGGCAAATATTTAGTCCATCGAGAAATAAACAATAAAATTTTAAAAAATGACAGAAGTCATCCGTGCCAGCCCTAAACATGTGACCCTTCAAATAAAATTTTATACACATCGGTATTAAAAGATAAATTAATTCGGTACAAGCGTCAGGGGTGGCGAAAGGGTACGTGATCTGATAACGACCCCTTCAATGAGGATATCTGACTGACAGGTGTATATCTCTGTGTACCTAATTGATTTAAAATGTTTATATAAAGGGTTAGAATTTTTATTATCGTTGAATTTGAAAATTATTTAATAATATAATATAATAATTGCATCATTGTGGGTTATTTTTAGCCCGCGTTCCCACTGACGATAAAACATGTTGCAAATATCTATCTTACTCTATCTACCACTCAAAGAGTTATTTTTTTATGGGATAACTCGGCAAACGATCAGGCGAGCTACCTGATGGCACTGATAGTAAGTAGTCGCCGCCCATGGACATCTGCAAAACCAAAAGAGTTGCAGATGCGTTGCCGAGCTTATTTAGGCAAAGGGAGGAGAAAAAGAAAAGGATAAGGTGTGATGTAATGAGGGAGAAATTGCGCCTCTGGTCCTCTCGCTCCCCGAACGAAGCGCAGTAGCGAAACACTACTACTCGGACGTCGATCTTCTGTGAGAGTGTGGTACTCCCCCGGTCAACCCGGCCCAGCGTGAGAACAACGTGGCTCTACCGAAAAAAAGTGAGTGAGTTAGAGGGATATGTAGCTGTTTACAACATGTTTTGTCACGGCTGCTCAGCTAGAGGTCCTGGAATCATTTCCAAGCCGAGCAGTAATGTTCGTTATTTCTATGAAATTGAAATTCTCAGCCACAGCTCGAAGTTTTGCTTGGTTTTTGGCTGGCAATGAACTGTGATTACACGATAGTATACGCCTCTGACTTACCTTTAAGAGAATACAGGCGTTATGGTATGATTTTCAATGCTGTAAGGCCGTGCAGCAAGTACAATCGCCCATAAGAATGTGTTATTGTGCAAAATTATCGAAAGTTGTTTGGAAACGTTCTATCACGCCTGTATTCCCAGAAGGGCTAGGCAGAGCTGTATTTAAATTACACCCACAGTTTTTTTGTAAGTATATAAAAAGCTTAGGTAATAGCAATGTGGGTCGCACATTACTAGTATTCTTGTTAACCCCTCGTAATAAGCTAAGCGCTTGTATTACGAGTGGGTTCACGTCGGTAGTGCAATGGGTGGGTTTCCAACCGGCAACCACATGATCGCAAAACCAAGGCTCTAGCCTAATGGCTACTTCGTTTCAATTTCAGTTCGCCGGTATGGAGCTGTCATTTTTAACCCTGCTTAACCGGAGTGAATGCCTAATACAAATAATTAACCGAAACTTGTCACAGACCAAATGGAATGTCATTTTAGTCACAAGCCTCCCTTAGCTTTAAGACAATACTGAGATTTATGTAGCCACTGACTTAATTGAGAGAAAGGGTTTATTTCGATAGTACGGTCAGCAAAAAAAGTCGATGGACATAATGCATTTTTTTATATTAGATAGACTCGCGTTTGAGCGCTGTATCTTCAAACGTGAAGAGACTATGCTATCGAAGGTGGAGCATGCTTGCCTATAAGAAACCGAGTGATACAAGTCTGCTTTCCGTCTGGGTTGCTATCGTTTCATTGGTAAATACGAGTATGCTCCTTATTAACACATATCAACACGCCTGTATTTCCCGCCGGGTTAGGCAGTGGTGTACTTAATCATTTTTTTTTATTTTTATTTTTTTTAAAAAAAAGGTTACTAGCAATGTGGGTCACACATTACTAGTAATCTTGTTAACCCCTCGTGCTAAGCTAAATGCTTGTGTTACGAGTGGGTTCACGTCGGTAGTGCAATGGGTGAGTTTCGAACCGGCAACCACATGATCACAAGTTCGACGCCCTAGCCATTAGGCTACCGCCGCTTAAATTTAATTTAATTTAATAGGGGGCGAGCATATTTCCATTCACCAGGCATATATCCATGTCTGCGCTGCTAATGAGAATTTCAATAACACTACTCGACCCCGGATTAGAACCCAATACCACGTAGCAGTGGCTCTTAGGACTTAGGACGACTAGGCTAATGGGGCAGTCAAATTTTTATTATTTACTTAGCAAATGAGACTTAATACCTGACATCTGAAGAAGACAACACGTGAGTTATAACACTCGTGTTCCTGGCGTCTATAGGCTGCGGTTATCAGCTTATTTATCATTCAGAAGTGATATTTATACTGATCTAGGAAACGTCGTACCAATTTTACATTAGGTAACATAAGTTTATTCTTTATCTAAATAAAATAACAAAAAAAAACAGTAACTGTGATTTTATCAAAATGTGGCAGTGTTCACAAAAAAATGGCTGTGATCACAAAATTTGTCTCTGTTCACAAAATTTGACTGCGTACACAAAATTTGTTTGTTTAGCGGACGGTGACTTTCGTTGCCGACCATACATCGTATCAGAGGCTTGCAGAATGTCATTTATCATCGTTTTAACTGCTGTAAGATACTCACTAACAGTCTTAGGTCGTATTTTGTAACTAAATAGCCTAATGGTGATTAAGAATAAGGCTTTTTAAAAACATCTGTATTGTAGAATTGCTGTTGAAATAGTTAATTTCTATATTAGGAAATTGTATAATAATAATACTCATGACTGCCTCCTTAGTCTACGCTAGAGGTCAAGGGTTCGATTCCCAGGTCAAGCAGTGTTATTGGGTATTTCTATGAGATTTTCAGTAGCAGCTTGGAGTCTGGATTTGTGCCCGGGCTCGCCCCCTATTACATGGAACCTAAACATACCGGCGAAGTGTGAGTATACATTAGTACATCACTGCCTAATCCTTCGGGGAATACAGATGTGATGGTATGTAATAATAATAGTATTATAGTAATCAATATTTTTCTTTATTTCTTCCTTTCTATACTTCAGCAGTCGCAGTTAGAAACATTTTAGTATTGAGGCAGTCTTCATCTTTAAGTATAATAATTTATTTGTAGGTATATCATATTCGGGTAAAACGTAATTGTGTATGAAGCGTTTTTGACAATATAATTTCAATTTAAAAAGTATATTCCCGGTGTTTTTTTAACTCATATATTTTTCTTATTTTTTATTATTTTTTAGCATTAAATATTGCGAAATTTTTCACAAAGAAATGAATTTTCTAATTAAAGAAAATCATATATTTTTTTTATCCATCAAGCCTAAAGACACTTACGCTATTGTATCTTTTATCAAATATTTTCAAAGTGCATTTAATCAACTTCAATACTTAGTAACTTTAAAATTGTAGCGTTATTCTAGAGGAAAATTCCAAGACAAACATTAAATAAAATCAGTAATTCTTGGAGTCTCTCATCGAAGACATAATAAAGCGTTCAAAGAAAGAATCTTCATTTCTACAAATTCGAAATACCTTTAAAATTCTTTTTAACAAAAACACTCGACCTCCATCCACCCGATCGGCGATCGTGACAATGAACTTATGACGTTTGACCCGTGTGAATCTGCCATCGTCACGTTCGGGTCGCGTTCGGTTTTCGAGATTCAAAAAAAGAACTACGTCACGGGCCGCTGATTGGACAGAATGTGTTCCGCCGTTGACGGATAATCACGAGTTGACTAATTTCTCAAATTGAATTTTTGGAATGCACGATCTTTTTGTTAGAGATTGTCTCACAATTTTCTGTGGTGTACCGATCACGAACGTCGGTATGACCTATTTTATTGAGTTTCTTCTCACAATATAGATGACAAGCATTGGTTATGGGTTAAAAACTGATAAAACTAAGTCTGACATACCCTACTGCCATTCTATGTAGCAGACGACACAAAAGCATGGTCCGCACTATAAAATATAATTTGAACATATTTTTAATAATTAAGGGCGTCGCCAAGGGGGGCAGGGAATAGCAGCTGCCCCTCTCTAGACATAAAAAAAAATTTGAAGAAAAATTTAGAGTAATTAGAATAGCAATATTATACTTACTGTTGTGTTTCGTACGGTGAGTGTGGAGCGCCGGAGGCCCAATTTCTCCCTCAGTCCCCTTCCTTCTCCTTTCTCCTTCCCTTCCCTTCTCCTTAAATAGGCTCGGCAAAGCATCTGCAACTCCTTTGGTATTGCAGATGTCTATGGGTGGCAATAACCACTTACTATAAGGGAACTCGCCTGCTCGTTTGCCGAGGATTTCTATAAAACAATGTAACCAACTAACCAACCAAAGCACCACTCCACTCACTTGACTTGCTTGCCTGACCAAACATTCTTGCTTCGTTCTTATTTAAGAATTACACTACGAGTGTAAAGCTTCATGTACCCACAATTTACAACCTCCATTTATGTATATATATATATGAA
This sequence comes from Subacronicta megacephala, assembly GCA_958496365.1. Lineage (NCBI taxonomy): Eukaryota > Metazoa > Arthropoda > Insecta > Lepidoptera > Noctuidae > Subacronicta > Subacronicta megacephala. The sequence goes on along the minus strand of OY292540.1, from coordinate 3,608,729 downwards.
CTTGCCCCCCCCCCCCAGGCCATCGGATGGTAACGCCCGCCCGTGTCAATATTGTAATGTATACAGAAATAAGTAGACGAAACCAGTAAAAACTTAAATTTTAAGAACCACCGCAGATTCTTTAGCATGCCGTCACACCTGTACGGCAAACGTGTACTAATGTACACCCACATTTCGCCGGTATGTTTACGTCCCGTGTCATAGGGGGCGAGCCTATTGCCATTTACCGGGAAAAAGTTCAGATTCCGAGCTGGACCTAATAAAACTTTGCTGGAACTGGAGGGGATCGAAACCAGGACCTCTAGCGTAGCAGTCGCGCTTAGGACCACTAGACTAATGAGGCGGATTATTTCTCTAATATATTCATATCTTTAGTTACTTTGATAAGTCTTAACCTCTACAGCAAAATAGCTAAAAGATAACTTCCAAAAAATAGCACAGTTGTATGTCTAAGAATTTATTGCTGCTAGACAATACACAATATATTTTTTATGATTTTTACGACATACCATAAGAATTTTTTACTTAATATTGCTTTTATTCCTCCGTTACGTCCATTTGCGGTTCAACGACTTTATTACTTGTATCATCAAGCTTTATACTCTTAGGGAGGTGAGCAGTATAATTGTAAGACCGCCCCCCCTATCGCCTTCGGTGCCAAAATCTTCCTAACCCCGTGATGGTATATTATGTTAAATTGAAAAAGTGTTTGGATAAAAAAAGCAATGGAAAATACCTAACACCATTTCTCATTCATGACTGTGTTGGCGAATTTATTCAACTTGCTATGAATATAAATTAAGCTATCAAATGCATATATTACGTAGGGAGAGGCCGTTTTTGATGAATCATAATATGATTCATGTTAGAAATTTAGAGGACTAGGATACAAGGACTGCCAAGTCAAAGGTCTTGATTACAAATCCAGGGCTCTCTTCAATCTCTGACTTTTCGGAATCATACCATCACTCCTATAATCCCCGAAGGGTTAGACAGAGGTGTTGTAATGTACACCAACATTTTGCCGGTATGTTCAGATTAGGCAAGCCTATTGCTATTCACAATTGTGAATTGCAATAGCAATGAGCATTGAGCATTGTTATTGGGTTTTTCCAATCCAAAAACCCAATAACAATGCTCGACCTGGGAATCAAATCCAAGCCCTCTAGCGCAGCAGTCGCGCTTAGGACCACTAGACTATTGAGGCAATTACTTTTCGGAATCATTAATTAATTATCAATCGCTTAAAACGGTGAAAGAAAACATCGTGAGGAAACCAGCATGCCTGAGAGATTATCCTCCCACAGAATATCGACGTCAAGTAGCAGTATGCATACTGTTGCGTTTCGACCCGTGAGTGTGGTGCACCGGGGGCCCGATTCCTCCTCAGTCTCCTTCTTTTTCCTTTTCCTTAAATAGGCTCGGCAACGCATCTGCAACTCCCTTGGTTTTGCAGACGTCCATGGGCGGCGATGACTACTTCCCATCAGGTAACCCGTTTCCTCGATTGCAGAGTTATGCCATAAAAAAGTGGTTATTTGTTTTTCATGCGACTATGAATATCATCAGTGATCTACCCTTATGACCCTTCCTATTAAAACCGCAGTGTACGTGTATATTTAAATGTATACAGTGGTAAACACATCATGAGTAATACACTTTGTCATACACTACTTTTTAATTCATGTCATCTTTACTTTGAAAAATAGTTCCGTGACTAACGTTATGACAAAATTTAATCACTGCGGCTTGAACCACATGAATGGGTCGGCAAGACCGGGGAAGTACTACCCTCCCACAGAATATTGACGTGAAGTATCAGTGTCATACTGTTACATTTTGGACGTTAAGTGTGGCACGGCACCGGGAAAAGTGGAAGAAATGGGGGGAAACCTTTGCTCAGGAGTGGGACAATACAGGCTAGTTAAAAAAAAAAAGTGTGGAGCGTCAGAAGCCTAATTCCTCTCTCAGTCCCCTTCCTTCTCCTTTTTCCCTAATGGTAACCAGCGGCTTGATTGTGTTTTTTTTCGCATTGTTTAGACAATGTTAAGAAACACAGCCAGTTCAATGGATGGCGGTTGGCACTTACCATCAGGTGGGCCGTTTGCCCATCTGCCATAGTCATTGGGTTGGCAACATATCTCCATGGGCATCGTCCATCGTCCATGGCGGCGTTTCCTACTTACCATCAGGCTAGTCAGCTCATTTGCCGACTTAACCCATAAAAAGTTGAATAAAAACCATAAAAAGATCATACAAAGGTGTTTCTGTATCCTTACACTTACACTACATACTCGCAAATCATCAAGATAAGGCCTAATACCTCTGGCCCTCTGCCGTGTCGTGCCGTGTCATGCCGTGTTGTGTATAACAATGAAATATCTCGGTGACGCCGATTCCATGAACGGGTATGTGAACGTTCAGATGTGTCATGCGGTGCGAGTATTGAAGGTCAATTCGAGTTAATGTCAATGCATTTGACATCGTTATTACAAACGAGCAGGCGAGCTGCCTGATGGTAAGAAATTGTTACCGTCCATGGATATCTGTAATACCAAAGGGGTTGCAAATGCGTTGCTGAGCCTATTTAAGGAAAAGGAAAGGGAAAGGGGTAGAGGAGAAGGAAGGGGCCTGAGGGAGAAATTGGCCTACCTCAGTCCCCTTCCTTCTTGATGTGTTATTATTTAGCGACTAGCCCCAGTGGGAGAGGCTTAAAAATGAGGTAAGATACATATTTATTTGGAACTCCTAAAAAGTGAGCTAGTATGTGTCTTGTTGAAGATAATTACATTATAATTAAAAGGATAATTCTGGTGTTTAAAAACCCAGTGTTCAAAATGTAATACCAATCTAGTATCATTGTCCAAATGAAAGTCTTTTAATTTACCAATCAACGTCTATTGTGAGCAATTTAATAACGATCAGATATTGTAATTAAATCACAAAATGAAACCACTGAATATTGTCATTTTTGACATTAGAATTATCATTTTGAGTATTTTTACTGCTCAAAATGATCGGAGCAATTAAGGAAATTAAACTTTATCTCAACGAATTAAAGGATATTTTAGAATGGACACCGTACACCATAGCTGTCATTCGGACATGTATTTTATACCATTGAGATAAAGTTTAATTTCCCTAGTTGTTCATATAATTAAGAACAGTCTGTATATATTTGACCAGAATAATCAGATTTACTTACTCTTCTAGCAAAGTAGAGCGATTTCATAATGATGGGGCTCCAGCTATTTCAATAAAATAGGTGGATAGTCCTAAAATCCACCTTTTTTCTTGAAATAGCTGGGCTATTATTATTACTATGTCATAGTAATGTATATCCTGATTCAACCAATCTATCTGCAAGATTCAAACTCAAAACGAAACAGTATCGAATACGTCTACATTGACGCGAAAACAGGCACAGTGCCGACGCGTGTTGTGTGCCAGCCGATATCCTCTCAAATATTGATTATTTGTTTTAAATAATGTTACAAGCCCGTTTGACATCAAACAGGCCCGCCTGGGAACCTTACCTTCGTCAATTAGTTAGAATATAACATAATAGGCACTTTGTAAGTGATGTATTTTTTTTAGAGATATTGCAATATTTCTTTAAAGTTTATGTCGGCAAAAGTGGTATGAGGTAATCCATAACGCCTGTTTTTTTCCCGAAGGGTTAGACAGGGGTGTTGTAATATAAGTACACTTACATTTCACCGGTATCTTTAAATCTCATATAGTAAACTGCTTCATTAGTCTAGAGGTCCTAAGCGTGACGCTAGAGGTCCTGGGTTCGATTTCCAGGTCGAGCAAAGTGTAAGTGTGTAGTGTGCCCGGTTAATGGCCCCCTATTACATGGGACCTAAACATAACCGGTGAAATGTGCACCTCTGCCTAACCCTTCGGGGAAAAACAGGCGTGATGAAACAGAGGGCGATACGTATGGCATTTTATGTTCTATTTAAGAACTCACCTCTTGTCGGTGGAGCAAACTCCACTGTTCTCTATTCTCTACCTTCTTGAGCCTTCTTCTTTGGCTTCTTGAGACGACTCTACTCCCGCTTACAAAATTGAAGGAAATCTAGGAAGGGTAAGACCTACAAGAAGTTATATTGAACAAGAGAAGGATTATGCCATTAACCGGGCACAAATCCTGGGAATTTAATAGGAAAACCTAATAACACTGCGCGACCTAGACATCAAAACCACGACCCCTAGTGTAGCAGTTGCGCTAACGATCACTGGAATAATGAGACAGTTTATTAATTAATAGTTAAGAGAATCCCATAATCTAAAAAGTTATTTTATAAAGTGAATGAATAAAGATAATGAATACGGAATCTATAACAATTTATAACAATAAAATAGGTAAATTAATTTAATAAATAAAGTTTTCTATGCATTAACGATGTTGAACTCGCGTGGTTTTGTGAAGTCATTTTTTATTTAATTAAGTTTATTGGTCATTAAAATTATGTCTGTAATTTATGTCTCTTCATTCCGTTTCCAAATATGCATTTTTCTTTCTTAGGTACTTTAATTTATATTATTTTGATTTTAATATATCATCACGCCTGTATTTCTCGAATGGTTAGGCAGAGGTGTACTTAATCATCATCAGCCCATAATCGTGCACTGCTGGACGTAGGCCTCTCCTAGTGAACGCCACAGAGCCCGATCTTCGGCTTTCCTCATCCAGTCACTGCCAGCTGCCTTCCGCAAGTCGTCACTCCATCTGGCCGGCGGGCGCCCTACACTACGTTTGCCTAGCCGCGGTCTCCACTCGAGAACTCGCTTGCTCCAGCGTTTGTCAGTTCTCCGACAGATGTGACCGGCCCATTGCCACTTCAGCTTGCTAATCCTTTGAGCTATGTCGGTAAATTTAGTTCTCTGACGGATAACTTCATTGAGCATAGCTCTCTCCATAGCTCGCTGTGTGTACTTAATGTACACCCACATTTCGCCGGTATGTTTAGGTCCCATGTAATAGGGGGCGAGCCTATTGCCATTAGCCGGGCACATATCCAAACTCTAAGCTGATAGGACTGATAGGTACCGAGACTTTCATAGAAAAAACCCTATATTCCACGACCCATATAAATGTCGCTGGCAGTGAATGGATGCGAGCTGCCCAAGACCGGGATGGTTGGCGCTCTTTGGGGGAAGCCTACGTTCAGCAGTGGACGGCAATATGTTCATAATGATGGACTGGACTATAGGCTCGCCCAGAAGGTTAAGCAAAAGGTGTATTAATGTGCACCTCTGTTTAACCTTAAGGGGGAAACAGGCGTGCTGGAATGTTCATTAGCAATTTACGTAAAAATATTGTTTCCTTTAGCTATAAATATTTTAGTCTGTAAGCTTTGTTAAAATAAATAAAATATGTATCAAAAATAAACCTCCTCTTCGACTAATCAGATAAAAAAATATTAGAATTTTGTGTGTGCACACACAAATTAAAATGTATTTAAACAACCGCCATTTTTAATCACAATCAATTCCATTACCGAACTCTTTAGTAGTCGTTTTCTAATGCAAATTGATGTTCGACAACTTTTTTAAATTTATTTTTTCTACGCACAGACATTTTAGACCGGTCTCGATTTACAAGAGTTTAAATATGTTAATTAGATGATTTATTTATTACGCATGTTATTTTAATAAATTAGGTAATGCAAAAAATATATTAAATAGAAATAAGTAAGTATTGATATAAAAGTCGATTCTATATTTTTTTAAACATCTGTTGAAGGATGATGGATAGATTTTTATCTGATTTAAAGGGATGAGTAGGTTTTCAGTACCTATAGCCAGATGCGGCTGAGGTCTGTATTTTACACGAAGCGAATACCATCAGACCTCTACAACCCAATTTTGGGGCTATAGACTGGTTGTCAAGCTTTTTGGGCTTCTGACTAACGATTGTCACTGGTATGACAACCGGGATCAATGGCTTTACGTGCCCCCCAAGGCACGGAAGACTCTCGATGTGCCAAGAATGGTCACCCATCCATAGACTGGCCGCAGCAAGTGTAGCTTAACCTTGCAGTTTTTTTATTCGCGTAGTTATTACTAACGACAACAGTGGCGTCAATACATATCTCAGATCGAATAAAAAGTTAAGATGGAACTTTGCGAACAAAGAAGTGAGGCAGGCTAAAACTAACTACGCCTTATTTTGTCAGTCGAGCTTTCGATACCTACCTCGATAGCTCGACTGACAAGATAAGGCGTAGTTAACTAATACATATGTGCGTGTAATTGTGTGTTGTACTCCGTTAGGCGTAGTTTTAGCCGGCCTCACTTCTTTGTTCGCAAAGTTCCATCTTAACTTTTTATTTGATCTGAGATACCTGCCCTAAAATCAATAAAATATTAATTTTATGAATTGTCAGGTGTTTGATAGATATTAATAATATTCCTAATATGAATTTTTGCAACGAAATTCTTAATTCAAAAACCTGTTGCTATCCAACTATTGTAAATAGTTTAATAAACAGCTGATTTATATGTCGTTCTTTATTTGAAAAGTCGGTACATTAAATTAATGCAAATGACTCCGAAATATCGGACAGTAGCTGGAAATACGATATGGGTTTGAAAAAGGAAACATAATTTACTTTATGATATTTATCTATACAGCCTCATTTATTAGTTGTCGTAAGTACAGCTGCTGAGAGATAGATTCTGGGTTCAGTTCAGGTCAAATAGTTTGTTTTTGTAATGTTCTAACTTCGAGCAACACGGTGTAGCTCGTGTTGCTCAAAGTGTCCTAAGCGCTACTGCTACTTTAGAGGTCCTGGGTTCGATTCCCAAGTCCCAATTCTCAGTAGCAGCTCGTAGTTTAGATATGTGTTCGGTGAAGTGCAATAGGCTCGCCCCCTATTACATGGGACCTAAATATACCGGCGAAGTGTGGGTGTCTGCCTGCCTCGTTGGTCTAGTGGTCCCAATCGTGACTGCTACGCTAGAGGTCTTGGGTTCGATCCCCAGGTCGAGCAAAGTGTTATTGGGTTTTTTTATGAAATTCTCAGTAGCAGCTCGTAGTTTGGATATGTGTTCGGTGAAGTGCAATAGGCTCGCCCCCTATTACATGGGACCCAAACATACCGGCGAACTGTGGGTGTACATTAAGTACACCTCTGCCTCACCCTTCGGGGAATACAGGCGTGTAATGTAAGTGTGGGTGTAGTGTGGCTCCGAGAGTTTCATAGAAAAACCCAATAAAGATCTCGACCTGGGAATCAAACCCAGGTAGCGTAGCAGTCGTGCTTAGAACCACCAGACTAATGAGGTAGACCCAGTGATTATTGACAAAGAAATCTTTATTTCAACTGGCAACACCAGTTTATCTAGTTGTTTCGTAAAACACGGTCGCAATTAATTGCACGGTACTGAACTCGGTACTCGTTAAATGCATGCAAAACTATTAACTTTTTTACTTCAACTCTTGCTTTGCGGTTAGCAAATGTGGCGGCGTGGATGAAATAAACTTGGATATGAAATTGTTGACAATTTATTCTGTAAATGATTTTAGTGTAATATTTCAAAACCATAGTAATATTTAAATAAATTACATTAAAGGAAGAAAAGATATATAAATAGTGGATATCTCTAGGGGGTTCTTTCTAATGAAAAAAGCACGAAAAAGGGAGCTTTATTCACTTTAGTCAGTCATGCAATTCTGTAATAATAAAAAAATACTGTAATATAGGAATTGCCTCATTAGGCTAGTGGTCTCAAGCGCGACAAGTCCTGGGTTTGATTCCCAGGTCGAGCTAGTTATTGGGTTTTCTGTAAAATTCACAGTTGTTCCTGATAAATGACAATAGGCTCACCCCCTGTTACATGAATTAAATGGGACCTAAACATAATCGCGAACTGTGGGTGTACATTAAGTACACCTCTGCCTAAGCCTTCGGGGAATACACGCGTGATGATATGTTATTTATTTATTAGTATGTGTTATTTGTTTTGATTAAATATTAAAACATATTACAGAAACTCATTAAAAATTGGTAAGAACCCTTCCAACTTTTACAAATCTAAGCTTGTTACCGTACTTTACGAGTCCGAGTCAAGTAAACTAGTTCCAAATCTTCTTTTTAACCGAGTTTTCAAAAAAGGATATTGTTAATTTGATGATTATTCTATTATTTTTTTATAGAAGCACAGACATACATGTTGATATTAATTACTACAACATACGAAGGAATGCCATGGGACTAAGAATGTTTGCAAATGTAAACTTATTTGAATGCTTTTTAATTATAGTACTAACCAAGGTTATGGCTGCTTACCGTGAGGTTTTGAGTTCGATCCCCCGGTTTCACAAGCTTGTCAAAAGGACTATTTTTTATTTATAGCCAGTTTTTATTTGACTAGCAATTTGGGTTACACGTTACTAGTATTCTCGCTAACCCCTCGTGCTAAGCTAAATGCTTGTGTTACGAGTGGGTTCACGACGGTAGTGCAATGGATAGGTTTCGAACCGGCAACCACATAATCGCAAGTCCCACGCACACGGCTTTTTTTACAAATCTCATAAGCTTAACATACCATCACACCTACATTGCTCAAAGGATTAAGCAGAGGTATACTAAGTACTTACCAATTGCAGTTCGCAGGTATGTTTAGGTCCCACGTACCTAATAGGTGGCGAGCCTATTGCCATTAACCGGGTACAAATCCATCCTCCAAACTGCACTGATAATTTCACTTGAAAAACCCAATAACACTTTGCGTGACCTGGGAATCGAACCCAGGACTTCTAGCATAGCAGTCGCGCTTCGGACCACCAGAGACGAATATCACGATTCCCATACCATTAACATAACCTACCATCAAGCCTATATTCCTCCAAGGGTTAGGCAGAGGTGTACCAATGTACATACATCAACGGTACTCGGGTATGTTAAGTAATATGTACCAAATAGGGGATGAGCCGCAGTGATAGCCTAGTGATATGACCATTGGACTGCTAAGTCAAAGGTCTCGAGTTCGAATCCAAGGCACGCACCTCTAACTTTTCGAAGTCATGTGCGTATTAATAATTAATTATCACGCGCTTTAACGGTGAAGGAAAACATCGTGAGGAAACCTGCATGCCTGAGAGATTTTCTTGACGGCATGTGTAGTCTTCCAACCCGCAGTAGGCTAGCGTGGCGGACTATAGCCTAATCCCTCTCGTTCTGAGAGGAGACCCGTGCCCAGCAGTGGGACAATGTAATGGGTTGATGATGATGAGGGGATGAGCCTATTGCCATTAACCGGGCACAGATCCATACTCCGAACTGCTCTGAAAATTTCACTTAAAAAATCCCTTTGTTCGAACTGAGAATCGAACTATTCTGCGGCCGCGCTTGACCACCAGACCATTGAGGTATAAGAAACTATCTATCAGCATTAAAATCAACTGCAATCAGTATAACAACGGATTGTACGATTGCTATCAAAACAAGGCTATTAGAAAGTAAAGCGAGCTGCTATGCGCTTGCGCAACCATTGTTTACACGGATCAGTAAATGTCTTTGTATTGTTAAGCTTAGGTTTGTGGTAGGTACTTATATAGCAATCAATTGTTTCAGCGCTTTGTCGGTTAGTCTGTCTTAATTCAAACTCTTGCGCATAGTCAGGTTGAAAACTTGCTACGTAAATAATACTAGCCGTTTTTTTATCATGACTGCCTCATTAGTCTAGTGCTCCTGAGCGCGACTGCTATGCTAGAGGTCCTGGGTTCGATCCTCAGGTCGAGCAAAGTGTTATTGGATATTTCTATGAAATTCTCATTCTCGGAGTCCGGATTTGTGCCCGGTTAATGGCAATAGGCTCGCCCCCTATGACATGGGACCTAAACATACCGGCGAAGTGTGGGTGAACATAAGTACACATCTGCCTAACCCTTTGGGGAATACAGGCATGGTGGTATGTTATGTTGTGTTTTTTTATACAACCATACGGCCGGCCTGATGGTAAGGTTAAGATTTTGAGCGCCTGAGGCCCAATTCCCCCGTCAGTCCCCTTCCCTGGTTCACTGGACCTCTTCAAAGAATGACGCCTTCCCATTCGAAGGTGCAGTTGTAGGAAACATGTGCGCTGCCTACTGGGGCCATTGTTTGTCAACCACCCACAGGCAACAGCTCATGGAGGCCCAAGGCCTGGCTGATATCAGTCATCCTACCTGAAGTGAGTGAAACCGTACGACAAGGCTGAAATCCTCACTCAGCCCTTCCTTCTGATTTTCTCCTTCCCCACCTATTTCCTTTACATGGTTGGCAACACGCGAGTGATACCTCTAGTGTTGCCACCGTCCAAAGACTACGGTAACCACTTTTTTATGGCATAGCTCGGCAAACGAGCAGGCGAGCTACCTGATGGTAAGTAGTCATTGCTGCCCATGGACATCTGCAAAACCAGAGGAGTTGCTCTGGCGCTCCAAACTCAGCGTACGAAACGAAACAGTATGCATCATACTGCTACTTGACGTAGATATTCTGTGGGAGGGTAGTACTTCCACGGTCCTGTTGACCCATTCATGCTTGCCAGCGCAACACTATTACTATTAAAACTTATTCTACATTTTCGTTAGCCTTCGTAATTTTTAATAAATATAAAACCAGTCACTATACAATAATTGGTTCACCTTAGCTATTTTAATTAAGAATGAAACTCAACTTTTGAAACGATATTTTATATTAATTCGTCCCCTTACAGGAGAAACCGATTATCTGACATGAACCTAACTTTACAATACAACAATTTAAAAGTTTGATGTTATAAATAAGTATTAAAATGTAGTCATTCTTGTGATTGAAGGTTTAATTATGAAGGAAAGACCAAACGTTATTCGATTTAAATATAAATAATTGAAAAAAATACTGTATATTACTAATAAATACAAATAAAAATTGGCAAGGGAGGGCACTTAATCGGTTTTACCTGTATATCACAAATATTTATAATCTGTTATTATTTTAAAAGGTATCGCATTAATTGTAGCTATCGATAGTTTTTCAGATTCTTTACAACAAAAGTTATAGTTCCAAGAGTGTTAGTCAACATAAACACTAAAAACTAGCTCAAAATTAATGATTTTGAAATATTTAGTTGATTTTACTTGTATAAACTTGTGAACTTATTGAATGCAATCCAATAATTTGCAAGGCTTTAATACTTTTGTGTGTTTTAAAGGAAATAATAATGTAAATTAATTAATATTTACTAAAAGAAACAAGGTTAAATAATAAAAGCAGGAATTAAATTACGAAAATCTTTATTTTGCTAAGTAGAAAAATATTCTATGTACTAAAATCTAACCATAGGAGAACCTTCTTTTTATTCTTTTAAAGTACCTACTACTTATTGTCATCAGAATCTTCAGAAATTGCTGGTTCAGGTAAAGGGTCGACAGTTTTGTTATCTGTAGCCAAAGACTGAAACCAACCGTGGTACTCTTCAGGTATAACACCCTTTTCGCATAAGTTTAATAAATCTCTCATTTTTGCTACACTTATGGGCAATGGTTTGTTGTACAGCTGTTGCAAAGAAGGAAATATAAGATCACAGCTAGTCGAAGGCGTCGCAGAATCACAGACGTTTGGCTGCTTCGATTTACGCCTTGTCGCATATCCGTGATTTTCCAATACAGTAGCTGCAGATTTATTGGGTTGCGCTGCTGAACAAGTCACGTTCATTGTCATAAAATTGGTAGACATGTCATAATTATAGTATACTAGCTTTCCGCCCGCAGCTTCGCCCGCGTGGTCAACACGATTTTGACTGTTTCGTTTTTTCCAATTCTGGCGGGAAATTGCAAATTATCCTTACATAACTTTCCGTCCGCTTTTTTGCTCGGGTAGACCACACAATTTGCCCAACTTTATTATTTACCGATATATAAGTAAACGCGAAAGTAGTGTGCCAGGATCGTAGCAAGTGAAAATCTATAGTCTCTCCCTACCCCCATGGGAGACAGGCGTGACAATATGTACGTATATAAACGCAGCTTATATCCTTTCCCAAGGTCTAGTCTATTTTTGTACCAAATTTCGTCAAAATCTAAACGGACTTTCATCCCCACACAGTTTGAAATTTCAAAAACCCCATATCAAATAAGTATTTATTTATGTCTTATCAAGTGCCTAAACACAAAGTTTCAGCGTTCATCTTCAACAATGACAAACTCCCATACAATTTTTCATCCCTTACACCCTTTCATCCTTTACAACACCTTTTTTACAATAAAACGTAACTTATATCCTTTCCCGAGGTCTAATCTATTTTTGTACCATATTTCATCAAAATCGGTCCCGAGGTTGGGCTTCAAAGCGTGACTTTGTTTAGACTTCCATATTAACATTCATCCCCTATTTCATCCCCACACAGGTCGAAATTTTAAAAACGCTGGAACAAATTTTTACTTTTTATCAAGTGCCTAAATTCAAAGTTTCATCGTTTTATCTTACCAATGACAAACTCCCATTCAAATTTTCATCCCTTATTTCAACCCCCTTTTTTTAACAACAAAACGTAGCTTATATCCTTTCCCAAGGTCTAGTCAATTTTTGGACCAAATTTCATCTAAATCGGTTCCGGGGTTAAACTTGACTTTGTTTGGACTTCTAAACGAACTTTCATCCCCTATTTCATCCCCATACAGGTCGAAATTTCAAAAACACTAGAACAAATATTTATTTATTTCTTATCAAGTGCCTTAATATAAAGTTTCAAGGTTTTATCTTGAAAAATAACGAACTCCCATAAAAAACTTTCACCCGCTATTTCAACCCCTTCAAAACTATTTATTGCAATTAAAGGTAGCCTATGTCCTTTCTCAAGCTTTAGTCTATCCCAGTACCAAATTTCATCAAAATCGGTTGAGTGGTTTAGCCGTGAAAGCGTAACAGACAGACAGACAGACAGACAGACAGACAGAAAGACAGACAGACAGAGTTACTTTCGCATTTATAATATTAGTAGGGAAGTAGGGATTGTAGGGATGTTTCAATCACCTTTTATGTATTTCATTCTTTTTATTTTTAGCCATTGAATCCTTTTACCATCCGTGTTTGTCGTTTTATTCAAAACAATAGTGCTCGCTAATTGTTTCAGGTCCTTGAATTCAGAATATGTAAACTGTTTTACGTTATATTTGTTTTTCTCCACCTTAGTTCCCTTTTTTATACGTCTTGACTATGACTCTTGTTTGACGACTGAATAACTTTAATATTTTTTAATTGTATTCAAGTTATAAATACTAGTATTAATATTGTCTGGTAAAAATGACTTAAGTGGGATAACAAACTTAAGCTGAATAAATTGACAGAACTGGCTTACGGTCTCAGTATATAGAAACCAACTAAAACTATTTAAATCGTTTTAGTTGTAATCATTGAAGTTTGTTTTTGGTAAATTTCTACAGCAAAAATAAATTAGGAAGGGAAACTCGGTTTTACTTGGATGATATTTAAAAAAGTTTACATTACAATAGGTTAGTCGTTTTTTTATGTAGATATTTTGTAAATAATTGCATTTTAATAGATTTTTACTTTCTATGTCTTCTAAACTATGCATCATATCAGAAAATCGGTTTTACCAGTAGACGCAGATTGAAATTCTCTATCGGATGGTGTAAATAACTCATTTTCACAAAAAGTTGCAGATAATTGGTTTTAATAGTAAGGGGGCGTTATAATGAAATGGCTTAATTTATTTTTGACATTATATGTAGGTTTTAGTGAAACAAATATTTAGTATGCGTTAAATGCCAAATATAATATTAAAATCAACAAGATTTTCTCTACAGCGTGTGAAGTCTGCTAATTAATGATAATATAATAGTCTTACCCCTCTTACTTTGAGATGACACCGCCGCAGATAGGTTTATTTAGAAGATATTTTGTCTAATACCTCAATGGTCTAGTGGTCTAGACCAGGGGTTTCCAAACTACGGCCTCCGGGCCAAATGCCAGCCAGTGCCGGATTGATGGCACTGGCTGGCATTTCGCCCTCGGCAGCTCAGGTCGGGCTCTCTGCGACTAGTCTAGACATATAGTTAAGGACAGAAAAACTAAAACCACTGTTTTGACCTTTGAAACATACTGAAATAATCATTACGGCTTCAAAGTTTGCAGATTCTTAGTCCAGACCACTGTAATACCTCAATGGTTTAGTAGTCTAGACCATTGAGGTATTACTCGTGATGATATTTCCATTAACCGAGTAGTGTAAGAACTCTGTATTTGACCTGAGAAATAAACTTTTCTGAGGCTACGCTAAATCATTAGACCACGACTACTGGGCACGAATCAAGTTCCAAGTAGCTACTGACGAATTTACAGAAAAACCCCATAACACTGCTCATCCTGGGAATCGACCCCAAGAATTCCAAGTTGGCAAACACTGCACCAGTAAGGCAATTTATAACGTATTAATTATATTGTGTATATGGCGGTTTACTTAGCTGTTATTTAAATTGAACAAGGTAAGTAAAAATAATAAAAATGAAACAAAAAAATAGTTCTCTCCAACATTTATTGGTCGAAAAATAAATTAAAAACTTTGGATTTCAACAAAGGCCCGAAATCGTACAAATAAATACCTACAGGGACTACACTTATTTTAACAACATATTTACAGTTATTTATTACCAAATACTTAGTAGGTACAATTATTTTTCGATCCTTCAGTAATATTTTTACAAATCCAGGCCATGGACTCGAAAACAACGAAATACCGTTTGTTGTATTTCACAAATGCGCGCAAATTATTTGAATTTAGGCTTTATGTTTGCTTTCTTAAGAGTTACTTATCACGCATTCATAAAATGCAACAAATATAGAAGGCGACGATCTCTAAATTTCACTCAATACCTAAAGTTAGTGCATTTAGGCCTTCTGCCGACACCTCAAGTGATACCTACATTTAATAATATCAAGACGTCATATATCTACAAATTGGACTGCACCTACCGACACTTCAAGCCAAACATTCATGAGCAACGAAACAGAGTATTCGCTCCGTTTCTTTCTAGCCAAAGAATGTTTGAGTTGTAGTGCAATCGAGGCCATTCTTTAATGCACTGTTTTCGAGTCCGTGGCCTTACCGTTTCGCGAGGCCTTAGACTTATAACTCAATTGAATGTGTTCAAAACAGGCTTTTTACAATCTTATAAATATTATTATGTCCATAAAAAGCGCATTGAGCTATTAATACAGTGGCAAGCGCAAATAAAAGCAGTATTTTTTTTTCAACATGGCGTTGTAGTTTTATCAACACATTCAATTGATTTAATGTCTAGATCAAGTGAAACTTTCACCAATTTCGTTAACAATTTTTTTTATTTCTATTCGTCCCATAATTCAGGCAGGCAGAGATAACATTTTTGATACCAAACATTTTTACAAAATGTTTTTTTAATTACAATAAGACAGTAATTGAACGCAAAATTTAATTTTCTGTTATTGGACTAGAAAACTTGTTTTTCAGATTTTAGTTTACGAATTTAAAAATTCAGATGTTGTGAAATTTATTAATAAAACGTACCTCTGCCCCTGCTTACCGATAAATTTACAAATTTTGTTTTCAAATCAAACCAGATACTTTATGGCCGCGTATTTAATTAATTACAGCATTAACTAACAATATACTTGCAAAATATATTGTACAGTACACTAACGGAGTTTTTCCGTCGCCCTACAACCTATTAAGTATCAAATCAGGGTTCCGTAGATATTGGACAAACAATAAAGAAAACGTAATCCAATATAATACAATACATTTCTCAGTTATAATTTTTGAGCAAAATAATTTTCGTAAAAATATCATCTTTTATTTATTTTATTAAAATTTGAATGTTTATTCCAAAAACATCTACAGAACCCTTTTTACGTGGTAATTTCACGCACTCGTTCAATATTATATTTTTTTAGGAAAAGTGTGGATTTTGAATCTTTATATTTTCGTTTTAGGAAATCGCAATGACCGATCTAGTGACTCAAGACCAAGCGTATTTACTAATGCTAAGATTAGTTATTTTTTACAAAAATACCTTTAGAACAGTTTAAAGAGGTAGCTGAAGCTTTTCATTTATTTCTAATTTTTTTCTCGCTAATAAAATAGTTTAAAAATTAAGTACATCGAAAAAGTCTATAAAAATGAGGAAATAAGTACAAAAATATCAATAAATAAAAATGTAAAAATTATTTTAGCGATCGCTAGTAGCACCAATGCGAATATTTCTTAATCAAAAATGGAACTTCGTTTTTATTTAAAAATAGTATAAAGAAAAAAAACGCAAGAGCAATAAACTAATTATTTCTTTTAAGTCATTTTAGTTTATTAATTCCATTAACTTAAAGGTATTTTTTGTTAATTTCATATGAACATTATGATAATGTATATCTTCTCTTCGGTAGAATTAAATACACCAATTAGAACTTATTTATAGAAAACGTCTAGTTAAAGTTCATTGCTCTTGCTTTTCATGTAAAACAAGATTATAAATACAAAATTGGGTCATGAAACATTTAGATTTTACAACCGTTACTGAGCAAACAAGTGTTTTACCAACATACTTCATTGAAGTTTTCTAATAAAAAATGTTTTATGATTTTAGTAACTTGTACATATTTTTTTCTAGAGTTTTAGTAAACTTCAATGAAAATTCGATAAAACCAGGCACGATATATAGGATCGTTGCTCTAAATCTGAGTTCCTAGATCGGTCAAATTAGTAACTAACAATAAGCATAAAAGGAAATTTGTCACTGACATAATAATATAATTTTAGGCTTACAAGTATCAATTATTATTTCTTAAAATATTTCCCAATTAGAATTATAATATAACTTAAAAATGAACGGTGTTTTTACATTATTATTTATGATTTAACAATGTAATGTTAGGCCGTTTTTAGGTCTTTATCTGTAATTTCAAATAATTATCTTTTTTATAAAATTAGGTTTATTATATTAATTATTATTTAAGAATATTATTATCAAACATTAGAAAATAATAATACTATCAACGTAATCACTTAAATCTGTTAATTTTCCACATTAAAATAAATTGAAAACTATTTGAGATTGACTCCAAAAATTATGTAAGAACGTCATTAACACATTGTTTTGTCTTCTTTCTTTAAACCCACAATAGCCTTTGAAGAAAAGAAACAACACACTATCTCTACATTGCTTATAATAAGGTTATGTAGCAATAAGTTTTAGCATACAGAAATTTCATTGATTCAAATAAATTAGAGAGATTAACAGAAGGTTTGAAATAAATAAGCTGTCATGAACTTCCGTGTCTTGAGATAACGACAAAATTAGGCTTTGCACATAAATATCTTCGATAGTATCCAATAATAATCAATTACACACTACCTCCGAAGTAACAGGATATCCTGTTTTGTTACAGTATGTCCTTGATATGATTCAGTATTGAGAAAATTGAATCCAAGGTTTTTTTAGGTACAATTTTCCGAATATTTATGTAATTTATTCTTAAACGTTAATTGTAACCTTTTTTCTTTCTATTAAAATTGTTTTTTTTTTTAAGTTGAAGCCAATTTATTTTCTTTCAAAATGTATTTATGTTGCAATCTCAAATTGCATTTCATATAATAATGCCTCAAGCTTCAGGTGTCATTTTATATAAAAAAAAAAAACATTTCAAGGGTCCACAGTGAGTCTCTATTAATACTGTATAATAAATAAAAAATTACGTTACACAATTTCTAATTGGGAAACATTCCGTTATTAAATATAATAATTATGTTATTTTTCTCATTATAACCTAGCGGACTGATTTTCTTTCGAGATTCTGCAAATGAGGTCACATTCAACAATAATTAGGCAATAATTATTATTCTAAGTACACAGTACAACTAATTCAAAACTAATGAGAGAGATTACTAAGAAAAAGTGTTTCATCACGATTGAGTTTCAAATTGTATTGGTTTGATAAATGCATTGTCGTCTCGTTGGTTTTTATTCAATTGTTATTTAGAAAAGAGTTTTTAAAGCATGAAGGTTTTGAACGACCCATTAGTGACTCTTATAGTAGCATGAGATTCTTCCATGTTTCTCATGATAATTACAAACTTTTGGTCCACAATTCTATCCAAAAACCTAAAGTTTAAAGTAAAATTTTGTTTAGAAATTTCCCAAAAAGGTTTTTTGTTTGAACTTTTACCGCAAAGGCACATAAAGTGACTTATTCCGTTATTTTCACGGCAAAACTAGACTTTGAATCACCATTTTATGATTCAATATCATGATCACCTACTTCCTTAGTTTAGTGGACCATAGTGCATCGACTTTCATGTGACCAAAGCTTAGTAATCAATAATTTTTAGAAACAAAAAGCTTAATTTCGTTTGGAGAAAAATTAATATCAATTTTCATTGGGTATTTTAACGCTCTACCTTTTCTGCTAGAAGACAAGCGTGATAGTATACATATATATGGTCGGATCAATATCAAAGTAAACCTTAATGTTTAATTTATTGTGATAATTTACACTTCAAAGGATTTGCGCTCTACCGCTAAAGCGTACATTAGCGTTTTTTACTCCACAAACGCAATAGTAGCAGCTTTTGCTCCGTCAAAGTATTTGTTGTAAAGAAACAGAAATGGTCTTTGTATAATTAGCTTGCATTAATTGGCTATGTACTAGATGACTAGTTGTAGATTGTACAAAATACCGTATAGACCGTAATGAAAACTAGTAATTTTTGTTTTGAGACCTTGGGAAAATCTGTCAGTCCCGATTGTCATTTGAAATTTGACGGTAGTTAGTGGCTATCAGAAGTTATATGGATCTATGGATAGACATAGGTCTATCCATAGGTCTATGGATAAACCTATGTCTATCCATAAAATATCGTTATTGCCCGGAAATTAGGTTGCGGAGGATTGATGGCAATCGTTTTGTGTGTAAAATATAGATATGCGTCTAGTTAGACTAGAAGTCAACGACAATATAATTGGAAAAAGGATAGCAGGATAAGAATTAAGTTCTTATTATTCCCCGTTCGTGTGAACTTACTATAATCTAACTATGAGAAAACTTAGTAACGGTTAAACACCAACCAAAATTCTAGCTAACAACGTGATCAAAAATCATAGTGCAGTATCCGTGTACAATCATTTAGCAAGTCGAAGTTGTTATAAATGGGAAAATCATGACTGAACAAGAGGTATACTGTCGAGCCAATGCAGCGATTTTACGCTCACACAAGGAATGAACTCAATCAAGGTCAGCCATTTTTTATCCATCAAATAATACTACAAAAAAAGCATTTTTTTAAAACGGTGTCGTGTAATGGATTACCTGGAAAGCAGATTAAGATGTGAATTGTATTTCAAAGCTAGAGTTTTGAGTTTTAGACCAAGCTTGCTGAATTTATAAATGCTTCGTATGATTCATAAAGAATTAATTGATTTTCTATATAACGGGTGTTGATTGTTCATGAAATTTGAGTTCGTATGGAAGAATGTATTGACTATGAATCATCAGTTCATTACACAACTTCACTATGGTAGGTTATCTTAGTAGGTAGGAGATTGTAAGATTAAAGATAGATTATAGAAAAGGTAGATGGATTGTTCTAGCGACGATTTGATCCAAAAGAGAAAGAATAATTATAAGACAGAGCAGACGATTGAATAGATGAAAAGATGTTCCTTTCTTCTTGCTGCGCTTGCCCCAAATATATTGGGACTGGAAGACACTTTGAAGGGGTCTTGCCAGCTAGTACACCTTACACGATCAGGGTTGTTGCAAATTTCATGGTCGTGACTATAGGACAAGTTAAGGTAAGGGCGGATTTTAGTCGGCAAAAGTTTGTACGCTTCAATGTTTTCTGGTGGCGGAAATCCATGGGGATTTCTCCATACACAAAAAAGAGGATGGAAGAAAAATATCATGACGATGAAAGATATACAGTAGGTCATCACTAATAACATTTAAGTACTTGTGAGAACAGTCCTAATAATTTTAAAACTTATCCAAAAAGGTTTCCTACTTGCCTAAGACAAACTTTTTGGAATCGTGCAATGAAGTTCATGACCATAACAACAGTGGTCATGAAACTTAATTATAATAAAAACCGTGAACTGAAACCTGAAGGTAAAATGGATCTCAATTTTACAAACAACTGTATTTTTCCGGTACTTGGCAAAAGAAATGGAAGAGAAGTAAGAAGTAGTGAACTGAAAGATATATAAACTACAATTTGCTTTTCTTATCATGTTTTAAATTTTCAACCGCAGACTCGATCTTACGTCCTCGGTATTGTTATACCAGGCACTAGCAAAGCGATTCAAGGTACCGAAATCTTTAAAAAGGATAGGTTCGACATCACACAGTGAAATATTCTTCTCTCGTTCTCAAAAGCACAGTCAGAATTTAGGACGTTTAATTTTAATAAAGTTCATGACTTGAAGAATAATTATTATTACACCGTTATGTAGCTAGATATATATTATATATAGTTTATAACGAAGATGTACTTGCCAAATGAGGTGATTAATATAATAATTCACCAGAACTGCGGACTTTTACTGTCTGTTGTGGGATTAAATGAGATTCTATAGCATTTAATTCTCAATCCTCAGTGCCTCAGGTAGCCAAAAATAAACCTTTTGTTTTGAAACGAAACCAATAAATAAGGTCTCCACAAGATTCAAAGACTTAAAACTTAGTTACATTATGAAATTAAAAATAGCCGGGCAGCCATATTTTCTTGACAAAATGACGGGAGCATCAATCGCTTGCTTTGATGTCCCAATTAAGTGAATCGCCTCATTTCTTTAAAGAAATATCCGTTAAAATTTAAAAATGTGTTCCTTTAACGTTCAGTTTAAAATTTCGGATGACCGAGATTACAATTTAAATTAACGTTAAAATGAGTGCTTGATGTGAAAGTGTTTTTTCGTATCACAATCTATTACACGTAGTTCTATAGAATTAGGATTGGCAATCTTAGGAAATAAAGTATTTACGGATATAAACTTATTCTTGTCAGTTATATTGACATTGAAATAAGATTCTTTTGTCTTGGGTTAAGGGTGTATGGTACTGTTTAGGGATTTTATCCCATTAATACAGACGTTTCGGATGTTTTACATAAACCACATGACAATATAAAGTTATGAAATCCGTAAAAGGTATTATTATTTCAAGTAGGTACATAATTTTACCAGTGAATGCGTCATCATTTATAGCTAGATGATAGGTAGGTACTATGTCTTCTTTTCTTTGAGCCAATTCTTAACAAAAAGCATTTGATTTCGTGATCAAAAAACGATTATCACACTTCAAAAATAACGGGAGAAGTTTCAAATATAAAAGAAATGAAATTTAAAAAAGCTTAGATCATGCCTCTTGAAGGCGCTCTTCATAAAATAAAATTTTAATTGCCATTTTTATTACAGAATCATTTCATTGTAATTATCATTTTTATCTTTTAGCAAGCGGTAGATGCTATCCATATCTTAATTGTTACTTACATTAAATTTAAAGACTTAATTATCAGTTAATTTCAGAAACAAATTATCCAGCATAAATCTTAATCATTTGTATTTTTTATTTATGTTTCATAATACGAAATTGCTAGATAGAAAGTTTCGTGTTTCGTTATAAGAAAAATGAGAGAATGAATTTCTTAAAACATTAATACTCAATCTTGTTTCTTCTTTTCTTTTAGTTTTTGAAAACAGTTAAGCGAAAGCAAAATTTGAGATCTATTTTCATGTTCGAAGTGCATTAACATTGTAGAAAAATTGTGTAAAAAGATAATCTAATTTCATTCAATATTTTTTTAATAAAAAGATAACTTTTCATCGAAATAGCGGTATTTTCTATTACAGTGCTAGCTAGAATTATCTACTCTTCAGCGATTGTATTTAAAGCAAGTATTTGAGAAATATGCATCAACACCGCACCTAGCTTCAACACGATTTGCATTCCAAGATTAATATAATTTCAAAATCCAACTTTCGCCAACATTTCCCCGAACTAAAGGGGGCGTTCACAAATTTTGAGCATCGCTGTTCCAAAAATAACAAACCAACGGATGGCGACGTTTGATACACAAGATTAATGTGTTGTTATGATTTATATCCTAGTTTCGCATATAATTTACTGCTATTTCTTGTTCATCTTCGTTTTATAATAATACGCTGTTTTTTGTATTGTATTCAAACAATGAGCTGTCTTCGAGTCGTTTAGGATTGTAATGTTTCAGTGCTTGTTAGTTTGCTTTGTGTATTTTATAAAAAACTTCAAAATTTATGAAGTTGCGTCAGTTTTGTTACTATTGAGGAAAATCAGATCTTGTTTTTGTGAAGCTGTCTATTAAGTGATCTCACGCTCTTCTTTATCTCGGTGCCTATGTGAATTTGTCCATGTAAAACTGCATGATAAAGTAAAATTTACTTTAAACATACTTTTTTTTGTGATAGTACCTTAGTACCTCATCATGGTCGTTACGTTAAATCAAATCTTTGCAAAAAACCCATATTTTGATGTATTGAAATAGATGGGGCCTTGAAGGACATAGCTTTTGCGATTATATTATCCCTGCGACTCTTGTAGGTCTATTATGATTGCCACTCCGAACAAAGGCTATCATTTGTCTCAAAAAATCTTATCAAACGCGATTAACAAAAGTATAATTTTATAAGTTTGCATTTGTTTTTGTGAAAGAAAATACTAAAATATTCTACATTTGAGATAGAAATCTGTGTCTAAGCCCTTACGGTCTCGTTATATCTACCTAAACTGCACTTGATTATGTAATACAGATCAATTCAAACTTGTCCGAGTGCAATGATGTAAGCGCATATTCGTCCAATTAGACATCGCTTTGTAATGCATTCGCTGACGGCACAAGAATTTACAATCATCGCTTGTTGTCAAACTGTACTAATACCGAGATGAAATTATGACTTTATTTTGAAGACATACGTTAGCCACCTACTTTTATATGTATCTACAGAAAAAGCCCATCTACTGATTTAAATATTTTAAAACAATAGATTAAATTCAAATTTTGTATATTTTATGTTCCTGCTCATTACCATTTGTTGGTATTGTTTAATCAATCCATACTAATTGAAATAAAACTACTTTTTACGGATTTTATCGCGTTATATTGATATTTTTAAATTCCCGAAGTTTTGGATCCTTTACAGCGTCCATGGTCACGGGTGCATTGTCCAATCCATACATATATTATAAATGAAAGTTTACTAGGTTTTACTTGTAAATCTATGAGTTGGTATTTGTAAGGATTTTTATCAGATGAAACAATTTTCTGGGCTTTTTCCATAAGTGGACAAGCTAGATTTTACTAAATACAGTAAATGTTAGTGTTGGAAATAAAACTGTAAGTATTTTAACGCTTAGAGTCGCGGAATATATGTACAGTACAAAATCTATCAATAGGGACCAGTCAGTACGGGCGTCCATGATTTAGTTCATTGATATTAAGATAAATTTTTTAAAGGAGCCAATATGGTTTCGGAGACAGCAGTTATAAAATTCGAAAGAGTTTATAATACACATACAAGCGCAATTTTGGCTGAAATGGCAATTCTATTACCGTTACAGATCATCGAATGCTATGAAAATTGTATTAAGTACTTAAGTCCTAATAAATTCACATCTAATTTCTCATTTCGTGTGACAAATTAATTTGCAATAATGAATCAGGATTTTGATTAAATAATGTAGAATATTATTTGTTTCTTGCCCTTTTGCGTAGCCATTAGTTTATTTTGACAATAAGTTTATCCAATATAATTAAAACAATTAAAGTTACGTTGGTCGGATCAATATTATTAGTGGACGTTTAGAAGTCGGCTGTAATGATTGATTGGTTTGATGATTACTATGATTAAAAGGTGGTACTAAAGGTTGTTGATATCAAATAGATGACGAGTGGGACTACCATAGATCCAAAGCGTATGGTACAGTTAGAGAAAGAATTAAAATTAGCTGAATTACTATCGTGATAATTAGAGGTTACAATATTCGAAATTGTGAAAAAAAGTATGCAAGAAAGGTAGCAAGAGAAGTGATATAGTTTCTGCCTATCCCTATGCAAAAATGGATGAGTGTTTGTACAAAGTTTTTAATAAATCCATAAGAATGGAATGGACGGAGATCATATTGTGGAAAGAAATAAGGTGGAAAATTCTTCTGTACACACTAACAATAATACAAAGGCAGATTTTGTAAAGCAAAGAAGATAATTATTTAAAAAAAAAACATCTAAAATATTGCTCAGCCCACACAATAAATTGTATAGAATCACAAAATATTGGTACACAAGTTAATCTTTTCAAAATACATCTTCACATACAAATAGGCATCAATAAATCAAGATCCGAAGACGTGTCTGTGTCGGTACAAGATTCATTTGCATTTGTGTTGTTCAAACTAAAAGAAAAATGGCCGGCGATCAAGTTGAGGCGAATATATCAGAAGAGATAGATGGATTCTTTATGTTGCTAGAAACTACATCTTATAGGGGTCAACAAACCGATTCCCCAGAATGTTGAATTGGTTTACCTACTTGGGAAAGGATAAGCAAAGCAGATCATTCTAAAGATCTCCAAAAGCTGTCATAATTTACTGAATTTATGTCCAATTAGTGATTTTGTAGAAGTCAAGCAAATTTCAAGAGCTGACTTGAAATAAGCTAACGCTTAGCAAAACACTTAGCTAATCACTATCGAACATGGACTAATGACATAAGCAGACTTGCCTCGGAGTTAGATCTATAGATTCATGAGGATTCTCAGACACAAAAAATATGTTTTAAAAGTACGTCGGTCGTAAAAGGTAGATAATTACATTTCTATGTCCAATATTCGCCTAAACATCAGATAATTATTGTAAAGTCTTAATGATTTTCCTTATTTTTAGAGGAAAAAACATACAAGATGTGGAAGAAGTAAGTAACAAAACAGATCAAAGAATTAAAAATATTAATCCTGATATAAATCAGGATTAATATTTTTATATTACCAACAATACCTACTTGCAAATTTACACTATAACCTAACCCCTCTTTTTCTGAGAGAAGGCCCGAGGATAAGTAAATGGGTTTTAGATGATATTTGCAAATTATCCTCAAATTCTGCAACTTAATCGGAATCGGATTATGCAAAAACTCTTCTAATCTATTACCCACTAATAAAACTAATGACCTATCAACCGATTAGACAAGAATAAATATTTATGTCCACGATCTTTCGTTATTTGCATTATAATCAAATGATTTCTAAAATTCGATAATCACTGAACGAACAACATAATTATAGATGGCCGATTCGCCATTTTGAAGAGAAGCTCATCTACTTATTTTTGTTTGAAAGATGTTTTCCTCAAGTCAGGAGGCATTCTAAAATTTCATAGACAATAAATGAAGACATAAATCCTAATAGAGAGAAAGGAGATTCATATAGACTAATAACTTATAATGGAAGTGGAATTAATAAAAAGTAATGGAAAATAATTAAATTTTATCACAGCGCGCCTGGTCACATTAAAGCACTTGATATATTTATGGCTACGCAGCCAAATAGTAGCAATATATGCCATAAAATCAGAACCAGTCCAAATATTATTGGAATGTTTGGTAGGTTATAATAATTCAAATAGCTAAAATTCAAATGCGTGTATTATTTGCAAATTAATACTTGTGTGAGATTTTTAATACGGGATTTTTTATTTGCAAAGGCTAAATACTAAATTGAAAACAAAATAAACAATTGATATTCGCTCAAACTTACTTTTAAATAGTTGAAAACTTTCAATAAAAGCATTTCAAATCGAGAATCTGGTTGACGAGCAAAAGATGAAAGCTGCATCATCCATATCAATCATGCTAAACTTTTAAAAGAAAAGATATGGGAACAAATTGAAACAGAAATAGCCATTCCAAAAAAAAGTACCAAGTTCCAAATCATGGCTATCCAAGTTCTGTTACAAAACGCAACAAGATATTAATGACAATTACTCCATCATAGTTATGGGCTTCGTAAGCAACGCCGCAGGGTACACCAATGTATTATCTTAGTACACTATCTTTGACAAACAACTTGGAATAGTTAGGTGGCGCACCTTAGAACACGCCCGTAATAATTGTTATTTTACATAAACTTGTAATGTTAAAGTTGAGTAAACCCTTTTATATAATATAGGCAAGGCGAAAGGTAGACAGATTAATAACGTAGAATAAGGTTAAAGTTGATGGTATTGATTTTGGTATAACTTCTGTCAATACAATTTTAGATAGTGACGTGTTTATGATAGAATTTCATATTTCACATTGAGCAGCAGTGTTTTTCTTTGGTTAATAAACCGAGTATGCTAGCAGTGATTCTTTTGCGGCTATACTAACACTACGACCAATGAATACTGTTACACCTTTTATTTTAAGAGTGTACATGTCCAGGGAGTTTCTTCAAAGGTTTTTCTCCATAGGATGATGAAACCTTTTTGAACCGTGCAACTAGAGTCAATAACGTTTCATACACACTTGTAAAAGCTTATATGAAACTTACTGACCTGTGCTTATTTCCTTTGGCGATATAGGTACCCTATGATACTCAACTCAAAAATTTCTAAATCGGTTCAGTAGATCCCCTGCAATCTTACAAACTCACAAACTTTACCTCTTTATAATATTAGTATAGATAAAAACATTTGAATTTAATTTGAAATGGACCATACTCTGTCTATAGATAAGCCGAAAATGTACAGGAAAAAAACTTATTTTATTATTTGACTGTAGCGGTTAAAAAGGTCAATTCGCTACTAGGATGTGCATTTTATTTCGCAATCCATAGGACCATTGGATTTGTTGTTTTTTGTCACTAGGCTTATGACTGCTCATTTTAATATAGTGTGCGCAAAATAATGTAGAATTGATAATAAAAAAAACGTTATGCTCTCGCGATGAACTAGCTTATTTTCATTTAGCTGTTACTATTTTTAAACCAAGCACGTTATTCGCTCGAACCGGTTATTGCTGACCGTGGCTTTGAGAACCACAATCGACTTAACGCTCTCTAAAGTTTTTAGTGGCGCATATTAAAATCTACAGCCCTTAAGGCAATTTTATAACACAGACACTTTGTATGGAAACTTAAGTGGGAAGATTTTCATTAAAGTAAAGATTCTGGTCGGTATATCCTGATATTGTTACCAACATATTGGATATTGTAATCCATGGCCCTAGTCCCACATAATAAACTAAAGATATTCGCAAAAAGTTAACTGAAATCACAGTAATGAGACATAAAGAGACTGACATAATTAGATGACGCCGGAAATTGTAATTTAATACCATTAAGCTCGTGATGATGATGATGATGCCAGTGAAGGGGGCAAGGAAGAAATGGATAATAGTAGCCAAGACCCGAAACATAAAGATGATGTAAGAATAGGCCTATATCCAGCACTATATGGTGTCCACCATTGGGCTGATGATATAATGATAAATAAGCCCTTTTTGGCTTACTGATAAAACAAAGTGTCAAATACTTCCAAATCTAGATTTCCCATAGCTATTAAAGAACGAAAGATATATTTAATATCATATAAAACATTAAATAATTCAGAACGGCGCTCACGACGCTATATTTATCATACGGCCATTTTTAAAGTCATATATTTTAAATAATTTAATTAGCTAAACGAGTATAAAATTTAATGAGTTGATAATATTTAATGGTATTATGGAACATGATAACAGAAGTCTGTCATATTATCATTTAAGGTATTTTATTTATAATTGTGAAATATGAATGCCGAGGATATTGTAGGTTTTCAGGCATGTTTTTTACTGATAAAAACATGTCTAATGTACGATTTATCATGGCATTTATATTTTACCTAGATCCAGAGTTCTTAGTGCCAAGCGTCAAGCTTGATTCAAAATCATATGTTTTATTTTAAGAAGACCATTAAAATATGTGCTTTTGAAA
This sequence comes from Subacronicta megacephala, assembly GCA_958496365.1. NCBI lineage: Eukaryota > Metazoa > Arthropoda > Insecta > Lepidoptera > Noctuidae > Subacronicta > Subacronicta megacephala. The sequence goes on along the minus strand of OY292540.1, from coordinate 3,580,720 downwards.
AATCAAAAACTAGTTGCACGGTTCCAAAAAGTGGCCAGCCTCCTGTCTTGTTCCCAGTTTATTTGGTATTGGCAACAATAAGTATTTTACTCAGAGCGACTGCCGTCAGGCATCCACAAGATAATTTGGAATTAATACATTTTTGTCAGGCTTTCTTGGTCCGTTGACTTCTGACAGACTAACCAGCGTGTCCAGTACACCCTTAATATTAATCAGCTAATTAGCCAATCTTATAACCACGGGATGAACTCTATCATATTAGATCAGAAAGAAATCTGAAAATGTAATGTCAGATAAGCGAAGACACCACTTAAAAGATATGAATCTCAAACCAGTAATTAATCATCTCAAATCATCAACAACCAGTCAGCAAGCTTAATGATCCAAAGTAATGAAAATTTTATAATAAAAGAGGTATCTATTAAAGAGATTTTATATGTAAGTACCACATCTCTCTTTTAGCATGTTCAAATGTAGTACTTATTTAAGAAAACTTTTTCTTCTAAAAAAAAAACTACATTAGGTACAACATAAAAACCCTTTCAACAGCTATTTCTATAATGTGACTCAGACAAATATCTACATCGAAGATAGAAGAAGAAAGGACTGACAAGATGAAAACAGTTTTATTCTGTTTATAGAAAAACCGAAGAATGACATTAACTGACTGAGGATGAATAAAACCTTTCCCGAACATCAGCTCTACCCGACCAAAAAAACGACAGACCAAAAACGTTGACGTTTTAACAAGTCTAACAACATCAAAAAGGTGTATACACAAAAAACAACTCGCCTAAATTATTACAAACACACCACGGAGATTACTACGTCCACAATCCCTTCAGATACTGAAAATAGCCAAAGACATGTTAAAACAAACGATCTGTACCCAGAAATGCTAAGTAGACGTTTAACTGTTTGGGTTAAAATAAAAATAGAAACACTCAACGTCAGTTAAGACGTGGTTACTTCGTATACCTGTGTTTGAGATATTTACGCTTATAATGTAAGGCTTAAATATAACGCAAGTACTGTTGGAAATTTACCCTTTAATAAATTTATCATTATATAGGAATTTATTATTAACATCGTCTCGCTATATTCACATTAATATGACAAATATTTTCGTTTACACAAATATATTTCATAAATGCGTGATTCATTGTTTATTTTTAATAGGAAACTAATGTATTGGTCCTTATAGCATACCTTGGGGAACCCCAAGACAGCGTTAGCTGTGTCATGAAAATTGAATGAGGCCTTTTTGTTAGAAATTCAGGTTTAGATACTTTGACATAATATAACAATTGGCAAATGATTGGCAGAAAATCTTACAGAGATTAAGATAAAATTAATGATAGTCTCATCAAAGATAACTGAATAGACATTCCAACGTGGAATTTTGTAGATATGGAAATGGTAAGGCGTAAACTATAAAGCCTATGGTAATTATCAATCTTCACCTAGTTTTCAACAAGTATCTAGAGTATCTGATGCAATCGTCAAACGAACATCAATAATTTAGACCTCTTTAAAGCGTTCGACCGCTTTTATCACTCTCAAAGTGATATAGTTGGAGTTTAAAGGTATTTTACTTGTTTACAGTTAACACGCCTTGCAAGTTTCAGTATTGTGACGCATTGTAAACTGCGACAAACGCGCATTTTTCTTGGACAGAGGTGCGGCAAAATGTTTTGGGGCGTACTTTCCGGTGTTCTCGTGGGAAATGCACACAAACAAGATATGTAGCGACACCTATATCCGCTGACAGCATCGATGCATTTTTAATTTATAAGTAACGCGAGCTATTTGGATCAGTCGGTTTTGGAAACTTTTAAAGAAATGGTGTATTTTGACAAAAAGTTTAGATAGCAACCTCAAGACCTCATTACCTACTATTTGTTTTCTACAATCAAACGCGAAACCGAAAACGAATTCACGATGCAAATCGTATTTTCATGCTTGACCGAAAACTGGGTGAAACAAACCGATCTGTACCCAATTCTAATTGCATTGATATCTTGCATAGCCATGCTTAGCAAACCCTGGTCTAAATTAAGCATTCCCGTTGCCTTTCAATGGAAAATTAAGCAAGTGTGTGTAGAACTTAAACGATCATACACGTCCATATTCTATATTTAAACGTAACATTTGTTTAGAAAACAATGCATGACCAAAGACACTGTTAAATGCTGTTCTGTTTTGAAACGAGAATAAAACCTTTTTATGTGTCACATTCTTTTTATCTTTAATTAGCGGTATTTTACTTTTGGAACAATAAAAAAGTTTTTTCTTTTTTATTGTTGCGGCCAGATGTTTTGCATTGCTTTTTTTAGATCTAAACAGTGAACTAAAAAAATTGTTTTTTTTCTGGCAATTATTTTTGTGCTTTTCCTTATATTTGCGCGGTTATTTATCGTGGATAAATCTCTGAGAATTGAGATGAATAGTGCGGTCTGTCACATTCAGAATGAATTATAGACGCATGGAGGATAGGTCGAATATCAGTTCTATGAGATGACGCACTCTAATGAGGTTTCTGCATAACCCTTTAAAATAGGCACGTAGTTATTTTGTTACATAAATACCATCTTGTAAGATAGTGTCTTTACTGTTTTTATTCTCGTAACTTGGGTCTACTAACACAGAAGTAATCGCGTGTGAATAAGTAGCATTATTTTTTCAGTATTTCAAGCAAAAGTAATGCTTTCCTTGTTTTGAAGCTATAACCAATACAATTTGAATCTCAATTGTTCATTCTTAAAAACTACCTAAAATATATCAACTGTCACTATTGAGTTATGGCTAACTGAAAACCGGTCTATTTTCGACTACTATTTAACTATTTGACTATTTCATTATTATGTTAAACATGATTTTCACATGTTACAGTAATGGCACCTGTGTGCTTATAAAAAATGAAATTTTCAGTGTCATGAAACATTTTTGAAAATTCCATCTTTTCAAATAGGTGTAGGTCTCAAGTTATTACTTTTTAAGATATTAAATGCATGTCACTATCTTCATTATTAGCTATTTGAATATGAAAATGGCGGCTTTTCTGACATTTCATTTGACTTTTATCCACCATTTCCAAGGATAGTGACGTGCGACTCGAGCGATTATTTTTTGTAAAAAAAAAGAAAAAGCTGAAATGCAAAATCAGTCAAGAAAAAAATGAGGTGAAAAGGCTTCACTTTTAATACATAAAAGGTAAATATATCACATGATAAAGCATATTTAAAAGAGAAAAAATACTAAAACCAAAATCACAGTTTTCTAGACAAGATTCTTAACTTGTCCAAAGTTTTTCATTTATAATATAAATAAATTCTAATTAATGCATTATCCGTTGTGAAAATAATAAAGAAACTGTCTTTTGAACTAAAAAATAAAAAGCTACCTAATTTTTTATATACGTTTTCCTATATTTGCATTTTGATCCATTAAGAACCCTAATTCTTAGTCAAATATCCTTTGCATAATGAAAAATATAAAAAATCGTTAATTCCTAAATGGTTTAAGAAACCTAATTTTATCATACATGTTAACATTTCTTTATATATAAATATATTTAACTGATCATAAACTACAGTTTGATGTCCTCTATTGAAATTACCTTCACAAATTAGTTCGATTACTCAGTAGGCCCTTTATACTTAGATAAAAATTAGGCTTTCGTGTTCCTTACAAACTAAAGTTTTATCGTTTGGAACTTATTCGGAACTTGGATTTTGCACATCCCTTTCACCAATCAATTACTTACAAGCCGTGTAAAGATATCCACAATCCTTGGGGCACATCACTATCAGTTACCACTTGAGTTTGAAACACTTGTACGCACAAATTCACGTATAAATTAGAGTGTCTGGGCGTAAGTGTAGCGTGTGTAAAGTTTGTGTGGCGGCTGGTCCTGGCTTGTCGAGGAGGTCTGGACGCGGGGGTCGCGCCGCCCTGGCGCACATTCACCGAGCCAGAGGAGCTAAAACCGCGCTCGCCGCCAGAGCCAGTGCAAGCGAAGAGGCCAGCGCTGCCCCGCGAGAATGAGACAGCTCCTCGCTCTTGATGACTTCATTTGGCGTCTTGTCGTACTTGTGCGTCTTTTTAGTCACCGGTTTCATTGTTGTCGTCGTCGTAGTAGTGGCTGGGGTTGTCGGCGGGGGAGGTGGTGGCGGAGGAGTAGGCTGCGGCTGCGGCGCCGGAGACTGCTCCTCCGGCTTGCAACACACCCGGAACACCAGCTTCATATTATGACTCAAACATCGACCCCCAATGCGTCTGTGCAAGTCGTCTTTACTGGACGTCGATATGAAATAATAATCTTTGCCCGGCAGGAACTCTAATCCGCCCGGTTGAGGTGTGAACGGCCGGAAAGTTATTGTGAAAAACATCAGTTTGTGCGGTTTATCGCATATAGCTATTATTCTGGGGTTCGGATTCGTTATCCGACACGTATCATATTCTTCTTTACTCACATTATAAATTATATACTTTTCTGTATCTTCTTCAAATGTTCCTGGGGTGTACACTGGACAAATTATATTCACTTGGTCATATTCGAACTGTGCATTGCCTTTATTCAAGTCGAATACGTGATCCGTATTATCTATTCTGAATATACTGTTTGTTGTATTCCAATGTATGTAGAAGGACTTGGCATAGTTCCCCATCACACTTTCGATGAAGAAAATGAGCACAAGGACGGTCCAGGGCGTATGACGGAGGCCAAAGTAAGTAAGGGACACCATCCTGACTGGTTTATTCCGATCTCATTATCCAACGAAGATTCTACGAAGCTTGGTCCTTGTTACACAGTTTCGCACATACACCAATCCATATTTATATTCCACGATCACTGAACATCACTGAACGTTCACAATTTCACATATAAAACACGATCAATCCATTCAGAGGCGACGCGATGGGTCCACCATGTTACTCCGCTCGCTAGATTCTATTCAACGATAAATGTGGAATTCCATAGGACGTGGCCCGTTCAAAACGCGTTGAAAACGACGCTTTCGTTGCTTTTAACACTGGTTTTAAGTTCACATTTATGGTAGACGGTGTTTAGTGTGAGGATAAAGTTGAAATTAATCAATACATCACAGATTTTTTACAATACTGAGGTGTTCTTTGTATTGAGAACGGGCGTCGCGGAATGGGGCGGGCACGTAAGCGCCGCGCGGTGGTCGGCCGAACTACTGGAATGCGCCCCGCGAGCTCGGTACGCATGCTCACCCCTCCCGCGACCCTGCACGCCCCGCGGTTCCGATGCGTTCCGAGCTTCGCCGAGCTTTCGTTTCGCCGCCATTTTGATGTCTGCCATGTAGAATAAAACTAAAACGTTTCCTTTGCCACTAAAAATATTAGCAAACTATCTCTTCCTTTAAAAAAACGTAACGATTTTATTGTTTATTTTTGTTTAGTTAAATATTTTTTAACAAAATTTAATTCTGGAGCTTTTTAGTTGATCGTGAACGCATCCGTAAGCCGCCATTGAAAAAAAGTCCACAACTGGTTTATACGGTCTGATCGTAAAAGGCTATGACGCCGAAACACCACAGCGGGCGATACTGCACACAATAATAATTTATAATTTCATGCTAATTATGCCAAATGATTTTATTTCGCATAAAATTTTACTTTTTGTTTGCTCATATTGTTAATGAAGATGTTTGGTATTCGATTTAGAGACGAAGTTATTTTACCATTTTGGGATATTTTAATGAAAAAAGTAATGGTTTTTACTTGAATTACGATATCTACCTACTTCTTTACTTAACTATTAAATATGCAAAAAATCAAGTTATTGCGATAATTACAAGGGGTGATTATAGAAATTGATTTTTATCAGAAATAACTGTCTAGTATTTTTTTATAATTTGAGGAGTTTTTTTGGTAATTAAATTCCATTTATAATTAAAGTTTACATAGATTCTTAGCAATAGATTATAATATATTTTTAATTGTGTATACTGCTTCATATCAATCTTGTACAAAATCTATGCAGTTTATAGGTAATTATTATATTCAGAACTTGCTTTCATTCGAGAAAATTATGTGGGGATCATTTTTTAAAAACTAAAATTTTTGTAAATGGATAATTTAACGCCGCTTAGTACTAAAATTTTTTAAAGTTACTTTAAGTATAACACTAAGTTGCTTATGTCAAAACTAAGTAGGTAATCTTGATGATGTTAAATGACACTGCGATCAACGATGGAGCGCGCTTGCCGAGAACCTTTTTTTTTTCATTTGTTACGAAATTAATAATCTTTAACCATCTTACCATCATCACGCCTGTATTCCCCTTCAGCTCGGGCAAAGGTGTACAAATGTACAGCCACATTTAGGTCCATATAAATAATCGGGCAAAAATCTAAACTCCGAGCTGCTACTGAGAATTTCATAGAAAAACCCAATTTAGCTTTGCTTGACCTTGCAATCAAACCGAAGACCTCTAGCGTAGCAGTAGCGCTTGAAACCACTGGACTAATGAGACAGTTCTGATAGTTTAACCAAAAAAAAGTAAAACTATAATAAAATAATGCTATCGTCAAAACAATTTCGGAAGTTGGTGCTCTTTATTTGGTTTGATCTTTTGTTTGCGACACCGACTTCCGAAACTGTTTTTTTTTGTCGGTTAATTCCAAGTAGAAGGTCTTATACCTATGTTGACGGCGTTATCGTTTTACGAACGGTATATTTTGTTGTTGTTTTCTTAACTTTGAGTCATCATATCTTCACATTTGAAGTATAACCCACCAAACAAAAATATAATCATCAAAATCAATACATAATTGGAGGAGTAATCTCGAAACAAACATGCAAAAAAATCATACAGTCGGATTGAGAACCTCCTCTTTGCTTGAAGTCGGTTAATAAGAGAAAGTATAAAGTGTAAGTAAAAATCTAATACTGCCTCATTAGTCTAGTGGTCCTAAGCAAGATTGCTAGGCTAGAGGTCCTAGGTTCGATCCCCAGATCTATCAATGTTATTTGGTTTTTCTATGAAATTCCCAGTAGCAGCTCGGAGTCTGGATTTGTGCCCGGCTAATGGCAATAGGCTCGCCCCCTATAACATGGGAGCTAAACTTATCGGTGAAGGGTGGGTGTACATTAGTATACCTCTGTCTAACCCTTCAGGAAATACAGTCGTGATGGTTATGATGGTATGTAAAAAACCCAGCCAAATTAAGTACCTTCTCCTAGTACATACTACGAAATGCAATATTGTATTCTTCCATTAGAAAAACCGGGTTGCCATACCCAAGCAGATAGTAATAATTATTATAATGATCAACACCACAATGCTAAGTGCGAGGCAGATAGTCCAAGGTTCGACTCCCGACAAAAACACTCATTAGCATTATGCAACAAATCCTACTTAATTAGCGATGATACGGTTTCTGGTGTACGTAGGGTGGCTATGAGTTATTATAACTTTGTGGGACAGTCCCAATTTTCAAGGAATGTCATTTTTCTTATTTTATCTACGGAGATTGTGGATTCAGTTTGCAGGTCAACTAGTGTTATTGGGCCTTTCTACGGAGTCCCAGTAGCAGTTTGGAGATTCGATTCGTGCCCAGTTAATGGCAATGGGCTCGTTCCCAATAACATGTGACCAAAACATACTGGTAAATATGCTTTTTGACTGTATTTTTTGGCCTCATATTTTTTTTTTCTTTATCAAAAAAGCTTACTAGCAATGTGGGTCACACATTACTAGTATTCTTGTTAACCCCTCGTGCTAAGCTAAATGCTTGTGTTACGAGTGGGTTCACGTCGGTAGTGCAATGGGTGGGGTTCGAACCGACAACCACATGATCGCAAGTCCGATGCCCTAGCCATTAGGCTACCGCCGCTTTACCTGACATCGAGACAGGTCATCCTAGAAGGACATACACCGATCTTATCGGCGAGGTCCATCAAAAAGGTCAGATGCGTAATACTCGACCAGTGCATATAAAGATGTATGAATGTAGAAGAAAGGGGTATGCAAGAATCTTAGCAAGTCTATAGTTAGAAAGAATTGTAGCAATGGACACAAGAACAACAACACAGTCATCATCAACCCATTACATTGTCCCACTGTTGGGCACGGGTCTCCTCTCAATACGAGAGGGATTAGGCTATAGTCGGCCACGCTAGCCTACTGCGGGTTGGCAGACTTCACATGCCGTCAAGAAAATCTCTTAGGCATGCAGGTTTCCTCACGATGTTTTCCTTCACCGTTTAAGCGCGTGATAATTAATTATTAATACGCACATAACTTCGAAAAGTTAGAGGTGCGTGCCTTGGATTCGAACTCGAGACCTTTGACGTGGCAGTCCAATGGTCATATCACTTGGCTATCACTGCCCCCCACAACAACACAGAATACAATGAAAAAAGAAAATCAAATACAATTCCTACCTCTATGGGGAAAAGGCGTGCGTGTATGTATGTATGTATGATGTGATTAGGACTATCCGGTCCTTGCCAAACTCATGGCTACCGGAACATTCCGCTCCAGTTCTTCAGAGTGTCGCCATAATACGTATTATGCGTTTGTTTGACAAATCCTATTAAACGAATGTACTAGCCAACCGAGGATAAGAGGGGGAATCGCTAAAGAGGGATTTGTGAATCCCACAAACAACAAAACTTGGATAATTGATAGAGACATTGTAATTGGGTTGTATTTTTTTAATGCGAAGCTAATTCAGGTAAAACCCAGCATACCATCACGCCTGAGTTTCCCGAAAGATTAGGCAGAGGTGTACCTACTAAATGCACATTTCACCGTTTAGGTCCCATGTCCTATGTCCCATAGAGGTGAGCCAAATTCAAATTCGCGAACTTTTTACTGTAAAATCGAATAACACCTTAACTTGAGAATCAAACGACAAATGCATGCTCCTGTTTTTAAAAAATCAATAATACCTAATATGGCAACTGGCTCGCCCCCTATTACATGGGACCTAAACATACCGGCGAAATGTGGGTGTATGTTAAGAACACCTCTGCCTAACCCCTTCGGGGAATATAGGTTTGATGCTATTTTATGTTTTTATTTTTTTATGGTTTACTTAAACTACAATAACTATAGTATAGACTAGCAGAATCTATAGGTTCGAAACCCACCCATTGCACTAGCGACGGGAACCCACTCGAAATATGTACAACCATTTAGCTTATTACGATACTTTAATAGTAATATGCGGCTGACATGGCAAGGAAGCTTTTTTAGGGTTCCGTAGCCAAAAGGCAAAAAACGGAACCCTTATAGATTCGTCATGTCTGTCTGTCTGTCCGTCCGTATGACACAGCCACTTTTCTCCGAAACTATAAGAGCTACGCTATTGAAACTTGGTAAGTAGATATTGTATTCTGTGAACCGCATTAAGATTTTCACACAAAAAAAAAAAAAAAAAAATTTAGGGCTCCCGAACTGAAATTCAATTTTTTTTTTTTCATCACACCCATACGTGTGGGATATCTTTGGATAGGTCTTCAAAAATGATATTGAGGTTTCTAATATCATTTTTTTCTAAAATGAATAGTTTGCGCGAGAGATACTTCCAAAGTGGTAAAATGTGTGTCCCCCCCCTGTAACTTCTAAAATAAGAGAATGATAAAACTAAATAAATATATGATGTACATTACCATGTAAACTTTTAACGAAAATTGGTTTGAAAGAGATCGAGTAAGTAGTTTTTTTTTAATACGTCATAAATCGTAATGGTACGGAACCCTCCGTGCGCGAGTCCGACTCGCACATGGCCGGTTTTTTTAAAAAAAGCTCTGTTAAGAGGAGTGTCCCTCGCGAACGCAACAATGTTGCACAGTTGTCGCTGTCTCTATCCCTCGCGATGCGAACGCGTGCCCGAGAGGAGAAACAACAACATTTTCACGCGTATTTCGTATGTTCCGAATTTTGGAGATTACTCCTATAATATTGCTAATATGTAAAAAAAAAATCTTGTAAAAAAATATTCACTATATTATCTGGGTTTCCTTCGAATCAGAACTTTTCTGTATTGATACATTGTCGAGAAATACTAGCATAAAGTTGGGCCGTTTTTCAACGAAAATTGCCAATCTTTGAGCTCGTGTAACTTTTTAACCGTATATTGAAATGAAATTTTATATTACAGGAACACGTATATTAATGATAAGATTGTTATTGCAAAATTTCAATGACTTTCATTGTTTAAAATTCAAGCAAGGGCCAAACTGCGTTTGTATGGGGCGCGAAGCGGATACTATCCTCTTAATAAAGTTGTAAACGAGCATGTTAAACATGTTTATGTAAGATAAGCTACCTACGTATATTACGTAAACATTATACCATGTCTCTAGATAGTGACTATCTGGTAGCCAGTTTGAATCGATATCAGAAAATATTTATCAACACTAGATATTTATAATTATGTAGTAGGTTGATATAATGAGCTAGTTTAAAGTCCAATACTAGCTTATTATATAGGCTTAATTAATTATTTAAAATAAATTTAACATCTGCTAAAATCTGCTTCTTTTACCCTACCTACCTTTTGGCCTACGCTTGACCGCCAGTTCGCCTGTTGTTAAGCGATACTGCGGTCTACGATGGAGCGCGCTTGCCTAGGAGAAACCGATTCACTCGTGATTTAAAGACCCCCAGATTATAGTCATCGGGGAAGACCCACTCGGGAAGCTCATTCCACATTTCAGCGGTACGCATGATAAAAGTGGACTTGAAGCGTTTCCTTCGGGTTTTTTGGATGTACACCATGAAACGATGTCGCTTTTTTGTGCTTCTGGTCGTCCGATAGAAGAAAGTGCAAGGGGGAATAAGATCGTGGAGATCAGATGCTTTTTCAAAATACTTCTCTCAACCCTCTTCCTTCTCCTTTTCTCTTTCCCCTCCCTTTCCTTAAATAGGCTTGTCAACGCATCTGCAACCTCTTCGGTATTGCAGATGTCCATGGGCGGCGATGACTTTTTATCATCGCCTGCAGATTTACCGAGTTCTATATCACATCTAAGTATAAGCCTGTTATTTTCTATAAACTTATTGTCATAGGTGTTTGATAATGTTCTCAGTACAGATAAGATCAAGCAGATAAGTAAACCTTAGGGTTAGGGTGAAATAAAAATACGCGAAAAAAATACAAAAACCATTGAGTAAACCTTAGCACAACAAGCGCCATCTAGCGTCAGTCGCCGACGACTGGCTCATCATAAAGTCGAGGCAAGTTTAAAGTTTCACAATACATTAGTAACATAATACCAACTGTTTGTTTGTTTACTTTATTGATAGCCGCCGCGGATTAGGGTTGTGATACACTACAGTGTAACAAGAAACAAAAGATAATCACGAAATTCACGATCATCATCATTCATTATATCAGCCAAATGAAGTCCCCTGCTAAACGAAAGCCTCCCCATAGACTTCCACAACGACCGGTTAAATGCCGCCTGCATCCAACGATTTTACCAATCAAATTGTTTTTTTTAGCTTAATTTGAGATAAAGTATAAAGTTAAATAACTAAAGCTTTCTGAAATTATAATGTGACATGGTCCGCGCTCACCGCTCCTTCGCCGCGCCTCAAACCTCACCCCGCGCGACGCTATAAATAGATCTGCAGACGGCGCGCGGATCTCCTTCGTCCTGCTGCAGCTACTGAAGTTAAGTGCCGCCCTGTACCGGTCGGATCTCGTCTCGGAGCCTTCGCCGAACCCCTCCCTGAGCTTAACTCACTGCCTTGAACTATTGTATTCTAAATTGCAACCCTAGTGTAAATAAATGTCTAAGTAGTTGCCGATCGGTCACGTTCCTAAAACGTGTCCACCACGTTACAATAAGAAAGTTTTTATAATAATTAAATCTTAAAAAGTGAGCATTCGGACTTGTCACGTTATTGAAGCAAAGAAGCGACTTCTTCTTTATAATCCTAGACCTAAATCGCGTGGGCTGATGATGCAAGATATCCAGGGGCCGTATTACACGTATTAATGCCATCATTTTTAGGTTGTGAGAGAGGGATGCCGCTCTACAGGTTAAATAGTGGCGTCCCTCTTTCACAACCTAAAAATGATGGCATTAATACGTGGTAATACGGCCCAGGTCGTACAACTGCGACCAATAAAAACATGTAGGTATATTTTTTCTCCTTCCACCATAGTAGATAGCTGCCCTAAAGCTTAGGTCTCAGTAGGTACCTACTTAGCGTTGTAATATTATGTGTTTACTTTACGTGCCAAGTATTCTGCTAAAACATTGCTTTTAAAACTCCATTGAGGGACAAAGGGGTTTTTATTTATGTCTGAGAAACATACCATCACGTCTATCTTCTTGTATTTTTTAGGCATTTTCCATGCAAAGATTATTAACCCGGCGTCATGGGGGTGTAAAATTGTTACACGGGCGTTGGGGCTGGGTCATAATTACCCGAATAGTTAATGCAATATATTTCAGTATCTAGTTGAGGAAATTAATACTATTTATTACAAGCGTGATTTTACTATTGCTAAGGTAATAAAACACCAAAAAACATATAAATAATAAACTTTTAATAATGAGAATAAGGCTTTGAAACAATTACACTTAAAAAAATAACAAATTTGGCTTCTCCTAGAAAAATCTAAGTTAGTTATAATAATTATCAGTCATCTACTTTGAAAGTGGTACTTTTATTAATCTACTGACATGACTTATTAACAAAACACTAATTAGCATCATCCTTATTAGTTACATTCGGCACAGAAAGTAACAATATGATGAGGACAAATATGTTTGTTGCATTCTTGACACACGTGCGTAGTTTTGCGGTCTTTGCGTGCAGGTCACACCTGGCACCTCTTATGAGCATTTAATTTTTTTGCTAGAGGCTCCTCTGAAGGTTCGCCAGCTAATTGACATATTTTTTGACGCAGTTCTCCTGGCAGACTTGGAACGTTCCGGCGGACTTTCAAGTGTTCACTGACAATAGTGAGGCTTAGATTTTTCAAATATCGGCGTCACTTTAGACTTGAATAATTATTTATGCGATGTATTATCGTATGTAGTATTGTAGTTTACCACTGACATGTTCAACACGGCGTAAAAAAATTACAGAGGCCACTTCTTCGAATTATGGAAAATGTCATACGTAGCGCACAGCTCATCGGCGACATCAACCCCACATTTGGTCCTGTTGTAGTAGGTGTTGATCACCGGCTGTTTCTTATCACCGGCTTAAATGTCAATAGTGTCATCGTGGTGAAGGCTTGACATCAGCAGGACTATCTTGCTTTTTTGGGAGTATAAGAAAAAAGCGTTATATCTTCAATAAGAGTCAGATTCTTCAAGAACCGCTAAATTACGTCGTCTTTCTAGTTTCTCCCGGTCCATTTTTATTCAGACTACCGACAAAGATAAAACAAGGAATAAAACCATAAAACAATGCAGTAATACAAATAATAAGCAATAAAAACAACACTTATCACATAAACCGCGCATCACAATAATGGCGTAAAATAGTTACACTGAATACAGGCATGGGTCATAATTACCTTTTTCAAATTACAGCACTTGTAACTCCCAAAATGGCTAATGCCTGACTGACTACACGGCACAGACGTGTAGAGGGACTCAATAACTCCAGCTACTGAGAAGAGCGGCAATGTAGCACGAATAGTTTTAAAATTATAGGCAAACTAAAAACGCCCGGGTAATTTTGACCCAGCCCCCATGACGCCGGGTTAAGTTATTTTAGTGAAGGAAAAATACGTCGCCTCAAAGACGTAAATTAAAAATGTGAAGGCAAATTTCGACATGGCGGGTGGGAGTCGCGGTGGCTTAGCGGGCATAGCGTCTGGTGTACTTAACCAGAAGCCGCAGGTTCGAATCCTGCCCGCGGTCGTATTTTTCCTTCACTAAAATATACCATCACGTCTTTATTTTTTGAAGAGTTAGGCAGAGGTGTACTAATATTACACAACTATAATACTAGAAATAAACATAAAATAGTGGTACCTAAATTTAGATTAACTAAAACAAATAAATCATTTCTAGGAAATTGCGTACGTTTTTACAATAAACTCCCAAAATCTGTCACCGATCTCACCCGCAAGAAATTTAAAAACTATGTTAAATCTGTTCTTGTTAAGAAGGCATATTATAAAATCAAGGACTATATTGATGATAAAAATGTGTGGTGTCAAAATACAGATGCACTGGTGGTCTCCCTGGCACCCTGAGGTTACCTAATCACTCACAATTTTCTTTTGTATTGTTTACTAGAACTTTATGTATACAGGAACTGTAAATGTGAGTACATTGTAGCCACTTATGTCTAAGTAGTTTATAGTTAATATATTTTGATGATGTGTATTATTTCACATATGTTATCTGTTTTAGATTGACATTGAGTTCTCAGATTCTGAGAACCTTATTCTAATTTTAATCCTGACTTCAGGCTAATTATGACATAAACCTCCGATGTACTCACATCCTGTTATCGACAGAGTGTAAAGTGAATAATGTAACATCTTATTTTAAAAGAGTGTCCATGGAGTTTCTTACCGGATTCTTCTCCATAGGATCAACCTTTTGGAACCGTGCAACTAGAGTCAATAACGTTTCATAAACGCTTGTAAAAGCTTATTTGAAATAAAAACATTTGATTTGATTGATTTGATTTGATTATTATATACATCCATTAACTCACAGTTATTAGTTTATGTTTAGGTCCAATGTACGGCGGCGAGCACATCAAGTTACCACAAAATGTCAAATTTTCTCAGTTGATTTTGAACATTATCTTCAACAATTTAAGGTTTAAAATCATGTGGAGAAATTTGACAGTTTTGTATACCTTGACCTGCTGGCGAGTGTACCTAATAGGAGGTGAGCTGCCTATTGTTATTAACCGGGCACAAATCTAGACTCCGAGCTGCTACACCGCCGAGACTTTCATAGAAAAACCCAATAACACTTTGCTCTTTGCATACCATCATTATATTATCTGAGTTTGTTTCGACGTTTCTTCTCAGAGGTCGTCAGATAGGAAACGTCGGCGCAATCTTGTTAAAAAAAATGTGAAAAATCGACTTGTAAAAGTGTCCTTAAAAGATCTATTTACAGAAATAAATATCATTTCATATATTACCGGAAGGTAAGACAGGGGTAATAATATTTCATAGCAATTAGTCAAACATTCTATACAATAAATAAATGTTAATTAAAAATAAACTTATTATCTAGTAAATATGAATAGGTAGTGCAATAATATCGAAATAAAAAAATAAATATAAATAAATATAAAAAAGTAATTATATTATAATTAATTATACCATACATAATATAAATATATGTATGAGTTGTTAATAATTATTATTAATATTCTAGAGTCAACTAGCCTATTAAAAATAAATAAATACCTATTTAATTTGAACTTCAAATCAGTGTTCTTCCTCCTCTCTCCTACATAAACTGTGCTGTGCCCGACAGGGTCCATAATTGATTCTACTTTTAAGCCTTATATCTGTATTAAATATTACCTACATTACATTATGGAATGCAATAAAGAATTGAGTATTGAGTATTGGGGTGTACTAATGTACACCCACACTTCGCCGGTATGTTTAGGTCCCATTTAATAGGGGGCAAGTATATTGCCAATAACCGGGCACAAATCCAGATTCCGAGCTGCTGCTGAGAAATTCATAGAAAAACCCAACACTGCTCGACATGGCGATCGAACCACCAGTCACCACTAGACTAATGAGACAGTGTGTTTTGACACTGTTAAGAGAACACAGCCAATATATGAGATGTGGTTGCCACTTAGGTACCATGAAGCGGTCCCCTTAAAAAAAAATGTAATAGGATTATCAATAACTACCCCACATTTGTTTGATTATTATTTGATCCGGTCACGCAGAATGAGCTCACCGTATCCTTAGGTCTCGCAGTCTTGTGCTTGGATTTAGATTTAATGGTATAGTAGTTGTAAGTAGTGATAGCCCAGTGATATGACCATTGGACTGCCAAGTCAAAGGTCTCGAGTTCGAATCCAAGGCACGCACCTCTAACTTTTCGAAGTTATGTGCGTATTAATAATTAATTATCACGCGCTTAAACGGTGAAGGAAAAACATCGTGAGGAAACCTGCATGCCTGAGAGATTTTCTTGACGGCATGTGAAGTCTGCCAACCCGCAGTAGGCTAGCGTGGCGGACTATAGCCTAATCCCTCTCGTATTGAGAGGAGACCCGTGCCCAGCAGTGGGACAATGTAATGGGTTGATGATGATGAGTAGTTGTAGACAATATTAGCAGTATATATAGGTACTATTAAGATGAGAATACCTAGCTAACTTCCCCGCCAGGTTTAGCCTGCCCAGTTAGATATTCCAGTCTGTCTGTGTGCTCTAAAATATATCACATTTCGGACATAGGTACAGTCAAGCCTATTCGCTGTACAGTTGGGAACAAAAGTGTTGAACCACTTTAAAGTTTTCAACCAAATTCGAATAGGAAATGACGTTTGTCGAACACTTTATTTATTCGATGCTAATTTTTTTTGACATATTTCGAATTCATATTTCTTTATTGTTTTGTAGGAAGCAACGGTATACCGGGGAATTTTAGCGTCTATCTAAAATTGGCAAAACTGCACACACTTGATGATTATCAATATAAAATAATAACCATCAATCAAAATCATCATTTCTACTGAATGGGATTCAAAAAAACTAAAACATTGCCTTGGAAAAGTGTCTTTAAAAATCGATTTTCATAAATAAATAGCATTTATAAAAATCTTTCCTCTTGATAATATACTACTAGTTTTCAACCCGTGGCTTTACCCGCGTGTATTATACGTTTCTTTGCATTTTACAGGATAGTATAAAATAGCCTTTGTCACTCAAAAATAATGTAAGCTTTCCATTGGTGACAGAATCTTCAAAATTGGTTTAGTAGATCCAGAGATAACCCCCTACTACGTCACAAATCTTTATAAAGTATAGATAATTATAAATTGAGCACTATCCATTTCTGTTTTCGACAGTACCTTACTTAAAGTTTCGCACGTCAGTATAGTTTGCTTCACACCGCTACTTATTTCTGAACTCCGCAACTTTGCATACATATTATTGTTTCGACTAACTCATTCGTTCGGTTCACTCATGTTCCTAATACCAACTCAAATTATTTTTAAAGGGCATTATAGAATCATTATGTACTTATCTTCCAACTTTGTTATATATCAATAGCAGATGTTTGTATATCTATAGTATGTCCGGGTAGTTGGAGACCTGGAGAATTGTAATACAGGTGTTCCTAGTGCAGTCTCCAGTCTCATCATCATCATCATCATCATCAACCCATTACATTGTCCCACTGCTGGGCACGGGTCTCCTCTCAGTAGGAGAGGGATTACTGCGGGTTGGCAGACTTCAAATGCCGTCAAGAAAATCTCTCAGGCATGCAGGTTTCCTCACGATGTTTTCCTTCACCGTTTAAGCGCGTGATAATTAATTATTAATACGCACATGCCTTCGAAAAGTCAGAGGTGCGTGGCTTGGATTCGAACTCGAGACCTTTGACTTGTCAGTCCATTGGTCATATCACTAGGCTATCACTGCACTCAGTCTCCAGTCTACACAACATAAATGTATTTATATTGTAAGCATATTACTGTACCGTTTGTGCTAGTATTTCATTATGTGGTGGAGAAAATAAATGATATTATTATTATAGTTAGTCACAGCATCTCCAAACTTTACTTTTTGGGGAGCTCGCCTAATTATAACTGCGCTGATCAACAGATCTGCAAGGTTAAGCAACGCATGCCATGGTCAGTCTGTGGATGGGTGACCGTTTAACACAGTAAGACATCGGTTCCGGTTGTCATGTTTATGAACATCTATGACAATCGTTAGTGGTACTCAGAAGCCCAAAAAGCCTGACAACCAGTTTATCCCTCGAATTAAAAGATATTTTAAATATACATACATACACTCACGCCTTTTTCCTATAGGGGTAGGCAGAAACTACAGAACGCCATTTCCTACGATTCTTGCACACGTCTTTTGCTTCGTCTACATTCATACATCTTGTCATACACATGCGCCGGTTGCGGGTACTACGCACCTGACCTTTTTGAAGGATCTCACCAATAAGGTCGTGGTATGCCTTTCTAGGGCGTCGTTATAGGGCGTATTTTAAATATTTACTTGTAAAAGTGTCTTGAGAGGTAAATATTATCATTGCAGATAATTTTATTAGCAGGCGGCTTACATCACAACAATTGCAGTCGGAAAAAGTATACTTACTTAAACTAACTGTCAATAATATATCAATAAACAGTTTAACTGGGAAACCCTTTAACACAAAAAGGTTCAAACATCCGTTGCAACGCACCGACAGACAATTGTATTTGTTTATGATTTTATTGGTTTATTTATAGAAAGTTGAGAAAGGGTATTAGTAAAACAAAAGACAAAAGATAAATAAAAATTTCCTTTTAAACAATAGATTGGTGACTAATAAATGCAACCCTAGAAATAGTACCGTAAGCTTTTACTGTTTCACCGAAATATTTCAAAGAGTTTGTCACATAATAGGCAAGTTGACTGTTCACATACCATCACGCCGTTATTTCCCGAAGGGTTAGGCAGAGGAGAACTAATGTAATGTTTAAGCGGCGGTAGCCTAATGGCTAGGGCGTCGGACTTGTGATCATATGGTTGTTGGTTCGAAACCCACCCATTCCACTGCCGAAGTGAACCCACTCGTAACATAAGCATTTCGCTTAGCACGAGGGGTTAACAAGATTACTAGTACCTAATGTGTGACCCACATTGCTAGTAAGCTTCACTACATAGTATAAAACAAAGTCGCTTTCTCTGTCCCTATGTCCCTTTGTATGCTTAAATCTTTGAAACTACGCAACGGATTTTGATGCGGTTTTTTTTTATTAGATAGAGTGATTCAAGAGGAAGGTTTATATGTATAATATATACATATTTTAGTATAGAAAAGCCGACAAACTACGCGGGCGAAGCCGTGGGCGGGAAGCTAGTTTTTAATAAAAAAATGTACACCCACATTTCGCCGGTATGTTTAGGTCCCATGTAATAGATCCTATTGCCATTAACTGCACAAATCCAGACTCCGAGCTGATACTGAGAATTTCACACTTTGCTCGACCGGGGGATCGAACCCAAGACCTGTAGCGTAGCAGTGGCGCTTACGACCGCTAGACTCATGAGGCAGTCAATTTAATCGTAGGTAGTCAAATTGAATGCAGGTTAACTTTAAAATAAATAAATACTTATTATTTTCTAGAAACTAAAATGTCTGGTACCGCCAAAGACGAAAAAGTCATTGCAGTTTAATTTTAAAAACAATAACCGTTTTGTTACCGAATTGCTTTACAATTCATGTAAATATCAACCTTACATACAAACAATAAAGTAGAATATTCCACACGTACAACAAGGACATACTCTTTCACACCTCATCGCACACTATTTTCAACTGTTGTATTTGAAGGTAAAGTTGAAATTCCAATGTCGATGTATCTCAATCGTCGACTCAAATAACGCATGCGCACTGTGACATGCGCGAGAACAATCGCTTTAGTGTTGACTGTTGTGCGCGCGAAATATTACGCATTTGACGTTAACGAAATAGCTTATGTAGAGTGACAATGTTTCACGGAGATTGTCGGAAAGTCTCCATGAAGAGAAGATCCGATCCGAAATTATGATGACTTATATTCGCACTATACCATCACGCCTGTATTTCCCGAAAGGTTAGGTAGAGATGTAATGATGTACTTACACCCACAGTGTGCCAGTATGTTTTAGTAAATTATTGCCCAGAAAATGGGCAGCGCAGGTCTGATAATAAAAATGGAATAAGCCATCATTGTTTTAAATGTTTTTGGTACGCCGGAGGCCCAATTTCTCCCTCAGTACCCTTCCATCTCCTTATCTCCTTCTCCTCCCGTTTCCTTAAATGGGTTCAGCAACGCATCTGCAACTCCCTTTGTTTTGCAAATGTCCATGACTACTTACCATCAAGTAGATCACCTGCTCGTTTGCCGAGTGATACAAAATAATGTAATAATACCTACTAAATAGAAGCACATTTGGAAATACAGTCTAAAGTTTCCTCATCATCATCTAACCATTTACTGTCCCACTGCTGGACACTAGAGAGTGAGAGGAGTTAGGATATTGTCCACCACGCTAGCCTACTGTGGGTTGGCCGCTGTCGAGAAAATCTCTCAGGCATGCTGGTTTCCTCACAATATTTTCCTTCACCATTTAAGCGTGTGATAATTAATTATTAATACGCACATGACTTCGAAAAGTTAGAGGTGCGTGCCTTGGATTAAACTGGACCTTTCATTTGACAGTCCAATGGTCATATCTCAAGGTTATCACTTCACTGCACTGCACTTGAGTGAAGATGACTATCCGCAATGCAAACAAATGATGGTCACAATACAATTTCCAAGTAAACCATATAAGTAGAAATATTTTCAGAATTGGCTTCTATTGTCGTAAAACGTTTGGGCAAAACGAAAATGCTACATTAACATCTATATTTTTCATGACCTGTCGTATGCTTAGGTACTTAAGTCACGTAAAAAAACTAATGTTGTCAAATACAAAATTAAGTAAACATTTTTTATTTTATTAATTTTCACTTTTATGAATGGTTCATTAGTCTAGTAGTCCTAAGCGCGACTGCAACACTACTACACTAGAGTTCGTGGGTTCGATTCCCAGCTTGAGCAAAGTGTTATTGAGTTACTTTACTGAAGGAAAAATACGCTCGCGGCCAGGATTCGAACCTGCGTCTTCTGGTTAAGTACACCAGACGCTATGACCGCTAAGCCACCGCGAGTCCGCGAGTTTAATTTACGTCATCGAGGTGACGTTACGTTTACGTTAGCGGTCATAGCGTCTGGTGTACTTAACCAGAAGATGCAGATTCGAATCCCGCCCACGGTCGTATTTTTCCTTCACTAAAATAACTTAATAATCTTTGCATGGAAAATGCCTAAAAAATACAAAAAGATAAAGTGTTATTAAGTTTTTCTTTTTAATATAATTCCCAACAGCATCTCGGAGTCTGGATTTGTGCCTGGTATACAATATATCAAAGCGGTGATGGCCCAGTGGTAACGGCTGCGACTTACGAGTTGTAGGTCATCGGTTCGAACCCAGACAGGCGCTTTGAAATGAAATTAAAAATTAAATGAAAATATTTATTTCAGACCAATAACATACCTAATAATTGACACTAGTAGTATATTTTCTTAGTAGTTATGTACTAATATCTATGTTAGTAAGTAAGTAAGCTTTACAATACAATACAATACAAAATTCTTTATTGTTGTTCAGTATTGCTTTACGTTGTGTAAATTATTTCATCACCTCTGCTGCCAAAACGGTGAAGGAAAACATCGTGAGGAAACCGGCATGTCCTAGAACCAAAAATTTTAAGACATGTGACATCTACCAATCCGCACTGGGCCCGCGTGGTGGATTACGGCCCACTCCCTCTCACCGAGAGGAAGCCCGTGTCCCAGCTGTGGGAAACACTATAGGTATCTAGATACTATATATCAATAGTCCTATTAAATGAGGATAGAGTTCCTACGTTTTTTTTTAATCTTATCAAAATTACTCGCTCATATCACTCCTAAAAATAAACAAGGGTTGAAAACCTAATACCTTGTAAAACATGACATTTTAACATTTGCTTCACAACCCTACAAATACTACTCGTAAACCACATTCATCACAATAATGTGTCTTAATAGTGAGTGTAATAAGGTCCAATTTTATTAATATTTATTTTAAGGGTTGGATTTTGAAAATTGGTTGACAATTTATCTTGTTTCTGATGCATGGTTGTTGGTTTATGATTGATAGTGTCATGATAAATTGATTGATAAAGGAGTTTTTTTTTTATATGTTTTTCTGCCGTTATGACAGTATAAGCAAAACTCCGAGCTGCTACTGAGAATTTCATAGTTAATGGTATAATTATTATACAGGTTGGAAGGGACATCGACGCGCAACCGCTTACCATGAAATGAGTACAGTTTGTTCGGAATAAGTAAGCCGATCGGAAGTTAGCCGTTTTCTGGGGCCGCGCAGTTACAGTCGCGTAATAAAGTGTTAGCGTTCGGAAACGTATTCAAATAATTTCGAAAATAAGATAAATAATTTGCTAAAATTATGTGTAATATTGCTGGATTGCTTCATTGATAAAATCCATAATTGAATTTTCAAAAAAATATTAAATTGACATTTAAATTTTAAATAGTCCACAGATTTGCAGAACAGTGTTGCGTTTTGGCATTTTTCAGCAAAAAGAAACAAGTACAAACCACAATAATACATTAGCAATGAGAAATAACAAAAACAATATCGAAGAACTAAACAACAATAACGTCGAAATAAAAACAATGCGTAGTACTTTTGGCACTGACTGTGTACTTGCACTGGGGGAGCGAGACAGAATTATACATCAAACACTAAGGATTGAGTGAAACAGCGAAGAGGCGCTGACCCCGCCCCTCGCGCCATTACCACGCATGCGCGCTACTGATTTTGTCGTAAAAATGACTGCTGCGCAGCGACTTGCAGACTACTTCCGATCGCTTTACTTATTTCGAACAAACTGTACATGATTCTGGACCCCCTTCCGGTAATATTTTTCGTCGGTTATGTTTAAAAAAATCAGCTGTTCTATACATTTTGACCGTGTGAGTATTGCACTTTTGTATGAAAAAGCAGATTTTTTTATTCATAACCGACGAAAAATATCAGTGCAAGGGGGTCCAGAATCATGTACTGAATTCATGTTTAGCGGATGTGTGTCGATGTCCCTTCCACCCTGTATAGTACCTTATAGTGTACAGAGACTACATAAAAAAATAAAATATACATAAATACCATTGCACTCGCATTCCCCAAAGGGTTAAGCAGAGGTGTATTCAATGTACACCCACAGTTTGCCGGTATATAGGCTCGCCCCGTATTACATGGGACCTAAAATAAAGAAATATGTTGCACATTATCAGCCTACTACCGCTTCTATGTACCTATGCTCCAAATGAATTATTCTAATATCTGTGTGTATTAGTATTATGTTCTCATGTTAAGTTAATTGTATTATAATTCTTAATGAGAATAAATATATAAGACCAAAAACATACCGGCGAAATGTAGGTGAACATTAGTACACCTCTGCCTAACCCTTCGGGGAACACAGGCGTGATGGTATGTTATGTTATATTCCAACTCCGACCTGCTGCTTAGACTTTAGAAACACCCCATAACCCTTTGCTCGACCTGGTAAACGAACCCAATACCTCTAGCCTAGGAGTCGCACTTAGGACCACCAGACTAATGAAGATAATTTCCTCAAATACGTAAATGCTAAATGAAAAGACACATTTCGACGTGGCGGGTGGGACTCGCGTTGACTTAGTTTGTCATAGCGTCTGGTGTTTTAATCCCGAGGACGCAAGTTTGAATCCTGCCGGCAGTCGAACTTTAACTTCACTAAAATACCTTTTAAAAATGCATAACAAATACAGAAAGACAACAAATAAGTATTTATTTTCATACATACTCGTACACACACAATAGAAAGAAAAAAAGAAAACTATACAATAGTTAGTATATAGTTTACTGGTATTTGAATAACAGGCCTTTGGAAAAGTAGAATGAAATATAATGCGTATTGTTTTTTTTTATTAAATCTTTTAATTAATAAAGTTCTAAGAAATAACGTTTAAAGTATTTGGTGGGAATAGAAAGCGGATGCTCTGTCCCTTTCATGCAAAACAAGTGTTAGAATAGGATTTGTATGGCGTAGGCACGGTTTGACGTCACAACGTGCCACAGAACTATTTCTCCTCTTTATTAAATGCTTGTTTTTGAGCTGATCTTTTTTTTTGTTTTGTTTGGCTCTATTTGTGGTAAAAAAAATTATCAGTCCTTATAAATAATCAGTTAACAAGAAAAAATAAATCTACATAACCAAAAAACTTAACTTTAAAACATACTAACATGAATAATAACCTAAATCCTTATTACGGATTTAAGTAACTTTGGTAATAACCCAGGTATGTGTAAAACCATTAAAATATTAATTGTCTTCATTTGCGATTGCAATTATGCAGTCGTCATCGGGATCGTTGGAAAAAAACATATTTTCTGTCTCACTGTCATCTGCAGAATTCAGGCGATTACCATGCCTGTCGGTCAAATCGTTATTTTGATAAAATCTCAAACGAAGCCCAATATGATCAGGCCGCGGAATCAGGATATCATTTGCGTCAGTCAGGTAGCCTAATATGGCTAAAAATTCAACGTATCTATCATTGCGGCCTCGTAGAAAATTATCTACATGTTGCTCCATCTCGAACCAAGACGATCCACTTCCGCGGTTCAGACGCCAAGTTTGAGGGAATATATTGAACATCTCCATCGGGCCGCCCAACCGTGAACCTAAAATATGACCCCTTTCATCATAGTTTTCGTTCGAATGTCGACTAATCGGATTCATTCGATTATAATTGTTGGTGACGTACGACCTGAAGTGTTCCCTTGAAGCACCAACTGGAAGCAGTGTGTGAGTTGTCAATTGGGCATGCAGCACCAGAGGTATGTCAACATCATCAGTGGAGGTCCCTGCAAAACTACTTCTTCTCGGATATGTTGTGTAAGAAAGTATAGGATCCCGGATTTGAGTAACGGGGAATGTGCGATCTATGGTGCGAACCTCATCTGATGGATTGTTCATTCGATGTCTTTCAGCAACCTCCTCAACGTCCAAATCACACTCGTGGAAATTAAAATCACTGTAATCCGTCCGCTTGTGTAGTTTCTTGCATAACTTGTAACCATTTGTATTGTAAACACCGAATCTACAACTTCTTCTCACATATTGCGTTATGTTGTAAAGCATGTGTTCATATTTAGGATTTAAGTAACAACGAACCCAGTCACCGCTGGTGTCGTAGCAATACGCTTCATTGTTGCTGTAGAACTTGCACGGCGCTTCACATGTCTTCTTACTATCCGTAGGATAATTGGGTACTAACTCTTTGTCATCAATATTGCATTCTTCCCAACTCAAAACTGTACTGCACCAATAATAGTCATAGCTGTACTTATCACAATCGTTAGTACATGTGAGGTACATATTTTTCGTGGTATGTCTTAATTCAGATTTTAGTGCAATTGAACGTGAACAGTAGTCCCAATGATTGGAGTCAGTGACGCACCACTCGTACTGCTTATAATACTCACCGCAATTGCTTTGACACACTTCATTATCTTTTGTAGTGAATCTTTTCGTAGGGACAAAGGATCTTTCACAGGTTGTTACGTCACCATGCCAGTCGTAGACACATTGCCCATGAGAGCATTCGCCCAAACACAATTGGCGACCAAGTTGAACGTCGTTCGTGTAAGCTTCAAACAAAGATTCGAAATACCAAGAGCGGGCATGACTTATAGTCGACAATATAATTATTGTAGTAATAAAATTCGCCATTTACGTATTTTTCACTGATAATTTTATATAAAGGCCAACTCCGAGATAAGAACGGTAGTAGTCGAATAAGTTTTGTAAACTGTGCTAGCGGCGCTCTTTAAAAAAACTAATCAACACAACGCGAGTACCGTATCTTTTATACTCATAGGCGATATTAAAACTACATCGACGGATTCTCCAGTCTGTGATATCTTTGAGCGATGTTTGTACAGGCTGACTAGAAAAATGACGTCCGAAGATAAACTCAAATTTAGCGATAAAAAAAACTAAATAGAGACACTATTTAGTTTTTTTTTATTTTTATTTTCGGCTGACGTCGCTTTTGTTTATTTTGCTCTCTACTGCTAAATTCAGTATAAGTTAATATAGATGATGATTCATTACCATAATTCAAAAAACCATTTCAAAATGATGAATATAATGCCAATTGCTTCCAGGTGTTTCTAAAAACTACTATAGTCCTTCAAAAAAAAATCGTTACAATAAATATGATCGGAGGATCCTCCTCCACGCAGGTGTTTTGCGTATATATGCTAGTCAAACGTTGAACTTCCGCGATTCAGGAAATTTCCTGCAACGTAGTAGTCGGTACATCACTCTCTCACTTTTATTAAGTATCTGATTCATCATTTAGACCTCTTGTAGAGTACATGAGGTCTAAACAATAAATCAGACCGCGATTATGTCACGATAATGTCACGATGTCATGACGATATGTCGCGATAAATCACGACGTAACTTCCTCGGCCATTCTGTATAATAATATATTGTTATTATAATAATTATTTTACTAGGTAACCTTTTGACCTCCGCTTTATGTACACCTAATACGATACCGCCTAATACGATAATGTTATACGTTAAACGATAATGTTTTTTTTTTAAGTTACTGTATTATCATTTATAGGCCGACCGTTTAACTCGCGTATCGCCTGCGCGGTAAGAAGGGAGCGGTAGGAAGTAAATAAATACTTAAAAAAGATACTTATTATTTTATTCTTTACCAACAATGTCTATCTCGAGATAAATCTTTGGATTGTTGACTCCGTGTGTAGCGTTACCCGCCCCCGCTCCCTTCTTACCGCGCAGGCGATACGCGAGTTAAACGGTCGGCCTATAAACCTCTTGTAGAGTCAAACACAAACTTTTTTTGTAGGAGTATTGCCTCGCTGGCTTGTCTGCGTGCCAGCATGAATGGTTCGGCCCGACTGGGAAAGAACTGCCCTCCCACGACAAGTAGCAGTGCGTTTATTGATGGATTTCGAGTTAAACGAGACAATTGCAATAAGAACAGTATTTATTAGACTTTAGATAGGATATTTCAGAGCTAGTGTTTTGTTAAACAACTGTTACAAGCGAAATAGAAAAAGAGACAATGATAGAAAGCTTGAGACAGACAACCCCACGTAGGTACGATTCACACATCAAGTTACCACAAAATGCCAAATTTTCTCAGTTGATTTTGAACTTGATCACTAACGTTTTAAGTTTTTTTTTATGGAATAACTCGACAAACGAGCAGGCGAGCTACCTGATGGTAAGTAGTCATCGCCGCCCATGGACATCTGCAAAACCAAAAGAGTTGCAGATGCGTTGCTGAGCCTATTTAGGGAAACGAAGGCGAAGGAGAAAAGGAGAAGGAAGGGGATTGAGGGAGGAATTCTCTCGCTCACCGAACGAAGCGCAGTAGCGAAACGCTACTACTCGGACGTCGGTCTTCTACGAGAGTGCGGTGTGGTGTTTCCCCGATCAAACCGGCCCATTCATGCCGCGGACAGCGTGGCCCTACCGCAAAAAAAAAAAACATTTGAAGAAATTTGACAGTTTTGTTTAACTTGATGTGCTGGCGATTGAACATAAGGAGTTTAATCTGTCTAGTTTATTCATGTATAAACTACAGTTACCTGATGCTTTCTAACACTTATTCCATAGACTTTTTTACAGTCAATTTTAAATGTACCTACTTATTTACCCAACCCGTTGCAACCATAAAAACGACGAATGGGTTTACGGTATTCAACAACTCGCCATAAAACAATAAAGTCACCCTTTCTTTACAAAAAAAAACTACAATTTCTCCAAAAAGGACCTTCGTCCTACAGAAAAAATTTAAAAAAGAAGGTTTTACAAAAAAAAAACATGTAATAACGTAACAATCACAAAAATATTGAAATGTCATTGCGCAGTTAAAGAGATTGCCCAATTTCTCTTTTGTTGGCGTAAAAAGTGGTTTAGTGATGTGCTTAGCGTTATCGATAGTAATTGAATAATTGTTACCATAACTGCATCATTAGTCTAGTCTAGTGGTCCTAAGTGCAACTGCTATGCTAGAGGTCCTGGGTTCGTTCCCCAGGTCGAGCAAGTGTTTTTGGGTTTTTCTATGAAATTCTCAGTAGCAGTTCGGAGGTCCGGCTAATAGCAATAAGCTCGCCCCTATTACATGGGACCTAAACATACCGTCGAAATGTGGATGTACATTGGTACACCTCTGCCTAAACCTTCGGGGAATACTGGCGTGATGGTATGTTTTGAAATTGTTACCATAGTCTTGTGTCCGCGGCTTCACTCGCGATAGTATAAACTTTTAAAGATGTATGAAAAAAGTAGCCTGTAAAACCAAAATCGGTTCAGCAATATAGGCGTCTATCAAGGTAGAAAATTTTTGCCATGCATATAGTTTTTCATTTTTTAAAAATTGCTGCATCGTTTTTAATGTAAACCTCCTATCATTATTTTTAGCAACGACTATTATACATTTTGCGCTCTGGACAGTTACCATTGCATAGGTAAATCTTTTTACAGCAGTGATTTGTACAAACCTCAATTATTTTTACCTGATTTTTAATATTTCACAATTCAAAGTATCGATAGTCGTGTCCCATCACTTCACGAAGCCATTAGCGACGCTATATCCCTGTCAACTGACGTAGATCAATCATAATCATCTTTTGTTATCCCCAGATATCGGGGAACACCCGGACAGCGGTGGCAACTTGCCCCGGACGCGTTCGAACTCCCGGACGGACTAATATATTGCTACAATGATTTTCAGATGTTAGATTATTCGTTGCAAGTTTATTTTTATGAGATACGACAAGGTTTAATTTGTTTTCGGCGCAAAATCTTTATTCCTTTTCTAAAATTAAAGTAACTTACGTTACTCTTTATATTATTATCGGTCAAGTCGGTTCGGAGATTAGCCGAAACAAACATACATCTGTATGTTGAAGTGACGTATGAATGACAATTTTAAAAAATGTATTTTTGTTTTAGTATTAACAATTTAAATTATTTACAAATAAGAATTATTTTCACCTTCTCCTTTTATTTAAAAGCTCAGCTCTTGTCGTTGGAGCAATCGCCACTGTTCTGTATTCTCTATCTTCTGTTTGACCTCTTGATACGACTCTACTCCCACTTATTCCTTCTCTAATTTCTTTATATTTCAGTGCAAATACTTTGTAATATTAAATTAATGATTACCTATGTGAGTCAGGGGATGATTTTTAAAATACAATGTTTATAACAAACCAAAATTATAGTTCAAATACCTTTATTTAATTTCAATATGAAATATTTTCGAATAAATGCAGTGTATACCTGTATTATTCGGCTTAGGATATTTTTATCGTCTTATTCATAAAAATATGAAATGCTTAATATAATACCTAATAAGCCTTTTAGAAGTATCATGCGTTGTTGTTTTGACACGTCGTGATATTTTGTGTCAGACGACAAAATTATTGGACGTTTTATATTTTTATGAATAAAACTGTTAATCTAGGAGAATCAAATAAATCGAATGCCGCTAATGCTTGATATTTTGATGACGTTTCGTCTTCTATTTAAAACAGTCAAAACGGCGACGGAATGATATTATAAGCTACTAGACTAAGATATTCAAATCCGAATAATAAAACAATTTAATTTTGATATCATTTACCTACGTTTTCTATGGCTAATCCAATCCAAGCTAATTGCAAGCAATTGACCAATATAATCCAGGAATTTAGAACTTCAGGCTACCTTTCAGGGCTTAGTTATTCGTATTCCTAATTAATGCAAAGCGTGCCATTCTTTTTTAGAAAGTGATATTCACATCAAGGTGCCTTTTTTAAAACTTCATCAGAATTAAAAATCTTAAGAGGTTTCTCAGTTTCTTCCTGTTGCTTAAGAACTTTCTTTTTTTTATCACGATGAATTATTTTTTTAATACGTGCTGTTTCACAGGTTTCAGATTCTTTCGTGGATTTAGACCCATTAATATCAAATACGTTTGGATTGGTTACATTTATGGGTATTTCTGTATCAACGTCAGAATTTTTATTTGTGATAAGATCTAGAAAACGTTTCTTTAATTTATCATCGTACTCATACAAAGCTTTCTGATCCTCAATATAATCAATACTTATTCTGTCTATAAGAAGCTCTGTTGATAATGTTTGGCCCGGACAAGACTTTATTTGATTTAAAGCTTTCAAAAAATTATCCGAAAATAATTTTGATGTGGTTGGTATCAGTGCACTAAGATTACCGGGAATATCTAAATGGCTTTCACTGTTTTGTTTCTCTAGTGATTCACATAATGAGGGAGTACCAGAATTTTTAGTCTGTTCGACAATTTTGGGTATTGTTTCTGGTATTTCAAACCATTCACCCGTTTCAAAGATCTCTCCGTTCTGTTCTCCTTGATGATTAGTTTTGTCGCATAAATTGTCTACTTCAGCTGAAAGTTCGATTATTTCTGCTATTTCTTTTCTTTTTATATATCCTTTCACGGCTTTTGGGGGAATAAATTCATCTGAATAATTGTCACTATCTTCAGAATGTTTTATGACAATCAATTCAGTTTTCTTGGAAGGAGAATTTGGTATTAACTTCCATAATTTCCGAACTGCTGATGAAACTTTTGACGGCACTTTAGACCCTAATGATTCTGGTTTGCTTGACTTTGATATTCTTCCGATATTTTCATCTGTTTTACCAGTATTTTTAGCTTCTTTTTCATCGTTATTCATATCTTTTATTGATTTTTTTGAACTTTGTTTATTACACTGGTAGTCTTTAGACGATGATGGCTTATTTTGAGAATCAAATACCGACAACTGTTGTTTATTTTGTTTAGATGAGTGTTGCTCTCGTGAAATGTGATTCTCTTCTGGAGGTGAGTCTTGTACAGCTTCAGTTGTTAAGGTTTTAGTTGGTAATTTGGTTTCTTTGGGCGGGTCATCCGCTTGCTGAACTTTTTCGTCATATTCTATTATTGATTGCTCACGTTGTTTGGGTGGCTGCATTTCCTTATTTGATATAATATACTTGAACTTTTTAATTGGAGCTTCTCCTCTTTCTTTGGAAACAAGCACAATTACATCACGTTCTCCAATTATTTTCTTAATCGGCTCAATAATTACGTCTGGCTTATATTCTTTTATTGATGATAAGTTGTCATCATTTTCAGTAAGCTTAACGTCTCCGAACGAAAGCTGTATTGCCTTGTCCGATAATAAGCGAGGAGTTTGTGGATTTTTATTATTTTTTAAGGGTACCTCAATCATGTCGAGTGGAGCAATATCAAATTTTATCAACGATGATACATTTGAGCTGCTTATTGATAAATTATTCTTAAATGGTGGCAGTTTTCTTTCATCACATAGTGGTTTATTGTGGTCTATTAACAATGTTAGCACTATTTCTTTTATAAGTTCTTTTGGATTCATATATTTATTAATACCGTTCCGCTGAAAGAAATCTTCTCTCTCTTTCTTTTCTAGATTTGACAGTATGTACTGAATAGTGCAAATCGTCTTCGGTATGGTCACTTTTGTTATAGCCTCCAATTTCCTGAAAATATTGTTCAGATTGTCATTACTGATATGTTTTAATTCAATGCCGTTCAACTCACCCTTGTCACGTACAAATATATTTTTAATTTATATAGCCAAGAGGTTTATTAAAGAGCTCATCTTGAGTGATATTAGTGCATAGGTCATATTGATTAAAATTAATATTATGCATTTAAAGCATTTAGCTTAGTACGAGGGTTAACCCACATTGCTAGTAAGCTTTATATATAAAAAAGCCGTCAGTACCGGTTGTGATATGTTGTACCATGTTTCATGCTGATAGGTCGCCTAAAAGCAGAGTGATAGTAATCAAATATTTTGGGATGCGAGTAAAACCGCGGCAATATCGAATCTATCGCTTTTTGTACGCACGACTACATATCAAACTATATATAACCAGTTTATGCAGTCCTCTTATTGTATGAGAAGCCTATACAATGCGAGATCAGCTTAAACTGGATTTGTTTAAGTTATTTAAGTGAAGGAAAAATGCGACGTACGATGCCACCGTACCTTTGGACTATCTTTTTGTATTTTTTAGGCATTTTCCATGCAATGTGCCGGGTGCATGGATATGCCTAAAAATACAAAAAATATGGATTTCTTTAATTTAACCTGTACAGTAGCCGTGTGTACCATATACAGCGTGGAATGGATATCGACGCACAACCGTATACTATGAATTCAATATATATAATAGATATATTTCTGGAACTGGACCCTGCGTTGAAATATTTCATCGGTTATTTTTAAAAAAACTGCTGTTCCATATATTTGACCGTCTAGTTATTGCACTTTTTTTTTATCACTGATAGGCTTTTGCTTGACCACAACTTGCTGATGTTAATATATAAGCGCACTCCATCGCAGTGGTCTACGATGGAGTGCGCCTGCCTAGAAGGTACCTATTCACTCTCGTCTTGAAGACAACCAAATTGTAGGTCTCAGGGAACAAAGATTCCGGTAACGAGTTCCACAATAGACGAATAGTACGCACTATAAATGTAGACGCAAAACGCTTCGTGCGAGATTTAGGCACTTCCAACACGTAGCGGTGGCGCCTTGCCGTAGCTCTGCTCGTCCGATAGTGGAACGGGGATGGTGGAACTATTTCATGTAGTTCCGATGCACACTCTCCGACTTGTAACTTTAGTAGGAAATTCAAATAACCGACGAAAAATATCATCGCAAGGGGATCCGAAAACATGTACTATCGACCAAATCAATATCTGACCACCATAAGGACTATTCCTGCTTGCAGCGCTCGGCTGCTCGATGTCTCTTCCACCTTAATATATATTACTGTTTTTTATTTGCCTTCTGACTAGATGACAATATTCCCAATTTAAAACAATAATTATTATACTATAACTTTTACCTTTTTACGCACGCCATTCAATTAGACAATATAATTTGCAAATCTCAGAACACGATGAAAGCGAAATTTCGGTTTCGCAGAAAATGTGACAGAGACGAACATAAACAATGGCCAAAATCTTGCAGACATCATTGTTAATCCTTAGTTAATAACAGGAGAATAGCTTGTTTACGTCATTGCATTGTTTGAACTTTATTCAAAATGGCTACCTGAACTCTGAATACTCTATTTATATGCAAATGCCAACTCTATTTTGAAGGTGGGAGGACCACGCTACTATTTTCATCTATGGTATTTTTTTTATGGGATAACTCGACAAATGAGCAGGCGAGCTACCTGATGGTAAGTAGTCATCGTCGCCCATGGACATTTGCAAATTAAGGAGTTGCAAATGCGTTGTCGAGCCTATTTAAGGAAAAGGGAAGGGAAGGAGAAAAGTAGAAGGAAGGAGACTCAGGGAGAAGTTGGGCCTCCGGCGCTCCACACTCACCGTACGAAACGCAACAGTATGCATACTGCTACTTGACGTTTATATTTCGTGGGAGGGTAGTAATTCCCCGTTCGTGCCGACCCATTCATGCTGGAATGGACATGCCAGCCAGCACTTCTGCTACAATCATACCTACCATAATATTGCCATGTAAGAAGGGACTCAGACTCCGAGCTGCTACTGAAATTTCATAGAAAAACCCAATAACAATTTGCTCGACCAGAATCGAACCCAGGACCTCTTCCGCAGTCGCGCTTGGGACCACTAGACCAACGAGGCAGTCAAGGCTTGTATTACAGCTTGTTTGAAATAACTGTGCTAGTTTGAAGTTGTCAGCAAGTGATTTAGCAGTGGCAAATTTCAATAGAAAGAGTCGATGTTAAGATAATTGGGGTCGCATATTTTTCGCGTTTGTGATTACTTTCGTTTTTTTTTTAAAAAAAAGCTTACTAGTAATGTGGGTCGCACGTTACTAGTATTCTTGTTAACCCCTCGTACTAAGCTAAATGCTTGTATTACGAGTGGGTTCACGTCAGTAGTGCAATGGGTGAGTTTCGAACCAGCAACCGCATGATCGCAAGTCCGACACCCTAGCCATTAGGCTACCGCCGCTACTTTTTTCACTTATTAAGATTTTTATGCATAAAACACTTAATTAAGTATGCGATTTTACTTGTGCGGCAGTTCGGGACAGCTAATTGCAGACAAGCTTAGTTATTTCGAACAAACTGTATAAAACAAAGTTCCTCGCTGCGTCTGTCTGTCTATCTGATCGCGATAAACTCAAAAACTACTGAACAGACTTCCATGCGATTTTCACCAATAGGCAGAGTGATTAATGAGGAAGATTTAGATGTATAATTTGTTAAGGATTTGAGTACTTAAATAATTGTAATTAACGATAACTATTTGTGTTCTACCGTTCGAAGTCGTGGAAAGGTAATACAATACAAAATTCAAATTAAGTTTGTTTAAATCACAGGAGCTGCAAAGTTGAATAACATAATTAGGTACACATTTTCTTCCCTATATTTCCATAAAAAGCGATGGTACTTAAATAATGCAGACAGATCATCCGAACTCGCGGGTAAAAGCTAGCTAAAAATAGCCCGCCAGCACTTAATACAGGCAGCAGTAATAGGTCTGCCTGTCCGGCTGTCTATTTGTGCCTAATTGACAATAAGCACTATTTTAAATCCGTTACATTGATTTTTCAAGCGATTTTCACGTTTCAAGTTGACTTAAATTACAATGTTATGAGGTTTTGGTATTCGGAATGCAGTGATAGCTTAGTGATTCAACCATTGGACTGCCAAATAAAAGGTCTCGAGATCGAATCTAAGTGCGTGCGTAGGTATTAATGTATTTAATTATCACGCGCTTAAACGGTAAAGAATAGGTTTCTGAGAGATTTTCTCGATGGCGCGTGTGAAGTCAGCCAACCCGCAGTAGGCTAGCGTGGTGGACTATAGCCTAATTCCTCTTATTCTGAGAGTAGACCCATGCCCAGCAGTGGGACGATGAAATAGGTGGATGGTGAGGTATTGGGAAAGCTATAAAATTTAACGACATAGTAAAAATGTGCGTAATAACAATAATAAATAAGGAAAAACATAATTTTATTATGTCATGTAATTTACATACACTCACGCCTTTTTGCCAAAGGGGTAGACAGAAACTACAGAACGCTATTTCGTCGTTGTCAAACAAATATCTGTTATGTGCACTTTTTGGAGATTTCGACATTTTGACTACTATGACTAGTTTATTAATCTTTAACCTTTAATAAAAAGGCTGCTATGTGATTCTAAGCATTATACGGTGAACTGTAAATTTAATTTAAATTAGTTTTCAGAAATTTGCTTCATATAAAAT
This sequence comes from Subacronicta megacephala, assembly GCA_958496365.1. Classification (NCBI taxonomy): domain Eukaryota; kingdom Metazoa; phylum Arthropoda; class Insecta; order Lepidoptera; family Noctuidae; genus Subacronicta; species Subacronicta megacephala. The sequence goes on along the minus strand of OY292540.1, from coordinate 3,545,576 downwards.
TTTACAGTAGAACGTTTATATATATATATATATATATTTTTATTAATTTAATAATCTCAATTTTTTTTTAATAATCTCAAAGTTATACTTTTTGCACACATAGCAGATATTGGTTTGACAACGATTTGCTTCGATTCTTGCATACTTCTTTAGCTTCGTCCATATTCATACATCTTGTCATACACATGCGCCGGTTGCGGGTACTACGCACCTGACCTTTCTGAAGGATCTCACCAATAAGGTCATGGTGTCTTTCTAGGGCGTCCCCTCCCGGCGGCTCCACTGACATTCGCTTTATAAATCCCTTTCATTAATCGCCTTTCATCCATTCTCTCGAATTTTCACATGATGTCACTGTATCATGTAATGTGAAATTCTATGAAATTCTCAGTAGCTAAGTATACGGGTTGGAAGGGACATCGACGCACATCCGCTTACCACGAATTCAGTACATTATTCTGGACCCCCTTGCGTAGATATATTTTGTCGGTTTTAAAAAAAAACTGCTTTTTCATACAAAAGTACTGTAGGAGTTTGTAACAAGAAGTTTTTATGTGCGCGTCCCGGCATGTAGAAATATTTAAACAAAAAAAGTAAGTAGTTTGAAATATGTCTAGAGAAAATAATAATATATGAATGTCAGAGGACTAAGTTGGATTCCTTGAACAATAAAAGAAGTCGTGAATTCCTTAATTAAGTGTTTTTTTAACGTAGAAGCATTACGATCCCTAAACATTAAACCTGGTGCTTCTACATATGGTGGAGGCGCCGGGTAAGGATAAAGAACAAAGCATTAATTCGTTTTCTGTGAATTTCCAGAAAACATAAAATAAGTATTCAACTACGCCGGCAAGCAAGCCCGGACGACGCGAGGTTGGAGCGCACGGAGCACACTGACGAGTGCAACAATAAAGAGGGAACCGCTTAACCCGAAGATTCTTCCCGAGGAAGAAGAGAAAAAAAAAAAGAAAAACAGGAACGAGTTTCATTTGTTTTTTCTTCGGTGGTATAAAAGATGGCGCAAGAAATGTTTTTCTTCACCGGCACCGACAATGTATGTTTAGATGAGTTCCTAGTACAATTTAGGCTGGTAGCCGCAATTAATAAATGGCCGGAAAGTGATTTAGCTCTGATAGTCGGGGCGTATTTACAAGGACCAGCCTTGATGTTTTTTAAGTCCGTGTATGCGAGAAGTTGAGAGTTGAATTCCCATCAGGAATCAATTATGTGGAGAAATTTTATAGCAACAAACAAGACGTGAAGGAAGATTCGTTGACGTATTATTATAGGTTGACGGATTTAGCCGCGAAGGCCGATATTGTAGATGAAAGCATCTTTATAAAAACATTTTTAAAGGGGCTATTACCGTGTGATAAAGTCAAATTAGGCACCAAACTCTATGCCACAAAAAATGAATTGCGTGCAACCATTTTACAATTAAGAGACATATTCGAGGACAACGAAACACCCTCGATTAATCTGCCGATTCAACCGCCCCGCGGCATATTATCAAAGGTACACTTTGAACAACCGTCCAATACGACCGCATCAAGGTCACCAACGCCGCCGAGAGCATGGAATTCGTCGACGACAGCGCCTTCAACCCCATATCAATCCCCAGAAAGGAGGGATAGGGAAGAGTTTCACACTCCCCGTTATAATTTGAGACCACGGTCTCGTTTCACCTACACAAACGCTAATACCCCCAATAATTTTAGCGTGAGAAGGAACCCGCAGTACCCAAACTTCCAAGGACGCAGCCAAATAAATAAGCATGAGGAGTTGCAGACGACTGCGTCCGAAATTCAAAAACTCCCAGATGAACAGAAAAATTTAAGTCAGTACAGCCCTTTTATTAACATTGATATAAACGGGCAGACATTGGTAGCTCTGATAGATACAGGTGCATCTATCTCCTGTATCTCTGAGAGATTAGCAGCGAAGGTGAAAGCAAAATGTAGCAGTGACACATCAGAGAAGCGTTTTGTAAGGTCAATTTCCGGTGCGTGTTTAAATGTAGTCGGAGAGACATTATTGAACTTTATGGTGGACTCGTGTCTTTTTAATAATAAATTTATAATTATCAGGGATATAAATCAAGAAGTAGTCCTTGGTCAAGACTTTTTTTATAAAAATAATGCTGTTGTTGATTTCAGAAATAATTGTATAACGTTGAAAGAACAATTTAAGATAAAGTTTCTTAGTAAAGCGTCTCTACAAAGCGGTGTTTCTGTGTCGCACTCCATGATTTATAATGATCAACATGATGAAACTCAACAAAATAAGATTATGTATGATCATACGAAGAATGAAGAAAAAAGTTTTAATTCAATCACCAAAAATGATTACTTATATTTTCTAGAGCTGGCACAACGAAATGATGATAAATTTATTTTTTCGCTGGCAAATAATTTAAAAAATGTAAATGAAATTGACATAAATCCGGACTTATCTGACAATGACAAGATGTCATTACGTGAACTTTTTTCTTCATATAGAAAATGTTTTGCTTTTTCAACTTCCGAGTTAGGAAATTGTAATTTAGTGGAAATTAATATTAATACGACCGATGAGCAACCCGTTCATCGACCTCCGTATAGAGTGTCCCCTAAACAATTAGACATAATTAATTCTCAAGTCAAGGATATGTTGGACACGGGAGTGATCCGTGAATCCAAGAGTGCTTATGCCTCTCCAGTGGTATTGGTACAGAAGCCTGATCAATCTTGGAGATTTTGCATCGATTATCGTAAATTGAATAAAAAGGTAATTACAGATAGTTATCCTCTGCCAATCATTGAAGATATAATGATTTATCTTTCGGGGGCAAGTTATTTTGCTGACTTGGATCTAAATTCTGGATATTGGCAACTAGCAATTTCTGAGAGGGATAAACACAAGACTGCGTTTGTCACACCCTCAGGACTTTATGAATTTAATGTTCTACCATTCGGTCTTAAGACAAGTCAGGCTGTTTTCCAAAGAACAATGGATAAAGTATTAGCTGGCATAAAATATAAGAATGCTATTTGTTACGTGGATAATATATTAATATGGGGTAAAACCTTTATAGAATTTAGGATAGCTCTAGAACAAGTATTAGAACGCCTTAAGAAAGCAAATTTAACATTAAAACCGAGTAAATGTAGTTTTGGTTACAACAAAGCTACGGTATTGGGGCACGAAATATCAGGAGCTGGTATTAAACCTGATAATAAAAAACTAGAATCACTAAAAAGGTTAAAACCACCAATGAATACTAAACAAGTAAAGTCAGTATTAGGGTTGTTTTCTTACTATCGTAAATTCATTGATAATTTTGCACAAGTAGTGTTACCTCTCACTAAATTATTGAAAAAAGGTGTGCCATTTGTTTGGTCGCAGAAACATCAGGAGGCATTTGATAAAATCATAGCATATATGTGTAATCCTCCTATATTGAGTTTTTATACTAATGACAAAGATGTGTTGACTCGTTTATATGTTGACGCCAGCGGAGAAGCATTAGGAGCATGTTTAATGCAAGGTAAAGATGTCATGCATCCAGTTTCATATGCTTCTAGGAAACTTAGTGATGGAGAAAGGAAGTATTCCACAACAGAAAAGGAATGTTTAGGTTTAGTATGGGCATTAAATTACTTTAAACACTTCTTATGGGGTATGAAGTTTCAGGTTGTTACAGATCATAAGGCATTGTGTTGGTTGAGAGATAAGAAAGATATGAATGGGAGATTAGCTAGATGGTCGTTGTCTATTCAGACATATGAGTTTGATATAGTCCACTGTGCAGGGAGAGAAAATGTGATTGCAGATTTTCTGAGTAGAAACCCATTGAGTCAGGATGATGAGAATCATAAAGAAGTAGCAGGTCAAGATGATGGTCTGGAGGTGTATAAAATAGGTGTCACAAAAATGACAGATGAACAACGTGAAGATCAGGTTTGTCGACAGTTATTAGATAGAATAGCGACTAACGAGGAAAATGCATATAAAGGATTTAGGGTCATAGATGGTATTTTATGTAGGCAAGCTATGAGATTTAATAGTGTGAAGAATTTAGTGGTATTACCAGAGCGGTTGATATCAGATATATTAAAAGAGTTACATGATGATCCTTGGGCTGGAGGACATCTAGTTATAGCTAAGACATTAACCAAATTTAGAGATAAATACTTTATTAAAGATGCAGAGAAGAAAATTGAAAATTATATTAAGAGTTGTAGTTTATGTCAGGAGCGGAAAAAGGTGAGACAAGTGGCTCAATTACAACCTGTCTTAGTGAATCATTTAATGGAGAAAGTAGGGATAGATATATTAGGTCCATTCAAAAAATCATTGAGAGGCAATAAATATATAATAGTCTGTGTAGAATATGTTTCTAGGTATGCAATTTGCAAGGCAGTGCCTAGGGCTACAGCCCAAAGAGTTAGCGAATTTTTGATAGAAGAGGTATTTTGTCGTTTTGGAGGGGTGAAAGAAGTTATTTCAGATAGAGGTTCAGTATTTACATCACATCTAGTTAAAGATACTGTTGGTTATTTTGGTGCTAAATCTCGCTTTACTACAGCTTTTCATCCGGCATCCAATGGTCTAGTAGAAAGGTTTAACAGAACGTTAACACAAATGTTGTCTATGTATGTTTCTGCAGATCAAAAGAATTGGTGTAGTTATGTACCCTTAGTATGTTATGCATATAATTCGAGTAAACAGTCAAGCATTAAGATATCACCACACATGATGATTTATGCGAGAGAACCTTTATTCCAAACTGATATGGTTGTTAATTCTGATAGGCGAAATTGTATAATTGATTATGTTGGAAGACATGATTTTCAGAATTTCTTATCACAAAAGGCTTTACATAATTTGAGAAAAGCACAAATAAAACAGAAATTAAGTTATGATAAGAAAGTTAAAGTTAATAATTACTCGCCTAACCAACTAGTTATGATTTATACGCCTAGGAGAATAGACGGTAAAAGTTTAAAATTGTGTAGGTTATATAAAGGACCTTATCAAATTGTGAGAAGGATTTCTAATGTAAATTATGTTATTAGGAAAATAAATAATAATCGATATAGAGATATAGTACATGTTAACAGGTTAAAACCCTTTCATGTTAGATTATAGATAGTTTCATAATATTATAGTTCATTAATTTTGCTTGGTAAAAGATGAATATTTAATATTAATGATTTTGTTCGTGTGTTTTCATATATCTGATGTGCTGTCTGATGTGCTGTCTGAACGAGCTGGAGAGAGGGAAGAAGATGCCAATGCGTTATAGGGTGAAGGCATTCCGAATATATTCTAAGGGTTTTTTTTTTGCTAGTAGGAGGGGGATCCTGCTCATGCTGTATCGACTTCGTGAAAGGGATATAGTCCTTACGAAGGGTGTCTGAGTTGGACACATATGATTCAGCAAATATTATTTTTAATTGTATAATAATACAATGTAAAATGGGTATTAACATTAGTCTCGGAAATTAATTAATTATAGTTCGGAATGAATTCATGACAGGGTTAATATGTTTTCTTAAGCTTTCCCTCTCTCTGACTCAATTGCGTTAGAAGAAGTTAAAGTTTTTGCATATAATATTAATTCTTTTTATATTTAGTTTCATTAACCCTTAAGGTATGATGCTTAGCTTTTAATGTAATTAATTTTTGAAGCATCATTGGATAGGAGGCCGTTACGCATCTTTTACAGGCGTTTTGGTGCGTTAAAGTTTATGGTGTGTTGTGTTTATTAACTATGCTGAAGCTTTATTAATTTTAATGATAACTTAACCATGCACATGCCATACACTATCCCATTATAAAGGAACAGCCTCACGCATCAGTGTAATAGGTATAATAAAGACTTCTTCGCCTGATAGTAAGTTTTCGAGTTAGGTCTTAGGCAGGTAGTTAGTTACTTTTTTGTTTGGAGTTGGGTAAAACTTTTTTTTAAATTTTTATTTATTTGTTTTACCCAAATGCGGGGGCGTAGCTGATGTAGGAGTTTGTAACAAGAAGTTTTTATGTGCGCGTCCCGGCATGTAGAAATATTTAAACAAAAAAAGTAAGTAGTTTGAAATATGTCTAGAGAAAATAATAATATATGAATGTCAGAGGACTAAGTTGGATTCCTTGAACAATAAAAGAAGTCGTGAATTCCTTAATTAAGTGTTTTTTTAACGTAGAAGCATTACGATCCCTAAACATTAAACCTGGTGCTTCTACAGTACAATACCTATACGATCAAAATGTATGGAACAGCTGATTTTTTTAACAATAACCGACGAAAAATATCAACGCAAGGGGGTCCAGAATCATGTACTGCATTCGTGGTAAGCGGATGTGCGTCGATGTCCCTGCCACCCTGTATTGCTTACATGGAACCTAAACATACTGGCGAACTATGAGTATACATTAGTACCTACTCCTCTGCTTTACCCCTCGGAGAATACAGGACTGATGGTATATCAATGTTTATGAATATTAGTTTATTTTTATTTAATGAAGCACACCTAAAAAAACCTATAAGTAACGTCTTTTACAACAAAAAAAAATCAAAACAATCTTCCAAAAAAATTACTGAGCTATCAATAGTCGCTACGCAAGAAAAACCATTACCCCAAATAAAAAATATGGGGTAATCAGTAGAATGTTAAGATTCATCGCCATAAGCCACGCCCCAACGCCGTTAGCCACGCCCATTTTGTAATTTACGATAAACCACGATTCTCTGACTGTACTTTTTAATTCAATTCCTTCAAATATATTGGGCATCTTAGATCTACATAATTGCGTTGGAATGTCGCAGAAATGGCTAAAGCGATTAAGGACAGTTAAGTTCATCTTAACCGTCGTTAAAATGGCCAGCTAACATAGTATTTTCAACGTAATATCCTGTGAGGATACATCACAGGTAAGGCAGAGGTATACTCATGTACACTCGACCTTTGTTAGATATTTTAAGGTTTTATGTAATAAGGAACGACCCTATTGCAATTAACCAGGCACAAATTCAAAGTCTAATGTGCTTCAGAGAATGTTATAGACAACCCTAATAACAAATTTAAAAATCGAATCCAGGAACTCACACAGAGCAGCCTCATTGAACACAACTTAAATAAAATCTATTAAAATTAAAATCAATTAAAAATTAATAGGTAGGTACTAATAAGTCTTAAGCTAATTAAGAATTCGCTAATTTAATGGTCCTGATGGATGGAATTGTAAATGAACTACATTTAATTACAAGCAACTTAATTGATTGTAAAAATGCATAAATAAATTGTATTAAAAAACAAGCTTTTATAATCCGCCATATCAAATTTAGAATGACATAACTTCGCTAACTATGCATTGTCATCTAAACTTAATGTGTATGCAAAATTACAGTTCAATTGTTTGAGAATAACTGCTTTAAAATTCAGTTCCAAGATTTGACCCAAACATGCATACATTGCAAGTTAAATAAAAGCTTGTAAAAACAAAAATACTTTTAACAAAAAAGTTAAACCACCTTCAAAAAATAATAAAATAACTGACTAAAATAAATGACTTCTATTTGAGTGGGTCTTCTGTTTTTGCCAACGACTTCCCAAACCGTTTTAGACAAAATTATTTTATTATTTTTTGAAGGCGGTTTAACTTTTTTGTTAAAAGTAATTTTATTTTGTAATTTTAGTGGAAAGTTTTGTTTAGAAGTACTTGTTAGCCAACTAAACGCACTGCTCCAATAAGACAGCGATGTTTCAGTGTAAACGATAATATCATCGATGTAAATTTTTTTTTTATTTTTGTTGATATTTTCAAAACTGCCTGACCTATTTCGATAAAATTTGAACGGTACCACCACTGAAGTATGACCTACCAAACAAAAAATAATAATAAAAATCGGTCCACAATTGACGGAGATATCGCGTAACAAACATACAAAAAAAAAACATACAGACGAATTGAGAACCTCCTCCTTTTTGAAGTCCACCTTTCATAAAACGAAATAAAAATTCCATACGACAATTTAATTACTGACCAGATTAATAATACCGTCTTTTCCACATAATCGACACAAAATCGATACGGTATCGATATAATATTCATAATCGAGTCGTTCAGATTGTCCAGTCAAAGGGAATAGTTGGAAAAGAACTCTTTATACTATACGACACGGTAACGTTACGATTTCGACGAGTCTCACGTTATATGACTGCTTTTTGCCTGCGGCTTCGCTCCCGTGGACAAAGAGAAATAATTTAATCAGTAACCGTTAGTGAACTAAAATGTTTAGTGCATTAACCGTCGTATTCATAAAGATATAAAAAGTCTAATAAGCCTCTATTATTTTTATGGGATAACTAATAAAAAAAAAACGGCAAACGAGCAGGCGAGAAACCTGATGGTAAGTAGTCGTCGCTATCAATGGATATCTGCAATACCAAAGTGGTTGCAGATGCGTTGCTGAGCCTATAAGGGGAAAGGAGGAAATGAGAAGGAAAGCGATGAGGGAGGAATTCGACCCACGCTCCACACTTACCGTACAAAACGCAACAGTATACATACTGTTATTTGACGTCGATATTCTGTGGGAGAGTAATACCTACCTCCTCGGACGTGCGGACCCATTCATGCTGCAGGTAGACATGCCAGCGAGACAACTACTACAAGACAATTGTTGTTCTGACATATGATATTATGTGACAGAGAAAAGAAATCAAAACATCATTGTAGCCATTGGAAATTTATCGGACGTCTTATATTTTTATAACACGGATGGTGAGACTAAAAGCATACAATAAGACATTTTCTCATACCTTATAAGATAATTTCTTATAGGTATATATGACAGAGAGTGGCCCGCGGCTTCGGCCCCATGGGATTTCAGTTTTCCCGCGGGACAAATCACTGTCCCAAACAATTATTGTCGGGACAGAAAACACAAGCTGTTTGCCGTGCCTCCATGTCGTACTGTTGAACGTGCTAAGTCGCCAATTCCTCGCACTATATCCGCGCTTAATGATCTCTTGGATTTTAATCCAACATGATTTGTTTGCGGATAGATGGTCGAAGATCTTATTGGTATGTCAGAAGTGCTGTGAGAGGAATTTATGAAAGTGTTGTTAACCTTTTTTGTTCATTTCGTATAGTTTATATACAAGGGCCCCTAAACAATGTCACATCTTCATTATCGATGACGAAGTTCGATGTCAAAAATGTATTGATTTGACATAATTTCATCACGTGACATATCGAAAGATTATGCCAAATCCATACATTTCTGATATCTAACTTCGTTACAGATGATAACGATGTAACATTGTCTAGGCCCCCAGGCCACTCAGAAAGTTTTGCGACAGAAAGTTTTTATGTATAAGACACTGGCCACTTGTAATTATTTCGAAAACTTCGATTATTTAAAAGTAAAAATACCACTGTTCGATTTTCGTGGATTTAATTGGCCTCCATAGACCTTTCATTAAGAAAAGCTCTGTGGCTAAAGATGGTTTTAAATGCTCGTGCATGTATTTATTATGCCCAAAATGCCTTCACTACTGTCAACTCATTTATTGACGGGTTTGTGCCCAGGCATGTATTTTTTTGTCCAACCTATCTCTATCTGTGCCTAAAAGTTGGACAGTCATGTCATCCAACTTTTACTATATAATCTATAATCCATAATTGTGACGATTTTAAAACGAAATGTACTATGAATATACCTGAATATGAATATATAGTTGTAGATTTTATTGAAAAAAAAAATACATCGTCGAGGCTAAAATTCTTATGAGAAATAGCGTATGGCCAGTATTGTCTACGAATATTTCTTGCGCAGGGTTGTCAATTTATTGGAAATGAAATAAAACCTTACGATGTGCAGTAATATACTTCGCGTAATTGCTTCGCGGAATTTAGGATGATATTTTTATGTATAACTAGCTGGCCAGGCAAACGTTATTCTGGCATACTAAAATCGCGATAAAAAAGTGGAGGTAGAAGGGAGACAAATATTTTACAACCTATTCTCATACCTACTAAATATACAAAAAAAATATATATATTAAAATGGGTCAAGGAGTTTTGAAAGAGCGACTGCAAACAAAATGGATGAAACAAAAAAAAATCTCAGATTCGTCAGATAGTTCTAGAGATTAGCGCACTCAAACAAACAGCTGAAGCTTTATTATGTTACTAACATTCACACCCACGGATTCGGGCACAGACACGGGCGAATACCAATATACCATCACGCCTGTATTCCCCGAAGGGTTAGGCAGAGGTGTATTAATGTACCTACACCCACACTTCGCAGGTATGTTTAGGTCCCATGCAATATGGGGCGAGCCTGTCGCCCGCCATGGCGATCGGACTCAGGACCCCGGGTTCTATCCCCATGTCGAGCAAAGTGTTATTGGGATTTTCTATAAAAGTCTCAGTAGCAGCTGGGAGTTTGGATTTGTGCCCGGTTAATAGCTTGTCGCGAGATTAAGTACTTAATTTTTTTTAATAAATAATAATAATATCAAGTTATTTAATTGACTTGTTTATCAACACAGGTAAATCTCTCGAATATCTTTTATATCATATACATTGTTTACCTAATGACTTTTTAAGTTCATAGTAAAAATTTTAAAGGAAAAGTTTATTTTATTCTTTCTAGCGCATTTAAATAAAAGCTTGTTTTAAAAAAGTATTTTTTATTTATCTCTGTATCAATTGCTGAAAACTGTATAAAATCCGTTGTGCATTTTAAAAGATCTAAACGAACATACAGCGGGAGCAACTTTGTTTTATAAGAAGATAAAAAATATGGATATTAAAACCTTATTTGTGCCACCCCTATTGCTTCATAAATACAAGAAAATCATACAGCACGCTATAATTAATATGTAGAACACGTTTAATTGCAAACTAGAAATATTACGTACCTATGCACAAGTGTACCTAGCTATTAGTAACTTTATTATGGAATAATGTTTGTAGCTAATAATTACATAGAATTTTATACATGGGTATTTTCGTAAGATTGACCTACTTATTATTTCAATAAAAGTGTCTAGTACAGTCGCAAACAGAATTTTACTCAAAAATTATCAAGTGAGTACAAGGAAATCTCCAAGAGACTTGTCGACTCTTCACGTGACCAGAGGGCTGGGTTATTCTTGGGACAAAGAATTCGTATTGCCATTCAACGTGGCAATGCTGCCAGTCTTCTGGGCACGTTACCAGACGACAGTGATGCGGAGGAATACTTCGACGCCTGCGCGTGACAATTTGTTTTCATATATTGTGTATAGTTTAGTTCTCTTTTAAGTAAATACTCTTTCAATTATTTTGTAAATAAGTGAGTGCTAAAACATTTGCATAATAAAAAATCGTTATAGTAGCAAATACTTAGATATGGTAATTGTCAATTTTGATTTTATCAATTTTAATAAAAAAAACACAACATAACATACCATCACGCCTGTATTCCCCGAAGTGTCAGGCAGAGGTGTACTAATGTACACCCACATTCGCCATGTTTAGGTCCCATGTAATAGGGGGCGAGCCTATTGCCATTCACCGGGCACAAATCCAGGCTTCGAGCTGCTACTGAGAATTTCATAGAAAAACCCAATAACACTTTGCTCGACCTGGGGATCGAGCCTCTGGCGTAGCAGTCGCGATTAGGGCCACTAGACCAATGAAGCAGACAGTAACAATTAATAAAAATGGCACACAAATACACTCATACTAAATCGTTTTATTATTATAAAACAAATGGTTTCACAATAATCAGTCTGCAAAGTCAGTTAAAAATAGTAGTTCTATGAATGGCTAGGTTACTAAAACTTTCAATGCAAAACTGTCATCGTTCGACTTGATACCATGAATAAAAGAAATAGTTTATTAAACAGCCCCAACCTCTTTGATATGCTCAAAATGTGCATTAAGACAAATTATTTCTAGATGATAGTTATTGAAACAAATTAATGTTCTTATAGACACTTTATCAATGATAAAAAGATCAAATCAAATCAAATGTTTTTATTTCAAATAAGCTTTTACAAGCGTTTATGAAACGTTATTAACTCTAGTTGCACGGTTCTAAAAAGTTGATCCTATGGAGTAGAATCCGGCAAGAAACTCCATGGACACTCTTTTATCGCGATCTTTTCAAGTCATTGTTTTCAGACAATGTCATCCTTTTTTTTGACAGGGTGGCTCCGGTATTTCCTTTCTATCGACCTCTGAGGAGAAACGCCGAAACAAACCCATCCTTCTTCCTTCTCCTTCCCCGCCCTTCTCCTTAAATAGGCTCAGCAACGCATCTGCAACTCCTTTGGTATTGCAGATTTTCATGGGCGGCGATGACTGCTCACCATCAGACAGCTCGCCTGCTCGTTTGCCGAATAATCCCATAAAAAAACAGATATGCGAGTTTTACAATGCAAAGTCTAAACAGGCCTTATGAAGAAAGAGCCATAGAAGCTATACTTTTATTATCATGAACATTATCATCATCATCAACCCATTACGTTGTCCCACTGCTGGGCACGGGTCTCCTCTCAGTACGAGAGGGATTAGGCTATAGTCCGCCACGCTAGCCTACTGCGGGTTGGCAGACTTCACATGCCGTCAAGAAAATCTCTCAGGCATGCAGGTTTCCTCACGATGTTTTCCTTCACTGTTAAAGCGCGTGATAATTAATTATTAATACGCACGTAACTTCGAAAAGTTAGAGGTGCGGGCCTTGGATTCGAACTCGAGACCTTTGACTTAGCAGTCCAATGGTCATATCACTAGGCTATCACTGCACATTATCATCATCAACCCAATATTATTATATTGTCCCATTGCTTGGCAAGGGTCTAAGTTAAGGGAACTCAAAGCTTCTGAATATGTTAACCTGTTGGTATATCCACTTCGCTTCAAACATCCAAGTGAAAATCGAAGCACGATCAACTTGCCGGGGTAATTTTCTTTGTAGACTATCGTAACTATGTCAGGACTGGCGACTCCCTTATTAATTATGCATAGGGATCAAATTAAGGCGGTCTTAAGCCTACAGTTTATTTTTAAATTCCCTTTAAAGCGCAGTTCTTTAATGCTTTGTCGCAGGAATAGGTTATGCAAAGGTCGGTGGACTGCAATTATTGTGAAGAGTGGAGTTTATTATAAGGTTGAAGACAGTGATACCATATTGATATGACCATTTGACTTCCTAACCTTTTTTATACAACACTACTTTCCGCTCGCGGCGTCGTGTATAGGTACGTTTTTTGTCATTTTACGGTTTAATATGTCAATCAGGAATAATGTAGCTTTCTATTAGTGAAAGAATTTTTCAAATTGGTCCAGAACAAACAATCAAATCTTTGCTCTTCGTAATATTAGTTTAGATAACAAACGATCACGCCTCTAATCCCCGAAGGGTTAAGCAGAGGTGTACCAATGTACACTCCAATTCGCCGGCATGTTCAGGACCCATGTAATAGGGAGCGAGCCTATTGCCATAAACCGGGCACAAATCCTACGAGCTGCTACTGAGAATTTCATAGAAAAACCCAATAACACTGCTCAAACTATGGATTGAACCCAGAACCTCTAGCGTAACGGTCGCGCTTAGGACCACTAGACTAATGAAACAGAATAATAAGTGAACATGCGTATAGTATTTTCCCTTAATCACCATCCCGCCATCTAAAACGGTCTCAGCAGTGCCACAACTCTAACTGCACTAAATAAAACAACTGGAACAGCACTCAACACAAATTTAACACAACTTCGCTGAAACTCAATTTCCTGAATGAAGGTATCGCCTGAAACTCATTCCCTGAGCGACGCGAAAAGTTTTCGCGTTCGAGACGACTTCGCGACTCGACTTTCTGTTGCGATTATTAGTCAAGATTGCATTTTTTTTATGATAGGATAACTTGCTCGACAAAAGCGCAGGCGAGTCACTTGATGGTAATACAATGCCAAAGGAGTTGCAGACGCGTTGCTGAGCCTATTTAAGGCACAGGCAGGAGTAGGAGAAAAGAAGAAGGAATGGGACTGAGGGAGGAATTGGGCCTCCGGCACTTCACACTCGCCGTACGAAACGCAACAGTATGCATACTGCTACTTGACGTTGATATTCTGTGTGAGGGTAGTACTTCCCCGGTCGTGTCGACCCATTCATAACAGCGAGACACTACTACTACTGCAGTTGCGACCATGCGGTTGACGTTTCGAAACCAACCCATTGCACTACCGACGTGAACCCACTCGTAAAACAAGCATTTAGTTTAGTACGAGTGGTTAACAAGAATAATAATAATGGCAATATGCGAACCATATCGCTAGAAAGGTTTTAAAAAAAACTCGTAAAAATTCTAAAGATACGACTAAAAATCGCAAGCGCGTGCCCGTCCTAACATTGTATTTGTTTTCAAACAGCGCTGAATAGGTTATATTTGAATGTAGAGTACCACGGTTGCTGAAAAAAAATGATTTCATGTCTTATTGGGACAGAATACAAATATATTCAAGTACGTCCCGACCCTTAGGTCAGAAAATATGAATATTTTTGTACAAATTTTTGTTTGATTATATTATGAGTATACCTACCTTTTTAGTAGTAAAACCCAATGAAAAACATTGTTTTTGTATGTAAATGTAAGTGTTTGTGTTTTTAGATACAAATTAGAATACGGAGCAAATAAATGACTTGTTTTTGTTGATGTGGTAGATGATTTTGTTGTGGTAGGGCCACGCTGTTCGCAGCATGAATGGGCCGGCTTGACCGGGGAAGTACCACACTCTCGCAGAAGACCGACGTCCGAGTAGTAGCGTTTCGTTACTGCGCTTCGTTCGGTGAGCGAGAGGGCCGGAGGCCCAATTCCTCCCCCAATCCCCTTCCTTCTCCTTTTCTCCTTCCCCTCCCTTTCCCTAAATAGGCTCGGCAACGCATCTGCAACTCCTTTGGTTTTGCAGATGTCCATGGGCGGCGATGACTACTTACCATCAGGTAGCTCGCCTGCTCGTTAGCAGAGTTATCCCATAAAAAAAAAATGATACAAATATACATAAAATGACGAAATGATCATGAATGTGAAACACTTACGACCCCAACTGTCTAACGAGTTTTTAATTGAAACTTATCACTACAGAACCACTTGATGATCACTTCGGACGTGGAAAGTTATTTCAAACAAACTGTATCGGCGAACTATGCGTATACCTCAGATCAAATAAAAAGTTAAGATGGAACTTTGCGAACAAAGAAGTGAGGCCGGTCATAACTACACCTTGCACAAACACAATTATAGGCACACACGTATACTGAAACTATGTCTTATCTTGTCAGTCGAGCTATCGAGCTATCAAAAGCTCGACTGACAAGATAAGGCGTAGTTTCGGTATTGTTATATGGTGTAAAATAGTGTTTGTACATGGCAAGGCGTAGTTTTAGCCAGCCTCACTTCTTTGTTCGCAAAGTTCCATCTTAACTTTTTATTTGATCTGAGGCGTATACCATCTACCTTACCCTTCGGGGAAAAGGGTAATAGTACACTTTGTTCGAAATAACTCTGCTTGTCTGAAGTTAGCCGTTCCGAACTACCAAACTGGTAAAATCGCTTAAGTTCTTTAAACATAAATATCGAAATTAGCAAACAAACATACTATCACGCCTGTATTCCCCAAAGGGTTAGGCAGAGGTGTACTTAATGTTCACCAACAGTTCGCCGGTATGTTTAGGTCTCATGTAATAGGGGGCGAGCCTATTGCCATTCACCGGGCACAAATCCAGACTCCGATCTGCTACTGAGAATTTCATAGAAAAACCGAAATACCACTTTGCTCGACCTGGAGATCGAACCCAAGACCTCTAGCGTAGCAGTCGCGATTAGGACCACTAAACTCACGAGGCAGTCAAAATAATTACAAATGTGAAATATATGACCCCAATTATCTTCACTGACTTTTTCTATTTAAATTGTTATGTTATGTTTATCTTCGAGTCTGTAAAGTCTAGCATTTCATAAAACATACATACATACATACACTCACGCCTTTTTCCCACAGGGGTAGGCAGAAACTATGGAGTGCCACTTGCTACGACTCTTGCATATCTCTTTCGCTTCTTTCACATTCATACATCTTTTCATACACACGCGCCGGTTGCGAGTACTACGCACCTGACCTTTTTGGAGAAGCTCGCCGATAAGATCGGTGTAGGTACGTCCTTCTAGGGCGACCTCTCACGACGCTGCGCTGCCACTAACATTCGCCTTATAAATTCCACTCGTTAATCGTCTTTCATTTTATAAAACCCACTTCTAATACCAATACCACTTCAAAAAGGCCAAAGATCGCCTAATAGTCGTTTAATTACTAAAGCTTTAGTCACTCTAGTAGCTTTGAGTACTAAGTGACACTTGGTACACTCGAAACGAATCGTACATCTTAAGTGACGTTCGAAATTTTCTTACTGATTAATTAATTATTACAGCGATCAGACGGATTGCATCTGTACTGAACATGTTACACATCGTCCGAAGTATTGCTAGATAAATCTCGAGATTAGTGAAAGAGACTGCCTCGTTAGTCTAAAGGTCCTAAGCGCGACTGCTACACTAGAGATCTTGAGTTCGATACCCAGGTCGAGCAAAGTGTTATTGAGTTTTTTCTATAAATAGGACCTAAACATACCGACGAAGCGTGGTTGTACATTAAGTACACCTGTGCCTAACCCATTGGGGAATACAGGCGTGATGGTATGTTATCTCGAGATTACGTTGGTTATTTAGATAAATACTTCACGCTGTCATTATATCTACTGTTAGCCTTTTCTTAACTATGCTCGGTTAAATCAGTTGCGGCTGATTATCAATATTTTACGTGAAGCAACCGCTTTTAGACCACCTGACATCAGTTAAATAAAAAAACCGGCCAAGTCCGAGTCGGACTCGTGCGCGGAAGGTTCCGTACCATTACGATTTATGACGTTTTAAAAAAAACTACTTACTAGATCTCGTTCAAACCAATTTTCGTTGAAAGTTTACATGGTAATATACATCATACATTTTTTTTAGTTTTATCATTCTCTTATTTTAGAAGTTACAGGGGGGGGAGGGACACACATTTTACCAATTTAGAAGTGTCTCTCGCGCAAACTATTCAGTTTAGAAAAAAAAAATTAGAAACCTCATATCATTTTTGAAGATCTATCCATAGATACCCCACACGTATGGGTTTGATGAAAAAAAATATTTTGAGTTTCAGTTTTAAGTATGGGGAACCCCCAAAATTTATTGTTTTTTTTCTAATTATGTGTGAAAATCTTAATGCGGTTCACAGAATACGTCAACTTACCCAGTTTCAACAGCATGCTCCTTATAGTTTCGGAAAAAAGTGGCTGTGACATACGGACGGACAGACAGACAGATAAACATAACGAATCTACCTATAAAGGTTCCGTTTTTTGTCATTTGGCTACGGAACCCTAAAAAATTGGTTATCAGGCTTTCTGGAAACGTAACGTAACGGCCTAATTGGGCTAATGGTAATTAGTGAGGCCGCAGATACAAGGATTGAGTCCAGGTCAAGCAAAGTGATATTGAATAAGTAGCAGCTGAGAGGCTAGATTTGTGCATGGTTAATGACAATAGACTCAATCCCTATTACATGCTCAGATCAAATAAAAAGTTAAGATGGAACTTTGCGAATAAAGAAGTGAGGCCGGCAAAAACTACGCCTTACCGTGTACAGTGCTGTGGGTCAGGCGTCTAAGTAGGTCAGGTAACAGCTATAACCCACTGTACAAACACAATTTTACACCATATAACAATACCGAAACTACGCCTCATCTTGTCAGTCGAGCTATCGAGCTATCGAAAGCTCGACAGACAAGATAAGGCGTAGTTTCGGTATACGTGTGTGCCTGTACTTGTAAGGCGGCAAGGCGTAGTTTTAGCCGGCCTCACTTCTTTGTTCGCAAAGTTCCATCTTAACTTTTTATTTGATCTGAGATTACATGATAATAATATTGTATGACTATACCTGAATGATACTTATCTATTTCTGTAAAAGGATCTTTTAAAGACACCGTTACACGTTGATATTTTACATTTTAATTTTAAACTAGATAGTACAAATGTGTTTCAGTAATAAAATATCTTCAGATATCTTAAGATACATCGCGTGATATTATCACCCACAAATAGTCCGATCATTACTTATATATTTAATGGTATCGATCCGTCTGTCTGTCTGTGATTTAAAGTGTGCACCTGTTTAGTAGTAGGTACTACTGAAAGGTCGTGTTGTGGGTTCAAATTCATTGAATTATTGAGTGGATCAGCTGTGACATTTTTTATTTATTTGATTAAAATGATATAGTTAACATACTATTACGCTTATATTCCCAAAAAGAGTAGGTAAAGACGTATTGATGGACACATCACACATAAGTGATCAGTTAAACACCTACATACGCATGGGAGTTTAAAAAAAACGTTGCGTAAAAAGCGCTCGGCGATTTTTTTACCGCTATGCTCCCAAGCTAGTTAAAAAATATCTGCCCAACGACAATAGAGTTTAAAATAGAGGTATTTGACGTTCTAAGTAGGTGTAGGAAGTTCGAAGTGCCATCAACTGGCCATAAATACAAACTTCCATTCTGTTATTGAAAATTTCTTATACCTACTTAAACAATTTCTCGGTCTAAAAAATGAACCTAGAAAACTGAATCGAAATCGGTTCATCCGTTTAGGGCCGGAGGATCCGTTTAGGGTAATGCTATAGACAGGCACACCGATACACGAATACACATTTCGAAGTTATAACACTCCTTTATTTGGCAGCTGTATTTTTTTATATTACAAAATAAGAATTATTGTTTATGTTAAGATTAATTCAAAATAAAAAGGTAAAACTAAAACCTGTTCCCGCGCACCCAAAAATCGCGTTCCAAATTCAAACACCGAATTCGTTTCACAAATTGAAACCAACGCCATCTACCTTCTAAGTCAGAAACTAAACCCGGGCAAGCCCTCAGTGACAGATCGATGTAGTTATAAATAAAGGATCGTCTAGCCGGGGTGGCGTGGAGGCTACCCCTAGGGGTCAATGACCCGCTACACACGGCTCTTTGATTCTAGCTCTATGCCTTTTAGGGGTGACTTTTGCTAGTAGTTAAAACGGTCAAGTGTGAGTTGTGCTGTGATTTTTAAATAAAATACGATGTATGATACATTTTTTCGGATTCTAAAATCTCGATAGTTGTTCGTAGTCCGGATTTGTGACCAGTTAATGGCAACAGGCTATGGACTTAACATGCCATTACAGCCTTATGTCAAGTGAAGTGAACGTGAATTAAAATAGATTAAAAGATAGTTAAAAGGTTAGGTGGCATCGTACCTGCTGTAAAGCATGTCATGGCGGTTGAGAAGCATATTTTCAACAGATGTCACTGACGTCGCCTCAAAGACGTAAATAAAAAAATGTGAAGGCAAATTTCGATTTGGCGGGTGGGAGTCGCGGTGGCTTAGCGGTCATAGCGTCTGGTGTACTTAAGACGCAGGTTCGAATCCTGCCTGCGGTCGTATTTTTCCTTCACTAAAATAACAAAATAGATTAATTTCTGCATGCGAAATAGTTTTTTTGGGCGTTAAATCTGCGAAGTAGGTTAGCAATTTTGACCTTATGAAGTTGTGAGTCCAGGTCAAGCAAAGTGATATTAAATAAGTAGCAGCTAGGAGGCTAGATTTGTGCATGGTTAATGACAATAGACTCATTCCCTATTACATGCTCAGATCAAATAAAAAGTTAAGATGGAACTTTGTGAACAAAGAAGTGAGGCCGGCTAAAACTACGCCTTGCCGTGTACAAACACAATTACAAGCACACATGTATACCGAAACTACGCCTTATCTTGTATCCGACTCGAAGGCGTAGTTTTAGCTGGCCTCACGTCTTTGTTCGTAAAGTTCCATCTTAACTTTTTACTTGATCTGAGATTACAATATGATAATGTACATAACATACATACTATCACGCCTGTATTCCCCGAAGGGTTAGGCAGAGGACAGGTGTACTAATGTAAGGCACGCACCCTATAATAGACTAGGTGATTTTTTTTATTTTTTTATTTGAACATAAATAGAGCCGAAACTTAATTAAGATTATTCAAATTGATATTGAAATTTATTTTATTTGCATATAATGTGGTTACACAGGTATTCAAGTCGGGTCATTTTGTCATTCAATTAATAATAATGATAATTCCATTAAAAACAGATAAAACATAATATTATATCCAGTGCTGGATTATCCATATAGCGGGAGTTGTAAATGCGAACAGCTGATTTTATCACGACGACCCTGGTTTGGTCATGTAGAGAGAATGGATGAACGGAGATTGACGAAACAAGTATATATGGTGAGTATGGATGGACGACTTGGAAAGGGACGACGTCGGCGAACGTACCGCAACCAAATTGCGGATGTTCTTAAAAAAGGCCAGGTTCCGAGCACCCTAAACCGACGGTCATGCATGAAGAGATTAATGAATGTAGATGAAGTGAAAGTAGTGTGCCAGGATCGTAGCAAGTGGAAATCTATAGTCTCTGCCTACCCCCATGGGAGACAGGCGTGACGATATGTATGTGTGTATGTATGTTTATTTTTTTTATCTAAAAAAAATGACTATATAAACAACACTGCAAACAATTTAAAATAGACCCCAATTAGTGAAATGTTATCCTAATTAGCCGACACTTTCTCACAAATAAATTATCTTCAAAAATAGCATTCTAATTAAATTATTTCCCTTGGCTAAGCTTGTTACATTTTTAGAAGCTTTTGTGAAGTATCCTGAAAAGTGTTTACGTCAAAAGAGGTTACAGATTCAAAGCGGTTTTGTCCTGAAAAATATGTTTACTGGTTAGTTTTCCTTTGCAAAATTACGGACACTTCAATCCTTAAAAATATTTAGCTAGTTTATGCAATAGGTATCTATGAAATATAATCAAAATGTAAGTACCTTTTTTTACACTTTTACATATTTGATATACAAAAAGCAAAAAAAAACAGTGGACGCGACTAGGCGTCAAAGTATTCCTCGGCACCGCTGTCGTCTGTTATCGTACCCAGAAGGCTGGCAGCATTGCCACGTTGAATGGCAATGCTTATACGCTGCGCTTGGAATAAGTGAACACGCACATATGTATTAGTTAACTATGCCTTATCTTGTCACGATAGCTCGACTGACAAGATAAGGCGTAGTTTCGGTATACGTGTGTGCGTGTAATTGTGTGTTGTACACCGTTAGGCGTAGTTTTAGCTGGCCTCACTTCTTTGTTCGCAAAGTTCCATCTTAACTTTTTATTTGATCTGAGGGATTAATTCCACTTTGACGACTTTTTAGTGTCTTCAAAATCTCTTTGCGTCTTAATAGGTATCATAAAAAAATTAAGCTCGGATTGGAGGTTGCCGGATTTAGATACGCAGGGCCTGTAGCATTTGCTACTCCTGTTATATGGATAATAATCCATCACTGAATATATTATGTTTTTATCTGTTTTGAATGGATTTTTTAAAATTATTAATTAAACCATCTTATTTTTGAACTGATTTTAATTTTGTTTTTGTTGTTTCGGCTCTAAGTATTTATGATCAACTTAAAAAATAAAAAAACGACAACTAGCCTATTACAGGGTGCATACCTTAGATTCGATCTCGAGACCTACGACATATTATTAGTAAGGCTATCAAAACTCCACAAGGTCAAAATTGCTAGCCAAATTCTCAGAATCAACGCCCAAAAAACTGTCTCGCAGTCAGAAATTAATCTATTTTAATTTTCAGTTGAAGTGACGCAATTAGGAGAGACGGCTAATTGGAAGGATGACATCAATTATTTATTTTCGTCCTGTTTTGGGGACGAAAGTGAAATTTCTGTTACTTACATTCGAGTTTTCGGAAGCATTTAAGTCAATAAAATAAGATTGACTATCCAATAATCTATATGTAGGATTTATAGCAAACTACATAACATAATTTGGCGGTAGACTACTGGCTAGGGCGGCGGACTTGCGATCAAGTGGTTGCAGGTTCGAAAGCCACCCATTGCACTACCAACGTGAACTCACTCGTAATACAGATAGATAGCTTAGTACGAGGGGTTAACAAGTTTACTAGTAATGTGCGACCCATATTATTTTTAAGCTTTTTTAAAAGAAAAAATAAATAAATTAATATATACCATCACGCCTGTATTCCCCGAAGGGTTAAGCGGAGGTGTAATTATGTAAAGGACTGTCTTATTGATACGAGTTCAACTCATCCTGCAATCTCTGCCTGGGCGTTAAGTGGGATCCATTGGGTGGTCAGTTTGGCCCAGTGTTCGTCTGACATGTGTCCAGCCCAGTTCCATGGCAGCTTCCCGTGCCTATTATCATAATTATCATCACCTTCCTGCCCTTTTTCCAATTTATTTGGGGTCTGCGCATCATGTCCTTTTTTTCTATTCATCCCTGTTAGTCATCAACTCATCTAGGCGCCATCTAGCTTAAAAAAAGTAAAGCATTGACTTGTAAAAATGTCTTTGAATGATATTTACAGAAATAAATATAATTTCATTTCATTTCATCATTTCACTAGACTGCCTCATTAGTCTAGTGGTCCTAAGCGCGACTGCTACGCTAGAGGTCCTGGGTTCGATCCCAAGGTCGAGCAAAGTGTTATTGGGTTTTTCCATGAAATTCTCAGTAGCAGCTCGGAGTCTGGATTTGTGCCCGGTTAATGGCAATGGCAATGGCATCATTTCATTTCATCATTTCATTTCATTATTTCATTTCATCATTTCATTTCATCATTTCATTTCATCATTTCATCATTTCATTTCATCATTTCATTTCATCATTTCATTTCATCATTTCATTTCATCATTTCATTTCATCATTTCATTTCATTTCATCATTTCATTTCATCATTTCATTTCATCATTTCATTTCATCATTTCATTTCATCATTTCATTTCATCATTTCATTTCATCATTTCATTTCATCATTTCATTTCATCATTTCATTTCATCATTTCATTTCATCATTTCATTTCATCATTTCATTTCATCATTTCATTTCATCATTTCATTTCATCATTTCATTTCATCATTTCATTTCATCATTTCATTTCATCATTTCATTTCATCATTTCATTTCATCATTTCATTTCATCATTTCATTTCATCATTTCATTTCATCATTTCATTTCATCATTTCATTTCATCATTTCATTTCATCATTTCATTTCATCGTATCATTTCATCATTCAATCCTTTTTCCATTATCTACCTTAACACAGTCCATCCATCTTTTCTTTGGTCTCCTTTCACCTCTCCATCCCTCCACATCCATAATCATCACTCTTTTAGTCACATTAGTTTCATCTCTCCTCATCACGTGCCTATACCAAGACAAAAGATTCCCTTTCAACGTATATAAGACCTAAATACTAGTTTAGACTGTCATGTCACGGTCATTCAAGTTTACCTCTATTTATATAAACACGCTTGTATATTCCATATGTAGGTATGTTATAACATAGTTACCATCACGTTTAAACTAAATTGGTTGCCGTGGTTGCTGGTTGCCGTTCATGGTCGGCTGGTTATTCCTCGGTTATTTGGTTACAGACTTACTGATTAGCACCTGACGCTCAACTATTTCGAGTGTGGTACAAACAAGAGAGCAAGCGTGATCGTTCATACCGATTCTTTTTATATTATGCTTTATCAATGGATCCGACAGATGTTGTCTTGCCCGAATATGATAGCAGCACCACCTATCAGGTCTATTCAATCTAGACCACCCAAAACCCAGTCAAACAAACACAAAAAATATCATCAAAATCGGTCGAGCCAATTTAGAGTTTTTGCAAGACTAACGACCGATAACAGGTTTTAATAGATGTCACTGTATAATTGTAAATACAGTTAGATTATAATCTGTTTCGCTAAATTGTAAGCAGTCGAAAAATTTTGATTTGTAACATACAGCTTACAATTTAACGCATTATTTGTGTGAAGTAAAACCGTCAAATTGTGAAATAGCATACAACGAAACGCACCTCGCGCGCTGATTGGTTGAACGTCATGTGCCCCGCACCTGATAGTAATTGGCAACTGCCACCCGTCTCAAATACAGTATGACACAGCCAAACCGCTGCCTAAATTTAGGAAAACGGAAGGGAAAGGAGAAGGAAGAGAACTGAGCGAGGAATCGGGCCTCCAGCTCTCCATACTGCTACTTCACGTCGACAATCCGAGAGAGGATAGTACTTCCCCGGTCGTGCCGACCCATTCATGCATGTAGACGTGCCAGCGAGCTTCTACTCTTTAAATACTTGGTTCAGTGAACCCGCTGAATTCGGAGATTAAAATCGCTTCCCTCTCCTCACTTGTACCATACGTCATGTAGACGTGTTCGCCTGACATGTTAGCAGGCGATTTTACCTCAGAATTGATTAATTAAGTTTAGCTTCATTACGGCATTATATTTGATTTGTAAGAGCATAACCTTACGTAACATACCATCACGCCTGTATTCCCCGAAGGGTTAGCAGAGGTATACTTCGCCGATATGTCCACTGTAATAGGGGGCGAGGCTATTGCCATTTACCGGGCCCAGATCCAGATTCCGAGCTGCTACTGAGAATTTCATAGAAAAACTCAACGATATTAAGCGTTGCAGTCGCGCTTTGGACCAGACTAGAATAATGAGGCAGTGTCTTAACTAAATTTTGGCATTAATTTATGCTAAACTAAACTATATAAGTATCCTACTTCCTATTTCTATTCCTACTTCCTATCCTATCCTATCCTACTTCCTACTAATATTATAAATGTGAAAGTTTGTGAGGATGGATGGATGGATGGATGGATGTTTGTTACTCCTTCACGCAAAAACTACTGAACGGATTTTGATGAAACTTTACAGTATTATTGTTTATACATCAGAATAACATATAGGCTTTAAATTATAACGATATTTTGGGAAATTCCTACGGGATTGGGGAAAAACTATTCCACGCGGACAAAGTCGCGGGCAAAAGCTAGTCTTATATAATTATGTAAAGACTAGCTTTTCGCCCGCCAGTTTGCCCGCGTGGTCTATACGTTTCTTTTCATTTTACGGGATAATATATAGCCTATGTCACTCAGGAATGATGTAGCTTTCTATTGGTGAAAGAATTTTCAAAATTGGTTCCGTTAATCCAGAGATGCTCGGAGTCTCTCTGAAGGACAGAATCCGCAATGAGATTATCCGACAGAGAACCAAAGTTACCGACATAGCACACCGGATTAGCAAGCTGAAGTGGCAATGGGCTGGCCATATTTGTAGGAGAACCGACAACCGTTGGGGTAGACGTGTTCTAGAGTGGAGACCGCGACTCGGCAAACGTAGTGTAGGACGCCCTCCGGCAAGATGGAGTGATGATTTGCGAAAGGTGGCTGGCAGAAGCTGGATGCGAAAAGCGGAGGACAGGGTGAAATGGCGCACACTAGGGGAGGCCTACGTCCAGCAGTGGACTAGTATAGGCTGATGATGATGATGATGATGATGAATCCAGAGATTACCCCTTACAACCTCACAACCTAACAAACTTCACCCCTTTAAAATATTACTGTAGATTTATTTAATTTACTATCGTTATAATGACGCATATCGTTATTATGACCATTGGACTGCCAAGTCAAAGGTCTCGAGTTCGAATCCAAGGCACGCACCTCTGTCTTTTCGAAGTCATGTGCGTATTAATAATTAATTATCACGCGCTTGAACGGTGAAGGAAAACATCGTGAGGAAACCTGCATGTCTAAGAGATTTTCTTGTCGGCATGTGAAGTCTGCCAACCCGCAGTAGGCTAGCGTGGTGGACTATAGCCTAATCCCTCTCATTCTGAGAGGAGACCCGTGCCCAGCAGTGGGACAATGTAGTGGGTTGATGATGATGATGATGATGATGATAATGAGGCATTTAGGTTCCAAAATAAAATATTTTCTTTCTCTTCTTATTTTAGATGAACCTCTATTTCCGTCAAAGAGAATTATAATCATTGATTTCCCTTGGTCACGCTATAACTTCAGAATTACTTTACCGATATCATTCATCTTTTTTTCATGGCTTTCTAATACTTTGTAGAAGATTCTTCCGGAAACAAAACTTAAGAAAATTGCTAAGACAGAACAAAGTCTGTCGCGTCAGCTAGTTATTCATACCATCATCAAACCATCACGCCTGTATTTCCCCGAAGGGTTAGGCAGAGGTGTACTAATGTACACCCACATTTCGCCGGTATGTTTAGGTCCCATGTAATAGGGCCTATTGCCATTAGCCGGGCACAAATCCAGACTCCGAGCTGCTACTGGGAATTTCACAGAAAAACCCAATAACACTTTGCTCGACCTGGGAATCGAACCCAGGACCTCTAGCGTAGCAGTCGCACTTGGAACCACTAGACTAATGAGGCAGACAGCTAGTTATTCATAAAAATATAAAACGTCCTCTCTAAATACTCCTAATTCGGCGATTTTCAACCTGCAGATTTTGTTCACATACATTTTCAAAGTTTGTTACACACACACAGTCCCAACTGTCGAAAACTTTGTTAATATTGACTGAAATTTATATAAGATTGGACTTCCAGTCTTGATTAACTAAATGACTACTTAAAGATCGGAGTATGCATCAAGCTTTACAAACCCAGTATCGGCTGACCTCGAATTGAAAATGCTTGCTTCACTATGCGAGGCCCAGTTATATTGGATTTGTATAGCTTGATGCGTAACCGTGTGTACAAGCCTTCAAATTAATATGCGGATCAGAAATTTACACAAACATATCATATCACCACGCCTGTATTCCCCGAAGGGTTAGGCAGAGGTGTATTTAATATAAACCAACAGTTCATTGTGTTTGAAAACGGCATGGCGTAGTTTTAACCGGCCTCACTTCTTTGTTCGCAAAGTTCCATCTTAACTTTTTATTTGATCTGAGATAGTAAGTAGATACTCAGCAAAGTGATCTAATGTTTTAATCTTAAAGCTTCAAGATACCCAGCATATTGTAATAAAAACCCAGAATCTGGCAGTTAACCAAGAAATCCGGAAGAATTGTAGCAGATTAAGTCCCGGCAAATATTTTAAAGTGAATTTACACCGAATATAGCTATAAATTTAGTAGCAATAATATATTAATACGGTCTGAGTAGGTCACGGGGTGAAAAATCTTCCATATTTATGGTTATTATTTCTTTCTCCGGGAATTTAACGTACGAACCGGTTGATAGTGAATGGTTTTTATAACCTTTGGTTGCAAGTTATACAGAGGACTTGTGGCTAAGCTGTTTCTAGACTGAGCTCCCTATAAAATGATTGAGCTACACGATGACTGATGTATGCGTGCCGTCAGTTAGGACGGGTCAACTCAAAGCTGCTATGGCTCTTTCTTCAAAAGGCTTGTACCTACAGATTTTGCCCTACATTGTTAAACTCGCATATCTAATAATATAACTATTATCTAGACTTTAAAAGAGACCATGATTCTTTGAGTTTGTTTCGACGTTTCAGCGGTCGTCAGATAGGAAACGTCGGCGCCATCTAGTTAAAAAATTAAAAAAGAATCGCCTTGTAAAAGTGTCTTTAAAAGATCTATTACAGAAATAAATATCATTGCATTTCATTTCATTTCACTGATTAGGGATGCTTGATCAACGACTACTACGCTAGAGGTCCTGGATTCGATCCCCAGGTCGAGCAAAGTGGTTTTTCTATGAAATTCTCAGTTCCAGTTCGGGATCTGAATTTGTGCCCGGTTATTGGCAATTGGCTCGTCCCCTATTAGGTAAATGGGACCTAAACATACCGGCGAAGTGTGAGTGTACATTAGTACCTACACCTCTGCCTAACCCTTCGGGGAATACACGCGTGATGGCATGTTAACTTATATTAAGTCAAATATTTTCCTTTTCATATACTTAATTAGTCGTCTACCTAATATTACGTGATACCCTAGGGATGTTACGTAATAAAATATCTTCAAGAATTGGAACTTGGGAAATAGGGACGTCCCACGCCATCCTTGACCGACTAATTAGTTAGAAATAACATAAATAAATCTCAATCAAATCTATACTATCTATACTAATATTATAAAGCTGACGAGTTTGTTTGCTTGTTTGTTTGTTTGGTTACTTGAACGCGCTAATCTCAGGAACTACGGGTCCGATTTGAAAATTTATTTCAGTGTTAGATAGCCCATTTATCGAGGAAGGCTATAGGCTATATATCATCACGCTAAGACCAATAGGAGCGGAGCATACATGAAAAATGTTGCAAAAATGGGAAAAAATTAAATGCAGAAAAGCCGAGAAACCACGCGGGCGAAGCCGTGGGCGGAAAGCTAGTAAGAAATATAATGATGTTAAGTTTGACGTTTTATTTCTTTCATATAATTCGACATAATTCTTACCAAAACATGTTGCAAACAGCTACCTATCCCACTCACTCTTTGACAGTTAGAGCTAAATAGATGTCTGCAACATGTTTTGTCCTCAGTGGTAACGCGGGCAACATGTTTTGTCGACAGCGGTAACGCAGGGTTCATTCATAGAACAGGTTATTTAATACGCACATGACTTCGAAAATGTAGAGTGAAAGAAGATGTAGTAACAAGGATTGAGAAAGGTATGTTAAGATGGTTTGGTCATGTAGAGAGAATGGATGAACGGAGATTGACGAAACAAGTATATACGGTGAGTATCGATGGACCAGTTGGAAGGGGAAGACCTCGGCGAATGAACCGCAACCAAATTGCGGATGTTCTTCAAAAAGGCCAGGTTTCGAGCACCCTAAACCGACGGTCATGCATGAAGAGATTAATGAATGTAGATGAAGCGAAAGTAGTGTGCCAGGATCGTAGCAAGTGGAAATCTATAGTCTCTGCCTACCTCCATGGGAGACAGGCGTGACAATATGTATGTATGTATGTATGTATGACTTCGAGAAGTCTGAAGTGCGTGCCTTTGATTTGAACTCAAGATGTTCGACTTGGCAGTCCAATGGTCATATCATTATAGCTCTTATGACATACCTATACCTCCTGAAAAATAATTAAATCTCCTCCTGAAAAATAAATGACGCCACATGTTCCTATAATGAATGCGTCCTTAACGCGACTGCTACGCTAGAGGTCCTGGGTTCAATTCCCAGGTCGAGCAAAGTGTTATTGAGTTTTTCTATGAAATTCTCAGTAGCAGCTCGGAGTCTGGATTTGTGCCCGGTTAATGGCAATAGGCTCGCCCCCTTTTACATGAGACCTAAACATACCGGCGAAGTGTGGGTGTATATTACTACACCTTTGCTTTATCCTTCGGGGAAAATTAAACTGATTTTAACTTCCTTATTTTTGAAGCGATTGTAATTATATTTTTTGTTTTTAGCTAGTTTCAACTTACGCATAGTCATATAAAATAATAAGTGCAGTGATAGCCTAGTGATATGACCATTCGACTGCCAAGTCAAAGGTCTGGAGTTCGAATCCAAGGCGCGCACCTCTGACTTTTCGAAGTCACGTGCGTATTAATAATTAATTATCACGCACTTAAACGGTGAAGGAAAACATCGTGAGGAAACCTGCACGCCTGAGAGATTTTCTTGACTGCGTGTGAAGTCTGCCAACCCGCAGTAGGCTAGCGTGGCGGACGATAGCCTAATCCCTCTCGTACTGAGAGGAGACCCGTGCCCAGCAGTGGGACAATTTAATGGGTTGATGCTGCTGATATAAAATAATACTCAACTAGCCTATTGAGAACCTCCTCGTTTTTTTAAGTCGGCTAAAGAGTTCTACCTTAGCGTGATAACATGCACTCTTCGGGTCAAATTACATAGTAATATTATACCCACAATATGCTGCATACTTCACGCCTCATGTATTGAGTCGTAGGCAGGTATATGTAATTTGAAGGGACGTGTCCTGTGATGTGTAAGATGTACCTACCTAGTGGCACTTTGGTGATAAGGCTGGATTCTAGTACGTAAGGTAGTGGTTCGATTCTCCGATTAGGATAGATTGTAGAAAGTTTATATATATTATAAGGTTATATAAGGTTATAAGATAAACATGCATCCAAGCATCGTACACGGTGAGTGTGGTGCGCCAGGGGCCCAATTCCTCCCTCAGTCCCCTTCCTTCTCCCCTTTCTCTTTTAGCCGAGCCGAGCCTATTTAAATAAAGAGAGCCACAACGCGAGTCCCACTCGCCAGGTCGAAATTCGCCTTCTCATTTTTTGAAGTTTCGTCTTTGAGGTGGTGGTTCGCGGTGGCTTAATGGTCATAGCATCTGGTGCACCTAACCAAAAGATGCAGGTTCGAATCCTGCCCGCAGTCGAATTTTTCCTTCACCAAAATAACTTTATAATCTTAGTAATGAAAAACGCATAAAAAAAATATTATAAGAAACCAAACCCCTCCAATCTTGAAAAAAATACGATATTAGAAAAATCTAGAACATTTTACATCATACAACGTACACGCAATCGTTTTATCCTAGACGGGTATCGGGTTACTACACGCACGCAACACAAAAATAGTTTGTCAGCCATCTTTGTTTTGTGACGTGATTGAAATTGACAGGTTACCGAGATGCGGTGGGACAGACTGACACGCGAGTTTGGGAAGTCAACTGTGATGTTGACTCAATATGGCGATACTACTATTGGTTTTCGAATTAATCTCGCCTCACGTTAAAGTATATTCGAATCTCCTTCGGGTAAAGAAGCAATACGCTCTTTGGGCTTTGGATGGTGTGGTTGAAAAGCCGTTTTCTTTTGGATAGAAAAAAGTTATTGTAAAAATAAATGTCACTTAAATAACGTGCTTTTTTAATCAATTCTGTTTGTATTTTTTTTAAGTTTAGTTTGTAAAATACTATAACCGGCCTATAAAATGTTGCCAACCATAGTTAGGAGTCGTTTCTAACATACCATCACGCCTATATTCCTCAAAGGGTTAGGCAGTGGTGTACTTTATGTACACCCACAATTAGCCGGTTCCATGTTTTCCCCTGTTTAGGTCCCATGTGAGCCTGTAGCCATTCAACGGGCGAAAATCCAAATTTCGAGTTGCACTTTACCCGACCTGGAAATCGAACCTAATACTTCCAGCGTAGCAGTCACGCTTAGGACCACTAGACTAATAAAGCAGTTGTTGTTCTCACAAAAAAATCATAATGAGTAAATTTACGTGATAGTACAGGTGAGTCGAGTTAACTCGAATAAAAATTTACAGTAGTAGGGGACAGATATGCGACCCGTTTGCTTGTTACAAAACTATACAGCACGGTGGCCAGGTGTCCGAATCAACACGACCAAAAGAAGTGATCATAAAAAATACATTCTCATACCATCATCACGCCTGTATTCGGGTTAGGCAGAGGTGTACTACAGTAC
Source organism: Subacronicta megacephala (assembly GCA_958496365.1). NCBI lineage: Eukaryota > Metazoa > Arthropoda > Insecta > Lepidoptera > Noctuidae > Subacronicta > Subacronicta megacephala. Next base: position 3,514,108 of record OY292540.1, on the reverse strand, counting down.
ACCCACATTTCGCCGGTATGTTTAGGTCCCATGTAATAGGGGGCGAGCCTATTGCCATTAACCAGGCACAAATCCAGACCCCGAGCTGCTACTGGGAATTTCATAGAAAAACCCAATAACACTATGCTCGACCTGGGGATTGAACCCAGGACCTCTAGCGTGGCAGCCGCGCTTAGGACCACTAGACTAGTGAGGCAGTCAAAATACATTCTTTGAACAACAATATCCAGGTTTAAAGTAGGTAAATTATATTAAACTAATACCTATAATTTTTAATATCTATAGGTGACTGCCTCAGTAGTCCTAAACACAACTACTACGCCAGAGGTCCTGGATTCGATCCCCAGGTCGAGCAAAGTCGGAGTCGGTCGGAGTCATAATTTGTGTTCGGTTCATGGCAATACGCTCGCCTCCTATTACATGAGACCTAAACAGACCGGCGAAGTGTGAGTTTACATTAGCACACCTCTGCTTAACCCTTCGGGGAATACAGGCGTGATGGTACGCTATGTATGTTAGGTCATATTTAAGTTTTTAGTCGGTACGAGACCGACATAATGTAGCTTCTCTGCCTACATTATAAAGAAAAACGGGGGCGTGATACAGATCATCGACTACATCACATTGGCGCGTCAAAATAAACATTCAACGTTTTTTAAATGGCTTCACTTAATTGATATTTCATACACACAAACACGCGGGTTAAGGGGGAGTAACTACGTCCGGTAAAAGGCTCATTCTTATTCAGTTAGTTTGTCCTTTTAAAAGGCCGGCAACCCACTTGTGACTCCTCCTGTGTTGCGGGTGTGCATGGGCGGCGGTAATCGCTTACCATCAGGCGATCCGTCTGCTCTTTTGCCCACTATCCCATAAATAAAGTGCTTAGTCATCGCTGCCCATTAAAACCTGCAACACTAAAGGTGTTGCTGAGTCGTTACCGAGCCTTAGGCCTACGGATTGCAGATTAAAAGAGCCGTAGCAACCGAGGGAGAATTGACTCCCACGCACAAATGTCTAAACCACACACCAAGGTGTTTTAGAACAGACTCCGACGAAGGGTGGTCGCTATCTAGTCAGACCACAATAGGTCCTACCACTAAGCAAGTCGAAGCAGCGGTAGCCTAATGGCTAGGGCATCGGAGTTGCGATCATGTGGTTGCCAGTTCGAAACCCACTAATTGCACTACCGACGTGAACCCACTCGTAATACAAGCACTTAGCTTAGTACGAGGGGTAACAAGAATACACATTACAAGTAAGCTTTTAGCTTTTTTTTTAAGTCAGATAGAGTCTCCTCTTACGAGATACCTCTACTTCTTTGATTTTAAATAAGTATGATTAACATTACATACAACATACCATCACGCCTGTATTCCCCGAAGGGTTAGGCAAAGATGTACTTAATGTACACCCACAGTTCGCCAGTATGTTTAGGTCCCATGTAATAGGGGGCGAGCCTATTGCCATTCACTGGGCACAAATCCAGACTCCGAGCTGTTACTGAGAATTTCATAGAAAAACCCAATAACACTTTGCTCGACCTGGGGATCGAACCCAAGACCTCTAGCGTAGCAGTCGCGATTGGGACCACTAGACTAACGAGGCTATCTGATTGATTAAAATTATTGCTTGTTCTTCGAGCGTGACTAAGTAACTACGCTGATCAATCGATTTCCAAGGTTAAGCTGCGCTGGCCGCGGCCGGACTGTGGCTGGGCAAATAAAAACATCGAGACCCGTGACTTATCAATAGTATTCCCCTTAAGTGTATGTGCAAAAATAACAGCCACTCCCCTTTCAATGGCGATGGTATCAGTATATTGAATTTTACTCAGCGCATAATTAATTGTTATGAGTCATCAATGTTTATTAAAAACTAAGTGTAGGTCGGGTTTAAGCGACCTCAGAAGGTACATTTAATTATTTTATTAATATGGCCGCATTCCGTGCTAGAATCAAACGGAATTGCAAGAAACTAGTTGTCCCGACAGACATTGTTCAAACTCGATCCTAGCGCCATCTACAGGGACCATTTTATCATATTTTCTCACCGTTTAAGCATTCTCCGGACTTACCTACCGTATTAGGCTAGCGTGATGATAACCCTCCCCATTCTGAGAGGACACCCTTTACCTACAGTGAGAGGTATATCGACGCCCGCTAGCTCTCTTACTCATACAATCGTGACATACAAAAACGACTAATTTCATAATACAAAACAAAACATGACTGTTAAACTATTAGTACGAGAGCCCACGACCAAAATTTTTGTCTCATAGCAATACGGCCAAAACCACATAAAATCGATAGATACGATTATCCTGAACTCGAAAATACCAATATCAGACATTTTCCGCGTAGCGTTTGATCTGACCGAATTTTCAAAATTGTCAAAGAATTTTACCGAACTGCATCATAGCAATATGTCTGATTTGCAGACTGTAGTTGAATGATAGTTCTGAGATACCCGGAAACATATTTTTCAGACGTTAGTGGTGTAGCGCAAACCCGTAAAATCACTTAAAAAAATTAAAAATGAGACAAAAAAAATGTCTCATAGCAATACGTCTGAAAATCTTTTTTATTAGTAAATTTTGGTTATTTGATGCGAACAAAACAATTTTCAGACGGAAATGTGAACGCATTAAATTTCGAGACCGTTTTGAAAATGTTAACAAATTTTACCGATCGGTATCATAGCAATATGTCTGAAAATTGTTGGACATGATAAAATAAGTTGTCCACATGTGCAAAAAATTTATATCAGACAAATTAAGTGTAGCACCTTCTCTATCAGACAACTTTTCGATACTCAGATATCATTTAAAAATCGTATTGAGGCATCTTGAATTTTCTGTTACAAACCAATGAATACGTTGCGACCCTGAATTTATTAGATGATAATTAACAAAGAATTTACCCGAAACCGTAACATTGAAGTTGAATGACTGAAATAAATCGCACAAAAGGAAACTGGGATGAAGTTTTTTTTTTGGAGTATATGCTACACTTAAAGTGTCTGAAAACAGGTTTTTGGTAATCATGGCAGCAATACGAAAAGTTGAATTTTTTTTTTATCCGTATTGCTATGATACAGGTCGGCTAAATTTGTTGACATTTTCAAAAATGCGCTCAGGCTATATGCTACGCGCAAAATGTCTGAAAACAAACTTTTTCGTAATACAATTATAAAATCTATGTACATTTTCACTATCAGACGTATTGCTATAATACCGACTGTCTTTTTTTTTGACACAGCAGAAATGGCCTCCCACGCAGTTGCTACACTTTCGACCGTTATTACACACCTAGTCGGGTTCAGAATCATACAATCTAACGATTTTATAGGGTTTTTGCCGTATTGCTATGAGACATGGTTTTGGTCGTGGGCTCTCGTACTATATAATTACCAAAAAGTGAAATCTATTGTCAAACAACATAATATCTAATAATAGGTGACAAACAGGCGTACCGTGACCGGTGATAGGCACATAATGGTCCGAAATGCGGCCAGCCTGTCGCAATAGTCATACGAATGGTATTGTGACAATTCTATTATTTTTGTAACCACTGACAGTGCGGACTTCATCATCATCCTATGAGCATATCGCCGTTCACTGCTGAACGTAAGCTTCCCCCAAAGAGCACCAACCATCCCGGTCTTGGGCAGCTCGCATCCATCCGCTGCAGCCACCTTCTTCAAATCGTCGATCCATCGCATTGCAAGGCGTGTGGACTTGGCCACATAATAATTGATTCATCATCAATCCATTGTCCCACTTAGCGGTGCCAGGCGTCCGGATAAAGCCGGACATAGTCAGGCTTTTTGATTGCGTGTCCGGCTAAAATAAACGGTGTCCGGCTTTTGTTACTAATAAATTTTATTTATTTAATACATTAAATAGAACGGCCGTAGCCAATTACACTATTGAATCACTCTCATGCATTCTTCTCACACAACTTCAAACATTTTAACAATAACAACTTCCATTCATCCGGAAACAAATCAAAATCTGGATTTGAGTCCTAGAGAGCATTTATATCCGTCAGTGATCTCGGTAGAGGGGAGTTGGACCGTGCAACGGTACGGCACGACGGAACCGCTAGCAGTCTGTGCTTTCTACCACGACAATAGTTATTTGGCACGAAAAAACTACACGCTCCATCGTGGAGATCCGGTGCATCAATCTTTCCCTTAAGCTTCCCGCTAAAGAAATAATACAGAAAGCTTGATTTTTATTATTTTTTAGCATTAAATATTGCGAAATTTTTGCAGGGTTTGAACCTGCCTGAGATCGAATTTTTCTTTCACTAGAAATTTTCTTTAATTAGAAAAACAATTTCTTTGTGAAAATTTCGCAATATTTAATGCTAAAAAATAATAAAAATCAAGCTTTTAATTAGAAAATTCATTTCTTTCAGAAAGCTTGATTTTACATAAACAAAAAAATTTACATACCTATTACTGAGACAGAAAATCGTCAAGAAAGTAGGGTTTCTGGCCTTTTTACCCAAATGTCTCATGAGAGGGATTAGATATAGTCCACCACGCTAGCTTAGTGCGGATTGGCAGACTTCACACGCCGTTGAGTAAATTTGTCAGGCATGCAGGTTACCTCACGATGTTTGCCTTCACCGTTTAAGCGCGTGATAATGAATTATAAAGTGTGTTCCTTTGTTTTCAACTACAGAGCTGACTTTGCATTCAAATGGTCATATCACAAGGCTATCACTGCACTCCAATAATTAATTGCTTGTTACAAATTTACCGAAGTGGCAGTGGGCGGGGCACAAAGCTCATAGAACTGATAGTTGCTAGGATAAAAAAGATGTTGAGTCGACACTCCCCGAAGAACACAGTGTTTGTCCTCAAACGAGATGTCAGGATGACCTGGCAAAGGTCGCTGGTCCTTGACTCCTTGTGGAAGTCTATGGAGGAGAACTCATTTAGCTCAAATGATGATGGTGGTTCCATCCAATAACAAATTATTTCTGGTCAAATTTCAATAAATCTTACGGAAACTTTGGTTGCTTTTTTAGTTTTTTTTTCAGTAAAATTAAAGTTTTAAATATAATATTATATTAAGAAATTATTGCTTAAGTCCGCAGTTTGCGCGTACGTCACATAGATATTTTGTGACCAATACTTATCTATAAGACAACAATCGTGTTGTAGACTTGATTATTGCATTCGGTTACCAGACGGTTAAGGCGAAGCCTATATGCGTTTCAGTTCCACTAATATTATTATAAGCTCGGTTGTCGCAACCTCGGTTGTTTTGGAGGCCTTATGTGTGACATTTCACACTGTCCTCGATTTTTCGCACCCAGCTTCTGCCAGCAACCTTTCGCAAATTTACAACTATATCTTGCCGGAGGGCTGGTTTGTTGAGTCGTGGTCTCCACTCGAGTCAAAGACAGTTGTCGGTATTTCTACAGATATGGCCAGCTCACTGTCACTTCAGCTCGCTAATCCAGAGCGCTATGTCGGTAGCTTTGGTTCTTTGTCGGATAATCTCGTAGCGGATTTTATTTTTCAGAGAGACTCCGAGCACAGAGTTGGTTAAGACGACAAAAGACATAAGCATAGCATAATCGACCTATAATGTTTCCACTGCTGGGATACAGTCCTCCTCTCAGTGAGAGGGAGTGGGCCGTAATCCACCACGCGGGTCCAGTGCAGGTTGGTAGATGTCACATGTTTTTGAATTTTTGGTTCAAGAACGTGCCGGTTTCCTCACGATGTTTTCCTTCATCATCATTCATGTTTTGGGAGCAGTGGTGAAATAATTTACACAAAATAAAGCGCCTGTCTGGGTTCCAACCTACGACCTACTCGAAAGTCGCAATCGTTACAACTGGGCCTACAAATAATACTTCGCCTTAAATGGCATCTAGGCTAGCATCACGACTTGACCGCTATATCGATGTGACTTTAGCCAGTGCTAACACACAGCATAATGAGCAATCTAATGTTGCAAACATTAGATTGCTCATTATGCTGTGGCCTCGTCATCACATTCTTCCCCAAATGTTGGGGTCTAATATTATAAAGAGGTAAAGTTGGTGACGTTGTAGGGGGTAATCTATGGATCTGCTGGATTGATTTTGAAAATTCTTTACCAATAGAAAGCTACATTATTCTACGTTACCAATAGAAAGTTCTACTATTATCCCGCAAAATGAAAAGAAACGTACTTAAGTCAACGCGAGTGAAAAGCTAGTTATACAAAAAATTTGATCAGGCGTTAAAACGGTGAATGGAAACATCGCGAGTGATAAAACCTGCATGCCTGAGAGATTTTCTCGACAGAACTTGTGAAGTCTGCCAAATGGTATTAGAGTTAGACCAGCACGGTGGACTTTTTTTTTGTCGGTGCTGGAAATGCTTTATGCACTACCCACCGCCCGGGGAGAGCGATGGGGTGTGTCGGACTCCGCTCTGAAGAAAGCGATCTACCGACTAAAACCAACCTCGGCGTTTCGCGTCACCACTTTAGAGCCGGGAATACGGGAGCGCTGTGACATTCCTCCGCAATGGTGGATTAAAGCTTAACCTCTCTTATACTGAGAGGAGACCCATGCCTGCATATGTCGAGATGGTAACCATACCATACCATGCACTCCTGAGGGATTTTAAGCGTCCCTATACATCAGATATAAAATTAGACATGTTATTTTAAGTACAAACCTGTACGTGTCTTCAGGTCCGATCAGACAGGGTTATTATCGTAGGTATATATTTATAGGCGGGTACGCTCCCGTAGGAATGCCCCTGTGACGTCACGTCTGCGTACTACACCGTGGACGCGCGCCAACGAGGCGGGTAGGGTTGTCAATAAACAAAAGTTGTATTTTTCACGCATGTATATTTGTAACTCCTTACCACATGGCCTTCAGCGCCGCAGATACTTACAGCAGATACTGTTAGATATAATAGAATATAATAGAATAAAATTGAATAGAATAGAATAAAATACAATATTCATTATTGCACACTAAATAAACTTATGCCAAGAACAATTAAGATTAGATCTTGGGTTTAAGTCCTAGATTGAGCATAGTATTATTAGAGATTTTCTTTGACAATCTCAGATTTGGGGCCGGTTAATGGCAATAGGCTCGATCCCTATTTGTAACGGAAACATACCAGCAACTATTAAAAGTTAGAGAATTTAATAGAAATACCTACCAAAAAGACTTACCTTGGAAATATATCCGCATCATTGAGTTCGTGATAGTTAACCTCAAAAATTTATTATTCCATTATTTATATAAGTAATATTAAACAGGTTACTTTTAGATGCCTTTTGCTCATAATTATTTGGTATTGATATTTTTTTATTAATGTATAAGATTAAAACTATTATAACAATATTCGCCAACCCTACGCTACAAATGTGTAAGCTGCGCAGACGCACAGACGCAAAACAAAACGTCTCCATTTCACTTTGTGTCGTTTTATCTCCCGCTAATTATCCGTTCCCTATGCTAAACATCGTTACAATGCGAACTATTTACTTTTATTTAGTCTGTTTAGTTTTACATAATGTCTAGACTGATTATTTATTTTAGACTTTAATCTGGACGCATTCCGAGTCACAGTTTGACTTAGACCACCGTGGAACTATAAGAAAATACTTTTATTCGTTACAAGGAGATACAGAAGCTTTGTAAACACTGATTTAAGAATACAACTACATCATAACGAATGTTTGATGAGTAGGGTAATCCAAAGATTATATAGACGCGTTATTCACGAACATTACGGCTATCAAAAAGAGCACAACTGTTAATATAGATAGCGACTAATACGTGCAAAGAAAGAGAAAGAAAATGCCACCTTAAGGTGTAGCTGTCGTTAGAAAGAGACGAATATACATCTTTAGTTACGTTACGATTAAGTCCTGCATTCTAATTGGTCCATGCGCATCGCTGGTTGGTGTGTAACTAAGCGCGATCCTGGCAATTGCCTTGATTTCTTGTCGCCATTTTAGAGAATGGGTAACGTATCAAGTAGTCACATATTTTTTTATCCGACTTAAAAAAGAAGAATTTGTCACTTAATTGGAATCATTTTTATATTTCGACTGCCTAATTAGTCTAGCGTCCCCTAAACGCGACGACTGCGAGGCCAGATGTCCTGGGTTCGATTTCCAAGTCAAGCAAAGTGTCATTGAGTTTTCTCAGTAGCAGCTCGTAGTCTGGAGTTGTACCCGGTAAATTTCCAACAATTGCAATAGGATCACTCCCGAAAAATATTTCTCAAATCAGTCCAACCGTCTTCGAGTAATCGGGGAACATGCATAACGTACCTTAATCACGCCTGTATTCCCCTTATTCCTTCCTCTGTATTGAAGGGTTAGGCAGAGGTGTACTAATGCACACCCACAGTTCGCCGGTATGTTTAGGTCCCATGTAATAGGAGGCGAACCTACTGCCATAACCCGGGCAGGAATCCAAACTCTGAGCTGCTACTGAGAAATTAATAGAAACATGCAGTGTTACTGACTGCTCGACCTGGGAATCGAACCCAGGACATCTAGCCTAGCAGTCGCGCTTAGGACCACAAGGCTAATGAGGCAGAGTGTATGAATAATTTTAGTAATATCACTCGCTTTTTTAAATGCTAAAGAAAAATATCGTGATTAGGTAACTTGCCTGAGAGAGATTTACTAAGATTTACCAAATCAGTGTGCCACTAGGAACCACACTAGGCCCTCGCGGTAGACTATATAGCTTAACCCCTTTTCATCTGAGATAATCCTTAGGAAATAGGCATAACCCATATTGGGTTACGGAGATTTGAAGGCAGTCGCTTCATAAAACTGATAATCATCATCAACCCATATATTGTCCCACTGCTGGGCACGGGTCTCCTCTCACAATGAGAGGGATTAGGCTGTAATACGCCACGCTAGCCTACTGCTGGTTGGCAGACTTCACACGCCATCGAGAAAATCTCTCAAGAATGCAGGTTTCCTCACGATGTTTCCCTTCACCATTTAAGCGCGTGATAATTAAGTATTAATACGCACTTCGAAAAGTCAGAGGTGCGTGCCTTGGATTTGAACTCGAGACCTTTGACATGGCAGTCCTATGGTTACATCACAAGGCTATCACTGCACTCGTAAGCTGATAAACTCCACCTAATACTTGTGTTTTCTGTTATATTCATTTAAGTTGTAAATTGAATGCTAAACAGTCATTATTTTGTATAAACTTTATACAAGTTTTCTTTTTTAAACTGCTTTTATTGATCTTTGTGTTTTCTGAGATCACACTATCGGAATGTTCTACAATTCTAATGTCATTCACGTGATTCCTAATATTATTATTAAGTCTTTCCAATTTTAGATCTACAAATGTACCAAGACCTTTCCTGATCCTTTTTTCTATAGTTCGGAAAATTCTCATAGATTGAATACCTAGAGAAGCGGCAGGATGTGAAGGTGGAAGCGACATGTTGGACTCTTACCGACTAATAAACACTATTTATGGGTTAGACTACCATTTTATTCTGCAAAAAATATGTATCATTACATTTTACCAATGACGACCACAATCTGACAATACTATTTGGAGGCGAACTAACTTTTCATGTGATATTACTATTCAAAGTATTTTTTTTATAAACTAATAAATCTTTTGTATTTTATTCTATAGTAGTATATTTTTATAAAATGGGGCAATATGGTCTTAGATTATATGTAATATTTAGTTATCTTATCATGAATGGCATTAACATCAATGTCTCTAGCGTTTGAGATTCTCATCTAGATCGAAAAAAATACTATTTAAAGAAATAAATGTCTTCGCAGCAGGATTGTGATTGCGGTAATGGATATGGATGTCGTGGTATGAGTATATGAGAGTCAGAATGGCATGTGCATGAGCTAGATCGGATTTTTTCACAAGCATGCACTCTCTTGAATCCATTCAACGGTTTACAATCGTACTTGTCAGATCGCTTAGTTGATGTCATAGCATCTTTTGTTTTAATCCGTTTTCTTTCTCCGCCAAGTTGGGCGAAAGTTTTAGGTTTTGGGCAACAGATTTCATTCTGCTTATAGGAAGGACAGCTTACAGATACTGGCCTGATCGTTTGTGCCAAAGAAGAACAAGTTGGTTTGTAATTCACAACACTCTCGTCCCAACTTTTGTTTGATTTCGAAGTACTGTCGGGCAATGATGTTGTATTACAGGATCCTACAGCGGCACTCTTAGTTGAAGCAGAAGTACTTGAGTATACGCCTATAGTGCCACAAGAATCACAGATAACTTTTAAAAATTCTTCTTCCCTCTCAACTTCATTCGTTTGGCACAAGAAACATGTTGGATTCACCCTTAATTTTCCTTGGCATTTCTGGCCAGATGAAGATGCAAGTCTAGCCTGGCAGTATGGACACATTCTGGTCTCTGACTGAGCCTGGTTGCACTGTGTTGATTTAGACGAAGACAATATGATTTTTCTTAAAGCATTCAGCATACTGCCTTTCAGGACTACTTGATTATCATTATCTTCTCTTCCAGACATACAAGTTTTTGGTGATCTGATTTTAGTTGAGCAGCAAGTATTAGTGGTATCTTTGCGCTTTGAGTATGAACTCTGGCATTTGGTTGTTGTGCTTGATATCTTCCCTTGTGCACATTCAGATTGCGTGCTGGAGACACAATATTCCCTGTCAATCAAATCAGTATTAAAACATTTATTTTCTTTTGTTGTGACTGGGCGAGGATTGCATGTGGGTTTGCAAGCAGAAGCTTTGTCTACCATTGGCATCTTCTCTTCTAAGAAACAACAGCAGCAAGTTTGTATTGATGCCGATTTTGAGTCGCATTTCTCGGGCTTCGGGCTTTGAGATCCTGATGCTAATTCAGTACTACAAATGAATCTAGAGTGATTTGTACAGTACAGCTTCGAATCAATTGACGTAGTTTTACTAGCTTTTGAAGTACATATATTTACAATAATTTTGGATGGTTTTGGTGTTTCAGAACAAGAACACACTTCACCGGGGTCTGTTACGGAGTCTATTGGTAGATTGTTCGTGCCCGTATTTTGGCAACTCGCTGAAGCACAGGACCGTATATTTGGTTCTCCCATTGGGGGGCTACGATTCGAGGCTTCAGACTTTGTTTCAGTTGGTGGATAAACGTTGCGTTGGCTACCTTCCGTAGGCTCATTGTTTTCGTTTTCAGGTAGAGGTGCGTCACTGAAGCGCGCACTCATACGGTTATATTCATCGGCGGCTGCACCTGTGCCTGGTCGCATATACCCGTCGTCTTCATCATTACTTTTATCAACGTTTCCCCCTGTATATTTTCCTCCTCCTCCTCCACCGCCATACCCTCCTCCACCTCCAAACCCTCCTGCATTATATCCATCAGTGCTGGCAGTATAAGCTCCAATAAACTGCTGCTCTTTAAAATTTCCTTCTTGTTCTTCACTTTTAGGCATCCTTCTCTCAGTTTTAATTGTAATTACTCGTTTTTCTTCGCTTATGCTTCCATCTGGATTTCTCAACCTCGTTACTTTGATTATTTCTTTATATTTTTTCTCGAAATAACCCAATTTTGGTTTAGGCACTGGTGTTAATTTGAAAATATTAGATGGTGCTTCTGTTGGTCGGTCAATTTCTGATAATGGGCGGGATGATTCACGGGATGGTCGAGTGGTTTCAGCAGGGGCTGAAAGAGCGTTTGTGCAAGTTGTAAGAATATTTTTACTTTCGCGCTGCTCTGGAGGTGGGTGAAAACCGTCACACGGAGGTGGTTCACTAGTCAGCTCTTTAATTTTCTGTTTGACATCGTCACATACCTTATTAGATTTACAAATTGGTTGTGCAACGCTTTCTTCAGTTTTAGCTCCATCTGCGTAGTCGATGGTTTCATTCATGTGTGATTGAAGATGTTCAAGAGTTGCTTTATCTTGGTCTGTTGTTGGGTAAGAATTTGGACAACGCACAAATTTAAGTTGAATATCCTGATTTTCTTCTTTAGCTTTGGCTTTTAGTTGGCACAAAAGACACAGAAATTGGTGTCCCGTTTCATCGTCTGCTGCGAATAGCTTTAAACAACAAGCACATATATTCGTGTGTGTAACTAGACTTTCAGGAATCGAAATTTTATCTGTTGTACTTTCTACTTTTATTTCTTGTTTTGGCTCAACTGTTTCTTGTATCATTTCTCGAATAGGTTTTTCGTCTTTTACTTTATGTTCTACAATTGGTGTTTCATCTTGGACTTTTTCTTCTACCATTTTTGGTTTTTCCTCTATAACTTTTTCTTCTACCAGTTTTGGTTTTTCCTCTATAACTTTTTCTTCTACCATTTTTGGTTTTTCCTCTATAACTTTTTCTTCTATCTTTTTTGGAGTAGGTTCTTGTTTAGATGGAACTTCTTCCTTTATTGTAGGAGTTTCGGTTGGCTCTTTTCGTACAGTTGCCGGCTTATGTTTGTATTTAAGTTCTTTGAATCTTTTTAATCTGAAAGTCTCTTCTCTCTCTTGCTCATCTAATTCAGACATGATATATCTCATTGTTACAACTATCCTTGGAATGATAACCCTTGAGAGCACATTCTGCTTCCTGCGAAAACAAATCTCTTGTTGAAATTCCATATTTTATTTGAATAAGCTGCTGAACTCACCCTTCCTTTTAATTTAAGTGATAGCATTTGTAAGTTTATTACCTTACTGTAGTATTTGTTTGAAAAAAGGTTCAAAATTTTTGAATATGAAAATAATACAAATAGAAGGAATATTTTTTATTGCATCTGCGTTACAATCATAATTTCAAGTAATGATATAAAAACAACTTTAATATAAAAGTAATTTAAATTACCATAAATTGTCCTCTAATTATTATTACTGTGACTGTGAGAACTAAATATTACAGAGAAAGGGGTAAAATCGTACAAAATTAAATGGTCATTTTGCGTTTCATTCGTTCTAGAGACAAGTATGTCTACAGATATACAAGATTTTAAAATTGGTTGCACCCATGGGGTATCTTTTATGGGGTCCGTAGATCTGACATGTCTTACAGCACGTAAAAACCCTTTTGTTTGAGGGATGTCACACATACCAACACGCTTGATATCATTCATAATTGAATCATACGAATTTACGTCATAATCTGTTGCATCTTCTATTAGAATAGTTTCGTGAGGGTCATTTTTTTCTTTCCTAATAGTTATTGTCTCTCTCTTTTCTTTTATATTTCCATCTTTTTCCTCATATCTTCTAACTCTCGTTATTTTTCTATTTTTTGCCTCTTTATCATCAAATGAGCTATCATCTGCTTCTTGTAGAACAGCGGTGTTTTTGATTTTCTTGTACACCTTTCTTCTCTTACAGGAATCGCAAATTTTTTCTAGTGATTCACCTAAAGATTCATTGTCAATTTTGCTATCAAGTTCTTCACAGTAAGTTTTGTAGATATTAAGTGGAGATTGTTGTTTAATACTTTGACATGTGTTACACGGTGGCGAAAGCAATGATGGTGGACATTGTCTTTCAAGGAGCATTTCCTTACACCTATCACAGAGCTCTTCATCGGGATCTTGCTGACCGCAAAGACAATGTCCTCTACATAAAGGCTCTTCACTGTCTTCAACTTCTAAAGGAAGATATTGCTTGTAAAAGCTAAGTTTAACCTTTGTGAGTTCACAAGTTTTGAAAAACTCTTCGACACTTGGTGATATTAAACCTTCGTCTCTATATTTAGATATAAAATCCATGATACCGACTATGTTGTTTGAAAGTTCATCTAAGACTTTTGGATCTGGCTCTTCGCTTTTATCTTCAATATCTGTATACTCTAATCTAGCCTTTATTTCCAGACAACCTTTGATGAATTCATCTACACTATCGCTTACGAGACCCTCTTTTTTTGCTTCTTCGCTCAATAGTATAGTATCATCAATTTGGCTCAAAAGTTTTTCTAAACTATCATTTGTGGGTGATCTTTTAGATGTTTTGGAATCTTCTAATTTAGTCTTAAATTCTTTACAACACAACAAGAAATTGTCCATACTTGGTTGCATAAGTTCATCTGTTTCTACAGTACTAGTTATTTGTTCTAAAAGATTGACTTCTTCTTTTAAACGTTGTAACCTATTTTTATTTTGTCTCTGGTTCTTATATTCGTCTATTTTAATTTTGACGGCTTTACATGAATCAAGAAATTCTTCAGCATTTGGATTCAGCAACTCTGCACTTTGGTAGTATTTAATCATATTAATAACTTCGTCAACATGATTTTTAAATTCCTCTAAACGAATAAATGATATTTGTGACTCTTCACTTAATGGGTTAATCTCTACTTTATCTGTAACAACTACTGATTTAGGGTTTTTCATATAGTTTCGTGTTTCTTTAGGTATTTCTCCTCCATATGTTAACATCAGCTTGGGATTTTGCATTTCGGTGACAACTCCAGTTTTATTTTCAAATATTTGGTTTAACTCCACTGGAGTGTGTGAAGCCATTGTTTTTTTCATATAATCCGGTACTTCTCTAGGTGCTGGTAAAATTAGTTCTATAGCAAAGTGTTCAGTATTGACTGTTTCTTTTGTCTCATCTAAATCGACGTCTAAGGTAGGCATTAATTTTAATTTATTCACATCTGGAAGCTTAAGGCACGAACACAAGCCAAGATTTTTACTAAAAGTGGTACATGAATGACCAAACTTTTCCATGATTTGAGAATTAGATCCTCGGTCGATAATTTTTTGAGTTGCTTTCATAATTTCATGTAATTGCTGTGTCATCTGACCAACGCTGTTTTGAAAATCTTCCATTGCTGGAGCATTTTCCGTTATGATTAGGTTCTCAATCTTTGAACTAACATCTTCACATACTCGTATAAACTCTTTAATATCTATACTTTTTATAGTAGTCAGATTTTTACTAATTGAAATAAGATCTTTCAGCTGCGAATTTAAGAATTTTAATTTCACTTGAAAGTTGTTATCGTTGGCTGATATTGGTGCTGGTGAAATTTCAATCATAGGTACTTCCTGTTTTTGTAATTCAAGCAACGCTTGAGGATTCATTTCATTACCACAAATTTTACAAACTTCTTTAGCTGTAGCTGGTTTACTAACATCTGGTTTTTCTTTATCGTCCATGTTTTCTGTTTTTTGTTTTTCCTTTAATTCTATTTGCCTCTTCTTAATGGCTCTTATCTTTTTGATTCTAAACAATTCCTCCGTTGCTGAATCCTTCAGCTCTGCCAATAGAAATACGATTGTCTTCTGTGTTCTCGGAATTATAACGTTTCTGAACAGGTTTCCTCGTCTAGACAAAATAGGATTTTTGTATTATTTTACATTATTAACTACCGTAACCCACCCTTCCTTCTAAGGAATAAACGGTGCATTACCTCATTTATAACTGACTCAAATTTTTTAGAACTGATTGACGTGATTTCTCTACAGTTTGTAATTTTTAGATAAACTGTTTTTCAACTTTCCTTTCAACTTTTTTTTTACTTTTGTTGCATCTTCCCTTAATTTTTCAGAAGATACAATAGATGAACATTCTATTTATTAATATAGCAAGTTATGCAAGGACTTAGATAACAACATCAGGGTCAAATCTATAAATTTTAAGTAATGTGTATAGAAATATTTTCACTATCTCTACTAATATATAATCAAATTTAAAGTATCAGAAAGTAAAGTGTTTGGGAAAACATTAGACCCCTGATAAAATGTATTGTATAAATTATTTCAGAAATTGTTTCGTAAGAATAAGGGTGTTATAAATTACGGCTATTATTCGAGTCAGTCATGTATTGCATTATAGCGTTTTTTGAGTAGAAATTAGATCTAAATAAAGTATTTGATAATTAATAAATAAATCTACTGGAATCATCAGTAAAATTAATAGGCAGGGGTGGGGGTGGAGGCTTATACCTAACACTGGTCTCTTTTTTTATTTTAATATTTTATATCCTTCTATATTACGATCTTTGTTTTGGACTCCGAGACTATTGGGCATTATTTTAATATTTGTTTCAAATGTATGCAATTCTTTGTTTAGCTTTAATAATATTGTTGAGCGTATAGTCAACGGAAGCTTAAAAGATATCTTAAATTTTATCTTATCTGCTTTTATCTCTCGTATTGCAAGGATACTCATAGTTTCTTTTACTAGTATTTGTGTATTTTCAAATTTTTGCCGGCAAAAATCACGGAAGAGTTCTGCTGGAGTCCCTTCAGGTTCATCCGCTTTCAGTTGGAAATTTACTATTGATTTGTTTGCAGACATAAATTTATCAAGGAACCTATAGGTAAGTTAAATCTGTGATACCTTTCTCTTCTATTTGTTTAGCGACATTCAGGACGTCAATTACTTTAAAATGTTCATTGTTGACATAATTGTCTGCTGCTGTGACTGGCTGCTTCTCTTCTTTTATAACTGAATCACAGAAACCCATCAAATTAAACTCAGGATAGGATACGAAGCTTTCAGATCCTATTTCTTCTGGTACTTTCCCCAGTTCCATTTTGGGTATTTTCATTTTTACTTTTTTAACATATTCCGTTGATTCTTCAACTTGCGCGCCAATTTCTAAAATTCTTCTCATTCTTAACATTTTTTCTCTATTCCTGTCTTCTAGTTCACACATGATATACTCAATTGTTGCAAGAGTCCTGGGTATCACGACTTTGGCCAGCATATTCAACCTCCTGTTAAAATTGATTTAATTAAGCAGATGGTCTTGCCCGAGCTGCCGATTTCTCTATCATTTTGCTATTTAAGGACTGCACAGGTTTTGTTAAAAAAAGGACCTTTTTATCAGCATGTGTGTATTTCATTTGGAATACACGGATCCATTGTTTTTATAGACTGTCTTCTTTAACAACCTTCGCTTTCTATCATTTAAAATGATCAAACCACACTGACGATGAACTCCAGACTAGTCTACTAAATCTTGTAAGAAAAGTCTAGATTTGAATCTCAAACGCTTTGTCGGTTTAAATAAGAGGAATCTTTCTAATTAGATATTATTGACGTTGAGAAAAAAATGCAAAACCCCTATACCTGCCGACAATAATGAGATAATCAGCTTTCAAACCATTGAAATGAAATGAAAGGAGTTACGCTAGTTGGTCTAGTTTAATATGGCAAAGTTATAGATTTATTTAAATCTTAAGAAGGAGGTAAGTACTTAGTTATCAAGAGATCGTTGTACATTCTATTCTTAAATAATTATTTTATGATGCAATTTTTTTTAAACGTCACCGTTAAATTCTATTTTCAAAATTGACATAAATATTCTTCGGTCAAGTGTAAGTGGTAGTTCTTTTTTTAATGGCGTTGGGGCAGATGATAAAGTTTTCAGCCTGTAGTTATATAGTCCCGTCCAGTCCTTAGATAGGCGGAAAGGGTGAGTTCATCGGCAGCTTGGCCCTATATTGGCGATATTTTCAAAAGAGATATTTTCTATTCTACATTAGCTATTTAATACTTAACTACAATACTATCAACAGGCAGGGATTGGATCAATCTCATGTCGGATTATTGCGAATTTTAAATGTGTTTAACTTATAAAATTGTTGCTTAAAAATTGTTTTCGTAGCAGATAGCAGTGCGAATTGTAGTAGTAATAGTTTCGTTTTCACGTAATTGTAGTAGTAATGAATGGGTCGGCTCGACCGGGGAAGTACTACCCTCCCACAGAATATCAACGTCAAGTAGCAGTATGCATAACTACTGTATCGTTTCGTACGGTGAGTGTGGAGCGCCGGAGGCCCAATTCTTCCCTCAGACCCCTTCCTTCACCTTTTCTTCATACCCTCCGATTCCCTTAAGTAAGCTCAGCAACGCATCTGCAACTCCTTTGGTTTTGCAGATGTTCATGGGCGGCAATTAACTTCTAACCATCGCTAGCTCGCCTGCTCGTTTGCCGAGTAATCCCATAAAAAAAAATCCCCAAAACCACAATTTGCATTGCTATCTTATTGTAGTTGCTATTTGAAATTAATTACTATTAGGTACTTACAATCTTGGAAGCCACGAAGTTTAAAATTTTAAGAAAAAATATCTACTAGTAAATTAGTCATGTCTTTTTTTAATCATTGGATATAGGTTTTTATAATATTCCCATACAGGTTAGACAGAGTCGTCCGAAAAATTTAAAACGCCTTACAAAATTATTTAGCAACAATATGATTTTAAACATTGCTACAATCTTACTTAAAATTCCAACACGCGTAAAATATATCATGTTAGTTCAATACTTATAAATACACGATTTACATTGTAAAGGTTAGGGCACATTGAGACTGTTTCGAAGTGAATCGAAGCGTCAAATATACTTATTGTAGCATATTAACCCCTATCTCGACAACGTAAAGCATACATTCCTGTCGAGATAAAAAAGACCAATAGTACACAATTATTCTGATAGGTGCGCGCGCAATCATGCCTTTCCTGACCTGTGTCGGATAACAACACGTCACACGACTCCCTCAAGAACGAACGCGGCCGAAGACGCGCGAATGCGAGCACATATTCTTTTCAATTCGCCAATTGCAATTCAAAAATTCTAATACACTGTAGTATGCTTTCCCTGCTAAATGAAATTTTAACTTATTTCTTAATATATGGGCACTCTGCTTCTTCCAACATTTTGGAAGCTTGTTGTATATTACAGGAGCCATACAAAAAACACTTTTCCTCATTAATGCCTTGCCTTGCATCAATCGGAATTGTCTGCTGTTTGTTTATTATCTTGATAGAAACGTGTGCATTAATATAGGTACGTTTTCGAGATGCTATTGTTAACCTTTTGAACGCCATTGTCACATATATGTGACAAACGAAATCTTACCCTGAATATATCACAAATATATGACCAAATATACGTCGCCCATTTTATGAAATAAACAATTTAATTATTACTTTAGTGTGTTTTCACTACCTTGTGTAATTTGACAGAAAAAGTGGCCTGGCGTCAGGGGTACGGCGATACGTTTATACTCTGGCGTGCAAAAGGTTAGGAAGATTGATGAAGTTTCCAAGAATGCCCTAGATATGAGTCGGTTACGAATAAAAGACAAGCCGATAGGTACGTCAAATTACTCAGTCACTTTTGCTCGGGAGCTCGGAAGTGACAGACGTGCGAGTATCATAGACGTCATTTCAAACAACTGTCCACTACTCATTTTGATAGTGAAATCGATGTGTCTATCGATATTTTTTAGATTGACGCTTCGCTTCGCTTCAGCTCTGTGTCAACAGTGTGCCTTGAGCCTTATTCTTTTATGACTTACGTTAATACTTCATCTAAATATTTTCCCTAGAACCCTAAAGTTAAGATTTGTCTATTGCATTTGATTTGAAAACAGGCGCACTGTTGATGTTTCATAACATCTCTGCCTAACCCGTATAGTAATACAGGCGAAATGTTTCACCAACAATAATCACTTGTATCAACAACGCACATGCATTTAATTGCTAAGTCTTAAAATTACCACAAGTAAACCTCACTAATCACCAGTTAATTCTAACTGAGTAATCACCACGCAACTACATTTACTAATCACCACTTGACTAAATACGACTAACAAATAACCACTTAGAAAAACTAATCACCATACGGCTACAGCTCACTTATCACCAACTGACTAAAACTTACTGGGTAGCACTTCTATGTGCCTTTTCCACTGCCTCGAAGGTGGTCCTTTGCTGCAAGATCTTTACCATGAGCTTGAGGAGATTAAACCAGGCTGCTTTGGAATCTTGAATTGCCTTACCGCCTTTTTCTATACCGAGTAATGGGTACGGAGCGAAGCCGGTCTGCAAAAATAAGGATTTTGAATTTTTTTTTCTTTTTATGGGATGACTCGGTAAACGAGCAGGGTAGCCAACTGATGGTAAGTCGTCATCGCCGCCCATGGACATCTGCAATACCAAAGGAGTTGCAGCTGAGTTGCCGAGCCAAGGAAAAGGGACGGGGAAAAAGAAAAGGTGACTGAGGAGAAATTTTATTCTCCAATTACGGAAGTCTTCGTTTTGGTTTTGATCGAATAAACTCGTAGTGGGATGTAACGTTCGAGATCTAAATGAATCTTCTAACATTTAATTTTGAATTTATAATTTTTATATCTCAATTTTTTATTTATAAATTTTGTATCTCAAGTTATAATTTATAAATTTTGTATCTCAATTTTTAATTTATAAATTTTGTATCTCAATTTTTAATTTATAATTTTTTTAAGTTTCTCAATTTTATTTAAAAATTCTAATTGTCCTTAACTAAGTGGACTTTACGTCTGAAATTGCAGGCGAGAGCGCATCATAGGAACATTGTGACGTCATTTATACGGCGTGTCATACAAATAAAGGAAAAGAGAATCCTGTGTCAATGCCTACCAAAAACTTTAAGGCTTCAGCGTCAGCCTTTGGCGGTAAAATAGTGGATTTGGTCAATTTACACCTAAACCTCCTACAATAGCAATTTTGAAGCAACATTTTTAATATTCACAAAGATATGAATTTTCTAATTAAAGAAAATTTCTAGTGAAAGAAAAATTCGATCTCAGGCAGGGTTTGAACCTGCGTCTTTCTGGTTAAGTACACCAGACGCGTTACCAACTAAGCTACCGAGACCACTGCCTGTGATGTCGAATTTCTCTTCCACATTTTACGTCTTCAGGCGACGTCAGCTTTTCTTTAATTAGAAAATTCATATCTTTGTGAAAATTTCGCAATATTTAATGCTTAAAAAATAAACATTTTTAATACTCAATCGTGAATAAGTTGTTGTTGTAATTTCTACTGCCGTGTAGGTAGATTAATTTTACAAAAACCAAGAAAAAAATTACGGCTACAGCGCCGTAAACGCCTTTTATTAGTCGATATAATTTTTTTTCAGTAGCTTTACGACTTAAATATAATTAAATTTTTCAATAGAACAGTTATTTACAAAATAAATTTCACCCGTCAATAACCCTTTTACTGCCATAAACCAAAAATATGGTATAAATGTACAATTTGCAAAAACACCTGTAAAATTATAATTTGCCGGGCTAAGTCGAATATTGTTGAAATGACAACAAAATGCGAGGAGCAGTGACATACAGAACGGAGCGGAGAGTGACTATTCTTCGCTGCTACTAAATTTCCTCAAGGAAAACCTATACATTGTACAACGTAGCAATCGAATTCAGAAAATCTAGCTAAATAAACCATTGGAGAGTTTAAAAAAGCAGTCGTAATTAATTAAATCTGAATTAGAAATAAAAAAAAACTGCTAAGCGAATAACATAGAAAGAAAATTAACAATATTCCCCAAAAAGAGTATGTCGCCCCCGGGTGGGCTCGAACCACCAACCTTTCGGTTAACAGCCGAACGCGCTAGCCATTGCGCCACGGAGGCTATGGAAGGCTTCTCGAAATTACGTAATACATTTTATTAGACCTATCTACATACGAGTAGGTATGTATAGATAATAGCTATATGATATAATATGATTATTATATCTTTGGCACCCAGTAATCGCCTAATTAATATTCTGGTGAAGAGTATATTATTAGTATGTAAGTACGACATTACATAATTATATGTTTTTTTTAATTATTCACTTCCTTAATAAATGACTTTTCATTAAGATGGTTCTGTTACTGTATTAATTATACTTCCTACCTAATAGAACCCCCGACATAACACTGACATTTTGTTTTTTTTTTTTCAAAATGGCGGAGACTATTGTAACCTCTACCAATCTCTACCTCTACCAAACCTTACTTATTTCGATATAATGCGACATTATTGTAAATAAATATAAAACCATAATGTAATGTTAGATTTCCATAATAAACGCTATTCGAGTAAATAGTTTGAAGAAATTGGTTAATTTATTTATTTATTAGATTTTATTATTTTCAAAATTTACAAGTCCCATTGCATAACATACCTACCATCACGTCTGTTGTTCCCGAAGGGTTAGGCAGAGGTGTACTAATATACATCCACACTTTGCGGGTATGTTTGGATTCCATTTACCATGCAAAGATTATTAATTTATTTTAGTAAAGGAAAAAGACGTAAATTAAAAATGTGAAGGCAAATTTCGAGCTGGTGGGTGGGACTCGCGGTGGCTTAGCGGTCATAGCGTCTGTACCTCGACCATGAGTTTTATCACGTAAAAACGCTAGCGCCGCCGTAAAATATTTGCATGGAAAACCCTCCAACGCCTCTAGCGGTTACGTAAGGAACTAAAATCGGTAGTATGAGATTACAACGTTTTGATGCGTAATTCACCTAGCGAAAGCAATCCGATAGCGACTCGGATTTGTATGGCAGATAAACAAATTTGGCACCATGAGTCATTATTTTGACTAACATAATCGAACAAAACCATTTCCATAAAAGTAACGTAACTCACTGTCAAATTTTGCCGTGAACGACTTATTTCATAGGTAGTATAAAGTTTTGTTGATAAAAAATTCTGGGAGAGCATATTTAGCGTGGAATATGTTAGCCGTGGTTGAATATGAAGACAATCGCCGCGAACAAGGAATAACATAGGCAGATATGAGAGTTCTAGCTGGATATCCACTAGAAAATATTAGTGAACAGAAGTTCGTGAAACTTTACGAACTTCTACGTCTAGCCTACTTTGGGTTTTCTATGAAATTCTCGGTAGCAGCTCGGAGTCTTTATGCCCGGTTAATGGCAATAGCCCATTACATGGGACCTAAACATACCGATGATTTGTGGGTGTTATAAGTACACCTCTGCCTAACCCTTCGGGGAATACAGGCGTGATGGTATGTTATGATATCAAGTACTTGCCGTACTTAGAACGTATTTCGGTTGCAGCTTTTATGTGTGTTACTATTTCATGCTCATGAGGATTACCAAAGCATTGTTGGCGAAGCGAATTACTTCTCACAAGAAACCATAGGCATATTTATTAAAGAGGTGACAGATGCATTAAATCAACCTCATATAGTTAAAAGATTCATCAAATTTCCAAGTACAGGACAGGCAAGAAATTCTATTAAACAAAGGTAATAAATAAGTATATGAATTATGAGTAATTAATAACCAACATAATACAACGATCGCATGAACAAATAGATATTTGTTTACAATTTGACTAGTAATACAATCCATGACAACGACATTTTTGTTTATGATAAAGAAGAAAAAAACGAAATCACACCATACGAAATATATCCTTACACACGCATGACATTTTCTATTTAGTTACACGGAAAAGTAGCATTATTTTATTTCTCTTTTGTTCACACCTTGATAGAAAAGGATGATTATATTAAGCGTGAAGTTAACTATAAACATACTAATGCCAACTGAACGACATGCTACGGAAATCTACGATCGAGCTTACTACAGCGTGTGACGTAATCAACAATTTAACTCATTGTACAAGTGCCATCGAAATCTATCCGATGCACGTTATAACGCTAGCGATTTTGTTTACCTATCGTCATTTTATAACATAAACTCATGGTCGAGGTACTGGTGTACTTAACCAGAAGATGCAGGTTCCAATCCTGCCGCCTGCCAGTTGGCTATTCAAATATTGCCGCCCCTACTGAGCTCTGCAATTCGATACCCTTGTTCATAATCTTATAAATATTATTTTTTTGTAAATGAAATTGAAACTTTTTGATTTGAGCAATACGGTCCTCATTTCACCACTTTATTTGAATATGGGTTCGATATGTCAGTTCCTTGTTTTCTTAAACCATACAATTATTTCCTTTTTTTATTGAATACTAGCTTTCCGCCCGCAGCTTCGCCCGCGTGGACAACATGATTTTGCCGGTTTAGGTTTTTCCAAAATAACATGTACTATATTTGTTATTAAATGAGCAGCATCCGTCTTCTTACAGCTAGAGCGATAGTCTATCATTCTGGAGGTCTCGTAGGATCGATTTCCTCGGGGAGGTATAAATAGTGGTAAACCACTTTGCTCATTGGTGCTTTTTCTGTCTGGTGTCAAAATGACCAGACTGCTATTAGTACGGGCTCTGTAACAGGCAACGTAGAATTGCTCATGAAGGAAGCAATGTTCTCTGAAATCTATGCCTGCCACCCTTAAGGACTCACCCTGAATTATTTTTATGGGCATTGCAAAGTAGAAATCGTACTCAAAAACATAGTCGGATGATATCAGTGGTATTTGAGGTAGGAAAAGTGATTCCCACGAATACATCCAGTTATCACAGTGGCTCTTTAATATTTTTGTGCAATGCGGTTACTCGCAGTCTAGTCCCGTTACATAGTTTAAATCGTTTAATGAGACGCAGCAGCATTACAGGTGTCCCAAGTAAGGTTAACACTGTTAAGGAACTCTACATGATAATAAATTGCTTTATCCGCTTGTAGCACTGAATCGATAGACCTGTATTCAATTTCTGAGCCCTCCAACGATTTAAGAAGTATGTAATTAATAGCAGCTGCAATGTTTTTTTTATGGAGTTAGTATTGCACGTTTGCACAGCCAATCTATAAACTTGTTTGTTTATTAGAAAAATCAGGGTACACTCTAACTATTCAAACTATCATAGCCACCTGTCACTACTGTTACCAGCAGAGATGGTATACATATTTTCCTTTCGGATTCGGGATAATCCGCATTTCCTATTTTAAGTAATAGCTCTGAAAACTTTCCAAGAACCGTATCTCTCATATTTCTTTTTACGGATAATCATTATTTTGGGTTAGGGCTATAGGTATGACGATGTTAAGGATGCTCTGATTTCGTCTGCTCGGGTTCCTCTAGTTATATAACAGAATCTGACGGCATTCCCCCGTCTGCAACTCAGGAACTCCACCGATCGCTCTTTTGCTGCCTCTGACATCTTTAAAAATCTAGTGTGTGCTTCAATTCCACCTTTGTGCGCCTTAGTTGTCTCATCCCACACGATAAATCTGCGATTTCGGAGAATTTGAGCCATGTCACTCTGCTAAGATATTATTGCACAACGGAGTTTCGACACGAATAAGACTAAGCGGAAGTTTTAAAGGCAGGGCCGCTTTCCCACCTTCCCACCAAGAGGTGTTATTCCAGATGCAGCTACAGCTAAAGTAATGTCCCGTTTACTTTGTATTTTAGCCAAAAGTGCGTGACACAAACTGGTTGGCTAAAGAATAATATGTACAACTTTGATATGATTTTCGAATATTGTGATTCTCGTATTTATTTATTTTGAACGCAATGCATAACGTATTCCGTTTTAAAGGTAATCATAAAAATTAGGTGTTAATACAAATGCCAGATTTCTTTACTTGCGCTATATAGGGGAAGTAACTCTTTTTACGCGACTAAGAGGTGAAATTGAAATTTTGTTGCTTTAATTGTATTGTACAGCTTAAATGCATAAGTTCAAGCACGATAATAAACAATTTATTTAAAAATACGTGTTTCTTTTATTATAATGACGAGTTTAAAAAATTAATCTCAAGTAATTTTGATAATAAATAATTTATTTTTGTACAAACTTTAGCACCCCTTTTTAACCCTTTAGGGATGAAATTCAAAAAGTCCTAAAATACATACATACATAAATATTAAGGTTCAAGTAATTTTGATAGTATAAAAAAAAAATTCACACACATTTTAAAACCCATTTTTACCCATTTAAGGGATGAAATTAAAAAAATCCATAAATACGTATTTCTTTATTTATATTGAAGAGCATAAATATTAAATTTCAAGTAATTTTGATAATAATAAAATATTTTCCATACAAACTTTAACACCCATTTTTACCCATTTAAGGGATGAAATTAAAAAAATCCAAAAACACGTAAATCATTAATTATATTGAAATGCATAAATTTTCAATTTCAAGTAATTTTGATAATAAACAAAAAAATATCCATACAAACTTTAACACCCCTTTTTACCCATTTAAGGGATGAAATTTAAAAAATCTTTAAGGACGTGTTTTATTATTTTGTATTTAGAGGCTTAATACCAAATTTCATTAATTTTCAATTAGAAATGACAGAGTTTCATACAAACTTTAAACCCCCATTTCACCCCTTTAGGGGATGAATTTCGAAAAATCCTTTCTTAAATGACGCCTAGAATATAAAAGCAATATCCTCACAAAATTTCAAACTTCTCTCATTAGTGGTTTCGGCTGGGCGATGATATGTCAGTCGGGACATTGCCTTTTATATATATAGATAAAAATAACATGTAAATTTCTTATTAATTCATTCATGTCCTTTTAGCTATTGCGATGGTCTATCATTCTGGAGGCCTCGTAGGGTCGATTTTTATGAAGGTATAAATAGTGGAAGACCACTTTGCTCTCAAGACTTAAAATTGCACTTCTTTCTATATCACATCTATGGCTTTTCTGTCTGGTATTAAAATGACCAGACTGCTATAAATACTGATTCAGTAACAGGCAAGGTAGAATTTCATCTCTTTCTTTGAGACGCAGCAGAATTACAGGTGTCCCAAGGACGTTTAACACTATTAAGGAACTCTACAGGATAGTAAACTGTTTCGACCGCTTGTAGCACTGAATCCAATTTCTGAGCCCTCCAACGGTTTAAGCTGTAATTAATAGCAGCTGAACTGCTGTTTTTCGGAGTCAGTATTGCACGTTTGCACATCCAATCTATAGACTTCGTATGTATACTCGTATTAGAAAAATCAGGATACACTCTAAGATCTATTCATCTATCATAGTCGCCTGTCACTACTGTATTCAGGAGAGATGGTATACATATTCAAATTTAATAATCTCCATTTCCTATTTTAAGTACCTAATAGCTCAGAAAACTCTCCAGCAGACGCATCTCTCTCGTATTTCTTTTTAAATATAATCAGTACGATGACGATGGATGATGACTTCGTCTGCTCGGGTTCCTCTAGGTACAACAGAATCTGACGGAATACCCCTGCCAGCTGTTGCTGGCAGGGGTAACTCCACCCATCACTCAATTGCTGCCTCTAAGAAGGGTTCTATGGTGTGCCTCTCAATTCCACTTTTGTGTGCCATAGAAAGCATTTTATATGTTTATCAACCAACGTTTCTTGAGTAAAATCAGATTGAGTTTTCAAACATGACATGTGTCAAAATAAAAAGTAATTTCAATCAAAAACACTAAGGAGTATTTTATATCAAATTCGAAGCAAACCACGCCCAAAATAACTTTCCCCCCTTTTTTAAGTCCGTTAGGGGATGAATTTCAATAAAATATGAAACACGTCTTCCATCAATTCTATTAAAGAACGTTTATGCAAAATTTGAAGCAGATTGGACCAAGGAATCACGTTGTCCCATACAAACTTGCCCGCCCCTTTTCACCCCCTTAGGGGTAGAATTTCGGAAAATCCTTTCTTATCGGATGCCTACGTCATACAAATAACACATCCTCCAAGTTTCAGGACTATACGATTACCGGTTTGGGCTGTGCGTTGTTCCGTCAGTCAGTCAGTCAGTCATTCAGGACAAAGGATTTTATATGTATAGATAGAACACATTACATGTTGATTAAATCATGAGTGGATCTAATAACATTTATACCTTGTCCACCAGGTAAACCACTTACTGACAGATGGAACTAGTGATTGCAGGAACGTTACAATGCGGTTATCGATCCGATTATTAACACTTTGATTACTGTCTCGTATTGATCATGGATTGTTCGGTTTTCGAATCGAAAATGGTGCAACGACGAACAAAATAAATAAATATGTATAATATTCATCTGATTGTACCTATTAATTTTTGTATAATATTCATTATCCATCCATTTCTTTTCAAAAAGATTGTTTAATTTATATTTTATTGATATTAAACTGGATGCCATTTTCCGATACTGATTTAATATCATTGTTTGAAATGATTGCAGCGAATACCTACATTCGATTGCATCACTAAACACGGTAGAATGCGGTAGAATGAAACTAAATTTAATACGCTCAACAATAATCTTTTTTTTTTTTGGGTAATCCGTTACATTTATGGTATTATAATGTCTGCAAGAAATCCTAATTAAGATAATTGAATAACATACCGTAAAATGGGGTCAATAGAAATCGCGGGGTGTATAGAAACAAATCTGAGAATTTGATTTTGGTCGTTCTAGTTGCTCTATAGTCTGTTAAAGTATCTTTATTTCTACTGTTAATAACACTGCAACATTTTTCCTTTATTCTGGCAATCCTAAAATTTACGTAAAGTCTAATGACATAAAGAAAAAAGCCGTTGAAGTGAACGTCTGCGTACAAGTGTTTATGGATTGTCTAAAACTTTTTAAAAAACATAATGTTCTTCACTGTTATCTCTTTGTAAATTTGCATACTTGGATAGTTAAGTTTCTCATCTATTAGGAATAAAAAAGTTATAATCAATATTCCATCATTTTGTTCTTATTTTTTAGTAAAATCGAGACTTAGTATTTTTTTACTGAATTCGAGGTGAATAGAAACGAGTCAGGGGTGATTAGAAACGCCTTTAGGGTCAATAGACACGAAGAAAGGGGTCAATAGATATGAGTGAGGGGTTAATAGCAACGAGAAAGGGGTTTATAGAAACATGATTTTCAGGGTTATCAATCGAGTATTTTTTCATCATGACAGTTTTCATTTAAAAATTTTAGTTAAAATGTTTTTCTGTGACAATTTGAAATTTAGATTTTTTATCTTCAACGGCTTTGGTCAATTTAATTTAACAATTTCTGGATTTCTGAGATAAATATTTAAGACCGTTTAAGGATATATTTGCGATAAGCCTCATTCCAAAAATGCCCTAATTGTGGGTTCATTTGCAGAAAGACTTATTCTTAAAAATACATATTCTCGATATGCCCAATTTTTTTAAAATGTTCGATAATACATTTCAATATCTATATATATATTCTACTTTATTTTTACTTGGTTAATTTCAACTCGTACGCGTAAGTGATTGTAGCGACGATTAGTATTTTGTGTTCGAATTATAATTAATTCACATATATGGTAAATTACATCATTTCTTGTACTTGATTTTCACGAATTCTTACTTACTTCACGAAAACAGATACTGTTTAAAATAATCATGAAGATCATCGCGGTGTGAACGCTAGATATTATACCTGTATGATTATAATTACAAAAATTAAACTCTTCAATTATTGTTGATAGTTGTTTACTGAAAAACAAATACTTACATAGGTATAATAAAAGTTGATTTTGACAACCCTAACGCTTTTTCTCTATTCACCCCTCTTTCGTATCTTTTGACCCCAGTTTCAAGGTAAATAGAAACCGCCTACTTTTTCCTATTTAACAAATAATTCTCAAATTTATGCATAATTAAAGAATTACCATTTGGTAAATTAAAACGAGACTCGCCATTCGACAATTCTTCAATAACAGCTTTCATACAAAATATGTAAGAAAATCAGTGTAGAAGTTGAAAGTTGTGTCTATTCACCCCATTTTACGGTAAGGTAGATAATACATTTATTTTGTTACGCATTTCAAAGTTAACTTTTACGTAATCTGGCACAGCTACGCTCTTAGGCATCTGTCAAAAAACGGTTCACATAATGGACAAAGTATAGGTATTGTTGTTCAGTAGTTAATCCAAATAAAAATTTGGTCAAGTCTGCCACCCCTAAAATCTGCCGCCCTAGACTGGAGCCTACTCCTCATACTCAGCCTATTGGTAAATCCGCCACTGTTCCTGCACTTAAAAGGAGTGTCCATCTCGAACGCAATAATGTTGCACTGTTGTCGCTATCTCTATCCCTCACGATGTGAACGCGTGCCGGAGAGGTGAAACAACAATACGTTTGCATCAGTATTTTTTGTTCCGAAATTTGGAGATTACTCTTATAATAAATAGTTATTACATTATTTTTTTTGTAAATGGATATTCATTATACTATCTGGGTTCCCCATAAGTCAAAATGGTTCTGTATTGATACATTATCTTGAAATACTAGCATAAAGTTGGGTCGTTTTCATCGAAAATTACGAACCTTTGAGCACGTGTACCTTTTTAACCATGTATTGAAATGCAGGAACACGTATTTTAATGATAAGATTGTTACTGCATAATTTCAAAGTCTTTCATTTGTTAATATTTAAGATAAGACCAAACTACGTTTCTATGAAGCGCGGAGCGGATACTATTCTCTTAATTCCTATCACCTAGGGAAACTGTCGGATTAACTAATTAATAATAATTGTTTTACTTACTTCGTTGAGTTGGAATTTCCTTATTTTTACCCCTGATATGCTCCTCATTGACGTACCGATAACAGAACTTGCCTGAAAAAAGAAAAAATAACTTATTTTAGCATGTGGGTACGCAAGGCTACGCGTTGAGCTAAAAATCCAGTTTACGCTGGCATCTTATTGTATATATATTCTTTTGGAAAGCCTGTACAATGGGATATCAGCTTAATGTTGACAAAGATATGAATTTTCTAATTAAAGAAAATGTGAAAAATTAATTTCGAAAAAAAATTTAGAAAATTCATATCTTTGTGAACATTTCGCAATATTTAATGCAAAAAAATAAAAATAAGATCAGCATAAATTAGATAGGTAAGTACATACGGCTACAGGCTACCCTCGTCGCTTCCCGCTGTCTGTCTGTCCCTATGTATGCTTAGATCTTTAAAACTACGCTACTGTTTTTGATGCGGTTTAATAGATAGAGTGATTCAAGAGGAAGGTTATATTATTTATAATACATACATATTATAATACCGAAAAGCCGAGAAACAACGCGGGCGAAGACGTGGGCGGAAAGCTAGTTTACAATGACCAAAATGACCTCTTATTGTATAGAAATGGAGGTTCATTCCTATAATATGGGAGGTCAACTTATAGGTACTGGCTTGATAGGTATGTCACTCTGTATACCTAAAATCGTTCTATTCCACTATGACCTTTATATAATTGACATTTAGTTTAAATTAGTCTTACAAAAAATATGTAATAAACTTGTTTGTAACCTTGTTACATATTCTAATCTCTGGAAAACGGCTGAACGGGTTTGAATGAAATTTTGCGAATAGATAGTTTAGAACGTAGACTAACACATAAGATTATTTTTATATAGATACGGTCGAATTCTGTAGCAGATTTCGTACGATGCTGATACGAAAATCTCTCAGGCACACCTAAGGCATGAAGGTTTCCACTTTCCTCACGTGTATTCAAGAACCGTTTAAGCGAGTGATATTATCATATACCTAATTAATATTTAATTGCACATAATAATACACCATCATGCCTGTATTCTCCGAAGAGTTAGGCAGAGGTGTACTAATGTTCACCAATGTTCTGTTAAGGCTAAAAATTTTGGTGTAAATTGTAAATTTTGCCCAAATCCTTTATTTAACACCAAAATCTTTTTTTTTTCTTTTTTTTTATGGGATAACTCGGCAAACGAGCAGGCGAGCTACCTGATGGTAAGTAGTCATCGCCGCCCATGGACATCTGCAAAACCAAAGGAGTTGCAGATGCGTTGCCGAGCCTATTTAGGGAAAGGGAGGGGAAGGAGAAAAGGAGAAGGAAGGGGATTGGGGGAGGAATTGGGCCTCCGGCCCTCTCGCTCACTGAACGAAGCGCAGTAACGAAACGCTACTACTCGGACGTCGGTCTTCTGCGAGAGTGTGGTACTTCCCCGGTCAAGCCGGCCCATTCATGCTGCGAACAGCGTGGCCCTACCACAACAAAATTAAATCTTTACTACAACGATTTTTCGACGACGACGAGCAAAAGTTGTAATAGTTTATTCACATTTGATGTGAACAAGTTATTGTTAATGTCACATTTTCTACTGAAATGTTCCTGAAAAACCAAGAAAACATTTAATTTCGCGCTCAAGGCTAAACGCTTAGCCTTAAATGTTTTTTTTTGCGGTATGTCAAAGGTGTCGTGCCTTGGAATCGAACATAACTTCAAGAGAGCCAACATCTTCTTTTAAAGCATACAGGTACCTAGTATGCAAAATAAAATATTATTAAATAAAAAAGTGTGCGAAGGCCCCGGCGAGATTCGAACTCACGATCTCCTGTTTACTAGACAGGCGCTTTAACCAACTAAGCCACGGCGCCTGCGACGTACTATCACGAAATATTGCGTTATGTTGCGGTACGCGTGGTAGCTCCCTTAAAACAACACGTGGAATAAGCAATTCGTATGGGGGTTCACTACGAAGCTTCGGTTGATGTATTTTTTACCACGACTATTTTGAAACTTGGCACTTCGATGCTGGCAACATGCTTTTCCCCACTTTATGGGTTTTAGGATGATGTCATCATCATCAACCGTATTGTGACGACGTATTGTGTCGAATTTGGTGTCCGAAATTAAAATCAAATGATTTTAATTTCGGACACCAAATTCGTGGTATTATGTTAGTAGTTAACATAAGCTACGTTATCAACACAACAAGATTTTTTTATCACGTTCCAAATTTGAATATACACACATACTATCACGCCCGTATTCCCCGAAGGGTTCGGCAGAGGTGTACTAATGTTCACCCACGCTTCGCCGGTATGTTTCGGGCCTATTGCCATTAGCTGGGCACAAGTCCAGACTCCCAGCTGAGAGGAATTTCATAGAAAAACCCAATAACACTTTGCTCGACCTGGGAATCGAACCAAGAACCTCTAGCGTAGCAGTCGCGCTTGGAACCACTAGACTAACGAGGCAGTCAAGTTATGTTTGGAATTAGATCTTTTACGAGTCACTATTTTAAATCTTAATAGCGCCGGCATTTCCTAGTTTACAACCCATGAGAATGAATGCCGAAACAAACTCAGAGAATCATGGTCCCATGTAATAGGGGGCGAGCCTATTGCCATTAACCGGGCACAAATCCAAACTCCGAGCTGCTACAGAGAATTCCATGGAAAATCTCAATAACACTTTGCTCGACCTGGATTGAACCCAGGACCTCTAGCGTAGCAGGCTTGCCTGGGATCACTTACTCAACTTCTACGTTACTTGGTGAGAGCCAAAATTAAAAAACGGTTTCGTAACCGATTCGAAAACTGTTTTATTTTCATTGTTAGCTCTTAGTACAGGGTTGGTTTATATTTACAATGAAATCACATATAAGTAGCTCTAAGATGATAATAAGTTACGTTTTAACAAAAACGGCCCGCCTCTTATTACATGGGACCTAAACATACCGGCGAAATGTATGGGTACTTTAGTACCTACACCTCTGCGTAACCCTTCGGGGAATGGAATCGTGATGGTATGTTATGTTATTTTTTACTTATGTTGATGATATCATTGTTTTTCGAACGCTACATAGGTACGCTACGCATCAGATCTTAACCAAATTTAAATAGACCTCGAGAATTACCTATACCCTTTCCAACAAAAATGTTTGTCAAAATCGGTTTACAAGCGACGGAGAAATCGGTACATAATATACATTAATAAAAATAATAGTGAGATACCTACAGTCAAACATAGAACCTCCTCTATTGAAGTCGGGTAAAAACAGATGTGTTAAGAACGCTGTCTTTTGATGTTTTTGAGGCAAAATTCCTCCCTAAGTCCCCTTCCTTCTCCTTTCTCCTTCCCCTTCCTTTTTATTAGCTCGGTAACGCATCTGCAACTCCTTTGGTATTGCAGATGTCCATGGGCGGCGATGACTACTTACCATCAGGTAGCTCGCCTGCTCGTTTGCCGAGTTATCCCAAAAAAAAAAATGCGTGTTAATATTGATATTTTACTAAATGTTCGATATAAATATTATGTAAACAATCTGTTGGTTTCCAGTCGATAGAGTAAATAAAATAATAATAAATGAGATGCCATATCAATACGTAATTGCCACCGATAACACCTGATCAAATAATGTAATGTAATTAACCAAATATGTAAATTATTTGTAACCAAGGTTCTTTTAAATTGCACTGTACTTTCCAAAGGCTTTTAAAAGGATGAGTCGGCCCCGTTAGTCTAGTGGTCCTAAGCGCGACTGCTACGCCTAGAGTTCAATAGCTTCAATCCTATATTTTCAACCGACTTCAAAAAGGTGGAGGTTCTCAATTCGTCTGTATGTTTTTTTTGTATGTTTGTTACGCGATTTCTCCGCCAATTGTGGATCGATTTTAATGATTGTTTTTTTTTGGTGATAGGTCATACTTCAGAGGTAATCCCGTTAAAATTTTATCGAAATCGGTTGAATAGTTTTAAAAATATCAACAAAAATATAAACATTGTTTCCATCAATGATATTATCGTTTACTCCGAAACATTGCTGTCTTATAATTGGAGCAGTGAGTTTAGTTGGCTAACAAGTACTTATAAACAAACATTCCACTAAAAATTCAAAAATAAAATTACTTTTAACAAAAAAGTAAAACCGCCTTCAAAAAATAATAAAATATTTTTGTCTAAAACGGTTTGGGAAGTCGGTAGCGAAAACAATAGAACCGCTCAAATAGAAGTCACCGACTTCCCAAACTGTTTTAGACAATTTTTTTTTTTTTTTTATAACAGACGGGGCAAACGAACATGCGGGCCACCTGGTGGTAAGTGACTACCGCCGCCCATGGACATCAGCGACATTGTAGCTGTCACCAATGCGTTGCCGGCCTTTTAAATGTGTGTATTCTCTTTTCTTGAAGGCCCCCATGTCGTACTGGTTCGGGAATACTGCCGCAGGGAGGTTATTCCATAGTTTACATGTTCTCGGTAGGAAGCTTCGTGTAAACCGAACCATCAAGGTGGTGACGATGGAACTTGCTTTTATGGCGTGTGGTGCGATGATGAAATTCAGCGGCTGGTATTTGCTCGAACAATTCCTCAGAGCACTCCCCATAATAAATCCGGTAAAAGGCGCAAAGAGACGCAATGTCTCTCCGTAAGGCCAATTAAAAATATAAATTAAAATTATTTTATTATTATACCAACAAGCTTATGGCCCGCCTGATGATAAGCTGTTACCGTAGCATATGTACGCTTGCAACACTATGGGTATTACTTGCGTGTGGTAAAAGAAAAAGAAAGGGAAGGGGAAAAGGAGAAGGAAGGGGACTGAGGGAGAAATTGGGCCTCCGGCGCTCCAAACTCACCGTACGCAACGCAACAGTATGCGTACTGCTACTTGACGTCGATATTCTGTGGGAGGGTAGTACTTCCCCGGTGGTGACCACACATTCATGCTGGCACGTAGATATGCAAGCGCGACCCTACTACTAATACATTTATTTTTAACACCCCGACGCAAAAACGACGGGTCGTTATAAGTTTTACGTGTCTGTGTGTGTTTGTATGTGACATCGTAGCTCCCGAATGGATCAACCGATTTTGATTTAGTATTTTTTTTAAAGCTGAATTAAGTCGGGAGCGTTTTTAGCTTTGTTTGATGAAAATCGGTCGAGATATAATGCAATTGTCGGAGGGTTTTTTTTTTATTTTGATTTTTATCTATTACATCATCGTTCATCAGCCAACATCTTATCGACAAGTTCCAAAATAGTCGTGGTAAAAATACATCAAACGAAGCTTCGTAGTAAGCCCCCATACGAATTGCTTATTCCACGTGTTGTTTTAAGGGAGCTACCACGCGTAGCGCAACATAACGCAATATTCCATAATATTACATCGCAGGCGCCGTGGCTTAGTTGGTTAAAGCGCCTGTCTAGTAAACAGGAGATCGGGAGTTCGAATCTCGCCGGGGCCTTGTGAAATTATTCTTTTAGCGTGATGAGAAACAAACACCTATAAAATTCGTTATCTTATATATAAAATTCTCGTGTCACAATGTTAGTTACCATACTCCTCCGAAACGGCTCGACCGATTTTTATGAAATTTTATATGCATAGATATTCGTAGGTCTGAGAATCGGCTACTATCTATTTTTTATTTTCTTGACATTTTTTTTTTATAACGTATATTTTACTCGGGCGAAGCCGCGGGCGGACAGCTAGTTATGTATAAAAAACTTTATGGACCTACCTACTTACAAATTTTATTGATAATACAGGGTGGAAGGGACATTGTTGCACAACCGCTGACCATAAATTCAGTAAGTGCTTGATTCTGAACGCCTGCTTTGTAATTTTTCGTCGGTTATTTGAAAATATACAGCTGTTCCATACATTTATTAAGATGGTTTAACGGAGATTGACAAAACGAGTTACATATATTGCAAGTGCGGATGGACGAGTTGGAAGGGGACGACACCTCGGCGAACGTTCCGCAACGAAATTGCGGATGTTCTTAAAAAAGGCCAGGTTCCGAGCACCCTAAACCGACGGTCATGCATAAAGAGTTTAATTAATGTAGATGAAGCGAAAGTAGTATGCCAGGATCGTGGCAAGTGGAAATCCATAGTCTCTGCCTACCCCCATGGGAGACAGGCGTGACAATATGTATGTATGTTCCATACATTTTAACATACACTTGAACCACCATTTGAAGTGCACTGTTGTAGTAAAAAGCAGTTCTTTTTTAATAATTGACGAAAAATATCAACACAAGGGTGTCCAGAATCATGTACTGAATTCATGGTAAGCGGTTGTGCGTCGATTTCCCTTCCACCCTGTATACTATTCTTTTATAGCCTTAGTTTGTAAGTTTGCATGTATTATCATTTATTTTGGCTGAAATAAATTTCAAAATTTCATTTCATGTTTGTGTGCATTAGACCTCTGCCTAACCATTCGGGGACAACAGGCGTGATGATAAGTATCTTATATGTATGTTATGTTAGGTACTTCTCGAAACTAAAGGCGGCGTATAGTACTTAAGCGGGATGCAATCTTATCTTGTTGCTATATTTTATCAAAATTTATTTAGCATTTTATGCGTAAAAGGTTAACAAAATATAAACACAGTTATTTACACACGTATAAAATATTTATGTAAAATACCTAATCTAAATCCGATCGTAATTAAAACGTTATCTTAATAAAATTATCTTTAATGAACAATGATGTAATTGAACAATGTATTTTTTATAATACTCTATGTATGCTGATGATGTAAGTACCTATTCAAATAAATAAATATGTAAACATGTATATGTATATACAGGCGTATATACATATATTACAGGCGTGATAGTATTATCACGCCTGTATTCCCATCAAAGGGTTTGGCAGTGGACTGATTTACTAATTAGTGAATTAATTATTATAACATTTACAGAAAAAAATATAATTTATAATTTTTGATATTTTTTTAACCTTTTATAGACACTTTAGCAAGTCAATGCCTTATTTTTTTTTAAACTAGATGGCGCCAATATTGCCCACTAGTAGTAATTATCAGATATGCGAGTTTTACAATGTAAATAGGGCATTATCTAAACAGGTCTTTGGAATAAAAGGCCTTTCATCTACAGTGTTAAAAGCGAAGAACTAATCAACTATGTAAATAATACAATTCACAGTGTAAATAACAGGAAAAAAAAAAAAAACAGAAAATAAAATGCAACAAATATTTAAAAAAGAACATCTAGGCCCCGGCGAGATTCGAACTCACGATCTCCTGTTTACTAGACAGGCGCTTTAACCAACTAAGCCACGGCGCCTACGGTGAAGCAGTTGAATTTTAGGTATCACTTTCCGTGAATAGATGTAGGCAGGTATAATGGTTGAGCTACACGATGACTGATGTATGCATGACAGGTCAACTCAAAGCTGCTATGACTGTTTCTTCAAAAGGCCTTTCCAGATTTTGCCCTACTCGCATATCTAATATGTAATATAATGGGCTAAGATTATAATGAAAAAGGATATTAGAAACAATAGACAAAATTAATATTCATAGAATTAGTTAATATTTATATAATGATTTAGTTTCATAAAATTATTTAGTACAACAACCTGTTTGTGAATATATTTGATTATGCGGTTTTAAATTCTATTGTGAAGCTTATTAATTGCAGATACTGATAATTTTAATATTAGTTTTTCTACTCAACTTCAAATATTGTAAATGCTGTGCATATCTTTTATTGATTTTAACATATGTCCATATCCCACTATTTGCTACTTACCAATGTTTATGTTATTATTGTTGATATGCCTTAATAAATAAATAAATAAAGAAATATTACTACTGCCTGGACTTTTAAAGAGACCATGATTCTCTGAGTTTGTTTCGGCATTTATTCTCATGGGTTGTATACTAGGAAATGCCGGCGCTATTAAGATTTAAAATAGTGACTCGTAAAAGATCTATTTCCAAACATAACATAACTTGACTGCCTCGTTAGTCTAGTGGTTCCAAGCGCGACTGCTACGCTCAAGGTCCTGGGTTCGATTCCCAGGTCGAGCAAAGTGTTATTCGGTTTTTCCATACAATTCCGCTCAGCTCGGAGTCTGAATTTGTGCCTGGTTAATGGCATGTACATTAGTACACCTCTGCCTAACCCTTCGGGGCGTGATGGTATGTATGATGGTTTGTATAATTAACAGAAATATCAATTATTTATAAGTAAGTATAATTTGCATATAAGATAGACAAGAGCACGCGGAATGGTATGGGGGAGACCTTTGCCCAACAGTGGGACAGTATAGGTTGAAAAAATAAAAAATAATTTGCATAGATATTAATTATTCATATGAAAAACCGTTTCGTTGTTCTAGAGCACAACTGCGGTTCATGAGCGTGAGGCAATGGGTTCGAATTCGAAGCCGATCACGGTTATTGGGTTTCTCTATGACATTCTCAGTAGGTAGCGGCTTGGATTTTGGCTTTGAGTCCGGTAATGGGAATTAGCTTATCTACACCGAGTTTTTTATGTTACAGTGTTAAACTTTATTTTATACATGCTTCAAAATGAACTCATAATTAACCTATTACAATTATATTGTATTGGTGTTAGACCATGGGTTTTAAAGAGACAAAGTCACTTTTCATTTTGTCAAAAGTTAATTAATTTTTTTTTTGCGCCGCCTTCCATTCCTGTTTCTTTAAAAAAACAAAATATGTTCCAGAGGTACATACCATCACGCCTGCATTCCCGGAACCCAATAACACTGCTCAACCTGTGGATCGAACCTAGTACCTCCAGCGTCGCACTTAGGACCACTAGACTAATGACAAAATTAAAATGTTAAAATTCTTATAAAATCGATTTCGTCAGAATGCGTTGTTTATAGTTTCATGGTTCCTTGAATAATTTTTAAACAACGCGACTATTATTATATTTAGATTATCTATTTTTATACGGGTAATGACGCTACCGAGCGGTCCGGTTTCTGAGCTAAAGGTGACACGATGCCGGTTCGTATCCGGAAGACATTATATTTTTTAATAAATTATTCCTAACACCTTCTAGGGGTAAGTGGAAAGATTTGGGAAAGGCAAAAAATAACCAACGAAAAATATCTACACAAGGAGGTCTAGAATCATATAATGCGGTTGTGCGTCGTGTGAAAGGGATTACGCTGTATAAGAATAAGAGTATTAGCTGTAGCCCTTTTTTAATATTAAAGGTATCCTATTAAAAACATTCAGCTAAAAGCTTTGATTGTAAAGAAAAGTAAATGAGGATAGATTTGATTGTTTGCAAAGGATCTAAAACTATTGGAGCGATTTGAATAATCTTTCGCCAATAAATAAAAAGCTACATTATTCCTGAGTGACATAGGCTATATATTATCCCGTAAAATGACAAGAAACGTATAGTCCACGCGGGCAAAGCCGCGGGGGGAAAGCTAGTTTTTAATATACGTGTTGCTATTTAATATATTGCTATATTTCACATAAGGAAGTCAGCCTCCGTGGCGCAATGGCTAGCGCGTTCGGCTGTTAACCGAAAGGTTGGTGGTTCGAGCCCACTCGGGGGCGAAACTTTTTTAGATGAAAAAGAGAATCCTTTATATTATTTTTTGTCAAGTTACTTAGTATTCTCTTTTTCTCTCACCATTTTCTCTTAAGTTTCTGATATTCTCAAATAATTTGAGTGATTAAGAAATAGACTGTTTATTACTCTCTCTTTTTCACCGTACTTTTATAGTTTCTTAAATAATTAGAGTGATTTATATCTAAACGGTTTCGGACTTCCATTTAAGTTTTGGCACAGTCGATAAAAGGACTTCAGAAGTACAATATTTAATTTCATTTAAGAAGAAATACATTAGACTGCCTCATTAGTCTAGTGGTCCTAAGCGCGACTGCTACGCTAGAGGTCCTGGGTTCGATCCCCAGGTCGAGCAGTGTTATTGGGTTTTTCTATGAAATTCTCAATAGCAGCTCGAAGTCTGGATTTGTGCCCGTTGAATGGCAGTAGGCTCGCGCCCTATCACATGGGACCTAAACATACCGGCGAACTTTGGGTGTACATTAAGTACACATCTACCGAACCCTTCGGGGAATACAGGCGTGGCATTTTTTAATGTATTTCTTTCATAACATACCATATGTTATGAAAGAAATACATTAAAAAATATATCAACAGTAAAAATGCGTAGACTTGCGTTAAAAAATCGCCCCCGGGTGGGCTCGAACCACCAACCTTTCGGTTAACAGCCGAACGCGCTAGCCATTGCGCCACGGAGGCTACATAATTAATTTGTAAAATATGTACTCTGATTTGCGGTCTTAGATAATTTATGGTATTCTTACTTAATAATAATGATCTAGCAAGTTTTTTTTTTAAATTAACACAAATAAACATAGCAACGAAAACTATTTGATAGCTTTCGTTTCGTTTTGAGTGGTTATTTTGCATTAAATTTCTTAAATTGCTTTAGTTATTTTTCAATATGCTTAGATAAGTAGTTTAATTTTTAATACGTGTGATGTGTAGCCTCCGTGGCGCAATGGCTAGCGCGTTCGGCTGTTAACCGAAAGGTTGGTGGTTCGAGCCCACCCGGGGGCGATGCTTTTTAAAGCATTGAAATCTCAATAATTAAGACTGTATTAAAGAATTACGTAGAGCAACGATGTAATTCTTTAATACAGTCTTAATTAGTATCCGGGTCACTTATCCGGGATTCTAGCTGCTACTAATTTGATATAAATAACTGTATCAGCAGGGCACGCAGTAGGTACAAGGAATCAGATCTTTATAAAGAATAAATATTACATAAAATTTTATTTTTTTATAGGTACATGATTTGTGAAATATTAGGCATTTTAAATACATAATCTTATATATTTTTAATAAAAAAATAAACTGTTGATAACACAGTTATCAACAAACGGTTGGTTTAGTTGTTGGATTAGTTGGATTTTATTGTTTAAAAAAGTATCGCCCCCGGGTGGGCTCGAACCACCAACCTTTCGGTTAACAGCCGAACGCGCTAGCCATTGCGCCACGGAGGCTATGCTCGTATGTATAAAAATTTAGTATATTATACATAGCAATAAAAATACTAAACCGGATCCGTTCATAGATCGGTTCAATAATTTAATTATTAATGTATATGTTTTCCTAGATAAATTAATGTACATACATTTATTTTAATTTATAGAGAAATGGGTTAGGAAGTCTCCTTGCTAAGTTATAAAAATTTTAATGTCCTGATAACAGTTTAGATTGGGTAGAAACTACCATGCATGTTCATTTTACATGTAAAATCTACAGTCTATCTACTATATAAAAATAAGTCGGGTTTTCCTTCCTGACGCTATAACTCTAGAACGCACGAACCGATTTCCACGGTTTTGCATTCGTTGGAAAGGTCTCGGGCTCCGTGAGGTTTATAGCAAAGCAAATTCGGGGGCGAACATGCGGGCGAAGCCGTGGGCGGAAAGCTAGTTTTTTTATACAAATGGACGTTCGTAAATTTTGTCAGGCGTGCATCATTAGATCTATACTTTTTTTTTTAAAAAAAAAAGCTTACTAGTAATGTGGGTCGCACATTACTAGTAATCTTGTTAACCCCTCGTACTAAGCTAAATGCTTGTATTACGAGTGGGTTCACGTCGGTAGTGCAATGGATGAGTTTCGAACCGGCAACCACATGATCGCAACTCCGACGCCCTAGCCATTAGGCTACCGCCGCTTCTACTACTACTGCTGGCGACTGTACCTACTTTATTAATTGGTAATTTTGGCCTGACTTATTTAAGTCTAAAATTACTAGGTAAAATTACTACAACCACAACAAAAAATATAATTCCTCATGTATTTTCAGTGTAAGTTTATAATTATTAATTAGAAACTGCTTAGATAGACACTTTGTTATTTTTATTGACAATCAACGCTATGAATCGTCAATTATTAAAAACTTGATTACGGCCCCGGTTGGGCTCTTTTCTACTAACAAATTAAAGTAAAGTTTTTTTTGTTTCTGATTGAGTAACAGTGATACATTCTAGTCATTAGGTACCACAGGTTCTAGCCCTTCCAGAGGTGAACGTCTCGTTTGAAATTATTTCCTGTTTGCTCTTTCATTGATAGTAGAAGATAAAACGAATTTTTTTTAGAGCATACAACATTTCACTAGTACCGGTCGCTCTATCAAAAGTTTGGAAGATTAATGGATGTGTTATGCGAAGGGTACTTAGGTATTGAAAACCCTCTTACGTGAATTGCGTTGAAAGAAAAATTGAATACCTTAGCTTTTTCATCCAGTACAATAATCAGTAATTACTTCAATATTAATAATAAAATAAATGCGAAAGGAAAGTCTGAAGTTAGCCATTCCGAACTAACGCGCTGGTAAAATCGTTTAATTAAGTGTTTTAATATAATATCGAAATTACTGAATAAAATAATCACAAATGTGAACCATACATGATGTGAAATACGTTAAGAGGGTACTCTAGTGAGCCTTTCTTCATACAAACGTATTCTGAGGTTTTCTTCGTAGATAATGGCTCTAGAGCAATGATATTTTTCGAAAAAATCTAGATCTAATTCATACGGGCCCCTAT
This sequence comes from Subacronicta megacephala, assembly GCA_958496365.1. NCBI lineage: Eukaryota > Metazoa > Arthropoda > Insecta > Lepidoptera > Noctuidae > Subacronicta > Subacronicta megacephala. The sequence continues at coordinate 3,471,274 of OY292540.1, read as the reverse complement.
TATTTCATTTTTTCCAAAAAAAAATTCATAAGAAAATATGACAATTCAAAAACTCGAAAAAAAGCCCGTTTTTACCGTCATGTTCAGGCGACTATCAGACAAATTTGAAAAGATTTTAATAAAAAATAAAATAATAGAAGCATAGACATGCTTTTCCTCTAAATTTTAATATATAAATTGTATAGATCAATCCACGTTTGAAGAAGAAAACAGCAGAATACGAAACCTCTTTTGGTCGAGATTTTTGTGGGTAAAATCATCCTAAGCTGCAGTTGTCCTTTTCGCACTGTGCAGGAAGAGAATGGAGGTGCAGCGCGACGGCAATAGTTTCTTAAAATACCTATTTTTCAAATTCCTTAGGACTAGAGTCCCCTCTTAAGGACATAGATATTTTAGGGTATTTATTAGAATCATACTGAGGATTTTAGCTAATCCTCAGTATTATTATACAGGGTGGAAGGGACATCGACGCACATCCGCTTACCACGAATTCAGTAAAAATGCCTTTGAACCCTCTTGCGTTGATATTTTTCGTCGGTTATGTTTTAAAACCGAGGCCCAATTCCTCCCCCAATCCCCTTCCTTCGCCTTTTCTCCTTCCCCTCCCTTTCCCTAAATAGGCTCGGCAACGCATCTGCAACTCCTTTGGTTTTGCAGATGTCCATGGGCGGCGATGACTACTTACCATCAGGTAGCTCGCCTGCTCGTTTGCAGAGTTATCCCATACAAAAAAAAAAAAAAAAAAAAAAAAAAACATCAGCTACTCCATACAACATTTTGATCGTATAGGTATTGCAATTTTGCATGAAAAGGCAGATATTTTTTTTCGTAACCGACGTAAAATATCAACGCAAGGGGGTCCAGAATCATGTACTGAACTCGTGGTTAGCGGATGTGCGTCGATGTCCCCTCCACCCTGTATAGTATCGTAGTAATAATGAATGTACTTCGTTGAGTAAAATTCGTCACATATCATAGGTATTTTTATTCAATATAACATAGCCTCCGTGGCGCAATGGCTAGCGCGTTCGGCTGTTAACCGAAAGGTTGGTGGTTCGAGCCCACCCGGGGGCGAAATATTCTCATTTTTAGAGGTGAGAGATATTGGTGAGAAGACATGAAGCTGTTGGTTTTTTTTTTATTTACGCCTGTATTCCCTCAAGGGTTAGGCAGAGGTGTACTAATGTACACCCACACTTCGCCGATATGTTTAAGTCCCATGTAATAGGGGGCGAGCCTATTGCCATTAACCGGGCACAAATCCAAACTCCAAGCTGCTACAGACAATTTCATAGAAAATCTCAATAACACTTTGCTCTTAGGTACCTACTGGGAATCGAACCCAGGACCTCTAGCGTAGCAGTCGCGCTTGGGACTATTAGATTAACGAGTCAATTAAATATTTTAAAGTCCTAGAAAAAAATGTTGTTGTTAATTGTTGCCGTTTGTTCGAAATAACCGTACTTATTTATTTTGTCTAAAGTTGTCAGAAAGTGGTTTACCAGTAGTACCTAAATTTTAATAGGTGCAGTGGTATCCTAGTGATATGACAATTGGACTGCCAAGTCAAAGGTCTCGAGTTCGAATCCAAGGCACGCACCACTAACTTTTCGAAGTTATATTAAGTATATAAGTATTACTTAATTATTAATTATCTCGCGCTTAAACGGTGAAGGAAAACATCGCGAGGAAACCCGCATCCCTGAGAGATTTTCTCGATGGCGTGTGAAGTTTGCCAACCCACAGAAGACTATCGTAGTGGAGTTTAGCCTAATTACTCTCATTTGAGAGGAGACCCGTGCCCAGCAGTGGGACAATTTAATATTTTTTTTAAAGAAAAAGTCGGTGCAAGCCGACTGCCGCTAACCGGGAACAATTCCAAACTCCGTGATGCTGCTGAGAATATCATAGAAAAACCCACTATCACTGCTCGACCTGGGAATCTAACCTGGGACCTATAGTGTAGCAGTCGCACTAAGGACCACTAGACTAATGAGGCAGTCTTTTATGATATACCTAATATATATAACATACCATCACGCCTGTATTCCCTGAAGGGTTAGGCAGAGGTGTACTGAATGTACACCCACAGTTCGCCGGTATGTTTTTAGGTCTCATGTAATAGGGGGCGAGCCTATTGCCATTCACCGGGCACAAATCCAGACTCCGAACTGCTACTGAGAATTTCATAGAAAAACCCAATAACACTTTGCTCGACCGGGGGATCGAACCCAAGACCTCTAGCGTAGCAGTCGCGATTGGGACCACTAGACCGACGAGGCAGTCACCTAATATATATGTTAAGATAAATATAGTTCTGCGAGATTTTTAAGTGTGTTATATCTAGGTATACAAGGTCAGTTTTAGTATATGCGAAACACGAAACACGAGTCTAGTATTTTTAGGTAAAGATTCTATTTAGAAAGTTTCAACACTGTATCTTGAAAAATGTCAAAGTTATAAGCTTGTTATGTTATCTGGGTTTCGTCACATCGATCTGAAGCATCGACTTTGGGCGACTGTAGGGGTGGTTTTAACCCCTACCCTGCTGTGCGCCCCCGCCTAGTGCCACTATGACCGACAGTAACTTGTTTCGTGCGCGTATAATTGCGGATAGGTACTTGGTATTAATTGAAGCGGCGGTAGCCTAATGGATAGGGCGTCGGACTTGCGATCATAATATGGTTGCCGGTTCGAACCCCACCCATTGCACTACCGACGTGAACTCACTCGTAACACAAGCATTTAGCTTAGCACGAGGGGTTAACAAGAATACTAGTAATGTGTGACCCACATTGCTAGTAAGCGTAGCGGTCATAGCGTCTGGTGTACTTAACCAGAAGACGCAGGTTCGAATCCTGCCCGCGGTCGTATTTTTCCTTCACTCACTAAAATAATAACTTAATAATCTTTGTCTTTTTTTAGTCATTCTCCATGAATGACTAAAAAAATAGAAAAAGATATCATGACATGCTGTAAAAATTATTGGAATCGATTCAGTTACTTATTCTGAACAAATATACGAACTATGTTCTGGTTTCGCATATAAGTACTAAAAATAATGTTGTATATCTGACAACTTACGTTTGAACTAATGTTTTCTAGAACCACATCGTTCACTTTTGGGACGTAGAACCGGGCGCGAGCCAATAGCATATATGCAGTACTCATTTGTTCTGCATAGTGCTGGAATAATCTGAAAAAAAAAAATGATAGAAGATTGATGAAGTTTTTAAGAAGGCATTTTTCTCTATTTGCCTACTAGACTGCCTTATTAGTCTAGTGGTCCTACACTGCGCAAGCGCAACTGCTACACTAGAGGTCGTGGGTTCGATCCCCTGAGGGCTTAGACAAGTGGCATGAACGCTAATCCAATAGAATAGAAAATAATTCTCAATGTATGGGAGTGACACTAGCTTACGACAAATTACAATTAATTGACATGTCAATTAATGTCGTAAGCTAGTGTCACTCCCATACATTGAGAATTATTTTCTATTCTATTGGATTAGCGTTCATGCCACTTGTCTAGGGGCGCAGGTCGAGCAAAGTGTTATTGGGTTTTTCTATGAAATTCCCAGTAGCAGCTCGGAGTCTGGATTTGTGCCCGGTTAATGGCAATAGGCTCGCCCCCTATTACATAGGACCTAAACATACACCTCTGCCTAAACCTTCGGGGAATACAGGCGTGATGGTATGTTATGTTAGTTTTGGAACGAAGTTCCTTATCGCGCATTGCGAAAGGGGGCTAGACGAAAAAAATTAAGACGAAAAAGTTGTAACGACATGCATGTTTGTTTGCATGTTTTTTTCTCTGTAAAGGGAAAAATCATTTGGAAAAATTTTACAGTTTTGTATACCTTGGCCTGCTGGGGACTGTACATAGCAGTAGAAATTGCGACACTAACAATAACTCAAAAATCGTTATTGTGAAAGCTTTCGATGTAAAATTGCGGATTCGGCAAAAAATTACAATTTACACATCTTTTTTTTTTTTTTTTTATAACTCGGCAAACGAGCAGGCGATCTACCTGATGGTAAGTAGTCATCGCCGCCCATGGACATCTGCAAAACCAAAGGAGTTGCAGATGCGTTGCCGAACCTATTTAGGGAAAGGGAGGGAAAGGAGAAAAGGATGAGGATGAGGGGATGGAGGGAGGAATTGGGCCTCCGGCCCTCTCGCTCACCGAACGAAGCGCATTAGCGAAACGCGATCTCCTACGATATGAATATTTAAGCATTAGTTTTCAATCGTGAATAAGTTATTGTCAATGTCGCAGTTTCTACTGCCATTTATCTATTAATATCACGCACTTCAACGTACTGTGTTAGTTAATACCAAAAAAAAAATGCTACCAAATTGTGCCTGTACCTTAGTATTTTTTAGTGTTAGTGTTATTTTGTATTTTTGTAAATTTTGCATGCCTACTGGCAAAATATGGCTGAACTTGTATTTTTTCTTTTATTATGTCATCATGTACTGTATCCATATTTGTAAAATAAACTATCTTATCTTATCTTATTATGTTATAGCCGAATTATTTGCAAAAAACCAAGAAGAAGAATTGACTTGACAAGACTAACGCTTTAGCCTCAATTAATTGTTTTTATACATAAATATCGAAATTAGTAAACAAAATAATCACAAATACTAAACATAATTATATGACCCCAATTGTTTTTACATCAACTCTTTCTATTTAATAATTTTACATACCATCACGCCTGTATTTCTCGAAGGGTTAGGCAGAGGTGTACTATTGACACCCACACTTTACCGGTATGTTTAGGTCCCATGTAATAGGGGGTGAGCCTATTGCCATTAACCTCGCCACTAACCTGCTTAAAATTCTCAGTAGCAGCTCGGAGTCTGGATTTGTGCCCACAAATCCAGACTCCGAGCTGCTACTGAGAATTTTCTAGAAAAACCCAATAATACTTTTTTCGGCTTGGGGATCGAACCCAGGACCTCTAGCGTAGCAGTCGCACTTAGGACCACTAGACTAATTTGGCAGTGACCTATTTTAGTGAAGGAAAAACACGACCGCGGGCATGATTCGAACCTGCGTCTTCTGGTTAAATACACCAGACGCTACCGCTAATCCACCGCGAGTCCCGCCCGCTTAGTCGAAATTTGCCTTCACATTTTTTATTTACGTCTTTTGAGGCGACGTTATTTTGTCCTTCACCAAAATAACTTAATAATCTTTGCATGGAAAATGCCAAAAAAATACAAAAATATTGTCTTTAAAATTCACCGCTGCTTAACTACTTGCGGACATCTTCGGATAAGCTTAGTTATTTCGAACAAACTGTGCTACTGTAACTAGGTACTGATACCAAGGATATATAAACTATAGATGCGTTACCCGCTCTCTAAAATAGCAACAAGAAATCAAGGCAATTGCCCGGATCGCGTTTAGTTACGCACCAACCAGCGTTGCGCATGGACCAATTGGAATACACCACTTAATCGTAACGTAACTGAAGATGTATATTCGTCTCTTTCTAACGACAGGTACACCGTGAGGTGGCATTAATTCTCTTTCTTTGCACGCATTGTTCGCTATCCAATAGTTGTGCTGTTTTTGATAGCAGTAATGTTCGTGAATAATGCGTCTATATAATAATATACGTCTTTGACTGATACTTACTCAGCAATGCTCAATGAGATCTTACGTAGCTCCTTTCCCGTGGCCAGGGCAGTCCATTTCATGAGTTTCCTACCCAGATAAGCCAGGTGGAGCCTATTTCGCATCTGCTGAAGAGCCACCAGCGATGGCATGACTGAGTAGCGAACGGCTCCCATGGTCGCTTCTTCGTCGTCTAATGAAGAATGAGTTTATTAGTGGTAGGATTCCGCTACTGAAGTTCATCAGACAATACCACTTTTGTGTGTGTGTGTGTGTGTGTGTGTGTGCGTGTGCGTGTGTGTGTGTGTGTGCGTGTGCGTGTGCGTGTGCGTGTGCGTGTGCGTGTGCGTGTGCGTGTGCGTGTGCTTGTGCGTGTGCGTGTGCGTGTGCGTGTGCGTGTGCGTGTGCGTGTGCGTGTGCGTGTGCGTGTGCGTGTGCGTGTGCGTGTGCGTGTGCGTGTGCGTGTGTGTGTGTGTGTGTGTGTGTCTGTGGCATCGAGATATAACGCAATTGTTAGGGGTTTTTATGTAACTATGTGGTATGGTTGTACTAAATAAATACATAAGCAATATCTATCCACCACGCTAGCCTACTGCGGGTTGGCAGAATTCACATGCCGTCAAGAAAATCTTTCGGGCATGCAGGTTTCTTTTCCTTCACCGTTTTATGCACGTGATAATTATTTATTAATACGCAAAGTCACGAGGTGCGTGCCTTGGATTCGAACTCAACCTTTTACTTGGACGTTCGATGATCATATCACTAGGTTATACTTTGCAAATAAATGCTTAAATGAGTTATGTTACAGTAATGCACCTTATTTTTTTAAGTGTGTATGTTGCAGTCAAAACTTTTGGCCAGTCAAAAGTACTTTTAACTAAATAAATAAAGTAGGCAAAAGTAGTTTTCACTGAACAGATTGGTCAAAATTGTTAGGTTAGGTTAGCATACGGTTAAAACTACTTTTGACTGATTTTGCTAGTTAAAAGTACTTTTGACTGGTTGGGGGTTTTGACTGCAACATGCATAATGATGTAATAATGCTTACCATCGTCGCCTGCGCTGAACATCCTGTCTTACAATTTAAATAACTTTTTCAATACAAAAAATCCTGCAACTATTTAAAATGCAGCTGGTTACAACTTATATGAATCAGTTAATTTTTTTAGTTAATTCTTCCATTTTTTTCTTATTATTGTTTGCAAGTAAATATACTATTTAAACCCCCATTTTTAATGTTATTGCATTTTAGGAATGTTTGCTGTTATTTGTTTATAAAAAAAGGTATTTGCGTACATTTACATATTTGGACAAAACTTATGACGTGTTGTGTCACTGAAATTATGAAATATTTTCTTGACATTACTATCAGAAAAAGTTAGAAGATAAAAAGAGTTTAGAAATAATATTAGCAGAGTATAAAACCTTTATGATGAGCGTCTTGTCCATGATAATAATTTTTAACCATTTGATACAAGTTAGCCTTGTGATACGACCATTGGAGATCGAATCCAAGGCACGCACCTCTGACTTTTCGAAGCTATGTGCGTATTAATAATTAATTATCACGCGCTTAAACGGTGAAGCAAAACATCGTGAGGAAACCTGCATGCCTCAGAGATTTTCTTGAAAACCACTTTGTCTTTTCTATTAACATAACATACATAGCATACCATCACGCCTGTATTCCCCGAAGGGCTAGGCAGAGGTGCACTTAATGTACACCCACAGTTCGCCGGTATGTTTTAGGTCCCATGTAATAGGGGGCGAGCCTATTGCCATTCACCGGGCACAAATCCAGACTCCGAGCTGCTACTGAGAATTTCATAGAAAACCCAATAACACTTTGCTCGACCTGGGGATCGAACCCAAGACCTCTAGCGTAGCAGTCGCGATTGGGACCACTAGACCAACGAGGCAGTAGTCTTTTCTATTATGATTTATTATATTTCATATAATTCGCGTTAATCCAACCGACAGTAGGCTAGCGTCGTGAACTTTAATCTAATCTCTCTCAATTTGCGAGGTGACTTATGCTCAGCAGTGGGACAATATATTGCTATGATACATTTGGTTTGTCTGAGCTTGTACGCACAGCTACACGACATCCTATACAAATCCAGTTTACGCTGGCCTCTTATTCTATGAAAAGCATATACAATGCGAGATCAGAATTAACTGGATTTTGTATAGGTTGACCTGTAGCCGTGTGTACGCTGACGACAAATAAAAAAATAAATAAAACCCAATAATACTTTGCCCGGGTCAACAATCGAATACAATTTTGACTGGGTAAAATACTATGAGTACCAAAATTTGTTTACTTCGCCCCCGGGTGGGCTCGAACCACCAACCTTTCGGTTAACAGCCGAACGCGCTAGCCATTGCGCCACGGAGGCTATGATTACACGTTCCGAATTATTAAACATTATTAGAACATGGAGATAAAGGACTATAAAAAAACATAATAAAGCTGCAGACCCCGGAATCGAACTTGAGTACTTACACTTAGCAGCCACAATTAAAACCATATACCAGAAGAATTAAAGTTACTACAAGTACCAAAATGTGTATGTCTTCGCCCCAGGGTGGGCTCGATCCACCAACCTTTCGGTTAACAGCCGAACGCGCTAGCCATTGCGCCACGGAGGCTGTAGTTACTAGATCCGAATCGTTTATTCTTATAAAAACACGGAGATAAAGGAGAAAAAAAAGTATAATAACAGAACACCCTATAATACTTTGCCCAACCTGGGAATCAAACCCAAGTCTTTCCCCTTGGCAGTCGCACTTGCGATCATAGTCCTGAAGTAAAACTACAAAAATTACCAAAATGTGTGTATCTTCGCCCCCGGGTGGGCTCGAACCACCAACCTTTCGGTTAACAGCCGAACGCGCTAGCCATTGCGCCACGGAGGCTACGATTGCAAGTTCCAAATCATTAACTGTTATTAAAGCACGGAGATAAAGGAAAATAAAAAAACAGTAATAGCAGACAATCCCAGTAGCACTGCCCAATCTGGGAATGAATCCCAAGTCCTTACACTCGGCAGCTGCACTTGCGGCCATATCCAAGAAGAAGTAAAATCACTAAAATTACCAAAATTAGTTCACTTCGCCCCCGGGTGGGCTCGAACCACCAACCTTTCGGTTAACAGCCGAACGCGCTAACCATTGCGCCACGGAGGCTACGATTTCAAGTTCCGAATCATTAACTGTTATTAAAGCACGGAGATAAAAGACAATAAAAAACAGTAATAACAGACAATCCCAGTAGCATTGCCCAATCTGGGAATCGAACCTAAGTCTTTCCTTGGCAGTCGCACTTGCGAGCATATGACAGATGAATTAAAATTACTAGAAGTACCAAAATGAGTATGTCTTCGCCCCCGGGTGGGCTTGTGACGCCAACCTTACGCGCTAGCCATTGCGCTACGGAGGTCATGATTGCGAGTTCCAAATTATTAATAATATTTAGAAAACGGAGATAAAGGAGAAAAGAAAACTGTAATAACAGAACACCCAGAACAATATAATTACTTTGCCCATCCTGGGAATCGAACCCAAGTCTTTCCCCTTGGCAGACGCACTTGCGATCATAATCCTGTAATAAAACTAAAAGAAGTACCAAAATATGTGTATGATCGCCCCCGGGTGGGCTCGAACCACCAACCTTTCGGTTAACAGCCGAACGCGCTAGCCATTGCGCCACGGAGGCTATGATAAGGGGATTCGAATAGTAATATACCATCTCGCCCGTATTCCCCGAAGGGTTAGGCAGAGGTGTACTTAATGTATATCCACAGGTCGCCGATATGTTTAGGTCCCATGTAATAGGGGGCGAGCCTATTGCTTCACGGGGCACATAGCCAAACTCCGAGATGCTACTGAGAATTTCATAGAAATGCCCAATAATACTTTGTTCGACCTGGGTATTCAACCCATGACCTCTAGCATAGTTGCGCAGTAGTCCTTAGAACACTAGACTGATGAGGCAGTTTTTTTTATGGGATAACTCGGCAAACGAGCAGTCGAGCTACCTGATGGTAAGTAGTCATCGCCGCCCATGGACATCTACAATATTAAAGGTGTTGCAGATGCGTTGACGTGCTTACTTAAGGAAAATAAAGCCAAAGGAGAAAAGGAAAAGGAAGGGGACTGAGGGAGGAATTGGGTCTTTGGCGCTCCACACTCACCGTACAAAATGAAAAGTAAGTAGACATAGGTATAACAAAAGCAATGTGTATTTATTTAAAAAAATATGTGTATAGTGATATAAAAGTGACAGAAAATAAATTGCTCGAAATTGTGATTATGGACACAAAATTTTAAAACCAGCTCGTCTACGAATAAATAATACTCTATTTATTCGTAGCAGCTCGTCTTAAAATTCTGCCCAGTCCATTTATTACCAAGCCAAGTCCTGCCAAGGTAGAGTAACGGGATTAAAAAGCCAATTTTAGGCAATTGCGTCAGCCGCCGCGCGCTAATCCTGAGAGAGTGCGCTTATAGTCTATAAGATCTTGTCCAGACTAAACAACCATAACCTAAATGTTGTAGCGACATCTAGCGCGCTACATGAAACTACGTCGTTCAAATCCTGAATCGCGCAAGTGGAGTTTACCGCGCGATTAGAGTATATACAACCGCCTGACATCAACCGTTGGGCCGTAGCCCGCCAGGCAAAAACACCTGCCTGGTTGGAGGATCCTCCCTTTGGTTGGAGGGGCAAAACATCTCGCCTCTCTACAATGTAAATGAAACAGGTTTTAACATTATTTGTTATAATTAACATATTATTTATGTATTTGCAATTACAATATTTATGTATTGACTGCCTCGTTAGTCTAGTGGACCCAATCGCGACTGCTACGCTAGAGGTCTTGGGTTCGATCCCCAGGTCGAGCAAAGTGTTATTGGGTTTTTCTATGAAATTGTCAGTAGCAGCTCGGAGTCTGGATTTGTGCCCGGTGAATGGCAATAGGCTCGCCCCCTATTACATGGGACCTAAACATACCGGCGAACTGTGGGTGTACTTTAAGTACACCTCTGCCTAACCCTTCGGGGAATACAGGCGTGATGGTATGTATTTACAATATATTAAACATTTATAAAACTTTGTGGTAGTAGGGTAGCACTGGTATGTCTATATGCCAGCATGAATGGGCCAGTTCGACGCCACAGAATATCGACGTCACATAGCAGTATGCATACATTTGCGTTTTATACGGTAAATGTAGAGCGCCCGAGGCCCAAATCCTCCCTCCATCACTGCCATCTCCATTTCGCCTTCCCCTCCCTTTTTCCTAAATATGCTCCTTCTATCTAAAACACCTTTGGTTTGCAGATGTGGCGTGGGCGGCGATGACTACTTACCATCACGTAGCTCACCTGCCCGTTTGCCGAATTATAATGAATAAACAATAATTACAAATGAGTACTAAAAATCGTTAACGATTTGCAAAGAACTGCAGTTTTCGCATATAGAGACGATCGGCCTTGTAAACTCGAGGATTATGGATGCCAATATTGCTATCTGTTAAATTATATATATTCTGAGTATTAAAACTAAAAAAAAATATTTTTAGTTTTAATACTCAGAATACATTTTAAGTAGGTAATTTATGTCGCAATTGCTACTTCCATGAACCTAGTATGTGTTATAGACGTACATTTAGCAAAAACAACAATAAATATTTATATGTGGCACCCAAGAAGAGAGATTCGTCCCTTTTCGATACATAAAAGCAACATAATATGTCTTCGTCTGAACTAGGCATTATTCATCCAGGATCTAAGTGATTAGTAATTTTACTCCGAGCCTCCCAGAATATTAAGTCATAGTCCTAAATAGACCTACAGCTTTGTAACTATACAAGCCGGTAGGTGGCGACACTGGATGGTTCATTTATATGTAGAAGAGATCACAGGGCCACGCCGCCGCCGGCAGTTTTCAAATTAATTTAATTATTATTTGATAACACTAAGCATAATATACGTACAGTATAAGTAATATAAGCGGCGGTAGCCTAATGGCTAGGGCGTCGGACTTGTGATCACACGGTTGCCGGTTCGAACCCCACCCATTGCACTACCGACGTGAACCCACTCGTAACACAAGCATTTTAGCTTAGCACGAGGGGTTAACAAGAATACTAGTGAAATGAAATGAAATGATGATATGAAATTATATTTTATTTCTGTAAATAGATCTTTTAAGACACTTTTACATGTCTTTTTTTTATTATTTTTTTCATAGTAATGTTTGACCCTCATTGCTGGTAAGGTTTTATTAAAAAAAATTAAAAAAAATGTTATATTGTCACTAAAGCTTCTCAATAGCTTACATTAAAAAAAAATTAAGCAATCCAAAAACAAACAATGAGAAAATAGTAGGTAGGTAGGTATGTAATTATTTTGTTTCTGCTTATTTAAATAATTACAGATAGAACTCAAAATAACATAATAAGAAGGTTAGTCTTAATATAATTATCTATGTACTTAAGTAAAATCTTTATTAAGTTATTAAAAAAAATATATTAAAAAAGAACAGATCGTTAAAAATAACGAAAACCTCTTTTTTATTTAACCTGCCTCGTATTTATTTTTATTTTTAGAACTAAGAAATGTTTTGTTTTGTTTTTTATCTCATCTTTTATTTGAACACCACACCACTATTGAACCTATGGCTTGAGGGGTGTTATATGGTAAAAGCATGGCGTTCATTATACAAATTATGGAGTCCCACAGTTCTCGAGTGGCGTTCTTGTCACCATATCTGAGGTGTGAACGATTGAGGTTGAGCTACGAAAATAATAGAGTGGGCATTGAAAAATAACGAAGAATTATTATGCAGAATGAATGAATTTTATTACAGAATGCACGAATATTTCAGAAAGCACATAAAAATAGATAAATATAGCATAGAGCCTATTTCATCATGTCATTGTCTGAGTACATAGCTTCTCTCACCAATTAAATTAATAAATTTAATATTATTTTTATGAAATTAACTGCAAAGTAATTTATCGGGAATTTACTTGGAGTTGGTGAAGTAGGCCCTTTACATTTTATTTCAACCGTTTCTCAACATTATATTATTGAACTAGCTTCCCGCCCACGGCTTCGCCCGCCGGCTTTTCTATACTAAAATATGTATGTATTATACATATAAACCTTCCTCTGAAATCACTCTATCTATTAAAAAAAACCGCATCAAAATCCGTTGCGTAGTTTCAAAGATTTAAGCATACAAAGGGACATAGGGACAGAGAAAGCGACTTTGTTTTATACTATGTTAAGATAAAGCCCTCCGCCGCGTCTGTCTGTCTGTTCGCGATAAACTCAAAAACTACTGCAACGATTTTCATGCTGTTTTCACCAATGGATAGCCTGATTCTCGAGGAAAGTTTATATGTACATACATATTTGGCCAGAGTCGAGAGACACGGGCGAAGCCGTGGGCGGAAAGCTATTTATTTATAAATATATATAGGTAAGGAAAAAGAAGACAAAGCCATTAAAGCTATTGGATTGAAAGTTTTATATTTTTATGAATAAGACAGCAAATCTTTCGTATTCAAAATTCGCAAATACTACACTGCCTCCATTTTAATAGTAACTCCGCGTAAGCAAATACCACATCGGATTGAAAAGCGAAAGAGGTGTTAAAGAGGGTTCTCCTCTTTGTCAATTCATAATAGGCATTGTACAGATATGTCACGCGTACAAGACCCCACCAGTATAACAAGACACCCGTTTCCCCTTCATCAACCGCTCCCGTTAAAACAAAAGTGGTGCAGCGGAGGGACGAGGGAGATCAAGAATAAATGGACAAGATATTCTATCATAGAGTGAGATTATTATTTCGAAAGTTAGGAACCTCTTTTTGTGTTGAAGTGTGAGGGGATCGAAGCACCAAGGAATACATTAATGAATCTGTGTGTGTGGATTTTTTATATGCACGTGTGAAATTGTGTTTTTTTTACGCAAATGACATATTCGCATACATGAAGCCGTTTTTGCGTGATTTAGTAACAAACTTACCAAACATAACATATCATCACGCCAGTATTCCCCGATTATTGTACACTCACACCTCGCCGGTATATTTAGGGCCCATATAATGGGGGGCGAGCCTATTGCCATTAACCGGGCACAAATCCAGACTTTTCGACTTTAGAATTTCATAGAAAACAATAACACTTGCTGGACCCGGGGATCAAACCTAGGACTTCTGGACTTTGTTAGGAAACATCCACAGTTATTTGAAAAAAATTGTGAGAATAGTCTGTACAGCCAAAGAGATCCTACAAGAATAATTGTGCCCAAATATAAAATTACCCTTCACCATAGAAATAGCATGTTTATGTGTGTTAAAGTATACCTATAATAAAATACCTAATTAGAGTAGTTTTTTTAAAGCACTTATAAACTCGGCAAACGAGCAGGCTCGCGTGCTCGTTGGCTACCTGATGCTAAGTAGTCATCGCCTCCCATGGACATGCGTTGCCGAGCCTATTTAAGGAAAAGGGAGGGGAAGGAAAAAGGAGAAGATAAGCCTTGAATTAAGAGGTTCTCTCTTATTTCAAAGTCGGTTAAAGCAACATAGTATTCATATTAATCTCACACATTCAATTCAAACAATGTAGATAGTTAAGTAAGGAATTTAACAAAGGCTTTAAACACATTCCTTATCGATTAAACAGATTACATTGTTACACAATGGTATTACATCGTTTTGAGGGGCTAAGTTATTATTGCACTGATCCGCTTAACTTCAAGGTTAAGCTACGCTAGCTGCGATCAGTCTGTGGATGGGTAACCATCGAGAGCTCTCCGTGCCACGGAAAGCAAGTGAAGCCGTCGATCCTGGTTGTCATACGAACAGCTATGACAATCGTTACTGATAGTCAGGAGCAGGAGCAGTCAAACATACATACCATCACGCCTGTATTCCCCGAAGGGTTAGGCAGAGGCGTACTAAATGTACACCCACGCTTCGCCGGTATGTTTTGGTCCCATGTAATAGGGGGCGAGCCTATTGCCATTAACCGGGCACAAATCCAGACTCCGAGCTGCTACTGAGAATTTCATAGAAAAACCCAATAACACTTTGCTCGACCTGGGGATCGAACCCAGGACCTTTAGTGTAGCAGCCGCACTTGGAACCACTAGACTAATGAGGCAGTCTGATGTCAGTCGTTTTATACTGATACAACTACTGTCTCGATTTTAAAAGAGACCAGAGATTATTGAGCTTCTTCGTTTCTCCTAGTCCGAGATCGTCAGAAAGGAAATGCCGCTGCCATCTATTAAAAAAATGCAATACATTAACTGGAAAAGTTTCTTTAAAAGAGTTATTTACAGAAATAAAAATTTGACTGCCTCATTAGTCTAGTGGTCATAAGCGCGACTGCTACGCTAGAGGTCCTGGGTTCGATCCTCAGGTCGAGCAAAGAATTATTAGGTTTTTCTATGAAATTCCTAGAAGCAGCTCGGAGTCTGGATTTGTGCCCGGTTAATGGCAATAGGCTCGCCCCCTACAAATGGGACCTAAACATACCGGCGAAATGTGGGTGTACTTAAGTACACCTCTGCCTAACCCTTCGGGGAATACAGGCGTGATGGTATGTTATGTTATGTTATTTACAGAAATAAAAATATTTTTTTCCGTTGACTGCACAGGTAAGTAAATACACTGGTACTTAATCGGAGGGACGCTCTGGTTCGACTCCTGCCTGTAATCGTATTTTTCTTTCACTGGAAAAATCAATCATCTTTGCGGAGGACGCAGGTTCAAACCTGCCTGAGGTTGAACTTTTCTTCCACTATTGTCTTTGAAAATATTTTGCTATGCGTAAATAATGTAAAAAATTCTATAGTTTTTTTTCCTCACAAATGCATTAATGCCTGGTGCCTAACATTAGCGCCATCACGTAATTATACCCGACCACTTTTCAGATAACTACCACTAGTTTACCCCTCTCTCCCTTCAGAATCTAGCCATGTAGGTACCGTGTCTAGGAAGCAAGTAATTCAAAACTACCTACATAGTGTGTGCTTTAGGAGGGGACAGCCCTATGTAGAAGGGTGTCTTTGATGTAAATGAATAGAAATATGTCAAGTATGATGCGTAAAGCCGTCTTAGTAGAGATACAGATGGGCAACTTCGATTCCACTGTCGAACAACAAAAATGTGGCCAGGTAGTTGCTTACTGTCATCATTTGCATTTTTTTCTGACCAATATTTTATTTCTAGACATTTTGCTACCAAGTATAAGATAAGATTACAGTTACGGCTTACTTTTCCAACACTTGGTATGTGTGATTACCAGCTAGTAGTCCAGCCACTAACTCATTCCTTCATGGTGTGTGCACCCAGAAGCAGACCTTCTTGGAGTCCAAAGGCTTTGTAGAGCGACCGTAATGCGCCAAGGCATCATCGATCAGAGGGACTCTTCCTTAGAACTTCTACCAAGTAATGGTTTTTTAAAATTTAGTAAGGAGCAAGTGATGTTACTGGGACAATATCACATATTTTGTGACGCGTATTGCGGCTATAGTGTTTAAAATTACTTCCACCACTTAATGACAACCAGCCTTCTAAATTTGCTTTAAATATGACAACCGTGATTTTATCTATAAATAGTTTTCCCTGGCCACATTTTTGTTGCCGATATGTGGTCGTGATTGTCGCACGTCTGCGCGGATCCTTAGGGTAAATGCGTTGCCTGTCTTGTTGCGAAGGGTAAGGCATATAAGTCTATTTTATTTTATGTGCAATTTTAACTACTACATTGCCAGTATTTTTTTTTCATATTAATTTCTTAAAACCGAGCTTTAACTGAATTTGCAGTGATAGCCTAGTGATATGACCATTGGACTGCCAAGTCAAAGGTCCCGAGTTCGAATCCAAGGCACGCACCTCTGACTTTTCGAAGTCATGTGCGTATTAATAATTAATTATCACGCGCTTAAACGGAGAAGGAAAACATCGTGAGGAAACCTGCATGCCTGATAGATTTTCTTGACGGCGTGTGAAGTCTGCCAACCCGCAGTAGGCCAGCGAGGTGGACTATAGCCTATTCCCTCTCGCTCTGAGAGGAGACCCGTGCCCAGCAGTGGGACAATGTAATGGGTTGATGATGAACTGAATTTGCCCATAGTACACACACTACTTAATAATGGTTGAGCTACACGATGACCGATGTATGCGTGCCATCAGTTAGGACAGGTCAGCTCAAAACTGCTATAAGTATATCTTTCTTTAAAAGGCCTGTTCAGACGTTTTCCTATATTGTAAAACTTTTATATCTGATAATGCTACTATCTGGACTTTTAAATAAGACCGTTCGGCATTTTTCTCAGAAGTCGTCAAAGAGGTATTACCGGAGCCATCTAGTAAAAAAAATATTAAGACATCCACTTTTAAAAGTGTCTTTAAGACTATTACTCTAGTGGTCCCAAGCGCGACTGCTATGCTAGAGGTCCTGGGTTCGATTCCTAGATCGATCAAAAAGTGTTATTGAGATTTTATATGAAATTCTTTCTAGCAGCTCGGAGTCTGGAATTATGTCCGTTTAATGGCAATAGGCTTGCCCCCTATTACATAGGTCCTAAACATACCAACGAAGCGTGGGTGTACATTAGTACAGCTCTGTCTAACCCTTAGGGGAAGACAGGCGTGATGGTATTTAAAGGAATACAAACATAATATTAAAATTTATATTTTTAACATAACGTTACTTTTAAAAAAACCGGCCAAGTGCGAGTCGGACTCGCGCACGGAGGGTTCCGTATCATTACGATTTATGACGTATTAAAAAAAACTATTTACTAGATCTCGTCCAAACCAATTTTCGGTGGGAGTTTACATGGTAATCTACATCACATATTTTTTTTAGTTTTATCGTCCTCTTATTTTAGAAGTTACAGGGGGGGGGGCACACATTTTACCACTTTGAAAGTGTCTCTCGAGCAAAATATTCAGTTTATGACGTATTAAAAAAAAAAACTATTTACTAGATCTCGTCCAAACCAATTTTCGGTGGGAGTTTACATGGTAATCTACATCACATATTTTTTTTAGTTTTATCGTCCTCTTATTTTAGAAGTTACAGGGGGGGGGGGCACACATTTTACCACTTTGAAAGTGTCTCTCGAGCAAAATATTCAGTTTATGACGTATTAAAAAAAAAAACTATTTACTAGATCTCGTTCAAACCAATTTTCGGTGGAAGTTTACATGGTAATGTACATCATATATTTTTTTAGTTTTATCGTTCTCTTATTTTAGAAGTTACAGGGGGTGGACACACATTTTACCACTTTGGAAGTGTTTCTCGCGCAAACTATTCAGTTTAGAAAATGATAATAGTAACCTCAATATCATTTTTGAAGACCTATCCATAGATACCCCACACGTATGGGTTTGATGAAAAAAAAAATTTTTTGCTTCAGTTCCAAGTATGGGGAACCCCAAATTTTTTTGTTTTTTTTTTCTATTTTTGTCTGAAAATCTTAATGCGGTTCATAGAATACATCTGCTTACCAAGTTTCAACAGCATACTTCTTATAGTTTCGAAAAAAAAGGCTGTGACACGATCGGACAGACAGACAGACGGACATGACGAATCTATAAGGGTTCCGTTTTTTGCCATTTGGCTACGGAACCCTAAAAAATGTTGACTCCTCTGTTCCGTCCTACAAAAAAAATATCCAGCGTCTCAGTTGTTCGTCATCAACAATTTTGTTGAATCTTCGACATAAGATAAGTGAGTACAAGAGAAAGCAAGTTCATGAATTATTTAAAAGCTCCAATGCTTCAAGATATTCTTATATATTCATACATTTTCAGAAATTCCTGTGTAAAAGAGAAAAGTTATGATGTACTTGAACAAGCGCCAAAATATTGTACATTTTCTAGGTCAATGTTACATTGATATTGCGTTTTCAAATCTATATAAGGGTCGGCTTCTAGTCTAGCCAGATGTGGAGTATTGATAAGTAATTGAAAACATGAACCTACGCTAAGCAAAACGTACACAAAGTGCAGTGATAGCCTAGTGATATTTATTTAAGTATTTGAATAGATACCTACACGAACAGCATACATACATCTCGCATTATAAAAAATAAATTGGTCGAGATGACGACACAATATCTTTTTAAACTTATGATAAAAACCAAAGAACACGTCCAACTCTGACTCTTTAGAGCATATTTAATACTATACTCATCCTAGAAATTGTTGAATGTATAGTATGTAAATAAGTTTAAATGAGATCATTATGTTATATGACTTGATTGGACTACAAAGGTCTGTAATACAAGGCAGCTATGACTCGAAGTCATAAGCGTATTTATATTAATAGCCATGCGCTTAAACGTTGAAGAAAACCTTCTTAAGGAAACCTAGGCTCGCCCCTTTTAACATGGGAACTAAAACCGGCAGACTGTGGACACATCAGTACCTCTAACGTAAAACAATCTTTGTGGCAAAAACTATTTCTACTTCGTCCTCATTCTTTTAAAAGCTATCTTAGCTCATAAATTGTCAAATCACGCGCCATTTTAAGCTTGACGCTCTGGCGCCGGTAACTGGGACACCAAGAGGCTAGGAGTGTTCACATTATGCGAGCAAGCGCACAGCTAAACACCTATTACTGGCACACGCAGCCTCTACACAGGGCGTAGACCTGACTGTGTGCAAACAGATTATAGAAAGAATAGACTGGACAAATCGTGGAAAATTCACAGACACCATGTTAACCCTTTGACCGCCACGTCAATAAAGAAAAAAAATGTTCCCTGCGCCACGCTACAAACGCTCAGTTATATTTTTGTCGACATTTGCCGACGAAAGCGTCGTGAGCACGTTCTGATTTGTCGAGTATGGCCGACCGTGGCGGTCAAAGGGTTAAAAATCACACGGAATTATTAATTATTTATTAAACACAGTGCAGCCTCTGCTGCTGCTATAAATTAAGTTAGTAGTAGTAGTGCCTGCATGAATAGGTCGGCACGACCGGGGAAGTACTACCCTCCCGCAGAATATCGACGTCAAGTAGCAGTATGAATACTGTTGCGTTTCGTACGGTGAGTGTGGAGCGCTGGAGGCCCAATATCTCCCTCAGTCTCCTTCCTCATCCTTTTCTCCTTCCCCCTTTTCCTTAAATAGGCTCGGCAACGCATCTGCAGCTCCTTTGGTTATGCAGATGTCCATTTGGGTGGCTCGCCTGCTCGTTTGCCGAGTTATGCCATAAAAATAAATCGTTTTCAATAGTTCAAGTTCAAATGTTTTTATTTCAAAGAAGCCTTTACAAGCATTTATGAAACGTTATGACTCTAGTTGAACGGTTCCAAAAACTTGATCCTATGAAGAAGAATCCAGCAAGAAACTCCATGGACACTCTTTGAAAATAATTTGAATATTTCCAAGATTATTTATATTATTTAAAATTTATTAGATATCAAATTATTAATTTAATCAGAAATGAAAATAACATATTCCTTATTCTTTACCACTTTACCATTTTTATCCACCGCAGTGGGTACTTACTGTTGATAAAAGTGTCCAGTCTAACCCTTCCTGCGTCTGCCCACGCCTTTGATCGCGCTAGGGTTGGGGAAAGCATACACTTTTATAGTTAAATTAGACCACACCGTCGCATTAATGTGATTCTGCGTTGCTATTCATATACGCATTACATTGAGCTACTAATGATCAGAGTGCGAGAAGAAAGGAGGTCTAGTTTTTTTCGATAGTCTATGGCATCGCAGATTTTATAAGTAAAATATTCGCTCTGTGCGTTGTTGTTGTTTTTTTTAAGAGGCAGTCTATTGGCCCGTTCAACAAGAGTGAATGGTTTGTTGATCCAGAACGGGTTGTGTGAGTAACTATATTTCAGAACACCATAAATAAAATTGAAAATAATTAGACTTCACCTGATCCGTTATTATTGAAAAGTAAATACTTAAGTAATTCCTGATCTGGGTTCGGCGCCCGCTAGTACCTTGTAGTTAGGAGTTTCGATCTGTCCGGTTAATGACAATAGCCTCATCTCCTATTACTTGGAACCTTAACACGGTGAATTCTAAGTTTATCGCAGGAAACAGGGGAATACAGGTGTGACGTTATTGTTATCATGTTTTTAGCATTTTTGTATACAAACATTGAAAATAAGTATTGAGACAGTTTCATGATAGTAATCACAGCCTCCGTGGCGCAATGGCTAGCGCGTTCGGCTGTTAACCGAAAGGTTGGTGGTTCGAGCCCACCCGGGGGCGAAGATACACTCATTTTGATACTTCTTGTAGTTTTACTTCAGGCCTATCGCAAGTGCGACTGCGAAGGATAATGGTTCGATTCCCAGGTTGAGCAAAGTATTATTGGGTGTTCTATTATTATTGTATTCTTTTCTCCTTTATCTACGTGTTCTTATAACAGTAGACAATTCGGATCAAATGACTACAGCCTCCGTGGCGCAATGGCTAGCGCGTTCGGCTGTTAACCGAAAGGTTGGTGATTCGAGCCCACCCGGGGGCGAATCCAAATATCAATATTTTTGCACACTGATTTCTGGCGTATTCATTTAAATAAAAGACCTTTTTATAATTTTAATCCGATATGCAACTTCGAAGTTTGACTAAAATTTCAAGGACACAATTGTTTTGTTTTTATTTTTGCTATAGGTACCCAGTATTATAAAATTGTAAAATATCCTGTTTCTGTACATTGAAGATAGTATAGCCGTGGGTTAAGAACCCAAAAGTTGATTTTAAGAATAATCTGTTTTAACAAACAGATGGCGGAAAAACTACTAAACAGATTCTAAGTTCGTTACAGTAGAAATTGCAACATAAAATTATAAATTATTCATAAATCAGTATTAAAAGTTTTGCTTAAAAATCATTGTCATAGCAGACAGCTGTGTAAAATAGAGGATTCTACAAGTTACAATTTAGTGCACAGAGCTAGTCAGAAAAAACTGCCCATTATTTGCACATATTTGTTAATTATTTTTACCACAGCCGCCATATTTAATAACTCAATGTAATTTACGCAATATCTTGTTAGCGAGTAAAAAGCGCGCGAATTATTTTTTCTTTTTCAAGTGTCATTTGAAATGTTCAGCCGTTGTTTATGGTTCGACGAGTTTTCATATTGACAGTTCTTTTTTTAATTTGAATATTTTTTAAAGGCAGCTTATTATTTTTTATTATTGCATGTAACCTGTTTACCGAGTTAGGTCGATCGCTTTTGAATTTTGAAATTAATTAGGTAATAAAAAAAAAAAATAAAAAAAAAAATTGATTATAATTATTAACTAGATAGTTTTCCGTAGTCCTGATGGTTAGGACTCAATCTGTTACACGAGTAAGCACACTGCAGCGCGAAAATGTGCAGTCACTGTTAGGCGGCATGTTTTAGTTGCCATGGGGAAGGGGAGAGCAAGTGCGTAGCTAATACCAAGATTCAAATCCGACTACTTACTGAGAATTTCGTAAAAATCATAATATTTTTTGATTGGCTTAAATTTCTATTGTACAATACGCGGCATTGCTTGCCCCGTAATAACAAAAAAAAAAAAAAAACATCAATATCGTCAAGGTTTTACAAGTGATTATGAACTTCAAAAATATATTGTAAATAAATATTTTATTTGAAAGAAATGTGACCCTGATACTTACCTTATTCGAATTTAGATTGATAGGCAAGCTATTTATTTCCTGAACTATTAATATGTTATCCAACAAAACACTTATGTAAGTGCAGTTCTTAACAAAAAAAGAATAGATACTTAAAAGTATTTCAATTAAACTTCATAACATTTATTTAAAAAAATCTTTTTAATTACGCAATTTAAATTCTCACCCTTAATAAAAAACATAAAAGTAGGATTCACATCACACAGTAACAAAAAAAAAACAAATAAAGCTAACTCCTTACTCAGCACACAGGGAGAATAGACAAGAAAAAAGCTGAAACATTTTCTTATTGTGCGCGCGGCAAAGGTAACCGTACCGTTCTGCCTCTCATCATAAACCATGTAAAAATAATATGGAAAAAGGAGCGGGGCATAGTGCTCTTGGCTTATAAAGACATTGAAGGGAAACTGAAGGAAAAAAAAAAAGTTGAAAAAAATATAGTGAATTGCGTAAAAGCGTTAGAACAGCCTGTAAAGGCGAACATTTTATCTGAATAGGCTTATTATATATTTTTTTATATTCATTTTGTTCTCTTGTTGTATAATATACGAAGGTAGGTAGCTTACTGTGTCTAGAAAATTATTTCGAGAAGAGTTTCGGTTTATGCGTCATAAAATATAATAAATAGGTACAAAGAATTTTATAACGCTATAAACTAACCTCCTTGAAAAAATAACGACTATACAGGTGCCTGCTGCGGCCAGTCGATAGATGGGTGATTACTTTAATCCTAGTTTTGAAAAATAATTTTGTCACTACATTATCTCTAAGCAATGAAAGATCTCACCGGGAGAGAGACGGCGATAAAATTATTCTTTACAGTAGGTAAGTTATCCTTCGGACTACCTATCACCTTTTACTCTGTGCTACCTAAAGCGTAATTCCTCTCTTCCAGCAGCGGGATAGTGTAATTGATGACGTAAGTTATAGGTACCACAAAATGACAGTTAATTTTGAACTAAATCTTCAACAATGTAAGGTTTAAAATCATTTGGAGAAATTTGACAGTTTTGTATACCTTGACCTGCTGGCGACTGTACTAGCAAATAATGTCACATTTGCTAATAACTAATTAATAATAACTAACAATAAATTAATTGACGGCATTCGTCACTTCTACATCATCATCATGCGCCATTTTACCCTGTCCTCCGCTTTTCGCATCTAACTTCTACCCTCACTACTTCAATTAAGCGAAAATAATATATGTCAGTTATTCCGATTATGTATAAGCAGGGAACTACCCTTATCCTGTAAACCTCAGATCAAATAAAATGTTAAGATGGAACTTTGCGAACAAAGAAGTGAGGCCGGCTAAAACTAACGTGTAATTGTGTTTGACTATGGCAAGGCGTAGTTTTAACCGACCTCACTTCATTGTTCGCAAAGTTCCATCTTAACTTTTTATTTGATCTGAGCTGTAAACAAATCATGCTATAAAGAGTAAACAAAAAATCACAAGTAGGTAAGTAGCTATAATTATATTGGTCAAAAGTACCTACTTGACTTTCAACGGTCAAGATTCAATATTAAAAAAATCTATAACACAAATAGGTAAAAACATACAACGTTTTTAATTGAATTCGCGCGTAAAACCTTTTACAAACTGCATAATAATTTTAAATATGAACGCGGCCATACGCCACCCCATTTAGTCCATAGACAATGGACAATTTATTTTTTCTATAGCACGCACTGGCCACTAGTTGGGTCACAGTTAATAGCGTAGCATAGAATAAAAAATATTTTTAAAATTGGAACTTGAATTTTGGTAGTGTCGTGACGAATTACTGACAATAAGTTTTGTTGATAAAATTGGTTTACTTATTCGTTTTTTAATGAAATTTCATTTTTTTTCTATGTCTGGGCCATGACCTTAACAATATTTAACTTTACTATACAGGTAAAATTAAAAAAAAGATAAAAGCTATCTAGAAAACTATTCAGTATTTTTTTCATATAAAGTTAATCACAAATCATTTTTTTGATTCGATAAGAAATTTTTTTTTGTCATCGTTTTTCTACAAATTGAAATTGACTTGAAACACCTTGTTTGTGTTTGTGTTTAGATTCATAGGAAAATGCAATTATTTCCTCGTCCAGATAAATATTTATTATTTATTTCTGTTCCCCTTCTCTTCCTATATATCTTTGCCAGAAAGAAAAAAGACTGTGTCCAACGGTGGGACAATGAACCTAATGGGTCGATGATGATGAAATTTTGTAAAGTATAGCGAAGGTGAATGATTAAATGAATAGCTACTTTGGTAATCGGAGCATCGCACCTCATTGCTGTACCAAAAGATTGACTAGAATAAACAATCATCTTTTAAAAGTAGAATTGAGGCCGCCAGCGCTAAAGCGGCCTATCTCTCAATTTTTCATATCCTGACAAATAACTTAAACGTGCTAAAATTTAATGCACCATTACTTTTCACCTATGGTCTACATTTGTATCGCCATCTGTTGATGATAGGTGAAACAAGAGATAGGCCAGTTTTGCATTCAATTTTAGCACATTTTAAATGTAATTTGTAGTAGATAAGTCAGGATATGAAAAATGTAGGGTTAGGCCGTTTTTGCGCTGACAGCCTCAATTGTTCTAAATGTTCCGTCAGAAGACGAACGTGTTATATGTTTTTTGTTAAGGCTTCGCCCCCTCATACACGAATAAACTAAAAGTTAAAATATTTAAACCCTATGTTAATCTGGTTCTCCACTTGGGTCCCCACACTACCTACCACTCTGAAAAAGACATGTCACATCTACCCTCCTTAATCTATGATGCCGGACGACAAACAATCGTGCAATATAAACTTATTATTAATTGATGCGATGAGAGGAGGGTCGCAAGCTTTAGTAGTCCAGCTGCTTTCCTAGACCAGGGGTCAGAAGGTGAGTGTTGCCCGTTTATAAAAATAAAATACTACTAGGTAGGTAACTGTTAAATTAAAGGTTAAAGTTAAAGGTCTCCAGTTCGAATCCAAGGCAACGTCTGACTTTTCGAAGTCATGTGCGTATTAAAATTATTTATCACGCGCTTGAACGGTGAAGGAAAACATCGTGAGGAAACCTGCATGCCTGAGAGATTTTCTTGACGGCATGTAAAGTCTGCCAAGCCGTAGTAGGCTAGAGTGGTGGACTATAGCCTAATCCCTCTTGTTCTGAGAGGAGACCCGTGCCCGTGCCGACTTTTTCGACATACATGCCGAAATTGTGGTCTGTTAACTTTTGTATAGGAAGATGTATTTATTTTTCACGAATAGGGTATGGTTTTCATATGAAAAGTTATTGTTGTTGTAGGTACGATGGGTAGAATCAATCGATGTCCTTCAATCGGCACAATAATAATAGCTAGTGAGATAAGAGCTGGCTTATTTCTTAGGTCAAAGATCTAGTATTGCCATTAAATATGGCAATGCTGCCGGTAGTCTGGGCATGTTACCAGATGACAATGATGTGGATAAGCACTTCAATGCCTGAACCTGACAATTTATTGTATTTTATAAATAGATAATTTGAATTTATAGGTTATATCATGTAAATAGTATAGATAACTTGCTAAAAATGCATATTAATTGAGAACCTTAAAGGTTTTTTCTACATAAGACATTATTAAAAACTTTTACCGCCAACAAAAAATAAAATAACAATATTAATAGTACCCATTTGA
This sequence comes from Subacronicta megacephala, assembly GCA_958496365.1. Lineage (NCBI taxonomy): Eukaryota > Metazoa > Arthropoda > Insecta > Lepidoptera > Noctuidae > Subacronicta > Subacronicta megacephala. Next base: position 3,445,255 of record OY292540.1, on the reverse strand, counting down.
AAATTTTCTCAAAATTAAATTGAGGCGAGAGCTGGCAACTCCACATTTTGACCCTTCCTATTTTGAATAGCAAGTGCGTCTATAAACAATCTATGGTCATTATTTCATAAGTACTTATGTTTCTCTCTAAGACTGCCTCGTTAGTCTAGTCGTCTCAATCGCGACTGCTACGCTAGAGGTCTTGGGTTCGATCCCCAGGTCGAGCAAAGTGTTATTTCGGTTTTTCTATTAAATTCTCAGTAGCAGCTCGGAGTCTAGATTTGTGCCCGGTGAATGGGAATAGGCTCGCCCCCTATTACATGGGACCTAAACATACCGGTGAACTGTAGATGTACATAAGTACACTTCTGCCTAACCCTTCGGGGACTACAGGCGTGATGGTATGTTATGTTACTAATGTTTTCTAATCTGCGGGTACTGCCTAGTTAAATAGGTACCTAGTGGTCGCAATACTAATACTTAATGTTTGTCTGTCTGTTTTTGTTATAGGATGACTGCACAAGCATGCAGGCGAGCCTGAGGCGAGGCACCTGATGGTAAGTAGTCATCGCCGCCCATGGACATCTGCAATACCAAAGGAGCTGCAGAGGCGTTGTCGAGCCTTATTAAGTGAAATCCCTATTACTGAAATAGGCTCATCAACGAAGGAAAATAAAGAGGACTGACAGAGGAATTGGGCCTGAATTTATGTATCTATGTTTAAATACATGTATCACTCAAAAACTTACCTACTGCACGAAATTGGTTGACGTTTGCATTGCTGACAGTTGTATTGTTACAGTCTGTCAAATTCTCATTTGTCTGTAAAATCACTGTCAAATTTGTCCAAATGATTGTTGAAGATAAAGCTCAAAATCAACTGAGAAAATATGACATATTGTGGTAACTTGATGTGCCTGTGTACATTAAATCTGATGCATGTTTCATATTGATACGTCTTCTAGAAGCAGAGTAAAAGTAAGTTAATCCTTTTGGAACGTAAGTGAATCCGCGGGCAACGGCTAGTTGTTTTTTAATTCTTAGCAATTCTCACTGCTGGGCAACGGCGAATTGGTTCCAGGTACTTTTCCTGTGCCACCTCGAAGCAGCCCTCGCGGTACGTTCTCTCTTCCATACTCTTGTCAGTGGAGTAATCGCTACTCTTCTCTATTCTCTGTCTTCTGTTTGACCTCTTGATACAACTCCACTCCCACTTTTTCCCTCACTTGTGTAATAAAACTTCTAGATCTTCCCTTCCTCGTTTTCCTTCTTCACTATCTCTACATAACTACATAGTATAAACAAAGTCGCTTCCAGCTGTCTGTCTGTCCCTATGTATGCTTGGATCTTTAAAACTACGCAACGGATTTTGATGTGGTTTTTCTCAATAGATAGAGTATTTCAAGAGGAAGGTTTATATGTATAATAACCGCAACCGTGGCCCCACGCATTATTTAATCATTAAAATTAATATTTTTAATGGAATTAGATTTGATTACGATTTATTTATTTTTTGGATTTTATGTTGATTTTATTTTTGATTTAATTTATATTCTATTCTATTTTATTTTATTTTTATATTTGATTGTAAATGTATGGACTCTGTCTGAAATAAATGAATAATAATAATAATAATAATAACCCGTATTGGGTAGCTGGAGTGGAACTCCAAGAGCGCCCGCAGGACTCTCGACTCTGTCTTGCCTTAACTGGCCGGCCAGAGGGGGGCCGCCAGAGCTATATGCTCGGGGGTGGAAGTGTCTAATGGCATAATAGCGGGGAAACCCACTCCGGGTCTCTTCTAGACCCGCGACGGTGAAACCGGGGCCGCACCTCTCTACACCCTTAGCCGCTCACGCCGCTGTTGCCGCCTTCTGCCTGTACTGGCAGCTTTTTGGGGGGCCCAGCTAGTGAGTTGGCTAGTCACCGTCTGCCATCCCTAAGGATGTAAGTTCGAGGATTTAGGCAGACGCCGTTTTCTTCCGGCAGTAGAAGTTATCGGTTCATAAAACACCCACATCCATAATCCAATTAATTTTAATTCCATATTTTACAATAGTCCTGCTCCCACCCGGGATACTCCATGGCTGTACTCCTATAGTGCAGTTGTGGAGTGTCCCGGGTTGGTGCCCCATCCCATATTAGATTAAAGTTCTCCAAAGGGCCTCTGCGCGTTGGACCTGTGTCCCCCCGCACGCCTGCCAAAGGACCGGATGTCTTCCTCACGGGAGGCATGCCGTGATATCCAAGGTGGAGATACAAATAATAATAATAATACATACATATTGTAGTACAGAAAAGTAGAAAAAACACGCGGGCGAAGCTGTCGGCGGAAAGCTAGTTACGTTTAAAAATTGACAATACCTAAGTTAATTTTTTATTTGCAATAAAACATGTAATGTCATATCTAGTGGGCAAACATCTTTTTTCGCCTGTTTTCTGTGTTTCCCAACATATCGCACACCTAGATCTAAAGAGAATTAAGTCAAAAATCTATGTGATTGAGTTATGCTCACCATTTCATTTCCTATACGGATACCTATCTGACCAATAAAACAATGTTTTAGCAAACAGGTAGGTATCCGTATAGGAAATGAAATGTTGAGCATAACTCAATCACACAGATTTTTGACTTAACTCTCTTTAGATCTAGGTGTGCAATATGTAAATCTTTTCTCGTTAACGGCTCAATACAAAATTTATACCATTCCTTTCAAAAAATAACATTGTTTAGGCAGAGGTGTACTTAATGTACACCCACAGTTCGCCGGTATGTTTGGGTCCCATGTAATAGGGGGCGAGCCTATTGCCATTCACCGGGCACAAATCCAGACTCCGAGCTGCTACTGAGAATTTTATAGAAAAACCAAATAACACTTTGCTCGACCTGGGGATCGAACCCAAGACCTCTAGCGTAGCAGTCGCGATTGCGACCACTAGACCAACAAGGCAGTCAAAAAATAAAATGTAACTAAAACCTAAAACGTTTTATTTGAAGAGTGTAGATACTTACTTTGTATTTTTCAGTGAGCTGGTCGGCCATTTTGTGCACGTCACTGCTATAGAGCGGTAATTAATTTGTGGAAGCGTTACAAAGTTTAGGAACAGGGACAGGGGGGGGATTTTTTGTGGGCTAAATTGACGTAAATTAAAGTTTTGTAGCTGCAGTGAATCTTTGATCAAATCATCGCTTTTGGTATTCTTGATAACCTGAGATAAGCTCGCGTCAAGATGACATCACGCGTGCCGAATAATAGCATTCTCGTGCAGCGCTGCATGAGTGCAAAATTTACTAATGGATCGGTATTCTGCTATTAATTTGACATTTCAAACGTCATGTTTTCAACTGTGAAGGCTGCCAAAAATTTCCCCTATTTCTCTATAAAGAGTGACAGAAAATAGAAAAATAGAAATAAATAAAATAAAACATCTCCTTTACCTGTTTTGTCGTATTGTATAACTATCAAAGAAAAAAAAACGAAGTAACTAGACAGGAGCTACATTAAAATGTTTCCATTTCTTAATAAAACAGATTTAGTAGCCATTATATGATCAGGGGCCGTATTACCACGTATTAATGCCATCATTTTTACGTTGTGAAACAGGGACGCCACTATTTAACCGGTAGAGCGGCATCCCTCTCTCACAACCTAAAAATTATGGCATTAATACGTGGTAATACGGCCCCTGCACGTTGATAACGCAGTTTATATGACAGCTCAGGGTGCGCTGGACATATGTCATTCATGGAGTTTTTAATGCTACTTCAAGGATATCTGCTGCCAGCCTGATGCTGAGTTTTGAGTGCGTTGACTATGACAGGAGCTCAAACATGTAGGTTTTGCTGCCTGAAATCAGTGAGCAAAATCGCATTTTGCTCACTGAGTGAGACGAAGTAACTTTTTAATTTTTTTTTCAGAAAGCCGCGAATATCTTATTCAGCCTTGGGTTAATCATACAATTCGAAACATTCACACTCTATCTCTTTCCCGCCATTAGAAAGAGAGAGAGACAAAGACCAGCCCCTTCGAAGTTCCGATTTTGAATTCGACCTCAAAGACAAACACGTTCAGAATTTCGTACTAACTAAAGAAATTTTGTAAAAAGAAAATTATGTCTTTTAATGTAATTTATTGATTTATTTACTTATTGTACTTACTTATTTTTTTACTTATGGTATTGTATTTAAACGAAAATAAGTATTTACTGCAAATAAAACTGATATTTAACCTGTAAATATTGATTAGCTCCTAAAGTGTTCTCGCTGCTGAAGTGAAAAGTTATGTGTGTTACACGAGAGCCAAGTTTTTTTGCATCTCGTGCCTTTGAATCCCTCGCCACACTCAGGATCTTCGCTTGCTCAGGATTCAAAATCAGCACTCGCACCAAAAAACGACTTTGCTCTCTTGTTGCACAAATAACTATTGATACAATACAATAATAAATGATAGCACTGCCTGTATTATAGGTATTAATGAAAGTAAAGTATGCATGCTGTAAGATATTAGATAAATTATAAGTACTGTAACCACGCTATTGTATTAGGCTAAGACCTGTGATAATAGTTGTATGTGAATAAATAAATAAATAAGCATTTTCTTATCCATTCTACCAACACAAGAATTTCTCGAAATTTTTCGCTTTCATCATTTGGCATAGACAAAACATCCGGTGATCCTCGTTTTCGATCGTTTCTCAAGGCTAAAATGAAAAAGTTTGATATAGCAACTAAGAACTTCTTCGTCGCTATGTCAACCTCTTTCACTTCCAAACTCTTTTAACTTCTACCAAACTCAAATCCCGAATCAAGTGTCGATAAATTACCCGTCGATAGGGCTGAAATGGCGCGCAGAAAAAATAGTCACGTTTTTAAATATACCACCGAGGCACATAATGTATAGCATTGTGCCAACGTGGAAACCGAATAATAATTGAAAATTTAATCTGAGAATAGAGATTTTAATGATGTTGTTATTGGAATTGTTTTAGAAATACTGCTAGATTTAAAATTCGAATTTAACTTAATAAAGTGAGAATCTACTATTAGACAAGTAAGCCTGTATTATTATTTTTTGGTTACGTATAGCAAAGGTCACACAAATAAGATGATCATAAAATCAAGAATATGGTCGTCCGTTAGACAGTTTTTTTTAAAATAAAGAATCAGAGAGCAGAGAGCAACGGTAGCATGATATTATTGTCTCTTATTTTTATAATTGTTCCCACGTTGAAACGTTCCACATTTGAACGCCAATCATTCATATGTCATTTCTTTAAATTTCGAACATGTCAAAATCATTGAAGCCCAACATTTTAATTCAAACCAATATTTTTATTTTTTTAAATGTTCAGGCGAATAATTTACAACAGCTAAGAGTATTATTACCCCATCTCACAATGTCTCTAGGCAGAACAATAGTACCAGTTATTAATAGTGCGTCATAGACAAAAGAATTTCTCTATGGTTCAACGCCTCTATGATATGGGGGCTAAATAATGGGGTCTATTATGTGTTTTGTGTTTTAATGGCGAATTTTAACGGAAAGGAAAGTACCTTCTTGCTATTTAGCAGGCGGGATAATATTCTACATAATGTGGTTAGCATAAAGTTTATGCAGGATAATTATCCATATTCCATATAAAAAGACCTTGAAAGGTTAGACAGAGGTGTTCTAATGTACACCCACGTTTTTACGGTATATGTTTAGGTACCATGTAGTCGGGGGCATGCTTATTCTTGTATGTTTTTTCATAAGCACGCCATTAACGCCGCCTGTTGCCAATAACCGGGCACTTATCCAAACTCCGAGCCGCTACTTAGCAATGTTATTTCGTAGAAAAACTCAATAACGCTTTGCTCGACCTAGGCATTGATCCCAGGACTTCTAGGGTAGCAGTCGCAATTGGGACCGCTAGAGTAACCTAAAAAAAATAACCAGACGTTTATTGACGTGCCGTCAGTTAGGACAGGTCAACTCAAAGCTGCTATGGCTCGTTCTTCAAAAGGCATGTTTAGATATTGTTCTACATTGTAAAACTCTATCTATATACATCTAACTTTTTCACCATGGGAAGACGCCATAACGCTCACCATACAAGGTTATTGCTGAAAACCAGCGCTCGGTGTTGCTTTTTTTGCAACTCTGTGGCATTAAGCTGAGCATTGACCTTTTTTCGCACTGATTAGACGCACTTCCCTCCACAATCTAATTTTTTTTTCTCATAATTTTATTTTAAGTTAAACTTTTACATTTAATGGTTTGTTGTTTGTTTGCTCTTGGATGTTGTTTTGTTTATAATGTTGGCATTGGCACTTGACAAGTTGTCAGATAATTATTAGTGTGGTCACGTGGGCAGGTGCCATTGTTTATATTGTTTTATGTTTCATACTTTTATTTTTTTTTGTTTTTCTTACACATCGGCTTTTGGTCCAAATGTCGTGCGTCAATTTGTGCGAAAATAAAAACTTTTCTTTCTTTCTTTCTTCTTTCTATATATGGATATCTGATAATAATACTAGGTACTGTCTAGACTTTAAAAAGATACTATGACTCTCTGAGTTTTTTCCGCGTTTCTTCTCAGATTTTGTTAAATATGAAGCAATAGCGCCATGTAATTAAAAAAATGCAAAACATTGACTTATAATTTTTTTATAGTTCTATTACCAAAACAGTAGATAAAATTTTATACAGTATTGCCAGTTGTCACTGTCACATTTGCAAGTTTATCTTTCCCAGCAGTTTATAGGTTTAATTATATTCTTCTTTAATAACCAAATAAGTTAAAAAGGTCGCGAAACTGACTCGAAAATAATAAAACAGACATCAACAGTCCACAAAAAAGATAATTTAATTTTTTATTGTCACTTCCTAACCTTTTACGACGTATATTTTATTTGCCGCCATTTTTGACGTCAAAATAAACGAATTGCCTTCAAAGTGAATAAGGTTTTCATTAAACAAGATATTTTTTTCTAATGTCCTCAAAATGCGTCGCCGAGATCCTATCTCGACCTTTCATAAGGCTCTCCATAGACATTAAAAAAAATATAAAGAGTTCTCAGGAAAAAAGTTGAAGATTTTTCCCCAAAGAGGTCGGAACTACGAAACCTTTTTTAGATAGATATGGTAGAGCATAAGGGAGTTTTCTGTTTTTTTTTAAATAAAAATCATTTAATATGTGATCTTACTAATAATTATTAAAATAAAAATTGTAACTAGTCACTGTTTATACAGCCGTCGTCCTCGATACGTGAAGCCCAAAAAAGCTTCTAAGCTCCAGTAGTACCTACTAGACTAGTATCTTGCTAGGTTGGCACGAACGTGAAGAAGTAGTATGCATACTACTTCTTCAACAAACAGTAACAAACGCAACAGTATGCAGGGTACTGTTGCGTTTCGTAGGGCGAGTGTGGAGCGCTGGAGACCTAGTTCCTCCCTCAGTCCTCTTCCTTTTCTCCTTCCCTTCCTTTTTCTTAATAGAGTCGGCAACCAGCGAGCGTTACCCCTAGTGTTACAAGCGTCAATATATTTACCATCAACCGCTTGCTTGAGAACCAGTTTATCCTTAGGATATCGGTATTACCCAGAAATTAAATTGCGTAGGTCTGAAGGTTAGGAGTATTTTGGATGCAATTCAGTCATTTTTAAGAGTCAGAGGCACGTGCTGGAGATTAAAGTTGATGGCCAACTTACAAACAATTAAGCTTACATTGGTTCAAATTTCTTTAAATAGGTACCAACTTGCAAAACTTTCTCACATCCAAACCAAAAACTTCGAAGCACCGTAAATAATGTAGGTATTATTGCATATTTCTCGAATAAAGTCATCCACCGTCCGCCATCTTGGTTTCTTCAATGAGGCAATACAGTTGAAGTGTTGCCCACTCACAAAAATGTACGAAAATGTTGCCAAGTTAAATTAATACTTCACGCTACACACTGAAGAGGGTAGACTGGTCATTTTATATTCTGATACGGAAAATAAGGACTGAAAAAAACATTTTCGGTTATCGAGATTTTTAAGTATTTAGGTAGGTAGGTACTTCTTTTTGAGACGAAAGTTTAGAGTTCAGTGTTAATGAGGTCGGTTGGTGTTTTAATGACTTTGAATTCGGTGACGCACGTAGTGGTCTCATGAGGGTAAAATAATAGATTTTGCATTGTGTCCACAATAAGGCGCCTGACGGGTTCATAATAAACGGAAATGATTCCGATTTAATAAAGTATTATACAACGTGTAAAATAATAAAAGTTTGTTCACAATAAAAGTTGTTGTTTGGAGATTTTTAAGTCACTATTTACCTTTTAAATGATGAAAGTCTTGATGATCTTCCCATAATTTTATTACAAAACTACTTTGAGCTAGTATACTTTTTCCAATATTTCAGGGGTCAACTTTTAGTGTTAAACTCTGAAATATTGGATAAACACTATTTCGTACCAAAGTGCATTAAATTTGTCAATGATATTTATATTCTGTAAACAGGGTTCCCATTTTCAAAAAGTGTGTATTTTTTTTACCAAAGCGTAGATATTAAATATTGTTGACACAAACGTGTTCTGACCCCGTTGTGTACGAGTCGTGATGGTAAACTAATGACGTAGTTAATGACATGAGCTCACAGCACTTGTGATTGTTGCAACTCCGATGTACTTACTGTTGTAGGTAGGTGACGAACTGACGATAGCGGTATTCATAGTATGGCAGCCATTTATTATACAAAACTCATTTATTTTAATTAATTTATTTATTTTTAAAGTGAATATATAACTGTTGCCGTTATCAATATCAAGTGTATGGAAGTGTTTGGAAGCCCCCTTAAATATTTTATTCAAATCAAATCAAATGTTTTTATTTCAAATAAGCTTTTACAAGCGTTTATGAAACGTTATTGACTCTAGTTGCACGGTTCCAAAAAGTTGATCCTATGGTGAAGAATCCGGCAAGAAACTCCATGGACACTCTTTTAAATAAATATTTTACATCATTCACATATTGGTATACAGGTACATTATGGCGATAACAGAATGTGAAGACATTGGAGGTTTATGTCATAATTAGCCTGAAGTTGGGACTAAAATTACAAAAGGGTCTCAGCAATTGAGAACGCAATGTCAACGCAGTGTAAGAATACACATCATCAAAAATATTAACTATGATAACTATAAACTACTTAGACATAAATGACTACAATGTACTCACATTTACAGTTCCTGTTTATAAAAAGTGGTAATCAATACAAAAAAATATTGTGAGTGAAAATATAACCTCAGGCTGCCATGGAGACCGCAAGTGCATCCGTATTTTGACACCACACATTTTTATCGTCAATGTAATCCTTGATTTTATAATATGCTTTCTTCGCAAGGACCGATTTTACATAATTTTTAAATTTCTTGCCGGTGAGATCGGTGACTGATTTTGGGAGTTTATTGTAAAAACGCACACAATTCCCTAGAAATTATTTATTTGTTTTTGTTAATCTAAACTTAGGTACCACTATTTTATGTTTATTTCTAGTATTGTGGTTGTGAAAGTCACTATTCTATTCTATTTTTTACCGACTTCAAAAATCTCCTCTAGATTCTCAATTCGTCGGAATATTTTTTTATGTAAGTATGTTCACCGATTACTTGGAGAAAACATATAATATTAAATACCAATGATTACATAACCATGGTAGCAAATAACATGGTTACATTAATATTACTATAGTCACTGAAATTGATTGAAATTAACATTACGATTGAGATTGCATTATCTAAGGCTTACAGTACGGACTATGAATACGGTACAACTACGTGTATTTCTATATTGCCGTAGTAGAGCAGCGCTCTTTGACGAACCCACAGTTCGATAAAATGTAACATAGGGCTGTCAACTTCACTTTAATTTAAAATATTATTTAATCTATACTATATATTTATACTAATATTATAAAGCTGAAGAGTTTGATTTGAAAAATTCTTTCAGTGTTAGACAACCCATTTATCGAGGAAGGCTATAGGCTATATATCATCACGCTAAGAGTAATAGGAGCGGAGCATAAATGAAAAAAGTTGAAAAAATGGGGAAAATTTAAATGCAGAAAAGCCGAGAAACCACGCGGGCGAAGTTGTGGGCGGAAAGCTAGTAATAGTCTAAAGCTGAAGAGTTTGTTTGTTTGTTTGAACATGCTAATCTCAGGAACTACTGGTTGAAATTGAAAAAATATTTTTGTGTTGGATAGTCCATTTTTCGAGGAAGGTTATAGGCTATATATAACCAGGGCCACGCGGGTGAAATCGCGGGGCACAGCTAGTGGTATATAATAAACCGCACATCAACAATTGACTGATATATCATCACGCTAAGACCAATAGGACCGGAGCATACATAAAAATGTTGCTAAAATGGGAAAAAAAATAATGCAGAAAAACCGAGAAACCACGCGGGCGAAGCCGTGGGTGGAAAGCTAGTATTCAAATATTATTGGGGCGAAGCCCTAGGAAAAAAACATATATGTCGTCGTCTTCTGATTGACGTCTCTGACACACTTCTATATTTGAATTTGATGATGGTTTATATCATAAAGCCAACCTTATTGTTATATCAAAGAGGTGCGATATTCCGGTTACCACAATACCTTCAAGGATGAGACCTCGCCACGCCTACTAAGACCACTTTTGTGTGGTCGGGCAGTGTTCTCCCTAAGTCACCTCATTGAGGCTGGTGGCCTGGTTCTTTAAAATAAATTGTTACCCCACTCCAGATTTTCCCTCCTTTATGAGTGTTTTACTCTTCATGGCTGTGTTTTTTCACATAATATAATGTAGGTATGTAACATTTTGTACCGAAACCCAAGACAACCTGACGGTAATTCAAACATTTATTCAAATGTTTCAAATGTTGGTCCAAAACCGATTTCTCAGCCACCACGCCACCCGCCGAGCGTGTCGTCAAAATAATAAATATTATTTTCTAAACTTTCACTGCCAACCCTATAGCCAGATCCCCTCCCACTAGGGTTGTGCAACAATAGCGCCGTAGGGTTGTAATTAAAAAAAGCGCGTAACGTCGCTGGCGTGAATTTTCACGCGTACCACTCAATGTGATGTCTCTGTGTGAGTGTGTTATACTATTATGTTTCTATGTATGCGTGAATTAGGCTCGCATGTTCGCGATTTTTTTTTACAGATTTTTTTTATGGGTTAACTTGGTAAACGAGCTGCAAAGCACCTGCAAAACCAAAGGAGTTGCAAATGGATTGCCAAGCCTATTTAAGGAGAAGGGAAAAAGAAGAAAAGGAGAAGGTAGGGGACTTAGGGAGAAATTGGGCCTCCGGCGCTCCTCACTCACCGTACAAAACGCAACAGCATACCTATTGATACTTGACGTCGATATTTGTGGGAGTATTGCTCTTTCGGCACCAATTTTTTGAGCACCTATGGTTTAAGCACCTAAGCTATTCCACTTACAGCACCAATAGGTATATTTGATTGGTGCACAATGTGCTAATATATACCTATTGGTGCTGTAAGTGGAATAGCGCAGGTGCTGAAACCTTAGGTGCTCAAAAAATTGGGGCCGAAAGAGGAATACTCCATTCTGTGGGAGGGTAGTACTTTCCCTGTCTTGCCGACCCATTCATGCTAGCAGGCAGGTATGCCAGGCCAGGTGTACATAAGTACCTACACCCCTGCCTAGATATTTTGGGAATACAAGCGTGACGGTATGTTATATTAATAAAAAAATTTCCATTAAAATTATTTTATTATACAGGTTTTAGATTTCTTGATATTATTCAGTTACGACAATATCGAATCATATTGAATGTAAATAATTTAAGCACCACTGTATATACCCTTGACCAGAAAATAAATTAATTATGATTATGAATAATTTAAGAAAAAAAAAACCTACCTATTCATTTTAGATTGAGTATCATCACCATACCATTTTGTTTAAAAACGGCTGGAGACTGTAAATGAAACAATTCTTTTTACATTTTCTCATTTATTCAGTGGCTATTTTGCAAAATACCTATACAAATTTTATATACATAACGTACAAGACAAAACAACTTTCAGTAATGAATTTTAATTTATTTAAACAGGTGAGAAATTTAACAAAACACTTTAATCTGGCATTAATAGTATTATTACGCGATAACTTAAGTAATTGAAAATAAAATAAAAACCAACAGTTGCATTATATCTCAACCGATTTTCATCAAACATAAATAAGAACAATCCCTACGAATTCACCTTTAAAAAAAAACATAGTAAAAATCGGTTCATCCGTTTGGGAGGTACGATGCCACAGACAGACACATATACAGACACGTCAAAATTATAACACCACGTCGAGTGAAGGAAGGGAACTGCGGGAGGAATTGGGCCTCCACCGCTCTACACTCACCGAACGAAACGCAACAGTATGCATACTGCTACTCCACGTCGAAATTCTGTGGTAGTACTTCCCCGGTCGTGCCGAAGCATTCATGCTGGCATCTAGACACGCCAGCGAGTCACTTTTACTTCATACAAGATGCCGATTATCACCTACACCAGTTAAACATAACATACCATCACGCCTGTATTCCCCGAAGGGTTAGACAGAGGTGTACTTAATGTACACCCACAGTTCGCCGGTATGTTTGGGTCCCATGTAATAGGGGGCGAGACTATTGCCATTCACCGGGCACAAATCCGGACTCCGAGCTGCTACTGAGAATTTCATAGAAAAACTCAATAACACTTTGCTCGACCTGGGTCGTTGGTCTAGTGGTCCCAATCACGACTGCTACGCTAGAGGTCTACACCAGCTAAAGGGGTGAAATTACTAATAAAACAGACCAACTTTCCATATTAAACCCATTACAGATTTGTGAAGAAAAAACGACTTTTGATACATGTCGAAATGTGGTCTGCTTAGTTTTATAAAGGAAGATGTATTTATTTTTTACGAATATGGCACCTATGAGTTGCATAGAAAAAGTTGAATACGACGGGTCGAATCACCCCTTTAGTGGATCATCATCAACCCATTACATTGTCCCACTGCTGGGCACGGGTCTCCTCTCAGAACGAGAGGGATTAGGCTATATTCCACCACGCTAGCCTGCTGCGGGTTGGCAGACTTCACATGCCGTCAAGAAAATCTGTCAGGCATGCAGGTTTCCTCACGATGTTTTCCTTCACCGTGTAAACGCGTGATGATAAATTATTAATACGCACAAGACTTCGAAAAGACAGAGGTGCGTGCCTTGGATTCGAACTCGAAACCTTTGACTTGGCAGTCCAATAGTCATATCACAACTATCACTTTAGTTGAATCAATAGTGACTAAATAGCTTAGGTTAAGGTCACTGATCTCAATACTTACCTTGATATTCAGTTTGTTGTATTTAAAATTTTTAAAGGTGCAATTTTTATTTTTTTTATTCATTTTTAAATCTGCACCATGTAAATACTATTTCGTGGTAGTCGCATGTGTGTAGCGAGCCTAAAATCATGAGATAATATATTATAAAATTCTTCAGCAAGTAATAAAAACACTAGGCGGCATGTAATCAGTCCTTAAGTATTGAATATGCGGATTTGACGGCAAGGGGCGAATCTTGTTTAGATCTTATAGGCATACTTAGCATATATATTCCGTATTCCGTATAGTTTCGCTATTATGACGACTGTCACTACCATACGCTGTCTACCCTACGCTGGGCTCCTATTGTTTGGGAAGCCTGTACTATGCGAGATCAGCTTAAACTGGAATTGACCTGAACCCGTGTGTACAAAACTACTTTGTGGAATTCATGAATGTTACATACCATCATCACGCCTGTATTCCCCGAAGGGATAGGCTGTAATAATGTAGGTGTACTAATGTACGCCCACATTTCATTGTTTTGTATGTTTAGCGAGCCTATTGAATAGATGTTACATTGTTGTTTTATAAATAACTAGCTTTCCGCCCACATAATATGTATGTATAAAAATCGGTGCAGTAGTTTTTGAGCTTATCGCGAACAAACAGACAGACGCGGCGGAGGACTTTGTTTTTTTTTTTTTTAAATAAGCTTACTAGCAATTAGTAGCAATGTGGGTCGCACATTACTAGTATTCTTGTTAACCCCTCGTACTAAGCTAAATGCTTGTGTTACGAGTGGGTTCACGTCGGTAGTGCAATGGGTGAGTTTCAAACCGGCACCCACATGATCGCAAGTCCGACGCCTTAGCTATTAGGCTACCGCCGCTTAATGATAATAATGTAGATGTAATCTGATATTCAATATGTAGTGATAGTGAAAATTATGATTATTAAACGTATGATTAAAATTTATTAACACTTATTGTTGAGCGCAGCTTGGGATTTAAATGTAAAAGCATATTATGTACCTACATTTAAATGAATAACTACTACATTTAAATAAATATAAGCGGCGGTAGCCTAATGGCTAGGGCGTCGGACTTGCGATCATGTGGTTGCCGGTTCGAACCCCACCCATTGCACTACCGACGTGAACCCACTCGTAACACAAGCATTTAGCTTAGCACGAGGGGTTAACAAGAATAGTAGTAATTGACTATTAATAGACCCACATTGCTAGTAAGCTTTTTTTTTAAAAAAAAAAAAAAAACTTATCTTTTGGAGTCTGGGTCGATTCTGAGCGAGTCCATGTGTTGAACATGTCAACATCACTCTTCTAGCAGTGGTTATATTATATAGACCTTATATTATATGTGTGAGAATAGCAGTGTATGTTTGTGTGTAAAAGTGCGTGAGCGATGTGTGTGTATGAGAGGGGAGCGTGGGGGCGGCTTGTTAAGAACAAGAGTACATTTCCATTGCTTAACGGTAAGAGAATTTTATTATTTTTTAGCATTAAATATTGCTGTTAGTTGAAATAGTGTTGGTTGAAAGAGATAGCAATGTCTCCATAGATGGTGCTGACGTCGCCTGAAGACGTAAAATGTGGAAGAGAAATTCGACACCACAGGCAGTGGTCTCGGTAGCTTAGTTGGCAAAGCGTCTGGTGTACTTAACCAAAGAGACGCAGGTTCAAACCCTGCCTGAGATCGAATTTTCCTTTCAATAAGAAATTTTCTTTACCTAATTAGAAAATTATATCTTTGTGAGAATTTTATTTATCGTTGATTTTATTTTTATATGCCTCATTTCTATAAGATCGTCAGTAGCACCATCGGAGTCTAGATGTGTGCCCGGTTAATGGCAATAGGCTCGCTCCCTATTACATAGGACCTAAACATACCAGTGAAGTGGGGTATACATTAAGTACACCTCTGCTTAACCTTTCGGGAAATACAGGTGTGAGTTAACAACGTCATATACCAGGAATATCTGTCTCATATTTATGAAGGATTGCGTTAGGCATTTCAAATTTGGAAGAATTATAATTCTCTCGAACATACTGAATTTAAAACCTGTTCAAAAAAAATTAATTCTAAAAAATTCGAAATTTAAATTCAAACAATGGAAACAGTAGTTAGTCTTGAAAAGTGCGTGCGCTCACAAGCCATGTCCTTAAATCCTAACCCTATGTACAAAGCTTTATATAAGGCGGTGTTCATACAATTGGAGAATACGTCATAATGATTTCTTGAATTACATAAGTTAGTAAAGTAATTATAAGAAAAGTTATTAAGTGCCTACTTAAGGCGGATCTTCTTACTCAGGGAGCCAAATTCAAGTTATTTTCGCCTTATAACAAATATTCTAGGTTCGCACGGCTACACATCAAGCTATACAAATCCAAAATACGCTAGCTTTACATTGTTGTACACACGGCTACAAATCAAGCTATACTTAGAAAACCACAAAGAAATGAATTTTCTAATTAAAGAAAATTTCTAGTGAAAGAAAAATTCGATCTCAGGCAGGGTTTGAACCTGCGTCCCTCTGGTTAAGTACACCAGACGCTTTACCAACTAAGCTACCGAGACCACTGCCTGTGATGTCGAATTTCTCTTCCACCTTCTACGTCTTGAGGCGACGTCGGCACCATCTATTGACATTACTATGTCTGTTTGTCACATATATGTGACAATGGCGTTTAAAAGGTTAAAACATTCAAAAATAACAATATTTTTTATTTTTTCCATGTAAAGATTATTAAGTTAACTTAGTGAATTAAAAATACGACCGCGGACAGGACTCGAACCTGCGTCTTCTGGTTAAGCACACCGGACCACCTCAAAAGGCATAAATGAAAAATTTAAAGGCAAATTTCGACTTGGTGGGTGGGACTCGCAGAGGCGTAGCGGTCATAGCGTCTGGTGTAATTGCAACGAATACCTACATTCGATTCCATCACTAGACACGATAGAATGTAACTAAATTATTACGTTTAACAATTATCTTTGTTTTTTTTTGGGAAAATCTGTTAAATTTGTGATATTATAATGTCTGCAAGAAGTCATTATTAAGATAATTGAATACCATAAGGTAGTTAATAAGTAAATTTATATTATAACGCATTTCAAAGTTAACTTTTACGCAATCTGAAACAGCTACGTTCTAAGGCATCTGTCAAAAAGTGGACACATAATGGACAAAGTAGCACAAGGATTTTATCCTGAATCGTGGGGACTCAATATTCTGCCACTACACCATTACCTCAGATCAAATAATAAGTTAAGATGGAACGTTGCGAACAAAGAAGTGAGGCCGGCTAAAACTACGCCTTGCCGTGAACAAACACAATTACACGCACACAGCTATACCTTATCTACCGAAACTACGCCTTATCTTGTCAGTCGACCTATCGAAAGCTGATATTAAAGAAGTGAATTCTCACAATAGTTTCAAAAATAAACTATTTACTCATATTTATAAAGCACTACTTCATAAATACAACATCATTTTATCACCGCTTTACAATTAGAATGCAGAGAAGTTGTTTCTTGGTTCATCATCATCATCATCATCATCATCATCAGCCCGTATTCGTCCACTGCTAGAAGTAAGCGTCTTTAAGTGAACACCAACGTTTCTTTTTAATATTATGGTATGTTCTTTTTTTAGAGTTCCGTCATGTCTGTCTGTCTGTCCGTCTGTCCGTCCGTATGTCACAGATTTTTTTCTCTGAAACTATAAGAGCTATGCTGTTGAAACGTGGTAAGTAGATGTATTCTGTGAACCGCATTAAGATTTTTACACAAAAATAGAAAAAAAAAACAAAAAAAAATTGGGGGTTCCCCATACTTAGAACTGAAACTCAAAATTTTTTTTTCATCAAACCCATACGTGTGAGGTATCTATGGATAGGTATTCAAAAATGATATGAGGTTTCTAACATCATTTTTTTCTGAACTGAATAGTTTGCGCGAGGGACAATCCCAAAGTGGTAAAATGTGTGTAACTTCTGTAACTTTTAAAATAAGAGAACGATAAAACTAAAAAAAATATATGATATACATTACCATGTAAACTATCAACGAAAATTGGTTTGAAAGTGATCTAGTAAGTAGTTTTTGTTTTAATACGTCATAAATCGTAATGGTACGGAACCCTCCGTGCGCGAGTCCGACTCGCACTTGGCCGGTTTTTTTTTCTTATCTATTGTTGTCCATGTAAGTGACGAATGTCTTAATAAGAAATTAAAGTTCTTTTGACCGGAAGATAGTAATTCTCCGGTCGTGCCGTCCCATTCGTCCTGGCACGAGACAGCGAGACACTTCTAGCTAAAACTTCACTCTACCTGTGACCTTGGATGCCGTAAAGGTTGCTCGTCTTAGCGGGGACATCACCCAGCTTCCAGGTATCAATAAATACATACACTCACTCCTCTTGCCACAGGGGTAGGCAGAAACTATAGACCGCCACTTGCTACGACTCTTGTATATCTCTTTCGCCTGTTCCACATTCATACATCTTTTCATACACACGTACAGGTTGCGAGTACTATGCCCTGACCTTGAGGTTTCAATATAACGCTATAAATTCCTTCAAAAGTTATCTCATTTGAATAGAGACCCTACGAAGTGCAATGATAGCCTCGTGATATGACCATTGGACCTCTGACTTTTCGAAGTGCGTGTTAATAATTAATCGTCAGGCACTTAAACGACGAAAGAAAACATAGTGAGGAAACCTGCAAGCCTGAGAGATTATTTTGACGGCGTGTAAAGTCTGCCAACCCGCAGTAGGCTAGCGTGGTGGACTATAGCCTAATCTCTATAGCTAGTTCTAAGAGGAGACCCGTGCCCAGCAGTGGGACAATATGAAGGGCTCATGATGAAGAACCCTGCCGTTGGGATTAAAAAACATGGTGTTTTTTAATTTACTGCCCGACAACTCGACGCGCTGGTTCGTTTCTTTCCTTTTACTGGGCTCCTTTGGGGCATAGCGTTTCATAAATAGCCTAAGTAACTCCTTATACTTTCAGCTACCTGCCAGTAAGGATCCTGTCAAAATTGATCCAGACGTTTCAGAGATAAGGCGGAACAAGCAGACCAACGGAAAGACAAAATGATATATAATTGTTTTTATTATTTAAATAAGTACCGTATACATTTTACTTTCACAAATTATATTGACATTACAAAGAGATACTCCAATTTTATTTATTTTTATATATTAATTATCTTATGAATATCATTCTCCTACTATATGGGCACATGGATGAGTAGGGATGAAACGAATGTGACTAAAAAAGTTAAGCATATGAATGTGGAATGATGGAGAGGTAGAAGGAGACCAAAGAAAAGAGATGGATTGTGTTGAGTCAGAAATGAGGGGAAAGGGATTAAATTATTAGAATGGCTAACAGGAATGAGTGGAAGAAAAGGACATGCTGCGTCGACCCCAAATAAAATAGAAAAAGAAGAAGGAAAAAGATGATGGTGATGATCTTACTAGACATGCCCTTTCTTATTCTCTTTTTAATCGATTACAAGAGGCATTTTATGCGTTCCTACATGTTTTTTGACAATCCTGCAACGTGTCAAAATAAGTTCCTTGTGCAGCTAGACACGCATATTCCAACGGTACGCATTTTCGTGAAGTCACGTTGAACCCATAACTGAAAAAGTTTAAGTTATTAGAAAACAGGACTTTCCGGTTTCCCATTTTCTGGGACTAGATTTTTCATTCAAAAAGGTTAGGTTCCTATAATTTTCACATTTTCTGGGAATGTCATGAAATGTTCTCACTAATAACCTAATTACCCTTTTTTGCAAGTAATTAAAAATAAAATATGATAAAAATAATCTGCGACTGCAAAGAACGCGCATTATTTTTTTATGATATTTCAAATACTACCGGCTTTATCATGAAGACTGTTATCATAATTAAAAAAATAAATTAAACATAACCCTATATTCCCCAAAGGGCTAGGTAGAGGTGTACATCCACACTTCGCCGGTATGTTTATGTCCCATGTAACAGGGAGAAAGCCTATTGCCATTAACCGGACACAAATCCAGACACCGAGCTGCTACTGAGAATTTCATCTAAAAACCCAATAACGGTGCTCGACCTGGGAATTGAACCCAAGACCTCTAGCTTAGCAGTCACGCTTAAGATCACTAGACTAATGAGGCAGTCATAAGTGCTAGTACTATTTGTTGACAACACTTTGGGGCCCTTGTTTCGCTCAATCGTTTCCTTAATAGTATTCATGTTAAAGGTGCGGATATCGAATATAATAAATATATATTGTCTACCTTAACGGTCGGTCTTAAAAAACTTAGACCCAACCGTTTGGATAGTTTTCAAAACTACTATTTATATCGATTTTTTCGACAAGAACTGAACTATGAAATGAGACGTTTTATTTGTGTACATTCTGGGGCACAGGCCCATACAATTTTTGGCCATGTCCTTTCATCAAAATCGGTTCCGGGGTTAAATTTGAAAGCGTGACTTTGTTTGGACTTCTAAACGAATTTTCATCCTCTATTTCATTCCCACACAGGTCGAAATTTCAAAAACGCTAGAACAAATATTTATTTATTTCTTATCAAGTGCCTTAATATAAATTTTCATGGTTTTATCTTGAAAAATTACTAACTCCCATAAAAACTTTCACCCCCTATTTCAACCCCTTCAAAACTATTTTTTGCAATAAAAGGTAGTCTTTCTCAAGCTTTAGTCTATCCCAGTACCAAATTTAATCAAAATCGGTTGAGTGGTTTAGGCGTGAAAGCGTAACAGACAGACAGACAGAGTTACTTTCGCATTTATAATATTAGTAGGGATATTATCGTTTTATATTCATTATAATAAGGTATTTATTCGCAAGATGAATAAATTCTGACTTCCTCGTTAGTCTGGTCCCAATCGCGACTGCTACGCTAGAGGTCTTGTGTTCGATCCCAGATCGAGCAATGTGTGATTGGGTTTTTCTATGAAATTCTCAGTAGCAGCTCCGAGTCTGGATTTGCCCGGTGAATGGCAATAGGCTCGCCTGGGACCTAAACATACCGGTGAACTGTGGGTGTACTTTAAGTACACCTCTGCCTAACCCTTCGGGGAATACAGGCGTGATGGTATGTATGAATAAATTCTCTACCGAGTCGTACAAAACGAAAAATTCTAAGTTTACTCATTTTTAGGTGGCTGAGCTGTAAACACAGAAAAAGTCTAAAACTGTACGAGTAAGGTCGTTTACCTTATTTCACTGCAGCGTTGCCCATCAAAACTATTAATTTCCTTAGGGTCCAGGTCCTTCAGTTCTTTAGAGCAACGTGGGTCTGTAATAAATAAATATATTATTAACACATAATGTCTGTATATATATTATATGGGTGTCCACCACCGTGCGTTTCTCAAGAAACTTTTTACCGCGCACGACTACTCTGTGGAATCAATTACCAGCGGATGTATTTCCGATCCGGTACGACATGGCAACCTTCAAGAAGCGAGCCTATTCGTATCTAAAAGGCCGGCAACGCATTTGCAACCCCCCTGGTGTTGTAGGTGTCCATGGGCGGCGATGATCACTTACCATCAGGTGACTCGTTTGTTGCGATGTCACTTCCAAAAAAAAAAACAATAAATTTTTTTATTGTGACTGCCTCAGTAGTCTAGTGGTCCCATGCGCGACTGCTACGCTAGAGGTTCTGGGTTCGATTCCCAGGTCTAGCAAAGTTATTGGGTTTTTCTATGAAATTCTCAGTTGCAGCTCAGGGTTTGACAGGGAATGGCAATAGGTTCGCCCCTATCACATGGGACCTAAAACTTACCGGTAAAAATGTATATGAGTACACCTCTGCCTTCGGGGAACACAGGCGTGTTGTTAGGTATGTCTTCAGGATAACAAACAATCACGTGGTAATAAATATACTTAATACAAAGATTTTTACAGGGTGGGTAATACCAATTTTAGTAGCCTATAGTGCCAGTGTCTATAGACTACGGTCACATCTTTCTATCAGGAGGGCCGTACGCCTGTTTCCCACCTAAGTGGTTTAAAATAAAAACAAACAGACAATTATAATAATTATTAACATTAAAGGTAATCACGCTACCAGCACCGAACAATATGTGGCTTATTTTTTATATATTTTTTAATGTGTCCATTCTAATTTTCTACCGCATCGTTGGTTTTTTAACCGACTTCAAAAAAGGAGGTGGTTTTCAATTCGACTTATTTTTTTAACCAACATCTTTCGACTGGGTGAACCGATTTTGATGATTTTTTTTTATATCTGGTGCTTCCCGTGATGTTCCATTTCAATTTGGTCCAGTTTTGACAATGGCATTCATGAGAAAACAATATAAGTCTTAAATTTGCATTCAGTAGGTATGTGCGCCACAAATGGACGAATAACTCATTATTACGCCAACCGATTTCGATGACTATTATGAAAAAGAAAGTTATTCACAAAATATTATTAAAATACTTACATCTAGTACCTATATGTGCGTATTTTAATCCTATTTTGGGAACACTACTCCAGTTTATTCTCTTTTTTTTGTGTTACTTTGCCCTGAATGTATTCGTATTCTCACAATGGGTACCTATTTCGTATTCTCACTACTTCAACTTTAAATGTAGGTACATGACTTGAATGAAACGCATTTGCGGTTTCGTTAAAATGTCTTGACGATATTAATGTCCAACACTTTTATCGGTGTCTACAAAATTATGAAACGGGATCAGTTGACCAATTCAAAATATGGTTTGGTCAACTGATCCTGCGGGACCAGTACGAGCGGGTTCAGATGACCAAAGAGCCTATCCAGAAAATAATGTTATGTCAGAAATTAATGTGGAGCAAATCAGTGCAAATATTCTTATGAAACGTGACGTCATATGATATTCTACAACATAGGCTCCGTTGATGAAGGGATGCCAATTCATTTACTCTTGATACTGATATTAAATTATGTGCATTTATTTTGTATGTATGTATGTATCTTTATTAAACTTTTAAAAATAACATTTTTAAACATGGCCCCACAAAACCGTTTTCACTGTTTGTCTGTGGGAACAGAAAACAACATAAGCACTAATTATTATAAGTCTTAATTAATGACTTCTTTGGTTAGAAGTTAGAAGACAGCAGGTCTATGATGACAAACAAGCATACCGACGCCTAATGGTAAGTGGTTATCGTTGCCCATTGACGCTGGCAACACCAGGGGTATCGATATTATATATAAAGGAAAAGGGAGGGACCTGAGGGAGGACTTGGGCCTCCTGCGCTCCACACTTACCGTACGAAACGCAACAGTATGCATACTGCTACATCACGTCGGTATTCTGTGGGAGGTAGTACTTCCCCGGTCGTGCCGACCCATTCATATTGGCACCTAGGCACGGCAGCGAGACACTACTACTACTAAATGGGGGCGAGCCTATTGCCAGTCAACACTTAAAACCCAATAACACTTTGCTCGACCTGGGAATCGAACTCCAGACCTCTAGCGTAGCAGTCGCGCTCGGGACCACAAGACTAATGAGGCAGTAAATTATAAAAAATAATAATACCTATATATCAATATCCATTGATATGATTTGAAACATACCTCTAGCTGAAGTGGATTGGGAATTCCGGTTGTCGTCGTAGGCCATTGCAATGGCAACGAACAATAATAATACAAGAAAATGAAATATTTTCATTTTACGTAATATTGTGAAATATTCTTCAGGTGCTCACTTCAGCAAAATAATTAAATTATATTTATAAACTTGAGCGTGTGCAGTTTTATAGTGCCGGATTTATTTTCTTAACGTTTGTGCAAATTTATTTAACAGGGACGTATTACAGCTTTATATTTAACTAGCTTTCCGCCCACGGCTTCGCCCGCGTGTGTTCTTGACTTTCCTGTACAATAATATGTATGTAAAAAAATGAGATAAATGAAGAACCGCTTGCCCGATTTTGTGCAAACTTCACATAAACCATCTACTAAATAGTGCGAACAAAGCCTAAACATTTGGTTTGGAAAGATGAGCCCGTATTTGTGTCGAAAAGCGAAAAATCTTGAATTTCAAAATACGTCTAGCTATGGGACGTAACGAATTTTTGGTGACATGACGATTTCTACCAGACAAGTCCTATCGCAAGCTCAGTTAAAGGACTTCCGTTCCAGAAATGCAATCCAATATCGAATATTATGATTACTTTCGTTAATTTAAATTTTCTTAACAGGTATGATAAACAACTTTATATTTGTTAGTGGGTGACATCGGGCTCCGTGGCATTCACTAAGAGAGGCCTACGTCCAACAGTGGACGAGTATAGGCTGATGATGAACGGACTTCCGTCTTAGAGTGACTTTGACGGGCACAGGTGTAGGGAGATCTGTTAGTAACGGATGCGTTATTGGAATGTGCTTGCGGAATCGTAACGCCGAGCACCAAATAACACTGGGTGACGGGACGGATTCTATCATCATCAACCCATTACTCCCCCACTGCTGGGCACGGGTCTCCTCTCAGAGTGAGAGGGGTTAGGCTAAAGTCCACCATGCTAGACTATTGCATGTTGGCAGACTTCATATGCCGTCAAGAAAATCTCTCAGGCATGCAGGTGTTCTCACGATGTCACAATGTGTACCTTCACTGTTTACGAAATGTCAGAGGTGCGTGCTTTGCATTCAAACTCAAGACTCGCCTTGCCAGTCCAATGGTCATATCACTAAGCTATCACTACTTACACGGACGGATTTAATAGTACCTTAAGCATACCATACCATCACGCCTGTATTCCCCGAAGGGTTAGTCAGAGGTGTACTATATACCTACATTTCGCTGGTATGTTTAGGGCCCACGTAATAAGGAGCGTATGTAATATTGAGAGTGGTTTTAATTTGAGTGGATCTTGTTTTCGTCACCGACTTCCGAAACTGTTTTAGACAAAATATATGTTAGTTTTTTTTGAAGGCGGTTTAATTCTTTTCTTGAAAGTCATGTTATTGCGTTATGCTTTTCAGTTTTATGGCGGTTTAATGTTTTTGTTAAAAACTTGTTTATTTTATAATTTTTGGTAGCTATAATCTACTAATTACTACATGCTTAAATTTTTTATTCCTTAATTTTTTGCAATACACAACTCAGCATTTAAATGAGTGAGTGACCAATCAATCATTCCCTGTTTTCATACCCTTAGGGTTGTTAAGTGTACAGTTAAAGTAGTTTCAGGGTTCACCCTTACCAAATAAAAAAAATATTTTTTCAAAAAATACTCTGTGAAAAGTTATATTTATAATATACTTATAAATTTTGAGTTCGTCCCTGCTCAGTAATTATTGATTTTAATATTACTGACGTCATGAGATACTCATAACTGCTGTTTAAACTCGATATTATGGTGAATTATATTTTAAAGAAAATCACATAATATAACAATTGTTCAAACATCGATGGCCACAATTTTAATTTTTTTGTTTGCCTTCAGTCTAGCCAGTCACGTGGAGAGATTCAGCGACCACGAGAGCCTTCAGGAAGCTACCAGATTACGTATGTTTTAGCCTCCATAATAATACAATATAAATTAAAAAACCCCCGACAGTTACGTTATATCTCGACCGATTTTCATCAAACATAGCTAAAAACACTCCCGACTAATTCACCTTTCAAACAAAAAAAAACTAAATCCAAATCGGTCTATCCGTTCGGGAGCTACGTGTCACGTCAAACTTATAACACGCCTTTCTTTTTGTGTCGGGGGTAAAAAACTGAAGTCGTGGACATCCATTGAACCTAATTCTTGTACTTGTGAGGAATACCTAGGCATATTAATAAAACCTTAATAGTATTACAATGTAATGTTTAGTGTACCGACTTCTCCGTTCTGCGTGGCATGCGTTTAGCTTTATGATTGTGATACTTGAATATTTATTGGCGTTAATAAATATATTTTTTTAGGTTATTTTCTACCCTTTTTTCGCTATAGTAACCTACTTCATTGTAAATTCTAGATTTTTTGGCTATCCATACCTATATTAATAATATTTTAATTTGTGTAATTTTAGTCCTTACGCAACTTGTATCATGGGAAGAGTGTCTATTTGAAATTATATGCCCACGACTTTAATTTTACCCTGTAGATACTTAGTAAGGTAGCAAGGTTTGGAGCGCCGGAGGCCCAATTCCTCTTTCAGTCCTCTACCTTCTATTTTCCATAGGCATCGCATCTGCAACTCCTGCAGTATTGCAGATGCGATGCCGAAGTCGTTGAGCTCGTTGAGTTCCTTAAAAAATGGTTGAGCTACACGATGACTGATGTATGCGTGCCGTCAGTTAGGACAGGTCAACTTAAAGCTGCTATGGCTCTATCTTCAAAAGGCCAGTTCAGTTGTTGCCCTACATTGTTAAACTTGCATAATAAGAGTCTCTGAGGATATTTCGGCATTTCTTCTCAGAGGTCGTCAGAAAGGGTAATGACAGCGCCATCTAGTTTAAAAAAAAATGAAAAAGATCGACTTGTAAAAGTGTCTTCAAAATAATTATTTACAGAAATAAATAATTTCATTTCATTTCAGAGGTGCATGGGCGGTGATGACTACTTACCATCGGATGGCTCGCCTGCTCATTTGCCTAGTTATCCCATAAAAAAGGTAATAACCATAATTTGGATACATACCTACATCCAAATTGTCTGCCTGTCTCCTATGGGGGTAGGTAGAGCCTATAGATTTCCACTTGCTACGAAACTGGCACAATATGATCATTAAGCTCTTCATGCACGATCGTTGGTATAGAATTGGTGTCTTTTGAGAACGTCCGCAGTTTGTTTGCAGTACGTTCGTCGAAGTTGGCCTCTTCCAATTCGTCCATTCGTAGTCGCTACATTCAGCTATTCTCTCTACTTGACCAAACCATCTTAACTTACATACATACATACATACATACACTCACGCCTTTTTCCCACAGGGGTAGGCAGAAACTATGGACTTGGTACGACTCTTGCATATCTCTTTCGCTTCTTCCACATTCATACATCTTGTCATACACATGCGCCGGTTGCGAGTACTACGCACCTGACCTTTTTGGAGAACCTCGCGGATAAGATCGGTGTACGTCCTTCTAGGGCGACCTCTCCCGACGCTGCCACTAACATTCGCCTTATAAATTCCATTTGTTAATCGTCTTGCATTCATTCTCTTAACTCCATCTTAACTTACCTTTCTCAATCCTTGTTACTACATCTTCTTTCACACCACAACGCTCCCTTATTACACTGTTTCTCACTCTGACTTTCAAAGTTACACCACTCATACTTCTCAAAGCTTACATCTCGACAGTATTTATTCTGCTTCCATGCTCTTCTGCAACACCAAACTTTCACTATGATACATTAGTGTCGGCGCCAACACTCCTCCAATCACAGCCAGCCGTGCCTCTTCGGACACTTTTCGAGGACTACTCCTGGCACCTGAATATAGGCCAATATATTAATTTCAGCTGCGATACCTCCAAGCATTCCTGAGAAAATAGGTCTTGACGAAGAAGAAGAGGAGAAGGATGAGGACTGAGGGAGGAATTAGGCCTCCGGCGCTCCACACTCGTCGCACGAAATGCAAAAGTATGTATGCTACCTCAGATCAAATAAAAAGTTAATATGGAACTTTGCGAACAAAGAAGTGAGGCCGGCTAAAACTACGCCTTGCCGTGTACAAACACAATTACACGCACACACATTCTTTGTTCGGAACGTTCCATCTTAACTTTTGAATTGATCTGAAACTGCTACTTGACGTCGATATTCTGCGTGAGGGTAGTACCTCCCGTCGTGCAGAGCCGTTCATGCTGGCATGTAGACATGCTAGCGAGACACTAAGTACTAATAATAAAGTAAATTGAAAAACAACATTAAAATTTACACAATGTTTATTCAGGTCAAAAGTGCCCGATGTATTTTCTTTTTAATCTTCTTGGAACTACACATCACAAGCCTGTTGACACGCCTCCAGCGTTTTAAATCTGTTTTTTTATTTCGAGCATTTTCCATATTCTAATGTTACGCACCGTTTTCTTTTCAAGTTCCAATAAATTATGAAAAAATAAACTTTGTAGAAAAAGCTATATTGACTACAAATGATCCTTTTCCGATCGTGTCTCAGACATTAAGAGGATTTCTCCGCTCCGTTCTCAAAAGGGAAGCAGTTTAGCGAAGCAGTCGCGCTTAGGACCTATAGACTAATGAGGCAGTCTAATATTCATCAGTTGCAGAAGGGTTCGATGACACTCAATGGTGACAATTAAGTATTAATTATTATATCGTTGTAGTTTAGTTAATTTTTATTTTATTTCATAATTTTATTTTAATTGTAATACTGTGTAATCCTAATGTGTTTCCTATTATTGTTAATTTTAAATTTAAGTTGTGTGTATGTTCTTCATTTAAATTTGCCTAAAAAAATAATTTTGTAATTTTGCATGTCGTGGTCTCTTATAAGTGAGAAAGCATAAAACCTACAACCTTCTTTGTTTTGGTACATCCTTTTGTAATGTATTTCTTGTTAGAGATCCTTTAAATAAATAAATAAATAAATCATCAATCAAATTAAATTAATTTTCATTTATTTATGTACCTACCTAACAACTTAAAATTGAAATATATTAAAAATCACTATATTAAAATTCCAAGACGAAAGTAACAGACGTCACTCGGAAAGCTGCCAACGCTGGAATTAGGCTGGACACATCTGTCGCATGTCAATGAACACTGGGCCAAAGTGACCACCCAATGGGTCCCACTTAAGAGGGGACTCTAGTCCAGAGGAATTTGAAAAATTGGTATTTGAAGAAACTATTGCCGTCGCGCTGCACCTCCAGTCTCTCCAGTCCTCGTAAAGTGCGAAAAGGACAACTGCAGCTTAGGATGATTTTACCTCCAAAAACCTTGACCAAAAGACGTTTCGTATTCTGCTGTTTTCTTCTTCAAAAGTGGATTGATCTAAAAAATTTATACCTATAGGTATCAAAATTTAGAGGAAAAGCATGTCTATTATTTTATAATTTGTTAAAAACTTTTCAAATTTGTCTGATAGTCGCCTGAACATAAAAACGGGCCTTTTTTCGAGTTTTTGAGTTGTCATATTTTCTTAAGATTTTTTTTTTTTTGGAAAAAATTAAATAATCGAGGCCCGTATGAATTAGATCTAAATTTTTTGGAAAAATATCATTACTCTAGAGCCATTATCTACGAAGAAAACAGTAGAATGCGTTTGTATGGAGAAAGGTTCAATAGAGTAGGTACCTTCTTAATGGCAGACGACAACGCGGCAAGCTCAGGCGGAGGTGGCGGGATGAGATTCTCTTTTCAAAACGAACGCTCCTTTACAGCCACGGACACAGAGAAGTGCAAGAAGAGTGAGGAGGCCTTTGCCCAGCAGTGGGACACACTACAGGCTCATAATAATAATAAATATCCTCAAATCAGCCTCCGGGGATTTCAAAATTGTTGCATCCGTCCCAACCCTGATCCTTATATTTATAGATATATTAAAAGTGAAATGTGCTCGTATTTATACCTGCGTAATAAGCTAGTTATGATAAAAACGTGAGCATAGCAGGGATGTATTATGGCTAAACGTTAATTGCCTTGGGCGGCAAATTCTTTTCTTTTGCTTTGGTTTTTCGCAAATTTTTCGTTGTACAGTATTATCACTTCTTGACCGAGCAGCTCAAACATGGTAGTAGGCCCTACTAAGTAGGCTACGCAATGACTTCACGTGGTTTGTAGGAAAAATAACTAAATTCGGCCCTGTTCAGTATAGCCTTAACTAATTCTAATAAATGATAACGTCGCGAGTGACATGAAATGTTACCGGCTCTTCAAACACTAATTAAAATAATAAGCCATAACCCGATAATAAAAGGGCTCACGGCCAAACCTACAAGGTTCTTCCTGAAGTTATCAGACAATGTTTACTTGGTGATGTTTACAGGTCACCTGGAGCGATGGGACAACGGAGGATGTCTTCGTCTATATCATACCACGAGTTTTTCAATCTACCAAAAAGGAGGTCCATTGTCACTAGCCTATTTATCATCATAATTAACCTATTTACTGTCATAATGAGAAAGCTTAGGCTTTTTTTCACTGCGCTGCCCTAGTACTGGACGCCGTATAGTTTTTTTAGGAATAACTTGTATGGAAAATTAGCTATCGGCAAGGAATTCAGTAATATCCGTTTTCCACCAATATTCTGTATGAATGTATTCATACATATCCGTAAATTTAGGTCCCATGTAATAGTTGATGAGCCTATACACATTAACTGGGGCAAATCCAGACTCCGAGCTAAGAATTTATAAATAAATGAAGTGGAAATAATTTGGGCATTTTTTTATAACCTCCCCCCTTTTAGGTTTACTTTTTCTTTTCATAGGTGCACTGGGATAATCTCTTCTTTTCACTCATTCTCAGGCATCTATGACAGACATTCCTTTTACATATCATAACATACCATCACGCCTGTATTCCCCGAAGGGTTAGGCAGAGGTGTACTTAATGTACACCCACAGTTCGCCGGTATGTTTAGGTTCCATGTAATAGGGGGCGAGCCTATTGCCATTCACCGGGCACAAATCCAGACTCCGAGCTGCTACTGAGAATTTCATAGAAAAACTCAATAACAGTTTGCTCGACCTGGGGATCGAACCCAAGACCTCTAGCGTAGCAGTCGCGATTGGGACCACTAGACCAACGAAGCAGTCTCATTTCAGACATTTCTTTTCCCGGGAAGAAAGAGATTAAGTGACATTGTGTGATTGTGGATAACATTTTACTAATGTTAGCTTATACACGTTAGGGGCCCTGTAGCCCGGGGGCCCCGTATCATTGATGCTGCTGATACTGGCGCTAGAATTATATATACACCTGTAGCATGTGCAAAATTGTATGTACAGCTAAATAGGGGCGTACCCCTGTTTAGCTGTACATACAATTTTTAGTATGGTATTATTAAAACCATTTATTGGATTTTCTTCTGATAACTGCTTTAAATATGTGTATGTACTCTTTCTGTAAAAGTTTATAGCATTTATTTATTTATTTAATGTAACATCATTTAGGTATTCATTTCCCCTAGCACGTCGCTTGACATTCTTCCATTGTCGCAAACTTGTTATCATTGCCCAAGCAACCGCCATAGATGAATGATTCACATTTCTGTGAGTCCTTGTTGAAGGCATACCTGAAAAATAATATTTTTTAAAACAAAACCCGACTATAATTATCTATGAAATAAAACTTTAATTAAATAGGTGCCATCTAACAATTATTAAATCGGTGGGTACCTACGTTTGTCTAATCAAAATTTTATTTTCCACGAATAAATACATCAAATAGCCCGAATTGAAAAAAATATTTTTTGTTGCCATATCGATCAAATTTTTTGCATTCTATTATACGCGCCCGCCAAATTCAATATTTGTTTGGTCTTTGGCAAACTGAAAACCTATAACAATATTATGGAGGGTAGAAAGTAAGGAGGACCATCTTGTATGGGGGATTAGTCGAAAAAGTGTCCACTTGTATACAGCAAATTATTGTTCGAACACTCACCGAACTAGCGCTAGTGTAGCAAGTGGAAATGATATGAATGTAGCAGTTATAAGCAGAGTGAAGTGTGCTGAGTTGAAAAATATAACATTTCTCTTGACTTCTGTAGTTAAGAAATATGCAGTATTTAAAATCTCAAACTAAACTGTAATTTAGTAAATAATAACCTATGAAACTCCTGAAATAAAAATAAATAAATTTTTAAAATTCTTCCACTTGCTACTATAGCGCCACCTTAATTTGCTCCCTTTCAATGGACACTTTTTAATACACTGAGATGGTCCTCCTTATTTTCTACCTTCCATAAACAATATAATGAGTTTTTAATTGGAATTGTTATGTTCAGTGATAGCCTAGTGACATGATCATTGGACTGCCAAGTCAAAGGTCTCGAGTTCGAATCCAAGGCACGCAACTCTGACTTTTCGAAGTCATATTGTGCGTATTACTAATTAATTATCACGCGCTTAAACGGTGAAGGAAATCATCGTGAGGAAACCGGCATGCCTGAGAGATTTTCTTGACGGCGTGTGAAGTCTGCCAACCCGCAGTAGGCTAGCGTGGTGGACTATAGCCTAATCCCTCTCGTACTGAGAGGAGACCCGTGCCCAGCAGTGGGACAATGTAATGGGTTGATGATGATGTTTTGAGTCTAACTTTATACGGGTTAAAAACAATTAATATGTTTTTGAAATTGGCGGGCAAACAAGCTGTTTGCAATTGACATTATTTACATACATACATACATATTATCGCCTGTATTCCCCAAAAGGTTAGGCATGGACTGACTTATGTACAGTCGCCAGCAGGTCAAGGTATACAAAACTGTTAAATTTCTCCAAATGATTTTAAACCTTGAATTGTTGAGGATAAAATTCAAAATCAACTGAGAAAATTTGCCATTTTTCACACTTCGCCTGTATGTTTAGGTCCCGTGTAATAGGGGGCTATTAAATTAATGACTAGATCAATGATACATTGTATAATATTAGAAAAAATAATTGGATATCGATACTTACATAGGCGCATACCCATAGCATATCCCTCCATCTATTGGCTGAAGACATTTAGGGTCTAGAATAACAGAAAAACTATTAGGTAGGTACCTACTTCTCATAGAAGATGTCAAAATAACTGTTATTTTTTAATTTACCAAGAAAAAAAATATTCATAGTGCCAGTTGCGGATGTACCAGACGCCATCGATGCCAGTGGCGGATGTACCAATAGCCAATAGGCTCAGTAGGCTTGAGGCCTAGGGCGGCAGATTTCATGGGCGGAAAATGGGTAGAGTGGCGGTGGCCCAGTGGTATCGGCCGCGACTTACGAGTTGTAGGTTGTAGGTTCGAACCCAGACAGGCGCTTTACTTTGTGTAAACTATTTTATCACCACTGCCCCAAAACGATGAAGGAAAATATCGGGAGAATCCGGCAGACCGTAGGCTTGCTTGTTTCTTAACTTGGAATACAAAAACATATACATACAAGGTGAAATTAAAATCCACGACTTTACAACCTGGCGCCTGGCGCCCCTAGCTCTTCGTACCCACCCGTGCAAATAAGATAAATTTGGTAAATTGGTAAATTAGAACTTCTGAGCTCGTCATCGCGTGTTTTAATCTTATTTTTTATTTTTTTCTTACTTTTCAAATCAAATTAAAGTTGGGATGTTTCGGCTTTAGGGTCAACAAAAATTAACGTTGTATATAATATAGTGATAATTTTAATTTGCAAACATACCTGTTGCTTCGCAAAAGCCAATACCTACAAAAATTATCACAAGCAAATAGAACAATTTCATTTTATGTACTGTCTACACAATGCAAAACACTAAATGAAACAACATTGGAAATTTACAATAAATATGGATACGTTCTTCATATTTTTTATATTCTTTATTGTGTCAGGGACGTACTTGGGCATTTTAAAAACTCTTTAATTACATTACTGTATAATGCGACTGCTGGAGATCCTAGGTTCGATCCCCAAGTCGAGCAAAGTGATAATCGGTTTTTCTATGAAATTCTCAGTAGCAGCTCGGAGTCTGGATTTGTGCCCGGTAAAGGCATAGGGGCATAGGCTATTAATTGTAGATGTTCATTAAGTACACGTCTGCCTAAACCTTCGGGGAATACAGGCGTGATGGTATGATCATATATTATCTCGAAATACTAGTATAAAGTTGGGCCGTTTTTAAGTGAAAATTATCAATCTTTGAGCGACTGCAACTTGTTAACCGTATATTGACATAAAGTTTTAAGTACAAAAACACATATTTTAATGATAAGATTGTTACTTCAAATGTTTTATGAGATTCATTGGTTAAAATTCTAGATAGGATCAAACTGCTTTAATATGGAGCGCGAAGCGGTGACTATTCTCTTAAAAATAGACTTGTAAAGTTACTTACTTAATCAAGAGAGATGTGACTGAGAATTTCATGTAACTAATCAAACCGAAAAAATGTTTTAATTTTGGTTTTGTCTAAATGCGACTCTGTGACGTTATCAGTACGGTTAACATACCAGCGATAACCTGACCCATCACTTTAGATAACGAATGACATTTTAACCTATAATCAGAATTAACAGTTACTCTTTTTAGCCTATTATTATATCTGTGTTGTAGGTTACCTAGTGGAGGCCTGAGGCCTGGGTAGGTGACCGCCTCGGCGGCCTTATAAGCTGAAATCCCACCTATAAGCCAGGCGGGCCTCTGGAGTCGCGGCCGCTGGAGAAACCTCTCCAGCGGCTTGCTCACCAAGGACGTATTATTATATAGAAATATTGCATTGATATTTTATGTTTCTGTGAAACCTGGTTAAAACCTGACACAATGCAATTTAATGTTAATAACTCAACTTGCCAGTGCGTACAATAGAATATCAGCGGCGGGTGGTGGAACCTTGATTCTTTGTAACCGCAATCATAAGTTCAAGGAACGAAAGGACATCACTTCATGCTCTGTTGATCGCTTATGTGAGATAGCTTGTGCTGAAGTAGATAACTATATTATTATATGTGTTTATAGGCCACCTTCTTCAAGTTTTTCTACATTCTTGACAGTAATGGAAGATGTTCTTAGAAAAGTTTTTAAAAGTAAGAAATATATCTTTGTTTGTGGTGATTTTAACATTGATTTTTTAATAGATTCGTCAGATAAATATCAATTATTAGCCTTGTTTAGTTCTTTTAATTTAGAACATATTTTTAACGAACCAACTAGGATTACTGTTAATTCCAATACTTGTATTGATAATATTTTTTCAAATTGTGCAGTTCAAGACTCTTTACTAGTTAGCGGTGTTAGATCAGATCACATGGGACAGTTGATCTCTATTGAGACTAACAAAAGTCCACTTACTAAAAAAAATATCTCAGTTAGATCTCTAACGGAAAATAAACTACGTTCAATGCAGGAATTAGTTAAAATGCAATTGTGTAACACTGATTTTACTTCGAAAGACCCCGACACTAATTATAACAAGCTGTTCAATATAATATATGTGAGTCGTTTAACAAGTCATGCCCTCTTAGAAAGGCTTCACATCGTAAAAATAGTAAATTTAATGAATGGGCCACAGACGGCATTAGGAAAAGTAGAGATGTGCTTTATAATCTGTATTATGAAAAATCTCTAACCTCTGATATAAGTTTTCATAATTATGTGCGAAATTATTCTAAATGTTTTAAAAAAGTATGCATTGAAGCAAAATCTAAACTTATCAGTCGTCAAATAAACAAATCCGATAATAAAATTAAAACAGTATGGAAGATAATAAATTCGGAAAGGGGCATCAACAATAAACAGGAATCAGAACTTAATTTAAAATTAAACAACAAAGTAATTTCAAACAAAGTAGAAGTCGCAAAAGCTTTTGAACAATATTTCACTAATATTCCGATCGAGGTCACGAACTCTTTACATTCGTCCTCATCGTTAGCAGAATCTCTAGCTAAGAAATTTTTCAATAGAGAAATACCAAATTTTAAATTTAGTCAAATGTCTCCCCTTACGGTTAAAAAAGCTTTTAATAGTCTTAATATGAAAAATACCGAAGACCTATGGGGCATATCTGTTAGATTACTGAAGTCGATTATTGACGATATCGCACCTACCCTTGCAAATTTATTTAATCTTTGTATTAAGACAGGAAGCTTTCCAGACCTAATGAAGCAAAGTAAAGTCATTCCAATTTTCAAATCAGGCTGTAAGGCGGATCCTTGTAATTATAGGCCCATTTCTGTTCTCCCTGCTTTAAGTAAAATATTTGAAAAACTCATGCTTAATCAAATGATGGCACATTTTCATGTTAATAAGATCTTACATAATGAACAGTTTGGCTTCACGAAGGGTAGGTCAACATCTGATGCAGGCACGAATTAGAGGCTTGGGAAGGATCACAGGATGCCCTAGGTATCTTCTGTGATCTTTCCAAAGCTTTCGATTGCGTTGATCACGACACGCTTATCCGTAAATTAGACTACTACGGAATAAGCGGGCTATCTTTGGAGCTTGTGTCTTCCTATCTTTCGAAGAGGCGACAAAAAGTGGGCATTAATGGAGTCACATCTCCCGGGTCTGTAGTTAAAATGGGGGTTCCACAAGGCTCTATCTTAGGCCCTTTCCTTTTCTTAGCATATATAAATGACCTCCCCTATATGATGTCTGAGAATTCTAATATAGTGCTATTTGCTGACGATACTTCACTTATATTTAAGATTGAACGGAATGATAGCAATCTTTTTAGTGTAAATGAGAGCCTAAAATCACTATCTAACTGGTTTGCTGCTAATAATTTACTACTTAATGCTAGCAAAACAAAATGTTTAAAATTCTCATTACCAAATGTACCACAAGTTGAAACTAATTTAATTCTTGAAGGCAGCAAACTCAATCTAATCAATGAAACTGTTTTTTTAGGTATAACGGTTGATAGTAAGTTGCAATGGGGTGCTCACATCTCAGCCCTGTCTCGCAGATAAAGTTCCGCAGCATATGCAGTTAGGAAAATTAGGCAGATCACTGACGTAGCTACTGCTAGACTTGTATACTTCGCTTACTTTCACAGCATTATGTCATACGGTATTCTGCTGTGGGGATCAGCTGCTGACGTAGATTCTATTTTCATCTTGCAGAAAAGGGCCATCCGCGCAATCTACAATATGGGCCCTCGCGATTCCCTTACAGAAGTCTTCAAGAACGTCAGTATACTAACGCTGCCGTCACTTTATATTTTAGAAAACATCATGTATATCCGCAAAAACCTGCATATGTTCAGCATAAATAGCGACTTTCACAACCATAATACTAGAAATAAACATAAAATAGTGGTACCTAAGTTTAGATTAACTAAAACCAATAAATCATTTCTAGGAAATTGTGTGCGTTTTTACAATAAACTTCCAAAATCTGTCACCGATCTCACCGGTAAGAAATTTAAAAATTATGTTAAATCGGTCCTTGTTAAGAAAGCATATTACAAAATCAAGGACTACGTTGATGATAAAAATGTGTGGTGTTAAAATACGGGTGCACTTGTGGTCTCCCTGGCAACCTGAGGTTACTTTATTCACTCTCAATTATCTTGTATATTGTTTACCACTTTATATAAACAGGAACTGTAAATGTGAGTGCATCGTAGCCATTTATGTCTAAGTAGTTTATAGTTATCCTAGTTCATATTTTTGATGATGTGTATTCTTACACATAGTGTATCTGTTTTAGTTTGACATTGCGTTCTCATTTGCTGAGAACCTTCTTGTAATTTTAGTCCCGACTTCAGGCTAATTATGACATAAACCTCCAATGCACTCACATCCTGTTATCGGCATAATGTACCAGCAAATTATGTTAAAACAATATATTTTAAAAGAGTGTCTATGGAGTTACTTGCCAGATTCTTCTCCATGAGATCAACTTTTTGGAACCGTGCAACTAGAGTCAATAACGTTTCATAAACGCTTGTGAAAGCTTATTTGAAATAAAAACATTTGATTTGAGACGCGTTATTCACGAACATTACGGCTATCAAAAACAACACAACTATTAGATAACGACTAATACGTGCAACGAAAGAGAAAGAAAATAAATATCACCTCACAGTGTACCCGTTGTTAGAAAGAGACGAATATACATCTCTAGTTACGTAACGATTAAGTACTGCATTCTAATTGGTCAAGCGCAACGCTGGTTGGTGTCTAACTAAACGCATTCCGGGCAATTGCCTTGATTTCATGTTGCCATTTTAGAGGGCGGGTAACGTATCTATAGTTTATATATCGTTGCTGCTCACCCTGAGAAGACGAAGGTATTACAGTGGTCAGGTGCTGCCGTGTAGAGTGGGGCTCAGGGAAGACCTCTCTTTGTTGGGGTTCCGTACCCAAAGGGACCCTATTTCTAAGACTCCGCTGTCTGTCTGTCCGTCTGTTACCAGGCTGTATTTAATCAACCGTGATAGTAAGACTGTATTTCTATGGCCGCTTCAACAACAAAACATACATACATACATATTGTCACGCCTGTCTCCCATGGGGGTAGGCAGAGACTACAGATTTCCACTTGCTACGATCCTGGCACACTACTTTCGCTTCATCTACATTAATCTCTTCATGCATGACCGTCGGTTTAGGGTGCTCAGAACCTGGTCTTTTTTAAGAACATCCGCAATTTGGTTGCGGTACGTTCGCCGAGGTCTTCCCCTTCCAACTCGTCCATCCATACTCACCATATATACTTGTTTCGTCAATCTCCGTTCATCCATTCTCTCTACATGACCAAACCATCTTAACATACCTTTCTCAATCCTTGTTACTACATCTTCTTTCACTCCACAACGCTCCCTTATCACACTGTTTCTCACTCTATCTTTTAGCGTAACACCACACATACTTCTCAAAGCTCTCATCTCTACAGCATTTATTCTGCTTTCATGTTTCTTCTGCCAACAACAAAACAGAATAAAATAAATATTTATGGGAGCTGCCATACAACAAACGTAATTTTTTGCCCGTTTTTGCTCGGTATTGACTCGGTACGCTTGAAATATTCACATAATATTTAGTTATGATTCAGAATATTGACTTTAAGAGAAATCATTAAATTAAAATAAAACAAATATGTAATACATTAAAATAAAATAAATATATAACATGGGGGGCTCCCATAAAACAGACATGATTTTTTTTCCGTTATTATAGATAATGGTACGGAACACTTCGTGCGGGAGTCCAACTCGTACTTCGCCGGTTTTTTTTTTGTTATAACTCCGCACACGAGCAGGCGATCTACCTGAGTCTTTGCCACCCGTATTTTGTGACACGGAAAAGAAGAAAAAACACTATAACAACAGAAACACACATAGCTTATAGAAAATTTGTGGAGCGTTTTATATTTTTATGCATACGACAAAAATGCACAAGCCTCGCAACGCAGTTCTTCTGCCGTGAAAAGTTGTGAAATCATATGTAAACCAAGTCGGTTAATTCAGTAGCTACCTATCTATCTATGGGAGCAGCTATCCAACCACTTCGTCATAAATTGATACCTTGTTGGATAGCTTACAACATTTTATAGTAACTATTATCAATAATACATTTGTTTATTTCTTTAATAAACTAGCTGAAATGAAATGATATTTATTTCTGTAAATAGATCTTTTGAAGACACTTTTACAAGGCGTTTTCTTTAACATATTTATTTTTTAAACTAGATGGCGTCGACATTTCCTATCTGACGACCTCTGAGAAGAAATGTCGAAACAAACTCAGAGAATCATGGTCTCTTTTAAAGTCCAGACAATAGTTATATCATAGGTATGCGAGTTTTACAATGTAGGGCAAAATCTGAACAGGCCTTTTGAAGAAAGAGCCATAACAGCTTTGAGTTGACCTGTCCTAACTGACGGCACGCATACATCAGTCCTCGTGTAGCTCAACCATTTTTTAAGGAGCTCAACGATCCGTCGCATGACGATACCAGATCAGCAAGACATTAAAGCTGTCCCGGCAGACCTTGCTCTGCCCTATTTCTCTAAAGAAAATGACAACCAAGAAAATGCTACGCACCGAGGAAGTACCTAATGATGACACGTACATAAGAATTGGAAATGACATGCAACCTTTAATCAATCTGAAGGCATACCAGAGATAATCTTAACGCGCCATTGTTTTGTTTTGATAGACGTCAAATGTTTGACACCTAGGGACAGAGTGGTTTGTATGGGAAAAGAAAATTGTTTTATTTTCGTTTTTCCTCGTATTTTTACGTTTTTTGTCTCCATAAGAACCTTCCTCAGACTTCATCAAACACAATACAAAAGAAATCAGCCAAATCGGTTCAGCCGTTCTCGAGTTATGCGCTTACCAACACATTTTGCGATTCATTTTTATATTATGAAGTTACTTGTCCGTTGCTAACAACATAATCTTCTGAACTAAGTTATTTCAATAGTCCTTCATATACTGGTAAAGTACCAGTAAGATTGAAACTTACCATTGACAATATCTGTTCAGTAGTATATTTCGAGATGTCTTCATATAACCAGTATTGTAAATGTAACCAGCGATGTGGGTCGCACATTACTAGTAATCCCGTTAACCCCTCGTGCTAAGCTAAAATGCTTGTATTACGAGTGGGTTCACGTCGGTAGTGCAATGGGTGGGTTTCGAACCGGCAACCACATGATACGAATAACCGCTTATTATTATTGATGTGTAGCCGTACGTGCCAGTGAATAATGTAACACCTTTTATTTCAAAAGAATCTTCAAGTAGTTTCTTGTCGGATTCTTCTCCATAGGATCGACTTTTTGGAATCTTGCAACTAGAATCAATAACGTTTTATAACCGTTGTAAAAGCTTATTTGAAATAAAAACATTAGATTTGATTTGAATATATTACGGTCACAAAATAAAGTGTAATATAAATAAGTAACATACCATCGCGCCTATATTCCCCGAAGGGTTAGGCAGAGGTGTACTTATTTTATTATTATTTTTTTTATTGCACAATACAGACTTAAAAGATATACATTATCCCACAAAACCGGTTTAGCGGTTTGACGGTGGGTGTTGAGCTACATAATAATAATCTGTATAATAACAATCCACTGAAGAGACAACTCCTCAGCCTGCAAAACATAGTTATTTACAGACTGAGGAGGTGCCTCTTTAGTTTCTTTTTAAATTTAAGTTTGTCACGTTCATGTCTAATGTCCGCCGGCAAGCTATTCAGTACATACGGTATTCGCTTCTTTAGGGTTCTGTCCCCAAAGTAGTTATTAACTCTAGGAACTTTAAATTTGCTGGCGGCCATCGACCGTGTACTATGCATATTAGCGACAGGAGATACAGACAATGTACACCCACAGTTCGCCGGTATATTTAGGTCCCATGTAATAGGGGGCGAGCCTATTGCCATTCACCGGGCACAAATCCAGACTCCGAGCTGCTACTGATAATTTCATAGAAAAACCCAATAACACTTTGCTCGACCTGGGGATCGAACCCAAGACCTCTAGCGTAGCAGTCGCGATTGGGACTAACGAGGCAGTCAATATAAGTAATTGGTTTGAAATAAATTTAATTACAAAGTAAAATG
Organism: Subacronicta megacephala; assembly: GCA_958496365.1. Taxonomy (NCBI): domain Eukaryota; kingdom Metazoa; phylum Arthropoda; class Insecta; order Lepidoptera; family Noctuidae; genus Subacronicta; species Subacronicta megacephala. The sequence goes on along the minus strand of OY292540.1, from coordinate 3,404,706 downwards.
TTTGTCTATTGTCGTTTGTCTTCTTACAAATAAAAATGTTGCACACTGACAATTAACATAAGTGATAAACTCCTTAGGTATTAACCACAGAACAGATAAAGAGGTTAGAAAGGAAATAGTATCCGATTTGTATTAGAACCAGTGTCGCCGCTTGTCTCCCACCCTTTACCTCAACTACAAGCAAGAGACCCATACGTACGCGGATTACGCTCACAATTAAACCACACACACTTAAATCTCGAGTTTTCTATTAGTTATCACACTAACGATAATTATGCGCTCGACGTACACTCACACACGCGCAAAATCAATAATGTGTACGTCCCATGCTACGATTTTGAAGCTTGCTCGGTGCACGCGACTTTCGCAGTGAACGCAATACGTTGCGCGAGCGCTCATGTAGGTAGTACAAGATGGTACCCATGTATTGCAAGCAATGTATAATGTTTCACCCGTTGCGATTGTGTAGTTTTTGTCTACAAACTACATAATACTATTGTAATAATTATAAATATAACCTGTACTTTAAGGTTTTTAAACTTTTCGGTGAACAGAAATCCCTTCTTTTGGTACACTAAACACCTGGGCTTCTTTTCCGATCCGTTATAATAGCGCAAGGCGGTTTTGGCCACATTGAGAGCGCGACTGTTGGCCGGTAAAACTAATTTCGTTGACATTATGAGCGTCTGCTCATAAGAGCGGCGCGCTGGCAACGCCCACAAGGCCCTTCTAACCTCTTTTACCTGATCTGTGGTATTAGCTAACCTCATTAGAAAAATAAAACTATGTACTGAAAAATATATCATAAACTTTGTACTCAGAACTCGATACATAATTAATTACTCATTTTGCGCAACAAGTTTTAGAATTAAATTGGTTCAGTAATTTATGATAGAACACAAATTTAAATACCTGTATTTCAGGCTCACTAGGTAGTTAACTAGTTACCTGATAACTAAATACAAATTGTATTGTAATTGTTAGCACTTGAATCAAAACACAGTTTATTAATATTGATCTACGCTATAATTAGGTGTACATACTTAATTAGCGAAAAAATATATACAGATCTGTAGCATACTTAATCGGCCTATAATGTTCCCATTACAGGGACACAAGCCTCCTCTCGGTGAGAGAGAGTGGGCCTTAGGTAATCCACCACGCGGGCCCAGTGCGGATTGGTAGATGTCACATGTCTTCGAGATTTTGGTTCTAAGACATGCCGGTTTCCATAAGATGTTTTCCTTCACCGTTTCGGGAGAAGTGGTGATGAAATAATTTACACAAAGTTAAACGTAGGGTTCGAACCTGCGACCTACAAATTTTAAGACGCGGCCGGTGCCACTGGCTCATCACCCACCAGATTTGTAGCACATGAGTGACGTAGGTTATAACATAATTACATAACACACCACTTACCATCAAGCCTGTATTCCCGTCCTGTATTCCGTAGGGTTAGATCCCATGTAATATTGATACATTACCATTGTAGGTATTCATTCGTAAGTGCACATTATAGATTCAGCCACGGGCCTTTTTTTATATATAAAAGAGGGGGCAAACTAACATACGGGTCACCTAATGGTAGGTAAGTGACTACCGCCGAACATGGACATCAGCGACATTGTAGCTGTCACCAATGCGTTGCCGGCCTTTTAAATGTGTGTATTCTCTTTTCTTGAAGGCCCCCATGTCGTACTGGTTCAGGAATACCGCCTTCCCTTCGAATTAGGCTGATAATAATTAGGCTAGATTATGATTAGGTTTAAACATACATACATACATACATATTGTCACGCCTGTCTCCCATGGGGGTAGGCAGAGACTATAGATTTCCACTTGCTACGATCCTGGCACACTACTTTCGCTTCTTCTACATTCATTAATCTCTTCATGCATGACCGTCGGTTCAGGGTGCTCGGAACCCGGCCTTTCTTAAGAACATCCGCAATTTGGTTGCGGTACGTTCGCCGAGGTCTTCCCCTTCCAACTCGTCCATCCATACTCACCATATATACTTGTTTCGTCAATCTCCGTTCATCCATTCTCTCTACATGACCAAACCATCTTAACATACCTTTCTCAATCCTTGTTACTACATCTTCTTTCACTCCACAACGCTCCCTTATCACACTGTTTTAGGTTTATAATTAGTGTTGAATGTCATGTCAAGCAAGTACTGCACGACAACAAGCTAACGCTAGCTAAGCAAACGTACCACAGTTGAGCGACTACCTGTAGTGTTACTATATGTAAGAGGAGTCACAGACAAGATTGGCTATATCTTGAAGCGCGCTTCAATCAAAACTTACTTCAAGCCGCTGAAGAAGATTAGTCAATTCCTACCACCTGTCAAGTGCCACATACCTCTACAAGATGCAGGAGTATACAAGCTTGATTGTGATTGCGATCTCTCATACAAAGGCCAAACTAAAGAAGAAGCAAAGGGCCCCCCTTAAAAGAACACATCGCCGATGTCAAACACCGCCGTTCCAGGAAGTCAGCAGTTTGTGAACATAGGTATACTTGACAAGGCCCAGCACTACATCAGATTTGATAAACCACAAATCCTTGCAAAAGAAAACCGATTCCTACCTAGGATGATTCGCGAGGTTATTGAAATTTAAAAACATCCATATTTCAATAGAGAAGATGGCTGGGTCCTACCATCTGCTTGGAACCCCATCATAGATTCCATTAAATCTAAATCCAAGAAGTAGCTGTTGATAATTTTGACATTAGGACGACCAACACCTCAGTCCCTCCGTGATCATGGATCCTTTAGGATCCGAAACGTCGGGAATTTAAAAATATCAATAGGTATAACGCGATAAAATCCGTAAAATGTAGTTTTATTTCAATGTGTAATATTCGCGTAAGTGTTAGAAACCAGTATTATAATTAGTGTGTTTCGAACTTATTTTTATTTTTAATACGGTGTTTGTGTATGTGATAATATTTCAAGTTAGTCTAGACTTTATCAAATGGAATTAACATATACTGAGCAGGGCCGAATGTAATTTAAATATATTAGGGTGTTGCTTAAAAATAAACTTTAAAGAGGTCATTGTCTCACCCCGCCATTGGGTTCTTAGTACCTATGCTAGTTTTTTTTTATTAAGTTTAGGGCTCATTACCGCTTGATAAAGTTTTCTTTAAAAAAACGTAGGTAAATTAAGCATCAATATGTCACCATTGTGTTATTATTTTACTTTTCGAGCTTGACGACGCCAAGTTGACGTTTGGTAATTACTGTGACTGTTATAAAGATAATAAAAAAATAAAATAATAGATAAATTGTTATAAAGATAATTTTCTCCGGAAATGACACAAAATTTGTGTTGAAATTTCGTTATGGCGTCGTCATTAGGAACTCACTAAATCTTCATTAGTGGCTTTTGTTAAAGATCAACTGAACAAATTCCAGCGTCGCAATGGCTATAAAGAATTGTTAGATCTAATTGTAACGTATCTAGAAGTCCTGCCTTCAAAGGGAATATTCTTTAAAGCTTAAAAATTGGACTTCATTGTGCTTGATGGATCGCGAAAGCCATCTACCGCTTGAATACAGGATAGGAAAATAAAGAAACGGTATCAATTGTCATAATTGGTACATATACAATAATATACATGTTTACGATCACCATTTACCCGCACTCAGTAAAATGAAAACCGAATAAGTAGATCCCTGTTACACAAAAGTTTTCGACAAAAAAAGCCAGCTATCTTACTTCCTAAGCAGGTATAAATACGAGCACATCTCGCTGAAGTTAGTACAGTGAGTGGACTACCTACATACGAGTACATTTCAAGATACATTTACGAAAATGAAATTTTTACATTTTCTTATACTATTTTCGTTGGTAGCAATGGCCTTCGGTGACGATGATGAAGACGAATATGGTAGGTAACTGTTTATTTGGTTGTATAGATATGTAAATAGAGGTAAGAGTGTTGAACAATTGTATGAGCTTCTTTTGGCTATCCACAATATTGTGTTGATACCTATAGCGTTATGGTACGTAATCGACTTAACCAGGACTTTTTCCAGTAATTTTAGCTCACATATTTTTTAAGATATTATATTGTAAAACATTATTGTTAACTCTATTGATCGCTTTGTGTTTCGTGCTTACTAGTGTTTTGTTAAGATTTCTAGAAACTTATTCTATCATTATACGTGGAAACCTGTAATTGTTTTAATGTAACTTAAACTAATTGTTCATTTGGATTGTATAGCTGTTGGTTTTCCTATAAGAATTAAATAATTATGTTGATAAATTATGATAAAGGTAGCTTAAAAAATTTGGAGTAGTATACTTGCCTCCTCGCTTTCGAATACTAAAAACACGCTTAAACTATCTATATCTATCTATCTATCTATACATACCATCACGCCTTTTCCCCACAGGGGTAGGCAGACTCTATAGACCGCTACTTGTGAAAGGTTCTTACGGAAACAAAACTAATGAAATTGCGCAGGAATTGGAATATATTAGAAAACTTAATGACTATTTTAACTTTTATTTTAAATTTATTTATTCCAGTTCCAATTGAGTATTATTTATGTATAGCTTAAACTAGTCTGTCGGGTCAGCTAGATATATATAGATATATACTATATTGTAGGGTCCTTATTTGTTTATTACAATTATTTCACTGGCTCACCAATACATCATGCAGTATCCTTTCATGCTCGTCCATCGTCCCTACATAATCTCCTTCGACATATATTTATCAAGCAATGGTCACACTGCCATTATGCCAACTGACAACTTTACTTTATTTTTATTTTTTATTTATTTGTTCCTTACGGCTAAGGTCTGAGACCATGCTGCCTAGTCATCAGTTTGCATTTTTCTTGAGTAGGGTAGATCCAGTTCAATTCATCAGTATGTAATCCATAATTTAAGGAAATCCAATAAAATTCATTAGTTTTATATGTATATAATATAAGTTGTTCCAGTTTAAGTCATTAGTATTTATCCATAATAATCAATTCCAGGTTAATTCATTAGTTTCTTATTACCTATCCGTGTAAAGTTAATCCATTTAAAGTCTTCAATTGACAACTTTACTATCAAGTCAAGCTATCCGCCACTATAAGTCCGTTTTTTAATGTCGGACACTAAATTGACACATGCTAATGTCAAATTTACAAATAATGCTGCCAGCTCTTTTGTCCAGTGTTGTACCTACGATACCGGTTTGTCGAAACGGAACTTTTTATCGTTATTAGACGGTAGTTTTATTGTATATCATTAAAATTCACCTTTATACTCTGCCTGTATGGGGGTACCTGTTTTACCACATATTTCGATCAGCATTATTCAGTACACCATCAGTACCTATTGTCCCGTACACGGAAAAAACGCCAATGTAATCCTACAAAATGGCAGAACTTTAAAAAAGTACGGCAATTTGTAGTTGTTTTTAAGGTGTCAAAAACTGTTTTTCTCGATTTCCGGCAAAACTACAAGTCCTATGGAAAAAAGTTAACTGTCTTGTTGTGTCTCTGTCAAGTTTATAATATAAATTACTTCATAAATTAAATCCTTAAAAATAATATGAATGTTTTAAATAACATTATAAATCTATACCTTAATAATTTGTATTATTACGTTTTAATAAGAACTACATATTTTTTCAGGATATCCTATTATAATAACTTTCAACAAACAAAGAAAAACTGTCTGCAAAAAACTAATAAAAATAATGACGTCTGTAAACAGTTTCAGGCGTCGGTGGCGAAAACGGATCCACTCGAATAACGTCACCGACTTCCAAAGTTTATTATAAAACATTATATTTATAATATTTTGAAGATGGTTTTACTTCTTTATACAAGAATTTGATTGTTTTGATTTTGCAGTAAAAAACCGATACTTGATTTTATTTAAAGTTAATTTACGATAGTAGTACCTACATCACTATTTAAGAATTGCAAAAAACTGGCAACCCACATAATGTCAATTTAGTCTCCAAGATTATGAAACAGACTATACTTGTGTACTCTTTTAAAAAAAGCTTAGGTATTAGCAATGTGGGTCGCACATTACTAATATTCTTGTTAAACCTAAATAATTTAAAATATTAATTTACAATTTAATAATCCAACAACATGTATTAATTTTATTAAATCTATTTAATAGATATCGAAATAGAAACACTACATTGGTACACTATTTACAGTTTGTTCGAAATAAGTAAGCCGATCGGAAGTGGTTTAGAAGTGGTAAATTTAAATAGAAAGAGTCGGTGTAATGATAATTAGAGTCGTATACGTTTCGCATTTCTAATTATTTTGTTTACTAATTTCGATATTTATGTATTAAAATACATATTTAAACGATTTTATCACCGCGATAGTTCGGAACGGCTAACTTCCGATCGGCTTACTTATTTCGAACAAACTGTACCTAACTTAAAAACTGTACCTAACTTAATGGCCGCTCTGGAGTTGTATTCGAGTGCGGTAATACCTACTAAGAAGATACTAAGTATGAATTATGCACTATCGTTTACTGATTAGAGCGGCCTTAAGCTTGGTGATACCAACTCGTACCTGTAAGTAAATATTTATTGGTCCTGGGGCATTTTCAACGATGTCCTTTGGCACACATTATACGAGTATATAATTATGATCAATTCTGAAGTCCAATTAGACGAAGTCGCGAACAACAGCTACTTTTCCGTGTTGCTCGAAGCAGATTCATAGATCTTTTCATTTGATTTCACTGCACGTTTGGCGTAGCCGGTCGCGTGTCGTGGGTTCGATACACATTCGAGCATATTATTTATATGAAATGACATGATATCACCCTGATCCATTTACATTTGATGTTCGTAAATGATTGTGTAGTTATGTAGTAATCATAATTATTATTATTTACAGAAACCTATTGCTCGAAGGAACCCATAATAGAAGAATGCAGACCGAATATCCCTTCAGGGTATTATAAGACGTAAGGAAATTAACTGGACTTCCTCAATGTACACACGGCTACACATCAAGCTATACAAATCCAGTTTAGACTGGTCTCCCATTGTAGAGGCTTTCCGTCCAATTCAAGGCCAGCTTATACTGGATTTGTATAGCTTGAGCCGCCGGGAACGACGAAAACGACGGGGTGTTAAGTATAAGTTTGACTGTCTGTGTAGATATATGTCTACATCGTAGCTCCCGAACAGAAAAATCTTTTTTTTTTTTTATGGGATAACTCGGCAAACGAGCAGGCGAGCTACCTGATGGTAAGAAGTCATCGCCGCCCATGGACATCTGCAAAACCAAAGGAGTTGCAGATGCGTTGCCGAGCCTATTTAGGGAAAGGGAGGGGAAGGAGAAAAGGAGAAGGAAGGGGATTTGGGGAGGAATTGGGCCTCCGGCCCTCTCACTTACCGAACGAAGCGCAGTAACGAAACACTACTACTCGGACGTCGGTCTTCTGCGAGAGTGTGGTACTTCCCCGGTCAAGCCGGCCCATTCATGCTGCGAACAGCGTGGCCCTACCACAACAAAAATCTATTTTTATTTTATTTTCTTTTGTTTGAACGGTGAAGTAGTCGGGAGTGTTCTTAACTATATTTGATGTAAAACGGACATATAATGCAACTGTCGGGGATATATTTAATTTTGTAGTTATTTGAACTAATAGACTCATCAGACTCTAAATCTGTTTTAATTCAACCAATTTTAATGGCATTTTTATGCATCCCTCTAAAATAATATCATAAAGAGGAAAGATTTGATTGTTTGTGTGTTTGCATTGAATAGGCTCTGATATTACTGAATCGATTTGAAGCGTCGGTAGCCTAATGGCTAGGGCGTCGGACTTGCGATCATATGGTTGCCGGTTCGAACCCCACCCATTGCCTACCGACTCAGTCTACCGACGTGAACCCACGCGTAACACAAGCATTTAGCTTAGCACGAGGGGTTAACAAGAATACTAGCAATGTGTGACCCACATCGCTAGTAAGCTTTTAAAAAATAATAATAATAATAATTTCACCAATAGAAAGCTAAATTATTTCTGAGTGACATAATATGCTATTATATTATCCCGTAAAATGATGAGAAATGTATTATCTACTCCACGCGAGCGAAGCCGCGAGCGGAAAGCTTGTCCTAAATAAATGTGAAACAAAAGCCAAAAATCACTTGTGATCAATATATCGTTTTCTACAAAGTTTCTTTTTTTCAGGTATTATTGGGACGCCGAAAGTAAACAGTGCATGAAGGTGTCCGAGTCAAAATGCGCAGAAGCACCGAACGCATTTAGAACGCTGACGGCGTGTCAATTGACCTGCGACCCAGAATAACTATTCTATATTCTTATATTGTGCCTGTGATGTGTCGCTCAAAGAAGATTAGAAAATACATCCGGCAATTTTAACCTGAATAAACATTGTGTATGTTTTAATGCTGTTTTTTCCATTTACTGTTTATACCGCCCCATTTTAAGAGTTCCGTACCTAAAAGGAAAAAAAACGGAACACTTATAGGATCACCTTGTTGTTCACCCGTCTGCCTGTCTGTCCGTCTGTCAAAACCCTTTTTTTAAGGAACGCGTGGAGCTGCCGGAAATTTGTCACCCTCAAGGGAATCATGGAAATATATTAGGGTATATTGACTAGTATATTGACTAAGACGACGAGCGCCATCTATTACATCGTGCGTAATATCAACGACAACATCGAAGATAACAACTACATAAGTAAAGGAAAGTATACATGAAGCACACATAGTTATCGGGCCACTTATATAAGCAGTGACCCTCTGAGAAAACAGTCATTCGCTAGCCAGGTGGCACAGAGGACGATAGCCCCGCAGTCGCCTTTGTTGTCCAAAGTCTTTACTTTGGCCCCGCAGCCCTCAGGAAAGTCAAGCTAGGAGGTAAAGGGATACTATAGCCCAGTCTATCCTAATAACCACAAATAGGTTAACCTAAGACCTGTCGTTGTACAATAAAAGTTTGTTAAGAGTAGGTATTGCATTGAAATAAACAATTTCCTATCTGTCAGACACCGTTGGTTTCATTCCTCAGCCACTATCAATATCAATTAGGGTACTTCCCGTTGACCGTGGAAGTTGCCGATGCCGCTCAATTTTACTTATTAGCGCTCTGTATTACACGGCAAAAGAATCTCCATATAATAAATCTACTTACCTAATATTAGCGCTCTGCGCTTATATTTGTTTGAGTTTGCTTTATATACTGGTACTTTACCAGTATATAAAGGACTATTGAAATAACTTAGTTCAGAAGATTACGTTGTTAGCCACGGACATGTAACTTTATTTATTAAAGAAATAAACAAATTTAATGTGCGTGTGAACTGAGGGACCACACTGAGAATTCGCGATGTGAAAATCCTAGGATTTAGTAGTAGACTTAAAACAATTGTAGAACGAATCTGGGAATTTGTAAGCAAATATATTTAAAACTACGACCCCTAAAGTGTGGTCCCTCAGTTCTCATAGATCAATCAGCCAGATCTCCGAAAGTATCATAAAAAATAAGGTTTTGTGAATACAGACATTTAGTCAAGAATTTGTAAAGATATTTACTAAATAACAGACCACAAAGAAATAAAAATATAACGACTGAGCTGTGGTCCCTCAGTCCACATAATAAATAATAATAAATAAATTATTTATTCAGATAACTAAGATCCAGTTTATTAATAATTACAATAAAGACTTACACCTATGTTAGTATAGTGACACGATATTTCTTTATTTAATTTATCACCTTCCTTATCATCATTTTTAAAATTGGAGAGGTAACATCCTCCCCTATTATTTTAAGTATGCTGTTGTTAGTCTTTCGTACTCTTCTTAGTAGAGATGCAGTTTTTTTGCGAATCACCTCATGAAAACTATCGGTTCGATTCACCACAAACATCTCTGAAGCGCCACAAAAACGAGGCCTTCGCAACAGCATCCTAAAAATATTATTATACTGGACTCGCAGAGTGTACATCGATCTTTTAGCATACGCGACCCACAGGTTTCCCGTGTAGAAATTTTGACAATATGGCTTAAAGAGGGTGATTTTGACATCTACACTACATCGGGAAAACCTGCGTGCCAGCATATATACTCGGACCGACAGCGCCCTGCGCTCCCTCTCAATATCAACATTGTCCTTAAGGTCGGCGGTGATGAAGTGCCCGAGGTACTTGAAAGAATCTACCTTATTTAGAGAGCCATTTAGTATGATAGCAGGTATATTTTCAGGGCATTTACCACCAGCCTTAAAGACCATGTATTTACATTTCGTAACATTATAGAGCAATCCGTGTCTAGCCGCATAAACCTCACAACATTTCAGTAACTCACCTATAGACCGTGCAGTAGGGCCCAGCAGCACCATATCGTCTGCGTAACTTATGTTATTTACACAAACACCCCCCACACTGCATCCGACATGCATGCTGCTAAGCTCCACCAGTAAGTCATTTACATGCAGATTGAAAAGCCGTGGGGACGTCAACCCCCCCCCCCCCCCTGTCTGACACCGCACTCCAACCTGTATGAGTCTCAGAGTACATTGGACCATTTGACATGGTTTGTTCGGTTAGCGTACCAGAACTTCAGAATGTCAACCACTTCCATCGGTACTTTCCTGTCCCTCAGCTTTATCGTACGACACAAGGTCAAATGCTTTGGATAGGTCAAGGTAACAGGCGTAAACCGGCGTTTTCCTATGTGTGTAGTATTGAACAGTGTACTTAAAACTGAGGATGGCACTCTCAGTTGACAATCCGCGTTGGAAACCGAATTGTGAATCATGCAGGGTAATACAACTCTCTAGATAAGTATCAAGTACTCTGTCCAACACCTTCGCAGCGGTGGTCGCCAGGGATATAGGTCGGTAATTTCCCCTGTCCGAGATGTCTCCAGTCCTGTTCTTAAGTATGGGTACACACAATTGTTTTCATCATATCAGATGGTAAATATGAATGCCTAATACACAGTGTATAGCACATGGCCAGTACGCTCGGCAGGTGAAACCCCGCAAACTTAAAATGTTCTATACTGAGACCGTCGTGTCCGGGAGATTTGCCTCTGCTCATGTGTACGATAGTTTCGTTTACTTTTTTGGCTGATAAGTATATTTGTGTCTCCTCTCCCCGACACGTCGACTCTATCTCGGACACGGAAATGCCAAGTGGCGACTTTACTCTATAATGTTCCATGAACATATTCGCAATGTCCCCTGGGTTGCTCTTTCCATCCACGCTCACAGGAAGGCTGGGCTTCACTTCCTAATTCCCAGTGGACTTCCAGAATTTGGCAAAGTTATTTGACGCTCTTTGTTGAGTTATTTTGTCCATTTTTATCTGCGTTTGATTATTCTGGCACCATTTTAGACGACTCTTAAAAATCTTACGTGATTCTCGCATTTTTTCATAAACGTTTCCAGAACTCGGTTTATTGTGGAATATCCAATTTAGAAACTGAAGCTTTGCCTCACTGTGAGCGTTTTTAACGTGCCTGTTCCCGCCATATAAAATAGCATTAAATTAACCGTACAACCTTGTGTTCGTTTCATCTAAATAATGATGTATTAAATAAAGTATAATAGTACTGTCTCCATTTTGTTTTATTGTGTGGTCACACTGCTCTGTTTTCATAGGATTAGAAAAAAATATTATCTTAGATAAGAGGTAAGAAATACACAATTTTATATACCTATTATTTAGTAGAAACTTATTACTAAAATTTAAGTACACTAGACTTTCTGATATTCCTCTCGTCTAGCAGCTAGCACACGCACATAATTATGTGAGTGGAGGAGAGGATTGAGGGACCAGTTTTAATCATCGCTTTCTTTAAAATGCTTAGATATTTAAGCTCCATTTCTTTTTTACAAAATGTTTTAACACTTTTACTAAAACTATATGTAGAAAAAGAACGGTTTTATTAATTTTATTCAGTAAAAAATTATCCATGTTATGTGGACTGAGGGACCACAGTTCAGTCGTTATATTTTTTTATCTTTGATGCTTTGTGGTCTATTATTTAGTAAATATCTTTACAAAATCTTTACTAAATGTCTACATTCACAAAACTTTCTTTTTTAAGATACTTTCCGAGATCTGGCTGATCGTCTGTGAGAACTGAGGGACCACACTTTATGAGTCGTAGTTTTTAATATATTTGCTTACAAATTCCCAGAATCGTTCTACAATTGTTTTTAGTCTACTACTAAATCGTAGGATTTCATTTCGCGAATTCCCAGTGTGGTCCCTCAGTTCACACGCACATACAAATGTATTATTGATAATGGTTACTATAAAATGTTGTAAGCCATCTAACAAGGTATCAATGTATGACGAAGTGGTTGGATAGCTGCTCCCATAGATAGATAGGTAGGTACTGAATTAACCGACTTGGTTCACAACTTTTCACGGCAGAACTCAGATCAAATAAAAAGTTAAGATGGAACTTTGCGAACAGAGAAGTGAGGCCGGTTAAAACTACGCCTAGCCGTTTACAAACACAATTTTACACTATATAACAATACCGAAACTACACCTTATCTTGTCAGTCGCGCTTTCGATAGTTTGATAGCTCGACTGACAAGATAAGACGAAGTAGGTTCCTTGTTATTTATAGGATTTTTTCCTGATTACTACTGCAAATATGTGTAGGCACCTACTCTTACTGTAAACGTTTATATTATTTATTTATTTAATGGTAAGTACATCATTAATTCATTTCCCCTTGGATAAGCTTCAGAGTAAAAGAGTAGTGGACTTAAGTATTTATGTAACATTTTACTTTGTGATGTTCAAATTAAATGTTTTTATTTCAAATAAGCTTCTACAAGCGTTTATAAAACGGGTTAAACGGTTTTATATAAATTTAATTGCAAAGTAAAATGTTTGACTATTATTGTTGCACATTGACAATACGTGACAATAAGTGATAAATTCCTGATAAACTAACCTCATTAGAAAAAGAAAAAGTCTGAAAAATATACTTATACTTAAACTTTGTACTTAGAACTCGATATTTAATTAATTAGGTACTAATTTAGCGCAACAAGTTTTGGAATTAAATTGGTTCAGTAATATGATAGAACACAATTTTAAATACCGGTTTTATTTATTTAATATACCTAGCACATTATGAGAAGGTAGGACTTTAAATACAGAAATTTATTGAGTATCTATTGTTTTTTTTTTACTACTTTATCCTTGAATACCTACTTGGTACAGTAGATCAACGGCCGCGGCCCCCCAATAGAATATGCTAAGGGCCCCGCGCTCTAAATCCGGCACTGGTTTTTAATCACCGAAACCACCAGGGGCTGGACACTTCTATACTTGATACTTATTGTGTAGGCAGTAGCGCTATCTCTCGATAAATCCCATAAAACAAAAATAAGTTTCATTGCGTTGTGCCTCATAATACCATAGATGGAGCTTATTCCAAGAATTGGTACTAGTGTTACTGTTTTATCGACATTATGTGGAATATGGTGGTTGTTATGTTTGGTTGTTTTCTCTCAACTTCAGTCACTGTTTCGTGATATTTTGTGCGTTATTATTCAGAAATTGTGTTAAGTTGTAAGTTTTCGATGTGAAACACACAAAGACAAAGTAAATATATTGATTTACAGTTAGTGCAAAAGTGTTAATCGAATTCTGTGCGGTAAAATGAGGACTAATAATGCAATGGACGTAAATTGTAATGGCGTAAATTTATTATGAAAAACAAATATTATAAAGCACCGAAATAAAGAAATTTCTGAAAAACTTGTTTTTTTTATGCACTGTGACCACATACAGAAGTATATAAACCTAATATAGGTTAATATATATATTAATATATAATATACGTAGATACGTACATATATCTATATACATCTCTCTATATAAAACAATCAGTACATGGGAAACGTCAAAAGATGGCCTTAGTGTTCAACAAATGTCAGTTGTGGTGAGTGGTGACACGAATATTGCTGAGAGGGCTCTCTTTTCCTAGTATATTATTCTACTCTTTGGAAACCACTATAGTACCAATAGTACGCTCTCTTCCCAACAAACAATTAAAATACTTTGAAACAGAATGGTGTAGCGCGCAAACATTTCCGAATGTCCCTCGTCTTGTGTGTTATAGATTTCGGAACGCGCCTCCGCGCTAGCCAATCACAGCGCGCCCCGCCGACGCTTCTCGAAGCTTCGACGGGCCGCCTTACTACTCCCGCGCGCGCCCCTACCCTCTCTCTTCTCCTGGGTGTTTTCTCCGCGTACGCACGCGCGTCGTGCGCCGTCCGCGCCTTACCTTTTTTCCACTTTTTCCAACTTTTCACTGTGTTTTGTTGTGTAATAGATATGTACTGTTTATTCAGTTAATAAACTATAATAGTTTGTGTACCTACAAGTGCCTTTGTTTTCATCTCGGACTGAACCGAACCCCTACAAGTGGCTGCCCAACGTGCCGCGAACGTAGGTACATAAAGTGCTCGTGAGTGCCTCGATTGATATCGTTATCGAACTGTTCACCATGCCTCGCACGCGTAGAGACCAAGCTACGGCGCCCTCAGATGACGAGCCCGCCGTGGACGTCGACGGAGACACACCCGCCGACGATTCTGCGAGCTTCTCTTCAGGACATGTGGCTGCTATCATGGCCACCATGCAGCAGGTCCAGACGGAGGCTTTCGAGCGCCTGCTGGAAAGACTAGCTAATCGCCAGCCGCCGCCAGCCCCAGTCAACTCTGCGTCTGCATCACCGGTCGCCGGCAGCGGCACCTTTACGCACTGCACTGCTCGGTTTAGCGGTGACGCCGACGAATCCGTAGATGCCTTTATAGACGCCATTCAGAGCTACAAGGACTGCGCCAATGTGTCGGAGGAGAATGCCCTTAGAGGCCTGTCTATGGTACTCACGAACAACGCCGCTATATGGTACCAAGGAGTTAAGAAGGAAATTCTTACGTGGGATGACGCAATAACCCTACTCACTAATACCTACGGTGATAGGAGACCTCCGCACCGCATCT
This sequence comes from Subacronicta megacephala, assembly GCA_958496365.1. NCBI lineage: Eukaryota > Metazoa > Arthropoda > Insecta > Lepidoptera > Noctuidae > Subacronicta > Subacronicta megacephala. Next base: position 3,389,683 of record OY292540.1, on the reverse strand, counting down.
ACACGGAACTATTCCAACAAGAGCAACGCAACCAAAATACGGACGTGTTCGTCGCCAAATGTCGTCCCAAGTAACACAGGAAGCATTTTAAGAAACGAATAGTAAACTTATGTAGAACTTAAGGTCCGTATAAACTCTTATGTAAGTTCACGGAGCATCTTGACGCTTTATATTAGCATTTCAAAACCATTATGATGCTTTACACTGTAAAACGGTTGGATAATGGCATACCAAAATGCTTTTGTAAAGCCTTTAGTTTTAGTGCAGCAAACCACAACGCAGCTGTACAGCTTTCAGCTGTTTTTAGTGCATTTGGATCTACAATAGCATTTTTAAGTATTAAGATAATGCCTAATGCTGCTAACTAGCATCAACTTTTACCACTATAATGCACCGTTAATCCGTTATACAGCTTTGAGTTGTTCTTAGTGCACTTTGTTGTGTAGTAGCACTTATAAGTGGTAAGTTAATTCCTAGTGCTGCTGAACAGCATAAATGTGACTCAATGTAATGCCTGCATTTTTAAAGGTGAACTGAGTTCTCTTGTAAAACTAACAGCTCTTTAATTAAATACGTGAGTTAATACGTGAGTTATTGTAATGCGTAAAGCTGTATATAAATTCATTTTACTGTATTTGTTAAACCTTTTGTCGGCCATATTGAGGATATTAAAATAAGATATTAAAGAAGGTTCCGTAGGTCACCAAAATCAAGTAGGACCTGTCAACATGAGAAATACGATCGATATGGAAACCTTGTGTTTCAAAAAATATTTTATTGCCATTAGGTAATGAGAATATTCAACAAAAACTTGTTTATTTAAAAACGGACTACACGTTTGATGCTGAAAATGTAAGACCTGAGAGCTCCAACAAAAGTGAAGATGATAGTGATGTTGATTAATATGTAAAATGTTCTTCATTTGAGAAAATTTATGAAGGTGGGCCATTGAAAGGAATATTAATCAAATAGCGTTAAAAGATCTCGCGAAAATGATGTATGGGTTGATTCATTTATGATTTTGCCCAAGGATCCCCAAAATTGCGTTCAAGTAATGACACTATTTCAGACTACATCGATTCTTTTAGGATACCGGTGAACCCATATAGAACTACTATATAGACAATGGCACTACAGTGGTTTACTAAACATATTCTCTTGGGCTTGTGGCTTAATAATTGTTCAGGTGTGAGTATTTATATCTCCTGCTGCATTAATTATCTTTTTTAAAGGCTCACCGGGCTGCTATGTACCGACACCATTTTGTAAATATGTTATAACCTAAAAATATTATAATTCGGACCTATCTATAAAAGCAAAAGACCTGTATTATAATGATATAATTTAATTTAATGCTACTCAACCAATATTATTATGTTAATTTTGCTAAATTCGTTCTATATTAGGAATACAAATTTTTTTTTGGCTACTTCACACATACTTTTTTATAATGTTTTATATCAAAACCACAATATATCGAAGGCGCGTGAAAATTTTCAATGAAACTCATATGGACATTTACAGTAAACTAGATTGCGCAGTAATATTTGAAGGCATGACAGAACAAAAGTCAATTAACTTAGGTACCCAGATTAATTTTGTAAACAGTTATGGTATCTCTCACTCAATTTTGACTGACTATTCGTCCATATTATATCGAGACAAAGTAGTGAAATTACTACATTTATTGGATTATAACATTTGTACTATACCATTAGAGATGTTTTTGCAATGATGGAAGGTTTCGTTTAATTTCTAACATGTGAACACTTAAATAGCTCCAATAACGCTTTTAATACTTTCTAATGCTTTTATATTACAATAAACATCTTCATTATCAATAATATTCCCAGTATATTGCTTTTGTAATGCGATCGGCAACTTCCGTGACCGTGAGAATGCTTCTGTGATGCGATCGGCAACATCATTAATCACAATAATGCTAATATAACGCGCCTGTGATGCGATTAAACAAATGTTGTGACCCTATTTAGGATCTAAAGCTGTATAATTTGTGCCCAAATAAGACTTACAGTAGCCGTATAAACGTTTATAATGCTCTTAAAGAACTAACTCAAAATGCTAAAAGGATACAAAAATGCTGTAAGTCTGCCGTTATACAGCTTTTATGTGTTACTTGGGGTGCTATGTTGTTCAAAATTCCCACCGGCGATATATCGGAAAAAGCGCAAGTCGATATGGTGTACGGCCTACTTGACGCCCGGATCCGAACACACCTCAGAAGAGAGGATTTTAAGGACTTCTCCGGTATGCTTCGCCTTGCCCGTTCTATAGAGATCGAAGAATCCGATACGCGTGCCCAGTCGCAGCCCGGTCCGCTATCCAGCGCCCGCCCGACAAAGTCGGCGAGCGCCGTCGGCCGCGGCGGCATCCCGGCGCAGCCCCCGCCGCTGCCGCGACGCTCCACCGCACCGGCAGCGCCGAGCAACGTCAGCGCAGCGGCTACGCCACCGGTATCGTCGAGTACATCTACGGGAGCTATGACGTCACGACGTTCTACGGTTTTTCAAGATAATAGTAACTCTAGTCCGCGTTCGAATCTATATGTCGCGAAACCTAGATGCGTATATTGTAAACAATACGGACACGTACGTGAAGATTGTAATAAGTTAAATAAGTGCGTTAGTAATAGTGATAAGTCTCTATATTGTTATGGTTGCGGAGCGAAAGGAGTAGTGAGGTCACAATGTTCTAAATGTAACAATATGTCTTTTTCGTCTGTCACAATCGAAACTTATTCGCCAGATTTGGTAAGTGATTGTAAACTTATTCCTCCTAAATTCTCGAATAACTTTTCAAGTCATAATGTTACCTGTACTAATAGTAATAGTGACTATTTATGTAAACAAAAACATACACGCAATGCGCGTCCTATTGGTTATTGTAAATCATTGTGCTTACAATCGCAATCACGCGATCATTTTGATAATAATGAAAATAATTCTTGTTGTGATAGTCATTTCCAACTTATAAGATGTAAGTCATGTGTTTGTTATCCATGTTGTTGTGATAAAGTGTATCCTAATGTTTCTGTAATTAATGAATCTATCGCAGGTACTTGTGTCGAATCAGCTGATAGGGTGAATGCCCCGATTATCGGCAATAGTGTTAGTAACTCCAATGTTAGGGTAAATGTACCTGTTTTCGAAAATTGTTTTAATGACTTACCTGATAGGGTAAATGTACCTATTTTCGGTAATCATAATAGTTACTTACCTGATAGGGTAGATGTACCAGTTAACACATGTAGTGACCATCAGTCATCTGTTAGGGTAAACTCACCTGTTGTCGTCCCGACTCATGAGTTGTGCTGTTCTCCGGTTGAACAGTTTAACACAACTACAGTAGTTCCTTCACTCTGCGCCGATATGACGGCGACTACTACTGTTCTTTCGCGTGATGTTTCATCTGCGGTACCTCTCTCTGCGTCTGGCATCATACAGGCGACGACCGTACATACTACGCAGCGGAGGCCTGTGCTCAGTATTCAGGTTCTTGATTTACGGGGCATGGCTCTTATTGACACAGCTGCTAGGTGTTCTATAGCGGGACATACACTTTACAAAATATTTAAAGAAAAGGGGCTTACCTTTGGTTCTAAACAGGCTGATGGTGTCATCCATTCCCGCGAAGTCCTGGTGACAGCTGTTGACGTCATCATCTCTGTGGACAAAAGTGTTCGAGTGGACTTCGTGATTTTTCCTGATGCCGACAACAACGACACTCCTCGGTATCGACTTCCTCACCACTGCAGGTATGGTTATTGATTTTTCCGCTTCTTCTTGGCATTTCTCTGGATGCACGCAGACTTACCCACTTGAGTATGAGGGTGAATCAATGTCACAGTGTCATCCTATACCTGTGTCTTCGATGACATTAAGGTCTGATGAAAAATGAAAAATGTTAATGGACCGTTTTCGACCTGGAAGTGCTTTGAAGGACATTACCTTATTAGTCTATTTAGATGATCTGCTAGTCCTGTCAGATGGACCATTCCAGAAACACCTGGAAGACCTTGAGGCTGTATTCAATCGCCTCCGTATTTTTGGACTACGTGCCAATAGAGAAAAGTGCAACTTCGCCTGTAATCAAGTTAAGTACTTAGGTCATCTTATTACTCCCAAGGGCATAATGCCTGATGACTCCAAGGTGCAGGCCATTCAGCAGATGAATGAGCCAAGCAACCTTAAGCACCTCAGAACTTTCTTACAAACCTGTTCTTGGTTCCGAAAGTTCGTGCCTGGGTTTTCTGAAATAGCTCAGCCGCTTACCAAGCTTACGAAGAAGAATGAACCGTGGGTTTGGACCGATGCCCAGCGGCAAGCTTTCCATGAGCTGAAGAAGAGGCTCATTACACCACCGGTACTCGTACAGGCAGATCACAGTAAGCCTTTCGTTATACATACAGATGCGAGCAACTACGCGCTAGGTGCCGTCCTCCTGCAAGGTGAAGGTGCGGATGTGCACCCCATCGAGTACTCCAGCCGTCTGCTGACTTCTGCTGAGCGTAAGTACTCGACTACAGAGCGAGAAGCCCTCGCAGTAGTCTGGGCCGTAGAAAAGTATCGCCCGTACATTGAGGGTCATCCTGTAATACTCCGCAGTGATCATCAACCACTGAGATGGTTGTTAACCCTAAAGTCTCCCAGTGGCAGATTAATGCGCTGGGCTCTGAAATTACAAGCTTTTGACATACGGTATGAGTACACTCCTGGTAAGGTCAACGTCATTGCTGATGCGCTTAGCCGTCCTAACTGCAATGAGTCGTCTCAAGACAGCTGTGGGGTCTGCTCGGTGATCTTAGACCTGCCACGTAAGAGTGCAGCTGATCTTCGTTCTGCTCAACTGGGTGATCCTGAGGTGAGTAAGATCATCAAAGATATAGAAAATGTCATCGACCCCATGTCTCCTACCCGTTGGTTAGAGCGCGGGTACCTGATGGACCAAGGTGTTCTCTATCGTCACGCTCCTGACTCAGAGTCCGAGGAGCCTCAGTTGGTTGTTCCTGTATCCATGCTTAATGACGTTATGGATGAGTTTCATAACGCTCCTACTGCTGGTCACCAAGGTGTGGATCGTACAATTGATCGCATCAGGCAGCGGTACTACTTTACAGGTATGCGTAAGTACGTCACCGACTACTTAAAGAATTGTGTAGACTGTCAGAGGTATAAGTTCTCCAATCAAAAGCCTGCCGGTCTTCTGCAGACACCCATACTATACCAGAGAGGTGAGGTATTGGCTGTTGATCTGTTCGGCCCTCTCCCAGAAGCTAAATCAGGAGAGAAATGGGTATTCCTTGTCGAGGACACTGCCACGCGCTGGGTGGAGTTATATGCCATCAAAGAGGCAACAGCAGAGGTTTGTGCCAAGATTATGATTGAGGAGTATTTCCTGCGATATGGTTTTCCTAGGCGTATCATCTCTGACAACGGAGTGCAGTTCATATCTGCGGTAATGCAACAGTGCATGTTTCTGTTTGGGATCAAGCAAAACCTGATACCACTTTATCATCCCGAGGCCAACCCGGCCGAGAGAAAGAACCGGGACCTGAAGATTCAACTGGCAATGCTGGTCAAGAATGAGCATCGCACTTGGCCCCAATTCTTGCCCCAGGTAAGGTTTGCTCTAAATACCGCTACCTGTTCAACAACAGGTCTTACTCCATCGTATATGATGTATGGCCGCGAGATGCGCACACCATTTGACGCACAGCATGATATGCGTGCTATATTGGACAAGGAAACGTATGTACCTCAGGCTACGCCTTACTTGTCAAAATTCATTGATTCTTTACAGGATATACGCGATCGGGTTGAAAAACGTCAAGATCTAAGGAAGGATTACGCTGACGCTTCCCGACGCCCGTCTCCAGTTTACCAGGTTGGTGACCAAGTTCTGTTAACCACTCATTCCCTTAGCAATGCTCCTAAAGGTTTAACCCGTAAGTTTATGCCTCAGAGAGACGGACCGTATACAATAGATAAGGTCATTAGCCCCACAACTTATGAGTTGGTCGACAATCAGAGTCAAGTGTTAGGTCGTTATCATGTTTCTGATCTGACGGGTCTTGTCTGTAACCAAACAGACCCTATTGAGCCAGTGCAGCCTCGCCGCTTACGAGGGCGGCCTCCTAAAGGCAAAAAGGCGCGCTCTTAGTTTCTTTTCCCAACTCACTCTCACGATCTCGTGACTTGGAGGAGGAGGATGTAGCGCGCAAACATTTCCGAATGTCCCTCGTCTTGTGTGTTATAGATTTCGGAACGCGCCTCCGCGCTAGCCAATCACAGCGCGCCCCGCCGACGCTTCTCGAAGCTTCGACGGGCCGCCTTACTACTCCCGCGCGCGCCCCTACCCTCTCTCTTCTCCTGGGTGTTTTCTCCGCGTACGCACGCGCGTCGTGCGCCGTCCGCGCCTTACCTTTTTTCCACTTTTTCCAACTTTTCACTGTGTTTTGTTGTGTAGTAGATATGTACTGTTTATTCAGTTAATAAACTATAATAGTTTGTGTACCTACAAGTGCCTTTGTTTTCATCTCGGACTGAACCGAACCCCTACAATGGTAATATAAAACACGTAAATACTAAATAAATCAGATTTATTACTGTTAAACGAGTATATGTTAAACAAGTATAAACGGGCAGAGATTCGTCTTACTCGACTACAGATAACAGAATAACATTTCAAAATGAGCGCATCGGGTATTTATAATCTCGCGGCTTGGCGGTAGGATGTGACGTAAGCAACGGTCACTGGCTTGATTAGCGGTGTTTTAGCATTTCACTGGCTTGGCGAGGCTTTGGCTTTGGCGTTCATGTGGCTCGGCTTGGCATTTGGCATGTTGTTACAACTTATAACTTCCTTATATTCGAACCCATTTATTTATCAGGATTTTTTATCAGGCCGTAAACTAACACCCATATTATCATATTTCGACTTTGTTCGACACACGTACGCACGGCTACACATCAAGCTATACAAATCCAGTTTACGCCGGCCTATTATAAAATGGGAAACCTAAACAATGTGAGACCAGCTTGAACTGGTTTTGTATAGGTTGGCTGTAGCCGTGTATACGTTCCAAATTCCGTCACATATTATACGGTTGAATGCTGATAATGCCTTTAATTTCTTGAAAAATTTCGTATTCGACAATGACATTCGACGTATCATGACATTCTTATCATGCTTGTAAAAGAGTTTAGTGATTTCAAAGTAATGGCAAAGATTTCTGTCTTGTTCCACCGAATAACTGACGACAGCACACGCTTTTTATTATTATTATTTTTCTCAGAAATTAAACAATAAAAAATATTTTGGGACTCAGGATAGTATAATATCATCGATGTAAACATTTTTTTTTGTTGATTTTTTTGAAACCGCTGAACTGATTTCGATAAAATTTGAAGGGGGCCACCTCTGAAGTATGACCTACCAAAAAAAATATCATCAAAATCGATCCATAATTAACGGAGATATCGCGTAACAAACATACAAAAAAGAAAAAAAAACATACAGACGAATTGAGAACCTACTCCTTTTTGAAGTTGGTTGAAAAATTAAGAAAATGAGTCTCTTTCCCTTCAGTTTCATAGAACTTGGCACAAGTAGGTGTACGATAAATTTCTGTAGAGTCTACGAATGTAAAAAAGATGAAATTAAATTAGAAAGTAAAAAAAAGGTATGGTTGTGTATGTGTGTGTTTGTGGGTGGAGGGTGTTTACGTGTGTGTGTGTCCGCGTGCGTTCGATTGTCTGTATGCGTGTGTATGTTTGTCTGTATGTTATCAATTGACATAATTGGTACGTACTTGTATACGTTTACGAAACACCAAAAATATCAAAACATTTCGTCACTCAGTAAAATGAAAACCGAGTACATCCCTGTTACACAAAAGTTTGTGACAAAATAAAACCGGCTATCTAACTTCCTAAGCAGGTATAAATACGAGCTCATTTCGCTGAAGTTAGTACAGTAAGTACCTAGACTACTACATTTCAAGATAAATTTACGAAAATGAAATTTTTACATTTTCTTGTACTATTTTTGTTTGTGGCAATGGCCTTTGGTGAAGATGAAGACAATGACGATAATGGAAGAGGTAGGTACCTGGTTATTGTTGAACAATAGTATAAGTTTCTTTTGGTTATCCACAATGGTGTGTTGGTACCTACAATTATGTTCATCAATTATATTTATATATATAATTGATGAACATAATTGGGTATATATTAGGTTGCTTCAAAGATTTGGAACAATAAACCTTCTCAGTTTCCAATAAGTAACAAAAACACGCTTAACTTTAAAAATAAATGTAAAAAATTATATTATCTATATTACATAGTACATACATAGCATCGCGCCTTTTGCCCACAGGGGTAGACAGAAACTATAGACCGCCACTTGCTATACGACCCTTGAATAAATTTTTCGTTTCTTTATTTTTAAAATATTCTAATACCTACATTGTGAAAGGTTCTTACGGACAGAAAACTAATGAAATTGCGCAGGAAATTGAAAAATATTAGAAAACTTAATAACAATTTAAACTTTTATTTTAAATTTATTTATTCCCGTTCCAATTGAGTAATTATTTATGTATAGCTTAAACTAGTCTGTCGGGTCAGCTAGATATATATTGTAGGGTATTTATTATTTGTTCCTTATTTGTTTATTATAATTATTCTATAGCCTTTCATCCATGTCCATCGTCCCTCCGTAAACTCCTTCGACATATTTTTATCAAGCAATGGTCATCGTGCCCAGCAGTGGGACAGATAGTCTCCGCTCCGCGCTCCATACAAAAGTAGTTAGGTTTAAGAGGATAGTACCCGCTCCGCGCTCCATACAATCGTAGTTTGGTCTTATCTTGAATATTAACAAATGAAAGTCCTTGGAATTTTGCAGTAACAATCTTATCATTAAAATACGTGTTCCTGTAGTATAAAATTTCATTTCAATATAAGGTTAAAAAGTTACACGAGCTCAAAGATTGGCAATTTTCGTTGAAAAACGGCCCAACTTTATGCTAGTATTTCTCGACAATGTATCAATACAGAAACATTCTGATTCGAAAGAAACCCAGATAATATGGTGAATATATTTTTACAAGATTTTTTTTACGTATTAACAATATTATAGGAGTAATCTCCAAAATTCGGAACATAAGAAATACGCGTGAAAATGTTGCAAATTTATTGTTGTTTCTCCTCTCGGGCACGCGTTCGCATCGCGAGGGATAGAGACAACGACAACTGTGCAACATTGTTGCGTTCGCGAGGGACACTCCTCTTAATGAGTCTTTGAAATTTTGCAGTAACAATCTTATCACTAAAATAGGTGTTTCTTGTACGCACGGCTACACATCAAGCTATACAAAACCAGTTTACGCTGGTTTCTTATTGTATGAGAAGCCTCAAGAAGAAGAAGAATGCGAGATTAGCTTAAAATGGATGAGTATAGGTTGACCTGTAGCCATGTTGACCTGTATGTGTGTACGTAAGAATTCATTTCAATATACTGTTAAGAGATAATGTATCAAAAGAGAACCATTTTGACTCAGGGGAAACCCAGATAATATAATTAATATCCTTTTACGGAAAAATATCTACGTAATAACTATATAAAAAGAGTCATCTCCAAATTTGGGAACAACAAATACGTGCGGAAATATTGCAAATGTATTGTCGTCTCACCTCACGAGACGAGTTTGCATCGTGAGTGACAAGGACGGCGACAACAATGCAACATTGTCGCGTTCGCGAGGGACGAAAAATTTGCGACAAACGCTTCGCTTCAGCCTTAATGATGATGATGAATGGTCACACTGCCATTATGCCAACTGACTGCTATCAAATCAAGCTACCCGCAACAATCTTGTGTATTGGAGACTATGTTATTATATCAATTAAATAAATACAAATACAAAAACTACAATAATAATATTATTTGTGTACGTAAATATTTATTGTCTGCCTCATTAGTCTAGTGGTCCTTGGCGCGACTGCTACGCTAGAGGTCCTGGGTTCGATCCTCAGGTCGAGCAAAGTGTTATTGGGTTTTTCTATGAAATTCTCAGTAGCAGCTCGGAGTCTGGATTTGTGCCCGATTAATGGCAATAGGCTCGCCCCCTATTACATGGGACCTAAACATACCGGCGAAATGTGGGTGTACATTAGTACACCTCTGCCTAACCCTTCGGGGAATACAGGCGTGATGGTATGTAATATTTATTGTTCCTGGGGCCATTTTCGACGATGTCCCTCGGCACACATAAATGATGCTTTTTTTTTCTTTCTTTCAAGCTATACACATCTAGCTAAGGCTGTTGTATATATACTGGTCGCGCGGTAAACTTCGCTAGCGCGATTCAGGATTTGCTCAACGTAGTTGCTATGTAGCACGCTAGATGTCGCTACACTGGTTTTGTATAGCTTGATGTGTAGCCGTGCGTACATGATTTCTTGTTATGTTGTAATCATAATAATTATTATTTACAGACTCCCGTTGCTTGAAAGATCCCATAATAGAAGACTGCGGCAGGGTAAAAAGGAGGTAATTAAATTAAGTGGACCTCCTCAATGTACACACAGCTACACATGAAGCTATACAAATCCAGTTTAGACTGACCTCCCAATGTAAAGGCTTTCCGTATAATTCAAGGCCAGCTTATACTGGATTTGTATAACTTGATGTGTAGCTGTGAGTACATGACTAAAGAATTTAGAAATGTTCCCGACTTTGATTATATATTTGGTTCCTGATTTAGAAATTAAGCGAATAGAATGGAAGATGTGTTTATTATCAGTTTATGATATGAAAAGGTTTTTAATATCTTGTTCTAATCGCATTTCGTGTTATCCGACTACAAAAAAAGTAACGAGTTCAATAGTCTATGAAGGTAGTATATATGTGTGTATGTTTGGATGTTCAACTGTAGCTCAGAAACTACTGATCAGATTTTGTCAATGAGGTGTCCATTGAGTCCTTTTAAAAGTTAAATGGTTATCGGCTATACATTTGTGTCCCACTGCTGGGCAAAGGCTCCCCTAACTTTGTCCAGGATTGTCTATAATATTCTTTATACCACTTTGGCGAAACCGATCAAAGATCTTCTCGCCTGATGACCTGGTCTACGAATAATGTTACGAAGTTTCCACTCGGTAGCTACCTTCACCTACCTTCCTGGTTACATGCGGCTATACATTAAAAAAAAACAATGACGGCGAAAACTCATTAAAGAGAACCGAAAAAATATTAAATTTACCGCGATTTTAACAAATAGGGTGTCTATTTTTTATTTTTTAAATTTTCACAAAGAACTGAATTTTTTAATTAAAGAAAATTTCTAGTTAACGAAAAATTCGATCTCAGGCAGGGTTTGAACCTCCGTCTCTCTGACGTCGCCTCAAGACGTAGAATGTGGAAGAGAAATTCGACATCACAGGCAGTGGTCTCGGTAGCTTAGTTGGCAAAAGCGTCGAGACGCAGGTTCAAACCCTGCCTGAGATCGAATTTTTATTCTTATTATTCTTCTTTAAACTTACTAGAATTTTATTTTATTAACCCCGACGCAAAAACCACTGCTGTAAGTTTGACGTGTGTGTGTGTGTCTGTCTGTGGCATCGTAGCTCCCGAACGGATGAACAATTATTGTTTTATTTTTGTTCGAAATGTGAAGTAGGTAGTCGGAAGTGTTCTTAGCTATGTTTGATAAAAATCGGTTAAGATAGGCATAATGCAATTGTCGGGGGTTTTTTAATTTTTAATTTGTAGTTTTTTTTATCACAGATAGGCTTACGCTTGACCACAACATGCGTGATGTTAAGCATCGAAGTGGTCTACGATGGAGCGCACTTGCCTAGAAGATACCTATTCACTCTCGTCTTGAAGACACCCAAATTGTAGGTCTCATTGATCAAAGATTCCGGTAGCGAGTTCCACAATAGAGCAGTACGTACGTATGTAGAGGCAAAACACTTCGTGCAAGGTTTAGGCACTTCTACCACGTAGCGGTGGTACCTTGCCGTAGCTCTGCTCGTCCGGTAGTAGTAGTATAATAGTAGTATATTTGTAGTTATAATAGACTCATCAGACTCATCTGTGAAGTGTTTCAATTCAACCAATTTAAATGGTATTTTTATTTGTCCGTTATCTATATACCTATCTAAACTAATATTTTAAGAGGAAAGACTTGATTGTTTGTTTGTGTGTTTGCATTGAATGCTCTGAAAGTACTGAAATGATTTGAAATATTCTTTCACCAATAGAAAGCTAAGTACCTACTTTATTTCTGAGCGACATATGTTATATGTTATGCCGTAAAATGATGAGAAATGTATACTCCACGCGGGCGAAACCAGTATATCGTTTTCTACAAAGTTTTTTTTTTTTCAGGTATTATTGGGACGCCGAAAGTAAACAGTGCATAAAATTAGATCGTCCAAAATGCTCAAAATCATCGAACGCATTTAGATCGCTGTCGGCGTGTCAAATGACCTGTGACCCAGAATAACTATTCTATATTCTTATATTGTGCCTGTGATGTGTCGCTCAAAGAAGATTAAAAAATACATCCGGCAATTTTGATATGAATAAACACTGTGTATGTTTTAATGCTGTTTTCCCATTTACTGTTTATACCGCCCCATTTTAAGAGTTCCGTACCTAAAAGGAAAAAAACGGAACACTTATAGGATCACCTTGATGTTCGCCCGTCTGTCTGTCTCTCCGTTTGTCAAGTCCCTTTTTCTCAGGAAAGCGTAGAGCTGCCGGAAATTTGTCACCCTCAAGGGAATCAAAACTAATTGTACAGTGAAGTCATTTTTAATTTACCTAAACAAATGTACGATCATTATACCTACTAAGCACACATCGTCATCACAATCAAAATACAATAATGTTTAACTTAATGTTATGAAATATCAGTAAGTTGTCATACAAGTAATTTAGGGGTGAGGAAGACTAAATTCAGGTAGGCAGGCAGGTACGTAAGTATATTACTGGCCGTAAGGATTTCCTTCTAAATATTCCTTCACCTCTCGGTGAGGTTGAGGAGAGAGGAGAGGAGAACGGCTGCCTCGTTGGTCACTATAGGCCGACCGTTTAACTCGCGTATCGCCTGCGCGGTAAGAAGGGAGCGGGGGCGGGTAACGCTACACACGGAGTCAATAATCCAAAGATTTATCTTGAGATAGACATTGTTGGTAAAGAATAAAATAATAAGTATCTCTTTAAGTATCGCTAACAACTCCCCCGCTCCCTTCTGGGAGTATTTCGCGCGCAGTAGGTCCCAATCGCGACTGCTACGTTAGAGGTCTTGGGTTCGATCCCCAGGTCAGCAAAGTGTTGAGTTTTTCTATGAAATTCTCAGTAGCAGCTCGGAGTCTGGATTTGTGCCCGGTGAATGGCAATAGGCTCGCCCCCTATTAGGAGCATGGGACCGAAATATACCGGCGAACTGTGGGTGTACATTAAGTACACCTCTGACTAACCCTTCGGGGAATACCGGCGTGATGGTATGTTATTCCTTCACACTGTAATATACCTTTTCAGTAAAGAATTATTTTAGTTTACGCTTAAACAAATGAAGGTCTTCTATTTCTGTAATGTAACAGAATAATTTAATTTAATATATCACGAGTTTGTATTCTACTTAAGACGTAGGTTCTAGACTCCTTGTGAGTAGTAATGAGGGGAGCCTAATGTCACTGCTGGGTATGAATCTTCTCTCAGAATGTAAGGGCATATAGACTTTTCTTTAAACATTAATTTATTCATCCTTATCATGCTGAACATGTGACATATTTGATCATAAAAAAACAAAGCAATATACGTAAAAAACGGCCCTTCAAAATTAAAATCCCTAAGAAATTAAATGAAATGATATTTTTTTTTGACAATTGCTTTTTAAAGGCACTTCCTATCTCGACCTCTGAGAAGAAATGCCGAAACAAACTCAGAGAATCATGGTCTCTTTTAAAATCCAGACAGCAGTTATATTATCAGATATGCGAGTTTAATAATGTAGGGCAAAATCTGAACAGGCCTTTTGAAGAAAGAGCCATAGCAACTTTGAGTTGACCTGTCCTAACTGACGGAACGCATACATCAGCTGTTATCGTGAAGTTCAAGCATTTTTATGGAGTTCAACGACCCGCCGCACGACGATTCCAGATCAGCAAGACATTTGTGTAGGTCATGTGAAATACTTAAAACTGTCAGAAAACTTATACGAGTTAAAACCTTGTTAAAACTAACCTACATAGTGAGTCTATGAAAGTTCTTTTTAACCCAGTGTGCGCCGTCGAGAAAATCTCTGGCATGCAGGTTTCCTCACGATGTTATCCTTCACCGTGCAAGCGAGTGATCGTTATTTTTGTGTACGTTACTCCAGCAGGAAAATAGCTCCTAGAATGTTATGAGTGGAACGTATAATTAGTGCGTGATCTAATGTAAATGCGCGCCAAATAAAAAAAAATGTGCGTCTTGTGAAATACATGTGGCTCGCCCCTATTTACCGGTGAAATGCGAATACTTGGAATTAAATATTGTGTGTGTGCGTGTGTGTGCGTGCGTGTGTGCGTGTGTGTGCGTGCGTGTGTGCGTGTGTGTGCGTGCGTGTGTGCGTGTGTGTGTGTGTTTATTCTACGTCGGCACATATAATGGTTTCAGAGATACACGATTCTGCAAAACGTTAGTTAAGCAGGAAACACAATATCTCGAAAATCTGAAGACGCACAAACTATATTATCGGCGCACATTTATGCATAAATATAGCTAAAACTAAGGTCTGCCCACGTACAATATTTCTCTCTCCGATCATTCGTTTAGAATTTTCCTGCGGGAACAACGTTACTCCAGCAGGAATCATTTTTTCCATTTTTTTCCAAAACGACAAGAACACCAGATACCAAGACAGATACAATCACGGCTGTATTTCCCGTAGGGTAAGGCAGAAGTGTAGGTACTTACAAATTTACATCAATATTTCGCAAAAAAAAAAAAACGAACTCCAACCTGCTACTAAGTTTTTAATAGAAAAACCCAATAGGTACATTGCTCCACCTGAGAATCGAACCCAGGACCTCTAGCGTAGCGTCGCAGCTGTTTCAACGCAGTTTTATTTAACGGAAATAAAACTGTTTCCGATAAGTCAATTGCCTCAAAAATATTAATAAGGATACTTACATATAATAAAGTGGGGCGAATAAGGAACAGTAGGTAAATGCAAAAACAACATTAAAACATACACATTATTTATTGAGGCCCGATGTATTTTTTAATCTACGTGGGGCGAATGTGGAACAAATCAAATAAATATCTCTCGTTGAACATCCCTTATACTTCACATTCTCGTTTGCAATGCTCCACCCTCACAAAATAACGACCCTGTTTGGTAACGCACTCCAGACCATATTTTCTTATGCATTTATTAGTTTCCTTGTCGTATATTACATAGCTGAAAAAAGAATTTGAAAAAGATATATTGATTACAGTTAATACTTTTCAGATCGTGATGAATTTGCATTATGCATTAAAATTGGTTGAAATATTTTGATATTAATATTATTTAAAAAGATTTTTGTGTAAAATAAAGGATTCGGCCAAAAATGTCAATTTACACTACATAAACAATTTCTAAACAAAAGTTTTAGTACTCAGTTGTGAATAAGTTATTTTCGATGCCGCAACAATACATACAACATACAATTTGCTAGTAAAAATAAAAAAAACTATACCTTACAAATTCTATGTTCATGGTAGTAGAAAGTGCGACATCAACAGTCACTGACTCGAGACTAAGTACTAAAACTTTTGCTTAAAATTACAATTTAAACTACTTTCTGATATGATATCGACTTTTAATTTTGAATCAATATCTATAGCTGTTAATGTCGCAATTTCTTCTGTCATGAACGTAGAATGTGTAATAAATAAAACATTTGCGAAAAACCAAAAACAAAACATTGTATTTGGCACCCAAGACGGGTGTCATGGAACACGTATTTTAATAATAAGATTGTTACTGCAAATTTTCAAAGACTTTCATTGTTTAAAATTCAAGATAGGACCAAACTACTTTTGTATGGAGCGCCGAGCGGATACTATCCTGTTAACCCACGTTCCCTGGGCCCTGAACCCATAGTACCTTTCCCCTTCGGTCAGATACGCACCCTGGTAAGGAAACACACTAGGGACAGGCACAACGACTGCTGGATTAACCACGGTGAGTGTAGGCAGACTAAGGAGGCTCTCCCCTCCATTGACGACCGCTTCACCAGGCAGCTACTACAGCTGTCCAAACAACAACTGAGGACAGTCACCGCAGCTGTTACGGGCCATGGTCCATTCAATAAACATCTTTCTGTTTTAGGTATTACAGACAGCCCCCTATGCTTGGCCTGCCTGGGGGCCGCCGAGACAGCGGCCCACGAGCTCCTGCACTGTCCTGGTGTCGCCACATACAGGGCAAAGTACCTCGGCAACCCGAGTACTCGTGTCATACTCTGCAGCGGAGCCACCATTTCAGAAACCGATTAATTATATCTTAAAATGATGTACGTCAAACTTACATAATGTACGTATACCGTTTATTGCTGTACGTGCAATAGGTAATGAGAAAATAGACATTCATTGTGGCCACTCAGTACATGTACTCAGGAAAGATAAAAGCTACTGTTTTTTGATGAAAACTGATGTACGAATAGTGTTTATTGTGTACATGTTGAAAAATAACATTATAAGACAGTGGTTTTATTTATTTTAACGTTACTAAAAGCGCCTGATAACTTTGTGTCAGCAAAATGTTTTGTGGCACGCACAATTACAAATCTACCGTACCGTTTGACAGTTTTGACAGATTGAAAAATAGGGATGGGGTCAAAGAAATCAGTTCCTACAATACCCGATTCTTAATTGATATCGATATTTTTTTTTGTACTTACTTATTGGTTACAGTTTTAAGATCACGCTGGGTCTAAGTAGCATGCGTGAAGTAACTGTGTTTGTACTGTGTTGTAACTATGTTTATTGCTGTGCGTGCAATAGGTAATGAGAAAATAGACATTCATTGTGGCCCTGCTGGAGAGAATACTCAGGAAAGATAAATTTTTACCCTATAATTTTCATGAATGTTAGTTTCGTTTAGAGATTTACGCTTATTTAATTAGATGCCACCATAAGAGACAGCTGGATTGAAAACTGCTATCAATAGTCGATTATTCGGATATTTTTACCGATTATGTGTATACAAGTGAATTTGAAGAGTCGCAACACTATGTTAAAGGACCTGACTACATGACATTGAAACGAAGTCCAGAAAAAAAGCTATCTATAGTATATATTGGTTAATGAGCCTTGTTTGAAGGTAGGAATTTAAATTTAGCGATTAAGAATTTATACATCTTGTGATAAAATAAAAACAGCTTCAATATTCCAAGGTTTTACGGCGAAGATTATTGGAATTGTGTGAGTTACGCCTATGCAAAGTTATTTAGATGTCGTTTACATTTTTTGCTAAAAAATAACTAGGCGCTTTCTATGAACATTTCATAAAGTTAAAATAAATAAAACCACTGTCTTGTAATGTTATATTCCATCACGTACACAATAAACACTATTCGTACATCAGTTTTCATCAAAAAACAGTAACGTTTATCTTTCCTGAGTACATGTACTGTTTGGCTCCGCTGGGGAGTATGCTCCCCAGCGGAGCCACAATGAATGTCTATTTTCTCATTACCTATTGCACGTACAGCAATAAACAGTATACGTACATTATGTACGTTTGACGTACATCATTTTAAGATATAATTGATCGGTTTCTGAAATGGTGGCTCCGCTGCAGAGTATGACACGAGTACTCTTCGAGAGGCCGTAAGCAACATTGGGCGCTTGTAGGCCTTTCTCGAGGAGTTGGGGTGGTTCGATTAAAAAAACTCAATATCGTCCCATCCACACGCAAAATACGCGCCTAGTCGTGGAGTTGCAGAAAAAAGCCCGCTATACCAATACCAAAACCAATACCAATAACCCACGTTCTATTTACATAACTAAATCAAGATATAATTAATTTTATTACGGTATTGCGATTAATCCGTAGAGGTCGCATTCGTCCTTTTCCGAACAACGAGGGTCTGTAACAATAATTAATAATTACGATTAAGAAACAACATACCATCATACCATCACGCCTGTATTCCCCGAAGGGTTAGGCAGAGGTGTACTAATGTACCTACACCCACATTTCGCCGGTATGTTTAGGTCCCATGTAATAGGGGGCGAGCCTATTGCCATTAACCGGGCACAAATCCAGACTCCGAGCTGCTACTGGGAATTTCATAGAAAACCCCAATAACACTTTGCTCGACCTGGGGATCGAACCCAGGAACTCAAGCGTAGCAGTCGCGCTTAGGACCACTAGACTAATGAGGCAGTCTCTGGCAAACAACCATTTATACTACTGCCAACCCGCAGTAGGCCAGCGTGCGGACTATAACTAGTACCTCTCATTATTGGAGAAGACCCTTGCCCAGCAATGGGACAGTATATGAGAAGATGATGATGATGATGATCAAGTATGTATGGATCCTGTTATTTTATATAAATAATATCCTCGAATGGGAACCACGACATGCGGCCGCTATGCGAAACGTGCAATTAAACGTCTATATTGTTTTATCTCTAGTATGTACGCACGGCTACACACCAAGCTATACAAGTCCAGTATCGACTGACCTTCGCATTGTTACGCTTTCCGTACAATGCGAGGCCAATCTATACCAGAATCACCTTCTGCCCGCAACGTCCTAACTTCAGGATTAGATCCGACCTGGATAAAAATCATTATAAGCAAAGGTTATCGTCGAAAAAGGTCCCAGGACCAACACACGTTAGACGTAGGTACACAATAAATTCAATTCGAGCTGAAAAAGTTTAAAAGTAACACAGCGAAATTAAAATATAGCCATTAATGATTCTCAGATTATGAGCCTCAGATTATGAACAGTAAACCTGTCGAAATACACAATATTATTAATGCGAAAAATTTAAAAAAGTTCTAATTCGACATTACCTCGACAAAAATACATGAATATGTACCGAGTAGTTATGACTAACATGCCACGGTTAAACTTAAAATGGTTTGTGTGGTATGATTATAATCATTTAATTATGTTATATTTCTTTTGTTTTATTCAATAAATAGAAAAAAAAATTGTAGTATCCTCAAATTTCGGCACCATTTTCTTATTATTCATTCCATTGAAAACCTTTTGCAAAGTAATAGAAAACTTAAAAACAAAAGATGAATGAAATCGGTAAAATCATTCTCAAGTTACGGCGTGACCAAGGGAAACATAGATTCATATATATATGTAGAGATATAATTATTAATTGCCTACAAATTTTTAGTATATGCGAAATCGATTCCAATAATTTTTGATACCCTAGATGTGCCGGCGGCGTCTAAGTGGGTCAGGTAACAGCTATACCTACCCACTTTTTATTATTGCAATTTTGTATAATATTATGATTGCGGATGTTGTTGGGGTACCCACAACAACCCCTTCAGTCGCCCGAAGTCGATGCCACAAATTTATGCGATAGACAACCAGATAACACACAAGCTTATAACTTTGACATTTTTCAAGACACAGTTTTGAAATTTCTGTATTTATTTATTATTTACCTAAAAATACTAGACACGTGTTTGGTGTTTCGCATATACTAAAACTGACCTTGTATATAACACAATAAACATGTACCTACCTGTTCCTTTATCTTGACCAAAGGCCATTGCGACGAACAACAATAATACGAGAAAATTTAAAAATTTCATTTTCGTTAACTACTCTTGAAATGTATACTTCAGTTACTCACTTTATGGAAGTGTGCCCGTATTTATACCAGCTTACGAAATTAGTTAGCCGGCCTTGTTTTGTTAAAAACATTTGCATAACAGGGATGTATTAAGATTTAATTTGTGGCGTGACGAAACGTATCGATATTTTTGGTGTCTCGCAAACATACCTATGATGTGTATTATATATGTCATATCTATTATGGCAATTGCCTAAGAAAATGCCAATCAACAAAACATTTTTGGTGACGGACGGATTTGCATCATTTAGATCTGATGATGAGTTTCGGAGACAGACAACGGAACTCTTCAAAAAATTACAGCAAATCAACCGCGATTGCTGCTATCGTATTTGGTGAATCACTTAAAATGTTAAAATTAAATAACTCTCAAAAAAGTTAAAACACCTTCAAAAAATAATAAAAACAATTTTGTTTAAAACAGTTTCGGAATTCGGTGGCGAAACCAAAAGATCTACTCAAAGTAAGTCAAAAATTGTTATTTTTTTTTTAAGGCGGTTTTACTTTTTTGTTTAAAGTTATTTCAACATTAAAGCCTAACCCTTCGGGCAATATAGGCGTGATGGTAAGATAATTATGCGTGCGTCATGTTGACGTGAATTAAAATATTTCATTTCTTCTCTCTTTCTTTCTTTCAACCATGATTTCAGGAGCTCAACATCCTGTCACGCCATGATACAAGATCAACAGGACATTTGCGTAAGACACGATTAATTCTCCTGCACTATTTTATCACGGCTCGTGTGAGTGGAATCACCATTTCCAAAATTGTAGTAGAGGGAAGGCTAGCTCCGCAATGAATACTTAATATCAGACGGTTCGAGTTATGTTATGGCGATCGGGAAATTATTATTGAATATAACAAGTAATTAAGTTGAGAGCTGAAGAAAGACTAACTAACAAATAAAAATATTATATGACATGAAAATGCTAAACTGCGATATGATTGCTACGCTAAGTTAACTCTCGTCGAAACAAAAAAATATAATTTCTAAATTCGGCCCTGGTAAGTAACTATATGCTTAATTTTATTTGATAAAACGTCGTGAATGGCAAACTTGGAATATTATCAGCTATTAAACACCTTTTGAAGAAAAACTCGTTGGAGACAACAAAGGCCACGGGTGAATTTATTAGGTTGTTATTCAATTTATCAGTCAATATTTACTTGGCCTTGTTTGCGAGGCACGTAGGGCGAAGGAATGGAAGATATTCTCTGTGTTCTGAAAGTGTGTATGTCATATATTCCGGACTCCTTGTAAGTAGTAATGAGGAGAGCTTATTGTCACTGCTGGGCACGAATCTTCTGTCAGAATGTGAGGGCATACTTACAGATTTTTCTTTAAACATTGATAATTCTTCCTTATCATGCTAAATAGACTCGCGAAACATATTGGAATATAAAAACAAAGCAATATGCGTAAAAAAACGGCCCTTCAATATTAAAATGCCTAAGATATGAAATTAAATTATATTTTTTTCTGTAAATTGATTTTTTAAAAACACTTACTATCTGACGACCTCTGAGAAGAAATGCCGAAACAAACTCAGAGCATCATGTTCTCTTTTAAAATCCAGACAGTAGTTATATTATCAGATATGCGAGTTTAACAATGTAGGGCAAAATCTGAACAAGCCTTTTGAAGAAAGAGCCATAGCAGTTTTGAGTTGGCCTGTTCTAACTAACTGCACGCATACATCAGTTATCGTGTACCTCAAGCATTTTTTATGGAGCTCAACGACCCGCCGCACGATGATTCCGGATCAGCAAGACTTTTGTGTAGGTCATGTGAAATACTCACAACTATCAGAAAATAGTAAGTCTATGAAAGCCGTCGTCGAGTCTATGAAAGTCAGGTGCATGCAAGTGTCCTGACAATGTTATCCTTCACGTAAGCGAGTGATAGTTATTTATTAGTATGTACCTAGTTCGAAAATAAAGAGTTACGACACTATACTAACAGTGTATCTCTTATGGCGAGTATTGTCAAATACCAAGCACTTATCAGAAATACAGGCCGCTACTCAACCCGTCATGTGCCAAATTACTTACCTATAGAAAAATATGTTGTTTTCTTCTTATTGTCTCTAGTACGGATATCGACCGATAAGTGAATTATACTTTTAATTCTACACCAAAGCAAAAGTGTACTAATGTACACCCACAGTTCGCCGGTAGGTTTAGGATAGGCACGCCCCTATTTGGCGTACAGAACCGACACATTGACCATTTGCAGGTAGGTACATTGACCGAGCAGAAATCCAACAACTAAACACTGGACGTTCTTTTAAACAGAATTTACGAAAACGCCTTCAAGACTGTATTTTTACTGAGTCATCGTCTTGAATTTGACCCATCTCCATATCTTATATGTATGCATCATATTTATATAGGTATACGAGTTATATATCTTATTATTTTATGTATTGGATGTAGATACCTATATGTATCTGTTTATGTTTATTTGTATAATATAATATATTTTTTTCTACAATTTATATTTTTTTCTTTGTTTTACGAGTGCAATACTGTATTATTTATTTCTGCATCACCCCAAGTTGTCTGGCAGAAAATGCTTAATGGCATCCAAGATCACCTTTGTACCAACGGTGTATAAAGAATTAATAAAAAAAAAAAACCAATCTCCGAGCTACTACTGAGAATTTAATAGAACAACCCAGTACATTGCCGTACCTGGGTATCGAACCCCAGAACTCTAGCGTAGCGATGCAGCTGTTGCAACGCAGTTTTATTTAACGGAAACCCAGAAATAAAACTGTTTCCGATAAGTAGATTGCCTCAAAATTATACTTCACTACATAGTATAAAACAAAGTCGCTTGCTCTGTCCCTATGTCCCTTTGTATGCTAAAATCTTTGAAACTACGCAACGGATTTTGATGCGGTTTTTTTTAATAGATAGAGTGATTCAAGAGGAAGGTTTATATGTATAAAACATGAATATTGTAGTTCAGAAAAGCCGAGAAACCACGCGGGCGAAGCCGGGGGTGGAAAGCTAGTATATGATAAAGTGGGGCGAATATGAAACAGTAAATGCAAAAACAACATTAAAACATACACATTATTTATTAAAACATACACATTATTTATTAAAACATACACATTATTTATTGAGGCCCGATGTATTTTTTAATCTACGTGGGGCGAATGTGGAACAAATCAAATAAACATCTCTTGTTGAACATCCCTTATACTTCACATTCTCGTTTGCAATCCTCCACCCTCACAAAATAACGACCCTGTTTGGTAACGTGATACATTTGCATAATGCATTAAAATTGTTTGAAATATTTTGATATTATTATGATTATTTAAAAAGATTTTTGTGTAAAATAAAGGATTCGGCCAAAAATGACAATTTACACTACATAAACAATTTCTTTCCTTATAGCTCGATAGGCTCGCCCCCTATTACATGGGACCTAAAATATACCGGCGAACTGTGGGTGCACATTAAGTACACCTCTGCCTAACCCTTCGGGGAATACAGGCGTGATGGTATGTTATGTTATGTATTTTACATATGCTCAACATTTTCCAGCGCACACCGGAGAAGACAGACTGGAATACTGCATAAGGTTGAGTATATATTTCACACTTTTATCTTTTTTATTTTATATGTCTTTGTGCTGAAATACGTCCCTGTGCAGTAATCGGTAGGGCTAACATACTACAGATAACCTGACCTATTAGTTAAGATAAATAAGTGTAACAAAGCGGTAGGGACACTGGTCTTGAACTACATAATATATTTATCCACATCCTATTATTGTTGAGCCTTAGTTTCAGCACTCATTATAGAATAGAATAGAATAGTTTATTGTCAAACAATTTACAATTTGCACGTATATTGAACTCTGACACCCAAGCTAAGATTGAACTTGTGTTATGGGTGTCAGGCTCGCATTTTAAATGACATTATGTTTGCAACATTCGAAGCGTGAAGAACATAACAATAATTACTTAAGTACTTATTTGTCTAAAGTATTGCGTGTATGTGTGTGTGTGAGTGTGTGTGTGTGTGTGCGCGCGCGCGCGCGCGTGTGTGTGTGTGTGTGTGTGTGTGTGTGTGTGTGTGTGTGTGTGTGCGTGTGTGTGTGTGTGTGTTTTATATTAATATTATTTTATATTTATATTATAGTGGCGACAAGGTCGGCCATGGAAGAGTGGCTGGAGAGGGGTCATGGTAGTAGTAGTAGTGTCCCGCTGGCAGCTCTACATGCCACGACAGGTTCGCACGAAAGGGGAAGTTCTACCCTCCCACAGAATATCGACGTCAAGTAGCAGTATGCATACTGTTTCGTTTCGTACGGTGAGTGTGGAGCACCGGAGGTCCAATTCCTCCTTCAATTCCCTTCCTTCTCCTTTTTTCCTTCACCTCCCTTTTCCTTAAAGCTTGGCAACGCATCTGCAACTCCTTTGGTTTTGCAGATGTCCATGGGCGGCTATTTACCATCAGGTGGCTCGCCTGCTCGTTTGCCGAGAAATCCCATAAAAATATACATATAATAATATTAAAAATATACACATATTAAAAATATACATATATTGGTAACGTTCGGCAACGCATGTGCAACTCCTTTGGTTTTGCAGATGTCCATTTGTCCATGGGCGACGATAACCATCAAGTAGCTCGCGTGCTCGTTTGTCGAATTATTCCATAAAAAATGGCTCGTTCAGACATAGACGTTCCGGCACAGACCTGCATCGCATACGCCGGGAGCCTGGTTGTGACTATTACGTGGACTGCCCCGAGAATACGGCACAACATACGATGGAGTGATGCCAAGCTTGGACGGAGTCGTGGCAGTGGCTAGTGGCATCTGGCTTCTAGCCGTAATTCGATCCATGATCGGGATCATCCAGAGCTATTTATCATTGCAAGAGAGGGGGTGGAGAAAGAGAGAGAGGATTGTCCAGATCTCCGATCCGCAGTAGACCGATCGAGAAATCTGTTGTGAAATCAGGTAAAATTCAATATAAAGAAATAATTAACAAGCCTTCGGCTAACATCCCAGACATACTAAAAGCGTAACTCTAATTATCTCATTAACTTGTGATACGGGGACACTACAAAATACTATACTATGGCCTATACTTTGCTCAAAGAATCAGCATTGCCATACAACATGGCAATGCAGCCAGCCTTTTGGGTACCCTTCCGGCTGATAGCGACGCGGAGGAGTTTTTTGATGCCCTTTTTTAATTTTTCTTTTATTTATTAATATAGTTTAGCTGTTAGTCTAGTTTAATTTATAGTCTTGTAGAGAGGCGGGATGTATTGCCCCTCCAACCAAAGGGAGGATCCTCCAACCAGGCAGGTGTTTTTGCCTGACGGTTGATGTCAGGCGGTTGTATAATACTCTAACCGCGCGGTAAACTCCACTTGCGCGATTCAGGATTTGCTCGACGTAGTTCTATGTAGCGCGCTAGATGTCGCTACATCACTCCCCCTCGAGACCGGAGGTCGATTGCTTGGAGACAGCGGTCAGTGCGTCAGGTGCTTGCCAGTGCCAGTGGCGCGTAAATATGTTCCAGTGAGTCGGAACAGGATGCCGCGTAGTCCGCAGTGAGTCGGGACTGTGTTGTGGTGATGCCCCAGTGAGTCGGGGTGATGCTGCGAATAAATTGTAAGATTATAGTTGTACAATAAACTGGTAGTTTTTGGTGTTAAACCAACAGGTAAGATATTGTTCAAGTGTATGTACTGAAAGATAAGAAAAGTTGGACACTACATAAGTTTCTGAACGTGTTATTATATTAGAAATTATTTTAAAACTACCACCTACCTAATTATCGGAACAAATTAATAATATAATCACCATGTACTTAACAAAATTAAAATTTCTTGTAATTCATAATTGTCAATCAGTCACACAGCGGAAAAAAACGATGAATTACTTACTAATTTATATTTCAAAATGAAATCATCGATACTGCTACTGGCTATAGTTATTAGTACAAGTATTCGTGGAGAGGGACTCGAAGAAGGTAAACTTATAGATCACATGTGTATCACAGGTCACAGGGGGAACTGCAAGACCGGGGACACACTACCCTCCCACAGAAAATCAAGTTGAAGCAACAGTATGCAAACTGTTGCGTTTTGTACCGTGAGTGTGGAGCGCCGGAACTGCGGAGGCCCGCTTTCTTCCTTAGGCCCTTCCTTCTACTTTTCTCCTCCCCTTCCCTTTTCCTTAAAAAGGCTCGGCAATATATGTTTTACAAGTGTCCATGGGCGGCTATGATGAGAAATCCAGGCTGCATTACTCCACGAAGGCCGATGAGGTCATAGAGTACATTGCAGTTAAGAGCAATTTTACTCTGAGGGTCGAGCGGTTAGACTCTAAGCACAACGTGAACTTCAAGTCCTTTGTGGTTAGAGTACCGACTGAACATCTGTCGACATTCATGGAGGAGGAGTTTTGGCCGAAAGGTGTAGTGTTCCGGCGCTTACGAAGCCGGATACCTAGCACCGTAGTACAACACACACCGACGTTAAGTGTGAAATAGTGATAAGTTTTATTGTTATTATGTATGTTATAGTATTTTATGTTTTAAACTTTTATACCTTATTATTGTATTATATATTTGTTATATGGGCCTTGTTGCCTGAAATAAATAAATAAAATAAATCCCATAAAAAAATACATACCTAGGTATATTGGTAACGTGTTATCTCCAGCCTTCACTCAATGTATCAATAATATACATTAATTAGGTACTTAAATAATAGACTCTCCAAAAAATCTCTAAATGATACTTAAAACATTATCAAAATCATTACGCCGTTTAAGCACAAGTTCCCACTAAAAACATATTGTCATTCAGTAACGAATGTACTCATACATACATACACTCACGCCTTTTTTCCCACAGGGGTAAGCAGAAACTATATACCGCCACTTGCTACGACTCTTGCATATCTCTTTCGCATTCATACATCTTTTCATACACACGCGCCGGTTGCGAGTTGACCTTTTTGGAGAACCTCGCCGATAAGATCGGTGTACGTACTTCTGAAGGCGACCTCTCTCGACGCTGACATTCGCCTTATAAATTCCATATTGTTCATCGTCTTTCATTCATTATCACCGAATATATTCTGGTTCCCTGATATTAGAACTGGAAGTCGGATTTAATGTATTTTTTAACTATTAAGTTTTTCTTTTCTTTTCTTTTCTTTTCTTTTCTTTTCTTTTTCAGGCGAAATTTATAGTGTTTGCTTGGAACCCATAGAACAAGGTTACTGCTTAGCGAATATCCCACGGTTGGTAAAGCTTTATTCACCCCAATTTGTATTTTATATCCTTAATCATTGAAATAATGGTTGAGCTACAAGCTGAGTGATGTATACGTGCCGTCAGTTAGGACAGGTCAACTCAAAGCTGTTGCTCTTTCTCCAAAGAGCCTGGTCAGATATTGTGGATATATTGCCTTCATGTCCTACTATACCATAATATATATTAATCTGCAATAATATCAGTTACGATATACACTGGGTGACGTCCAGGAAATATATAAAATTATTAAGTATAGAAAATATATCGTAATATAACTACTGTTAGATGTGACTAATAAAGAGAGGGGGTAGAATGGCCGAACGGTATAAAAGCAGCGCGACTGGCGGCAACGGGTGATTGTTCGTCGAGCTCTCGTACTGTGCGGACGTGCCTTCCATTTTGATTTTGATTAAAAATTGTTCTCTTATTAATTATATTTTTGTTAATGTTTAGGTTATTAAATTTTATTTTTAAAAAAGTAATTTCACTTCTGATTTCCAATATCAGAAGTGGGATTGAGACCTTAAAACGTCCACTTTTGAAATATTAGCTCGATAATATTTTTGGTTTAGTCCGCATGGGCACGTGGCATATTTTTACTCTTTTGTTTTTATCCGTAAAATTTTAAGCGGTGCGTTAAGTTTTCCTCTTGTGTGTTTTATTTTCTTTTGCCACAGGATGGATAGAGTGCCTCGATCTCGGACGCGGTCACGTTCGCGTAGCCTTTCTCGTGAAAGGCTACGCGAACGACGATCACGCCGTACTCCACTCATACTCCACTCCGCACCCGGCGTGGTTCGAGCGATGATAGTTATAGTGATGGCAGTCGTTCGCGGCGTAGCTACACGCGCGCCCGTTATCACTATTCTCGCAACAGCCGTGAATATTCCCGTGAAAGGAGCCGTTCTCGCAGCCATGTACGACGTAGCTACGAGTCTTGGCGCACCATAATGTCTCGATTACAGGCTTTAGAGTCGCGTACGACTGAACGATCCCATCGTGACCGTTCTTGTGAGCCTCCTAGTGCCACCAGCGGCACTGAGCAGATTGTGGCAGCAATACAATCTTTGAAAACCGTGAGTACCTCTAAGTATTATGTGTCTAACTTCGATCCCTCTGTTCATGATGTCGATGCATGGTTTGAAGAGGTAGATCGAGCAAAGTTGACAAATAATTGGGAGGACGCAGAGTGCTTGTCGCGCGTTGCTAGCTGTTTAAAGGGTGACGCAAAAACGTGGCTTGATGAGTGGGTCACCAGCGATCGGTCGTGGAGCACTTTCAAAGCTGATTTTAAACCGTTGTGCGTCAAGAAGGTTGATGTAGCCAGTATTTTATATGAAGTTATGTCGACTGATTCGAATCGATTTCAAACGTATGCAGATTATGCGCGTAAATCGTTATTACGCCTGCGTATAGTTAAAGGTTTAAGTGACGATCTCACTACTGCTATAGTTCTCCGCGGTATCAAAGACCCACACGTCAAAGCCACTGCCACTAATGCAAATTTAAAGCCTAATGATTTAGTATCGTACCTTTCGACTTTCTTGAAGCCGAAAGCGACCATAGAGCCTCGAAACATAAGGACAAACCAGGGTAATAAGCGTCCGTTTAAGTCATTTCCAGGAAAATGTTTTTCTTGTGGGGGTTCGGGCCATAAATCGGCCGATTGCCCCAAAAAGCCCAAACATGCGAGTGGTTCAGCACCGTCAGATGAGCAGCGAAATGGGCCCACCGCCAGCAAAAGTACAGCCCCAACTTGCTCTTATTGTAAGAAGGTAGGTCATGACGTAAACAGATGCTACGCAAAACCGCGTTCTGAACAACGCAATAAGAACAATGTGAATTTTTGTTCTTCTTACCAGAGTGACAGAAGTGATGTTATTGTTGGTGTAATTGAAGGCATACCGGTTGATATTTTGATTGATAGTGGGGCTATAGGTGTGTCTCTTATATCGTCAGCTGTGGTTAAACATTTATCGTGCCAACCCAAGCCGATTAATCGACAGCTGAAGGGAGTCGGTAAGTCTATAACTCATGTTAATTGTTTTGTTACCCTTGTGATAGAATTGGAGGATATATCACTAGAAGCAGATCTTCTAGTGGTGCCTAGTGAATGCATGAACGCTCCAATTATTATTGGCACTGATATTCTCAATCGAGATGGGGTCACATACGTGAGGACAAGGGACAGACAACGTCTTATTCATGATCCTTCGCTACGTTCCGTGTCTATTGTTAACTCTGTTGAAAGGGACTGTATAAAGACATCCCTGGTCGGAGAGAACTTGGTCAAGTTGAAAGCAATTATAGATGAATTTTCAGAATTTATGATTTCCGGAACAGCTACTACCACGGTAACCACAGGTGAAATGCATATTCGAGTCAACAACGATAATCCTGTACTTTACCGACCATATAAAATGTCTCATGACGAAAAACTTAGGACAAGAACAATTATACAAGACCTTTTGTCTAAGGGTATAATACGCGAGTCAGAATCTCCTTATGCCAGCCCGGTGTTGTTGGTTAAAAAGAAAAACAGATCTGATCGCATGTGTGTCGATTTCCGCGCTTTGAATCGAGTTACAGTAAAGGACCGTTACCCGTTGCCACTAATAGATGACTATGTGGATCGATTAGGTAAGGCCAAATATTTCACTACTTTAGACATGGCGACAGGGTTCCATCAGATCCGATTGGATGAATCCTCAATTCCACTTACGGGGTTTGTCACACCTGAAGGACATTACGAGTATGTAAAGATGCCATATGGTCTGGCCAATGCACCTATAGTATACCAGCGTATCATTAGTCAAACTCTTCGAGAGCTCATCAACCAGGGGAGGGTGTTAGTTTACATAGATGACTGCTTGATTCTCAGTTCTACGGTCGAGGAAGGGTTACAAACCTTACGCGAAGTCCTCTTAACACTGACAAAAGCGGGGTTTTCCATAAATCTCCAAAAATGCTCCTTTTTATGCACCGAGGTTGAATATTTGGGACGCGTAGTGTCAAACGGGGAAGCAAGACCCTCTATGGAGAAAGTTCAAGCGCTTTCCGATTCACCAGCTCCTCACAATGCCAAACAGGTGAGACAATTTTTAGGATTAGCAGGGTATTTTCGGAAATACATACCGGATTATTCAAGAAAGACTGCTTACATTGCCCAGTTGACCCGAAAGGATGTGAGTTTTAGATGGGGTGCTGAGCAGGAGCGTGTGCGTCAAGAGATTATATCCATCTTGACTAGCGAGCCTGCTCTTGCAATATTTGACCCATCATTACCGACGGAAGTTCATACTGATGCGAGCAGTCGTGGGTATGGCGCAGTCTTGCAACAAGTTCATAAGGATGGTAAACGTCGCGTTGTGGCTTATTATAGTCAGGTAACAAAGGGTGCCGAGCCGAAATACCATTCTTATGAACTCGAAACCCTAGCAGTCGTCAAAGCCCTAAAGCATTTTAGACATTATTTAATCGGCCTGCATTTTACCATTGTCACCGATTGTAATGCTTTGAAAGCCACTCAGAACAAAAGAGATTTGTTACCGCGTGTGGCAAGATGGTGGTTGTTTTTACAAGATTATGATTTCAGCATAACATACCATAAAAGGTGCCATGATGCCGCACGCGGACTACCTTAGTCGTAACCCATGTCACAGAGTCAACAACATTGAGCGTCCTCGAAATTGGGCTCAAATTGCTCAAGCAGGAGATGAGGAGGTTCAATCGATTATCCGTGCTCTTGAACAAGGTCAATTGGATCAAACGAGGTATGTTAAACAAAATGACATTCTCTATTATAGATATACGCCAACAGGTGAAGAAACTAGACTTCTTTGCTTCATACCGAAGGGATACCAATTGAGCCTCCTACGAATCTTTCACGATGAGCACGGTCATGTTGGGGTTGACAAAGTGACAGACTTAGTGTTAAGGCATTTTTGGTTTCCCGGCCTAAGGTCATTTATTCGAAAATATGTAAGTCACTGTTTGACATGCGTCGCCTACAAACGGGTACCTCGAGCCCCATTGCAACCAATTACTTCATGGGATAAGATTGCCCCATTTGATACTTTACACACTGACGTTTTGGGACCTCTTCCCGAGTCTAAGGGCTTTAAACACGTTATGCTTGTGGTCGACGCATTCACAAAATATTGTTTATTGATACCGATTGTACGGCAAGATATCCTAGAATTGAAACGTGTTTTTAAACTTGTAATATCTTTATTTGGCACGCCAAAGTTAATTGTGTCTGACAGGGGACGTATGTTCGAGTCGACGGACTTTAAATCCTGGATGCAGGTTCTGGGCGTCACTCTTCACAACATCACGCCTGAAATGCATCACGCAAATGGTCAGGTGGAAAGGTATGTCCGCACAGTGCTGAACATGCTCCGCGTCGTCACGAATTATCGAAAAACTGAGTGGGCCGATGAGTTGTGGCAATTGCAGCTCATCTTAAACCTAACTAAGCAGAAAACTACCCAAGCATCTGCATTGAATCTATTGGTTGGCCACGAAAGCGCTACACCGGCAATAAGAGTTCTCGTAAGGGATATTGCTGATGTTATAAATCCAATGGCGTCTAGCCGTGAAGGTAGACGGGAGATGTTGAGACAAAGGGCGACTGACCTGCTGAAGAAAAATCAGCAACAGCAGGATACTTATGTTAACCAGAATCGGGAAAGCCCTAAAGTGTTTCAGGAAGGTGACCTGGTCTTCGTGATCAAGTACTCTCAGTCCCAGGGCAAGCTCGATCCTGGCATGCGAGGGCCATATAGAGTTATTCGAGTGCTCCGCAATGGTCGATACGAGCTAAGGCTCGTCACTGGATCCTACGGGAAGACCACGTATGCGGCTGCACAGTTTATGGTGCCTTGGAGGGGAGAATGGACCCCTGACACTTGTGCTGCCTTCTTTGAGGGTAAGCCTGTCTGATGTGCAGACTACGCGGCATGGTTGGCCTTGTAAGGCTTTGGCCGGTACTCTGTGTTGACATCTATTCGGTATGATGGCCTTGAGAGGCATCTGCCGGTAGTGTCAGTGTGTGAAGTCTACGTGGCATGTTTGGCTTGAAGGGTCAACTGCCCGTAGCCACAGGGAGGTACACCTGCCACTCTGTGGAGGCCTCTGCCTACGGTGTGAAAGCTTTTCGGCTAGGGTATGGGTTAGGCCTGACCCATACCTAACCGACGAGTCTCCGAGTGTCCTGTGAGCGCTTGGGGTTGATTATTACGCTTTCGTGTGTGTTTGCATGTATTCTAAGATGGCATGTGCTCAATTCCCATCCTACTAACACAATTGGGGATGTTATCTGTTTGTGGTTTTAAGAAAAAGTCGCAAATTTATGCATCTCCAATTATTCTGTCAATTGCTTTACAACGTTAACTTAACGTTTGACGCATACTTAGTTGGTTAACTCATTGCAGATACAGACAATGCTGACGATGATTGCGCAGAGAACAGTAACCTACCTGTGCTTTCAAGGGCAGAGGCAGATAATGAACAACCAGGGCAGTCTCAGACTCCAACTGAGAAAAATGTCGCAGAACCGCAGCACGGGTCCCTTCCTGTGCCTAATCGAGATCCCGAAGAACCTGACTGGGACGTCAGGATGTCAGGAGAGGCCGTGTTAGATGTGACTAATAAAGAGAGGGGGTAGAATGGCCGAACGGTATAAAAGCAGCGCGACTGGCGGCAACGGGTGATTGTTCGTCGAGCTCTCGTACTGTGCGGACGTGCCTTCCATTTTGATTTTGATTAAAAAAATTTTTCTTATTAATTATATTTTTGTTAATGTTTAGGTTATTAAATTTTATTTTTAAAAAAGTAATTTCAGTTCTGATATCCAATACTACTATAATTTATATTAATATTGCATATTATAGCTAGATGTATTGAATTACTTATATTGATTTGTTTAT
The DNA here is from genome assembly GCA_958496365.1 of Subacronicta megacephala. Taxonomy (NCBI): domain Eukaryota; kingdom Metazoa; phylum Arthropoda; class Insecta; order Lepidoptera; family Noctuidae; genus Subacronicta; species Subacronicta megacephala. The sequence goes on along the minus strand of OY292540.1, from coordinate 3,356,547 downwards.
CATTCATAGGTATGCCTTCATGCCAGCTAGAAATATGTGCATCAGATTCATTTATGGTGGATGTGGTGGAAACGGTAACAACTTCAGAACCATAGGGGACTGTGAACTGGTTTGTCCGCCTATGAAGAGCGATTTAGACGATACCATAGACTATAGACTGAAATAAAGATGGTTTTGTATTTTTTTTTATTTCATCCTGTGTTTTTACGTAGAAACTTGAGGGCAGTGCCGGATTAAGCAAGCGCGGGCCCCGTATTATCCTACTAATGTTATAAATGAGAAAGTTTGTGAGGATGGATGGATGGATGTTTGTTACTCTTTCACGCCAAAACTATTGAACGGATTTTGATGAAATTTTACAGTATTATTGTTTATACATCAGAATAACATAGAGGCTTCAATTTATAACGATATTTTGGGAAATTCCCACAGGATTGGGAAAAAAATATTCGACGCAGACGAAGTCGCGGGCAAAAGCTAGTATTCTATATAGGGGCCCTTGATCAACTGTAGATTCTCTAGTATAAAGAAGTAAAAAAAAAACAATAAGTACTCAAGACATTTATGTATTTGACATGGAATAATCCACTTTTTCAAAAACAATAGTAATGAAGTGGAGATTAAGCGCAGAATTAAAAACGCGTGGAACAAATATTGGAGCTTGGAAGAGGTATTTTAAAGTAATATGCTCATAAAGCTTAAAAAGAAAACTATGGACTCGTGCATTCTGCCTTCTCTAACGTATGGCTGCCAAACGTGGAAATTTACGGAAAAAATTAAAAACAAAATGAGTTCGTGCCAGAAACGAATGGAACGTAGTACCTATGTCGAACATAAAGAAAATGCACAAGATACGACACACAAAAATAATAAATTATACAAAAGCAATAGACGCACTAGCTTATGCCCAAACACAAAAAATAGGAACATGCATGCGTTTTTTTTATTTTTTTTATTAATTCTATACATCATAACAACACAATAGAAAATATAATTATTCCCGGGAATGTTCAATTTTTTTTTTTAAATGTTATTCACGATACATATCCAAAATTTAGCTGTTTGAACGCCGCCATTTTTCGCGCGCTTCAGATGACGTCATGGGCCGAGATCATCGCACGAAGTGTTTGTTTATTACAGGTGTTTTGGTTAATTCTTAAAGATTTTACCATGGAAGAAGCTAAAAACCTTTCTATCGATATTGTATAGTACGAAAATGCAAAAATACTATCAGAACTACTTCCGATAAAGTATTTTTTTCTTCTTTCGGTCATCGTATATAGTCTCACCACTGACGAAAATCGCTCAAGACACAAATTAAAATATATTTCCAAGATAATTCCTCTTCTAGCAGCTTTCGACTATGTGATTAAATTCAATGTCGTGGCCTGTGACGTTTCATTTCGTTCGACCAATGACAGCGCGTTTTGTAAATTTGAATTTCGCTCGCATAATTAGCACTTTTTAATACAAATTATTTTATACAAATAAAAAACAATTATGTAACAAAATGTTGTTACACTAATACTTTAAGTATGTTTAAGATTCCGGAAAAAAATATATTAGGCAAATTTAAACTTCATGCATATTCCTAATTCAGATGGGCCGGATATATAGCCCTATATGTGGACCACAGGTGGACCTTAAATGTAACGACATGGAAGGGAACGCTAGCAAACGCCGAATAGGGAGACCCTACATGAGATGGGAGGATGATATAAAGAAAATCGCAGCAACAAACTGGTTGCAAACAGCAAAGAACAGAGAAAAATGGAAATCCTTGGAGGAGGCCTTCACCTGAGAGGGGTCCATGCAAACTAGAGATTTAGTTATTCTTTACAATTCAAAATACTTAGCTAGATTGAGTTCATAAATTTGAAAATAAATAAATGACATAACAATAGTTACAACCATCGTATAAAAAATATACATCTATCCAAATAAATTTCTAGCAACACATTATATTATATAACAATAATAACTGATAACAATTACATTATAAAAAAATAAGTACTAAATTAACACAAGCAACTTTTTAAAAATAATTATAATCAATTTCAACTAAGTAAAATATGTTTAATTTTCTATTGAGAAAATAGTATGCGAGTTAATTAATATTTAACTAATTCATTCAATGTGAACTTAATTATTGTGCATTATTCCTTAATTAGAAAAACTTATAACTTAAACTTCATGCATGGAATAAAAGGCTTTTTTATTTTTGTTCATTTTACTAAACAGGGTGACCCGCTTTCTCCCAAATTATTTACCAGCACACTTGAAGATATATTTAAGACGCTAACCGCCTCGTGGAACACCAAGGGCATCGAAGTCGCCAATAAAAGGTTGACGAACCTCAGATTCGCCGACGATATAGTTCTTTTTGCCAATAACGCTCTGGAACTGCAAGACATGCTCCATGCTCCTTGCGATGAATCGGTCTAAAACCAAATTAATGACAAACAGCACTAAGCGTAGGGTCGAGGTAGATGGGAAGAAAATACAATATGTCGATGAGTATATCTACTTGGGCCAGTTAGTTTCTTTCGAAAACAGGCAAGAAAGGGAAATCGATCGCAGGATTGAAAACGCCTGGAAAAGTTACTGGTCCATGAAGACGCTAATGAAGGGTGATCTACCAATCTCCCTGAAGCGAAAACTCATCGACATGTGTATTCTGCCTGTCCTAACCTAACTCACCGAATCGCAAAAGTTCCGCCTTGGAGTTTGTCAAATAGCAACGGAGCGAAGCATTCTGTGCGTTAAAAGGACGGACAGAATCCGAAACACCACGCTGCGCTCCAAAACGGGCATAATAGACGTAGGCAAAAAGGCGGCTAGGCTGAAATGGGATTGGGCGGGTCATGTCAGTCGCATGCATAATGACCGCTGGACAAGGGTCTCCACGCAATGGGTGCCTGATGATGAAAGGCGCCGTCGAGGTCGGGCCAGATAGAGGTGGCGGGATGATTTGGATGCGTACCGCGAGGGCTGGTTCGAGGTGGCGCAAGAAAAGAGTACCTGGAAGGAATTGGGGGAGGCCTTTGCCCAGCAGCATAAGTTGTCTCTTTTTTTTATGGGATAACTCGGCAAACGAGCAGGCGAGCTACCTGATGGTAACTAGTCATCGCCGCCCATGGACATCTGCAAAACCAAAGGAGTTGCAGATGCGCTGCCGAGCCTATTTAGGGAAAGGGAGGGGAAGGAGAAAAGGAGAAGGAAGGGGATTGGGGGAGGAATTGGGCATCCGGCCCTCTCGCTCACCGAACGAAGTGCAGTAACGAAACGCAACTACTCGGATGTCGGTCTTCTGCGAGAGTGTGGTACTTCCCCGGTCGAGCCGGCCCATTCATGCTGCGAACAGCGTGGCACTACCACAACAAAAACAAACACAATTTTACACTATATAACAATACCGGAACTACGCCTTCTCTTGTCAGTCGAGCTTTCGATAGCTCGATAGCTATCGAGTACGCGGCAAGGCGTAGTTTTCGCCAGCCTCGAAAAGTTCCATCTTCACTTTTAATTTGATCTGAGAGTTCAACGCAACCCAATACCATTATCTCAAGGATTTTTTTTTATACCACTAAGGTGGTAAACAAGTATACGGCCCACCTGATGGTAAGCAGTTACCGTAGTCTATGGACGGTTGCAACACCAGGGATATCACTTGCGTCATGCCGACCCTGTAAAGAAAAGGGAGGGGAAGAAGAAAAGGGGACTGAGGGAGGAATAAGGACTTCAGTGCTCCACCTCAGATCAAATAAAAAGTTAAGATCAGCTAAAAAGTTAAGTTAAGAGCAGCGGCTAAAACTACGCCTAACGGTGTACAACATTGTACACCGTTAGGCGTAGTTTTAGCCGGCCTCGCTTCTTTGTTCGCAAAGTTCCATCTTAATAACACACAATTACACGCACATATGTATTAGTTAACTACGCCTTATCTTGTCAGTCGAGCTTTCGATAGCTCGATAGCTCGACTGACAAATGACAAATTGTGTGTTGTACACCGTTACGCCTACGGCCTCACTTCTTTGTTCGCAAAGTTCCATCTTAACTTTTTATTTGATCTGAGTGCTCCACACACACCGTAAGAATCGCGACAGTATGTATACTACTACTTCACGTCGGTATTCTGTGCGAAGGTAGTACCTACTTCCCAGGTCGTGCCAACCCATTCATCATGCCAGAGAGACACTACTACTACTAAAATTGTCCGAGTTTTTGGGTCCCGACTACCACTAACAAACTATCTATACCTACTACTATAACTATAGGGTAACTTTCACAAAGAAATGAATTTTCTAATTAAAGAAAATTTCTAGTGAAAGAAAAATTCGATCTCAGGCAGGGTTTGAACCTGCGTCTCTCTGGTTAAGTACACCAGACGCTTTGCCATCTAAGCTACCGAGACCACTGCCTGTGATGTCGAATTTCTCTTCCACCTTCTACGTCTTGAGGCGACGTCGGTACCATCTATTGAAGACATTACTATGTCTTTCAACCAACACGACTGCCTTTACAGGTAGTTCAATGTCGAACGATGTTGCCTTACCGTATTATGCTTAATTTTTATTATTTTTTAGCATTAAATATTGCGAAATTTTCACAAAGAAATGAATTTTCTAATTAAAGAAAATTTCTAGTGAAAGAAAAATTCGATCTCAGGCAGGGTTTGAACCTGCGTCTCTCTGGTTAATAATATTTAATGCTAAAAAATAATAAAAATTAAGCATAATACGGTAAGGCAACATCGTTCGACATTGAACTACCTGTAAAGGCAGTCGTGTTGGTTGAAAGACATAGTAATGTCTTCAATAGATGGTACCGACGTCGCCTCAAGACGTAGAAGGTGGAAGAGAAATTCGACATCACAGGCAGTGGTCTCGGTAGCTTAGATGGCAAAGCGTCTGGTGTACTTAACCAGAGAGACGCAGGTTCAAACCCTGCCTGAGATCGAATTTTTCTTTCACTAGAAATTTTCTTTAATTAGAAAATTCATTTCTTTGTGAAAATTTCGCAATATTTAATGCTAAAAAATAATAAAAATTAAGCATAATACGGTAAGGCAACATCGTTCGACATTGAACTACCTGTAAAGGCAGTCGTGTTGGTTGAAAGACATAGTAATGTCTTCAATAGATGGTACCGACGTCGCCTCAAGACGTAGAAGGTGGAAGAGAAATTCGACATCACAGGCAGTGGTCTCGGTAGCTTAGATGGCAAAGCGTCTGGTGTACTTAACCAGAGAGACGCAGGTTCAAACCCTGCCTGAGATCGAATTTTTCTTTCACTAGAAATTTTCTTTAATTAGAAAATTTATTTCTTTGTGAAAATTTCGCAATATTTAATGCTAAAAAATAATAAAAATTAAGCATAATACGGTAAGGCAACATCGTTCGACATTGAACTACCTGTAAAGGCAGTCGTGTTGGTTGAAAGACATAGTAATGTCTTCAATAGATGGTACCGACGTCGCCTCAAGACGTAGAAGGTGGAAGAGAAATTCGACATCACAGGCAGTGGTCTCGGTAGCTTAGATGGCAAAGCGTCTGGTGTACTTAACCAGAGAGACGCAGGTTCAAACCCTGCCTGAGATCGAATTTTCTTTCACTAGAAATTTTCTTTAATTAGAAAATTCATATCTTTGTGAAAATTTCGCAATATTTAATGCTAAAAAATAATAAAAATTAAGCATAATACGGTAAGGCAACATCGTTCGACATTGAACTACCTGTAAAGGCAGTCGTGTTGGTTGAAAGACATAGTAATGTCTTCAATAGATGGTACCGACGTCGCCTCAAGACGTAGAAGGTGGAAGAGAAATTCGACATCACAGGCAGTGGTCTCGGTAGCTTAGATGGCAAAGCGTCTGGTGTACTTAACCAGAGAGACGCAGGTTCAAACCCTGCCTGAGATCGAATTTCTTTCACTAGAAATTTTCTTTAATTAGAAAATTCATTTCTTTGTGAAAATTTCGCAATATTTAATGCTAAAAAATAATAAAAATTAAGCATAATACGGTAAGGCAACATCGTTCGACATTGAACTACCTGTAAAGGCAGTCGTGTTGGTTGAAAGACATAGTAATGTCTTCAATAGATGGTACCGACGTCGCCTCAAGACGTAGAAGGTGGAAGAGAAATTCGACATCACAGGCAGTGGTCTCGGTAGCTTAGATGGCAAAGCGTCTGGTGTACTTAACCAGAGAGACGCAGGTTCAAACCCTGCCTGAGATCGAATTTCTTTCACTAGAAATTTTCTTTAATTAGAAAATTCATTTCTTTGTGAAAATTTCGCAATATTTAATGCTAAAAAATAATAAAAATTAAGCATAATACGGTAAGGCAACATCGTTCGACATTGAACTACCTGTAAAGGCAGTCGTGTTGGTTGAAAGACATAGTAATGTCTTCAATAGATGGTACCGACGTCGCCTCAAGACGTAGAAGGTGGAAGAGAAATTCGACATCACAGGCAGTGGTCTCGGTAGCTTAGATGGCAAAGCGTCTGGTGTACTTAACCAGAGAGACGCAGGTTCAAACCCTGCCTGAGATCGAATTTTTCTTTCACTAGAAATTTTCTTTAATTAGAAAATTTATTTCTTTGTGAAAATTTCGCAATATTTAATGCTAAAAAATAATAAAAATTAAGCATAATACGGTAAGGCAACATCGTTCGACATTGAACTACCTGTAAAGGCAGTCGTGTTGGTTGAAAGACATAGTAATGTCTTCAATAGATGGTACCGACGTCGCCTCAAGACGTAGAAGGTGGAAGAGAAATTCGACATCACAGGCAGTGGTCTCGGTAGCTTAGATGGCAAAGCGTCTGGTGTACTTAACCAGAGAGACGCAGGTTCAAACCCTGCCTGAGATCGAATTTTCTTTCACTAGAAATTTTCTTTAATTAGAAAATTCATTTCTTTGTGAAAATTTCGCAATATTTAATGCTAAAAAATAATAAAAATTAAGCATAATACGGTAAGGCAACATCGTTCGACATTGAACTACCTGTAAAGGCAGTCGTGTTGGTTGAAAGACATAGTAATGTCTTCAATAGATGGTACCGACGTCGCCTCAAGACGTAGAAGGTGGAAGAGAAATTCGACATCACAGGCAGTGGTCTCGGTAGCTTAGATGGCAAAGCGTCTGGTGTACTTAACCAGAGAGACGCAGGTTCAAACCCTGCCTGAGATCGAATTTCTTTCACTAGAAATTTTCTTTAATTAGAAAATTCATTTCTTTGTGAAAATTTCGCAATATTTAATGCTAAAAAATAATAAAAATTAAGCATAATACAGTAAGGCAACATCGTTCGACATTGAACTACCTGTAAAGGCAGTCGTGTTGGTTGAAAGACATAGTAATGTCTTCAATAGATGGTACCGACGTCGCCTCAAGACGTAGAAGGTGGAAGAGAAATTCGACATCACAGGCAGTGGTCTCGGTAGCTTAGATGGCAAAGCGTCTGGTGTACTTAACCAGAGAGACGCAGGTTCAAACCCTGCCTGAGATCGAATTTCTTTCACTAGAAATTTTCTTTAATTAGAAAATTCATTTCTTTGTGAAAATTTCGCAATATTTAATGCTAAAAAATAATAAAAATTAAGTATAGGGTAACTTCTATAACTATAGGGTAGGGAAACGTAAGGGCATAGCGTAATAAATAACACTATGGTAAGGGCATGCTGGCGAAGTATGTCTGTATACTTGTCATCATCATTATCATCATCATCAGCCCGTATTCGTCCACAGTTGGACGTAGGCCTCTTTAACCCGGCAATCGTAGTTTGCACACCAAGTGTGCAAAAAAATTTGCGACTTTTTTTATCATGGAAATTCGTAAAACTATATTTTTCCTGCTCTAATTTGCAAAAATTGTAGGGAAACGAAAAGGATGGCAATAATAGTCATTTAAGCACCTGCATACTGCACATTTTTGCATAGGTTGCATTCTAATCGCGGGAGAGGTTAAGTGAACGCCACAGAGCCTGATTTTCAGCACTTTTCATCCAGGTACTGCCAGCTGCCTTCCGCAAATCGTCACTCCACCTGGCCAGTGGGCGTCCTACACTACGTTTGCCTAGCCGCGGTCTCCACTCGAGAACTCGTTTGCTCCAATGGTTGTCGGTTCCCCGAGAGACGTGACCGGCCCATTGCCACTTCAGTGTGCCAATTCTTTGAGCTATGTCGGTTACTTTCGTTCTCTGACTTCGATGACTTTGTTACGGATTTCATCCCTCAGAGAGACTCCGAGCATAGCTCCATAGCTCGCTGTGCGACTTTAAATTTGTGAACCAGTCTCGTCGTAAGTGTCCACGTTTCGGCTCCGTAGGTCATAACTGGTAGGACGCACGCTTCGAAGACTTTCGTCTTAAGGCACTGTGGAATGAGCGACGAGACGACTTGCCGAAGTTTGCCAAATGCTGCCTATCCCAGCTGTATACTTGTGCCTTCGGGGAATACAGGGTTGATGATATGAGCGTATCAGTAGATAACGCATTTGCCCTTCTTTTTTTTTTTTTGAACGTCAAATGCTATAATTACTTAAGTTTTAGTGACTTGTAGTAGTAAGGAAATATTACTTGAGTTTTTTTATCAGGGTTGTTCCCGATAAACACAAACGTGTTCTCGACGTTACGAGTTAATTAAACAATTATTGGAAGTTGCATACGTATTTTCCTTACATGATAATTATTACATTACCAAGTGCAACGTGTTACTGTAAAACTCAGTAAAATTTTTGGCTTTCGTCAATTACAGAATTGTCTGTTTAGTTCATATAAATTTAGTTCCATTGTTGGGTTTTTATCATATGTCAACCCCATCTTAGCTTATACTAAAACTGTAAGTATATGATAAACTAAATTAATAAGCTAAGTATAGTTTATAATTTACTAAATAACGGAGTTGAAATGCTTAAGAAGGTAAAAAACCGTTGTTTTTTTTACAATTGACATTATACACCAACAGCCAAATACAGAACAGCTACATGTAAGCAGTATCCTGCTGAATATTCGGCTTTGACCAAAGACCGCATATTTGGCTATGGCCAAAATGAACTGAACGTTCGACGGCCACCTTTGGCCAAAAAGAAGCAACTTATTCTGCATATCCGTCTTCGGCCAAAATTAAGGTGAATGTTCAGCTTAAGCCTTGGTTTTAAGCCTTGTTGACAGTGACAGTGTTGCAATTGATATTATTGTTGCATATCATATTAATTTAGTTTTTACATATTTTTTATTTTGTGTATGAACTTCTGTGCATCAGAGGGACTGTTGAAAGTATAGACCTACGCAAAAATTAATGGCAATGTGTGATGTGCATGCTTCTTCTACTTTTGAATGTATGCTCTCTCTCTAGTCCATATAATTGTGCACTGTCAGTTGTTAAAATCACTTAATTAAAAATAAATTAAGTTATATGTTTCTAATTGCCTTTGTTCTTATTTCATCAGGGACGAAAAATAAACCCTTTTTCATCTTTTCTTCATTCGGCTTTAGTCAAGGAATGACCTTCGGTTAGACACTACAAGCTGTAAATCGCCTATCCACTGCGCCATTCGTGATTTGTACTACTTATGACTCCGAGTTTAACGGTAACATAATAATTATAAAATATATATATGCAAGTAGGTACTTCTGTTTCCACTCGATTTTTATAAGTTGTGATATCTAGTAGGTATTCTGCTGTTTGTCTGTGAGGAAAACTGTATCTATAATGAGGGCTGCAATTTTACTTTGTATTGTCGTAACAATGGTGTCGACCATTTACAAAACTGAAGGTAAAAGATTGCTTATTATTTTTTTTAATCTATTTATTTATTTAAATACTTATTTATTAACCAATTTCGTCCCTCTGTTGGACAAAGGTGTGCCCCGTAACATCCACGTCTTCCTGTTTGTCACCTGCGCGAGCGGCAGCGCTTTCTCAGTCTGCCTTGCCGGCGATCTAAATCTATACTATCTATACTAATATTATTAGTGGTTAAAGTTTGTGAGTTTACGAGGTTATAGGGGGTAATAAATAAAAAATAATAATAAATAAAATTTTATTTCATTAAACTTAGTACTATTTTACAACTCATTTTAGTAAAATTATATTTTAAAAGCAGATGAAACAGCATCTGTAGCCGACCACGGCAAGGCCTACTAATCGTAATCTCTGGATATACTGAACCGATTTTGAAAATAATTTTACCAATAGAAAGCTACAATATTTCTGAGTAACGTAGGCGATGTATTATCGAAACGAGATTTTCACTTTTTAAATTAATCTGAAACTCTCGAAGAAGCCCGAAAATTCTTACCATCAAGTTATTCTAAAAATATTGGTACTGCCTACAAATTTAATTGCAATTATGCAATTTGAAGCGGCGGTAGCCAAATGGCTAGGGCGTCGGACTTGCGATTATGTGGTTGCCGGTTCGAACCCTACCCATTGCACTACCGACGTGAACCCACTTGTAACACAAGCATTTAGCTTAGCACGAGGGGTTCACAAGAATACTAGTAATGTGTGGTCCACATTGCTAGTAAGATTTGTTTTAAAAAAAAAGAAAAAAAAAGGTAATCGTTTCGTGTAAAATACTGTTTGGTTAGACTGGAAGCGATCTCAAGAATTCATTATAGTTGGAAAGGCTAGAAAGATGATGATTTTGAATAATTTTGAATTAAACTGCCTCTAAGCTTCTGTATGGCTACTGAAGAATCAATTAAAAAAAAAATACTCTTCTGCGAGACGCAAAAGAAGGCAATGTGTTTATTAGCCAATTTAAGCAAGTATAAATGTTTGTTCCTTTGTGGCGGTTTAGAAAACAAACACATGTTCCAATTTTGATATTTTTTTTCTATGGATAGGTCTTCAAAAATGGTATTGATGTTTCTAATATCATTTTTTTTTTCTAAACTGAATAGTTTGCGCGAGAGACACTTCCGAACTGGTAAAATGTGTCCCCCCCCCTGTAACTTCTAAAATAAGAGAATGATAAAACTAACAAAAATATTTGATGTACATACATTACCATGTAAACTGCCGCTTAAAATTGGTTTGAACGAGATCTAGTAAGCAGTTTTTTTTAATACGTCATAAATGTAATGGTACGGAACCCTCCGTGCGCGAGTCCGACTCGCACTTGGCCGGTTTTTTTCTTCAAGTAGGAAATTTGTTTAAACATAGCCTATGTTTAAACAAATTTAATAAATCTAAGACTAAAGGATCAAAAATCTAAGTGATAATATGGAGTACAAATATGCATAGTATAACGTAACAACTTTTTTTTTAATAGGAAGCTTAGTTGATTTTAAAACATAGATATATTACCTATTTATATTATTTTTATGACATAAAAGCAATTAGAATTCCGTGTGTTAGGTAGCAGTGTGAATGTTATGGAGATGTGTGTTTGTTACGTGTATTAGTGTAGTGTGATTATGTGTCGTTAGGTAATAATTTCTTAGTTTTGTCGTAGTTTTGTTTTAGAAGCCAATTTGTAAGACTTTGTTTAACCTCATATTTATTAAATTTATTAATATTTTTATTTCTTGTTAAAAATAATCGAGATAGCAACGTAACACTGTCGAGAAGCAAAAGTAGTTTTGTGTCGTAGTTACGTTACGTTATGCATAGTTATTACGTAGATTTTTTTTTTGTAAAAGGATATTCATTATATTATCTGGGTTTCCCATGAGTCAAAATGGTTCTCTATTGATACATTATCTTGAAATACTAGCATAAAGTTGGGTCGTTTTCATCGAAAATTACCAATATTTGAGCTCGTGTAACTTTTTAACCATGTATTGAAATGAAGTTTATAGGCTACGTGTTCCTTGAATGTATTCAAGGAACACGTATTTTAATGATAAGATTGTTACTGCAAAATTTCAAAGACTTTAATTTGTTAATATTCAAGCTAAGACCAAACTACGTTTGTATGCAGCGCGAAGCGGATACTATCCTCTTAAGCCGTAAACAAAATATTTAGGTAGTCGGGATTTTTTTCTTTTATTTATGTTTAATATTGACTAGCTTTCCGCCCGCGGCTTCGCTCGCGCGGTTTCTCGGCATTTCTCTATTCTATTTAATATATGTATAAATATCAAAAATTCTAAAATGAAAGTAGCCTATTAACTCCTTATTACATCAGTTACCTGCCAGTGCAAGTCAAAGCCGGTCCAGCTTTTCAGAGATTACCCGGAACGAACAGACAGATGGACAGATAGACAAAAATTGTAAATAATGTTATTTTGGTATAAGTACTTACTGTGTAATACATCCATATGCATTTAGTAAAAAGCGGCTATTTTAATATTACAAACAGACACTCAAATTTTATTTATTTATATAGATTGATATCATATGATATTTCTTTGTGCTTAAGCTGCCGAAGACCTGTGCTCCCAACCGTTGGATGCAGGAGAGTGCTTGGCATACTTCCCACAGTAAGTATTAGAAGTAGATTAGACATTAAATATAACGAGCCTAACAAAGAACTGTCTCATTAGTCTAGTGGTTCGATTCCCATGAAGTGTTGTTGGGTTGCCTTATTTGTCTAGCGATCCTAAGCGCGACTGCTATGCTAGAGGTCCTGGGTTCGATCCCCAGGTCGAGCAAAGTGTTATTGGGTTTTTCTATAAAATTCGCAGTAGCAGCTCGGAGTCTGGATTTGTGCCCGGTTAGTGGCAATAGGCTCGGCCCCTATTACCTAAAAACATACCGGCAAGGTGTGGGTTAGTAGTAGCCTCTGCCTATTGGTTATGACGCGAGGCAGGATTTTCCGCACTAAGTATAAAAAGATAATTCAATGCGTTGTGAAAGGAACTAGCTTAAAAATATTGGGTACCCACTTAGTTTTTTAATGTAAAAGAGACCATGATTCTCTGAGTTTGTTTATGTTTTTCTTCTCAGAGATCGTCAGATAGAAAAAGCCAACGCTAGATGGCGCCAGCTTAAAAAAAAATATTTAACATTTACTTGTAAAAATGTCTTTGAAGGATCCATTTTCAGGAATAAAATATAATTTACCATTCATGATCTTTTGCAGGTTTGGTTATGATCCTGCTACATCGGAATGTGTCCATTTTATTTACGGTGGTTGTGGAGGAAATGACAACCGATTTTGGAAAAAAGCTGACTGCGAACGGGCCTGCAAAAATTAATAATTATACTAAATGTTATTTGATTTACGAGTATACAACACTGTATTTTAGGCACAGGAAACAAATACCTATTAAATTATTTCATTCAATAAAAATGTCATAATAATAAAAAAGTAAAATTCGAAAAAAAAAAGTCTCGTTTACTATAAGACCCGCTCAACACCTCAGCTACAAATTTAATTTTGGGAATAACACCGGCGCTACACGTTGGCCCAAATGTCAATGTCACGCTATGCCGCCAACGTTTGGTAAAATAAGGCCAATAACTACTTATATTATAATAGATTCTACTCCAAGATCCAGTTTATTTCTCTACAAAAATTCATAGAAATCGGGACAGCGGTTAAGGAGTCAAAACGTAACAAACAGACGGACAAAGTACTTTCAAATTTATAATATTAGTAGGTATAATGAATAAATAGGGGAAACATCGTGGGATATAGATTTTGCCAACCAGCACTGGGGCTGAAGGCGGTTTTACTTTTTTGTTAAAAGATTTTTTTTATTTGACACAAAAATTGGCCGAGATCTGTCCATATAAATCCTGAATATTTTGACCTCAAGTCGAATTCGCACTTGCATCGTACATTCCCACTGCTGGGCATGGGCTTCTCATAAAATGAAACTGTTTCATTTTATGAGAAGCCCATCGTATTGTACCAGTATCGTGGCAAGTGGAAATCTATAGGCTCTACCTACCCACATGGGAGACAGGCAGACAATTTGGATGTATGTATCCAAATTATGGTTATTACCTTTTTTATGGGATAACTAGGCAAATGAGCAGGCGAGCCACCCGGTGGTAAGTAGCCATCACCGCCCATGCACCTCTGAAATGAAATGAAATTCTATTTATTTCTGTACATAGATCTTTTAAAGACCCTTTTACAAGACGATTCTTCTCATTTTTTTAAAACTAGATGGCGCCTGCATTTCCTATCTAACGACCTCTGAGAAGAAATGCCGAAACAAACTTAGAGAATCATGGTCTCTTTTAAAGTCCAGACAATAGTTATATCTAGCAAGTTTTACAATGAAGGGAAAAATCTGAACAGGCTTTTTGAAGAAAGAGCTGGAATTAAGAAATATTTTTTTTAAGAGCTCAACGACCCGTCGCACAACGATACCAGATCAGCAAGATATTTGTATAGGTCATGTGAGATACTCAAAACTGTCAGAAAACTTTATTATAAATCTTATATGAGTTAAAAGCTAACCTACATAGTACTGTAAATAGACTCGCTAGTAATGAAATGAAATGAAATGATGAAATGATATTTATTTCTGTAAATAGATCTTTTCAGGACACTTTTACAAGTCAATTTTTTTACATTTTTTTTTAACTAGATGGCGCCGACGTTTCCTATCTGACGACCTCTGAGAAGAAACGTCGAAACAAACTCAGAGAATCATGGTCTCTTTTAAAGTCCAGACAATAGTTGTTGTTAGATATGCGAGTTTAACAATGTAGGGCAAAATCTGAACAGGCCTTTTGAAGAAAGAGCCATAGCAGCTTTGAGTTGACCTGTCCTAACTGACGGCACGCATACATCAGTCATCGTGTAGCTCAACCATTTTATAGGGAGCTCAACGACCCGTCGCACAACGATACCAGATCGACAGGCAGTAAATAGACTCGGCATCGGATCTGCAATACCAAAGGAGTTGTAGATGCGATGCCGAGCCTATTTAAGAAAAAGAAAAGTAGAAAGTAAGGAACTGAGTAAAAGTACAGAGTAAAATTTAAATCGTGGGCATATAATTTCAAATAGAGACTCTTCCCATGATACTAGTTGCGTAAGGACTAAAATTACACAAATTAAAAACATTATTAATGTAGGTATGGATAGCCAAAAAATCTAGAATTTACAATGAAGTAGGTTACTATAGCGAAAAAAAGGGTAAGAAATAACTTAAAAAAATATATTTAATAAACGCCAATAAATATTCAAGTATCACAATCATAAAGCTAGACGCATGCCACGAAGAACGGAGAAGTCGGTACACTAAACATTACATTTTAATACTATTAAGGTTTTATTAATATGCCTATACTCCATTTGGTTAGGTACTTAACTAAAGGTAAACAATAAAAATGGCGGCGTTCAGGGCTCTTCAACATTTATTACAATGGTATCTTATGAATTTGGAGTGAAATTAATAACAACACAACCAACAATCAATAAAAACAACGAACAAACAAAACAACTAATTAATACAATTTACGGCAAAAGAAACACAAAAACCAACGAAAGTACAAACTGTTACGAATGACGTCTGGTTACCCGACTAATTATAATATCGGTTAATTATTTTGCCGCGCTTCCTCGCGCTACTACTTCTTAATTTTTTCCAGTTATCAAAAGTCTATTATGTAGAAAAATGTTTTGATTTCCTGTCTTTTTAGATTCTTTCTAGTAGGCACATTGCAATACTTTATGACATAATTATCAGATTTGATTTATTTATTGATCGCAAGCTTAAGAATTTATTTAATTTAATATTAAACAAAGTAGTAAAATATGCTAGTATAGAAAAGGAAAATGATTTTGAATGATTAAATAATTTATTTTGGTTACGTTTTATTTCAAGATGAAAAATGGCCCTATATAAGAACCTTTTTATGATTTGTTTACCTTTAGTTAAGTACCTAACCAAATGGAGTATAGGTATTCTTCACAAGTACAAGAATTAGGTTCAATGGATGTCCACGACTTAAATTTTTAACCCCCGACGCAAAAACACGGCGTGTTATAAGTTTGACGTGACACGTAGCTCCCGAACGGATGGACCGATTTGGATTTAGTTTTTTTTGTTTGAAATGTGAATTAGTCGGGAGTGTTCTTAGCTATAAACTATGAAAATCGGTCGAGTTAGAAAGCAATTGTCGGGGGTTTTATGTTTTTTAAATTTATATTGTATTATTATAGAGGCTAAAACATACGTAATCTGGTAGCTTCCTGAAGGCTCTCGTGGTCGCTGACTCTCTCCACGTGACTGGCTAGACTGAAGGCAAACAAAAATTGTAAAATTGTGGCCATCGATGCTTGAACAATTGTTATATTATGTGATTTTCTTTAAAATATAATTCATATTCATTCCATAATATCGAGTTTAAACAGCAGTTAGGAGTATTTCATGACGTCAGTAATATTAAAATCAATAATTACTGAGCAGGGACGAACTCAAAATTTATATGTATATTATTAACTGTCTCATTAGTTTAAGGGTGCAAAATGCGACTGCTACGCTCGTGGTCCTGGTTTCGATTCAGTATTATTGGGTTTTTTAACTGACGAAAAATCGGAGGAGGTTCTAACTATATAAAATCCTACTTCCTACTAATATTATAAATGTGAAAGTTTGTGAGGATGGATGGTTGGATGTTTGTTACTCTTTCACGCAAAAACTACTGAACGGATTTTGATGAAACTTTACAGTATTATTGTTTATACATCAGAATAACATATAGGCTTTAAATCATAACGATATTTTGGGAAATTCCCACGAGATTGGGGAAAAACTATTCCACGCGGACAAAGTTGCGGGCAAAAGCTAGTTATATATATAAATTTTATGTATGATGATAATTTTATGTCTGTAATGAATGCATTGTGAGTTGTCGAGAGAGTGGGAGTGTCCGGTGCTAGATGCCGTCCGGCGTTACGGGACTTCCCCCTATTGCAAAAAACAATTAAGCAATAAAAATTTAAACATGTAGTAATTAGTAGTTTATAGCCACCAAAAATTATAAAATAAACAAGTTTTTAACAAAAACATTAAACCGACATAAAACTGAAAAGAATAACGCAATAACATGACTTTTAACAAAAGAATTAAACCGCCTTAAAAAAATTCTAACAAATATTTTCACGCACCTCTGACATTTCGTAAACAGTGAAGGTACACATCGTGAGAACACCTGCATGCCTGAGAGATTTTCTTGACGGCATATGAAGTCTGCCAACATGCAAAAGTCTAGCATGGTGGACTTTAGCCTAACCCCTCTCACTCTGAGAGGAGACCCGTGCCCAGCAGTGGGGGAGTAATGGGTTGATGATGATAGAACCCGTCACGTCACCCAGTGTGATTTGGTGCTCGGCGTTACGATTCCGCAAGCACATTCCAATAACGCATCAGTGACTAACAGATCTCCCTACACCTGTGTCCGTCAAAGTCACTCTGAGAGGGAAGTCCGTTCATCATCAGCCTATACTCGTCCACTGCTGCACGTAGGCCTCTCCTAGTGAACGCCACAGAGCCCGATCTTTGGCTTTCGTTATCTAGTACTGCCAGCTGCCTTCCGCAAGTTGTAACACTATCTGGTCGCTCTTCACCACGCTTGCATAGACGGGGTCTCCACTCACGAAGAGCTTGCTCCAGTGTTAGTCAGGAGACCGAAGAGATCAGTTGATTGAAATTAATTAGTTCTTTATATAAGACTAGCTACACCAGATTTGCGTGCAGAAAATCTTCGTTCGTCAGTCACCTGGCGAGATAGCACCGTATGTCGGACTCGTACAGACTTGTCACGGCTTTTGATCTCTCGATTATGGTGAAAGTAACGATACTTTCACCATAATCGAGAGAGGCTTTGGTCCAACTCCATTGCTGGAGCCAATCTATGGGCGAGGCCTGGAGCAAACACGCGAGCTGCCTACTGGGGCTATTGTCTGGTCGGGCGGTGGACTCCCCAAGTCCTCCCTCCGCAGGCCACAGCTCTCTGAGGCCGGAGTTCTGTGAGCGCCATCTAGCGTCCGTTTTTTTAAAGACAGCAACGCCTGTCGAGGCAACTACTTAAATATAAAGCTGTAATACGTCCCTGTTAAATAAATTTGCACAAACGTTAAGAAAATAAATTCGACACTATAAAGCTACCTACGCTTAAGTATAAATACATATTTTGCTGAAGTGAGCACTTCAAGTGTATTTCACAATTTTACGAAAATGAAATTATTACATTTTCTTCGTTGCAATTGCAATGGCCTACAACGGCTCCAGCTCAACAGGCATGTTTCAAATCATATCAATGGATAATTGTTAAGTTACAGCGAAAGTTATGAATGCAGATATTATAATTATATACCTACTATCCAGCTATTATAAATAATATCTAATCAATTTAGACAAAGTGGTAATTAATATTAATCACATGAACTAGCTATTTCATAAAATATCTTGGAAGACTAAGACAAAGTAACAACAACTAGGTAGGTATAGGTGAAGATTCATCATCATCAATCCATATTGTCCCATTGCTGGGCACAGGTCTCCTCTTAGAATTAAAGGGATTAGGCTATAGTCCACCAGGCTAGCTTACTGTGGGTTGGCAGACTTCACAAACCATCGCAAAAATCTCTCAAGCATGCAGGTGGTTTCAGTACGGATATTTGGTTGTTTAAGTACGGATAATTAAGTATTAATACGCTCATGGCATCCGCAGTAGTCTGCCAACCCGCAGTAGTCTCCCAACCCGCAGTAGTCTGCCAACCCGCAGTAGTCTGCCAACCCGCAGTAGTCTGCCAACCCGCAGTAGTCTGCCAACCCGCAGTAGTCTGCCAACCCGCAGTAGTCTGCCAACCCGCAGTAGTCTGCCAACCCGCAGTAGTCTGCCAACCCGCAGTAGTCTCCCAACCCGCAGTAGTCTGCCAACCCGCAGTAGTCTGCCAACCCGCAGTAGTCTGCCAACCCGCAGTAGTCTCCCAACCCGCAGTAGTCTCCCAACCCGCAGTAGTCTCCCAACCCGCAGTAGTCTGCCAACCCGCAGTAGTCTCCCAACCCGCAGTAGTCTCCCAACCCGCAGTAGTCTCCCAACCCGCAGTAGTCTCCCAACCCGCAGTAGTCTCCCAACCCGCAGTAGTCTCCCAACCCGCAGTAGTCTCCCAACCCGCAGTAGTCTGCCAACCCGCAGTAGTCTGCCAACCCGCAGTAGTCTGCCAACCTGCAGTAGTCTGCCAACCCGCAGTAGTCTGCCAACCCGCAGTAGTCTGCCAACCCGCAGTAGTCTGCCAACCCGCAGTAGTCTCCCAACCCGCAGTAGGCTAGCGTGGTAGACTATAGCCTAATCCCTCTCGTTCTGAGAGGAGACCCGTGCTCAGCAGTGGGACAATGTAATGCGTTGATGATGACGCTCATGGCTCGGCTCCAAACTCGAGACCTTTGATATGGAAGTCCAATGGTCATATTACAAGGCTATCACTGCACTAAGGAGAATAAGTTTTATTTCAATTTGCATTAAGCACATTAGAAATCTTAGTATGTTATTTTAAATAGTAATAATTTTTATTATAAATTTTCACATACGTTCCATCCCGCTCCCGCCTGTGTTTCCCGAAGGGTTAGGCAGCTGTGTACTAATGTAAACCTACGCTTTGCCGGTATGTTTAGGTCCCGTGTAATAGGGGGCGAGCCTATTGCCATTTACCGGGCACAAATTCAGACTTCGAGCTGCTACTGAGAATTTCATAGAAAAACCCAATATCTTTGCTAGACCTGGTAATCGAACCCAGGACCTCTAGCGTAGACTAGACTACTGAGGCAGTCTTTAAAATAAATATTTATTGATATACAGTGTTAATAATTTATTTATTTATTAGATACGATCCCACCTTGCAATCAACCAATAAGATCTGGAGAGTGCAAAAAAAATTTGACAAGGTAAGTTATTGTTCAGCAATATGACATCTAACACAAGTATTACCTGTGTATAGTGTATAGATAAGATATAATGTAAAGATAATGTGTTTACACCTACTTGGAAAAAAGCCCTATTCAAGTTCAAAAGTTCATATCTTTTTATTTCAAATAAGCCTTTACAAGCATTTATGAAACGTTATGACTCTAGTTGCACGATTCCAAAAAGTTAATCCTATGGAGAAGAATCAGGCAAGAAACTCCATGGACACTCTTTTAAAATAAAAGGTATAACATTATTAACTGGTACATTATGGCAATTAGAGGATGTGAGAACATTGAAGGTTCACAGCTCATTAGAGCCACCCTGCACCCACTCCGCACCGCCTCGCCTCCTGCGGCTAGTATTTTTTATACGGACTTGTATGGGTATGCGCTCACTATATGAACTCCGTAGCGTCACCGGATCGCCTCGGTCGTAAGCCCTACACGCGCGGACGGCGAGTGGACCACTCGGTGACAACTCGCTGCTCGCATGCTTGCCTTGCGTTGAAAGCGCGTTGCCAGCGCGCGGGTCCCGAGCGGACCGCGCGCTGCCCGCGAATTATTTACGCGAGGACGATACTTGGCGATGCGCCGCTCCCCACCCTCCCTTCATTCCCAGTCTTTCTTTCAAAACACATTTGTAGACCTAGTGCCAATTGTTAACAGACTACTCGAAAATTCGTTGACCAAGCGACGTTCACTCGTTGACCACTCGGCGTTCACTCGTTGACCGCGCGGGGTCCACTGGTTGACCGCGTGACGTTTATTGGTGATAACGAGGCGTCCACCCGTGGACCACCCGTCGACAACGAGTGGAGGCCGTGCGACGAGGCGGTGCGGGGTGGGTGCCGGGTGGCTGTAATGAGCTGTGTCTTGACCTTAATGTCTGAATTAGCTTTAGGTCAATATTAAAATCTTATCTTATATTTACACTATTTACATATTTTACACTCCAAAAGAAAAAAGAAGAAAAAACCAACAAACCAGAAAAAAAAAAAAAAAAAACAGTGGGCCGCGACTAGGCGTCAAAGTATTCCTCGGCATCGCTGTCGTCTGGCATCGTTCCAAGAAGGCTGGCAGCATTGCCACGTTGAATGGCAATGCTTATACGCTCCCCTAGGAATAAGCCAGCCCTCTGATCACGCGAGGCGTCGACCAGTCTCCGAGATATTTCTTTGTGGAGAAGACGAGCACTCGGACCCCATGACCCGAGCGTTTCGACCCCAAACGGCTCAAATATATAGCTGCCCGACAGGTTGCTATATTTGCGCCGTTTGAGAGTCTCCGCGGCAGCAGCAGCAGCGCCAGCGCAGCCAGCTGAGCTGGGAAGATGGGATGGAGCAAGGAAAATAAATAAATAAATAAATAAATATTAAAATCAAAAAGGTTCCCAGCAACTGAGAACTTAATTTCATCCTAAAAATAAGAAGTTATGTGGAAGAATCCACAAACATCATCAAACTAATAAACTATACATTGTACCAGGTCAACAAAAACATAAAAAGAACTTGAATTTGGGCATTACTTGCATCCTGTTAAGTATTATCTCTTAACTCAAAGTACCAGATCAACATACCTAACCATGAAACTAACCTGGTGACCTATTACCAAAGTCGTGATCAGAGCGGATAAACGACCCTCTGGAGTTACACGAACGCTTAAACAACAGACGAAATCGCATATTCGGTGAAACGAGCTGAAGATTAGGCTCTGTGGCTTAAAGAGACCTACGTCCAGCCGTGGACGAATACGGGCTGATAATGATGAAGATGAAACGTAAAAACGATACCATACTGGAGTGCAAATATCGTTGCGGAGTTGGAAAACCATCGGCATGGTTCGTTCTAGCACCATACAACAAAACGAAAAGATTTCTAATAACTTCAACTCTTGCAGGTATGCGTACAACGAGACGTCTAGAAAATGCCAAAGGTTTAAATATGGAGGATGTGAAGGAAATAAAAACAATTTTGAGACGTTGCGGGATTGTCGAGATGAATGTGATATCAAGAATCTAGAGAAACAAGACTTATATTTTGATAGTCCAAAATCGACACCCTAGTAAGATCATCACCATTACCATCATCTTCTTCCTGCTCCTCTTCCTAATTTATTTGGGGTCAGCGCAGCATGTCCTTTTCTTCCATTCATCCGTGTGAGCCATTCTAATCATTCAATCCCTTTTTAATCATATGTGACTTAACACAATCCATCAATATTTTCTTTGGTCTTCCTCTACCCCTTTTTTGTCGCATTCACGTGCGTTTTATCCCTACTCATCCACGTACCCCTTCGAGCAACATGGAAAGAGAAGCCATCCTTTAGCGTTCCCCTCTGCCAAAGTACAAGCCCAAATGGGCATATGCATTTAATAAAATTAGTTACCGCTCGGATTTTTAACTAAACCAAGTCCAGCCGCGCGGGTGAACACAGCGGTCCTCAAAATGCCAAATTGTTCTGTTTTCTGCTGCAAAAAGAGGTCTGGAACATCAAATCTACTAAAAGATGGTATTACATTTCACATGTAAATAAATATTTACCGTATTTTTCTATTTAATTACATTTAGACACCAAATTTGTGTATTCCATTTTGTGTATTGCAATTTTCCGGTGAATTTCATCATCGCATCACACGCCATAGAAGTAAGTTCCATCGTCATCAGCTCGATGGTTGGCAATCCACCACAGTCTCTTACACGAAGCCTCCTACCGAGAACATATAAACTATGGAATAACCACCCTGCGGCAGTATTCCCGAACCAGTACGACATGGGGGCCTTCACGAAAAGAGCATACACACATTTAAAAGGCCGGCAACGCATTGGTGACAGCTACAATGTCGCTGATGTCCATGTTCGGCGGTAGTCACTTACCACCAGGTGGCCCGCATGTTCGTTTGCCCCCTCTGTTATAAAAAAAAGAAAAAAAACTATTATCAGATTTGTGTACCAACATCGAGTCCGATCGCCCGTCAAAATACGGATCGGTCGAGCGATAAATCCGAATTCTTGCCGATGTTTAGTGATTTTACCTTTAACGTTGAACCAAACGCGTTTAGCTCCATGAATTTTACGGCGCTTTCGACCTTTCTTATTAGCGAGAGCCTTCACTTAAAAAGCGTTTTAGGGCTGCATGTTTTTCGTCTGGTTAGACGGCTATTTGCTGTTTCAGCGCTGTGCAAGGCTTGTTGGTATTGTTTAATTTGGTATGTGTTAATGTCGTCATTACAGTTTTAGTTTTGTATGTAGTAATTCGGAACTGCGCTTATGTGCTCATTTCCACCCGCAAAAAACGGCAGAACTATTTGGTCGGTAATATAGACTGTATATAATATATCTAGACTGGTTTTGACAGGACCCTCACTGGCGGATAGCTGATGGTATAAAGAATAACTAAGGCTTTTAACATCACGCTATGACCGGGGGGCAGTAAATTAAAAAACACGATTTTTTATAATCTTAACGGCAGGGTTCTTCATCATGAGCCCTTCACATTGTCCCACTGCTGGGCACGGGTCTCCTCTCAGAACTAGCTATAGAGATTAGGCTATAATCCACCACGCTAGCCTACTGCGGGTTGGCAGACTTTACACGCCGTCAAAATAATCTCTCAGGCTTGCAGGTTTCCTCACTATGTTTTCCTTCGTCGTATAAGCGCCTGACGATTAAATTATTAACACGCACTTCGAAAAGTCAGAGATCCAATATGGTCATATCACGAGGCTATCATTGCACTTCGTAGGGTCCCTTTTCCAATGAGATAACTTTTGAAGGAATTTATAGCATTATATTGAAACCTCAAGGTCAGGGGGTAGTACTCGCAACCTGTACGTGTGTATGAAAAGATGTATGAATGTGGAACAAGCGAAAGAGATATGCAAGAGTCGTTGCAAGTGGTGGTCTATAGTTTCTGCCTACCCCTGTGGCAAGAGGAGTGAGTGTATTGATACCTGGAGGCTCGGTGATGTCCCCGCTAAAACGAGCAACCTTTACGGCATCCATGGTCACGGGTAGACTGAGTAGTTGGTTGTTCTAATTTCAAAATTACCAGCAGTTACCCTACATTTTGTTAATTACTATTTGTTCGGGTCACGCAGAACGAGCTCACCGTATCCTTCGTTCTAGCAGTCTTGTGCTTGGATTTAGATTTAATGGAATCTATGATGGGGTTCCAAGCAGATGGTAATACCCAGCTATCTTCTCTATTGAAATTTGGATGTATTTTATTTGGAAAAGCCTCGGGAATCATCGGTAGGTCAGACTTTAAAAGTTGACGTCAAAATGCGCGAGCTAAAGGCTACACGTGACCGTAATACGGTCATGTTTGTATGTAATGTATGTTTGTATGTTTGTACGGTCATGTTTGTATGTATGTTTAAGTACGTATAGTAACTCTGTTACTGTAACTCTGTCTGTTTGGTGAAGTGGAACTGATGATTGAGACCACAGATGACCTCATTATATTCCCCTTTTATTCGAAAACAGCGGGACCGATTTGGAAAAATATTTTTTTGAGCAATAGGCTATACTTACTTTCCAGGTTGACTTATTGTTGTCACGTCAGGATCTGATGATGGAAATCAAGGGAACTCTTCAAATATTGTATTTTCATTTTCACCAAGAAACTCGTACACTTGCTCGGCAAGCTATAAGTGGTGAAGTGAAACTAATGATGAAATCACCGCTGCACCGGAACTTGTATTATTATCTCAGGAGTTGTGATTCTACTTTAATATAGTTGTACTACTTATGCTTGTCGCAATGCAAGTTAATGTCCCTGCATTGGGATATACTTAAGCAATATTTCGTAAAAGGTGATGAGCAGTTGAAATTACGTTATCGAAGAAAGGGAAATTAAAAATGAACCCAATGAAAAACAAGAAAAAGTAACGCATTATGATGATGCGATTACTAAAAATTTTGAAAAAAAAAATTAAAACAAAACGCCTTCAAAAAATAATACAAATAAGTTATGTCTTCAACAGTAATTTTGGTAGTCAGTGTTTATGACATAAAATTATTTGCATTATTTTTTAAGGCGATTTGACTTTTTTGATACAAAATATTTTATGAGTTTACTCATTGGATGTACAAATGGGTAGGTCTCGTTGGACTTCTTTTTAAATGGTTATGTTGTAGATAGTAAAAAATAAAAACAACATGGCGACGAAACATTTAAAATAGGAACAGAAAAATAATTAAATTTACTCGATTTTAACAGTATATCATATTTTATGAGATAACTCAGCAAACGAGCAGGCGGGATACCTGATGATTACCATCTGCAAAAAAGGAGTTGCAGATGCGTTGCCGAGCCTATTTAAGGAAAAGGTTGGGGACTGACGGAATTTGGCCTCCGGCGCTCTAAACTCACCGAACAAAACGCAACAGTACACATGCGTGCACTGCTACTTGACGTCGATATTCTGTGGGAGGGTAGTACTTCCCCGGTCATGCCGACCCATTCATGCTGGCATGTAGACGTGCCGGCAAGGCACTGCTACTACTTAAAGTAATGTTCTTGTACTGTAAGATGAGAAACAAGCAAGCATACGGACCGCCTGATGGTAAGCTGCATGCAACAACAGTGGTACTAACGCGTTGCTAAATATTGTGCCATTAAGAGGGGACTCTAGTCCTGAGGAATTTGAAAAATAGGTATTTGAAGAAACTATTGCCGTCGCGCTGCACCTCCAGTCTCTCCCCTCAAAGTGCGAAAAGGACAACTGCAGCTTAGGATGATTTTAGCTACAAAAACCTTCACTAAAAGACGTTTCGTATTCTGCTGTTTTCTTCTTCAAAAGTGGATCGATCTAAACACTTTATATATCAAAATTTAGAGGAAAAGCATGTCTATGCTTCTATTATTTTATTTTTTGTTAAAAACTTTTCAAATTTGCCTGATAGACGCCTGAACATGACGGTATAAACGACCTTTTTTTCGAGTTTTTGAATTGTCATATTTTCTTGTGAATTTTTTTTTTTGAAAAAATTAAATAATAGGGGCCTGTATGAATTAGATCTAGATTGTTTGGAAAAAATATCATTGCTCTAGAGTCATTATCTACGGAGAAAACAGCAGAATGCGTTTGTATGGAGAAGGCTCACTAGAGTACCCTCTTAAGAGTACTAAAAATTTTGCTTAAAAATCCGTATCGTAGAAGATTTTCGTGTAAAATTGAGGATTCGGGCAAGCAATTTCGATAGCAATATTGCCTTCCATGTAGGCAGGTACCTACCTACAATGTGTTATAGCTGAATAATTAGCGAAAAACCAACAAAAGATTGAATTCGGCGCCCAAGGCTGAAGGTTTAGCCTTATCTGAAGGTTTTATGTCTACATCATTATGTTTGGTGTCCTAAGCATACAGGCGCATCGTCTCAACGACTAAGCGTGACTGCTATGCTAGAGGTCCTGTGTTCGATTCCCACGACAAGCAGTGTTAATGAGTTTTTTCTACTAAAATTCTCAGCTTGGAGTCTGAATTTGCCCCGGTTAATGGCTATAGGCTCATCGACTATTACATGGGACCTAAATTTTAGGATGTGTATGAATACATTCATACAGAATATTGGTTGAAAACGGATATTAGGTACTGAATTCCTTGCCGATAACTGATTTTTCATAGGTACAAGTTATTCCTTAAAAAAATATAAGGCTTCCAGTACTAGATCAGCACAATGAACTTAAAGCCTAAGCTTTCCCATTCTGAGAGGAGATTTGTGCCCAGCAGTGGGACAGTGAATAGGTTAATGACGATGATACATAGGCTAGTGACATAAACCCTCCTCCTTATTGGCAGAATGCCAAACTCGTGGTATGATATAGACGAAGACATCCTCCCTGGTCCCATCGCTCCACGTGACCTGTACAGTTTGTTCGAAATAAGTAAGCCGATCGGAAGTTAGCCGTTCCGAACTACCGCGGTGATATAATCGTTTAATTAAGTGTTTTAATACATAATTATCGAAATTAGTGAACAAAATAATTAGAAATTTGAAACATATACGACCCTAATTATCTTTACACCGACTCTTTCTATTTAAATTTACCACTTCTAAACCACTTGCAGACAACTTCCGATCGGCTTACTTATTTCGAACAAACTGTAAACAACACCAAGTACCTAAACATTGTCTGATAACTTCATGAACAACCTTGTAGGTTTGGCCGTGAGCCCTTTTATTATTGGGTTATGGCTTGTTATTTTAATTAGTGTTTGAACAGCCGGTAACATTTCATGTCACTCGCGACGTTATCATTTATTAGAATTAATTAAGGCTATACTGAACAGGGCCGAATTCAGTTATTTTTCCTACAAACCACGTGAAGTCATTACGTAGCCTACTTAGTAGGCCCTACTACCATGTTTGAGTTGCTCGGTCAAGAAGTGATAATACTGTACAACGAAAAATTTGCAAAAAACCAAAGCAAAAGAAAAGAATTCGCTGCCCAAGGCAATTAACGTTTAGCCATAATACATCCCTGTTATGCTAACGTTTTTATCAAAACAAAGCCGGCTAACTAAATTGTTAGGCAGGTATAAATACGAGCACATTTCACTGAAGTACAGTGAGTACAAAGATAAGTCGAGTCTAGATACATTTACGAAAATGAAATTTTTACATTTTCTTGTACTGTTTTTGTTGGTGGCAATGGCCTTTGGAGAAGATGAAGCCAATAACAATAATGGAACAGGTGGGTGCAACCTGTTTACTGTGTTATATAGATGTAAGTAGGTAGGATAAGTAGATAGAGGGAAGAGCGTTGAACAAGTTGTCGCGTCGCCGTGGCTGTTCAATCTATACATGGACAGTTGTTTGTCACATTTGAAAGAGAGTGAATCTGGATTAAGGATGTATGAGTTGCCTGTAAAATGCCTTCACTCTGCTGCTGGTCAGGTTTAACTTGCATCGTCAGCGGACGTGTTGTAAGATTTGGTATTGTTGGTGAATAAAGCATACAAGTTGAAGAACATCAAAATAAATGTTAGTTAGACAAAAAGATAAAGAGAATATAGGTATATGTGTGTGATGTAAAGATAGAGGGTAACAGTACTTTTGAGCAATTGAGTGAGCTTGTCTATTTAGGAAGTGTCTTTAGTAGTAATGGTAAGATTGATGCAGAAGTGTAAAGAAGAGTGAATGCGGGAAATAATGTGAATGGTGCTATGCATGCAGTTGTGGCTACCGTGTCATAAAGGCAAAGTTGGCTACGATTACCTACGATTATGTATGGAAGCGAATGTAGGGTGTGGCAGAAGAGACATAAAAGTAGAATGCGAATATGCGTTCCTTACGAAGTATCTGCGGTGTAACTATGGTACTGTGAGAAATAATGTTATAAGATAGCGTTGCAGATTTGAAGATTTTGTGTTGAAAGGAATATACTGTGACAGTTTGGGCATGTTCAGTTTTTATTGATTGAGTCGGCAAATAACGAGCCAACTGATGGCAAGTAGTTGCAGTTGTTTATCTCCAACACCAAAGGAGTTGCCGATGCGCTGCCAAGCATTAAGAAACCCGACGGAGTGACAACTGCATGGTGTTCATTTGATACGGATAACTGCAATTATTAGTATATCTATAAATCTATATCTTATGATATAACTATTGTCTGGACTTTAAAAGAGACCATGATCCTCTGAGTTTGTTTCGGAATTACTTCTCAGAGCTCGTCAGATAGGAAATGCCACCTAGTTAAAAAAAAACAGCGACTTGTAAAAGTTTATTAAAAGGATGTATTACCTACCACTATCTTTACAGAAATAAATACTTATCCCTATTATTCTTGTTCACACACTCACACCATAACTTACGACAGACTTTACCGAAATCATTCATCTTGTAATACTTTGTAGAAGGTTCTTACGGAAAGAAAAGTGACGAAAATTGCGCAGGAAATTGGAAAATGTTATAAAACTTAACTATTATTAGTACTTTATTTTTTAAATTATTTATTCCAGTTTCGATTGAATATAATTAAATAGTATTTAATTAACTTTGTTGTATATTTAATAAATAATACGTAAGTATAGCTGAGGCAGTCTTACCTCATTAGTCTAGTGGTCCTAAGCGCGACTGCTATGCTAGAGGTCCTGGATTCGATCCCCAGGTCGAGCCAAGTCTTATTGGGGTTTTCTATGAAATTCTCAGTAGCAACTCGGAGTCTGGATTTGTGCCCGATTAATGGCAATAGGCTTGCCCCCTATTACATGGGACCTAAAAATACCGGCGAAGTGTGGGTTTACATTACTACCTACACCTCAGCCTAACCTTTCGGGGAATACAGGCGTGATGGTATGTTATTTAAGTATAGTTAAGACGACGACGTCTGTCAGGTCAGCTAGATATATAAAATAATAATAATTGTGTACGTGAAATGTTTATTGGTCCTGGGGCCATTTTAGACGATGTCCTTCGGCACGTATATGATGCTTTCAATCCAGGTTGGATCCAATCATGAATTCCTTTTAGACGAAGTCGATAACAGAATTTAGTACATAAATAAGTACATAAATAAATAAACAGTTCATAGACCTTTTCATTTGATTTGACTGCACGTTTGGCGTAGCCGGTCGCGTGTCGTGGGTTCGATTCCCTTCCGAGCATATTAATTATATGAAATGACATGATATCACCCTAATCCATTATACACTTGATGTATATTATACACTTGATGTATATTATACACTCGATGTATATTATTGTGTTGTTAAATATGTCGTAATCATAATAATAATTATTTACAGACGCTCGTTGCTTGGAGAAACCCAGAATAGGACACTGCAGCGGGTTACAAAGGAGGTAATGAAATGAAGTGGACTTTCTCAATGTACACACGGCTACAGGTCAACCTATACATATACAGTTTAAGCTGATCTCGCATTGAATAGAATCAACATACAATAAGAGGCCAGCGTAAACTGATTAATATAGCTTGACGTTTAGTCGTGCGTACACGACTAAAGAATTTAGAAATGTAAGCGTGACATTTATTTATCCAGTTGATGAGTTGCTTAAAAGGTTTTGGAGATCTTGTTCTAGTATTGGTTTGTTTTATCCGCCTACGAAAAATGGGGAATGAGTTTAATATATCTATAAATATAAGGATCAGGGTTGGGACGGATGCAACAATTTTGAAATCCCCGGAGGCTGATTTGAGGATATTTATTATTATTATAAATGCTTTGCTTTAAATGCTTTATTGAAAACAAAGTAAGTACTATTAATAGTATTAATTAGTAAGCCTGTAGTGTGTCCCACTGCTGGGCAAAGGCCTCCCCACTCTTCTTCCACTTCTCTGTGTCCGTGGCTGTAAAGGACCGTTCGTTTTGAAAAGAGTCTAGCTCATCCCGCCACCTCCGCCTGAGCCTGCCACGTTGTCGTCTGCCATTAAGAAGGTACTCTATTGAACCTTTCTCCATACAAACGCATTCTGCTGTTCTTCGTAGATAATGGCTCTAGTGTAATGATATTTTTCCAAAAAATTTAGATCTAATTCATACGGGCCCCCATTATTTATTTTTTTCCAAAAAAAAATTTCATAAGAAAATATGACAACTCAAAAACTCGAAAAAAAGCCCGTTTTTATGTTCAGGCGACTATCAGACAAATTTGAAAAGTCTTTAACAAAATAATCTATATATATAAAAGGCAATGTCCCGACTGACATATCATCGCCCAGCCGAAACCACTAAAGATAGAAGTTTGAAATTTTGTGAGGATATTGCTTTTATACTCTAGGCGTCATTTAAGAAAGGATTTTTCGAAATTCATCCCCTAAAGGGGTGAAATGGGGGTTTAAAGTTTGTATGAAACTCTGTCATTTCTAATTCGAAATTTATGAAATTTGGTATTTATCCTTTAAATATAAAATAATAAAACATGTCTTTAATTTTTTTTTGAATTTCATCCCCTAAATGGGTAAAAAGGGGTGTCAAAGTTTGTATGGATTTTTTTTTTGTTTATTATTAAAATTTCTTGAAATTTAAAATTTATGCTCTTCAATATAATTAATGATATACGTATTTTTGGATTTTTTTAATTTCATCCGTTAAATGGGTAAAAAGCGGTTTTAAAGTTTGTACGAAAATAAATTATTTATTATCAAAATTGCTTGAGATTAAGTATTTAAACTCTTCATTATAATTAAAAAAGCATGTATTTTAAAATAAATTGTTTATTATCGTGCTTGAACATTAAAGCATCAAAATTTCAATTTTACCCCTTAGCCGCGTGAAAAGAGTTACTGCCCCTTTACAGTGCAAGTAAAGAAATCTGGCATTAGTATTAACACCAAATTTTTATTATTACCTTTAGAACGGAATACGTTATGCATTACGTTCAAAAATAAATACGAGAATAACAATATTCTAAAATTATATCAAAGTTGCACATATTATTATTTAGCCAACCATTTTGTGTCACGCACTTTCTTTTGGCTAAAATACAAAGTAATCGGGGCATTGCTTTAGCTGTAGCTGCATCTGGAATAGCACCTCTTTTGGTGGGAAGGTGGGAAAGCGGCTCACTCTGCCTTTAAAACTTCCGCTTAGTCTTATTCGTGTAGAAACTCCGTTGTGCAATAATATCTTAGCAGGGTGACATGTCTCAATTTCTCCGAAATCGCAGATTTATCGTGAGGGATGAGATAATTAAGGTACACAAAGGTAGAATTGAAGCACACACTAGACTCTTAAAGATGTCAGAGGCAGCAATAGGGGGAATGCCGTAAGATTCTATTATACCTAGAGGAACACGAGCAGACGAAATCAAAGCATCCTTAACATCGTCATACCTATAGCCATACCCAACATAATGATTATCTGTAAAAAGAAATATGAGAGATACGGTTCTTTGAAAGTTTTCAGAGCTATTACTTAAAATAGGAAATGGGGATTATACCGAATCCGAAAGGAAAATATGTATACCATCTCTGCTGAATACAGTAGTGACAGGTGGCTATGATAGTTCTAATAGCAAGAGTGTACCCTGATTTTTCTAATATACAAACAAGTTTATAGATTGGCTGTACAAACGTGCAATACTAACTCCGAAAAACAACAATTCATACATACTCCTTAAGTCGTTGGAGGGCTCAGAAATTGAATACAGGTCTATCGATTCAGTGCTACAAGCGGATGAAGCAATTTACTATCATGTAGAGTTCCTTAACAGTGTTAACCTTCCTTGGGACACCTGTAATGCTGCTGCGTCTCATAAAACGATTTAAACTATGTAACGGGACTAGACTGCGAGAAACCGCATTGCACAAACATATTAAAGACCCGCTGTGATAACTGGATGTTTTCGGGGGAATCACTTTTCCTACCTCAAATACCACTGATACCATCTGACTGTTTTTTAGTACGATTTCTGCTTTGCAATGCCCATAAAAACAATTCAGGGTGAGTCATTAAGGGTGGCAGGCATTGGTTTAAGAGAACATTGCTTCCTTCATGAGCAATTCTTCGTTGCCTGTTACAGAGTTCGTACTAATAGCGGTCTGGTCATTTTTGACACCAGACAGAAAAAGCACCAATGAGCAAAGTGGTTTACCACTATTTGCACCTCTCCGTGGAAATCGATCCTACGAGAACTTCAGAATGATAGACCATCGCTAATGCTGCTCATTTAATAACAAATATAGGTACATGTTATTTTGGAAAAACCTAAACCGGCAAAATCGTGTTGTCCACGCGGGCGAAGCTGCGGGCGGAAAGCTAGTAAAATAATATAAGCATAGACATGCTTTTCCTCTAAATTTTGATACCTACCTATAGGTATAATTTTTTTAGATCAATCCACTTTTGAAGAAGAAAACAACAGAATACGAAACGTCTTTTGGTCAAGGTTTTTGTAGGTAAAATCATCCTAAGCTGCAGTTGTCCTTTTCGCACTTTACGATGAGAGACTGGAGGTGCAGCGCGACTGCAATAGTTTCTTCAAATACCTATTTTCAAATTCCTCTGGACTAGAGTCCCCTCTTAAGTGGGACCCATTGGGTGGTCAGTTTGGCCCAGTGTTCATTGACATGCGACAGATGTGTCCAGCCTAGTTCCAGCGTTAGCAGCTTTCCGAGTGACGTCTGTTACTTTCGTCTTATGGATTTTTAATATATTTCAATTTTAAGTTGTTAGGTAGGTAAATAAATGAAAATTAATTTAATTTTAATATGATTTATTAGACTGCCTCATTAGTCTATAGGTCCTAAGCGCGACTGCTTCGCTAAACTGCTTTTCTTTGGAGCACGGAGCGGAGACATCCTCTTAATGTCTGAGACACGATCGGAAAAGGATCATTTGTAGTCACTATAGCTTTTTCTACAAAGTTTCTTTTTTCAGAGTTTATTGGAACTTGAAAAGAAAACGGTGCGTAACATTAGAATATGGAAAATGCTCGAAATCAATAAACAGATTTAAAACGCTGGAGGCGTGTCAACAGGCTTGTGATGTGTAGTTCCGAGAAGATTAGAAAGAAAATACATCGGGCACTTTTGACCTGAATAAACATTGTGTAAATTTTAATGTTGTTTTGCAATTTACTTTATTATTAGTACTTAGTGTCTCGCTAGCATGTCTACATGCCAGCATACACGGCTCTGCACGATGGGAGGTACTACCCTCACGCAGAATATCGACGTCAAGTAGCAGTTTCAGATCAATTCAAAAGTTAAGATGGAACGTTCCGAACAAAGAACGTGTGTGCGTGTAATTGTGTTAGTACACGGCAAGGCATAGTTTTAGCTGGCCTCACTTCTTTGTTCGCAAAGTTCCATCTTAACTTTTTATTTGATCTGAGGTAGCATACATACTTTTGCATTTCGTGCGACGAGTGTGGAGCGCTGGAGGCCTAATTCCTCCCTCAGTCCTCTTCCTTCTCCTCTTCTTCTTCGTCAAGACCTATTTTCTCAGGAATGCTTGGAGGTATCGCAGCTGAAATTAATATATTGGCCTATATTCAGGTGCCAGGAGTAGTCCTCGGCTGGCTGTGATTGGAGGAGTGTTGGCGCCGAAACTAATGTATCATAGTGAAAGTTTGGTGTTGCAGAAGAGCATGGAAGCAGAATAAATACTGTCGAGATGTAAGCTTTGAGAAGTAGGTATGTGTGGTGTAACTTTGAAAGTCAGAGTGAGAAACAGTGTGATAAGGGAGCGTTGTGGTGTGAAAGAAGATGTAGTAACAAGGATTGAGAAAGGTAAGTTAAGATGGAGTTAAGAGAATGAATGAAAGACGATTAACGAATGGAATTTATAAGGTGAATGTTAGTGGCAGCGTCGGGAGAGGTCGTCCTAGAAGGACGTACACCGATCTTATCGGCGAGGTTCTCCAAAAAGGTCAGGGTCGTAGTACTCACAACCGGCGCATGTGTATGACAAGATGTATGAATGTGGAAGAAGCGAAAGAGATATGCAAGAGTCGTAGCAAGTGGCAGTCCATAGTTTCTGCCTACCCCTGTGGGAAAAAGGCGTGAGTGTATGTATCTATGTATGTATGTAAGTTAAGATGGTTTGGTCATGTAGAGATAATAGCTGAATGTAGCGACTACGAATGGACGAATTGGAAGAGGCCAACTTTGACGAACGTACTGCAAACAAACTGCGGACGTTCTCAAAAGACACCAGTTCAATATCAACGATCGTGCATGAAGAGCTTAATGATCATATTGTGCCAGTGTCGTAGCAAGTGGAAATCTATAGGCTCTACCTACCCCCATGGGAGACAGGCAGACAATTTGGATGTATGTATCCAAATTATGTTTGTTACCTTTTTTATGGGATAACTAGGCCAATGAGCAGGCGAGCCACCCGATGGTAAGTAGTCATCACCGCCCATGCACCTCTGAAATGAAATGAAATTATTATTTATTTCTGTAAATAATTATTTTGAAGACACTTTTACAAGTCGATTTTTTTCATTTTTTTTAAAACTAGATGGCGCTGTCATCAGACGCGGCCCTTTCTGACGACGTCTGAGAAGAAATGCCGAAATATCCTCAGAGACTCTTATTATGCAAGTTTAACAATGTAGGGCAACAACTGAACAGGCCTTTTGAAGATAGAGCCATAGCAGCTTTAAGTTGACCTGTCCTAACTGACGGCACGCATACATCAGTCATCGTGTAGCTCAACCATTTTTTAAGGAACTCAACGAGCTCAACGACTTCGGCATCGCATTTGCAATACTGCAGGAGTTGCAGATGCGATGCCTATGGAAAGTAGAAGGTAGAGGACTGAACGAGGAATTGGGCCTCCGGCGCTCCAAACCTTGCTACCTTACTAAGTATCTACAGGGTAAAATTAAAATCGTGGGCATATAATTTCAAATAGACACTCTTCCCATGATACTAGTTGCGTAAGAACTAAAATTACACAAATTAAAATATTATTAATATAGGTATGGATAGCCAAAAAATCTAGAATTAACAATGAAGTAGGTTATTATAGCGAAAAAAAGGGTAAGAAATAACTTAAAAAATAATATTTAATAAACGCCAATAAATATTCAAGTATCACAATCATAAAGCTAGACGCATGCCGCGCAGAACGGAGAAGTCGGTAAACTAAACATTACATTGTAATACTATTAAGGTTTATTAATATGCCTAGGTATTCCTCACAAGTACAAGAATTAGGTTCAATGGATGTCCACGACTAAAATTTTTAACCCCCGACGCAAAAACGACGGGGATAAGTTTGACGTGTCACGTAGCTCCCGAACGGATTTGGATTAGGCTTGTCGAATAAATATCGATACATCGATATATCGATATTTTCAATTCAATATATCGATATTTTTGGGCGACATATTTCGTAATGATATATCGATAGAAAATATCCAGTAACGAAAATTGTATCAAAAACGATATTTTTTAAATTCTTGTGGCACTTAAGTAGGTATAAACACTCAACTCAAGTCGCTGAAATCTGAAACTGTAGAAGATAGGAACAAACGAAAAAAAAGAACTATATTGTCTATGACTGTTGAGTATTAAGTATATTTTGTTACGTTGCATGCATTGACATCTGAATTTGTTGCATGTATATTAAACACTGAAGACGTTAATTGCACTATTTTACTAATGAAATTGTATACTAAAGACTTGGCAGTATGGTCTCTAACCTTAGCAAATTTTTGTAATTTCGTCTAATAAAAAGGAATACTGGTAAAATACTTTAGTGGGTGTTTATTGAGATTTAATCGATATATCGATATTTTTCCTTTGATATATCGACGCTAATATCGATATTTTAATAAATATCGATATAACGATATTTTTTTTCATCTTCGACATCCCTAATTTGGATTTAGTTTTTTTTTGTTTGAAAGGTGAATTAGTCGGGAGTGTTTTTAGCTATGTTTGATGAAAATCGGTCGAGATATAAAGTAACTGTCGGGGGTTTTTTATTTTTTTAAATTTATATTGTATTATTATGGAGTCTAAAACATACGTAATCTGGTAGCTTCCTGAAGGCTCTCGTAGTCGCTGACTCTCTCCACGTGACTGGCCAAACTGAAGGCAAACAAAAAAATTTAAATTGTGGCCATCGATGTTTGAACAATTGTTATATTATGTGATTTTCTTTAAAATATAATTCACCATAATATCAAGTTTAAACAGCAGTTATGAGTATTTCATGACGTCAGTAAGATTAAAATCAATAATTACTGAACAGGGACGAACTCAAAAATTATAAGTATATTATAAATATCTATAACTTTTCACAGAGTAAGTAGTCCGATTTTGAAAAATATTTTTTTTATTTGGAAAGGGTGAACCCTGAAACTACTTTAACTGTACACTTAACAACCCTAAGGGTATGAAAACAGGGGATGATTGATTGGTCACTCACTCATTTAAATGCTGAGTTGTGTATTGCAAAAAAATTAAGGAAAAAAAAAATTAAGTATGTAGTAATTAGTAGATTATAGCTACCAAAAATTATAAAATAAACAAGTTTTTAACAAAAACCGCCATAAAACTGAAAAGCATAACGCAATAACATGACTTTCAACAAAAGAATTAAACCGCCTTCAAAAAATTCTAACAAATATTTTGTCTAAAACAGTTTCGGAAGTCGGTAACGAAAACAAGATCCAATCAAATTAAAACCACTCTCAAAATTACTTACGCTCCTTATTACATGGGCCCTAAACATACCAGCGAAATGTAGATGTATATAGTACACCTCTGACTAACCCTTCGGGGAACACAGGCGTGATGGTATGGTATTTATTTATTTATTTATTTACTTAATTAGAACGGCCGCAGGCCACTTACACTAATTAAGGACAACAACTCTCACACTGACTTCTCACAGTACTTCAGGCATACTAATAAGATCTTCTTCCATTCATCGGCAAAAATATCACAATCTGTATTGACCTTCAGGAGAGCGTTGAGCGCAGTAAGAGAACGAGGTACAGGCGAATTTGCACGTGCCACAGTGCGGCAATTAGGTACAGCAAAAAGTTTGTGCTTTCTACCACGACTGTAATTATTAGGCACAAATAGCCGAGTCAGCTTTTCGTGTAGCTCTGGTGCCACAATTTTACCATGGAGAATTTTACACATAGTCACGGTCTGATCAGAATTTCTTCTAACCTCCAAGGAATTGTACCCTAGGGTACCCAGGAGGAACTTTGTGGGGTACATGAATGGATAGTATCCAAAGAGGCGCCTGTAGAGAAATCTCAAAAAAGCCTTCTGGACCTTTTCCAATAATAAAATATATGATGTTTCATAAGGATTCCACACAGCAGCACTGGATTCAAGCTTGCTACGTACGAGGGTATTGTATATGATCCTTACAACGTCATTGTTGCGAAAGTCCTTTACATTCCTAAGAATGAATCCGAGTCGACTAAAGGATTCCTTAGCTGTTGCAATAATATGGTCGTGAAATGTGAGTCCAGGATCAAATGTGACACCCAGATCTTTGATGTGTACTGTCTTAGTAATTGTATTGCCGTTTAGATCGTAGTCGAAGCAGATTGGATGTCGCATTCGCCCAAAAGTCATCACAAGGCATTTCGAGGAATTGAATTCCATTTTATTATCGACGGCCCACATGTGCAAGGCATCGATGTCTGCTTGAAGCGATAGGCAGTCCCTTTGTGAGTTGATATCGCAGTATAACTTTAGATCGTCTGCATAAAGAAGGCATTTGGCATGCGCCAGAACGGTTGGTAAGTCATTAACCATTGTCAAGAATAACAGGGGACCAAGTATCGAGCCTTGACTCACCCCCGAACGCGTATGATAAGGTTTCGATTCGTACAGACCCAGCTTGACAAACTGTTGCCGATCCCGAAGGTAATCTGCAAGAAGGCTAAGAAGTCTGGGAGCCACTCCGATGGCGCTAAGCTTCGCTAATAAGATGTCATTGTTGACCCTGTCGAAAGCCTTTTTAAAGTCAAAGTAGACTACGTCCACCTGGCCGCCTCGGTCCA
Organism: Subacronicta megacephala; assembly: GCA_958496365.1. Taxonomy (NCBI): domain Eukaryota; kingdom Metazoa; phylum Arthropoda; class Insecta; order Lepidoptera; family Noctuidae; genus Subacronicta; species Subacronicta megacephala. The sequence continues at coordinate 3,318,255 of OY292540.1, read as the reverse complement.
GCCTTGCGGATATATATTCAACAAGAGTTAGCAAATTGGAATTAACCGATCTCTTGGGCCTAAAGCCATGTTGCTCAACACACAGATACTTATCAATTTGATTGTATATGTGGCTATGTAGAATAGTCTCAAAGACTTTCGCCGAGGATGATAGAATGGCTATAGGACGGTGATCTTCCACTAAAGCCGCATGGGTACCCTTTGGGATCGGCACCACTCTGGAGAGCTTCCATTGCGAGGGATAGACACCAGTTCTTAAGGACAGATTAAGAATATGATGTGATGGGCGGCACAAGAACTTCTTTCCGTATTTCAATACTAGGGAGGGAACTCCGTCGGGACCTATAGAGCCAGTACTCTTCAGCTTATTGATGCTAAATAGAACGTTATCTAGTGTAATATTGGATATATCAATGTGGTTACTATTATTATGATTTCCGAAGCCAGATGCCCTGCCAGTATCTAGTTGCGGTATATCATGTAAAAATACACTGGAGAAAAATTTTGCAAACGTTTCCGCTGCTTGGATGCCTGTGAAAGTCTCATCTCCATAGGTTACAGTTGGCTCAAAGCCACCTTTAGTTTGGAGATTTGATATATTTTTCCAAAAACCACGCGGATTTGTCTTAATTTCACTACCAATTTTATTCATGTAGTTGTCATAATTTTCTTAACGCGGGTTTTAAGATCAGCCCTCAAGACAGTAAATAAATTATAAGTCTCGATACAACCTGTGCGTTTCCAGATAGAATGTAGTTTAGTTTTGCGCTGGGTGTCCTGAATGATATCCCTAGTGAACCACACTGGGTACAGTCTATGTTTGTTTTTAGGTCGCCTATTTTTCGGTATGCAAGAATCAAAGATGTCATAAAGCGCCTGGTAAAAGAACCTAGTAGCCTCATGAACGGTATTTGACTTAATAACATAATCCCATGACTGTGTAGCAAGTAAAGAAACCAGTAGCTCATAATCACATTTTTTTAAATTCCAATCTCTAGAAATATTAACGTTACTAGGTTCGATCAGATCGGAACCATGTGCAATGTTTATTCTTACCTCAATATCTAGTGGTGGATGGTAGGCATCAGGTGGAACGATACCTTCAGTGGCACCGATGATTGTGTCTCGCACATGTTCGCTCTCCCGGGTCAGTACAACATCTAACATTCCTCCATGCAGATTCTTCACATTATTCCTCTCACTCAAACCACAAAAAGACATAAAATAACAATAATAATTTCTTATAGTTAGGGACGCACTGTTTAAATTAAGATCACCTAAGATTAAAACAATTCCTTTAACAGTATTAATGAACGCTTCAATTTTAACAAACCACTGCATATACTCTGCATCTTTGGCACTAGGCTTAATGTAGACGACACAAATGTATATGGTACGGCCACGCCATAGAAAACTGGTCCACAAATCTTCTCCAGCATCTGTTTCAAAGTCACGGTGTCGCCGTAACGAGATAGGGGCCCGTGCCGCAATTAAAACACCACCGCAAGGCGTAGGTCTATCACGTCTTAACTCAGTCCAGTCGGTTGGTGAGAGCTCAATGTCTCCTACTGAGTCTTCCAGGAATGTTTCTGTGGCCCCAATAATATTATGATCTAAAAGGGAAAGGTTGTTACGCCACGTACTCAGCTTGGTCTTGATGCCGCGGACATTTTGATATAGCAAGTTAAGGGTTTTGCTCTTCCCGATTTTCTGTGGTACTTTCTTTACGAAATGTACGACGGGGATTGTCAACTTTATTAGGCACTGTGCTTGCTTTGTCCTTTTCGTTCGCGGTTCGTTTCCTATAATAGATCCAGGGCTTTATTCTTGCATTTACTGGCCAAACGTCAGCTGAGTAGCACTTCTCATAACAAGCAATTGGAACACCTAATTTGAAGGACTTGTAATTTCCTTTCGGGGTAAGTTCCTCCACGGTAACAGTATCAGTATTGCACACAGTGTTGAGGTATTTTTGTATTTCATCAGCTGTTGACTCCATGTTCCATAAGTGTAAGTGCTTGCGCGCTTCTACAGCTCTCAGAGGTGTCACGTTCGGGCCAGCAGCACCAAGAATTGATATGGGGCGACGGTTCCTCTTGGTTACCTCTGACAATCCTCGTGAATCCGATGCATTGGAGATGGCAGGTATAGCCGTTTCAGACATCGTTTCAGCGGTGACATCCGACGAAACAAGTTTACAAGAGCACTCACATGGTTCGGTTGAGCAGGAACCTCAGCCGAAACACGGTAATCCGTACTGTTAGAAGATTGGTTTTGTTCAAGATGATGCAGTTTTGATTCTAATTTAGTAATAGTCTGCTGCATGGCGATATTTTGAGCTTTTATGTTTACTATGGTTTCTTTAACAACTTCATGTTCAGCGGCAAGGTTTTTGTAATGGCATTTCTCCACATCTATTGCGTCTTTCACATATTGGAGTTCCTTTCTTACTGATCGAAGTTCTTCACTAATTAATGTGCTGATGCTATCGTTAATTTTTGTAAGAAAAGTGCCCATTTGTTCTTCTAAAGCGTGCTTTATAACGTCTCGGATTTCGTCGGAAGTCAAGGTACTGCCGCAAGTATTTGGGGGCGAATGCAATGCTTGTCTCTTAGTACCTCGCACCGTTACATTGGCATTAAATCGGATAGGCGTATTATCATCTCTAAGCACTCTAGTTTTTACCGAGCAAAGTGGGCAACTCCAAGCCTCAGTAGAACGAAGCGCTTCATCGCAATTAGTTAAACAAGCGTGGTGGAACGCTTTATTACAAGTAACACAGCTGAGATAGTTTCCATCATCCAACTCGCCATCACAGCATCCCCAATCCAACAGTATGTCCGCAGGTGAAGACATTGCACAGTAACAAATGCGGGCGGGGCACACTAATAAATGCCCACTGCATCTACAGCCGTTAGCACCTAGCGTGGAAAAGGTCGTATGTCCTGTGTGATCGCAGGCGCTTACGCGTTTGGCCGCACACTGCACCTCGCACTTAACAAGAAAGTTAGACGGTAGTTTTATATTTAAAAGATAATTGATTCTCAATATTTTACGCAAATTCTTTACATATATCACAATTTAACATAACAGTTAGAGAGCACTAGCAATTAAAAGGTTCTTTAGAACAAAATTAACACGTAACTTGCACTTTTTGCAGACTTTTATGAATAAAATAACCAGAGTAGTCGACACAGCATGTCGTACGGCGGCTGTTGTCGCAAGGCCATGGTATGTTTAAGGTACCTATTAAATCCGACCGTGTTAGTAATGAAAGCCTAGTGATATGACCATTGGACTGGCAAGGCGAGTCTTGAGTTTGAATCCAAAGCACGCACCTCTGACATTTCGTAAACAGTGAAGGTACACATCATGAGAACACCTGCATGCCTGAGAGATTTTCTTGACGGCATATGAAGTCTGCCAACATGCAATAGTCTAGCATGGTGGACTTTAGCCTAACCCCTCTCACTCTGAGAGGAGACCCGTGCCCAGCAGTGGGGGAGTAATGGGTTGATGATGATAGAATCCGTCCCGTCACCCAGTGTTATTTGGTGCTCGGCGTTACGATTCCGCAAGCACATTCCAATAACGCATCCGTTACTAACAGATCTCCCTACACCTGTGCCCGTCAAAGTCACTCTAAGACGGAAGTCCGTTCATCATCAGCCTATACTCGTCCACTGTTGGACGTAGGCCTCTCTTAGTGAATGCCACGGAGCCTGATGTCACCCACTAACAAATATAAAGTTGTATAACATACCTGTTAAGAAAAATTTAGTTAACGAAAGTAATCATAATATTCGATATTGGATTGCATTTCTGGAACGAAGTCCTTTAACTGAGCTTGCGATAGGACTTGTCTGGTAGAAATCGTCATGTCACCAAAAATTCGTTACGTCCCATAGCTAGACGTATTTTGAAATTCAAGATGGCGGACATTATCTTATATATTTATATAAAAATCAATGCCACTTTTCGACACAAATACGGGCTCATCTTTCCAAACCAAATGTTTAGGCTTTGTTCGGACTATTTAGTAGATGGTTTATGTGAAGTTTGCACAAAATCGGTCAAGCGGTTCTTCATTTATCTCATTTTTTTACATACATATTATTGTACAGGAAAGTCAAGAACACACGCGGGCGAAGCCGTGGGCGGAAAGCTAGTTAAATATAAAGCTGTAATACGTCCCTGTTAAATAAATTTGCACAAACGTTAAGAAAATAAATCCGGCACTATAAAACTGCACACGCTCAAGTTTATAAATATAATTTAATTATTTTGCTGAAGTGAGCACCTGAAGAATATTTCACAATATTACGTAAAATGAAAATATTTCATTTTCTTGTATTACTATTGTTCGTTGCCATTGCAATGGCCTACGACGACAACCGGTTTTCCCTATCCACTTCAGCTCAAAGAGGTATGTTTCAAATCATATCAATGGATATTGATATATAGGTATTATTATTTTTTATAATTTACTGCCTCATTAGTCTTGTGGTCCCGAGCGCGACTGCTACGCTAGAGGTCTGGAGTTCGATTCCCAGGTCGAGCAAAGTGTTATTTGGTTTTAAGTGTTGACTGGCAATAGGCTCGCCCCCATTTAGTAGTAGTAGTGTCTCGCTACCGTGCCTAGGTGCCAATATGAATGGGTCGGCACGACCGGGGAAGTACTACCTCCCACAGAATACCGACGTGATGTAGCAGTATGCATACTGTTGCGTTTCGTACGGTAAGTGTGGAGCGCAGGAGGCCCAAGTCCTCCTTCAGTTCCCTCCCTTTTCCTTTATATATAATATCGATACCCCTGGTGTTGCCAGCGTCAATGGGCAACGATAACCACTTACCATTAGGCGTCGGTATGCTTGTTTGTCATCACAGACCTGCTGTCTTCTAACCAAAGAAGTCATTAATTAAGACTTATAATAATTAGTGCTTATGTTGTTTTCTGTTCCCACAGACAAACCGTGAAAACGGTTTTGTGGGGCCATGTTTAAAAATGTTATTTATAAAAGTTTAATAAAGATACATACATACAAAATAAATGCACATAATTTAATATCAGTATCAAGAGTAAATGTATTGGCATCCCTTCATCAACGGAGCCTATGTTGTAGAATATCATATGACGTCACACCTCTCTTTAATCCTTATTACTATAGTTTCATAAGAATATTTGCACTGATTTGCTCCACATTAATTTCTGACATAACATTATTTTCTGGATAGGCTCTTTGGTCATCTGAACCCGCTCGTACTGGTCCCGCAGGATCAGTTGACCAAACCATATTTTGAATTGGTCAACTGATCCCGTTTCATAATTTTGTAGACACCGATAAAAGTGTTGGACATTAATATCGTCAAGACATTTTAACGAAACCGCAGATGCGTATCATTCAAGTCATGTACATTTAAAGTTGAAGTAGTGAGAATACGAAATAGGTACCCATTGTGAGAATACGTATACATCCAGGGCAAAGTACCACAAAAAAAAGAGAATAAAGTGGACTAGTGTTCCCAAAATAGGATTAAAATACGCACATATAGGTACTAGATGTAAGTATTTTAGTAATATTTTGTGAATAACTTTCTTTTTCATAATAGTCATCGAAATCGGTTGGCGTAATAATGAGTTATTCGTCCATTTGTGGCGCACATACCTACTGAATGCAAATTTAAGACTTATATTGTTTTCTCATGAATGCCATTGTCAAAACTGGACCAAATTGAAATTCCATTTCAATTTGGTCCACCACGGGAAGCACCAGATATAAAAAAAAATCATCAAAATCGGTTCACCCAGTCGAAAGGTGTAGGTAACAAAATTTAAAAAAAGTCGAATTGAAAACGTCCTCCTTTTTTGAAGTCGGTTAAAAAACCAACGATGCGGTAGAAAATTAGAATGGACACATTAAAAAAATATCAAAAATAAGCCACATATTGATCGGTGCTGGTAGCGTGATCACCTTTAATGTTAATGTGTAAATTATATATTATCGTGCAAATAAAACAAAAGGTTCTCATGAACAATGAGGTATTTTTTTATTTTTTTTACTGGTTTTTAAAAGAAAATGGAATAAATTCGCTTACCCAATTTTGAAATCTGATTCATAATAGCTATAAATGTTGAGTTGCACTAAATTATTCATAATATGATAGCTTAATTAACAAGGATTCGATTGACATACGGTTTATGTATTACAAATATTTAGAGATATCATTGTTGTAATCCGAGCCGACGTACTTCGCGGGGACCACCCACGAAGGCCCCGCCAGATGACGTCAAATTCGCAAAATGGCCGTGACGCTTAAGGGGCTAAGCAGGTATAAATACGAGCACATCTCGCTGAAGTTAGTACAGTGAGTGGACTACCTACATACGAGTACATTTCAAGATACATTTACGAAAATGAAATTTTTACATTTTCTTATACTATTTTCGTTGGTAGTAATGGCCTTCGGTGACGATGATGAAGACAAATATGGTAGGTAACTGTTTATTTGGTTGTATAGTTAAGTAAATAAGAAGTAAGAGTGTTGAACAATTGTATGAGCTTCTTTTGGCTATCCACAATGTCGTGTTGATACCCATAATTGTGTTGATAAATTGTGACTGCCTCGTTGGTCTAGTGGTCCCAATCGCGACTGCTACGCTAGAGGTCTTGGGTTCGATCCCCAGGTCGAGCAAAGTGTTATTGAGTTTTTCTATGAAATTCTCAGTAGCAGCTCGGAGTCTGGATTTGTGCCCGGTGAATGGCAATAGGCTCGCCCCCTATTACATGGGACCCAAACATACCAACGAACTGTGGGTGTACATTAAGTACACCTCTGCCTAACCCTTCGGGGAATACAAGCGTGATGGTATGTTATGTTATGTTAAATTGTGATAAAGGTAGCTTCAAAAATTTGGAGTAGTATACTTGCCTCCTCGCTTTCGAATACTAAAAACACGCTTAAACCTAAAAATAAATGTAAAGAATTATAATATTTATACTACATACATACATACCATCACGCCTTTTCCCTACAGGGGTAGGCAGACTCTATAGACCGCCACTTGTGAAAGGTTCTTACGGAAAGAAAACTAATGGGATTGCGCAGGAATTGGAATATATTAGAAAACTTAATGACTATTTTAACTTTTATTTTAAATTTATTTATTCCAGTTCCAATTGAGTATTATTTATGTATAGCTTAAACTAGTCTGTCGGGTCAGCTAGATATATATATATATTGTAGGGTCCTTATTTGTTTATTACAATTATTTCACTGGCTCAACAATACATCATGCAGTATCCTTTCATGCTCGTCCATCGTCCCTACATAATCTCCTTCGACATATATTTATCAAGCAATGGTCACACTGCCATTATGCCAACTGACAACTTTACTTTTTTTTTTTTTATTTGTTCCTTACGAACAGGCTAAGGTCTGAGACCATGCTGCCTAGTCATCAGTTTGCATTTTTCTTGAGTAGGGTAGATCCAGTTCAATTCATCAGTATGTAATCCATAATTTAAGGAAATCCAATAAAATTCATTAGTTTTACATGTATCCATTTATAAGTTGTTCCAGTTTAAGTCATTAGTATTTATCCATAATAATCAATTCCAGGTAAATTCATTAGTTTCTTATTATCCGTGTAAAGTTAATCCATTTAAAGTCTTCAGTTGACAACTTTACTATCAAGTCAAGCTATCCGCCACTATAAGTCCGTTTTTTAATGTCGGACACTAAATTGACACATGCTAATGTCAAATTTACAAATAATGCTGCCAGCTCTTTTGTGCAGTGTTGTACCTACGATACCGGTTTGTCGAAACGTAACTTTTTATCGGTTTCTAACACTTACGAAACGAGATTACGAAACGTCGGAAATTTAAAAATATCAATATAACGCGATAAAATCCGTAAAAAGTAGTTTTATTTCAGTAACTTTTTATCGTTATTAGACGGTAGTTTTATTCTATATGATTAAAATTCACCTTTATACTCTGCCTGTATGGGGAGACCTGTTTTACCACATATTTCGATCAGCATTATTCAGTACACCATCAGTAGATACCTATTGTTCCCGTACACGGAAAAACGCCAATGTAATCCTACAAAATGGCAGAACTTTAAACAGTACGGCAATTTGTAGTTGTTTGTATGGTGTCAAGTTCCAATAAATAGACCAGTGCCGATACCTTAAAAAATTGTAAAAAGTAAAAAAAAATATAGTAGGGTGAAACCCATTGTAAAAGAAAGAGAATATAACAAAAATTAAACGAAAAATAAATTACGGGCGATCTGAGGTCGGGAAGTGGGAGGGAGGCGTTGGTTTAGGGTAAAAAACTGTTTTTCTCGATTTCCGGCAAAACTACAAGTCCTATGGAAAAAAGTTAACTGTCTTGTTGCGTCTCTGTCAAGTTTATAATATAAATTACTTCATAAATTAAATCTTTAAAAATAATATGTTTTAAATAACATTATAAATCTATACCTTAATACTTTGTATTATTACGTTTTAATAAGAACTACATATTTTTTCAGGATATCCTAATATAATAACTTTCAACAAACAAAGAAAAACTGTCTGCAAAAAACTAATAAAAATAATGACGTCTGTAAACAGTTTCAGTCGTCGGTGGCGAAAACGAGGCATTCCATGATGCACACCCAAACGAAGCACACCCAGACGAAGCACATCTAAAGTATTCCACTTAGCACTCCCGTAGGTGGGCTTCAATTGAATATTAAAAATTATTAGTTTTCTATTCCACGAAGCACACCTAAGAATATCACTTGCCATATTGCGGGGACTAAGAAGTAAAAATGTCGACATATATTAAACAGGTTATAAGAAAACTTCAATATCTCTATGGAAAACTGTATTTACAATATTTTTGATTATTAGTCCAACTATTTATTGCAAAATTATAAAACAATATCTGATTTTACTAAGAGAACAATAAAAAAATTGCACAAACATAATTAATAATTAAAGAAATTGTTTGTTAAAGATAATACTTAATTAAATAATCTGAATTTAAAATAGGTAGATAGAAAAATTAAAAAAATTACAAGTATTGTGTCACATTATTATAACGAAACTAAATTATGTTAGACATTAAAGTACGTCTTATTAAGTAATAAATATTTTCTTCTGTCGATATTTTTATGTCTTAGTCCCCGCACTATGGCAAGTGATATTCTTAGGTGTGCTTCGTGGAATAGAAAATTAATTATTTCAAATTTTTTATTGAAACCCACCTACGGGTGTGCTAAGTGGAATACTTTAGGTGTGCTTCGTCTGGGTGTGCTTCGTGGAATGCCTCGCGAAAACGGATCCACTCAAATAAAGTCACCGACTTCCAAAGTTTATTATAAAACATTATATTTATAATATTTTGAAGGTGGTTTTACTTCTTTATACAAGAATTTGATTTTGCAGTAAAAACCGATACTTGATTTTATTTAAAGTTAATTTACGATACACATAATGTCAATTTAGTCTCCAAGATTATGAAACAGACTATACTTGTGTAGGTACTCTTTTAAAAAAAGCTTAGGTATTAGCAATGTGGGTCGCACATTACTAATATTATTGTTAAACCTAAATGATTTAACATATTAATTTACAATTTAATAATCCAACAACATGTATTAATTTTATTAAATCTATTTAATAGATATCGAAATAGACACAATACATTGGTACACTATTTACAGTTTTTTCGAAATAAGTAAGCCGATCGGAAGTTGCCTGCAAGTGGTTTAGAAGTGGTAAATTTAAATAGAAAGAGTCGGTGTAAAGATAATTAGAGTCGTATACGTTTCGCATTTCTAATTATTTTGTTTACTAATTTCGATATTTATGTATTAAAATACATCGATGGCCCCACAGAATAAACGTGCAAGAGCTCTTACACAAATATTTTTTTATTGCATTTTTCGTTTCTTTGACCTATGCAGCACCTTCTCAATTTTTTGTATTAATTTTTGACTTAAATATACGCCTATTATATCATTTGATTCCTTTATTCTAGGGAAATATCATGCTATTATATCACCAGAATAAAACTGGGATTTCCCCAACTTTAAATGAGGTTGCCATTTTGGGAAACAATCTAAATTATTCTCAATTGTAGTTTTTCGTTACGTGTTGCCAGGGTAAACATTAATCTCCAAAATTTTTAATTCAGAAAACAGGAAAAAAACAATTGAGAAAAAATCAATTGCTATACATATTTTTATCTAGATTAACAAGAAAAAAATATATCATGATATATATCCGCTGATATACATATATCGGCGAACCCTGATATTTATTAAAATAAGTAGGTACTTATTAAAAATATATTTATTAATTACAGACCCACGTTCTCTGATATTTATTAAAATAAGTACTTAAACTTATATTACAGACCCCCGTTGCTTTCATCAAGCAGAAGTTTTTCCCTGTGATAATTTGCCAAGGTGAGTTTCGGCACCAAACGAGAAAGTACATTAGATAGTAAAGTTGTAAGAAAATCCATTCGCTTATGTTACACCACAACACCATTCATTTACTATGGCATTACAGAAAAATAGTAACACTTTCAATTCAATTCAATTCTATATTGCATTCCACAATGTACCCACGGCTACACATCAAGTTATACAAAACCGTTTACGCTGGCCTGTAATAGTATAGGAAGTGGGTTATGTATAGGTTGACCTGTAGCCGTATGTACAGTCGCCAGCATATCAGGTTATACAAAACTGTCAAATTTCTCCAAATGATTTTAAACCTTAAAATGTTGTTAATTACGTTCCAAATCAACTGAGAAAATTTTACATTTCGTGGTAACTTGATGTGCTGGCCACCGTAGGTACTTACATATAAATTTTAATAGATGGTAGGTAAGCTTAAAACTAGGTGTCAATTATGGACCCTGTTGGGCACTGCACAATACGAGTACAACTGCACATCAAGTTGCCACAAAATGTCAAATTTTCTCAGTTGATTTGGAACGTAATTAACAACATTTTTCTAACTAATATATATGATATATGACCTACACTATTCATTATTGATTGCACTTTTCATCTAAACTTATAATAAAGCAGAAGGATTTGTTTGTTTGCATTGAATAGGCTCTGAAAGTACTGGACCGATTTGAAAATTTCTTTCACCAATAGTATACCTACAATCAGAATGGATGGAAATCAGAATGGCTACCAGTCGCTAAGGCTTTAAATGTAAGGTTAAGAAATACCTGCTCAGTTCTTTGGCAGATTCTTAATGAACCTCATCTTTGTAGTTTTATTTATAATATTTAGGAAAATTATTTTTTGATATATATAGTCATTAGCTCGTTGTTCTTGTATATTTAGTTACATTGTTTTTCGTCTTTAATCTCACTATAAGTGCACCTACCAATTTCTGTCTCTGCATCACCCTAAGGTCGACTGTTAGAGAGAATGCCTAAGGCATTAAGTCCGCCTCTGTACTCTGTGTGCATAAAGTATTAAATGAATTAATTAATTAATATTCCTGAGTGACATAGGCTATTGGTATATTATCCTTTAAAATGACAACACGTATACTAGCGGAGCGAGAAAGCTAGTATTTTAATATGTATTAATATTTTCACCAACGTCAAATGGCTGGGCAGTTTATTTCATACAAATTCTGGTGTATTCCCGTTAAGGCACCCAGCATAAAGAGTATGAATGCCTTATGGATGTAACATTGTAAGAGCAACGCATAATTTTTCGAGATTAGGTACAAAGTAAGAAAAACTAGATTTTTCAGAAATTAATATACATTGCAGGATAATAATTATAATAGTAGCTATAATTATTATCAGATCAGCTCCAACATACTAAATTATACATTAGATATAGTTTATCCATTAGATGAACCACTTTTTGACCTATGCCTTAGAACGTAGCTGTTCCGGATTGCGTAAATGATTATTATTTATCTCTTCCGTGTGTATATTATACACAAAGTTTAGAATAAGGTAAAAATTGACTTCTAAAATGTGATTAGGTATATTGTTTGTTAGTTAGTAAGTTACAACAAGTGAAGCCCAGAAAAGCGAGTTAAAAATGATGCATGCAAAGTCATTGTTCGTATTTTCGTCTGTTTTTTCGTAACGGATTTGATATGGTTTTCTATTATTTAGGGTTTAAGTAAATATAATACACATGATATGCATATCATGGCACCTACACATCAAGCTATACAAAACCAGCTTAGACTGACCTCCCACTGTAAAAGTTTATTTTTACAAGGCCAGCCAGGAAAATTTGATTATAATAATAATAATAACCCCCCTGGGGGACCACCTTGCCGTGGTGGGGGGGCTTATGGGAAGGCTTGTACGATCAAATGGCTATTACGATCTAGGCCACACCCTGTTGATTCTTTATCAAAACAGGAGACACGAATTTTTTTTTAAAGCAGCCACTTACACCTTGGCTTTACCTGTCCCAACTAACGCTCCCAAACCCAAATGAAGAAATATGGTCCTAACAAGAAGCAGTACAAAACGGCCCCTAGTGCTCGGCGCGCCCAGTAGCAGCATTGGTTCTGACGGAAGCCAACCTGAGACTGGACGTCGGGGTGCGAAGAATCCCCGAGCGGCGACAGAACCCCGTCAAACGACCCAAGCAACACATCTGGACTCCGATACTCTTAGCGAAAGAAATTCAACGACACCATCACCATTTCATTCATTTGAATCACCCAGCTCATCCCCATATTCATATCAGCTTTCATCACGGTCATCAACCACATCGCCCATGTCTGAGGATGTTGTGCAGGAGGCACCTGCCACCAACCCTGCACCCACCCCAGGCACAAACCGTGCGCGTAAAAGATTTTTTTTTTTTTTGGTTTAAAGATTATTTATTTATTCAAAGAACATAGTTCGCTTACGAATAAATACAATATTATAATTATATGTATACGTTCTTAAGCTATCCGGTGGCCATTATAGTAATAATTTCAGTACAGACGCCAGCAAGCCAAACCTATCCAAAAACCGCCGAACTTTCCCAATTGAACATGAGTCTTATGGTATTGTATTAGAGTTGAGAGTCAATCAAAGATATTCGACAGGTTGTGGAAGCTCGACGTGCCGGCCACCGTATTAACATTTTAACTAGTGTTAGTGTTATACATGGGTGGATTATTATTTTAAAACATTTTTTTTTTTTTTTTTTATATATATTAACTTAATGTAATGGAAATTATTATTTTTAGATTGGTATACAATTTTGTCGGAAACAATCCAAAGCAATACCTACATTACGTTCTACGTTTACATTCATTGTAGATACCGACACGAAGTCACTTCGAATCGGTATTTACAAGAACTTGTTGTTACCAATAATGTACTGCTTCAATTTGTTTTTAAATATATTAAAAGAAGACGTATTTCTCACATTTAATGGTAGGCTGTTATACAGTTGTACTCCTTCGTACCTGATGTTCCTTTTACCGTACTCTGTACGCGGTGCTACTGTGCAAAGTTTGTTCGGATTTCTTTGGCTACGTTTTGTTGTTTTTTTGTTAAAAGTTAGTTGAGAGTGAACTGTTCCGTCGGTGATTTTGCGAATAAGGATACAGGTATTGTAGGTGTACAACTGTTTAATACTCATTAATTTACATTGTTTATATAGTATTGATGTTGGAGTTAGAAAATTATAGTTTAGAAGTACTTTAATGAGTTTGTTTTGAGCTATCTGTAGGTTCTGAAGTGCGGTCTTCGTAGCACATCCCCAGATTTCGATAAGATAGTTGAGTTGTGACTTAATTAGCGCGTTGTAAATGGTTATGCGTACGTTACGTGGAAGGTTGTTGACGTATCCGCGCATACTCCCCATTAGCGATATTATTTTTGTCTTGATATTCTCAATATGTGGCGTCCAAGATAATTTAGTGTCAAGTAGGAGACCGAGATATTTTTCGCAGTTATTTTTTTTAATATTGACGTTGTTTATATGTAAAGGTAGGTGATTCGGAATTTTTTTATTTTTTGTTGAGAAAATAACATAGGATGATTTTGATGGATTTATGGTTAGTAAGTTGCTGCTGAACCAGTTATTTAGTAAGTCTAGGTCTCTTTGCGCGTCAGATATTAGGTCATTTATTGAGTGGCCGAAGTAAAAAAGGCATGTATCGTCTGCGTAAAGGGTGACTTGCCCTAATAGACCTATGTCTTTAATATTGTTTATATAAATAGAGAATAATAGGGGGGCCATTAAGGACCCCTGTGGTACCCCAAAATCAATGGGTAAGGTCCCGCTCATCGTGTTTCCTATTTTTACAACTTGGTATCTATCGCTCAGATATGAAGATATCATATTATAGGCTTCGCCAGTGATTCCAATGTTTTTTAGCTTCATTAATAGTATTTTATGACTCACTGTGTCGAATGCTTTTTTTAAGTCGATAAATATACCGAGTGCTATGTTTTTTTTGTCGATATTGGTTTTAATGGTTGTGACTAAGTCGATCGTTGCCGCGAGTGTATTTGATTTAGGTCGGAAACCAAATTGCCTATCGTAGATGAAGTTAGTGTCTGTTAGGTATTTTTCTAGTCTTGTGTAAATTAATTTCTCAAAAATTTTCGATATTACGGGAAGGACAGATATAGGTCGATAGTTGTTTGGGTCAGTTTTTGTTCCAGATTTGTGTATAGGGGTGACTTTAGCTATTTTTAGGGAGCTTGGGAAATATCCTTGCGTAAAACAGGTGTTGATACAGTTTGTTAACTCGTCAACTATCAGTAATTTAGTGCATTTTATTGTTTTTGTCGTAATGCCGTCGATTCCTGAACTACAGTTTGGATTTAAGTTTTCAATAATTTTTTGAACTTCGTATATAGTGCACGGTGTAAGAGTGTCGAAGTGGTTTGCCGTAGGGTTTGTGTTTGTGATCGTGTATGTTAGGTTATTGTGATATTTTTGTGGAATTTGTAAAGCAAGGCACTTACCTACCGATGCAAAGAAATGGTTGAACCTTTCACACACTTCCGTGGGGTCGGTTGTAGCTTGGTTATTGATTATTAGTTTGGGAACGCTAGATATTGTTTTTGGTTTGTTTGTACATAGTTCATTTATTAGAGTCCACATTTTTTTTGGTTTAGACTTACATTTTGAGAATGCATCGTAGTAGTATTGTTTTTTTGTTGTTTGTATTAGGTCGTGAACGTAGTTTCTTTTTGTGTTGAACATAGTTTTTAGGTTTTCATTGTTGTCGCTTGTTTTGTATTCCTTCCACAATATATTTCTTTCATCGATTTGCTTGATTATGTTTTGGTTGATCCAATCGTCTCGCGGTAAATTCAATATCTTGGTTTTTTTCGTACTATTTTCTTGAATATGCATTTTGATGAAATTTTCTAACGTGTGGTAGTTATGAGTAGTTGAGTTGTAGTTCGCGTCTGCGATCGATTTGTATAGTTTCTGGTAATCGGTGACGGTATAGATTTGTTTTTTCTTGGCCGGGCGTTTAAATTTGTTGAGCTCCAAGTAAATATGGTTGTGGTCGGAGAGAGACGATTCTATGACAGCCATGTGAAAGTTATTTGTCGTGATATTAGTGCAGATGTGGTCTAATATCGAACTGGTGGTGTTGGTAGTTCTGGTTGCGTATTTTTTGTTTGTTCTGTTCAGAAGTGTATATCCTGATCCTTTGATTGCATTAGTATAAGAGGCTGTTGTCTTGTCTGGTTGTAAGATGTCGAGATTAAAGTCTCCAAATATTATGCATCGTCGATTGTGCTGCAGTATGTCCGAGTAGTGCTCTATGAAACTCTTGCTATTTGTATCGGGAGGTTTGTAAATAATACCAATATTTATTGCATATCTTTCCAAGAAAAGGAATAAGTAATTGTTGCCATTAGTGTATTCTTCTTGCGTTACTTTGTGGGTGATGTCATTGTGAACAAAGATAGAAACTCCCCCTCCACGTCGGTCCGAGCGAAAGTTGTAGTGGTGCGTGTAGTTTGGAATAGTTAGTGAGCTGCCTTCAGAGTCCGATTTTATCCAGGTTTCAGTTAGCAATATCAAGTGTACAACATGTTTGATGCTTTTTAAGATACACTTCAATTCATCTAGTTTACCTTTTGTTAGGAGACTGCGTATATTAAGGTATAAGAATTTTAACGACTGTCTATTAGTATGGAGTTGTGAATAGTTGTCTAATGCTTGGTACGTCACATTATTCATTCTATCTAGGTGGAGCTCAGATGTGGTTGGTGTAGAGGGTAGTTTTTTGGCGTTACGTCTACAATTTTCGGCATACCTTTGACATATTTAATAGATAGACCGGTTTCTCCATTTTTCTGGCGTAGTTCCAGTTCGGATCTCAAATCGGCGAGGTATTTTTGTTGATTCGGTGTTTGATCGGCGAATAATTTAATATTAAGATGCGTCATTTTGTCCCTATTGCGTAGTAGGTATTGGGCGTTTTCATATGAGTTAAGATATACTTTGAGTAATCGTTTTTTTTCCGGGTTGTATTTCCCTAAGCGTAGGCATTTGATGATAGTAGGGCAGTTGCTCTCTCCGTAAGCGGACTTCAATATACGGGTAATTTGTATGATTTCATCGTTCTGTCGCTCGGCTTTGTTTATATTCTGTATCTCAGATAAACCCGCAAAAATAACATTGTTTCTTCGGTTGTATCTCTCTTGCATCTCAAATACCAATTGTTCTTTTTGGTGATGATTAAGGGTGGATGATGATTCAACAGACACGAACGACAGCTGGGTTTCGAATTCGTCGAGTTTTTGATCAATGAGGGCGCCTTTCAATTCTAATTTGTTTAAGTTATCTTTTATGGATTTTTGTTCTGTGGCTAGGTTTTCTGTACGCTGGTGAATATGCGTTAGTTCCACTTTAAGGTCTCCTATATCGTGACGTATTTGGGCCATGCTATCGGTCTGAGTTTGACCAAATTTTTCTAAAAAAGCAAACATATCGGTTCGAAGTTGGGCCATTTCTTGCGTAAAATGGGAGTTTAGAGTGTTTATTTCCGAGTGTATTTTGTGAATTTCATCTTTAAATTCATAGTCAAGCGAAGGCGCCTTTCTTTTTCGTAGGGTAATAGTTTGCAAGTCATTATTGTCGTTTAGTTTTCGTAAATCAGGGTAGGACGTTGATGGTTTTGCAGTCGATAGGTCCGAGTCTTTTTTCTCGCTGGGTGAATGCAGCACACTCATTGTTTCAAGCGAATTAGTTTGCTTATTACTCGTGTGGCACGTTTCGATGGCCGTGAATAGCCTGTATACTCCTTGCGCAGGAGTCAGTGCGGGATAAAAAATCGCCACTGTCTCGTTTCCTCGCGGGGGTGAAGAGGGCCGCTACCGCCTGCACTAGTACAATGCGTTGCACTATATATACGTAGGAATGACACTGCGACACTGTGACACAAGTTTTACTTTTACACAATTAGCACTGTTATTGTTTATTAATTAGAGGTTGAAATTGGTTGCTTGGTGATTCACTATTTCGAGAAATAATTAAAGAGCGTTTAACACACGTCCGTTCACCTTGGCTACCGGCAGCCGGCTTTTTTCAGATGGTCAGAAGAAATGAACAAATTTATCTGGCGCACGTACCTCATAGCTACCAAATTAAATACCAGCAAAATATACCTTGATCACCTTCATCGCGAATTTTCAATAAAATACCCACAGATGCAGGCAACCCGGCAAAGATTAGGAGATCAATGTCGAGCTATCGCTAGAAATAGATTACTCCCACAAGAAATGCTAGATCATATAAAAGATGAAGTTTCAGTATACCTACAACATGCACAAAACGGCACTAATCCAGTTCAATCAAACTCAGATACACAACCACACAATAGCAACAATCAACAAATAGGACAGAGAAGAAGGTGGACGAATGAACAAAATGAATCAATTTTAAGAAACTACTTCATAATCACAGAATTAGAAACAAATAAATCAGCCTACCGACGTCCTCTACGCGAAGCAGTTACAACAGACCATCCAGAGTTACTAGAAATGAGTGAACAGAGAATATCAGATCAACTTCGAGTAATACTAAAAAACAAAATGGTTAGCGATCAAAGATTAGAAGAAATACGCAGTTCCGTATCGAGTATCTCCAATGTCCAAAGCAGGAATGCAGACAATAATCTAACACATATATCACAACCCACAACACTGACACTCACATTAGCCACAGAGGAACTAGGTGTCCAATCCCTTACATCAGAAAACTCTCTAACACCCACAGTTAGCCTACCAGCGCACACTCACACTGACGAATCATCAACTCAAACTCTTCTAGAACCTCAACAATCCCAAATTGGAAACTATGACCCACTAAAAATTAAAGAACAGTTTAGACTAGCGTTAGATAAATTCCAAAATACAGATCTGTGTAACCATACATACCTAAACAAAAAACCTCTAGAAAACTAGCTCAAATTGTTGATTTTATTAATACTGAAATACTACCACAAGAAACAAACCAAGAACAAAATTTTGAAACCATTCAAGTTATTATTTACTGTGCCGCATATACAGCAGCGATATGTAATGGCACGAAAATAAGAGATATAACATTCACGCCGGACTGTCAAAATAAAAAAAGAGTACCTGCTTGGCAAACTAGACTCCAAAAAAGGATAGAAAACATTAGGAGAGATATTGGAAGATTAACGGAATACATAAAAGGCAATAGAAGCAGCAGACTGGTTTTACTAGTAGAAAATATAAAAAATAAATACCGAATACACTCACAGCATGAAGAACCTAATTTTAGCGATGATCATTTCCTGGACACTCTTAAACAAAAACTAAATGCAGCATCCAGCAGATTAAAAAGATATATTAATTGCACACTCAGAAAGACACAGAACACTCAGTTTGTTAACAACGAAAAACAATTCTATAGAAACTTATCATCAGACACTCAACACAACACCAATAGAACTACACAAAATACACAATCACCATGCGCCGATGATTTACACAACTTCTGGTCTAGTATTTGGGCAGAACCGGCCCATCACAATACAGAGGCTGAGTGGATGAATGCAGATGCTGACTTGATCAACAAAATAACACCAATGACATTTGAGTATATACCAGTAGAAGTGTTCATACGCGTGCTTCTTAAAGCCCACAATTGGAAAACACCTGGAACCGACCGAATACACAACTACTGGTATAAAAAATTTACAAATCTTCATCCGATCCTCCACAAGCACATTAATACTTTCATTGTTACACCGGATGCAATGCCACGATACGTCACACAAGGCCTGACTTACATGATACCAAAGGACACTCAGGATTACCAAAACCCAGCCAAATACCGACCGATCACATGCCTACAAACAATCTACAAAATACTCACAGCATGCATTTCTGAACTCATACATGAACATATTACTAAAAATAATATATTATCGGAGGAACAAAAAGGATGTCGGAAGAGCAGTCAGGGATGTAAAGAGCAGCTTATAATAGACTCAGTCGCCATGAAACATGCCATTACAAAGAAGAAGAACATTAATACTATGTACATTGATTATAAGAAACCCTTCGACTCCGTACCACATAGCTGGCTATTATATGTACTACAACATTACAAAATACACCCACAAATTATTAATTTTCTTGAAACTTCGATGCATTACTGGAAAACAACACTAAAAACGGTAGGCCAATCTCCCATAGCAACATCCGAAATCCCAATCCGCAGAGGTATTTTCCAAGGGGATGCGCTCAGCCCTTTATGGTTCTGCCTGGCACTTAACCCACTTTCCTATTTACTCAATGAATCAAATCACGGTTACACTATTACATCTCTTGACAAACACACAACACTCACACACCTGATGTATATGGACGACATTAAACTATACAGCGATACTACTGAATCACTTCATCGCCTCGCAGACATCACTCAATCATTCTCAAATGACATTCATATGGAGTTTGGGATTGACAAATGCAAAACATTCTCTGTTATAAATGGAAAAATAGCCTCAAATAGTTATACTCTACAATCAGGAAGCACCATAGAACCTCTAGAACCAAATAATTCATACAAATATTTAGGGTTCCAACAAGCTCGTCAGATAAACCAGAAAGACACTAAACAAACCCTAATAAAGAAATTCAAACACCGGCTCAACACC
This sequence comes from Subacronicta megacephala, assembly GCA_958496365.1. Classification (NCBI taxonomy): domain Eukaryota; kingdom Metazoa; phylum Arthropoda; class Insecta; order Lepidoptera; family Noctuidae; genus Subacronicta; species Subacronicta megacephala. Next base: position 3,298,082 of record OY292540.1, on the reverse strand, counting down.
TTATTCCGATCTCAACTTAACTCGCGCAACATGTGTAAAGCTATTAATAGTTATGAAGTACCTGTTCTCACTTATTCGTTTGGTGTTATTAACTGGACTCAAGGAGATCTTCTTAAGCTACAACGGATTATTAATACTACCCTTACAGCTTTCCGAAAACATCATCCTAGATCGTGCGTACAGAGAATGACTCTCCCGAGAGGCGAAGGTGGACGAGGTATCATAGATTTAGTCAACTTGCACAACAAGCAAATTACATCCATCAGACATTACTTTCACCAACACGCAGAATACTCCACACTACATGAAATTATAACTTATGCAGACAGGCGCCTCACACCATTAAACCTGTTAGATCGCAACCCACAAAGAAACGAACGGATCACGGATTCTAAGGAGAAAATCGCCGCATGGCAACAGAAGTCTCTGCACGGCAGACACCGCCATGATCTGCAGCAGCCACATGTCGACAAAACAGCGTCGAACGCCTGGCTGCGTCATGGCGAACTATTCCCAGAGACGGAAGCGTTCATGATGGCGATTCAGGACCAAGTCATTGATACTAGAAACTACCAAAAACACATTATACACGTAACCAATTTACCTTCAGACACTGCCACGCCAGCCCAGAGACTATACAACATATTACATCCGCCTGCAAATCACTCGCACAAACTGATTATAAGCATCGACATGACCAAGTAGCATCTATAATACATCAACATCTCGCACATGCACATAAGTTCATTGACAAGAAGACCCCATATTATAAATACAAACCGAACACCATCCTAGGAAACAGTAGCCACAGAATATATTGGGACAGAACTATTATCACAGATAAAACAATACATTTCAACAGACCCGACATCACGTTATATGACAAAAGTAATAAAACAGCCTACCTTATTGATATAGCTGTTCCGAACACCCATAATTTACAAACCACTATAGCAGAAAAACTCACCAAATACCAAGACCTAGCCATAGAACTCAAACGACAATGGCGAGCAGAAACCATACATATAGTACCAATAGTAATTTCATCAACAGAAGTGATACCGAAGACCCTACAACGCAGCTTAGACATTCTACAGGTCCCCAAACACACTTTACAATTACTTCAAAAAGCCGTAATACTGAACACATGCCGAATTACGCGCAAGTTTCTAACCACTTCATCCATTTCCTCTGCTTACACCATCACCTAGCCCCTATTCACGCTTGGCTAAGGCCCGTGTGAACAGGTTATTCTACCCCCGTGAGTGGGAGAAAATCAAAACATAAATACAATAATAATAATAATCATCAATCATCCCACCATGACGTTTAACTGTCATGAAAAATTCCTACACAAAACGACACAATGCTGACCAGAGCGAAAACTAAATACATACGCCTACCACCCCCGGAACCGTCGGTCAGCTCCGCCTCGCAGCCGCCGCAACCTGAACACACGCGGACCTCGGAGGTTGCAGTTGCGTCGAGCTCGAGCGACGAGTACTACTCTCCGCCGACGTCGCCACCACCTGTACGGCCTCTGGAGGTGTCCCCGCTTCCGGTGGAAGTATGCAGCGCATGAGATGGACGCAACCAATTAATATAAACGTCATGCGCGCATACTATGGGGCTACAGAGGGGGGAACTAGCCTGACTGCGTACCGTGGTCGGATGCTCTCTCTGTTCCAGGTGCTTGAGCCAGCTATCAACGTATCGGCCCAACGATTGTCGGATCAGGTACGGGTCATCCAGCGTAATCATATGTTGGATGACTCCGTACTTGATCAGTTACGCTCGGAAGTACTGAGTAGTCATGTCATACCCCAACCAACGCAATCAGAGGCGCCACCAGCGGTGCTGCCGCAGTCAAATCACCCTGATGCGGAGAACGATGACATGACTACAAATGTAAGTACCCAGTGCAATGAACAGCTGAGGAACGCTTTGGAGAGTGCATTTCGGGAGTATCGCTCCACTCCAGCTGAACTAAGACCGCGTTTACCTCGCTTGCCCATGAATAAAAAAAAACTTGGCGCTTGTGTGTGCTCTCGATTCACTGCTGTCACATTATTTTGACAGCAGTGAAAATCTCCGTGATACTCACTCAATTCTGTACTGTGCGGCTGTTGCTGCGTGCCGTGTAGCTCACGTAAAGTTACCTAAACCTGATAGAGCTACACGACCAAAACCTGCAGTACCGGCCTGGCAGCGCAGAATTGAGCGACGTATCGACGGAGCTAGAGCACTCATTGGCAAGCTTATCTGCTTCAGGGAGGGCAATACCCGCCCTAGAGTGATGCGCTTCGTGAGACGGGCTTTCTCGGGAACTGATATCAATTCCCGAGATTATATATCCCGTGTCACCGAGCGCATCGACTTCCTGAAGCAGAAGGTTTATGCATGGGCAAACCGTATTCGGAGGTATAAACGACGAGTGGAGCGGTATACCCAGAATCGCACATTCCAAAGCGACCAAAGATGGGTATATAGAAATTGGGAGCGCCCTGATAGTGGTGTGAGTGACACGTGCTGGCCGAATGACGACGCCATGAGTTCATTCTGGCGTAGCATTTGATCGGTACCAGTCAGTCATACTGAAGGTGACTGGATACGTGACGTTGAGCGAGTGTGTGAACCGCTGCCAATAATGGGGGAAATAGTCATCAGCCCCCAAGATGTGGCCTATGCAGTCCATCCTATTCCAAACTGGAAGGCACCAGGGCCGGATGGACTGCACAATTTTTGGCTAAAATGGCTGCGTAGTTCGCACGCTCGATTGGCGTCTCAATTCCAGTCATCTTTAGAAACTGGGACGCTACCAAATTTTTTAACTACTGGAGTTACCCATCTGCTCCATAAATCTGGTAGTACTGAGGAACCCAAAAATTATAGACCGATCACCTGTTTACCGACGGTCTATAAACTTCTTACATCCATTTTGAGAACAAAAATTTGTAATCACATTGATGAGAATTCAATAATGTCTGTATCTCAGAATGGATGTAGGAACGGGTCCCGCGGTACTAAGGAGCTGCTGCTCATAGATATGACCATTAGCCAACAAGTTCGCCGATCCCGAAAGAATCTGTCGACATGCTGGATAGACTACAAGAAGGCCTATGATTCGGTGCCACATACATGGCTCATGAGGGTGCTGGAACTATATAAAGTAGATGCTACTCTACGCGCCTTCTTGCTCTCATGTATGGGGCAATGGAGGACAGTCCTTCGCTATCCAGGATGCCGACAGATTCAACGAATCGCTGAACCGATTAAGATTGAGCGCGGTATATTCCAGGGTGACAGTCTGAGTCCCCTGTGGTTCTGCTTGGCCTTGAATCCTCTCAGCACACTGCTGGAGGGGTCGGGGCTGGGCTACCGATTGAGACGAGGTGGTCAAGTGATATCTCACTTGCTTTACATGGATGACTTGAAACTCTTTGCTCCCTCCGATTCCCATCTGATGGACTTACTGAAAGTAACGGAAACTTTCAGTGTTTCCATCAGAATGGAATTCGGTGTAGACAAATGTGCAGCCATGCATGTAAAGCAAGGACGGATTGTGGAATCTGAGCAAATTCAACTCTCGGATTCCATACAAATTAGATCACTTGCCTCAACGGAGGCTTACAAGTATTTGGGTATGTCGGAGGCACTAGGCATAAACGAGACTGACATGAAACAATTGCTGCGGGAACGCTTCTTTGGCCGCCTGACTAAAGTCTTAAAAAGTCTTTTATCAGGCGGGAACAAGGTGCGGGCCTTCAACGGTTGGGTCATGCCAGTTTTGATGTACTCCTTTGGCATGCTCAAGTGGACTCAGACTGAACTTGATGCCCTGGATCGGAAGGTCCGTACACTGCTAACCACATATCGAATGCATCACCCACGGTCTCCGGTAATGAGACTGTACATCCCGCGGAAATGTGGGGGTCGTGGCTTTTTAAATGCTAAAAACCTGCACAACCGCGAGGTGTGCAGTCTCAGGGAATATTTCCTAAAAACCGACGTGGGGATGCATCGAGATGTGGCTGCAGTGGACAAAGGACTTACCCCTCTCTCGTTGGCTAAAGAGAACTGGCGCAAACCTGCAGTACTGAGTACGAACGATCGCATGAAGGTATGGCAAAGTAAAGCTACACGGACGCTATTATCGGGCTCTTCATGAGCCTGATGTAGATTTTCTAGCGTCCGTATCCTGGTTACGATTCGGAGATCTCTTTGGAGAAACCGAAGGGTTTGTCTGCGCAATTATGGACGAAGTTATGATGACGAACAATTATCGGAAATATATCGTGAAGGATGGTACAGTTGACATATGTCGGGCTTGTCACCGTCCGGGAGAGTCCATCCGACATATTATCTCAGGTTGTTCGCGTCTGGCTAACGGCGAGTACTTGCACAGACATAACCTTGTGGCTAGGATAATCCATCAACAGCTTGCCTTGAAATATCATCTTGTGGAATCGGAGGTACCGTATTATAGGTATGTGCCCGACCCAGTTCTCGAAAATGGTCATGCTACATTGTACTGGGATCGATCTATCATCACAGACAGGACTATTATTGCTAATAAGCCTGATATTGTGGTGATAGATCGATCAGAGCGTCGTGCAGTGATTGTTGACATCACCGTTCCGCATGACGAGAACCTCGTGAAAGCCGAAAAAGAGAAACAAATAAAGTATCTTGATTTGGCACATGAGGTTGTCGACATGTGGGGGGTGGATTCGTTATTGTACCAATCGTTGTGTCAGCGAATGGCCTAATAGCCAAGAGCCTCGACCAACACCTAAGGAGGCTCTCGTTGAGTGGCTGGATCAAGGGCTTGATACAGAAAGCAGTACTCCTAGATACGGCGCGTATTGTTAGGAGGTTCCTCTCTCTGGGGCCCTGACCACCGGTGGCTTGGACTCTGCTCCCGACACCGGTGGACTACTATTTTTATATTTTTAAATGTTTTTTATTTTCTTCTGTGTTTTATAAAAATATTTAAAAATGTAAAAAATATGGGTAACCTTTAAATAAATGGAATAATAATAATAAAAATGCTTTATTGACATAAAATGACGTGTTACAACATATTGAAACCCTGACTCCTGAGCTAGGTAAAACCTGTGTTACAGGACTCAGTGTCTTCACCCGTAATTGAAATTTGATTTGACATCAGTTATGCAATTAAAACTAAATAAAAAAGAGTACTTAGGAGCTAATGCGTACTTGCTCTGTGTTTGTGTAAATGTGTGTGTGTTTGTGTGTGTTTGTGTGTGTGTGTGTTTGTGTGTGTGTGTGTGTGTGTGTGTCTGTTTGTGTGTGTGTGTGTGTGTGTGTGTGCCTAGAAGAAATCAATTCAATAGATTTTCGGTCTGTGAGTAATCTAGTGTTTGTAGCCATGTGCTGATTTTTGTCTTACATCGTTTTTTTGTTAGTGAATTTATGTGAAGGGTCTTGTTTAGTTTGTTATAGATATATTTAGCTAAGTATAAGCGTTGTCGTCTAGCAGTTGCACTGTTACATTTAACTGGATTGCATACATTAGTAATTGTTCTCTTGGTTTTGATTGCATGGTTTACTGGTGTGACTTCGTGTTGTTTCAATGTGAGATTCAAGAGGTATAATTGTCTGACTGTGGGTACATCGCAAATTTCATAGAGTTTTCTTGTAGGGAACCGGTATGGTTTACAAGTCATGACTTTTAGCAGGGATCTTTGGGCTCTCTCAAGGTGAAGCACAAAAGATTTGCAGGCGCCTCCCCATGCCGTGATACAATAGCCCAAGATCGACTGAGCCAGTGCAATATACACCGTACGGAGTAGCTTAGAGTCGGCCACATGGCGAAGCTTTTTAAACGCCCATATAAGTTTTCTAACACGCGAGGTGGTTAAATCAATATGGAACCTCCAGCTGAGTTTTTCGTCCAAAATTATACCCAGATACTTCACTGTCTGTTTTTGTGAAATTGGAAGACATAAGCATGGGGCCTGATTTCTTGGGTAATCACAGGAGTGGGCTCTGAGACTTACTCCCACTGGTTTATTTTTGGCAAAAGAAAACTGCATATAAGAGGTTTTCGATATATTAAGTGTCAGTAAGTTATCTTCTAGCCAGTGGATTACTTTACTTAGGCCCAGTTCTGCAGCTTCTCGCGCCATGTCCCAACTCTCTCCATGAAATATGAGCACGGTGTCGTCCGCATAACAAAATATTCTACCCTTAGTGAGCGACTGCTGGCAAAGGTCATTAACATATATCAAGAAAAGGCTTGGAGATAGGCAGCTTCCTTGTGGGACGCCGTAATCCACTCCGACTTCATTGCTTATTACATCGTCTATCTTTACTTTTTGGGTACGATAAATTAGAAAATCTGTGAAAATGCTGAGAGCCCTGCCCCGGATTCCGGCATGCTCTAACTTTTTCACAAGGGTCGAAATACAGACAGTGTCAAACGCCTTGGCTAAGTCTAGGAAAACACCCAGACATTTTTGCTTTGCGTCAACTTTCGTAGTAACATAATCAACGAGTTGATTAACCGCGTCCTCGGTGCTTTTCCCAGACCTAAAACCAAATTGCGCGTCCGATATTGTTTTGTTGTGCTCCATGTATTTTATAAGTCTACGGTTTAATAGTTTTTCTAATATTTTTGATAATGCTGAGATAGGTCTGTAATTTTTTACATCGTCTTGACTCCCACCCTTGTGCACCGGTGTTATTAAAGATTTCTTGAAGACTCGGGGAAAAACTCCCTGTTCAAAGCACATGCCAGTGAGTTTAGTAATAGGAGGCACTAGTATTTCTTTACCAAGCTTGAGGAGCTTAGCCGAAACAGCATCCCATCCTGTGGCACAATTATTTCTTAAGTTATTAATCACTGATTCTACTTCGGCCTCATCAGGGGAAAGCATGACCATAGACTGAAGAGCAAAGGGAGATTTAAATTTATATGAGGCAGATGGGGAAGTTCTGTTTTGGATAATAGTGTCAGCCAATTTCTTACCGACATTTGAAAAATAATAGTTTATTTCATCAATGGCATTTATTGCATCGCCAGTAGCAGGTAAAAGTTTTGCAGCTGTAATGTTTTGCCCAGTTTGGTTGATTATAGACTTTACAATGTTCCATGTTCCTTTGTTATTCTTTGAGGTTTTTAGAGCGGAACTATCGTGCTCAATTTTTAGTTTTCTAAGTAGTAGGTTACAATGATTGCGATATCTTTTGTATGTTATCTCGTTAATTCCGTTTTTGGGATCTGTCAAAAACTTTTTATGAAGTATATCCCTGTGCCTAATACACCGCAGGAGGCCAGGCGTGATCCAGGGCTTCAATACTACTTTACGATTTGGGACTTTTATAACTTGTGAGTGTTGAGAAACTGTAGACATTAGACACTCGGCAAACTGTGTTGCCGCTTCATTTGCATCACGGTTGGGAGATATAAAAGAAAAATCTGTGATTTTTCACTGCTCGACAATGGCTTCATAGTTTACCTTTGTAGTATATGGACTCGCAGATTTATTGTTTTTGGAAGGGGTGTTAAGGCATATCAGTACGGAGGCATGGTCACTGACTGTGGAGTCTGTCACTATAATTGTTACACAAGCCGAGGTATTAACCATAGCGTGATCGAGACAGTTGTGTAATCTTGTTGGATGCGTGTGACCTGGCAAAAGCCCCATTTCTGCAGTTAGATTAAGATATGATGCACAGTTCCTGTCTGTACTGTTTGGTTTTATATCGATATTCATATCTCCTACAAGAATTATGTTCGATGCTTTTATTTTGCTTAAAATACGTTCTAGGGAAGTAAGGAATGTGTCAATACAATATATCGATGGAGACCTGTAGGATGCTAAAATATAAGTGTCGGCATTTATTTTTAATAGAAGGAAATTAGCACCGATTGGGTCCGGTTCTTCGACCGTGCATTTGAGGTGGTTTTTGACATAGATTATAATGCCATCGTTTTGGTTTAGACATTTTATGCTAGCGTATGTGACGTAGTTTTCCATAGAGGGAATCGGTTTGTCATCATTGAGCCAGCATTCTGTCAGGATTATGATGTCGATTTCACACGATAGCCGAGCTAATTGTGCCTGGAAGCCATCTAAGTTTTTATAGATGCTACGGATATTTTGCGTTATAATTGTTAATGATGCCTTTGTGTTTTTAATAATGACGTTACTCTATTTGTGTTGCTATATTATTGTTTGTTTCAGCCATTTATTGGCCTAATATATTTTTTGTTGCAAACTGAAGTGCACGTATTTACAAAGGCCATAGTAAAATGTAAAATAAAATAATTGAATATGGATATACAAGATATCATAGCCACTATGTGTATGTAAGAACAACTATTTGTTGTGTTTATGAGATGTAGTTGTGTTTTATGTTTGGTATTTATATTTGTGTTGAGTGATTTCCTTTGAATGGGTATGAATGATTTAAGTTTATGTGTTTTACAATTAAAGAGCAAGTGTAAATGAAATAATAGTAAAAGAAACAAAAATAACAATACGAGAAACAAAATTAAGTAAGTAAAGCATGCAATGTCTTTGTTTAGTCAATTTTCTCCATTTATTTTAAGATCCGCTTCATTTTTTATATGTATGGATTTAGTGCCTTCCTTCTGTCTAAGGAAAACTTTCCCAAGTGAGGTCCAGCAAAACTTGTATCCATTTTCATTAGCGAATTTCCTTGCAAGATAGAATAAGCGCTGCCCCTTTATAGTCAAACTCTCTGATAAATAAATTGGTTTAATGTCACCTGATACATTTATATGTGACGTGTTTAACTTCGCTTTTGTATTTTTGCGGTTGAAAAGGCGCACTTTTTGTAGAATATTTTCTTTCTTGGTTACCGAGACGAAATCAACTATAATAGACGACCCCCCGTCTTTTTTATTTATCCGAAAAACATCCTTAATGTCGTGCTTTTCGAGAGGGATATCCAGTACACTAGCTGTTTCTGATATTATGCGATGCAGGACCTCTCTATTTTCCCCTTCTTTCTTAGGGATATTTCTCATTTCTAATTTTGTGAAACACAATATTCGTTCTAAATTCTCCACTTTTTCTTCAAGCTGATTATGACTTGCTGACTTATGTAGGTTCGGTCAACTTTCCGGTCTTTTTCGATATCGTCCATTTTTATTTTCAAATCATCATATTGTTTAGAAATGAAAGTTAGGGATTTTGTCATTTCCGAGTTTTGTGCTATAATTTCGGTCATTGACTTTTGTAGTGCCATAAATTTATTGTCAGATTGGGCAGTAGCCGACTGTAGTAGGTCCCTTATCTCCTGCATAGAGGGTATGATTTCATCTTCACGTTTACGCTTGTTACGCGAAGTAATGTTTCCTACATCCATGTTGTTTAAGTTTGGGACTGATCCGGTTAACTTGAAAGTTGGATTATTCGTACTAATAGACTCAGAGTCGCTAGCTATGGATGTGGCCGGGGACTGGGGTGGTGTGCGTCTCAGAGGCATAATGTTATTTAATAATACCTTATAGCGTATCGTCGGCGTGTGTGCGTAGCTTTTGAAGCGAGCGGCCGACGACGGCGGGCCAGTAGAGGTGAGTCACAGCGCGCACAGCTGCTAGGATGACGTAGCTTAACCGTAGGTGTTGTACGTGCAAGCGAGACAGCAATTATGGAGCGTCTACTGTTCTCGCGGGGCTGAAGCTTGAGGTGCGGTGAGCTCGTGCAGTGTGTTTTATACCCGACGGAACTTCCTCGTTACTACGCGATAATGGGCACTTTTTAAATATGCATACAGGTGTTAATCACATATGCAGTTTAAATAAAAACTAATATAATATTTCTAACTTTGACAGACGTCCGCTCTTTGTCACAGACACGGGCGAAGAGGCATCAGATTTGATTAGCATCAGGTTACCACAATCATTACCAAAATCCTTTGAAGAAATTTTACAGTTCTGTATAACTTGATGTGCTCGCGACCACAAACGTGCAAAGCCGGAGAAAGTCGCAAGTTTTGTAAAAAGTTAACTTTTTCAGATATATGCTGAATCCCTTTGAAGGAGAATGTGTTGGCTTTATATATACTGGGAAGCCAAGCAAACCATGTGACAATGACTACAACTTTCATTCGATGGAAGAGTGTGATAAGATATGCAGGTCGCCTTGAACTTTTAAAATATTTGCCAAGTACAGGACAGGCCAACTATGCAGGTCAACCTGACAGGTTTTCTATTTGTACCATGAACAATTCAAACTGCCCTGCAATGTATCAACTTCAGACCTGCTACACTATAGCTGTCCGGTTCGCTCTAATATAAATAAACGTTCTGAAATACGCTTTCGCATTATTATCGGTTTTACGGTTTTAAGGAAGTTAGGATAATTACTTCAAAATACTGTTTTTATGAGAGTGATACTTCTACAGACACAAAGTTTTGTTGCAAAACATTTTTAGTTATCATGATTTAAATGTTAAAGACCCTTGTCAATACTTAAAACACTTAGCATACAAGCAACTAAAATAAGGGCTGTTTTCGAACGAAGCTTTAAGTACATACGAATTAAATAATTTCATATGCACATGTTTTTTTTTTTAATTTTTGGAACACTCGTAAGAAGGTAGTTTCTTGGGTATGTTTTTGTTGGGTATGGGTATGTTTGTTCCATACTACGTTATGGTATTATCATTTGGGGCAGAAGTGTAGACATAGACGATGTGTTTATAATGCAAAAGAAATGCCTAAGAGCCATATTTGGGCTGCAACAAATAGACTCTTGCCGGCCATTCTACAGGCAATATAAAATTTTGACTGTTCCATGCTTGTATATTTTGGATGCATGTTTATTTGTATTTAAGCATAAGAACCTATTTCAGGAAGCTTCTAGTTCTTATAGTAGACGGGCGCGACATCAGCTTAAATTATACAGACCATTTACTAGACTGACTTTGACATCTAATAATAGTTATATAATGTGTATTAAAATATTCAATAAAATTCCTAATAATATCAAATCAATGACATTTTCTAAATTTAAAAAAGAATTAACGCGGTGGCTTGCTGAAAAATGTTTTTATAGCATTAATGATTTCTTTGAATTTAAATTATAAATTGACATTATATTGTTAGATTGTACTTTTGAAAAATAGTAATGTTCTTAGCTTCATAAAAATATTTGTACGCTCGTAAGAGCAAAACATAGTGGGCCACAATTAATTTATAACACCTTTTATGTACCTGTGTTTGTTGTCAAATAAATATTATTCTTATTCTTATTCTTCTTCATAGCAGACAATTGTATCGTGTTCGTCGTTGTGAGTGGTAAAGGAAATATCAAATTAAGTTATCATGATTTAAAAAAGAGTTTCATATGAACAATTGGAAACGTTGCGTGAATTTTAAATAATCACAAGAACATTGCAATGGGCTACAACTTAAGTGCTCGGTCAATGTTTCGAAGATGTGTACGGAGATGGTGGAAAATTGGAATTCCATTGTTGGTAGTGCTATCAAATATTATAAAGGCTGGGCAGACAACAATTAATTTAAAATTAATAATGTGTTCTTTATTTTCTGGTAAGTACATGATAATTAAGTACCAACTCTATTTTTTGGATTTTAGTGATGAGTTTATCACTGATATTATCGTTATCTTACTCAAGAAATCAAGTAAGTAATTCATTTTCATCACACATCGACAGTGAACAGAAAATATAATACTTTTATTCCGTCAAACATTTTTAATAATGCCACAATAGTATGTTATGCACTATAACTCCATTTGGTTAGGTACTTAACTAAATGTAAACAACAAAAATGGCGGCGTTCAGAGCTGTTCAACGTTTTATTACAATGGTATCATATGAATTGGGAGTGAAATTAATAACAACACAACCAACAATCAATAAAACCAACGAACAAACAGAACAATAACTATCTAACACCATTTGCGGCAAAAGAAACACAAAAACGAACGAAAGTAAAGTAAATACAAACTGTTACGTATGGCGTCTGGTTACCCGACTAAGTATAATATCGGTTAATTATTTCGCTCCGCTTCCTCGCAGTACTACTTCTCAATTTTTTCGAGTTATCTAAAGTCTACTACGCAGAAAAATGTTTTGAATATCTGTATTTTTAGATTCGTTTTAGTAGGCACATTGCAATACTTTTTGACATAATTATAAATTTTGATTTAATTAATTGTTTGCAAGCTTAAGAATAATAGTAACTATTTAATATTCAACAAAGTAGTAAGATATGCTAGTATAAAAGAAGAATGTGATTTTGAGTTATTGAATAATTTATTTTGGTGATGTTATATTTCGAAATCAAAAATGACCCTATAAGAACCTTTTTTATGATTTGTTTACCTTTAGTTAAGTACCTAACCAAATGGAGTATAAGTCATTTTTACTTTAGATTATTCTTACAAATTAAAGAAAACAGGTCAATAAAAGCTACTTTTATACGGCTGCTAAATATGACTGCAGGGCAGTTTAATTTCAAGTGTTCTCATGTCAAAAATATGACATACGCGCGCGCGTACGTACAAAGCGGACGTGTTACTGGTTATTTCTTTAAAATTTTAATACATCAATTATACAAATCTGAACCCTAAGTCATTGGTGTAAAGTGATTTCTGCAAAAATCTCCACTGTGGTGCGACAGGTGCGGGCGACGCCGAGTAAAAGAGAGGAGCTATTTTGATTAGCACCGACTCATTACTGTGCCACAGATATACAGCATGAATGTTCGACACTCACCTACTGGATGTGGCACCGGTGAAAAACGTGCTACTTCACAACCTGACTTGACGCAGGAAAAAGATATGCCAGGCAATTCCCAAATAACTTTTCGTAACTACAAAAGGAAGGAGCCCGAAGAGGAAAATATGCGTGAAGAAATAGCTGAAATGCGAAAGCAAATAAACCAAATGATGGGTATGTTAAAAACTTTTACTACTAAGCAAGAAGAGAAATTCAATCAAATATGTACCGATATATCTTCAATCAATTCACAAATTACTAATATAAATAAAACAACTGAAAACATAATATCCGAACAAAACAAAATAAAACTTGATGTTGAAAATCTATCAAAAACAACAAAAACTACTGAGGAAAAGGTTATGTGTCTTGAATCCGATGTAAAACTGCTGAAAACGAATTTACAGATAACACACAATATAGACCTGGAGCAAACGTCACAGTTTGAAAACGTTTTAAGTGAACTCCAAGAACGTAATTCTAGGATTAAAAATATAATCATAGCTGGTATTCCGGAACCGAACGTCGAACACTACGTGGAACGAAATGAATCAGATATAAACGAAGTTATGAAAATGTTGCAAACCATCTTTAAAGACTGCCCAAGACCAACAAAAACTTTTCGTCTCGGAAGATACAACTCGAAAGCTACCCGACCCATTAAGGCTTGCTTTATTAACGAAGAGACAACAAAATATTTGTTACAAAACAAAGGAACTATGTTACCGGAAACTATTAAGATCTACTCAGACCAAACGCCACAACAGCAGAAATACCTGAAATTTCAAAAAGAAGAACTTAAGCAACGGATCCAAAATGGGGAAACTAACCTCACAATAAAGTATATAAAGGGCATCCCAAAAATAACACAGAAACCGACATCAAAAAACTAGAAATTAACCAACAATCCAGCCACTCACTGAAATGCGATAACATAAGTTACCAAATAACAGATAATTATAAACACATAACAACTACAAAAAACGCACTGAAATGCTTATACGCCAACGTGAGGTCTATTGTTAAACCTGGGAAATTTGACGAACTGACATGTGTAGTGCAATCCTTTCAACAAACTCTTCACCTGATTATATTGACAGAAACATGGTTCAAATCCAACGATGAAGCCGACAGATTCCAACTATGTGGTTATACCCACTACTACAGCTACAGACCAAATAAACGAGGAGGAGGAGTATCAATCTTCGTGAATAATAGCCTAAAACATGATCTCATCGAAGAAAATTGTGTGAACGAAAGTAATTTTTTGTGGATACACATCAACAAATTTTGTCTTGATATTGGCGTCATATACAGACCACCGAGAAGTAATACAAACGATTTCACAGAACATTATTGTATGCAACTCCAACAGAGAAAGAGAGCAATTGTCTTTGGTGACTTTAATCTTGATTTATTAAGCTCACAACCATCAACAAAAGAATATAAACGAACTAATAAGGAAAATGGATACAAAATCCTCAATAAAATAGAAAAGGAATATTGCACACGTGAAACTGCTACAACAAAAACCATCCTAGATCACATTAGCTCAAATCTGTCCAGTAATAATTTTCACTTGGCTATCATAGATACACCAATGTCAGACCATAAACAACTATATTTTGAAGTCAAACGGCAAATGCCCATACCTTTAGAGACCACCGTGTGCATGACAGTGAATCATGACAGACTATTTAAACTATTTAAAAATGACATTAGCCTAAGTACCATTAATTGCTACGAAAAACTAGAACGAATAATACTAGACTGTGTAAAACAATGCCAAGTCACTAGAACAAAAATATTATACCCACCTAAAACTGCCTGGATTAATCCAAAAATCACAAAAGCAATCGAAAAAAGGAACAAACTCTGGTACACATTAAAAAAACAACCTACTGATGAAAGTATTAAACAAAAATTCACAACCATTAGAAACCAAACTACTGAAATTATACAAAAATCTAAGAAACAATATTATATAAATTCTTTCAAAGAATGTACAAAGAAACCCCTTAAAATGTGGAAACTCATAAAAAACTTATCGTGTAACAAATTAAAACAAACTGAAGGTCTCAATAAATTAGTGATAGATGGAAAAATAGTCGATGACCAACAACAAATATGCGAATGTCTGAACACTTTTTTCTCGACCGTCGGTTCTCAGCTTGCTCAAAAAATACCCCAAAAATATCAAAACAATAAAACTTTTACATATACTTACGTTGAACGCAATAATAGTGAGGGCCTATCTGTGTTTGAACCAACTACTGTTGGTGAAGTTGGAAAAATAATTGATGGTTTGAATACTAATACAAGCACAGGTAACGATGGTATTAGTACCAAAACTATTAAAAATATCAAAATATTACTGGTTCATGCCCTAACAAAATGCATAAACAAGTGTCTCGAGGAGGGAACTTTCCCCGACTCCTTAAAACTTGCTAAAGTTACAGCTATTTTTAAAGCGGGCGATAAAACCGATCCCAATAATTATCGGCCTATATCAGTGCTACCGGTTATCTCTAAAATCTTTGAGAAAATTATCCATAATCGTCTAGATGCATATTTAAGCTCCATTGATTTCTTAAATAATAAGCAATACGGATTTCGAAAAAAGTCTAACACGCTCTCTGGCACAATTGACTTAGTAACAAACCTTAAAAATAAGATAGACAAAAAACTAATTTCCATTGGTATTTTCATAGACCTGAAAAAGGCGTTTGACACCATAAGTCACGACCTGTTATTAAATAAACTTAAAAGAATTGGGATAACCGGTGCGGTACTTAATATTTTTAAGTCGTATCTGACAAATAGATTTCAGGTAGTCAAAAGTGGGAAATGTCAAAGTGGGCCAAGACCCATTACCTGTGGAATTCCACAAGGATCTATTTTGGGCCCGCTATTGTTTATAGTATACATAAATAATATATTCGAACTAGAACTTAAAGGAGACATTGCATTATATGCCGACGACACCTGTTTATTTTACTCCGGACAATCCATAGATGCAATCATGGATAGTGCACAGAATGATTTGAATCTGCTCAGTATGTGGTTCCAGTGTAACTTATTAACTATAAATGCGACAAAGACAAAATATACTATATTTAAAGCTAAAAACAAAAAAATAAACACTAATAAACAACTTAAAATAGATGGTAAAACTATAAATGAAACAAATAAAGAAAAATATCTAGGACTCCTACTAGACGACCATCTCACGTGGAGGCCACACCTTGAGCGACTACGTTCAAAACTGGCGTCACTCTCAGGGCTCGTACGGGGTATATCTGGTTGCCTTCCGCGTAATGTAAAATATATTATCTATAACTCCCTTGTTAAACCGCACCTTGATTACCTAATCGAGATGTGGGGCACTGCCGCACCAACCAATCTTCAAATTATTCAAATTGCACAAAACAAAATTGTCAAAAGTTTATTTAATTATGATTACCTAACGCCTAGCTGTAAATTATATCACGAAACAAAATTACTTAATATTAAACAAAATTATAAGTACACCACATTGATATTAATATATAAAATACTACACAATAAAATTCATACTCAAATAAAATTTGTAAAAAAATTTAGTAGACATACCTGTAACCTTAGAAATGCTAAAGATATACAACTTAGCCTACCACGAACCAACTACGGTAAAAAAAATATTATGTATGAGGGTGCGCAACTATTTAATAAACTACCTAACCATATAAAAGAATCTAAATCGTTACAAATCTATAAAAAACAATTAAAACAATATATTTTAAATACAAATTAGAATGAACAATAATAATAACATCATAACATTATTGTGTTAAATAAGTTTTTCTAATTACGCTCAGGTACGCTCAGGTACGCGCTTGCCATTTCTAGTAATTCCACATCTTCGCGGAACCGGTCGGTCGCCAGCGGCGATCCGTATACCTATTGTCTTTTGTCGGGTTATGTGCATCTACCTACTTTTTCTAACATAATTTAACTGAATATTACTTGCTGTCTTGTTTTCGATGGTCTTCACATTCATTTAAAGTAAATTAAATAAAACTAAAGTAAAGGTGTCTAATGATGGTTAAAGGAAATTGTATGATTGTATTGTATGTAATAATTGTGTTTTTATTCTTACTACCTGCGTGCGTTAAGTGATACGAAAGTGTAATAATTATGCGTTTCTCATGTAAGTGAATAATTTATTCTTATGGGAAATAAAGAATCTTAAACCGTAAAATGAGTTGATGGTAAAGCTCTTTGCAGGTCAGCCCGCTGAAATGTTGTCACGTGACCGCTCGCCGGCTTAAGTCACGTGACCGCTGGCTGGCCGGTTATTTGATGTGCTCATGGTACAAAATAACACGACAGTTCACTTTCCGTCTAAAATTGACCTGCTATAAGAGTTTATGGTAGGCCCCCTGATCCCTTCCCCCCTCCTTGTCACAGATGGTCACATTTGTGAGACCCCCCTCCCTAGTGTGACGTCACATATTTTTTTCAATTTTACTTCTACAAAGTCTACAAAATATTAAATTAAAACAGCAGTTCCGAACTTAGTTTTATTTTCATTTAAATTATTTTTAATATAATTAATGATTAAACGACCTTACCTGAAGTGAAGTTCAGACCGACAAAAAATATCACCGCAAGGGGGTCCAGAATTATGTTCTGAATTCGTGGTACGCAGATGTGCGTCGATGTCCCTTCCACCCTGTATTATAAATTAAATACATTCCTTTATTTATAAGAGTTGTGTGGTTAGAAAAGCATAAATCAAGACTTAAGCATCATAGATGTATCTCTTAGTAGATTGATTATCATTTTTTAAAGATACAGTTTTAAACTGGCAACTACAAGAAGTAGTTACTGTTACTAATAATTATTTGTTATTATTAATGTTAGGTATGTTCTATGTACCTAACAATTTTAAATATAATAATATTTTTTCGTCAGAAAAAAGGGGCCTGGTAATAACCTACTCTTAATAATGATTTCTTATCATTCAAATTAGGTAATTTTGATCATTCAAAATAGTTAAGTTTAATAATTTACAATAAGTAGTTATCCGCCAGAACCATGTACAGGATTCTTACTGGTACCGAGTCGGATTGCAGGTTCGAATCCGGACCGAGGTCGAGACCCTTTCGCCACAATTTTATACCTATACCATAGTGTAATGAAATCTAATAGTGGGGCAACTCGCCGTCTAGACAGGTCAACGATGAGGTGGGTTGCGGGGCAGAGCGGCGTCCCCCCGACCCTTAGTCGCAGGCGTCCCGTCCGCCCGACATGTACTGCGCGTCGGTACTGCGCTGCAATAGTGGCTCGCGCTAGCACTAATTATAATTTATTTTACAATGCGTTCTACATGTGGAGTTTACGGTTGTTTGTCGGAATCGTACAGAAGTAATAATGAAAACTAGAGATTTCATCGATTTCCAAAGGATGAGAATCGGTAAGTGCCTAGGTACTAACCTATTATACCTAAACAAATATTATCTCTACTTAGTAAACAAAGTCGCTTTCCGCGACGCTGTGCGTTTACTTCTAAATTATGTTAGCCTTCCAATGGATTTTGATACCGTTTTAACTACCATTTCGAGAATTTCTAATAATTATATAGGTACTTATACAGTATTAAAACTGGGTTCTTAATGTTGGTATGTTTACAGGATAATAAATAAGTACCTACCTGAGTAAGATTTGGCGAATCTAAACGTATTTACTATCTATAATATACTATATCAAAACTAATATATTAGGATAAAATTATTTATTATTATTTACTTACCTATTTTTTATAATACATAATATTATAAGGCTGAAGATTTTGTTTGTTTGTTTGATCGCACTAAAGTACTGGTTGGAATTGATTTTATTTTCAACCGACTTCAAAAAGGAGGAGGTTCTCAATTCGTCTGTATGTTTTTTTTTTTTTTTTTTTTTTTTTTTTTTGTATGTTTGTTACGCGATATCTCCGCCAATTGTGGACCGATTTTAATGATTGTTTTTTTGTTTGGTAGGTTATACTTCAGAGGTGGTCCCGTTCAAATTTTATCGAAATCAGTTGAGTAGTTTTGAAAATATCAACAAAAATCTAAAAATTGTTTACACCGATGATATTATCGTTTACTCCGAAACATCGCTGTCTTATTGGAGCAGTGCGTTTAGTTGGCTAACAAGTACTTCTAAACAAAACTTTCCACTAAAAATTATAAAATAAAATTACTTTTAACAAAAAAGTTAAACCGCCTTCAAAAAATAATAAAATAATTTTGTCTAAAACAGTTTGGGAAGTCGGTGGCGAAAAAAAAGACCCACTCAAGTAGAAGTCACCGACTTCCCAAACTGTTTTAGACAAAATTATTTTATTATTTTTTGAAGGCGGTTTAACTTTTTTGTTAAAAGTAATTTTTGTATTGTATAGTCCATTTATCGAGAAAGGCTTTAGGCTATATAACATCACGCTATGACCGATATAAGTGGAGCATAAGGGAGAAATGTTGCAAAAACGGGAAAAAATGATTCCTTTTGAGTGCTTCCGTTGCGCTGCGTAAACGGTTAAAGTTATGCAATAATACTGATGACGGAAATGTTCCGCTTTAAAAGTTCTAAAAAAAGTCCGCGAAAGCATAGGTCTATCTTTTAAGGTTGACTTATTAATAACCCTTTTTATGGTAATCGAATTTGTTCCAAAATAATGCATTATTTCCGAAGGTGTTTAGAAAATGAAAATGAATGAGAATTAAAATAGACTTAACTATTCATTTTCCACGTTCGTAGGGGACAACATTAGAGAAAGCTAATATAATCGCCTAATTCAAATTAAATTTTCCCCACCGTGTGATTACTTCTCATTGCAATTTTTAATTCGTTTGTATGTGAGGATGAAAATCAATTACCTATATAGTGAAATTTAACAACCGAAAATTAAAATCATCAAACAATAAATGAGTGCGCGCGTGCGTATGCTATATGTATATAATATGTACATACAGTACGCGGCGATAAATATTGCACATCGACATTTGGAAAGAGACAATCGGCTAATTTCGGTTTCGTAGAGCGTTATCTCTGTCGCACACTACCTATGTGACGTTTTGTCAGTCGTTGTTCAAGTGCGATAGAGTGCGGTCGCGTCCAGTTCAAAATATATATATAGAGTTGTTAACACCCCCAAATTTAAATAATTTAAAGTTGTACTATGGCATCTTTAGGAAAAAGAGGGAAACCTTTACGAGGTCAGTCACACCAAATTATCTACAATGTTAATAAATACTTTGTAACCGAAGTTGACAGATTTAAAAAAGATGAAGATGAAAATGTAAGTTGTTATTTTAAGAAGGTTCAAGCGCGAGTTGCAAATGCCACTGGAATTTCAAGAAGAATTTTGAACAATATATTAAACGAAGTCAGTACTGAAACACATTCTACTGAAATTAAGTTTAGCACTCCAAAAAAAGGGAGACCAAAAAAGCAATTTCGTTAATATGGACGATTTTGATTATGATGTTGTTCGAAGAATGGTGTATGATTTTCACTTACGATTTAATGAACTGCCAAGAATAAAATCATTAAAAGCTAAATTATCTGAAGCTATTAATTTCAATGGGTCCGAAAAGACGTTGAGAAAAATACTTCACGAGATGGGATTTCGGTTCACTAAAATGGAAGATAATCGAAAAGTTTTAATGGAAAAGCACGATGTAAGTCTCAAACGAATGGAATACCTCGATAAAATACGCAAATTTCGCGAAACAGGAAAAAATATCGTCTACATGGATGAGTCTTACATACATACATCCCACACTAAAGGGAAATCTTGGAGTGATGATAAGAAAAAATGAGTAAAAAAGCCAATTTCAAAAGGTCAACGTTTGATAATAGTTCATGCGGGAAATGAAAAAAGCTTTGTACCCGGTGCCTATTTAACGTATAAATCCACGGATACTACAGGTGACTATCACAATGAAATGAATAACGATAACTACGAGAAATGGCTGGTTAATCAATTAATCCCAAATATACCCAGTGATTCCGTTCTAGTTATCGACAACGCACCCTATCACAATAAATATGTTGAAAGACCCCTCAACTCAAACACCATTAAACAGGAAATGATCAACTGGTTAAACAGACACGAAATTCCAGTTGATCCAAAATTAACAAAAACCGAGATTTACGCTATTATATGTCAGAACAAGGAGAGGTATACAGAGTTTTCCGTGGACCAAGTACTTGCCGAACATGGGCACACTGTGTTGCGATTGCCACCGTATCATCCGGATTTTAATCCAATTGAAAATATATAGTCTCAACTAAAAGGCTATGTAGCCTCTAGAAATGTGGGTATGAATTTAACTACAGTAAAAACGTTATTGACTGAAAAAGTAAACATGATCGGGGCTGAAGAGTGGAAAAAGGTTTGCGATCGCACAATCAAATGTGAGAATGAATATAGAAGCATTCAACACGGTTTAGACAATTACACTGATAGACTAGTGATAAATACGGCTGATAGTGACAGTGATATTGACCTCTTTGAGAGCACTGATAGTGAAATGGAAGTAATTGAGAATTAGAATTATTATTATTTTTATTACAATGTCTCACTTTAACAACAAGTACAATGGTGTTTATTATGTACACTACAGCTGTAATTTTCCAAAGTAATTAAATACGTAAACATAATGTGAACATATTTTTTTTATTTTATTTTACCCGAACCTAAAGCCATAACTTATAGAAAAATTGGTGTATTATACAAAGAATAAAAAGAATAATTAAAAGAAGCAAATTAAAATTGTTTTAACAGCTCCTAATAGATACCGGACTGTTTGTATTTCGTGCGACAGAGATAACGCTCTACGAAGTCGAAATTAGCCGATTGTCTCTTTCCAAATGTCGATGTGCAATATTTATCGCCGGATACTGTACGTAGCGCGACGTTTAACGGCCGAAATTAATAATGTATCTCATACGGCCGAAATTAATAATCAATCCTAATCCAAATGTTGCTATCCCAGATTGCCTTTTCAATCTATTTTGGAGGTGAAGGATGTTAATAACCAATCCACGGATTGAGTTTACTATCTTTAGAATCAAACCATCTTTAGGAGGGCGGACCACACATTATGGATTGACCTCTGTTCGAAAATGACAGTTTGTGCGTGTCAATAACCTATCCGGCCATTTTGAAGTTTACTTCGATTGATGGAAACAATCGCAGATTGCAATCCAAGGAAGTTCGGGGATTGATGATTAGTTACCATGAAATACTCAAAATAATTTGTATATAAATGGTATTTCCAGACGTTTTTTTGTTCCTCATTTTTTAGTTTGTTGTTGGTATCATTCGTTGTTATTAATTTGTTACCTTCTACCAAGTTTAGAAGAAAATTTGTCTCTATTTGATGAGGTGAGAGGCTCGCCTTTTACCTCGTAACAAATCATTGTAAGTAATAAAATCATAGAGATTTATTGTAAACGCGCGGCAAACTTATCGTGACCGCTGGGAAGTGCAACAAAAATCATTTTTATAAAATGAAATATTGAGTTCTTAATATTTCACCATCCATTTTACAAAATGATAAAAGATCACACACAAATTGATACAAACTCACAGAGCATAATCACGTTTGCAAAAAACACACAAGTGTACTAAAATTCATCCAGCTGCGGCGTCAAAAAAACAGGGTGCCCACGTTCCGTTTTCGTCCAAATAGGTTTGAACAATGCATTTTTAAATGCACAAAAACTGATGGGCTGAAATTTATATGTGTTTTACACATCTGGTTGTTTTGTTTTAAGTACTTATTGAGTATTTTTTTTCATTTGAATACGTATAACGTATAACTTTAGAGAGGAAAAGGATCGCTTGCAATCTATCGTTTGCAAAAAACATGGAGCGCACAGTTTTGTTATTGACATGTGGATTGGAGATCTATGCATCGATAGGCAACAATCTCAGATTGGTTTTAATCTTGGATAGGAGATACATTATTAATTTCGGCCGTTAACCAAGATTTAAACCAATCTGAGATTGGTGCCTATCGATGCATAGATCTCCAATCCACATGTCAATAACAAATCTGTGCGCTCCATGTTTTTTGCAAACGATAGATTGCAAGCGATCCTTTTCCTCTCGAAAGTTATACATTATACGTATTCAAATGCAAAAAAATACTCAATAAGTACTTAAAACAAAACAACCAGATGTGTAAAAACACCTATAAATTTCAGCCCATCAGTTTTTGTGCATTTTAAAATGCATTGTTCAAACCTATTTGGACGAAAACGGAACGTGGGCACCCTGTTTTTTTGACGCCGCAGCTGGATGAATTTTAGTACACTTGTGTGTTTATTGCAAACGTGATTATGCTCTGTGAGTTTGTATCAACTTGTGTGTGATCTTTTATCATTTTGTAAAATGGATGGTGAAATATTAAGAACTTAATGTTTTATTTTATAGAAATGTTTTTTGTTGCACTTCCCAGCGGTCACGCTAAGTTTGCCGCGCATTTACAATAAATCTCTATGATTATATTACTTACAATGATTTGTTACTAGGTAAAAGGCGAGCCTCTCACCTCATCAAATAGAGACAAATTTTCTTCTAAATAACAACGAATGATACCAACAACAAACTAAAATATGAGAAACAAAAAAAAACGTCTGGAAATACCATTTATATACAAATTATTTTGAGTATTTCATGATAACTAATCATCAATCCCCGAACTTCCTTGGATTGCAATCTGCGATTGTTTCCATCAATCGAAGTAAACTTCAAAATGGACGGATAGGTTATTGACACGCACAAACTGTCATTTTCGAACAGAGGTCAATCCATAATGTGTGGTCCGCCCTCCTAAAGATGGTTTGATTCTAAAGATAGTAAACTCAATCCGTGGATTGGTTATTAACATCCTTCACCTCCAAAATAGATTGAAAAGGCAATCTGGGATAGCAAAATTTGGATTAGGATTGATTATTAATTTCGGCCGTAAATGCAATCAATAAAATGCAATCTCTCAAGTGAATGTCTCGAATTTGTGTGCAAATATAACGTGAGATTTACTGTTTATAAAATAGTAACATTGTTTTGACTGTTTTTAGGGTTCCGTAGCCAAATGGCAAAAACGGAACCCTTATAGATTCGTCATGTCTGTCTGTCTGTCTGTCTGTCCGATCGTGTCACAGCCTTTTTTTTTCGAAACTATAAAAACTATGCTGTTGAAACTTAGTAAGTAGATGTATTATATGAACCGCATTTCCACACAAAAATAGAAAAAAAAACAATAAATTTTGGGGTTCCCCATTTAATTACCATATTACAGCATCTTTAAAATGCGTGAAACGTAACGCAGTTTTAAAAACAAAACCTATCTTTGCCTATTTATTAACGGCATGCTTTAAATGCTTGTACATTTTGTGTCCATCTGTTTTGAAATAAGAACAGGCTTTTGGATAATAGGTACTGGAGCTGGAGATAGAAACTCATCTATTGAACATTTGTTCTCGTCAAATATCTTGGAAAAATGCTAGGTTTTTCTAACGTAACTTGTTTAATATCCGTTATTGATTGTTTAGAATCTAAAATAATTTCTGGTTTTTATGAGTTTGATAACCCAAACTCGTCTGCAATAAGTATTTTAATACTTTTTGATGATAATAGTTAGGGAAAAAATGTTCAGGGTTAGAAGACTGGGAAGAAAGTCGCTTCTTGAAGTCGAGAAGTTGATTGTGTAGACATTAATAGGCTTGTAAATTTGGAGCTCGACTTGGCGGGGGCATTACCGTGCCCCTGATACAACATACAATATTCATTTTAGCATAAATATTGCTGTTTTTTTTATAAAAATATTGAATGTCCAGCTCGGTTAATTATAACTTTTAATTATTGTTATCATTTTTTATTTCTTTAAATATATATAGGTATATTATATTGTTAGGTCTCGCTAATTTTAATCAATTTAACAAAAGACTAACTGTTAATTTATGCTTATACACATGCCTATATGCCCTAATAATTTCAAAGGACCATGACGTAAGCAACCATCTCTTCTATTATTGAGGAATGTCAACGCGATAACAAGGCGTCGGGGAGGGATTTGTAAGACGTTTGCTTGTAATTTGTTCATTAGTCCATGGAGACTGACAGTGTATTAAAATGTTGTAAAGTCAACTTCTTATTTTGTATAGTACAATTTTATTGTGGGTGTGTTGTGGTTATCTTCTCTAAGAGATACCCCTTTTCCATGATTGTGGAAAACTTACACAATATAGGTAGGTACGCGAGATGTATGTACTTAAAATAAAATAAATAATGTTGTAGTGGGTAGGTAATGGAATGCACCCATGGAAGATAAGTACTAATA
Organism: Subacronicta megacephala; assembly: GCA_958496365.1. Lineage (NCBI taxonomy): Eukaryota > Metazoa > Arthropoda > Insecta > Lepidoptera > Noctuidae > Subacronicta > Subacronicta megacephala. The sequence continues at coordinate 3,272,952 of OY292540.1, read as the reverse complement.
CTATATTTATATATAACTGGTATTTATATTATTATAATATAATATTTGTCAACGTCGATTTTATGTCTGTAACTAAATGCAACTGGTTAGGTATCCAATCATTTATGTACTTTGTATGTATCAATTAAAGAACTAATTTACTAAATAACCTTTTACAAGTCAATGTTTCTAATTTTTTTAAGCTAGATGTCGGCGATGGCGCCGGCTTTTCCTATCTGACCTCTGAGAAGAAAAAAACACAAACAAACTCAGAGAATCATTGTCTCTTTTACATTCCAGACAATATTTAAGTATACCATAGATATGCAAGTTTAACAATGTGTTTCGAGCGTGGACTGTTCGGTCGTAAGGATGATCAGACTTGATGGAACACGCAATACACAGTGAAATACTAATTTATTGTTTATTAAATTTATCGGGAGAGAGGAGAGAGGGCTCGTGGCAGAGAGAGAGATGGTTGATGATGATGGCAGGTTTGGTTATGATCCTGCTAAATTGGAATGTGTCCAGTTCACTGGACCATTCCAATTACGGTGGTTGTGGAGGAAATGACAACCGATTTAACACCAAAGCTGACTGCGAACGGGCCTGCAAAAAATAATATTTATACTAAATGTTATTGGATTTACGAGTATACGACACTGTATTTTAGGCACAGGAAACAAATACCTATTAAATGAGTTCATTCAATAGAGCCGAAGATGCCGAAAAGAGGCCTCCCCTAGTGAACGCCGGGCTCTGCGGCGTTCACTAGGGGAGGCCTACGTCCAGCAGTGGACGAGTGTGGGCTGATGATGATGATGAGTCAAAAAAAATCATACTAAAAAAATATATCGAAAAACGAATGTTTTGTTTACTATAAGACGCGCTCAACACCTCATCACTACATAGTATAAAACAAAGTCGCTTTCTCTGTCCCTATGTCCCTTTGTATGCTTAAATCTTTGAAACTACGCAACGGATTTTGATGCGGTTTTTTTTAATAGATAGAGTGATTCAAGAGGAAGGTTTATATGTATAATATATATATATATATATATTATAGTATAGAAAAGCCGAGAAACCAAGCGGGCGAAGCCGTGGGCGGAAAGCTAGTAATTCATAATTCATTTATTTATTGCTTGTCACAGGTGAAAAGAAGATCTTGCAATTAGTATTATTGTATCACTGTAATGGGGTGTACAATATTTATACCATGTATGTCAATATTATTGGCTATGTTAAAAATAATATTACAATAAACATTCATTCTTACATAATTATTAGGGATATACGAAGACATACACGTTTAATAAGTCAAAAGTTATCATCAAACATTAGAGGGCATAATTATTTCGGTCCTGCGATTTACATTATCATTAAAAATAGAATAAAAATAGGTTTAACATGTCAAGTTTTAGTAACTACACACCTCAGCTACAAATTTAATTTTAGGAATAACACCGGCGGGCGCTACCAATGATATTATATCATTGGGCGTTACACGTTGGCCCAAATGTCAATGTCACGCTATGCCGCCAACGTTTGGTAAAATAAGGCCAATATCTAGTTATATAGTTGACTGATACATTTTAATGAGATTCCACTCCAAGATCCAGTCTATATCACTACAAAAATTCATCGAAATCGGGTCGTCGGTTTAGGAGTCAAAACGTAACAAACAGACTTTAAAATTACTTTCAAATTTATAATATTAGTTGGTATGATGAAGAAGGGATTTCCAGATCGAGCAAAGTGTGTTATTGGGTTTTTCTATGAAATTCTCAGTAGCAGCACGGAATCTGGATTTGTGCCCGGTGAATGGCAATAGGCTCGCCCCCTATTGCATCATGGGACCTAAACATACCGGCGAATGTCGGTGAACATAAGTACACCTCTGCCTAAACCTTCGGGGAATACAGGCGTGAAGTATGTGTTCACGACAAACTAACGTGGGCGACGGCGGGGCATGCAGTGCTTGAGGGAGGAGAGGCTCGGGCATCATCGACGGTCAGCTGTCGCGCTTCGTGACGCGCCGCCACACACAACTCACTCGGCCAGCGACTACGGTCCGAAACCATTGTACGCGTCGCGCGATATACCTTGTTATTTTATTGCATTATAATAGTATCAAGTCCACTAAACTTTCATTTATACAGTCCAGGTATTACCTTACACACTTAGATAGGGTCCTGGACCCAACATATGGTCCTTCGTAGCCTTTTAAACAAAGTAAACAAGGTATTTTCGTTCGTTCGTCACGCATTTTCAAATTCAAATACTTCAACGGTGGGAGTGATTTGAATTCGGAGCCGAATAACTGACGGCGTTCAAGATTCAACCGCTTCAAGACTTCTTCGACTTACTGGAGGAAGTAGCCGCTTTAGTCATTGGAGCGCGTAAGCCAAGGTCTTCACTTCAGCGCCCTACGACTTCGGTTACATAATCTTCAGCAGTCACCAGGTCAAGCAAAGGTGCAGGAGCCCGCCATAGGACTTCTAAACAGAACGGTCATCGTCACAACATCAGCGGAACGCAAAAGATAAGTGAAGTCTTTCCAATTCCTTAATAATCCACGTTCACATAGCCATTACTCATCCATTTCATGCTTGAATGCATACTCAAATAATTCATTTTCTTCCTATTTTATCGTAGTCTTTAATTCGCTTTCGGACTAAATATCATACGAATAAATACGTACATACTTTCATGATATAATATATCCCTAGTTACAAATGTTGATCATTAATACCTTACCAATGTAATTTATATTACTGTGTGTGCCAATTAACTATTATAGTCCCATAGTTTAAAAAAAAAGAAAAAAACAGCTGTGCGATGTTGTCGTTTTAAGTTGCATCGTAATCCGCATCGTCATTGTCCGTTATTAGCCATCGCATTCACAACTTTGTAACGTTTTTTTTTTTATTTTACTGACGGTGGGTGGAAAAATACTGTTATATTAAATAGTGTTAGAACATTTTTTCTATTCTTCTAAGCCTTCTTTGCTTTAAGCCTAGCCTAGACTTCATACCTTTTTATTTAATATTTTCATACATTTTTACAGCATACATTTAAATGCTAATAACGCAGTGACTTGTTGCATAAGTCTTTTTACAAAGTTAATATTTAGTTGCTACTTATACTTCCTCGACTTTTAGCTGAGTAGTTTAAAATGGCAAGTGAAGCTAAAATAAGAGATCTTATTAAAAAACGAGCTTCCATAAAGGCTAAGCTAACGCAGTTTGTTTCTTTTGTTTCTACTGCTCAGTCATGTCAACAGCTTAGCGATGTTCAGCTCATGGACCTTGAATCTCGAATTAACAGAATTGAGTCCTCATACTCTCTTTATGATGAATTTCAGAATGAGCTGGAGATGATATCGGAGAAACCTGACGAGCTGTATGCGGAACGAGAACAGTTCGAGTCCCTGTACAGCAGCCAAGTGGCCGCAGCCCGCGTACTGCTCATGCGACACCGCGACTCTCAGCCTACTTTGCATCCGGGGTCCGAGGTAGGCTCTAGTGATGGTCGCACCGTGGTTACACACAGACACAATCATGTAAGACTACCAAAAATTAACTTACCACGTTTCAGCGGGGGATATCAGGATTGGTTGGAATTTAAAGATATGTACGTTTCTTTGATACACGACGAGCAGAGTCTAGATGATATTAATAAGTTCCACTACCTGCGCACTTCTCTTCAAGGTAGTGCCGCTTTGATTATTCGTAGTTTAGATTTCAAGGCAGAAAATTATAGAAATGCTTGGAAACTGTTGTGCGAGCGATATGATAATAAACAGCTACTCGTTAACAACCACGTAAAGTCTTTGTTTGGTATTTCATCACTACAAAAAGAATCTAGTGAGGGTATTAGGCGGGTTATAGATATTACTAGCAAGAATCTCCAAGCACTAAAAACACTAGGTCAACCGGTTGAACATTGGGATACATTAATAGTTTTTATCATAGCATCAAAGTTAGATCAAGTTACAAACAGACGTTGGGAAGAACACAGGAACACCCTTACTGATTCTCCAACCTTAGATGTCTTCATAACGTATTTAAGAAATAGGTCAAACCTTCTAGAGACTTTGGAGGAAGCAAAAGGTTTCAAAATAAACACAGAGGTGAAACTTGATAAGCAAAAGAGCTTTGTTGTATCTTCAAGTTCGAACAATTCAAAGCAAAACACAAAAAAACCATATTCATGTCCAATATGTAGTAAAGAACACTATCTTTACAATTGTGACTCATTTAGGGCATTAACTGTAGAAGTTCGCAAACTAAAAGCTGAAGAATACAAAGTTTGTCTGAATTGTCTCCGACCGGGTCATACCCGCGCTGTATGCAAACTTGGACATTGCAAATATTGCAATAATATGCACAACACATTGCTACATTCTCATGATGATGACTCACAAGCACAAACATCATTAATTGTTGAAAACGTTGCAAATGCAGTATCAATTGATAGTAATAGTTCTACTCATCTATCATATTGTGTGTTGCTCTCCACAGCCCTGGTTCAAGTCATGGACGTTGATGGTAAATCACATCGTGCGAGAATGTTGTTGGACAATGGAAGTACAGCAAACTTTATATCCCAGGACTTGGCTGGTAAGCTCAAATTGCCAACTCGTGCTGTCAATTCTAGGGTGACCGGAATAAACAATCAAACATCTGAACCAACTCATTCATGTAAAATTCACATTCAATCCTTGAATAGTGGCTTTAAGTTGGACATTGATTGTTTAATCTTGCCCAAAATTACAACACCCACACCCCACTCATATATAAACAAACACGAAGTACCGTTGCCGTCTGGAATATGCTTGGCTGACCCAACTTTTCATGTCCCTTCATCCATTGACATACTTGTGGGCGCTGAGGTATTCTGGAATGTAATTGGTACTAATCGTATACAATTAGGCAAACATAATCCAGTACTTTTTGAAACTAGGTTTGGTTGGCTCATATCGGGCGCATTACACAGGCCTAGTTTTCCTGAAGTGGCTTGTATGACAATACAAGATGAAACAGATACAGCTCTTATTCGTTTTTGGGAGTTAGATACAATATCACCCAGATACAATTATACCCCAGATGAACACAAATGTGAACAATCATTTATACAAAATACAAAGCGAAACAAAGATGGGCGCTTTATAGTAACCATACCACTCAAAGAAACTCCTGATACTTTAGGAAATTCCTTTGATGCAGCAAAACGACGTTTCTTGTCATTAGAACGAAGATTTAATAGAGATCCGTCGTATAAACAGCATTACGTTGAGTTTATGCAGGAATACGAATCACTTGGCCATATGAGTGAAGTTGCTAGCCAGCAATTATCGTCAACACACTATTATTTACCGCATCACGGTGTTGTTCGGGAGTCAAGTGCGACAACCAAACTTAGAGTTGTTTTTGACGCCTCAGCAGTAACCACGTCAGGAAAATCATTTAATGACATACAGTTAGTTGGACCCACAGTGCAGAATGATTTATTATCAATACTACTTCGTTTTCGTCAACACAAATACGTGGTAGCTGCTGATATTGAAAAGTTCTTTCGCCAAATATTCATCACGCACACACAGCGCCCTCTGCAGTTAATTTTGTGGAGGTCTGACCCATCACACAAACTAAAAACCTACACTTTAAACACAGTTACATATGGAACTGCTTCAGCCCCTTTTTTAACTACACGATGCTTGAAACAGTTAGCCATAGAAACATTAGATACAGCCACGCAAAGGGCGATAGCTGATGATCTCTACGTGGACGATTTTCTTTCTGGTGGCGACACAATTTCAGAAACAATAACACTTTGTCATAACATTATCCATACATTAAATTCAGCACAACTAAAACTCAGAAAATGGCAATCCAATAATACACAAATACTTAATTCAATAACACAAAATCAAATCAAACACCCAAATGACACATCAAACACAAATCAATCACTAGTCAATTTAAGTACGAATGAACTTTCGAAAACACTCGGGCTAAATTGGCTTTGCAATACAGACCAACTCAGATTTTCGATAAACATTTTGAATACCAGTTCAATAATAACAAAAAGAGTGATCCTTTCTACAGTATCTCAGGTATTTGACCCCTTAGGTCTCGTCTCGCCGTGTATTATAGAGGCGAAAATAATCATGCAAACACTGTGGGTCAACAAACATTCATGGGATGATGAGGTAGCAGAGGAGATACAAAAGGCATGGCAAACTTTCACGCATACATTATCCTATCTCAACAACTTAAACATTCCTAGACGGGTAACGTGTGATTCACCTTTATCCATAGAATTTCACATTTTTACAGATGCATCCGAGAGGGCGTACGGGGCGTGTCTCTACGTCCGCTCCATTAGCATGGACGGCTCGGTTAGCATTCATCTTTTCGCAGCTAAGAGTAAGGTGGCTCCAATTAAGGTTACGACCATTCCACGTCTCGAACTTTGCGGTGCCTTACTGGGGACTCGGCTCTGTACAAAGGTACTCAGTTCAGTTACTTTCAAGCCAGTGAACTGCGTATTCTGGTGCGATTCAATGATAGTCCTGGGGTGGCTCGCTTCTTCTCCTGCGACCCTTAAGCCATTTGTAAGGAATCGTGTTTCGGAGATACAGGAAGGTTTTGGGGACAACACCTGGCGATACGTGCCGTCAAAGGAGAATCCTGCTGATCTCGTGTCGCGAGGTGTGCGTGCAGATCAAATAGAAAACATGTCCCTGTGGTGGACTGGACCGTCATACTTACTACTCAACGCCTCGCAGTGGCCTGCTAAACCTAATTCTGATAAGCACTGTACCTTACCAGAAACTATTAATTCATTATTCATTCAAGGTAATAATTCAAATCAATTTAATTTATTTCAATCACTAATCCATAATTTATCCAGTTATTCAAAACTTCAGCGAGTCATAGCGTATATATTTAGATTTGTTAATAATTGTAAACATTCACAGCCAAAAATTGGTGGCGCTCTTATGAGTTCAGAACTAACAGACGCATCAAATTTCTTAGTCAAAATTTCACAACTAGAATCATTTCAAGTAGAGTATGATATACTAAAATTAGGTAAGGAGTTGCCTAAAAATAACCGTCTTATTTCTTTATCACCTTATTTAGATTCTGATATCATTAGAATCGGTGGTAGGCTTGATAATTCATATTATGATTACAACACAAAGCATCCTATACTTCTTGACAGTAAACATTACCTAACCTTTCTAATTTTCAAATATTTTCATTTAAATCTTTTACATGCAGGGCTTCAGCTGCTACTGGCTACTATAAGGCACCAGTACTGGCCTTTAGGTGGTAGAAACCTGGCAAAAATGGTAGTCAGAACTTGCTTAAAGTGTGCTAGATTCAAAGGTGAAACAATCCAACCAATCATGGGTAACCTACCGAAGGAACGATTACATTTAGAGTACCCATTTCTTGAAACAGGCACAGATTATGCCGGGCCTATTATGATAGCCGATAGGAAAGGGAGAGGCTGTAGACTCATAAAATCTTACATATGTGTTTTTGTCTGTTTAGCTACAAGGGCGGTCCATTTGGAGCTTGTCTCGGACCTAACGAAGGAAGCCTTTATTGCCGCTCTAAACAGATTTACAGCTCGTCGGGGCAAACCGAAATCTATCTTTTCAGATAACGGATCAACCTTTGTTGGTACATTCAATGAGCTGTCTCAGGTACTTAAACAAGATTACGCTGTTGACATTGCTGAAACAGGTATAAACTTTTCCTTTATTCCCGCATACACACCACACTTTGGTGGACTATGGGAGTCCGCTGTGAAGTCAGTCAAACATCACCTGAAACGTACCTTGGGCCTTACACACCTCACATACGAGGAAATGTCAACGTGTCTTATTCAGATCGAAGCGATTTTAAATTCTCGACCACTCACACCTCTATCCAATGATCCATCCGACCTGACACCACTCACACCTTCCCACTTCCTAATTGGAAGACCGCTTATCTCTTTGCCTCATCCACAGATCTCCAGCCAGAACATTACCAGCCTGCAACGCTTTCACCGCATCGAGTTCTTGAAACAACATTTCTGGAAGCGATTTACACATGAATATGTTTTCTGGCTTCAGCAAAAAACAAAATGGCGGAAATCCAGGGGGCAGCTGAAGGAAGGCACTATGGTGCTTATCAAGGACAAGAACGCGCCTCCATTGCTGTGGCTTCTTGGCCGGGTCATTCGTCTGCTACCAGGAAGAGACGGCATCGCAAGGGTAGCCGACATAAAGACAAAGAAGGGGGTTCTTCGTCGTGCTTTCAACACGATTTGCCCTCTGCCAATTCATTTCGAAGACAAGTCTTCAACGCCGGGAGTATGTTCACGACAAACTAACGTGGGCGACGGCGGGGCATGCAGTGCTTGAGGGAGGAGAGGCTCGGGCATCATCGACGGTCAGCTGTCGCGCTTCGTGACGCGCCGCCACACACAACTCACTCGGCCAGCGACTACGGTCCGAAACCATTGTACGCGTCGCGCGATATACCTTGTTATTTTATTGCATTATAATAGTATCAAGTCCACTAAACTTTCATTTATACAGTCCAGGTATTACCTTACACACTTAGATAGGGTCCTGGACCCAACAGTATGTTATGTTAAAAACCGTAAAAAAGTGTTTTTTTTTATGGCATAACTCGGCAAACGAGCAGGCGAGCTACCTGATGGTAAGTAGTCATCGCCGCCCATGGACATCTGCAAAACCAGAGAAGTTGCAGATGCGTTGCCGAGCCTATTTAGGGAAAGAGAGGGGAAGGAGAAAAGGAGAAGGAAGGGGATTGAGGGTTTTATTTTAACATTTATTATCTCAATTCCACGAACATTGTCACCTCCTAACTCCCCAAAAGTTCAGAACTGCTCTTAGTGGATGTCACGTGAATGTTTCCGGGCGTATGTGAATGAACTAACGTGTTAACGAGTGTTTAAGTAATCGTTGTAAACAAATAGTAAAGTTAATAATCAGAAACCAAAACTCCATATACAGGATGCGGAAAAAATATTTTGCATTTTTTCATTCGATAAAATAGCACTTACCTACTTTTATTAACAACTAAATATTTTCACAGAAACTTTTTTTAGAAAAAAAAATACAAATCATCTTTCCTTACATGTCATTTTTTTAGACGGATCAATTTGCCTAATACCTACATAAATACGAGTATTTGGCCAAAATTTTCAAATTTTTATTACACTACTAAGTGTTAAACTACGATTAAATTTTTTTTTTGCAAATTTTTATTACCTACTCAACTGTGAATAGGTTATATTGTTGCCGCAATTCTTACGACTCGCAAGGTCAAATGATCCATATTAAAGTGATGTCTTCAGACTAATATATAATATGCTGACTATGCTGAGGTTTTATTTAATTGTAGATATGGTTGTACAGTTTGTTCGAAATAACTAAGCCTGTCTGAAGTTAGCTGTTCCAAACTGCCGCACTGGTAAAATTGCTTAACTAAGTGTTTTTATGCATAAAAATCAAAATTAGTTATGAAAATAATCACAAATACGAAACATAAACGACCCCAATATTGTCTTTCTTCTATAAAATTTTACCACTGCTAAATCAATTGCTGACAACTTCAGACAAGCACATTTATTTCTAACAAACCGTACCATCCTGTATAGAAAGGAGATTGCGTTCACCTTGGTGAAGGAAATTATCGTGGCTTAACACGTGCAGAGACTTGACGATAAAACCAAATTAAGACAGGCTTAATAACTGACAGAGTAAAAAAGTATTTACTTAATTAATAATTGTGAATAGGACATAACGATGCCGAAATTAAACTAATAAACCATCAATTCATTCTATTTTTAAAAATTATTTAAATTAAAAAAGTTTGTGTTCCGAATTTCTACCTTTTTGGTTATGTCACTGAAGGAAGACGCTTAACACTTTAATATAATAAGAAAAACTATATTTTGCGTGTTGGAAAACCACAATTAATAATCATTTTAATTAAGTATGTCAGATTTTAATAATTGTTCAACTTTAATAATGTTATTTTTAATAATAACAAAATGTAAAACTGAAGAAGAGGTCACAGCGTCAACAGAAACTACTTCTACAGTTCCTTCTATCGATTCTGATATAGGTAAGTTATCTTTTTTTTTTACTGTAAAGTACAGGCTAAAGCAAGCTAAAGATTAACCTAGTGCGGATCCCGTAGCATATTCTATTGGACCCCTTGATCTATTATGAACTCTTGAATTCTAATCCAACAGATGATTTGTTTGCGGATGGATGGTCGAAGATTTTATTGGTATGTCAGAAGTACTGTGAGAGGAATTTATGCAAGTGTTGTTAGCCTTTTTTTGTTAATTTCGTACAGTTTATATATATTAGTTACTGTAATTGGTTACACATACCATCACGCCTGTATTCCCCGAAGGGTTAGGCAGAGGCGTACTTAAAGTACACCCACAGTTCGCCGGTATGTTTAGGTCCCATGTAATAGGGGGCGAGCCTATTGCCATTCACCGGGCACAAATCCAGACTCCGAGCTGCTACTGAGAATTTCATAGAAAAACCCAATAACACTTTGCTCGACCTGGGAATCGAACCCAAGACCTCTAGCGTATCAGTCGCGGTTGGGACCACTAGACTAACGAGGCAGTCGTAATTGGTTACACAACCGTTGTAATTAATTTATAAATAAAATAAATAAATTATAGATTCTCAAGTATAAAGTAGTAAAAAAAAAACAATACTCAATACATAAATTATTTGACATGGTAATAATTCACTTTGACGACTTTTTAGTGTGTTCATGATCTTTTAGTGTTTTAAGGCCAAAGCGTCAGCCTTGGCTGCATAATTTTTTTTTTTTTTTTGCAAATTATTCGACTATAATACATTCTAGGTACGGTGGCCAGCACATCAAGTTACCACAAAATGTAAAATTTTCGCAGTTGATTTTAAACTTTATCTTGAACAATTTAAGGTTTAAAATAATTTGGAGATATTTGACAGTTTTGTATAGGTACCTTGACCTGCTGGCGACTGTACATGACAGCAGAAATTGTGACATCACCAATAACTTATTCACAATTGAGTATGAAAACTTTAAAAATCGTTACCGCCGAAAATTTTGGTGTAACGAACTACGAAAATTTTGTTTGCAAATTGGCTAGGTATTGAGTTCGCTGATAGTACCTACAATTATTGTGGATTCGGCGAAAAATTACAAGAATTTACACCTAAAGCTCCTACGATAGTGACAGTAAACCAACACTTTGTCAACTTACCCTATTATAATAATCGGCCTATAGTGTTTCCACTGTTGCGACACAGGGGCCGTATTACCACGTATTAATGCCATCATTTTTAGGTTGTGAGAGAGGGATGCCGCTCTACAGGTTAAATAGTGGCGTCCCTCTTTCACAACGTATAAATGATGGCATTAATATGTGGTAATACGGCCCCAGGCCTCCTCTCGGTAGGAGGGCCACCACGCGGGCCCAGTGCGGGTTGGTAGATGTCACATGTCTAGAATTTTTGGTTGTGGGACATTTCACATTCATCATCATTCATCACATTTCCTCACGTTGTTTTCCTTCACCGTTTTGGCAGAAGTAGTGTTGGGATAATTTACACAAAATAAAGCGCTTGTGTAGGTTCGAACATACGACCTAGAAAGCGTAGATCGCGTTACCACTGGGCCACCACTACTCCTATTATCGCGTAGGAAATTATCATGAGGAAATCTTCATGCCTGTTTTCTTGACGGCGTATCAAGTCTGACAACCCGCAGTAGGCTAACGTGATGAACTATAGCCTAATCCTTCTCATTCCGAGACCCGTGCCTAACCGTGATGATGATGATGATGATGATATTGTTTTCAGACTCGCTAGAAGAAGATATATGTCTTCAGCCAATCAATGAAGGAGATTGTGGAAGTGACAGTATCAGCTCCGATGAAGATAATTCTACTGTCGTGTTAGTATTTACTTCATCAACCTCAAACATAAAGTTGAGCTAAACGATGTCTGATGTACGGTGGCAAGCACATCAAGTTACCACAAAATGTCAAATTTTCTCAGTTGATTTTGAACTTTATCTTCAACAATTTAAAGTTTAAAATCATTTGGAGAAATTTGACAGTTTTGTATACCTTGACCTGCTGACGACTGTACCTATCCGTGCCGTCAGTTAAGACAGGTCAACTCAAAGCTCTGCGGAGGAATGTCACAACGCTCCCGTATTCCCGGCACTAAAGTGGTGACGCGAAACGCCGAGGTTGGTTTTAGTCGGTAGATCGCTCTTATCAGAGCGGAGTCCGACACGGCCCATCGCTCTCCCCAGGCCGGTGGATATGGTATGATATGATATGGTGTGCATAAAGCATTTCCAACCGTAACAAAAAAAAAAGGTCAACTCAAAGCTGCTATGGCTCTTTCTTCAAAAGGCCTGTTCATCTTTAGCCAGCACACTGTAAAACTCGCATATCTGATAATATTATAACTATCAGGACTTCAAAAAATACCATGTTTGTTTCGGTATTTCTTATCAAAGGTTGTCGGATAGGAAATGCCGGCGCCATCTAGTTCAAAAAAAATAAAACTTGTAAAAGTGTCTCCTAGAGCGCAAAATTCTATATTTTTTTTTGCAAATTGTACGTTTTTATTTATAACATATTCTAGGTTCAAGGCAGACTAAATTGCGACATCAACTATAATGTATTCACGTCTGAGGATTAAAACTTTTGCTTAAAAATCGGTATTATAGCAGATAGTACTGTGAAGTGCAGTAATTTATGTATTGAGTAAATTAGAAATTTTGTCAGAATCCTCTATTTTACACTATTTATGACGGCGCTTTGTACGAGAGTGGCTGTAGTTGTCAACGCAAGTGACAGCTGACAGCACTCTGGTGAAGTGTCGCGTCGACGGTAGCCGGGCAGCCATGTTGGTTTTTGTTGAAGCTTGGACCGAAGGCAGCCCGCGCACCGTTTTTGCGACAAATTGCCGTAAATCTTAACAATCTGTTTAGTATTATGGTGTTAATTGTGTTCTTGGACATTAGAACTTAATTTCAGTTATAATAGTGTGTTAATCTTGCCGATTAAACGTGATTCTTGTAATAGACGTTACATTTGAATTGTGTGCTACGTAAACGGATATAAATCGGACTAGACCCACCTCGCCCACGATGAATACAGATAAAGGCCCTCCCCACGCGCCTTTATAGATATTTCAGCAAAAGTTTTAATACTCAGTTATGTATTAGTTACTTATACAACGTACATTTTTGCTTACCCTAAAGCTGAAACACCCCAACTTTAATTTGATTGGAAAAGTAAGAAAAACATAATATTAAAACTGACGTGGTGACGAGCTCAAAAGTTTGTCCTAATTTACCTAATTCGTGCGGGTGGGTACGAAACAGCTAAGGGCGAAGAGCGGCGCAGGCGAGTGATTGACCTCCCTGTTCGGTGTTTCTTGCGCTGATTTTCGTAATAAAAAAGGGTGTCCATTGAATAATTTTAAACATGTTTTGGGACAAAAATATAACATGCCTGGCTGTGAACAAACTACTTTCGGATTTCGGGTAAAAACTAACGTTGTATAAATAGATGATGAAATATAACTGACTGTGAACAAACTACTTTCGGATTTCGGGTAAAAACTAACGTTGTATAAATAGATGATGATCATATATTTCTTTTTATTTCAGTTACGGGTACAATAGGAATACAACAAAATGTGAAGAATTTATCTACGATGGTTGTAAAGGGAATGATAACAGATTTCAATCTGGGAGCGAATGCTGGCAAGCCTGCTATTCGCCACTGAACTATTTTCTGGCTAGGGTATCACAGCTTTTAACGTTTAAGTATTTTAAAATTAATCATCATCAAAAGAATAATTATCAAACCTCAAACTTAACCGCATTTAATTCAACTAACAACAAAACAAACAACTGAATTTGTTTAGGAACGCAACATGATTAATTAGTATTAAATAATTTACATTTTTATAAGATCCAAAGATATAAATAAAATGTCTCTGGTTGTTTTTATTATAATTATTTAGCATTAACCAATGTTAATCCTACTTCCTATCCTATCCTAGTAATCCTATCCTACGAATCCTATCCTCCTATGAATGGATGGATGGATGGACGTTTGTTACACTTTCATGCAAACACTTCTGAACGGATTTTAATGAAACTTTACTTTTTAACTTATAAAATATTAAGTTATTTTAGTGAAGGATAAATACGACCGCGGGTTCGAACCTGCATTTCCATGCACTTGCATTTTTTCCTTCACTAAAATAACTTAATAATCTTTGCATGGAAAATGCCTAAAAAATACAAAATGATAGTTAAAAGGAAAGGTGGCATCGTACGACATCGTATTTGCTGTAAAGCATGTCATGTCGGTTGAGAAACAAATTTTCAACAGATGTCACTGACGTCGCCTCAAAGACGTAAATTAAAAATGTGAAGGCAAATTTCGACATGGCGGGTGGGAGTCGCGGTGGCTTAGCGGTCATAGCGTCTGGTGTACTTAACCAGAAGACGCAGGTTCGAATCCTGCCCGCGGTCGTATTTTTCCTTCACTAAAATAACTTAATAATCTTTGCATGGAAAATGCCTAAAAAATACAAAAAGATAGTTATAAAATATTAATTTATAACGGCTTTAATTTATAATGATATTTTGGGAAACTACCACAGGATTGGGAAAAAATTATTCATCGCGGACGAAGTCGCAGGCAAATGCTAGATTTTTTTTATATATATTCACTTACCAAGTAAAGCGTCTTGTGCTCTTGTGTACTTAACCGGAGGAACACAAGCACAAAACAGATAGGTATCTGTTTTGTGACGAAGATCCCTGGGTTTGAGCCCTGCCTGAGGCCGATATTTCCTTTCGCTAAAATTTTAATCTTTAAATTAGTCACTTGTCTTGTTTTTCAATTCAATTAACCAGTAGAAATTTTACAAAAAAAAATGCACTGTATAAAACGTGACACATGCCTCTGAATAAGTTGAGGTACATTACCTAAGGCTCACCCACGTCAAACTTTTCGTACGTCCGGTAATCAAGCCAAATTTTCCGCTCTTTTTTGTTGTGAATGATTGAATAAATGGGCCGACTTGACCGGGGAAGTACCACACTCTAGTAGAAGACTGACGTCCGAATAGAAGCGTTTCGCTACTGCGCTTCGACTCCAATGGTCTTTACACCGACGGTTTCTATTAAAATTTACCACTGCTAAACCATTTGCTAACACTTCAGGCAAGCACAGTTATTTCGAACAAACTGTAGGTACCTGTCATAAAATAAAAATTTGTAATATAATAGTATAATTTAATGTTATAAAAAGACTAAATATTTTCCAATAGAATAGAATAGAATAATCGTTTATTGTTTTCCGTATTACAGTAAGTAGTAGGACATATACAACCATTCTATAATACCGAAAGCAAAAGGTGTAAGCGTCAGCATTATGCTTTGGCGCCCCTCAAGAGGTTTGCCAAGCGCTGGTTTTCAGCTTACACCCTTGACTCCCGTTTATAAAAGAAAAAGAGAAGAGAGAAAAAAAAACAACAATAGAAATACCTCATACAAATGACAAGCAATTATAATTAAGATCATACATTGCTATTTACTACCATATATATATATATATATATATATATATATACAATATATTAAAAGGAAAATAAAAATAAAAATAGTGTAGGGTTGGACTATGTAGGTACATTTGTGGGAAAAAACAAATGATTGTTTTAAAGAAAATGTAACGTGAGAATCTTTCCAATTACAATTTTGTCTTAACCATAAAGGCCCATATTTTTTTAATATTACATAATTATTATGGTATTAAATGTACAAAACTCTATCTATATCTAATGTTCTGTGCCGTAGTGGAAAAATAAATGTCTTGTGGTTCATTCTTTTTTATTTCTAGATTCTGTCGCTATTCCTTGTTATTGCTTGTCTGGTTATAGATAGATTTTAGTTTCTGGACTGGCAAAAAGAGACTCCCTTCAACTGAAACAAAATGTTCAAAAGTTACGCAAATTTCAATAAAATCAAAATTGGAAGGTCCATTTTTTTTCAACCTAGCACAGATCCATTGATTGCGCTAATGACGTAATCCAAGCGCTGCAAAGAATTTCGTATAGAACCAGATAAAAGTTTTGGTGTACCTGGGAATCGAAACCACAGGATAGTAGTGATAATACAGTCTTTTCAATGCATGAATAAAAGTCTGCATGAATTATGGGAATTAAAACTTAATGTCTGTGCCTTCAAAAGTCACAGAATTTGCTTCTTTAAATTAAAAAACGAACTCAATAAAGAAGAAAACTTTTTTTTAATTAAAATCTTGGTAATATAACACAATCGTGATCGATTAAAATATACAATGTAAGTTTGATATAAATAACTACATTGATAAGGCAAAGGGAAGGAAATTTATTTTGAATTACGCAATAATTTAATTTATAATGAAAATCTTACCCATATTCGTTATAAGTATGTAAAAGAACACTGCAGCGATCAACAACATAAATAATTTTCTCATTTTTATAATTTTAACACGTTCGCACAACAACTAGCAATGATGTAATGCAAGAAATATTTTATATTGCATTTAGAACGTAATGCTGATGAACCGGAAAATTGATCAAGGCACTTATTGGTACTATATTATAAAATGACGTCATTTTGTAGAGCCAAGAAATTAAGTTCCTAAGCTAGTATTAAGCCAGACGCACACAGTCTGAAGAATTTCAAGTAAAACGTAAAATGAAAAGTAAAACCGGAAAATTAGTACCCTATGTAAGATGAAAGATATAAGAGACTGCGTAAGAGTCAGATAACACTATCTAACTACTTATTAAAATGAAATTTAAACGCTCTACTAATTAGTTTTTTTTAATTGAAGCTTTAATGCCGAGTGCATTTTTCCAAAAATTTTCAAAAATTGTAATAAAAAAACCGATGTGACAAGGAGTTAGTTATTGGGCCTGAAGAGATAGCTAATGACCTCTTCTATCGGCAATTTCCATTTGGCAAGCGATGCACCAAACAGCCTGTATTTTTTTTTCGGTTTTGCAAATTCTTCGCTTACAGCACATTTTACGATCATGGCAGTAAGAATTACGACATCAATAATTTTGAGAATTACCAACTGAGTTTAAGTTATCGAAGCAGTAAAGTTAGTAACGTAAATTGACAATTACTTTGACAAAATTTATACCTCTATGGTCTTTTTAAAATTGAATATTATTGGCACAAAGGCCTTTAAAGCAATGCCAAAAATATTACAAAAAAAGTATATTATGTCTATGGCCGATTTAAGTTTAAACACAACGCAAACTAGAGATGAGTCGTACTAGGTAAATTTCGTACTAGGTGTACCAATTCCTATTCCGAATAAATACTCAATCCAAATACCTGTTCCACCTAGTATGAAGTACGCGTACGGCTGCGGATGCAGTACGTAATGAATTGGAATCTTCTCTTCATACTTTACACAGGCTTAGGACCTGTTGACGTTAAATATTTATCTAGGTACTACATCGTACCGTATAATAAAATTCATTTTTCATAGTAATCTATAATAAAAAAATGGTAATCAGCCGGCATCCAACAAGATTACTCAACTAATACTAGTCCGTACTCGATACTCTGTATTGTATCGGATCGTATAGTCTCGAGTATTTACAAAGTACCTAGTGTATAAAGTCCGTCGAGTATGCCTAGTATTTGGTTCGTATCGAGTATTGCTTCAAAAAATCAGAGTATATTTACTTTTATCAGGATTCAAATTCAAATGACTGACACACGAATGATTTGGTAAACACGAGTACGGGTCGCGTTATCTTAATGCTCATAAAAATAAGGTTCAAATTCAAATTATTGACACACCAAAAATTTGGTAAACACGAGTGCGCGTCGCGTCATTTTAATACTCATAGAAATAAGGCTCAAATTCAAATTTGTACGCGTAGGCACAGTAATACTAGGTGGATCGAGTATTTTAAAAGTTGGAATAGGTGTCAGCTAGTATCGTGAAATACCCTGTTCCTTAGATCTGTTCTAGTCACGGAGGAGAGAAAAAAGCGGAGATGCCACAAGGCAACTAGGTCATGCGCCTCCAACTAGGTCATGACGTCACAGTGGGCGGGGCCGAAAACCTTAGTTTCGAATGAATCGTCATAGCGTTCGGATCCGTGGATCCATCGTATTTTAATAGGTTTTTAATATTGTTACATTATTTTAATAATGAAGTGCGTAGTTGTTGGATGCAAAAATTGTTCCGGATCATCGATATTTTGATTGCCAGATTGAAGATAGTGACATCTACCGTTGAAGAGAAGCATTCTAAGATTTCTAACAACTTCTTATCGATTACGTGTTTTACTACTATCAATGCATGTTATTGTATGTAGCCAATTTCTGCTCAAATTACTTGCTAATGTTTTTTCTCGCTTACTATAAGTTATTTCATAGATAAATTACATACCTTATGAATAAAACAAGAAGAATTTAATATAAGAAAAATGCGCCATCTGTTGGTAGGTAGTCGATGTTATTCGCGAAATTGAATGTAGGGACATAGTGTAATGAAATCTCATAGTGGGCGCACTCCTTTGTCTGCGTCGAAATGCCGACAATCGTCTAGACATTGAAAATAGCTTAGGGTTGTCACAAAAAATATTTTTCAAGGACTTACTTTTACTTTTTAACCCCCGACGCAAAAACTACGGGGTGTTATAAGGTTGATGCGTCTGTGTGTGTGTGTCTGTCTGTGCCATTATAGCTCCGGAACGGATGAACCGATTTTGATTTAGTTTTTTTTGTTTGAAAGGTGATTTACAGGTGATAATGATTGTAGGTTCAAATTAATCTATGTGTTAGTAGTTGTATTGATTTCTAGCAAGATATTACCTTCACGATTTATTGTTTATTCTTCGCGACAGGACCAAGTGATTAAATAAAACAGGGGCTAAAATCTCCAGTTTATTTATCTCTTTAGAGATGTTGAACTGACAAATATTTGCGACATTTATTGCTTGATGATATATTTTATAAGATATATTTTTAAAAACTATGATTTCTCCTGAGATATTCATTTAAATTAAATGATGTCGAGGGCAATTTTGTTCGAAATTAAATACTTGTGATGAATTACGTATTTATTTGAATATGGATTAATATTATGTTTGTGAAAACACCTTCGGAAATAATGCATTATTTTGGAACAAATTTGGTTACCATAAAAGGGTATTATTAAGTCAACCTTAAAAGATAGACCTATGCTGTTGCGGACTTTTTTTTAGAACCTTTCAAGCGGAAGATTTCCGTCATACAATATTTTTGCATAACTTTAACCGTTTACGCAGCGCACGCAACGGAAGCGCTCAAAAGGAATATTTTTTTTCCCGTTTTTGCAACATTTATCACTTGTGCGCGACTTATATTGGTCATAGCGTTATGTTATATAGCCTAAAGCTTTACTCGATAAATGGACTATAAAACACAAATATGAAATCAATTCCGACCAGTACTTTAGTGCGATCAAACAAACAAACAAAATCATAACAACAAAACAAAAATACAAAATTATCAACAAATTATAATATTATAAAATTCGTATATTCGTTAAAACCGTATCAAAATCCATTGGAAGGTTAAAATAATTTAGAAGTAAACGCACGGCGTCGCGGATAGCGACTTTTTTTACTAAGTAGAGATAATATTTATTTAGGTATAATAGGTTAGTAGGCACTTACCGATTCTCATCCTTTGGAAATTGATGAAATCTCAAGTTTTCACTATTACTTCTGTACGATGCCGACAAACAACCGTAAACTGCACATGTAGAACGCATTGTAAAAGAAATTATAATAAGCGCTAGCGCGAGCCAAACTTTCAGCGGAGTACCGGCGCGCACTACCTGTCGGCCGGACGGGACGCCTGCGACTAAGGGTCGGGGGGACGCCGCTCTGCCCCGCAACCCACCTCATCGTTGACCTGTCTAGACGGCGAGTTGCCCCACTATTAGATTTCATTACACTATGGTAGGGACATCTACCGTTGAAGAGGAGCATTCTAAGATTTCTAACAACTTCTTATCGATTACGTGTTTTACTACTATCAATGCATGTTATTGTAGCCAATTTTCTGCTCAAATTACTTGCTAATATTTATTTTGCTTACTATAAGTTATTTCATAGATAAACTACATATCTTATGCATAAAACAAGAAGAATTTAATATAAGAAAAATGCGCCATCTGTTGGTCGGTTTTAATTATTGATGAGCCATTCTAACGCACATAGAATGTTCTGGATCAAAGTATCATGCTTTGTTACGCCAGAGTGGCAAATAGACGAACTAAAATGAAAAATAACTAGTTCAATTTGACTGTTCCATTTCCTCACTATTCATTCATTCATTCCATTCACCACTAGATTGATTTACAAATAAAGGGCGGGTTTTCCATCGTGGGGTGGAGCCATCGCCGTACCTCGTCCCCCTGTCACCCGCATGTAGGCGACGCTGCTTTCTAAAGAAATTTTGCCTTGCGGCATCTCCGCTTTTTTCTCTCCTCCGTGGTTCTAGTATATACGCTAGGCGTGGGAGAAATGTCTCATCTACAAGATTGGATCATTTGTATCTGGAACAATAAACTATTCCGGAACACTGATATGTATCATTTGTATCATTTGGAACATTGAGTCAAAGATATGAATTACGCATTGGTACGGCACATCGCGCAGAAACTGAGACAGACCAGAGATACGGGATACGGTCATTCCGGATCACTGATAGAATAGAATAGATAGAATAGATTTATTTATTTGCATAGAATGTAGGTAAATTATATAATTAGGTGTTACAATATTTACGTATCCTTGTACATTCTGCCTCTTGGCATGCAAAATTTTATTAACTTACAATTATTCTTATGTCTACTGAAAGCTTAACACCTTTTTTGTCACTTAAAAAATCTGACACAGAGTAATAGCATTTTAAAACTAATATTTTTCTGAGGTACTTTTTAAATCTTCTCAAAGGTTTTTCTTTAATAATTTTTGGTACATGATTATAAATAAGAGGAGCCATACATATAACACTCTTTCTTAATAATGCAGTTTTATATCTACATGTGCATAACTTGTCTTCATATTGAGTTCTTAAAATTGTAGTCCTGTTTCTAGTATTTTTCAAAGTCGGGAATAAGTGATCATTTGTTTTAACAAAAATGCATATCTCTAATATGTATAGGGATGCAAGAGTCAATAAGTTGTATTTTTTAAAAATAGGTTCCTAGCTGTCGGTCACTTTAAGATTAAAGATTGCTCTAATACAGCGTTTTTGCGCTTTAAAAATATTTTCTCTTTCACTACAGTTGCCCCAAAATATTATACCAAACCTCAACACAGAAACGACTAGGCTGTGGTATGCTATCAATACTGTCTGAGTGTTAACCCTTTTTGATAAACTATATAATGCATAGGCAGCTGAACTTAATTTTTTGCATACGTCATCTGCTTGACATTTCCAAGTCAGTTGGTTATCAATTGAAATTCCCAGAAACTTTACGATATTAACCTTATCTATCGCTTGTCCATTATAATTTATATCCATATTTGTGTCTAATATTCTTTGATAGAAATGCATTACTTAAGTTTTCTCTAAATTTATAATTAAGTTATTTTTATTAAGCCAAATTATAAATTTTTCAAGCGTTTTATTGACATTTGCTTCATAAGACTCTTTATTATGACATTTAATTATCAAAGTGCTGTCATCAGCAAAAAGGACCATTGGATTTGGCATTTGGCTAGGCAAATCATTTACGTATAGTAAAAATAGTAAGGGGCCGAGTACGCTGCCTTGTGGGACACCGAATTTGATATTTCTTCTAGATGAAGCATATTTTTCTTCTTTTTTTGCTTTTACACAGACTCTAGAAATTTCTGTAAATTGTTTGCGTCCTTTTAGGTAAGTTTTAATAAGATTAAGCACATTTCCTCGAACACCGTATGTTTCAATTTTATTTAAAAGTATGTCATGATCTACATAATCAAACGCTTTTGATAAATCAGTAAATAAGGCACATATAGGTATTTTTTTATCAACATTTGGCATTATGATATTTAAAAAATCGAAAATGGCCATATTAATATTAGTATTTTTTCTAAAACCCTTCTGCTCGTTACATAAAATATTAAATTTTGTTAAAAATGCGTATATTGAATTGTAAATTACTTTTTCTATTATTTTTGAAAATATCGAAATTAAAGAAATTGGTCTATAGTTTGTAATTTCATCTTTGGCGTTCTTTTTATAAAGTGGCTTCACCTTAACAATTTTAAGTTTTTCTGGAAATTTTCCAGCTGATATACACGCGTTAATTACATGAGCTAAAGGGGCAGCCATATAACTACCGACACATTTTATGACCTTTGTAGAAACACCATCATAGCCAAAACTTTTTTTATCTTTCAAAGATATAATTGTGCGTATGATATCTTGAGGAATCACTGGAGGTAAAAAAATAGAGTGTGGATTTTCCTTTATGACATTTTTAAACTCATATTGTGTTACTGGAGCGATTTGGTCTACGAAAAAATTATTAAAAGATTCTGCGATGTCATAAGGATTAGTTAGTATTGTATTATTGTATTTTATTTGAGAGATAGGTTCACTTATACTTTTATTGTTTTTTATTATTTGCCAGACTGTTTAAGGTTTATTTTTAGATTGATTAATTAAGTAATTATTTTGCGATTTCTGAGTCAATTTAATAATTTTCTTAAATTTACGCGAATAATTGATGAATAATGTCTTATTTTCTTTTGATGGTTTTATTCTCTGTTGCCAAAGTAAATGTCTTTGTTTTCTGCTACAAATACGTATGCCTCGCGATATCCAAGTAATCTTTTTTTCAGATTTTATTCTGACTTTTCTAAAAGGAAAACATAAATTGTGTAATAATTGAAAAATATTAATGAAGTTATTATATGATTCATCAGGATCCTCTGTATTGTACACGTCACAAAATGATAGATTATGGAGATGATTTATAAAAATATTAAGATTTTCCTTGGAAGTGTCTCTTTGCATAGTGTGCCAAGATTTTATCAAGCAAGTTTTGTTTGTTTTCACGTTTATAATTTGTGCAGTATGATCTGACAATCCAAAGTCCCTAACCTTGTATTCACAACTTTGTTTAAAGTTGTGAGCAAAATTGTCAAGACAAGTATTGCTAGCTAGTCGAGTTGCTTCATTAATTTGTAACTTTAGATTGTAGCTTAATAGAAAGTATTTAAATTCCAAAGTATGTCTATTATTTTTTAGAATATCTATATTGAAATCCCCGCATATAATAAGGTTTTTATTTTTTATACATACTTTTTTCAACATAGCATCAAAGTTTTCATTAAATTTATTTAAATTTGTAACCTTTGGGGGTCTATACACGCATATAATAATTAACTTTTGTTGCGTAAGTTCAATAGCGCAGCATTCAATTATTCCCGCTATAGAGCACTTCCTAATTTCCGGCATTTCTTTATATTCGTAACCATTTTTAACTAAGATACAAGAACCACCACGTTTTATATTACTTCTTGCATAGCTTGCTGCTAGTTTATAATTTGTTAAATAAAGTAACTTTTCCTGACCGGACATTATAAAGTGCTCGGTTATACATATAACATCTATAAATATTTTCTCGCTTGACAATTCCTGGACGTACATAGTTAAAAGATCCGACTTGTTTAAAAGTCTAGCAATATTCTGATGAAAAATACATAATTTATTAGAGAAAAAACTGGTTAGAATTAAGTTCAATTACATTGTCTTGTGGTTGGACCGATCTGTTGTAATTAACAAGTAATAATACGTAATAATACGTAATACGACGTCGCCTCAAGACGTAGAAGGTGGAAGAGAAATTCGACATCACAGGCAGTGGTCTCGGTAGCTTAGTTGGCAAAGCGTCTGGTGTACTTAACCAGAGAGACGCAGGTTCAAACCCTGCCTGAGATCGAATTTTTCTTTCACTAGAAATTTTCTTTAATTAGAAAATTCATTTCTTTGTGAAAGTAATAATAAGTTATTAAAAATGTTTTTCATTCCTCGGTTATTCAATTTTCTATCATATTTAGAGAACATAGTAAAGTCTATAATAAATCCAAATTAGAGTCCAGCACCATGGCGTAATTTTGAGACTGAAGATCCAAAGAAAGTAAGCTGTTAAAAGTTTCTATACGCCAGTTAAACATTGTCGAGTAATCGCTCAATTTAAAAGTCGGTACGCACAATATTATATTTGTATGTTGTATTTTTTGCAATTCTTTTCTAAGTTCTACTACAATCTCAACATAATTTTCTGTTTTTTGAAATCTTCATCTCCTATTAGGACTACACAAAAGTCCTCCATTGAAAAATCTTTAACCTTTTGACACAAATCACGAATAAGCTGTATGGTTCCACAATTAGGTTTGACATAATGACATATTTGTGAACATTGAAAAGTTTCCTCAGCAATTGATAAAACGTTATTAATTTTATTGGAGCTAATGATGCACACTTTATTTTTTTCGGGTTTTAATATCGCCGATTTCGTTTATTTTTGTTTGGGCCAGTGAGTTTTGACACATTGTTGAATGATATGTTTCATTTGTATCATTTGGAACATTGAGTCAAAGATATGAAATACACATTATCATCGCGGAGAAACTGAGACAGACCAGAGATACGGGATACGGTACGGGGTCATTTGAAACATCGTGTCAGAGTCTAAAAAACTTGTCAGAGATAAAAATACAGAATTGAAAAAAAAACGGATTTTCCTGAAAAATAAATTCCTTAAAAATACAGAATTCTAAAAAAACAGTATTTTCCTAAAAAAATACAGTACACACGGCTACAGGTCAACCTACACAAAACCAGTTTAAGCGGATCTCGCATTGTATAGATTTCTCATACAATAAGAGCCCAGCTTGATGTGTAGCCGTGGGTACATTTGTAAATTTTAAGGTTGCCTTGGGCGCGAAATTCAATTTTTTTGCAAATTATTCGACGATAACACATTCTAGGTATATAGAAGTAGAAATTGCGACATTAATATTAACTTATTCACAATTGTGAATTTTAAGTAATTAACAAAATTACAGTAAATCCACTGTACTAACAGTGTGCCTAGAAGCACTGAGCCTCAGTAACAAACTGTTTTATTTAGGTGAAATTTAAACTGAAGCAACAAAAAACAATTGATGCCAAAACAAACTATCAATATCAATGCCAAAACATACTATCAATATCAATGCCAAAAACGTCCTTACTTAATTGAACATAAAGCTGCCAATAGAGTGTCATTATTACGTGCATAGGTATCGAAAATAGGAAAGAGTATTTCATCACATTTGCTTTTGCTACGGTTGTCACTCAGTGTCTCAGTGATTCTTTAAGCCTTGGACTGTCTCTCTCACCCGCAAGCGATAGTGATACTAATGATACAAATGATACATTTGAAACATTATTATTGTTCCAATCATTTGGAACATCTAAATGTTTCGAATCAGTGAGTCGACTCAGTAAAGAGTTACACACGCCTATAAATATACGCTTTATCCCTAGTATATTATTCTACTCTTTGGCCTCATCTCTAACGCAAACGTCAATTCCGAATCTGTCATCATCAAATTTATTTAGGAAATATTTGGGTGTATTTCCTAAATTACAGTTGAATTTATTCGTCTTAATCTGCATTATCACTGATAGAAGTAAGTTTTTTCTTATTATTATATTCTTAACATAAGGCCTGCACAAATATTTTAATGTGTTCTTTACTACAATGTATGGTTGAGGTTAGATTTAGAAGCTGTCGTATTATCGTGTCATCCAGCAACGGTACCCAGGTTTTCCTTTGCTTTTATCATTAAAGATCTTAGACGCCTAGATCTAATAGATTATTACTCCGCGCCTACGGCGACTGACTAGATTTGTTCAACTCCAAAAATATTATTTCTAATACCTTCTAGCACATAATTTCTACGGAAACAATGGATTTTGCATCGTGTCTATAATAATGAGATCTGTAATAGACTAGACTAGACATACTCAAACAATCAAAGGCCTTAATAAAAGTGTATCAATGATATCCAAAGCCCCAATGTATTGTTTATTTTGTAAAAAAACAAAGCATTACCCTCTCTCCTTCATTACTATAGATATGGGGCTACAATGAATTATATACTACTAACTATAACCCGGTTTCACTCACATTCCAAAGGACTGAGACAAAAGGCAGCCAATGGAAGTCTAAGGTCCAATCTATATGTCTATATGTATATCTAAATTTCATACTATCACGTCTGTATTCCTCGAAGGGTAAGGCAGAGGTGTACTCAATGTACAACCACAGTTTACTGGTATGTTTTGTAATTGTGAGCCAAAGAGGAAAAATCTAAATACGAGGAAGTAGTCTGATATAGCCAGAGTTAATGTGAGAAAGAACTGAAAAAGGGAAGGTCACATTATGTCAGAAAGATGATAGGTCGCACTCATTCAGAGCGAGGGATCTTAAGCTTTGTCCCTCGTTTAAAGCTGGGTGCAAAATCAAATTAATTTTCATTGTTCACTTTTATTTATTATAATCAAGTAAAGGGAATATTTTGTGAAAATTGAACAAGCATAAGTAGTATGTTTATGCAAAAAAGTTTTTAGTATTTAAGTATTGTGAAATATTTTGCAAACAAGACTACTGTGAAAATGTTGCCTCTGAAATATCTTGAATAGTCATGGATATTATTTTTTTTTTGTTAAATAATAAGTTGCGGGTAGTGATAATTTTGATTTTTTGTAAAATATGGGCCATACTGGGCCCGCATGGTGGATTATGGCCCACACCCTCTCCCAGAGAGGAGGCCTGTGTGCCCTCCCAGCACTACAAACATCATAGGCTGATAATGTATGTATATCAAGAATCAGTTTCCAAAATTGAAAACGAACATCATTTTGGCGACACTTCATAGTTCAACCTTCGAATATACATACTAATTTGTTACTCACAAATGTTCCCAATAGCCTCAAGATTATATTTATTACCTAAATTGGCTGTAAATTGATGAGCACCTACTATTTCGTTGTGTCAAAAACAACTGATTCACCATTGCCACCGTGAAATCGGTCACTTCTTACGTCATTTAGTGCCATTAGACAACTAATCTGATGCAATTTAAATAATGGACTTGTGCAGCTGTACTTGTGATGTCATTAATTATCATTATCATCATCTTCTTATACTAGTAGCTATTTATTACTGTAATATAACACATAATACTGTAAGTGCAGTGATAGCCTAGTGATATGACCATTGGACTGCCAAGTCAAAGGTCTCGAGTTCGAATCCAAGGCACGCACCTCTGACTTTTCGAAGTCATGTGCGTATTAATACATAATTAATTATCACGCGCTTAACCGGTGAAGGAAAACATCGTGAGGAAACCTGCATGCCTGAGAGATTGTCTTTCCATTCGAGACCCGTGCCCAGCAGTGGGTTAATTTAATGGGTTGATGATGATCATCATATTCCTGCCCTTTCCTTTAATTAATTTCTTTAATATCATCCATTACGTTCTATTCAAAATGAGTATGTGTATTTTTATATTTGGAAAACTCTAAGTTTTCATATCTAGCTAGCATAAATATACGATATAGAGAAATACATTTTTGATGGCCATTTACAAGTTTTCACCTATAAAACACACTATACAAACTGCTGTATTGGTTGGTGAATATAATTTAGATGAATAAATACAAGCAGCCATGATAGACTAGAAGGCAAACATTCCAATAGAAGTTTTATTGTGTATTATGTAAAGAAGTTATTAAATAATGCATGCTTAAGCTGAGAAACACCAGTATTAAACAAATCTAAATACATACAATGGGACAGTTCATTATTGTATACTTTACTTACTCTATGGTACACACTATGTGTGAGTATTGGCGAGCCTATTGCCATTAACCGGGCAGAAGAGTGAGCTGCTACTGAGAATTTCATACAAAAATCCAACAACACTGCTCGACCTGGGGATTGAACCCAAGACAAGCGTAGCAGTCGCGCTTAGGAGCACTATACTAATGAGGCAGATAACAGCAGTTTTTGGTACATTTCCAGATGTCAGGCCGTGAAGGGGGTAAAAAGAAGCCGCTGAAGGCACCAAAGAAAGATTCAAAAGATCTTGATGAGGATGACTTAGCTCATAAGCAAAAGCTAAAGGAACAACAGAAGGCGTTACAGGTTTGTTTTTTTTTTTATTCTCAACAAATAAACTACAATTTAATCGAAATAAATGCCTCTGAAGTTAATTGTTCCTAACCACTGCACCGGTAAATCGTTTAATGAAGTGTTTTTATAACTTAAAAATCTAAATTGGTAAAGAAAATAATCATCAATGCTAAACATGATTATAGGTAAAACCCCAATATCTTAACACCGACTCTTTATATTTAAATTTCCCACTTTAGGACCACTTCACATGCTCACAATTAGGAACATGCATGCGTTTTTTTTATTTTTTTTATTAATTCTATACATCATAACAACACAATAGAGGATATAATTATTCCCGGAAAAGTTCAAAATTAAAAAAAAAAATTATGCAACATACATATCCAAAATTGAGCTGTTCAAACGCCGCCATGTTTCGCGCGCTTCAGATGACGTCATGGGCCGCGATCATCGCACGAAGTGTTGGTTTATTACAGGTGTTTTGGTTAATTCTTAAATATTTTACCATGGAAAAAGCTAAAAACCCTTTCTATCGGTATTGCATAGTACCAAAATGAAAAAATACTATCAGATCTACTCCCGATAAAGTATTTTTTTCTTCTTTCGGTCATCGTATATAGTCTCACCACTGACGAAAATCGCTCAAGACACACAAATTAAAATATATTTCCAAGATAATTCCTCTTCTAGCAGCTTTCGACTATGTGATTAAGGGTATTACATTGCCGAATGACCTTGAGGATTCGGGTTTTTGTGCTAGTATTTGTTACTTCAGCGCCATCTATCGACATTTGATCGTACTCAATAAAAGGAACTGAAGATTAAGCAAGAATACAGATATGTCGCAGTGTCGTCATCGTATTTACCTATTTTATTTGTTCTCTGAAAGATTTAAGACATTTTTGTTCCTCTAGATAAAAGTCTTGTACGAGTTACCTACATCTTTAATGATTAATAGGTAATTCTTGATAATTTTGAAATAAGGGATACCTACACCTTTCTACATATTACTTTAGTACCTAATGAAAATAACTAGGGTGACCTGGCTTAAAACATTTATTTATATTTACATATAATTGAATACGGGTGCCACTATAATTATGATATATTCTGAGGGTCTGATGATGATCAGGTAAGTGCTTATAGGTTCTCGGAAACGGAGATAGCTAGGATGAGCTGGCTTGCAACATTCATCTAATTGAGTGTGGGTGCTACTACATGATACATTCTGAGGGTCTGATGATGATCAAGTAAGTGCTTATAGGTTCTCAGAAACGGAGATAGCTAGGATGAGCTGGCTTTCAACATTCATCTAATTGAGTGTGGGTGCTACTACATGATACATTCTGAGGGTCTGATGATGATCAGGTAAGTCCTTCTAGATTCTCAGAAACGGAGATAGCTAGGATGAGCTGGCTTTCAACATTCATCAAATTGAGTGTGGGTGCTACTGTACTACTTTTTGGAACGAAGTTCCTTATCGCGCGTTGCAAAAGGGGACTAGACGGAAAAAAACGACACTTAAAAGTGTAACGACGTGCATGTTTGTTTCTCTTTACAGAGAAAAAAACATGCAAACAAACATGCATGAAATGCAGAAAGTTTCGAAGTCGAAGTCAAAGTCAAAGTCGAAGTCAAAGTCAAAGTCGAAGTCGAAGTTGATATGGGTGTCAATTTCAAGGTTTATCGGGATGCTAATTACGAAAATGACATTAATTTTGAAATCCAAGATAGCGGACATTATTTTTCTAAATAAATTGATGTGGGTGTTAATTTCAAGGTTTATCAGGATCTAATTTAATTTCTAAAATTAATATCATTTTCGTAATTAGCATTGCGATAAACCTTGAAATTGACAACCATATCAATTTATGTAGGTATTTAGAAAAATAATGTCCACCATCTTGGATTCCAAAATTAATATCATTTTCGTAATTAGCATCCCGATAATCCTTGAAATTGACACCCATATCAATATTTAGTAAAATAATGTTCGCTATCTTGGATTTTAAAATTGATGTCATTTTCGTAATTAGCATCCCGATAAACCTTGAAATTGACACCCATATCAATTTATAAAGAAAATAATGTCCGCCATCTTGGATTTCAAAATTAATGTCATTTTCGTAATTAGCATCCCGATAAACCTTGAAATTGACACCCATATCAATTTATAAAGAAAAATAATGTCCGCCATCTTGGATTTCAAAATTAATGTCATTCTCGTAATGAGAATCCCGATAAACCTTGGAATTGACACCCATATCAATTTATAAAGAAAAATAATGTCCGCCATCTTGGATTACAAAATCAGTGCCATTTTCATCATCAGTACCCCAAGATACCTCGAAATTGACACCCATATCAATTTATTTAAATGATGTGTGCCATCTTGGATTTTGAAATACGTCTCGATAAAGAGGGGAATAACGACTTTTGGTGACATGAAAATACGCAACTCCTATTGACCTGATCTCGCATTGTAAAGACTTTCCGTACAATAAAGGGTCAGCTTGTACTGGTGATTATGTATAGCTTGTTAAACCTAGGTATCCAGTATAAGCTGACCTCGCATTGTATAGACTGTCCGTACAATAAGCGGTCAGTTTGTACTGGTGATGTAGGTATAGCTTGTTATACATATAAGCTGAGCTCGCATTATATAGACTTTCATACAATAAAAGGTCAGCTTACTTAAGAGGTCAGATAAACTAGTATCTCAGTCGGTACCTACTTAGGTACTCAGAGGTTCATTCAAACTTTGGATAACATGATTATTATGTATAATTGAATTAAAATGATTAAAAAAGATTGTCGGCATTTAGAGCCAGACAAAGGAGTGCGCCCGTAGATTTCATTACACTACTGGTTAGTCTATGATAATGATCAAGAACAAAAACAAAATTATAAACTACTTTAAATATATTTACAAACTTAATTTCTACGTAATATTTATATTTGTACTATTTACGATATTGCTTAATTCAAAAATCATTCAAAAATCATCACTTTTGTAATTTATTTGCAAACAATAACGCACGTACAGCCCACCCGTCGCAAGAGTCGTCGAGACACTGA
The DNA here is from genome assembly GCA_958496365.1 of Subacronicta megacephala. Taxonomy (NCBI): domain Eukaryota; kingdom Metazoa; phylum Arthropoda; class Insecta; order Lepidoptera; family Noctuidae; genus Subacronicta; species Subacronicta megacephala. The sequence continues at coordinate 3,241,548 of OY292540.1, read as the reverse complement.
TATTCGCGTCCTGAGTATTCATCACGGGCATTGCGGGGGTGCTTCACGGGGGGCGCTAGTGAAGTTTCGGGTTTTTCTTTATTATTTAAAAATATTCAAAGAAATAGGAAAAATTAAACAATACAAGTTCTTAAGTGTGTCATTACAAATTTTTTGGTATAACATTTATGACAAACTATTAAGCGGTTAAAGAGACAAAATGCAATTTAGTTTGGAAAAGGACTATTTTCTTGGATTTATTTTAAAAAAATGGGGCAATTTTATGAAAAAATTAAACAATACAATTTATTTGTGATGACCTTAAGTATAACATATATTTTTTATATGGCAAAGGCACATAAGGATTCATCTAGAAACTTCTTTAAACCTAGGGTGTTTTTGGGATTTGAGCGATGTAATACCCTTAAATTCAATGTCGTGGCCCGTGACGTTTCATTTTGTTCGACCAATGACAGCGCGTTTTGTAAATTTGAATTTCGCTCGCATAATTAGCACTTTTTAATTATTATTTTATACAAATAAATAACAATTATGTAACAAAATGTTGTTACAATAATACTTTATGTATGTTTAAGATTCCGGAAAAAAATATATTAGGCAAATTTAAACTTCATGCATATTCCTAATTATTTCGAAAAATTTGTTACATAAAGAATATTGCACAATTGTTTATGGTCAGTCTCCTTTGATCAAAGGACACCATATCATGCGTAATAGAAAAAAAAACTACACACATATTTTAAAAAAAACATTTTAATTTAAAGGGATATGATATAAATAGTTCCAAGTTATACGATCGATGTTGCAATAACAAAAAACAATAATAAGAATAATGTGAATGATGATAAAGATGAATATTAGGTACTTAACTTAAAAAAATACAAGATACTTACCACTGAGTAACCTCGTTGCTGGCTGATGACGGTAATGGTGATCCCCAGCAGTGAGCAGAGGAGTTACTCTATGGCTGAAAGTCCCGTTACGTTTTCAAATGGAAAATCTATTAGTACCGTGTTTGTTTTTTTCAGGAGGCAAAAGCAAAGGCTTCACAAAAAGGTCCATTGGCCACTGGAGGCATCAAGAAGTCCGGAAAAAAGTGACACTACTGATTTTGTAAATTAATTAATTTATAGGCTATAAATTCTAATGTAAGAATTATTAAAAGATCTTTGTTGTTTTTATTTTATGAATAAACCATGGATATTAAAACATGTGATTTTGGATAATAGACATCGCACTGCCATTAATATGGCTCATATAATTGTTTCTAACATACATACCAAACTTGTAACATGCATTTTATATAAATAAAAATAAAGGAATTTGATTACATATTAACATCGTTTTAATTGATTAGGCTGTATGAAATGTTTACCTTTGCCACAAATATACATTTCCCGCCTTTTATTGAATAAGTCAGATTGGGTTAATGTTGTGTTATGAAATGGTCACTGAATTGAAAATTAATGGGTTCTAAGAAATACGGATCAATGATTAGAGCATACCTCAATGCACTGTGTCTATAAGGAAAGGAAACAGGATAAAAATACAATTTATCGAGGTATGTAATTATTTAGTTTTTTATTTTAAAAAAGTATATAAGTATACTATAGATAAGTAGCATACGACAGTTATTTTAATAATATAAACTATCTGGGTTTCGTTTTTAATTACATTATGGTAGTTATTAACACTTCGTTTTGTAAGAAAACTTTAACTATGATCGTATATAAAATCTACTTAGATTAAGTATGTTTGTAGGTATTGTAACTAGGTAGGTAGGTACTTGGTGGGCATGATAGGATTGACATAACTTTTCTTATAAATGCCCTTAAAAAAGATTATCTTATGCGTCTCAGATCAAATAAAAAGATGGAACTTTGCGAACAAAGAAGTGTGTACAACACACAATTACACGCACATATGAATTGTGTCAGTCGAGCTATCGAGGGGGTATATGTGTTCTGTGTATCGAGGTATCGAAAGCTCGACTAACAAGATAATGCGTAGTTTCGGTATACGTGTGTGCGTGTAATTGTGTGTTGTACACCGTTAGGCGTAGTTTTAACCGGCCTCACGTCTTTGTTCGCAAAGTTGCATCTTAACTTTTTATTTGATCTGAGGTACCTATGCGTATCATTATCCTAGATTATTGCTTCATTGAAAATAGGTACTAATTCTACCTTCTTAAAATTTAATTTATTATTAGAATCGGCAGTAGGTAGGTATCCCAAAATGTTATGCAGGTCACCTTCAACCCTAAGTAAGGCTAATGTAAGATACTTTTTACATTCCAGTTGATAATGGACTTCTTTCGAAAATTATTTCCAATTAGAAGAAAAAATATGACCCAAGACAACAGGAATACTCACCACATAATTGGTACAGAATTGACTCCTGAACAAAACTCAACACAATTAGTTAATAGTTTAAATGTAGGGGAAAGTATTTTCAAGGATAACGAAGATACTATGAAAGATGACGCTGAATTAGATTTTAATAAAACAGTTTGCACACTAGAGAATGTGGCTCCGATTAAAATTTGTCCAAATATTACCCAAATCGGATCTAAAATGATTGAAATATCTGATCATTTTCCTAAAGATATTTTAGCTTTAGATACTTCATTTTCTGATAAAGCTAATGTATGTATTGATGTTAGTGATGTTATTACTTCCAATAATAAAATCCATTTTAATAATGAACCTTTAGGAACAAAATATGACGATAAAATGTCTAACGAAAATATAATTTTAAATATCACTGATAATACTGTTATAGACGACAATACCTTGCAAAATCTTAAAGAATTTGAAGAAACTTTAAATAATCTTGATAAGACAGCATTTTTATCTAATGTTCCTGGTGAAGAACTAATAGATTTAGACGAATTTAACGATATTCTTGATAAACTGGAAACTCAGGAAGATTTAAATGATCAAACTAGCCCTGCGAGAAATAATTTTGAGCAAAATAATGACACTGATGTTTGTAACAGTACACTAGATAATATTAAAAATAGCACTGGAAATGTTAACAATTCAGAAAATAATTCAAAAAGACTTGACAACATTGATATAATTTCATTAACTTCATCAACTGAAGAAGAAAAGACTGAATCAAACGATACTATACTAGAAACTATTTCAATAAATTCAAATAGTCAAGAAGCACAAGATTCAGATTGCGACGGCTACAATTCATCAGATTTTGAGTTCATATCAGAAACTGAAGCGAATATGGATGGTTACATAATCAATTTCCGAAGTGGAAATAATCAGGGAAATGATAAATTATCAGAAGAAAGTTCTGAACCTCTGAGTTCATTTTTTAGTCAAGATGAAGGAATTGGGGATAATAAAATTGACTTAAGTCCCGGAGAAGGTCCGAGTGGGTTGAACAGACAGAAACATGAATTTGAAGATAGGAGTTATAGAAATAACCATGTCATACCCGTTGGGGAGGACTATTTAGGGTTGTTTCAGGGTATTTACAACCCTCTGCTGCCGATATCAGAGATATTCTTCTTGGAGAACAAGTCGGTTAGGGCTTCGGCGATGAATGTCCAGTATGACGGTATTGGGTTTGATAAACAGTTGGCCCTGCGAAGACCTCAGCGGGATAGCTCTGAAGATGAATGTAAGTTATTTTATTTTATATACCTACCTACCTTTTTTCTACTTCTCATAGATCTTCTGCCATCTCGGAAGGCAACAGATATGTCGGATTTGGACTGAACGGACGGAACTACCTACTAGCCTTTGATTGCCCTAAAATCACGACATTGGAAAGGATTCATGTTGTCCGGTAGTATAACCAGACCAAAGGTAAAACACCTGCTTCGGAAGTTCAATATTCTTAGGGTTCCGTCCGTACACAAAGTGTAAAAACGGGACCCTATTACTAAGGCGGTCTTAGTAATAGGGTCCCGTTTTTCCGTTGTCCGCTAGTCTGTCCGTCTGTCACCAGGCTGTATCTCAGGAACCGTGATAGTTAGTTCAAATTTACAATGGTGTACTAATACAGATGGTGTATTTCTATTGCCGTTATAACAACAAATGCTAAAAAACAGAAAAAAATAATATATATAAGAGTGGCGCTCCCGTACAACACACATGATTTTTTTGCCGTTTTCAACCGACTTCAAAAAGGAGGAGGTTCTCAATTCGTCTGTATGTATTTTTTTTTTTTTTTTTGTATGTTTGTTACGCGATATCTCCGCCAGTTGTGGACCGATTTTAATGATTGTTTTTTTGTTTGGTAGGTCATACTTCAGAGGTGGTCCCGTTCAAATTTTATCGAAATCGGTTAAGCAGTTTTGAAAATATCAACAAAAATCTAAAATTTGTTTACATCGATGATATTATCGTTTACTCCGAAAAATCGCTGTCTTATTGGAGCAGTGCGTTTAGTTGGCTAACAAGTACTTCTAAACAAACTTTCCACTAAAAATTACAAAATAAAATTACTTTTAACAAAAAAGTTAAACCGCCTTCAAAAAATAATAAAATAATTTTGTCTAAAACAGTTTGGGAAGTCGGTGGCGAAAATAAAAGACCCACTCAAATAGAAGTCACCGACTTCCCAAACTGTTTTAGACAAAATTGTTTTATTATTTTTTGAAGGCGGTTTAACTTTTTTGTTATTATAGATAATGGTCTGACTCGCACTGGGCCGGTTTTTAATTACCCACACCACTTACCTGCTTCGTTATCTTTAGCACTTGTGGCTCTGGCATCTAGGTTATGAAGTAAGTGACATCTGGAGCTGATATTACAGGCAAACCAGGTGTGGGGCGCCTCCAGCTGGGTAGTGCTACTTGCGAAAGGGGGTTGGAAGCTTCTAGATGTGGAATGCGGAGGATAGAGCCGAATAGCCGGGCCTTAGGACAGGCCTACGATCAGTGGACCACAGGCTAATAATGATAGCTACTCTTATTATTATCATTTAATAATAATAAACGTACGCGGCTGATACCCTAATCCTGGGTTTGATCCCCAAGTCGAGCAGTGTTATGGTTTTTCTATGAAAGTCTCAGTAGCAGCTCAGAGTCTGGAGTTGTGCCCGATTAATGGCAATATTCTCGCCCCCTATTACATGGGACTTAAACATACCGGCGAAATGTGGGTGTACATAAGTATACCCCTGCCTAACCCTTCGGGGAATTGAGGCATGATGTTTACTGAGGGTGAACCTTATTAAATAAATAAAAGTTACCTACTATATAAAAAAAGCTTGTGCATACAATTTATGTATATAAATTATTAGTCTTGAACTTACACACTCGCCAATTACACGGGTTAACCAACTTTAGTGTATAAGTTAAATACATTTATACCACTCATACAACTTACTTAAACCCTCTGAAGAGGAAATGTGATATCTGAAAAGGTTTAACCCTTGTATTACAGTTGAAGATGATGCGGAGGAGTGTGCCAAAAAAATACTGAACATGTACCCTGGAGAAAACAGGAAACGGAGACGACGATATTAAAATTTTAAATAAGATATGTATAAGTATATAAACATTTTTATTCGGTTTTATTTTGCAGTTTTATTTATACGATTTGTTATCTCGTATCTTACAGTTACCGAACTAACTAGCATGTCTTACCATATTTTCGAATCATTTGGCTAAGTTTAAGTAGGTAAGTTTTAAAAAAAAAAAACCTTACATGCAATGTGGGTCACACATTACTAGTATTCTTGTTACTCCTTCGTACTAAGCTAAATGCTTGTATGACAAGTAGGTTCATTTCGATTGTGCAATGGGTGGGTTTCGAACCGGCAACCACATGATCGGAAGTCCGCGGCCCTAGCCATTAGGCTACCGCCGCTTTTGATTGCAATGTGTCTAGTATAACATGAAATTGTATTAGACCCGGCTTCATTTTGGAGAGGGTAGAAGGGTAGTGGACCCTTTTAGGTACAATACAAATAAAAACAAATCATAATTTATGTAGGTATGTTTATTGTAAATATTTACAATGTAAATTAATAACTACAATTTATCTCTATAGTAATTCTAATATAATAAAAAATGTACTTTATCCATAAAAAATGTTTCAAACAGAGATGAAGTTATCAAAAGTAATCATTTTTTGAAAACTTAACATATTTTTCAACGACTTCGACCTGTACCTACTGATTGGTAACAGTATCTATACTTTTTTTCTCGACGAAATTAAAACTAATATTGTAGATATTCTACACTATCGAACAGAACTCTAATTACTTAATAGGTTCATATTCGCAAATCTCAGGAATAAAATATGTATATCCTTTTATATATTAATTAATTCAAGTACTGCTCACAAGTTTACGACAATATTTAAATAAATTTGTTATTTTTTATGTCAAATAATGGTTCAATTCAATAACCTCTTCACTTGTAAGAACTTAACCACTCTGAACGTCTACAATAAGACAAATCCCTTGAAATCAACTAAGTGTGATTGTTCTTCTCATTTACTTACAAATTTACTAACCGAATTTGATTTATTTACTAAGATAGAAACCGGGAAAATTCACAGTATTAATCCCGATTTGTAGATTACAAATGAACTAAACTTTGCAGGCATAAGAAGGTAGTATTCATACGAACAAAACTATTTTAAGTGTAATGTGCACTCATTTTAAAATATAAATCATTTTACAAATGTGTACACAAATATAATTATCAAGTCAAGCTGTTCTATAGTAGAGGCAATGAATGTATTAAATATTTCACTAGCCCCCACAAATATTTACTTATAGTATGAAAGCTTAATTCAATTTCAGAATAAAAGCTTAGATTGGAAATGTCCGAACCAGTGGTACTCAACCTTTTTTCATAGGGGCCTCAAATACGTGTTAGTCGTGGTGTCGCGGGCCGAAAAAATAAGATTTCTTAATGGGTTACCTTTTTTTTATGGGATGGCCATGGCTATCTGCAAATCTAAAGGATTTGTAGATATGTTACCGAGTCTATTTATGTAAAGGAGGGGCAGGAGAAAAGGAGAAGGAAGGGGACTGAGGGAGGAGACATGCCAGCGCGACAGTACTACTACTAAATGTTAAATGGTTTACATTTTTTTAATGGTTTTAAATACAGCTACACCAAGTTAGGGAAACCACAAAAGCTCGGCCGCTAGTTGAGTATAGCTGGTCTAAACACTATTTTAGTTGCAACGGTAAATTAACTTTGTGCCATAGACTTAAGGTCGCTTATTACAAATGCGATACACAATATGTATACATTTAAATAATTAAATATTGTAAGTGCTATCATTGATCGCCTTCTACAACATTTGATAAAACTTACAAGTGTCTCTTCGAGTAGGTTATGCAGATTAAGTCATACTATATTATGATTATTTCAAGTATTTCATAGAAACTCGTTTAACGCTAAATTTTATACAATATAACTAGAGGATTCACCGCTTCCTTTGTTGTGGGTGCATTTCAATACTGTATTAGATATCTCAAAAGATTGTAAGCAAAAATAATCTTAGATCTTAATTTTGCCGCTAACATAAAATTTGAGAAAAATATTTTTGGGTGATCGAACTTTTTTCTGATGACTAATGAGAGTAAGTAAACCAAAAAACTCGTCATCATATTAATTAAGACATAGTCCATCTCGCTATCACCGCTTTTATTTAGCTTGCTATTTCTGTGTGTATGTATGTTTGTTCGGGTCAAATCTTGCAACTTAATTTTAAAGCAGTTATCCTCAACCAATTTAGCTGAAATTTTGAATACACATTTAGTTTGGATGACAATGCATGGTTAGCTAAGGGAAGTCATTCTAAATCTAATATGACGGACTTCATCATCAACCCATTACATTGTCCCACTGCTGGGCACGGGTCTCCTCTCAGTACGAGAGGGATTAGGCTATAGTCCGCCACGCTAGCCTACTGCGGGTTGGCAGACTTCACACGCCGTCAAGAAAATCTCTCAGGCATGCAGGTTTCCTCACGATGTTTTCCTTCACCGTTTAAGCGCGTGATAATTAATTATTAATACGCACATGACTTCGAAAAGTCAGAGGTGCGTGCCTTGGATTCGAACTCGAGACCTTTGACTTGGCGGACTTAAAAAACAAATATTATAGATTAGAATTATTTCAATAACAGCTGTCTTTTTGGATGGATGCGAGCTGTGCAAGACCGGGATGGTTGGCGCTCTTTGGGGGAGGCCTACGTTCAGCAGTGGATAGCAATAAGCTGATATGATATGATGTGTCTTTGCGGTAAAAGCACCTCTATTTCAATAAAGGCACTTGATTGCAGACAATGGCATTGTACAAATAAGGTTGTAATGCTTGACAGAATGCGGTAAATGGTTGATCAAAGGACGACTTTAATCATAGAAAGTGGTCACCACGTCTGTTGTAAGTTTGAGATATAACTGGGAAGCCTCATGCATGCATCCACTAACCTTTGAAAGCTTAGAACGTTAAAATTATTTTTTTAAACCAGCAATACCCAATGGAATTAAAATCCAGGAGTCGACTGACCTTCAAGTTATGTTAGGGGTCCACCCACAAAGTTAGGTCCCATTTACACAAGAGGCCATTAGAAATGCCAATTCCAAAGAATGTTATCGAACTGACACAGATAATATGTATATAGGTACAAATGTAATAATTTCTTTTATTTGAAGGTCTACCCGAAACAAAAGACCGGTAGAATTAAGTTTAAGGATCTTTAACCCATGAAGAAATTGCAAAATCAATTGTTCTTGTACCCTGAGCGATTTGCTGTTTATATAAAAAAAATACAACATTGAAATGCACCCACGTAACAAGACCACCGCGCGGTCGTTCGTATAAAAATAAAATCCAAAAATCCAATGTTTTTATATAAACAAATGTTGTTAAAATTTAGACTTTCGTTTTGCGGGTGACCTGGGTGGCGGGGGTTCAGTCTTCTTGTTCTGTAAATAATATAATGTTGTCATTTACAAAATTGAGTGTTTCTTCGAAAAAAAAAAAAGAATTATTATTTTGATTATTTGTTAAAAAAATCGATTAATTTGTTTAGCTTAATCGTGACCTGTGCCCTTTGTTCAAGTTTTAATGAATAAGGATATTTCATAAAGACGAATTCCATAACTAAGATTAATGCGAGTATATTATAAGATTCATATTCGACAGGACTCTGATAACAAAACATAATTTATATCAAATCTAAGCATAAACGCACATTAAAAACATATTATGTATTACCTTCCTAAAAATAGAAGCTACTTTATTTTAAAACCTGAATTTTTCGTTAACGCTTATGTCAAAATATTAATTTAGTTCATTGATATTATGTGAGAGATCAAATTTCGAGGCACGGTAGTGCAACCGCCAAATCGAGCCGAAGGGAGGTCCTACCTTTTCTTGAATTAGTTATAAATTATAATTCATGCAGTTAGTTACGTAATAGAATTGTATTAAACAATAAAATAGAATAGGTCTCATGCAATTTTTCATTGATCAGTAAATCACTGTTTCAAGATCACTTTTTAGGCATTATCCAAATCTTACTTAACTAGACTACAGGAATTTATAAATTACTTCTTAAAATTCTAAATAATTTTAGGGATTGCTGTCATCATTTTCTGTTTTTTATGTACTTGTACACTTTATCACATCCGTATTAAGATAATTTATCATTCAAGCCTTAATCTCGACAGTCTTTAATATTGTCATAATTTCATGCAACACACGCTATGATTCAAATTCATCATCTTTCAATACTAGATTTATTTGTTCTTTTTTTTTAATTTCAGATGTTGTAGAACAAGAGATGTATGTTATAGTATGAACGGTCGTCAGCACATCAAGTTTCCACAAAATATCAAATTATCTCAGTTGATTCTGAACTTAATTGTCAACACATATAAGTTTAAAATCATTTGGAGTAATTTGACAGTTTTGTATAACCTGATTTGCTGACGACTGTGGATAACAACCTCAGCTTGCGTTAATTATGTTATGCCTGCGCAGGCAAGCTTAATCTACCTAATTTTCCAAATCTCATTCATAAAGCATTCAAATGGTAACAAAATAAATTTGCTAATCTAAGTTCGCGAATACTTTTTAACCGACTTCAAAGAGGAGATTTTCGTTATCAGCTTATATTTTTATTTTATATATCTCTAGGTTCATGACAGCAAAAATTGCGACATAACTTATTCACAACCGAGTGACCAAACTCAACTAAAATCTAAACTAGTGTAAGAATCGTTACTGTAGCAAAAAGTTGTATAAGTTGTACATTTTAGTTGAATCCTCTATTTTACACTGAAATCTTCTGCGATCACGATTTTTAAACAAAAGTTTTTGTAGTTGTGAAACAGTCGATGGCGCAACTTCTATCGCCATGAACCTAGAATGCGTTATAGATGAACAATTTGCGAAAAACCATTTTTTATTTTTTCTGTTATTTTGCGCCCGAGGCTAGCCTTATAGGTATAGAAATCACCTTAAATTGAAGTCGGTTTATATTTCTACAAAAGTCATTGGGTACTTGACTACTTTAAATACCGTCGTGCATGAAATATCTAATAAAAAAAGAATTTCTGACCGTTCCCGCAAAATATTTGTATGGACAAATATTATTATCATCATATTACATGGAGCCGTCTTCGTCTAATCTGTAAAAATGAAATTCTTGTTTTAAACATACTTTTTGTTCGGCGTTATTTGTTCTACCTACAAACTACACGATGAAATTAAAGAATAACATAACCTAATCAGAAATATATATTTTTTAGGCTCGACTTTTCAAGGTATTATACAAAAACTCTTAGGCTACTTCTTAACACTACTTCCTGTTTTAAAATCTATCTTTCTTGCCACATTACGCAAAGTTATCTCTACAAAAATGTCATGGCAATATGCCGTACTGTCATCGGCCGTCGCGTTGAGTTACCGAGCTAAAAGACGTCGTTTACATAACGCTTCTTTGCTTTAACAACGCACTATCTTGAAAAACACAATTTTACAGTACCCTATTTTTTACTTTAAAAACGATTATCTATCAAAATATATTTTTTTTTTAACCTTAATATAAGATTAAGTAAAGATTTAGTTAAATAACTAAGCTTTCTGAAATTATAATAGTTTTATAATAATCAAATAACATAAGTTAAAATTGAATCTTAAAATAATGAGTATTCGGACTTGTGACGTTATTGGAGCAAAGCAGCGATCAGTATTTACTCCGGCGGCCCAAGCCGAAGTAGCGATGGGGCGAGTCATATTTTTTTTTTCAATTCAAATCATTCGAATTAAAGAGGTTGTTAATTCGAATCATGATTCGAATCGGTCGTAGCCGATGCCATTCAGCGAATAGCATCGGAACGAATTGATCCGTGTACACGAATCACAACGAATTTACTGCGAGTCGCAGGATATGTTTTTCTCACTTGAACTCATAGAATCGCAGCTTTTCGCTCTCACTCGGTCGCTTACTTTGTTCCCGGTGGAGCGATGCGGCGAATCAGGTCCAGTCACCAGCTATTCGAGCCGCCGAGTTAAACGCGTGACTTCGCTTGCGTAAAACGAATCAACTCTGTTACGTAGCAAGGCCATTCGAATGAGCGAGTTCAAAGGCAGATTCGAGTTATGAGAATCGTCGAGAAATCGAGCCGCCTTGGCTCACTACATGACGCCGAACAACTTCATTCGACCGATCGAAGCAATTCTAATCATGAGAAATGCAACTCGAATCACCGAGTCGCTGGTGTGATTCGAATCAAATTATTCGAATCGACCCATCGTTAAGCCGAAGCCGATTTCCCGTAGATAAGTGTGTGGAGGCCCTTACAAGTCCAAAAAAGTGTGAAACAAGCGGCCTAAAAGGAGACCACGACGATGTGAAGCCCAGACTTCAGATAAATTTGTTAAAATCCGTGATTATATCAGTTAAATTAATTTTAGTTCAATAACTAATATTTGCATCTTAACCAAGTTAGTTTATTTGTATATAAATTATATCATGGCAAATAATATTTAAAAATTGTTATTGTATAAATAAAATATGATTGTAACTGTTCAAAAACTATAAAAAATAGTCAAGTACCCAATTTCAAGCAAAAGTTTCAAGAACTAACCTCTCTCGATCTCTTTGCTCTGGGCTCTCCAACATCCTCCTTTTCTTTTGTTTTCTCTTTCTCAGTGTCATTCTCCACACTTTTTTCTTCTTCAGTCTTCTCCACCTCCCCATTCTCTTCTTTTTCGGGTTCTTTGTTCTCTTCTGGGGGACTTTCTTTCTCCTTCTCTTTCTCAGGTTCAGGTGATTTCTCCGGTGTTTTTTCTCTGTTTTCGTCAACTTTCTCTGGCGCTTCTTCCTCTGGTTTGCTTGGTTCTGGCTCTTCTGTAGAAGGTTCTGTTGTTGGAGTATCTTCTGCAGGTGGTTCTTTGTCCTTCTCTTTCTCTTCTTGTTGTAATTTTCTAGAGGATTGCCGCTTGACTGGAGGCTTTGTTGTACTGTTTGATGCTTTCTTTGATTTTGCTGTGGAAGGTTTTTGGATGTTAAGACTATTTTACTGTTATTATAAAGCGTTTGATAAAAAAGGTGATGTTATTCGACCTACGTTGTTAACCGGTATAATGGTGTGATGTTACACAATATGTCCGAAGTAATATTGGGTGATCATAAATGGGTCTACGATAAGACCATTATTACAGGTAACTATTTTATTTTATTCAAGCAATAGGATAACTTTAATAGTTCACTTTAGTCCCATGTCCAAATGCTATGCTAGAGGTCCTGGGTTCGATTCCCGGGTCGATCAGTGTTATTGGATTTTTCTATGCAATACTCAGTAGCAGCTTGGAGTTGGGCTCGCCCCCCATTAGACCTAAACATACCGGCGAACTGTGGTTGGTACATTAGTACGATTCTACCTAACCCTTCGGGGAAACGGATGTCTTGGAATGTGGTGCTCACTTCCTCGAGTACAAGTAGTAGTTGTAGTGTCTCGCTGGCATGTCTACGTGCCAGCATGAATGGGTCGACACAACCGGGGAAGTACTACCCTCCCACAGAATATCGACGTCAAGTAACTATTTGCATACTGTTGCGTTTCGTACGGTGAGTGTGGAGCGCCGTAGGCTCAATTCCTCGCTCAGTCCCCTTCCTTCTCCTATCCCTCTCTTTTTCTCGACTCGGCAACGCACCTGCTCCTTCAGTATTGCAGATGTCCATGGGCGGCGATGACTACTCATCAAGGCTCGTCTGCTCGTTTGCAGAGTTATCCCATAAAAAACGAAGCTTAAGCATAAGCTAATCAAAACATTAAATTAGTACCAGGTGTTGCCTTCTTCTTCTGCGAAGTATCTTCTTCTGGCTGCGTCTGTTCGAGCTGTTCCGCCTCGTTCGCCGCCTCGACCGAAGACTTCATTGTGTGCGCTGTGGGAACCGACATTTCTGGAATGTGGAATAGATCAACGTCATCAATGGCTTGGGTTGAGATTTTCAACTAACAACAAATGGAATCAAATGTTTTTATTTCAAACTAGATGTCCCGGCAGACCTTGTTCTGCCCTATTTCTCTAAAAGAAAATGACCAAGAGAATGCTACGCACCGAGGAAGTAATGATGACACGTACATTAGAAATAGAAATGACATGCAACCTCTAATCAACTTGAAGGCATACCAAAGATAATCCTAACGCGCCTTTATTTTGTTTTGATTGACGTCAAATTATGATTGTCACCTAGGGACAGAGTGGTTTGTATGGGAACAGAAAATTGATGTTTTTTCGTTTTTCCTCGTATTTTTCTCTCCATAAGAACCTTCCTCAGACTTCATCAAACACAATAAAAAAGAAATCAGCCAAATCGGTCCAGCCGTTCTCGAGTTTTGCGCTTAGCAACGCATTTAGTGATTCATTTTTATTATATAGAAGATAAGCTTTTAGAAGTGTTTATGAAACGTTATTGACTCTAATTGCACGGTTTCAAAAAGTTAATCCTATGGAGAAGAATCCGGCAAGAAACTCCATGCACACTCTTTTAAAATATTTACGTTTGTTACATTAACGGCGATAACAGAATGTGCGGACATTGGAGGTTAATGTGATAATTAGCCTGAAGTCGGGATTAAAAGTAAGAGAAAGTTCTCAGCATCTGAGAACTGAACCAGCCCCAAAATAGGGCTCGTTTATCATTAGTGCGTAGTTTCAAACGATCACTTTTCATTGTTTTGCGTTTGGTAAATGCCTTGAGTTATTGCTTGGCACGTAACATTGCGGGCGCGAATTTGACGTTGTTTTTTATTTCTATTTAAGTTTTTTTTTAAATTGTCCTTGCTTGCTTGCCCCCTCCATATACCGGTGCCTACCCCCCCAACCACTAACCTACGCAACTATAAGTATACTTTGTCCATTATGAGAACCGTTTTTTGACAGATGGAACTAGTGATTGCAGAAACGTAACAATGCGATTATCGACCCGATTATTGACACTTTGATTACTGTCTATACTCTATTTGGTTAGGTACTTAACTAAAGGTAAACAAATCATAAAAAAGGTTCTTTTATAGGGCCATTTTTCATCTTGAAACAAAACGTGACCAAAATAAATTATTTAATCATTCAAAATAATTTTCGTTTACTATACTAGCATATTTTACTACTTTGTTTAATATTAAATGGTAATTATAAATTCTTAAGCTTGCGACCAATAAATAAATCAAATCTGATAATTATGTCATAAAGTATTGCAATGTGCCTACTAGAAAGAATCTAAAAAGACAGGAAATCAAAACCTTTTTCTACGTAATAGACTTTTGATAACTCGAAAAAATTAAGAAGTAGTAGCGCGAGGAAGCGCAGCAAAATAATTAACCGATATTATACTTAGTCGGGTAACCAGACGCCATTCGTAACAGTTTGTACTTTCGTTCGTTTTTGTGTTTCTTTTGCCGTAAATTGTATTATTTAGTTATAGTTTTGTTTGTTCGTTGTTTTTATTGATTGTTAGATGTGTTGTTATTAATTTCACTCCCAATTCATAAGATACCATTGTAATAAAGGTTGAAGAGCCCTGAACGCCGCCATTTTTATTGTTTACCTTTAGTTAAGTACCTAACCAAATGGAGTATAGTAGTGATTATCGATTGTTAGGTTATCGAATCGAAAATGGTGCAACGACGACCAATAGTAAATAAATATGTATAATATTCATCTGATTGTATTGATTTTTGTATAATCCATACATTTCTTTTTAAAAAGATTGTTTAATTTATATTTTATTGATAATAGAGTGGATGCCATTTTCCGATAATGTCATTGTTCAAAATGATTGCAGCGAATACATTCGATTGCATCACTAGACACGGTAGAATGTGGTAGAATGTAACTAAATTTAATACGCTTAACAATCATCATTTTTTTTACATTAATGGTATTATAATTTCTGCAAGGAATCATAATTAAGATAATTGAATAACATAAGGTAGATAATCCATTTATTTTGTTACGCATTTCAAAGTTAACTTTTACGTAATCTGGAACAGCTACGTTCTAAGGCAGTCTAAGGCATCTGTCAAAAAACGGTTAACATAATGGACAAAGTATACGTGATGGTATATTATGTACTTACCAAGTGGTTCGTGTATCATCTCCAATAGTTCATCGGCGCTTAGCTTGGAAGTCACCTTCTTGAATTGCAGCACGCGTTCCGTGAAGTACTCCCAAAACGATAGCCCCTCCAACGGCATAAACAGACCCTGAAACGGACTATTGTGGTTAGCTTGCGGTGTCCCACTGCTGGGCAGGAGTCTTATTTTTTTTTTAAACAAAGCTTATTAGCAACGTGGGTCACCTATTACTAGTATTCTTGTTAACTCCTCGTGCTAAGCTAAATACTTGTGTTACGAGTGGGTTCACGTCGGTAGTGCAATGGGTGGGGTTCGAACCGGTAGCCACATGATCGCAAGTCCGACACCCTAGCCATTAGGCTACCGCCGCTTTCAGTCAGTCTTAGGCAATGGTGTTTATACCGGAACATTCCCCTTCATGATCGTGGCGAATGTATTGATGATTTATTTTTACTTTAAAAAAAAAACTTATTAGCAATGTGGGTCACACATTACTAAAAATTTTGTTAACTCCTCGTGCTAAGCTAAATACTTGTGTTACGAGTGGGTTCACGTCAGTAGTGCAATGGGTGGGGTTCGAACCGGCAACCACATGATCGCAAGTCCGACGCCTTAGCCATTAGGCTACCGCCGCTTCTTAAACGAAATAGCCGAAACCACTTACGCTACTTAGAGGCGTCACTTCTTTGTTCGTTCCATCTTAACTTTTTATTTGATCTGAGCTCGTAGTACAAGCATTTAGCTTAGTGCGAGGGGTTAACAAGAATACTAGTAATATGCGACCGACATTGTAAGTAAACTTTTTTTTTAATTACCTTCATGTTGACAGACTGCCTCGTTGGTCTAGTGGTCCCAATCGCGACTGCTACGCTAGAGGTCTTGGGTTCGATCCCACAGTCGAACAAAGTGTTATTGAGTTTTTCTATGAAATTCTCAGTAGCAGCTCGGAGTCTGGATTTGTGCCCGGCGAATGGCAATAGGCTCGCCCCCTATTACATGGGACCCAAACATACCGGCGAACTGTGGGTGTACATTAAGTACACCTCTGCGTAACCCTTCGGGGAATACAGGCGTGATGATGGTACCTTCATGTTCTTGTACAGTGTGTCGGCCTGTTTCCGTATCTTGTGCGCTTGTTTACTGAACACGAGCGCGGCGCTCTCGCTGAGCTCCCACGACGGGGTGTTGCCCACGTACGCGCGCATACGTTTGATAGTCTCCAAGCACGTCGGGTGTTTCAACAACATCAGCGGTTTTACGTCCAACTCTGTAAAAGCAGGGCATTGAATAGTTTACTGGTGTTGAATTTATTGAAAATGATAGGCCTATTGTAGAATTAATTAAATATAAGATTGAGAAAATAATTTAAATTGACTAATAAAATTCTAAGATCATTTTAAGTTTTTGGTGGGAGTTGAGAGGAGATGCTGTGTCCCTTTTCCGCAAAAGTTTTAGTATATAGATTGTATGGTATATCGGATTGTGACGTCACACGCCGATAGTGCACTCTCTGTCTAACCCGGTCCTAAATATCTATACCAGTTTTTTTTTTATGGGATAACTCGGCAAACGAGCAGGCGAGCTACCTGATGGTAGGTAGTCATCGCCGCCCATGGACATGGCAAAACCAAAGGAGTTGCAGATGCGTTGCCGAGCCTATTTGGGGGAAGGGAGGGGAAGGAGAAAAGGAGAAGGAAGGGGATTGGGGGAGGAATTGGGCCCCTTCCCTCCCTCTGTAAGAAAAATAAGAATCCGACCGTAACCTGTAAGAAAAATAAGAATTCCCCCTGTTTAATATTTATTACTTAAGAGAAAATAATACATGTTTGGTTATTTTTAATTTACTTTTCAAAGAAACAATCAACAATAGTAACTTTAAAATTTAATATAATTTCGATATTTCTGCAATAAAACCGATTTATGCGATATTCTATCTGAGCGGCCGTTCAAATATTTGTACCGAGTATCAATTAATTGTCGGTCCATCGTGTTGCAGGGCATGCCACACTACTAAACTTGCCCAATCACTTGCCTAAACCATCGGTCTGCGGACAGACGACTTGAAGAAGGTGGCTGGCAGCGGATGGACGCACTTGGCCCCTTTTGGAGACCTACGTTCAGCAGTGGACTGCAATAGGCTAAGGGGCCGTCCATTAATCACGTGATGTTTTTTTGGCATTTTTTAACCCCCCCTCCCCCTTGGTGATACATGGTGAGGTTTAAGACTCCCCCCGCCCCCTATATCACGTGTATTTTTAGTACCTACAAAAAACTTTTTTTTTTAATTTGCGGCGCGTATGCCGAAAAAATAAATACACGTGGTATACTACTACACCCCCCCCTCCCCCTCGTAATATTTCGTGATTTTTATGGACCCCCCCCCCTTTCGAGCCTCACGCGATTAATGGACAGCCTCTAATATGATTTACCAAGTCCAATATTCTTACCCATTAACTCGTCCAACAACTTCAAACACATCTCGGTGTCAGCCTTCTCGAGGCACAAGCATGTCTTAATCTTGGCGTCTAGTTCTATAAGCTTCATTTCAGTCTTCAGAAATTGTACGCGGGACTTCTTCTCTTCTGCAATCAGACAATCATAGCTTAATAAAATCATCAACCAAGTTATTGTCCCACTGCTGGGCACGGGCCTTCTCGGAGTGAGAGGGATTAAGCTATAGTCCACCACGCTAGCCTACTGCGGGTTGGTAGACTTCACAAGCCGTCAAGAAAGTCTGTCAGGCATGCAGTCGTCAGGTTTCCTCACGATGTTTACCGTTTAAGCGCTTGATAATGTATTAATAATATGTACATGACTTCGAAAAGTCAGAGGTGACTTGGCAGTCCAATAATGGTTATAATGTTATACTGAAGCGGCGGAAGCCTAATGGCTAGGGCGACGGGCTTGCGATCACGTGGTTATCGGTTCGAAATCCAACCCAATGTACAACCGACGTGAAATCACGCGTAACACAACCATTTAGCTATTATTTAAATAAAAAGTATTGCTAGGGTACCACTGCAAAGTAAAAAATAGATTTAAAAGATCGAATGTTTTACAATACATACCCGTTTCCCTCTCTTTGTCGAGAGTGGCTTTCTCCTCATCTGTGAGGTTCAGATCCGTCACAAGCTGCGCCAGCACAGACTGTGATGTAATATGACCTTTTTCTGTTGACAAATCAAACATAATGTTTAAAGCTACGATTTAAAAAAGATTTATTCGTAGTAATACATACCCCCTACGCCCTACACAGACATACACCAACTTTATTGGCGAGGTCCTTCAGAAAGGTCAAATAAATCGTAATAGAGAAAAGAAATTTTTCAGAAGAAGCAAAAAACAATTTTTTGTTCTATTTATTATTAACATTATTTTCGCCGAATAAAAATTGTTATAACCTTATGGAGTTTTAGAAAAAAGATCTGATTTGTATTTATAACTCATAGATACGGTAAATGCAATACATTAAATCTATGGTAATATAAGATTTTTGTTCCCTGGGGGCGTCGATACGTTAAAATGTTAAGTTTATCAATTTACAATTTACGATAACTTTATTCCGACGACAAAACGATGTCATAGAGATTCTGTAGGTTTAAAAGTCACATAATTGTACATACATACATACATATTGTCACACCTGTCTCCCATGGGGGTAGGCAGATACTGTAGGTTTCCACTTCCTACGATCCTGGCACACTACTTTCGCTTCATCTACATTCATTAATCTCTTGGAATATGCACGTTTTTAAGAACACCCGCAATTTGGTTGTGTCCAGGGTACGTTCGCCAAGGTTGTGCCCTTCCAACTAGTCCATCCGTACTCGCCATATATACTAGTTTCGTCAATCTCCGTTGTTGTCGTAGAACCATAATAGGCCGGCAAAATCGTCATAAATGCCGTCCCTAATAGAGTGAATAAGACTTACCTAATTGCATCTTAAGCGTGATGGCGTTAGCGGCGGCCTGTTTGTCCCACTGCAGCCTGGAGGCCTCGTTCTTGAAGCTGTTGGGCCTGGACTGGAACAACTTGATGCCGATGTACTGTCCAGACGGCAGATACGTTATCAGGATATTCTCTTTCTCCGCGTCATCTGCAAAGAGATATAGATTTGTTGATACTGTACTCGCTGACCCGCTTAACTTCGTCTACGCAATAAATGATTTTTTATTATTATACGTAATACATGATTGTTACGTAACTTTAACTCTTTACACAGCGCACGCAACAGCAGCTTTCAAAAGGAATAAATGTTCCCAGTTTTGCAGCATTGGTGATTGATGCTCCGCTCCTATAGGTTGTAGTGTGATGTTATATAGCATATAGCCTTCCTCGATAAAGGGGCTATGTAACACTAAAAGGATTTTTCAATTCGAACCTATAATCCTGAGATTATCGCGTTCAATCAAACAAACAAACTCTTCAGATTTATATTTTTTTCAAATAAGTTTATGCATTTCTTTACTTATGCCTTAGATGACAATACTACATTATGACGCGTTTAAACGGTGAACGAAAACATCATGAGGAAACCTGCATGCCTGACAGATTTTCTCGTCGGCGTGTGAAGTCTGCCAACCCGCATTAGGCTAGCGTGGAATGGACTATAGCTTTATCCCTCTGAGAGGAGACACGTGCCCAGCAATGGGACAATATTATGGGTTGATGATGATATTAATAATATTGGTGTTGCTGGCATCTATGGAGTGCGGATGACGCTTACCGTCAGGTGGCCCTTACTTTTGTTTATCATATAATAAAAAATCTATTTCTAATAAATAATTTATATAAGTGAAGTTTTTGGTAGGATACTCTGTCTCTCCCCGCGAAATGAGTGTATGGAATTTGTATGGAACAAACCGCTATTGTACGCTCTCTTTGTTGCATAAAATTAAAATGCTTATAACATCCTTGTTTTGGAACCAATTTTAATTATGTTTTTGTTGATCGGCTCTTTTTATGATAAACATTTTTATGAGACCATGAAGAATGTACAGTCAACTAGCCTATTCCGAATTTATTTTATGTTTTTAAGGAAAAAAAGAGGATAGGTATATAGTTTATACATACTTACTGTCATATTCAAACACATATAAAACTTATGAGCCTCTTAGAACTATGTATAATCTGTGTTGACACGCGATATTTTAAGAGAAAAAAAAAAACAATACACATTATAGCTGCCTACAGGAAATTAATCAGACCTTTTATATTTTAATGGATAAGGCGGTTAAAGTAGGTATTTATAGAAACTACAAACAAAAGCACAACAAAATAATCATACAATTTATTTTTATATAACAATTTACTTTGATAACTTCTTTTTCTTCAATAATATACTGTTTTCCTTAGGATACATATTTAGAATCTTCATGCCAGTCTCTCTTGCCTCATCAGTCTGTTCTTCGATTTGGCCAAAATCCCTGACATACTCTGAATACTTTGTATTAAAACCTATATCCCCAAACTCTGTGGTCATAACTACAGGTTTTACTTTTTCACAGACATTATTTTTGAATAGACTCAAAAATTCAATTCCTTCGGGAATTTTGTGGATTTCATTTCTAAAGCTATTGCAGTCTAAGTTTTTGTATGTTTTGCCTAAAGAGGCGACTGAACAGAAAGATTGGTTCCGACTCTGCGACAACATTTTTACGCTTGAGCGATCTGAATTCGATTCTTGAGAGAGACTTACAGGTGGAATCATGTTGTCATCGTCTAATATGTTCAAAGAACTTGAAATTATATTGCCTAGCATGTTCAATTCTTTTTTCTTTTCTGAACCTCTTTTACTCATTTGTTTGTTTGTATTTTTTTCAAGAATCATTCCTTCAGTATCTAAATTATTTTTATTTGAAGTTTTAAAGGTATCATCATAAATTTTCCCAATATTTTGTACATAATCTACACCTATTGAGTCAAAAGGAGTTTGTATATTCGGGAAAAGATTATTATCACCAAAATTTTCAACAGTATCTATTTCCATATATTTTTTACCATCGACTTTTGGAGTATATTGCGATAGGGTTGTTACAGAACTCATATTATCATTGCTGGTATAGCCATAAGGTGTTGGTTGCAAATGTTCGGTCAAACATTCGTCTTTTGGTCCAACAATATTTTGTTTACTAGTATTTTTAACTGGCGGGACGAATTTCTTCGGCTTATTAACTGTTTTTTTCACGTTCGGCTTATTCTTTTGTTTACCAAATGTCGGTATTATTTTAGTTGTGGAAGTACCGGTCGATTCAATGTTATTCTTCTCAGTATTTGAGTTTGAATCTAAAAATATTTCAAAATCAGAATTACTAAAAGCTATAGGTAAAAAGGTGTTAATTGCGTCGAAACTTACGTGAAGACACAAAATATTTGTTCAATTCTAATAATGCTCTTGAAAACTAAACAATTAAACATGAAAACACAGGCGTAAATAAAATGCCTTAAAACAACGTAATTATGACGAGCATAAGCCTTCATTTTAACTAACATACTCAATAAAAATCAAGTTGATTATTAACCTAGCTACCACATAATAACGTAATAATCAATACTAGTTCAATGAAATTACCTTGACAAATTTTATCGTCATTTGCATTAGTACCAAATTCATTTTGATAACTTTTCAAACAATCTTCCGTAGCGAAATTATCGTCAAATTGACTGAATATGTCGTCTTTAAAACTAAATTGACTATTTTCATTGCTGACATCGTCCATTTTAATAAAATAAAATTTGTTGCACTCAATTTTCACACGCCAATGTTTACAAGTTTCGCGGTAAAATTAAAATGTTTGAATTAGGAATTTGTTATTGCAGTTGTTTTTTTTTAGGTAATGATAATAAACTGTTCAGCCAAGCAAACCAAAGAGGTTTAATCTTAAAATCCGAGTGATAATAAATACGCTTACATAGAATGTTTTTTTGTTGAACTCATAATTTGGAGAGTTTAGTATAATTAACCGTTATTTATTAAAAATACTGTTTTGTTTAAATGTCTAAAAAGTCGTGGGCGTGTCTGACAGCTGCCTGCGTCGCCTATACTGCCGTCGTAACGAAAAGGGGCACAACTAACATTTTTCAATTTTTTTCCAAAAAATATAGGCAGATTGGACTTTTCATTCTGATTCCAAATATGTATATAACTAAATTTAAAAAAACATTTTAGTTGTGCCCTTTTTCGTAACGACGGCAGTATATAATTATAAACCTTTTTTATGTCCCACGCAAAGGCAGGCCAGATTCTTATTCAATTTTTTTCTTAATTTATTTCTTTTGGGAGAATTTTTTTTACTTGGTTTTCTCTTCACAGTATTCAAACGTGATGAAAAGCATTTTAAGTAAATACCTTACAGTTTGTTCGAAATAAGTAAGCCGATCGGAAGTTAGCCGTTTTCTGGGGCCGCGCAGTTACAGTCGCGTAATAAAGTGTTAGCGTTCGGAAACGTATTCAAATAATTTCGAAAATAAGATAAATAAATTGCTAAAATTACGTGTAATATTGCTGGATTTCTTCATTGATAAAATCCATACTTGAATTTTCAAAAAAATATTATATTGTCATTTAAATTTTAAATAGTCCACAGATTTGCAAAACAGTGTTACGTTTTGGCATTTTTCAGCAAAAAGAAACAAGTACAAACCACAATAATACATTAGCAATGAGAAATAACAAAAACAATATCGAAGAACTAAACAACAATAACGTCGAAATAAAAACAACGCGTAGCACTTTTGGCACTGACTGTGTACTTGCACTGGGGGAGCGAGACAGAATTATACATCAAACACTAAGGATTGAGTGAAACAGCGAAGAGGCGCTGACCCCGCCCCTCGCGCCATTACCACGCATGCGCGCTACTGATTTTGTCGTAAAAATGACTGCTGCGCAGCGACTTGCAGACTACTTCCGATCGGCTTACTTAATTCGAACAAACTGTACCTTTCGGGCCCTATCCAAATTGTCAATTGTCAAAATTGACAATTCTAAAACCACGCCTTAGTATTAAAGATTTTGGTAATTCTCTAATAGTGCGGTCAAAATAATTGTGCTTGTCTGAAGTTGTCTACAAATAGTTTTACAGCATAAAAAGTCAGTTGTAAAGACAATGGGGGTCGTAAATGTTTCACATTCGTCATTATTTTCCTTACTAATTTTGATATTAAACAATATTAATGTGATTTTACAGTTATTTTGACCAAATGTGATATGTGGAAAGCGTCATACCTGATTTAAATGGTTCCTTCAGGTCTTCAAGCTCGGACTGTGAACAAAAAATATAATTAAAACCCTCAGATCAAATAAAAAGTTAAGATGGAACTTTGCAAACAAAGAAGTGAGGCTAAAACTACGCCTAGCCGTTTACAATCACAATTTTACACTATATAACAATACCGAAACCACGCCTTATCTTGTCAGTCGAGCTTTCGATAGCTTGATAGCTCGACTGAAAAGATAAGGCGTAGCTTTAACCGGCCTCACTTCTTTGTTCGCAAAGTTCCATCTCAACTTTTTATTTGATCCGAGTTAAAACCCTCCTCATTGGTCTAGACATCACAAGTGCAACTGCTGTCTTTGATTCGATTCACTTGCTCTCATGATCAGCCTATAGTGTTCCCACTGGTGGGACACAGGCCTCCTCTCAGTGAGAGGGAGTGGGCCGTAATCCACCACGCGGGCCCAGTGCGGGTTGGTAGATGTCACATGTGTTCGAATTTTTGGTTCTAGGACATGCCAGTTTTCTCACAATGTTTGCCTTCACAGTTTTGCGAGCAGAGGTGATGAAATAACGTTGTGGGCTATACACATATTCTTTAAATTTAAGATCATAGAGTAAAAAAAATGTGTAACGGTTTGTTTTCCCGATCAAATAAAGATTCGGTACTATACCTATATTTTTAGGGCCTGCCTGAGGCCGAATTTTACTTAACCAGGGGGACACAGGTTCAAACTTTAGCTAAAGCCGAATTATTCTTTCAATAGAAAATTCAAATCTTTAAAAAAAAATCCTCTTCATATCTCAAAATGTCTCACCTGTGTAACAGCATTGAAATGTTTAATATTCTTGTCGGGTACTTTGTCCTTGGGTTCAGTCTTGTCCTTTTCTTTGTCAGGGGCGGGGGAGCCGCCGCGCCGCTTCTTAGGCGCAGGCGACGGCAGCGTTGCATTGTCCTCTGTTTGTTCGTCTATGTACCTGAGAACAATAATTTATTTTATTTATTTATTTGATGGCAATGATAGCCTTGTGATATGACTATTGGACTGCCAAGTCAAAGCTCTCGAGTTCGAATCTAGGGCACGCACCTCTGTCTTTACGAAGTCATGTGCGTATTAATAATTAATTATCACGCGCTTAAACGTTGAAGGAAAACATCGTGAGGAAACCTGTATGCCTGAGAGATTTTCTTGACGGTATGTGAAGTTTCGTTTCGATTTTGCCCAATAAATAATGTTTCGGCCACAGTTTTGGTTTCGGCCGAAACTTTCGGCCAGGCCGAATCTTACAAATGGTACTACGGGTCGTGTTCGGCTAACTTCGGTTGCGTTTGGTGCCTATTTTTAGTTTCATAAAGTTGATAGTGATCTCTTAAAAAAAACTAAATAGCTGTTATAAATTTTTGCCTTGTTTTATTTTATGCAACCATCACAAGTTTCAGGTGTAACATCCCTACTATCCCTACTTCCCTACTAATATTATAAATGCGAAAGTAACTCTGTCTGTCTGTCTGTTACGCTTTCACGCCTAAACCACTCAACCGATTTTGATGAAATTTGGTACTGGGATAGACTAAAGCTTGAGAAAGGACATAGGCTACCTTTTATTGCTAAAAATTGTTTTGAAGGGGATGAAATACGGAATGAAAGTTCGTTTAGAAGTCCAAACAAAGTCACGCTTTGAAGCCCAACCTCGGAACCGATTTGGATGAAATTTGGTACAAAAATAGATTAGACCTTGGGAAAGGATATAAGCTCCGTTTTTTTGTAAAAAAGAGGTTGTAATAAGGGATGAAAAATTGTATGGGAGTTTGTCATTGCTGAAGATAAACGCTAAAACTTTCTGTTTAGGCACTTGATAAGAAATAAATAAATATTTGATATGGGTTTCTGAAATTTCAAACTGTGTGGGGATGAAAGTCCGTTTGGATTTTGACGAAATTTGGTACAAAAATAGAGTAGACCTTGGGAAAGGATATAAGCTGCGTTTATATTTCGGTACATAATAAAGTTGGGAAAATTTTGTGGTCTTCCCGAGCAAAGAAGTGGACGGAAAGATATGTAAGGATAATTTGCAATTTTCCGCCAGAATTGGAAAAAACTAAACAGTCAAAACCGTGTTGTCTACGCGGGCGAAGCTGCGGGCGGAAAGCTAGTTATTAATATGTGTTTAGAAGCGGTTTTATGACATGTTTTCAACGATAAGTCTACAAAAGGTTCGGTTTCGGTTTCGGCCGAAACTAGAGCCAAAGCCGAACCTTCGGTTTCGGCAAAAATACATGTTTCGGTCTGACACTAGTTATTTATGTATAAAACACTGAATAAAGTGATTTCACTACGGCAATTCGGAACGGCTAACTTCAGACTAGCCAAGTTATTTTGAACAAACTGTATGTCACAATCGCAAACACAGATCAAGTCTTCAAAACTGCATTTCGGCAAGAGACATCATTAATCTATGGATTTTTTTAAAATAAGTTGATCATGTATTTAAACAGCTTATCTGTATTTAATCCAATGTATTAAAACTACCGAGTAGCTTATTTTTTAATTATATTTTAGCATTAAATAATGCGAAATGTTCATTAAGATATGAATTTTCATTTGAAAGAAAATTTCCTAATGAAAGAAAAATTCTACTAAGATACCGAAACCAAGTGATCTGTGACAGGTGAAGCGTCTGGTGTACTTAACCAGAGGGACGCAGGTTCAACCTCTGCCTGAGGCCGAATTTTTCTTTCATTAGGAAATAGAAAATTCATATCTTTGTGAAGTAGATTAATAATTTAATACCTCTGAGGAGGCAGTAACAGAGTAGGAACTCTCCCTCCGTAATTACCGTCGCGTCTCGCATTGCCAAATACCATTACGACTGTATTCCCTGAAGGGTTAGGTAGTGTTGTACTAATATACACTCACTTCGCCGGTATCGGTATGTTAAGGTCCCTTGTAAAAGGGAGCAAAAGCCTATTGATATTGCCAAATATTATGCTAATAAGTAAGTAAGGAAGCGCGACTGCTACACTAGAGCTCTTGGGTTCGATTCCCAGGTCGAGCAGTGTTATTTGGTTTAATCTACGAAATTCTCAGTAGCAGCTCGGAGTCTGGATTTGTGCCCGGTTAGTGGCCATATTGATGGATGCGAGCTTGGCTACTGTGGGACCACATTAAGTACACCTTTACCTAACCCTTCAGAGAATAAAGGCGTGATGGTATGTTATGTTATAAAATATGGTGTGTTTTACCTTTTCGGTCGAATCTTGCGACCACTTCTGCTCACAATTTCTTCATCTTTCTTCTCTTCTTCGTCTTCTTTGGCTGCGTCGTCCTTCTTGGCCTTGCCTCGTGGCGTCTTGGGCTCTTTAGCTGGCTTAGCTGGAGTTTCTTTGGCTTTGGCATCTACTTTATTCTTCTTCCCTTGCTTTTGCTGAAAAAGCAAAACTAATATAATAAAATTGGAACAGGCTGATGGACATAGGAGATATAAACAAAGTTCCCCGCCACGTCTGTCTCTCTGTCAACATTCTATCTGTCTGTTCGCGATAATCTCAAAAACTACTCAACAGCTTTTCATGCGGTTTTCACCAAAAGAGAGGATAATTCGTAAGGAAGGTTTAGGTGTATATTGAGGTTTTGTGAAAATTGGTTCGAAGCTAGGGCGGGTCGCGGTAGTACGTGTAATATAATTTATAATAATATTATATAGAGAGAAAGATTCGTTTGTTTGAGATCGGTAAACTCTGTCCCTAACTACTGAGCCGTTTTTTTATAATATATAACTAGCTTCTATCTATTAACAAAACACCATCAAATTCCGTTGCAGTTTTAAAGATCTGAGCATACATAGGGACAGACAGACAGCAGGAAGCGACTTTATATACTATGTAGTGATTCTGCAGGATAACTGTGATCACAGGCAACTCTCTATTAAGAGATATTTAAGAACAGTCAACAAAAACATAGAAAAATAAGCTTACATACCTTCCCTTCATCAATGACCAGGTTTCCAGTATCATCCGAGTCTTCAACTGCGGTGTCGTTCTGCGTAGCATTGAGGGTAGTCTAAAAACCAATATAATAAATCAGTATTAATCTTTTTAATATCTATATGCTGATACTGTACGTCTGTATTCCCCGAAGTTTTAGGCAGAGGTGTACTAATGTACACCCACAGTTCGCCGGTATGTTTAGGTCTCATGTAACAGGGGGCGATCCTATTGCCATTTACCGGGCACAAATCAAGACTCCGAGCTGCTACTAAGAATTTCATAGAAATACCAATAACACTTTGCTCGACCTGGGGGTCGAACACTGGACCTCTATCGTAGCAGTCGCGCTTCGGAACACTAGACTAGTGAGGCAGTCTATGCTAATACTATGCTAATCTTATTGTTATTGTGCTGTGGTCTCCATTAATTAAAGGAGTACGTACATATGATAGATTTAATTTGTTATATAAATTGAAAATGTTTGTTGGAGATCCTTAATAAATAAATAAATTATATACTAATATAATAAAGAGGTTGTTTATGTGGATGTGCTAACCTCTGGAACAACCAGTCAGATTTGAAAAAAAAAAGTCTAGTGGTTCTTAACGCGAGCGCTACGCTAGAGACCTACACACCGGCGAAACGTGGGCTTACAATAGTACACCTCTGCCTAACCCTTCAGGGAATACAAGCGTGATGGTACGTTAGACGTTAGATTATGGTAAAATACCAACTGTGCTTCAAAATTCTTATACTAAACAGCACAATATGTATTATGTCTAATAAAACAACAATTAGGTAACCTTGTTATATTTCGTGATAAGCACTAGGTAGTACCTTTTTAATAGCAGACATGACAACTCACTTTTTTTAAAAGTCAGATACATACTTAAAAATATGCAAATGGGATTTAAAGATATCAATGAACCCACAATATTTAGACATAGCAATATGTAACATCTATTTCTAAGAAATTGAGAAAATTACTTACGTCCTCAGCTAAAGTTTCATCCGCCGCGGTAGTATCCGCTGCTGTGTCATCCAGAGTATCATTGGATGTGAAATCATTCACCGAGTCATTTGTTGACGTTTCAGCTGGTGGTACCTTGGGGAACGATATTAAGGGTACAAAAAATATTCTATTAAACAAATACACCAGACTCATAACAATAACAGGGAAAATTATTAAATGTAATGAAAAAAAATAGAATTATTATATTCTATATTTTTTCATTACATTTAATAATTATTATTGCAGCCGTTTATTGTACAAGCGGTGTTAACCTTTAATTAATTGTTACACTTGTAAATGTGTCTGAGCAAATTCATCTGTAAATGTACGATACATTTACAGATGAATTTGCACACAATTGTAAACAATTGTTGGTTAACCTGAATAATTAAATAAATAAATAAAATGCATGCAATTTTTTTTATTGATTATTTACATTTGTATGTCACTGTAAAATTGTAAATACCTTTAGATCATAATCTATCCCGCGATATTGTAAAGCGTCGATAGATTGTGAACTCAACTTACTGATTACAATTTAACGCATTATTTTTCGGTAGATTATAATCTATCGAAGTGAAACCGTCTAATTGTGAAACGCACCTCGCGCGCTGTTTGGTTAAACGTCATGTGCACCGCCCCGCCTTTATTGGGTTGGCAGTTTGTTGATTGTCGAATGTTATTACGTTTTCTATTAGATTTTTTTATATTCGATTTGGTACTGGCGACGTGTGGTCTAAAATTTTGTTTTTTTTTAAGGTTTTTTTTAAATTTTGCACCGAACTTTTTAATTTCGAAATATGGCGGCGCAAGGCACATGATGTTCAACCAACCGGTTGATGGTTTTGCTTTGATAGATTATAATCTTCTCTAAACCATGCGTTAAATTGTAAGCAGTACACTGGGGTTCACAACCTTTCGCCAGTTTACAATCTCGCAAGATAGATTATGATCTGACGATGTTTAAAATTTTACGGCGGCATACGCACATCAAACTATTCAAATCCAGTATAGGCTGGCCTCGTATTGTGCGGAAAGCGTTTATAATGCGGCGTCAGTCGATACTGGATTTGTATAACTTAATGTGTAGCCGTGTCCAGCATGGATGTTGTTGCTTTTTCTGTAACGTCACTGTATGTAGCATCTAAAATCAATTGAGTGTTGCCAACTCCAAAAGTTGTGGGTCATTAAAACTCTTCACCTTCGATAACATAATATAAATATTAACTAACCTCGACAGTTATTCCTATGACTTGCTCCAACGGCACATTGTTAGCGAAGTCGTGTTCAATTTGCTTCACGCCGTCATTGAAGTCCCGCCTCTTAACAGTCTTGGTTAGAAACTTGTCTTTATTCTCGGCATAGTCAAATATCATATTTGGAGGGAGATTTGCACTGAAACAACATAACATGATTAGGAAATAATACTGACTTGGATAACGGTGAAATCTTGGCAAACATACCACAATCAAACATTGGATATCATGTCAAAAAGTTTATTTGATGTAACATACTAAAGTAACGCTTGACAGAGAGTTACTGATGGTAATTAATTATTACGTTTTTTTTTTCTAGCCCATTTCGTCCCACTGCTGGACAAAGGCCTCCCTTCCCTAAGTTAGTACTAAATAATTCAATATCATTTATTCCCAGCAGTGGGCTAATCTTATGTACACTTGACATGACATCAAACTACCTTCAGGACTGTTCAAGTTCTGTTGCAAAAGCAGTTACTTGTATTGCAACCGTGTACACATACCATCACGCCTGTATTCCCCGAAGGGTTAGGCAGAGGTGCACTTAATGTACACCCACAGTTCGCCGGTATGTTTGGGTCCCATGTAATAGGGGGCGAGCCTATTGCCATTCACCGGGCACAAATCCAGACTCCGAGCTGCTACTGAGAATTTCATAGAAAAACTCAATAACACTTTGCTCGACCTGGGGATCGAACCCAAGACCTCTAGCGTAGCAGTCGCGATTGGGACCACTAGACCAACGAGGCAGTCTCGCAGTATTGCAACCGTGTAATAAACAATAATACAGTATAGAATACTTTCTAAGATTATTTAAAAAAAAAAACCTCTGCCTAACCCTTTGGGGAATACAGGTGTGATGGTATGTTATGTATAAAAAGAAATACACTTACGTTTCCCCCGTGCCATAGAAATAAACGAAGTATTTCTTTCCATTCAATCTTTGCACCTGTGAAAAGAAAAAAATATTAATCACTGTATATAATATGGAACTTGATGTGTTAACCCGGTAAATGTAGTTTGCACACCAAGGTAATTTGTACAAAAAAAAATTGTGATTTTTTTTATCATGGAAATTTGTAAAACTATATTTTTCCTGCTTTAATTCTCAAAAATTGTAGGGAAACGAAAAGGATGGCAATAATAGTCATATATGCACCTGCATACTGCACATTTATGCATAGGTTGCATTCTAATCGTGGGAGAGGTTAAAAACTTGCATATCTATGATATCACTATTGTCTGAACTCATGGACTATAAGACACCATGATTCTCTGAGTTTGTTCAGGCTTATCTTCCCAGAGGTTGTCAGATAGGAAAAGCCAGCACCATCTAGATTAAAAAAAAGTAAAACATTGACATATATTTGAATGATCTCACTAACTTTGTACATTATGTAATTAGATTATTATCAAAATAACAAATAAGTTTTACTTGTTCTGTAATTATGGGTAGAAGGATGACATTATTTTTTTTTAATAATATTTTGCCTCTATTAATATACATACTAGTATATTTGTAATGAAACCACACCTCAAGTTATTAAGAAGGTATATTTAAAACATGCATTTCATTATTAATTGAGTCTGATATCTGGTCTAAGTATTATTTATTTTGTAGTCATTTTAGGGGTGGAGTTTTGAATCATTTCTTTTTTATTTAAACTAGAATAGTTTTAACAATAACAGTCTTATTTAAAAAAAGTTGCACACCCATTAAACATGTGTATATACACTGTTTTGTACTAAATAATTTAAAAAATGTGTTAAACATGTTAACATGTGTAATTTAAAAAAGGGTTCTTAACTTTTTTGTAATTAAACTGTAAAAGTTTAAATTGGCAAAACATGTTTTACACAAGTGAAATTTCTTCCTATACTCCATTTGGTTAGGTACTTAACTAAAGGTAAACAAATCATAAAAAAGGTTCTTTTATAGGGCCATTTTTCATTTCGAAATAAAACGTCACCAAAATAAATTATTCAATAACTCAAAATCACATTCTCCTTTTATACTAGCATATCTTACTACTTTCCTTAATATTAAATAGTTACTATTATTCTTAAGCTTGCAAACAATTAATTAAATCAAAATTTATAATTATGTCAAAAAGTATTGCAATGTGCCTACTAAAACGAATCTAAAAATACAGATATTCAAAACATTTTTCTGCATAGTAGACTTTAGATAACTCGAAAAAATTGAGAAGTAGTACTGCGAGGAAGCCGAGCAAAATAATTAACCGATATTATACTTAGTCGGGTAACAAGACGCCATACGTAACAGTTTGCATTTACTTTACTTTCGTTCGATTTGTGTTTCTTTTGCCGCAAATGGTGTTAATTAGTTATTGTTCTGTTTGTTCGTTGGTTTTATTTATTGTTGGTTGTGTTGTGATTAATTTTACTCCCAATTCATATGATACTATTGTAATAAAAGGTTGAACAGCTCTGAACACCGCCATTTTTATTGTTTACCTTTAGTTAAGTACCTAACCAAATGGAGTATAGTAAATTTATATTTTCTAAGTTTTGTGCAAACATTTGCAAGGTTATTGGGTGCATAAACCAAAAATAATAGATAAGAATTATCAATTGTTAGCTTATGTCAAGACTATATTACTTCTCATTATTGTCATTAATTAGTTTACTATAAATTACTATAAAGGTTTAATCAGAATCGGATTATTTGGGTATTTTCAATCTATAATATTCAAATATATTAAAAATAACATAAATAGAAGGTATTTGCTTTCATATTGTGCAAGTGTCATTCACCCCTCTGATGATGACAAATTTTATCTTTGGAATACAGTTTTTGTTATAATTCATGAATGATTGATAAGAAGACACGAGAAATACAATTACGACGCGCTAAACATTGTAAAATGTAGCAGGAGACATAACAATTACCAAAATATTGGTAGAACAATAATATTATCAGTTATTCAATGATCTGTTGCTATGTCAATATGAAAAATGTAAATTATACGTCTGATACAGTCGATATTTGCCTTCTGAGGCCTTGGGGCAGTGCAAAGGCGTCCGTACCGCCATACAACATGTCTTCCCGCGCTTGCCTCCAATTAGAACACAAAGGCAACAGTTTTTTCATTCAACCACACAATGACAATATAATCACTCATATTTTACACTTACCCTGGCCGGCCATGCTGGATATCCTTTTACTTTAGCGAATATAAAGTCGCCAGATTTGTATTCCCTCACTTTTTTACCCATTTTCAATGAACGCCGCAGCAGTATCTAATGTATTCTTGAAATTTTCAACCGCTCACAGCCTTTTCACAGAAACTGGAAACGAAACGTTATTGCACTTGTGATTATTACTGATTCAACAACACATTTGTAGTGATTAAGCTGTAAATATTTATTATAATTGCATAGACGCTATGATAAGTAATAACCTATAAAAAAATCTTACCGCGGCAACGAATTGACGGTAAAGAAATAAACATGGCGTTTGTTGGTGTTACCATAATGTTATTAAAAATCTACTACTTAACTGATATCTCTACTCGTAGTAGTTTAGTTTTAATTAAAGTTTCTATTTCGATATTTGGAATAAATTTCTATATAAGTACGCACGGCTACCATTCAAGCTATACAAACCCAGTATCGACTGACCTCGTAAAGCAACGTTTTCCGCACAATGCGAGGTCAGCCTAGACTGGATTCAGTGTAGAAACGTTCATTGCAAAATGAACGTTTTGACTGTCGCATGCAGCATGCGAGACTTGGTCGAAATTTGCCTTCACATTTTGAATTAACGTCTTTGAGGTGACGTCAGTGACTGTTGAAATACAAGCTTGCTTCTCAACTGACATGACGTGCTTTACAGCAAGACAAGTAAGAACGTAAGAACCTTACCTTTTAACTTAAATTAATCTTTTTGTAGTTTTAGGCTTTTTCTATGCAGAGATTATAAATTTATTTTAGTAAAGGAAAAGTGGGACTCGCGGTAGCTTAACGGTCATAGCGTCTGGTGAACTCTGGTGCACCTAACTAGAAGACGCAGGTTCGAACCCTGCCCGCAGTCGAAGTTTTCCTTCACTAAAATAATTTTATAACCTTTGCATTGCCATTACCATAAAAAATACAAAAAGATATATGATAGATTAATCTTTACTGAATACTACGAAAGACTAATGCAAATACCAATATTATAAAATATCTCCCACAATAGCAATTTTATATGAAATTGCCATCGACTTGAGTAGCATCCAAGCGCACCAAATTAACGAATATCCACCATGCTGTGCAAAGAGGCGCTGCGTCCATCTCAGCCGAATCGCCCGAATCTAATCAAATCACACGCACTGACGAAAATTGACAAAAATTACGGATTGAGTCTGATTGAGTAGATTTTGTTATTTTTTATTCTGGCGTGGCTTCAGTGGTCTTTGTGCCAAATTGAGTAGAACCAAAGAGTATAATAATATATAGGGAGTAGAACCTATCCATCAGTATGGCCAGGTTAGGGATTTTCTACTATAACAGATGGTACACACGGCTACAGGTCAACCTATACAAATCCAGTCTAAGCTGATCTCGCATTGCAAAAGCTTCTCATACAATAAGAGGCCAGCATAAACTGGTTTTGTATAGCTTGATGTGTAGCCGTGCGTACGTCCGCATTTTAAAGAAGAATTTTTGCTATTATCCAGTGGTTTTTCAAGTGGTGTGTTGGAATTAGTTTTCCGTTAGTAAAACTACGATTTCGAATGCACTGAGCCTTTAAAATTAAACGTATTCAAAAAACGGCTTTAAAAATATTCAAATATTTCCATTTCATTTACTGTTACTGTGTAGGCAGCTCCGAAGTTTGTTAAATTCAATGAACTATTGCGCATCCACTGAGGCGTGTATCTACACGCCTCAGTGGACGCGCAAAAGCCAAGACGCGTCGTTGCAAAAATTCACCGGAAGACGCTTCAGCTTTTTGACGATAGCTTACTATTACTAGGCTTTCTACAATTCGATTTTTTCCGCTCGAAGGATTGGCGACAAATTGCCAAGCCGTTTTGAATATTATAAACCATGCGTTACCTAAATTTTTTGCGGCTATTATCCGATCTCAGTTATACCCGGCAGTGTGGGGTAGGCCTAACTGTATTTGAGAATCGTGGTAACATTTCAACCTTGTCCACCCACTTATCTCTTTTGTCTATACGACGCAAAATAATATTTTTAATTTGCAACCCAGTTACTATGAGTGGTCGTGTCAGTCGGATGCTTCGGGCGAGCATTTTCGCGTAAACTAATTGATTTCTTATAATTAAATTACAGTGAATCATTGTGTAAGCGATGCAAGTGTGATGTGAGCCATGCGAATTCATATTGTGCAAAAATACTACCGAAAGTCTTCATAATAGGGGATGTAACATAAAGAATAAAAATGGCTTCAGGAGATACGGATCACATAGAAGTAATGGACAGTTCAGCTTCTAAAAAGTCTGATATTGCGACTGGACCTTCAGGCGCGGAAGATGATGGTAGTGCATTGCTAAATCTAATAATACTACAACGCATTCCATTGTTGTAATCTCATTGTAACAAGATAATATCGTAGTTATCGGGGGCGATTTTCACAATGCTCATCGGCCCATTTTTCTTCTTTGCAGATCGAGACAAGAGTTCAATTGCTGAGAAAAATGCACCGTACGACGTAAGTGATAGTTACATTATT
Organism: Subacronicta megacephala; assembly: GCA_958496365.1. Lineage (NCBI taxonomy): Eukaryota > Metazoa > Arthropoda > Insecta > Lepidoptera > Noctuidae > Subacronicta > Subacronicta megacephala. The sequence continues at coordinate 3,205,780 of OY292540.1, read as the reverse complement.
TACAATTCTCACTATTTCATTCATAAGTGCGTGAAATGTTAGAAATATTGTGGAGAAAGTGGTGTCAAAATTAACTTGCAGTAATTAGTATGCATTCATTAAACAATATTATGTGATGAGAAGCTTGTAACATAATTATGCGTACAATAATATTATTCTGTGTAATGCATACCTGTACACTTTATATTTTCGCGCGTCAGTTTCATAAATACGACCGATTATACTAGAAGATAGACTTTCTAGAGCAATAAATTGGAGAAATTTTCATCAAAATATGTCGAGCAGTTTATGGGTTATGTCATTACAAATTTGTTTCTGATTGAGAGATAAGGAGTACTTATTACATCACAACCAGATGTTGGTATCTTAATGACCACAAACAATAATATACATAATTATATGTATATTTTAAATCTTCTTAATGAATGTAGTTATATTTTTATTATTTATTAATGTTAAACAAAGCAAACTAAATCTTATGAGCCATTTTAATATTGGTCAATAAAAAAAAAAAAATTATTACTTAACATTGATAATTAAATTTATAGGTGTATGACTATAGGTAATAATAAAAGTATTTATGTATTCTTTTATTTATAAAAAGCATGAATAAAAGTTTTCCATTGCTAGAGATTAACATTACATAAAAAAAAAAACTAAAACAAAAAAAGAGTTGTTAACAAGTGTACTCTGTACTCTTTTTGTCAACAATGGAAGTATGTCTGTTTATACAAAAAGGTTTTTCCAACAATGACCTTTTTTACTTATCTTATTCTACCTGTACTGGTTTTAAGTGTTGACTTCGCTCCTATTATTGTTAGGTAAATGCTTGAAAGTAATGTGGGGTGAGACTGTCCATTTTAACCGAGTTTTAAGACTACAATTTTCAGGAGAATTTACCAATAAATTGCTATTATGAGCATTCTGCATACTTGTTTAAAAAAAAACTGCATCACCAATTTAGTGACACTAAATGCAACTGTTACGCTTCTGTAGTTCAATTCCCAGGCTGAGCGAAGTGTTATTGGGTTTTTCTATTTAATTCTCAGCTGCAGCTCAGAGTTTGTATATGTGCCCGGTGAATGGCAATAGGCTGGCCCTATTTCATGAAACCCCTAACATACCAGCTAACTGTTCAACCTGTACAATGATAACTATATGTGTACATGAAGTACACCTCGTGCCCTTCAGGGAATACGGGTGTGATGGTATGTTGATGTATTGACTCACTTTAATATCTTCTTCTAAAATCACAGCCCCTGTGATCTGTCCATACGTCATACAAATAGTTTCAAGCAGGGATAGAACTTATAACATGCAACACTAAAGTTGAATGCTCAGCCACTATGTACTTACACAATTATACATTCCATCAAATTAACTGTGATTACTTTTTTATAGTTTTGATAGTTAATGATTCAGATATTATGCCATACATCCAGTCAGAGCCTACATCACTCTATTGTATTGTTTTGTTTTAAAATGTTTTCTTCTAAATAAAGTCTAAACATATTTATTATACTAACTGAGGGATCTTGTTTATTTTTATTGAAACAGTTTCCGGATAAATAGTTTATTGAGATTAATTTTGTTATTAGTATACTAAGCTAGTGTGTGTGTGTGTTGTTGTGTTTTTTTATAGTACATAAGTACATGTGTGTATTATCTCTTTTATCCTTTCAAACTTATTGCTTTTTTATAGAATTTAAGTATATATAATATAACTCCTAACATACCATCACACCTGAATTCCCCAAAGGGTAAGGTAGAAGTGTACTTAATACACCCACAGTTCGCCGGTATGCTTAGGTCCCACGCAATCGGGGCGACCCTATTGCCATTCACGGGGCACATATCCAAAGTCCAAGTTGCTACTGAGAATTTTATAGAAAAACCCAATAACACTTTGCTCGACCTGGAAATCGAACCTAAGACGTCTAACGTAGCAGTCATGCTTAGGACCACTAGACACCTGCTGTCCACCGACCTTATTGGTGAGTTCCGTCCTTCAGAACGGACTTCTGTAGTTTCTGCCTACGTCTATGGCGGCGCGAGGCCACATGACGTTCAACCAATCAGCGCGTCAGGTGTGTTCCGTCGCATGTCATTTCACAATTTGACGATTTCGCTTCGATAGATTATGATCTATCGAAAAATAATGCGTTATATTGTGAGCAGTACCTACATTGGGGTTCACAATCCATCGACAGTTTACAATCTCGCAAGATAGATTATGATCTAACGATGTTTACAATTTTACGGTGACATATACATAATACATAAATAAGTAAAATAAGAAATCTTGAAAGAAAAAATGGAACGAGACAGACCAAGGCGTCGCCTCTACAGCTTAAGAAATCAGTATTCAGCCTGTATAAATATTGTCTATGGGGAAAAAAAAGCAGCACAAAGCTGGCATACGGCCAATGATAGGAATAAAGGTTTGTTTCCATTGTCACTTTGTAGCATGTACAGAGTTTTATGTCTTGGAGTAGCTGGATCATCATCAGCCCATTATAATATCCAACTGCTGGGCACTGGTCTCCTCTCATAATGACAGGGCCTAGATAGCCTACTGCGGGTTGGCGGACTTCACACGCCGTCAAGCAAATCACTCGAAATGCATTTATCCTCACGATGTTTTCCTTCACCGTTTTAGCGCGTGTTATTTAATTATTAATACGCACATGACTTCGAAAAGGCAAAGAGCCTTGGATTTAAATTCGAGAAGTATTCCAGACGATTCACACCTAAAGTAGGTATTCCACTATTTCCACTTAGCAGACTCGTAGATGGGCTTCAAATAAAAAATAAAATAATTATTATTCTATTCCACGAAGCACACCTAAGAATATCACTTGCCATAGTGCGGGGACTAAGAACTGAAATTATGAAATGATATTTATTTTTATAAATAGATCTTTTAAATACTAAAGTGTCTTTAAAAGATCTATTTATAAAAATAAATATAAAGTCGATTTTTTACATTTTTTTTAACTAGATGGCGCCGACGTTTCCTACCTGACGACCTCTGACCGGTCTCTTTTAAAGTCCAGACAATAGTTATGTTATTAGATATGCGAGTTTTACAATGTAGGACAGAAAATCTGAACAGGCCTTTTGAAGAAAGAGCCATAGCAGCTTTGAGTTGACCTGTCCTAACTGACGGCATGCATACATGTCATCGTGTAGCTCAAACATTTTATAGGGAGCTCAGAGACATACTTAGACAATTAGAAAAAAATTAGGCATACTAACAGTTCCTAGTTTATATATATTAAGCCTGCTAAGCAACTTCGCTAAATATATTCATCAGTATGAAACGCCACAAGAAAGAGAGTTTAGAGAGGGTACACGAAGGAATGCGATTAAAAACTTAATAACTCCCAAACTTAATATAACTAAGCATTGTCCAAAGTACCAAGCAGTTGAGTTATACAACAAACTGCCCCCTGACTTGAAAACATTGATTTATGACACAAATTTATTCAAGACAAAACTTAAAAAGTTTCTATTAGACAAATGTTTATATTCAGTGTCCGACTTAGATAAATGACCACAAATGTTTATATGCCTACTTAAGTTAACCATACCATTATGTACCTACTATTATTACAAATTATGATTCAACTTTTTGCTTACTCATTCAAAATTTACAAATTGACATTATTATATTAATCAATTTAATTGAATTGTACTAATAAGTAATTGTATGACATTGTGTTCTCCATTTATGTGTGTGACTTTACTTAAATATTATTGTAATAACCCTGTCATATTCAAATACAATGTAAATTGTTCATGAATTAAATAAATAAAATAAAATAAAAAATTTTTTATTTTCTTAGTGAAAAATATGAAGGCTGTATGTTCGTCTCACTGCGATACCAAATACCTCTTCAAGGTCTAAAGAAGTACTAAGAACTAAAAAACTTCTTATCTCAAGGGAAAAGCCATGTGCGAAAACAAAAGAAGAATTTAAAGTTAAATCCTTGACAAAATATTCAACAACGTCCTTCTTGTACTGTGAGAACCATCCTTTTTATCCATTGTTAGTTGTTGTGAGTCAATTGTATGGTATCGCTCATTATTGATGCATCAGCTCCCCCTCACGGCTCGATTATGTTCAAGCGGGATATTTTTTTTAAAGGCGGATAAGTTGACTCTGCCCGAGTCAACTTATCCGCCTTTAAAAAAAACGAATCGAAATAATATATTTTTTACTTTGGTTTTTCGCGAGCTATGCGTACGTGCTTTTGCTTAAATCGTTATTGTATCAGATAGGTAAATTGTCTTGTAGACCCCCTCATTAGTCTAGTGGTCCTCAGTGCGACTGATAAGCTGGAGGTTTGATTTTGATTCACAGGTTGAGCAAAGTGTTATTGCGTTTTTCTATGAAATTCTTAGTAGCAGCTCGGAGTCTAGAATTGTGTCCAGTTAATGGCAATCGAGTCGCCCCCTATTACATGGGACCACAGAGGAGAGAATCTATTCTATTCTCCATGCGTGGGACTTAAACATACCGGCGAACTGTGGGTGTACATTAAGTACACCTCTACCTAACCCTTCGGGGAATTCAGGCGTGGTGGTATATGTGCTGTACTTTAAAAAAAAAGAATTAGCCCGGCTAGGATTGGTGAACGGGAATTTCTAAGTCCTCATAGCTTATAAGTAGGAACAAAACAGTTTATAAATTAGGCATGATCTTTGCAGACAAGTTCGCGTTCACCTTTAAGATCAGGTTATATGAGGCTAAATAACAATATTAATATTTTATTTGCAACAAACATGTTTTAAAATGTAATAATATAATATTAAAACGTATAAACCCGACTTCGGAATCCATAATACACATACCCGAATGCTGTCTCCACCCCATAAATATAATGCTACATCCTTGCTATCGACGGTACTGCCGCGTTTTTTTTTCCCAAACAATTATTGTCGGGGCAGAAAGCACAAGCTGTTTGCCGTGCCTCCATGTCATACTGTTGCACGTACTAAGTCGCCAATTCCTCGCACTATGGCCGCGCTTAATGATCTCTTGGATTCTAATCCAACAGATGATCTGTTTGCGGATATCTATCCGCAAACAGATCACCTGTTCGACCATCTGGTCGAAGATTTGGTATGTCAGAAGTACTGTGAGAGGAATTTATGAAAGTGTTGTTAACCTTTTTTTGTTCGTTTTGTATAGATTAATATGTGATAGTTACTGTTATTGGTTATTACACAACCGTTGTAATTAATTAAATAAATAAATCCTAAGTTCTTGACAGTGGAACACGCCCATAAAAAGAAAAAGTGTCCCGTTTGCCGAATAAGGAATAAGTAGCCAATATGTATCCAGTCTTACTTTTTGGCAAGACCAACCTCCTATTACTAAGGCAGACAGTTAGTAGGTACTTGCTTGAATTAATGCCTAGGCTCCAGGATATTATGTCATTCTTATGGATACAGTTTTGGCAAAGGATGTATAAGACTTACATTGTCATGGGTGGAACTTTTATCTAGGATAGTGTCTAGGTAAACGAAGTTTAATTACTCGTAAATTAGATTTGATGATTGACAAAGGTTGTTTGTTCCCAATATTCATCATCATCATCAGCTCGTATTCGTTCACTGCTGGACGTACGCCTCTTTAAGTGATTGCTTTGCTTTGCTGCACATATTACTAAAAAGTAATTCTGAAATTTACCAAGTAATTTGTTTGTTCTCCCGTCCCAAAAGGACTACAGCTCATGTTCGCTACAATAGCCTATGTCTTCACTCATAATGAAATCTATTTCCTTGAAAATTTTATAGAAATCCTATCGTATTATATCGTAAATAATATAAGTACCTATGGATTTATGTTTGTGAAAACACTTAAAAGAGACCGTGACTCTGAGTTTGTTTCGGTATTTCTTCTGAGGTTGTCGGTTAAGAAATGCTAGCGCCATCTAGATTAAATATGTAAAACATTGACTTTTAAAAGTGTGTAGCGACATCTAGCGCGGTACATGGAACTACGTCGAGTAAATCCTGAATCGCACAAGTGGAGTTTACCGCGCGACTCGCATATTATATACAACCGTCTGACAACCACTGTCGGGCCGTAGCCCGCCAGGCAAAAACACCTGCCTGGTTGGAGGATCATCCCTTTGGTTGGAGAGGCAACACATCTCGCCTCTCTACAAGTGTAAAAAAAAGATTTATTTACATAATTTAATATAATTTACCCACAATAAAGGTCTGCTCAGGTATACTGACGCGATATTCACTGCCGCTGCGGACATCGAAAACACGAGTCGCCGTATTCCGATATTGCTACAGCTATTTCTTACAAAGCAAGTGAAAAGATACCGCTTATCTAGACGGTATAGCGCGGTATTCTGGTTTCGCTCTAACAGCGAAACTTCATACAAATACCCTGCAGAATAACGGTCGGTATGTTTTTGCTACCGATAGTGGTACTTATCGACTACTTATCTGAATATACCATAAAGAACACATTCCTAGGGCAGCACAATAAAAAAAATCTTGTGTTTACTTACCGTTTTCAGAAAAAGATAAAGATTTTCACACTATAAAATTAGCTGTAAATTATCGTCGAAATGAGAAGGCACAGTTACAGTGGTGCCAAAACTGTACATAAAACTTTTTTTTCAAAAGTAAAAAAAATTGCTTTATGTGCCTGGGAAGACGTCTTGCAGCCGTTTCATACAATAAATGCCAAATCCTATATCTCGTTAACAAATCGACTGGAACGTACTAATGCCAGTACGCCTGCAATCGGACTTCTTATTGGCCATCTTTGAGTTTTTGGAGTATTTCACATGACCTACTCAAATGTCTTGCTGATCTGGTAGCGTCGTGCGGCGGGTCGTTGAGCTCCCCTAAAAAATGGTTGAGCTACACGATGACTGACGTATGCGTGCCGTCAGTTAGGACAGGTCAACTCAAAGCTGCTATGTCTCTTTCTTCAAAAGGCCTATTCAGATTTTGCCCTACTCGCATATCTAACGTGTGACGTCTACAGGGCACTCTTTGTATAGCATAAAATTAAAATGTTTAGAACTGCCTTATTATTGAACTGATTCTGTTTTTGTTGTTCGGCCCTATTTATGGATAACTTTTTTATGGGACTATAAAAATAATACTCAACTAGTCTATTGCATGCTCTATCTTACAACTTATGTTCTGTCATGTCAGTTTTTAGAAATATACACAAATCATATTTCCCGAAGGGTTAGGCGGAGGTGAACCGCTGTTCATCCAGTTTTCTGGTACGGGTTATCCCCTATTGCCATTAAATGGACCCAAATCTAAACTCGCAGACACACAAGCGCAATAAGCATCTGGGGAAACATCCCTAAACCCCAGATGAAATAAGGGAGCTCACCCCTAACAGTGGATCCGCATATACTATGCGCGCGGCGGCTCCGCTAGGTCGCAAGCTTAGCCGGCACGCAAAGCTTCTGGATGCCGGCGGCAGTTCGCTAGCTGTTCAAAATGGAGTCCGACACAAACATTGTCATGGCAGTCTGAAAGCCTGTAGCATTTGTGGATGCATCATAAGGAAATCCTGCAGTTTATAGTAGCCGCAGGGTTTAGCGGTGAACTTTAAATCAATAAGTGGCGATCACAATAGACTGACTGCGGCCGAAGTGATACTATAGCCACAAAATATCTATAAATAAAACTCTGAGACGCAACTGGAAATTTCCTGATAGAACATAGACCTGAATCGAACCGTGATCTCACCCTCGAGTTTTGTAAATGCTAGATAGTGTTTAAATATGAAGAATAGAAATGTATCAAAATTCAGTGCCTCGGTGTCATTACGACTTAACTCATCATTGTTTGGGAACGTTGACCTTACCAATTTAGGTGGTGTGACCATACCATAGTTATTTCAGTAAACCAACTCGTAACAAACCCACGTATAAACAGTTAGCCGTCCAATTTGTTCATATGGTTATTGGTATGACAACGTTTTATGTGTCCTCCAATACACGGCAGAGTCTCGATCTGTTAACATTGGTCACCATTCCACAGGCTGAATCCGGTAGGCGTAGTTTAAAATTGAAGACCTAATAATTGGTCATGTAGAGAGAATGGATGAACGGAGATTGACGAAACAAGTATATATGGTGAGTATGGATGGACGAGTTGGAAGGGGAAGACCTCGGCGAACGTACCCCAACCAAATTGCGGATGTTCTTAAAAAAGGACAGGTTCCGAGCACCCTAAACCGACGGTCATGCATGAAGAGATTAATGAATGTAGATGAAGCGAAAGTAGTGTGCCAGGATCGTAGCAAGTGGAAATCTAGTCTCTGCCTACCCCCATGAGAGACAGGCGTGACAATATGTATGTATGTATGAATAATCTAGCCACGAGCCCCTCACCATACCCCAGACACTCATTACAATTTAACGGCACTAATGCCGTATAATAACTCTCACTAGATACATAAACACGACGTTTTACGCGAAAATGTGTCCATAAACAGAATGGAAGTTATTAGTTATATGTATTATAAAGTCTGGTTTATAGAACTTTATTTCTCTTAAGAGCAATCTTAGTTAATTTACAATGAGATTCGACAAAATGTTATCTTAGCTTTAGCTTAAGCATAATCAGCCTATAATGTTCCTACTGCTCGGACGCGGGCGCTCCTCTCGGTGAGAGGGAGTGGGCCACGCAGGCCCAGTGCGGGTTGGTAGATGTCACATGTCTTCGAATTTTTGGTTCTAGGACATGCCGGTTTCCTTACGAGGTTTTCCTTCAAAGTTTTGGGAGCAGGGGTGATGATATAATTTATTAAAATATTTCACCAATAAAAAAGCTGATTTTAACAGTCATATTAAAAAGGAATCCGTCCTCCGGTTTTTATTTATTCGGAGAATATCATCTATTCTGACATAAAGACATGCTGCCTTAGTATTTTTCCTTCAAGTCAGCCTTCTGTATCTTCTCGTATTGTAGCTATTGTGACGATAGATCTATAAATAACTCAATGTAGGTGAAAGAAAGGTAGGGGAGAGCACAGTTCCATGTTGGGATGTGGAACGAAAGACCATCCATATTTAATCTTATACGTATCGAAACATTACTGTTGCTCCTATCCTATGTCTAATGAGATAATATGAGTGATAATAAAGAAGCGTGTGATTGTTAAATCGACATTAAGTGGATAATTATGGACTTCTTATTGTAAATTGTTATTCAGTGGCCAAGTTTGTGATTAATTACAGACATACTAATATAATAAAGCTGAACAGTTTGTTTGTTTGAACTCTAATCTCTGGAACTACCAGTCGGATTTAAAAAAAAAACCTAACGCCTAGCGGGACATAGCTAGACTATATAATAATGCGAAAGTAACTGTTAAAATGTCTATCATCTGTCTATGACATTATGTATAAGCGATATACCACTGATCGATGAATCACGAAGTCTCAGAAACTATAACATAAACACAGATAAACACAGAGGTGTTCTAATATACACTCACATTTTGCGGGTATGTTAAGATCCAATATAATAGAGGTCGAAGTCTAATGCCATTAACCGGCCACAAATCCAGACTTCGAACTGCTACTGATAAATTCATTGTAACACTTTGCTCGACCTGGGAATTTGTAAGGACATCTAGACTAATGAACGTATAAGGCCATGAAATTAAATTTAGCTCATAGGCTCCCCATAACATATTGGTGTACAAGGCAGCAAAGACAAGACGAAGAAGCGTCGCCATCGCCTAAGAAAGGATTTTTAAAAATCCCATGCGATTGGGTATAATACCATCGGAAACAGTTACACATATAGATTCTTTGGAATCTAAATTAACTAACCACAATCTTAATATTTATACAAATACGATTGTCATGAGCTAATTTCCTGTTTCCTTACTATTTATAGCCGTTCTGTCTATTTATAACCTGCACCGTTTTCCTCCCGCAGAGAGGAAAATATCTTCAGTTTCAGTTCGCAAAAGCAGGGAAAATTTACTCGAGGATAAAAAATATAGGGAAAAAAGTTAATTGAATAAATAAGTAGAATATACAGCGGAAGCAGAAAGGTAATAAGATATCATACCAGCACACCTGTATTCCCTTAAGGGTTAGGCAGAGGTGTACTAATGTACACCCACACTTGGCCCGTATGTTTTAGGTCCCAAGTAATATATAGACTGAGCTGCTACTGAGAATTTCATAGAAAAACCCAATACTTTGCTCGACCTGGGGATCGAACCTAGGACCACTAGACTAATGCAACAGAATTTAATTGTATTTTAAATAGAACAAGACTACTTTGTTTGTTCAAATTCGTGATGTGAGAGTGGTGGGAGGGCTGGTTTAAGAGGACGCAGGAAAAGTGTGGAAAGAAAAGTCAAAGGGTTCGACTGAATCTAAGGCACGCGCCTCAGACTCTTCAAAGTCATGTGCGTACTCAATTATCACGCGCTTAAACGGTGAAAGAAAACATCGTGAGGAAGCCTGCATACCTGTGAGATTTTCGAGAGAGAAAGAGACCCGTGCCCAGCAGTAGTACATTATGTGTTGATGATGATAAATCCCTTTTTACCAAGGCATTAACTTCTTTTTGAGGTGTTAGGACTGCTGAGTTCGTCTTTCTAAATATTCTTAACATTATTGTTGCCTGTTTGAAAAGTAATGTAGCCAGCGAAACTAGTGTATAATTGGCTTCTTGTTATAACTTCATATTATAAAACAAAATTCCTCACCGCGTCTGTCTGTTTGTTCGCAATAAACTCATAAAACTACTGAACGGATTTTCATGCGGTTTTCACCAATAGAGAGAATTATTCATTAGGAAGGTTTCGGTGTATAATTTGGTAAGGTTTTATGCTAGTTTTATGTGTGACAATTGTGAACAACCGTGCGAACCGGGGCGGGTCGTTAGTTATGTAATAAATACAACTATATTCTTACTGTCTGGCTCGATAGTTGAAGAATAACCATATCTGTTACATTAAACATGACACATACACAGTACTTCAGATTTTTCTCAGCACGATAAGAGGTATATCTTTTTTTATCAAGAAAAACATTGTCGTAAAATTGATTACGCAATGTTTACTAATATTAGTCATACCTGCATAACTTGCCTTCTAAAATAATTGGGTACTCATGTCGGGCCACTGCGTGCTTATTTCTTGGCGAATGTTGTCCCAAAATACCATGGCGGCGACTATAGGGCAATGGAAGATAAGTGTGGTTTTTATCGGCTGCCTCTTAGTGAAGGAACACCCTAAGGATGTTTCAGTATTTTATACTACACACGTTTACAATTTATGCGCCAAAATCAAAGAACAATCTTTCACAGATAATTAATAATTGGATGCTCGTTAAAAAACCGCTTTTTTATATGTTGTATTAAAAGAGATTTTTTATTGTACGCACAGCTACAGATCAAGCTATACAAACCAGTATAGGCTGGCCTTGACTTCTACGGAACCTTTACGATGAGATGTCAGTCTGAACTGGATATATATATAGCTTAATTTGTAGTCGTGTGTACTAAGATGACAAACAAGCATAGGTATATATACGGACCTCCTGATGGTAAACCGCAACCGTTGTCTTTTGACGCAAGCAACAGCAGTAATATCATTCATTTGCAGTCACCACTTTTTTAAGCCTCATCTGCCCAGTTATTTCACTATGTCGGATGCAGTAGATGTAAGTAGTAGTAGTGTCTCGCTGGCATCTACAAGCCAGCATGAATGGGTCTGCACGGCCGGGGAAGTACTACCCTCCCACAAAATATCGACCTCAAGTAGCAGTATGCATAATGTTGCTTTTCGTACGGCAAGTGTGGAGCGCCGGAAGCCAAAATACTCCCTGTCCCCTTCTTTCTACTTTCCTCCTTCCCCTCCCTTTTCCTTAAATAGGCTTGGCAACGCATCTGTACCCGTTTTGGTATTGCAGATGTCCATGGGCGGCGATGACTACTTACCATCAGGTGGCTCGTCTGCTCGTTTGCCGAGTTATAAAAAAATGCAGTGTGACAGCTTGAATTGGATGTAAGCGTCAAGTATGATACACATTTGAATGGACGTTTTCTGCTTTACAGCCAGCTGTGGGTCCCTCGGGGGCTATCAGCAAGGTGCACAAGTCCGACAGAAAGATTGGCCATCGTCGTGTCGGCGAAGGGGGCGAGATCACCTATAAGAAAATACAGTCGTCGCAAATTATGGGATCTATACAGCTTGGTAAGTGAAATAAACCTTCATGGCCTGTTGAGATATACGCGATATTCACTGGGTAAAATAGCTGCTGTTGTAACCGGTAGTTAAACCCATGATTTTTTGCCCACGGTCCAGCTAACTTTTTTTTTATAGCTTACTGGCAATGTGGGTCGCACATTTCTAGTAATCTTGTTAACCCCTCCTACGTCGCTAAATGCTTGTATCACGAGTGGGTTCACGTCGGTAGTGCAATGGGTGGGTTTCGAATAGGTAACCACATGATCACAAGTCCGACGCCTTGAAGAGGCGACGAGAAGACATGAAGCGGCGGTAGCTAAATAGCTACCGCCGCTTCAAGTCTTCTTATGGCGCGGTATTTTCTTTAAGATCTTAATACAATATTGTTATATTCGGCGGGGTACTGTTCGGTATTTTTTGCTAGGGTAGCGAATATCGCTAATATCAGAATAGGCCTTTCCTTCAAGAAAGAAATAGCAGACAATACAAAAACAATTGTTACGGTACTCTGGACACCGCACCGTTCTCAAATGCATAAAATTGTATACTGGTTGGCACAAGCGACTCGAAAAAATACAATCTGTCCGTTGGGCGGAAGTTGAGGTGCGCGTGACGACAACGGCGAATGTACTGAAGATCCGTAATTGTAGTTTGTGCAAAATAGTTCTTCTGTGTGCAAAATAGGCGCCCCTTTAAATAAGTGCACAAAAATCATTCGTAGAGGTGATTTAGGTCGCGAGATTAGATACAAGCAGATGTAATCCTTTGAGTCTTACACCTATAAGTCTTCACGGGTCGAGTAAATATTTTTTTGCTGGGAAACCGTCTACTTATCATTTTTCTTAACAACAGTTTTCGTAAAGCACCACACGAACAAACGCTGAAGGGCTGAACGATAGCACCGCGAGGAAACCTTCACTTAGCACCTTACTTTTGCTAGAAGATAAGTTTACAAACCATTTCGCCTGTATACCCCTAAGGTTTAGGCAGGGGTATATTTATGTACAGACACGGTCCCATGCAAAAGGGATGACGTTCTTAAACATAAACACACATTTAATCAGTATCAGTATATAATAATATATATTTCTAAAAGGTAACTTCCTGCAGCGCTGAATTTCAGCTATAGCCTCCAAATAATGGATGGCACGGGTAAAAAAAACAAATTCCGACACTTTCATAGAAAAACATTCGACGAAGCCATTACCGCCGGAATTTCAGCGATAATAAATGAATAGGGTCAGATCAAATAAAAAGTTAAGATGGAACTTTGCGAACAAAGAAGTGAGGCCGGCTAAAACTACGCCTAACGGTGTACAACACACAGTTACACGCAAATACGTATTAGTTAACTACGCCTTATCTTGTCAGTCGAGCTTTCAATACCTCGATAGTTCGACTGACAGGATAAGGCGTAGTTTCGGTATACGTGTGTGCGTGTAATTGTGTGTTGTATCCCGCTAGGCGTAGTTTTAGCCGGCCTCACTTCTTTGTTCGCAAAGTTCCATCTTAACTTTTTATTTGATCTGAGTGTAAAGGTAGTCTTTATGTAAATAATATCGTTGACTCGTCCCAATTAACGACAGCTCAATGATAATGGGGTAGCGTCATCTGTCACATGGCACATACATTTGTGTGATGTGTGATGTGTGCATAGTATTCACATGCTAATACACCGATAATGACCTCATTATACACACATAATGTGTAAAAGCGGCGGTAGCCTAATGGCTAGGGCGTCGGACTTGCGATCATGTGGTTGCCGGTTCGAAACTCACCCATTGCACTACCGACGTGAACCTACTCGTAACACAAGCATTTAGCTTAGCACGAGGGGTTAACAAGATTACTAGTAATGTGTGACCCACATAGCTAGTAAGCTTTTTCAAAAAAAAAAAAAAATAATAATAATGTATGTTGGTAAAATCACCATTGTACAGATCGTTTGAAAAAACTGTACCGGTCTGAAGTTGTCCGCAATTTTTCTTTAGTTTATGGGATAACTCGGCAAAGCAGGCGAGCCACTAGATGGTAAGTAGTCATCGCCGCCCATGGACATCTGGAATACTAAGGAGTTGCAGATGCGTTGCCGAGCCTGTTTAAGGAGATGGGAGGGGAAGAAGAAAAGAAGGAAGGGGACTGAGAGAGGAATTGGGCCTCCGGCGCTCCACACTCACCGTACGAAACGCAACATACTGCTACTTTTTTTTTTTTTTTTTTTTTTATAGTTTATTCATAAAAAGATACATGCATTTTAAACTTACACTAAGCATCGCCAAACTGTGCAACAGTTTGTTGGCGATATTGACGCTCTATTTTTTTTTATTTTATTTTTTATTACACTTGATGTCGATATTCTGTGGAAGAGCAGTACTTCCCCAGTAATGTCACCTCAATCATGCTGGTATTTAGACATGCCAGCGAGACACTACTAAATAGTATGTAATATATACTATATGTATGCAAATAACTATAAAATATATACTAGTATACATAACACATTGGCAGTGGTAAACTTTAATAGAAAGAGTCGGTGTAAAGAGAATTGGGATCTTAAATGTTTGGCATTTGTGATTATTTACTTTACTCATCTCGATAATCATGTATTAAACACTTCAAGTTCGGGAAATTTGTTTCGTGCGGGAATCGAACCCACGACCTGTAGCGCTGTAGCCGATAGCTCAGCCACTGTAGTGGCTGAAACGTGCCGTCTAACCATATCTCGATACCTTTCCTTCAACGCAATTTACCTATATCTTATTTTGATATTGCTTTATAAATTGCATTGCTTAATTGCTGCACTTGCAATGTGGGTCGCACATTACTAGTATTCTTGTTAACCCCTCGTGCTAAGCTAATTGCTTGTGTTACGAGTGAGTTCACGTCGGTAGTGCAATGGGTGGGGGTCGAACCGGCAACCACATGATCGCAAGTCCGACGCCCCAGCCATTAGGCTACCGCCGCTTTTTTATATATCTGTGGATATATACAGGATTTTTTTTTAAGCAGTGCGCAAAAAGAATTTGTTGGTTCAATATCAGTAATAGAACACATTTCCATGTTTTTTTCAAAACTTTTTTTTTTAAATTTTATCCGGCTTAAAATCAGCAAAATATGGACGTAATAATAACAATAGGCGCGCGCGGTGGACCATGGCTACAGCGGGGGTGCACCCGGGGGCGCGGTGGCGGGGTGGCGCCTGCGCACCTCAGGGGTGGCCGCAAGCAATATAGCATTGCTAAGCGTCATAAATTGCATAACCCATATTTAAGCGAAGCGTTTTTCCCGGATGTTGACTCTTAAAACAGTTTTTTTTTTTGTATAATTTCAACGAATTTGACCTGAGCCGTTAAAAGTTCTATCTTTTATTTTATAGCCATGGGGATTGGGCTATAACAATTACTTTTAGATATCACAAAAAATAAACTAGATTGTAGGCTGAAATCTTCTTTCAGAGTCTTGGTCAATTGTCGTACTCATATATTTTTTTTATTATTAAAGAAAAACTAATATGTGGGGGTAATTATTAGAGCAACAGAAGTCAAAAGAATCATTTTTTTTGAATTATTGTCTGTCTTTGTGTGTGTATGTTTATACTCGTATCACGTAAAAACTGGATAAGGTGTTTCACAGTTGCATTGCTGGAAGTCTAACTTAATCTGGTGTATGTTTCATGTTGATACGCTTCCTGGAAGCCGACGTTTTTTATATAGCCTCTTTTGTGTCCCACTGCTGGGCAAAGGCCTCCCCTAACTACGTCCAGGACTGTCTATCCAGGGCTTCTTTATACCACGTTGGCAGAAACCGATCAAGATCGTCTCGCCATCGTTTCCTCATGCATGCCTGAGAAATTTTCTCGATGGCTTGTGAAGTCTGCCAACCCGCAGTAGGCTAGCGTGGTGAACTATAGCCTAATCCCTGTCATTCTGAGAGGAGACCCGTGCCCAGCAGGGGGACAATATATGGGTTGATGATGATGATAATTGTTGGTTTTACATATTCACTCCAAATTTGTGTAGATATCTCAACCAACCCCAGCGAATCGTTTACGTAAACCTAACCTTAACACTCATACGTAAATAATATACACGCATAATTTTCCACAACCGTTACTATACTGTATATTTTGTAAACAAACCCGTCCGATGTGCCTAGCTTGTGCAATGGTTAAAATTAGCGCGGCGTTTGTGGGTTGAGTAAGAAGGAAACGATACGGCGAGAATGGATAAGGTATGCTTTGTTTTGAAGTTGTGCTATAACTCCTGACTAATGTCCTGAACTTGTGTATAAATAAGTTGCTTGGAAGAAATTGCAGATTGCGATAAGGCCGCCCATTGTATGTCATCAATTACAAAAACTTTGTATATTTATCTATTTTATACATGGTGTACGCACGGCTACACATCAAGCTATACAAATCCAGTATAGGCTGGCCTTGAACTGTGCGGAAAACCTTTACAATAGGTGGTCAGTCTTAACTGGTTTTCTATAGCTTGATGTGTAGCCGTGTACAGTAAAGCATAAATAAATAAATAATTAAAAATATGTCTTTAATAGACGTTGCCGATGTCACCCTAAGACGTAGAATGTGGAATATAAATTCGATATCACAAGCAGTGGTCTCGATAGCTTAGTGGCTAAAGCTTCCGGCGTACTCAACCGGAGGGACTCAGGTTCTATCTACTCTTGTCGGAGATCGTATTTATCTTCCACTAGAAAATTAATATCTTTGTATATAAATGACTTTGTTTGAAGCATATCTTCGACGACAAAATTCATGTCGTTGGGCGTACTTGGACGAGAGTGGCACGGGACCGTGGTGGATGACACATACTTATAGAGGCCTATACTCAGCAGTGGGTGAAGTCATGCTGTGGATGATGATGAAGCATATCTCTTACTTTGTGTCCGTTAATTGTATTTTCAGAAGTCCCCGGGGACTGTTGTAGGGCTTGTTCCCTCTGCGGACGAATGTCACAGCGCTCCCGTATTCCCGGCACTAAAGTGGTGACGCGAAACGCCGAGGTTGGTTTTAGTCGGTAGATCGCTCTTTTCAGAGCGGAGTTCGACACACCCCATCGCTCTCCCCTGGGCGGTTGGTAGTGCATAAAGCATTTTCAACCCCGACAAAAAAAAGGCTTGTTCCCAAGTTTATGATTAAAAAAAACAGAAAACTCTTTGGAGAACAGATTTACCGCGATATAAAAAGGGTTATTTCCGACGTGGGTAGTTGATTATTTACGTTTCGCGTTACACTTCCTTGAAAAAAGTTTACGAGTTGAAAAACAAAACAATGACTCACTTTTACAGTTGTAAATATTTTCTTGAAGTGCTCGTAATTAGAAAATCAAGTGGTATACGATAGCATTTTTTGTTATGTGCTAGGAATTTAAATAATACATACTTTCATGGTAGGTTTTCCTTATGGCATTATTGTGGGTTATGAAAGGTCAATGTTTTCTCTAAGAAACGTGTTTAAGATCGTAATGCTTTGTAGGGTAAGTTGTAGGTCATTTATATGCCTACCGGTAGAGAAAGGAGAAAAGAAAAGGAACACACTCCCGGAACGACACGCAAAAGTATGCATACTGCAACATTACGTTGATATTCTATGTAAGGCTAGTACTTCTCCATTCAAGCTGGCTTGTAAACAGGTGCAGTGGCGTATCGTGGGATTTCACCGCCCGGGGCTGATCGCCCCCCAACCCTCTAATTCCATAGAATTAATTAATTTTGCTTTTCATAAATTAAAAACACCTTTAGCTCCCTTGCTACGTGACATTGGGGGCACGATTTTGAGTAGTGCGTGCTGTCGCCCCTTACGTATGCCGCACGAGCTATGCCCCCCCCCTGCCCCCCTCCCTCGCTACGCCACTGCGAACATGCATCGTCCGCGACTGAGTCAATAAATATTTTTTCTTCTCTTTTATGCCATATCCACCTTCCATCTTCGTTCCCGTCCAGTAATCCCACTAACCCGAATCGTAATGTTGTCGTTCATCTGCGTTCCCCAAGGTCGATTTAATTGATTACGTACTAGATACTTATACCTACTTGTGTGACGTCAGCTCAAGTGCCTAAGCATGTGAGATCCGTCTGTTACTAGCTTTAAGGATTCAAATAATTTACACAAAAAGCAATAATGGCAATAGGCTCGCCCCCTATTACATGGGACCTAAACATACCGGCGAATCGTGGGTGAACATTAGCACACTTTTGCCTAACCCTTCGGGGAATGAACAAAACAGCATGTAGATCTTCCAGGGCAGTATGGTACCTAGGCGGCGCGCGCGATTGCCACATGTTGGATGCTGGGTAATGTAGCGCCCTCTGAAAGAGTCCAGTGAAAGCTCGACCACAGCCTGTCTTGGACGAGAATGGCACGAGTCTCATGATAGTTACTATAAGGCACGAGAGGACAAGTGAGGTTTTCAGTTGATATGACTCAAAATTTGTTCTGTCTGTCCAACAGATGATCTATGAGGAAAAATAACGTATCGCGTCTGGTATACGTAACCAGAGGGACGCATGTTCCAACCCAGCCTGAGGCCGAACTTATCTTTCACTAGAAAATTCATACACCATAGTTACATACATACACTCACGCCTTTTTCCCATAGGGGAAGAAACTACAGAACGCCATCTGCTACGATTCTTGCATACTTCTTTTGCTTCGTCCACATTCATACATGATGTATGAATGTAGAAAATTCATGTTTGTGAAAATAACGTATGTCCGCCCGTGCGTACACACGGCTACACATCAAGTTATAAAAATCCAGTTTAGACTGCCATTGTAAAGGTTTTCCGCACAATTCAAGGCCAGCCTATGCTGGTTTTGTAATAGCTTGATATGTAGCCGTGCGTACCAGATATTTCGCTGACAAGAATTAGGCACTGACTAACTTGGTACAGTGGCTGGCTCAGCCCGCTAACTGAACCAAGGATTTAGACCATTTAGAAGAAAACTGTAACCAACAATAATATTGTGATGATGTTTTTTCAAAGGAGCTTCTTGCCGGTTCTTCTCCATAAGGCCCCCCTTTTCGGAAGCCTCTTTTGACTTTTTAGAGTACCTATTTGAATGGCCTAATAAAATTGTATTACATAAGTATGTATTTGAATTAAAACAGACGGATGTATCGCCGCCGCCTCAATGAGTCTGCGAGCATTTAACCCCGAACAGATTCAAGGCAAAACCATATAGCTATCACGTTTAGTTACAAAGGTCGGTTTAATTGACGAATGAGTATTACCGATGCTTATCAGACATATAGTCGGCTCGCTATAACTGGCCAACAGATGCGCCAGCGCAAGGATATGTACCGCATTTACCTGTGTTATTTATAAAGATATGATTCATCCTTCAGTTATCATCCTTGAGTTTGTCTACTTAGGAAGATTGTTTTGATTGATGCAGATGTGGAAAGGAGAGTGAATGCGGGAAATAAAGTGAATGGTGCTATGCATGCAGTTGTGGCTAATCAGTCCTTGTCAAAAAAGGCACGGTTGGCTATCCACAGCGGTGTGCTGGTACCTACACTTATGTATGGAAGTAAATGTTGGATATGGCAGAAGAGACATGAAAGTATAATAAAGGCTGTGGAAATGCGTTCTTTGCGAAGTATGTGCGGTGTAACTAGGAATGAAAGATCGAGAAATAGTGTGATTAGACAACGTTGCGGACTGAAGATGATATAGTGACACAAATTGAAAGGAAAATGCTAAGATGGTTTGGGCATGTTGAGATAATGAAAGACGATTTATTATAGAATTTATAAGGCGAATGTTAGTGGCAGCGTCGGGAGAGGTCGCCCTGGAAGGACGTACACCGATCTTATCGGCGAGGTTCTCCAAAAAGGTCAGGTGCGTAGTACTCGCAACCGGCGCGTGTGTATGAAAAGACGTATGAATGTGGAAGAAGCGAAAGAGATGAGGCACTGTAATTTATTAGATCGATTAGATTACACTAGACTGCCTTGTTAGTCTACTGGGCCTTAGCGCGACTGCTACGCTAGTGCCTGGGTTCAATTCTCAGATCGAGCAAAGCTTTTTTGGGATTTTCTATTAAATTCTCTAGCAGTCTCTAGCAGTTAAATGAAAGCCCATATTATATGGCAGTAAAAATCTTTAATAAACTTCCAAATATTATTAAAAACGAAGATAGATTAATATGATTTAACAAAAAATTAAGAATATATTTAACCCAAAAATGCTATTACTCAATTACAGAATACCTTCAAAGCAAATAATTATTGTAAAATACTTATATTTAAATCTCAAGATGCAATAAAAAATTTAATAAAAAATTTAAATCAAAATTAATACCATCCATACATACATACCATCACGCCTGTATTCCCCGAAGGGTTAGGCAGAGGTGCATTTTAATGTACACCCACAGTTCGCCGGTATGTTTGGGTCCCATGTAATAGGGGGCGAGCCTATTGCCATTCGCCGGGTACAAATTCAGACTCCGAGCTGCTACTGAGAATTTCATAGAAAAACTCAATAACACTTTGCTCGACCTGGGGATCGAACCCAAGACCTCTAGCGTAGCAGTCGCGATTGGGACCACTAGACCAACGAGGCAGTCAAAATTCAAAATTAATCAATTTCAAAAATCAAAATTAATTGTAATATTTAAATATAATTATGTCTAAATATTAATTGATTGATTATTGTGATTTCCATAATGACATCATTATTGCATTACAATATTATTAATATCGATGTATTTAATAAAACGTATTGAAAGTAGGTAATTGTTTCGCCCTCGATGTTGCAATGCTTGTAAAAGGCACTAAGTCATAAGTACCAAATAAAATTACGTAACACCAATATGTACACTTAGTTTGCAATAAATGATTTGATTTGAGTCTGGATTTGTGGCCGGTAAATGGCAATAGGCCCCCTAATACGTGGGAACTAAACGAAGTGTGGGTGTAGATTAGTACAACTCTGCCTAAACCTTCCGGGACTACAGGCGTGATGGTACGTTAAATAATTTTAATTAATGATTCAGAGACAGCACATAAACATATTACTCATCTGTGAATATAGGGACCTATTTAATAACTGATACCTAATTACCTACAAAGTATTGTCATTGTAAACATTGATTTATCGCTGTCTAAATTTAGAATTCTTTTTAGTCTTTTTGACTGCCTCATTGGACAAGCGGTCGTAAGCGCGATGGGTCGAGCAAAGTGTTATTGAGTATTCTATGAAATTCTCTGTAGCAGCTCGGAGTCTGGATTTATGGTCGAGCCTTTTGCCATTACATGGGACCTTAACATACCGGCGACGTAGTGTACAGTAAACCTCTGCCTAATCCTTCGGGGAATACAGGCGTGATGGTATGTTATATTATGTCCGAGTCTTTTCCAAAATCCCATCGAAGTTTCGGTCGGTTCCTTGTCTAGTAAGGTACGGCTGAATATCTGGGGGCACGGAAGTGCCTCCGTCAAGGCAAGCCGAAGGAGGCACGGTAGTACCTACCTACCTTCTCATAGTTAAGTACTAGAAAGGACAATGGTTGCTCTGAGCATTGTGTCAAAGTCACGGCGTAAGACTGGAAGCGTGTCGAAGTATTTCAAACCTGCATAGCTTTGAATACTATTATAGAGCCCAAATTCAGGTTAAAATGAAGTTAGTACACTTATAAAACACACTGCATTTTATTTGTTAACCCGTCCACCGCCGTATTGTAGACACAATGCAAAATCAATTGTTTTGCCCACGTGAGATGACTACGTGCGTCAGTGAATTAAAGGTTTTACTACTTTTAGTGTATTTTGTGTTGTTAACGTGTTTTCCAAAGCACAAAGGAGTCTCGATGTGTTAGGAACGGTAACCCATCCACAGATTAACAGCAAACTTGCTGATTGCCTAGCGTATTCATAACACAATACTTCTCAATACCAACTCATCGTCACGCCTCATGGTCTCACGATATCTATTCAACGTCACAGATCTGATCAATGTTTTATATTTACGTCCAATTACGTCATTGGGCATGTTGACTTGTCCATGACGTATAGTGTGTGACGTTTGATACTTTAAAGCGATCTGCTGTGGGAATTGGTTGAGCGATTTGTTCCTGCGCTATTTGATGGCGGATTGATTGTAATAGACTGCCTCGTTGGTCTAGTGGTCCCAATCGCGACTGCTACGCTAGAGGTCTTGGGTTCGATCCCCAGGTCGAGCAGTGTTATTGAGTTTTTCTATGAAATTCTCAGTAGCAGCTCGGAGTCTGGATTTGTGCCCGGTGAATGGCAATAGGCTCGCCCCCTATTACATGGGACCCAAACATACCGGCGAACTGTGGGTGTACATTAAGTGCACCTCTGCCTAACCCTTCGGAGAATACAGGCGTGATGGTATGTTATGTTATGTTGATTGAAATGGCCAATACTTTTACTCGGTCTGGTGTTTTTTCTGGGAGAATGGACCGTAGGTAAACGGAATAAAAATACCTTTGGTTTTTATTAAAACTGGTGAAGGTCATCATTAGTTGTAGGTAGGTAGGTCTTCAAAAAATACTGTGGAGATGTCCGGGTTCTAAGCTGCAAAATCTTCTTCTCCTGGTAACCTGATTTAAGAAATGGCAAGGACCTCAGAGAGGAAGGCATCGAACAAAGCTGATGATTCAGACTACCATTTCAATACATTAATTCATAAGCAATTTACAGTTTTCTGAATTTCAATCAAAGAAGCACAGGAGTTCTGCCGTTGCTTTGGAAATCTCGAAGCTATTAACGAGCTCCTGATTGGCTCATTCGGCCGTCCGATATTATCCTAATTTCTAATCTCAATTAAGTGAATAAACGTTAACTAATTCATGTATTGCTCGGGGTTTTGGCGTAGGTACGGCACTCTGTATCGCACGAGTCGATTATAATCGACTGAGGACATGCCGGTTTCCTCACGATGTTTTCCTTCACCGTTTCGAGAGCAGTGGTAGCATAAGCGTAGGTAAAGCGCCTGTCTGAATTCGAACGTACGCTTTTTAGGGTTCCGTACCTCGAAAGGAAAAACGGAACCCTTATAGGATCATTTTGTTTTCCGTCCGTCTGTCTGTCAAGACCGTTCTTCTCAGGAACGCGTTGAGGTATCAAGCTGGAATTTATATAAATTACTCAGGTCTACTGTCCCTTGGAGCTGTGAACAAATCAAACTTCTAAGCCAACGCAATCAAAAGATACAACCGTTTATGCCACAAATTTCCGCAAATTTCCGACACTCGCAAGGGAATCGAAACCTACAAGGTACTTCCCGTGAACTCAGAATCTTGAAATTTGGTACGAAGCAACATCTTATAGCACAGATAAAGGAAAAATTGTGAAAACCTTAAATTTTTAGTTAAATCATATTATAAAAATTGTCGTGATGGGTGAACTTTTACTTATATACCTACAGGTTTGTACGGAACCCTCGGTGCGCGAGTCCGACCCGCACTTGGCCGGTTTTTTTTTACTCTAAAGTTGCGGCCGTTACCGCTGGGCCACCATCGCCCACCGCTGTGTATAATACCATAAACGGTAATTCACAAGCTTTTATTTTATTTTCATGCATCAGTGAATCACTTGAGGAATTCTCTTCTGATCATTGACTGACTCAGATGCTACGTCATCGTTAAATTTCGCGAGCCAAATTCAAGAGATGCATCGAACACTTCCGTTTCCGATTGTCATTGTATTCTACTGTGTTCATTATCTTAATAAAAGTTGTTACTTATTTAGCTAATAATAGATTTATATTCAGTTTTATTAGTCTTTGTGGTCGTGAGTGCAAATACTAGTACGAGGTTCAATTCCTAGGTTGAGCAGTGTAATTGGGTTGTTATATGAAACTGAGTAGCAGCTTTGACATTGGATCATAACTTATGGACTCATCATGGACTCATAGTGGCAATAGGCTCGCCCCACAGATATAAGAAATAATTCTATTTCTATGGCAACAGGCTCGCCCCCTATTACATGGGCCGTAAACATACCGGCGAAATGTGGGTGTACATTAGTGCACCTCTGCCTAACCCTTCGGGGAATACAGGCGTGATGGTATGTGGTATGTTATGTTCTTTTTCTATGGCTCGGCCTTTCTCGGCTCGGGTGTAGATTAAAAAACCCTCTGCTCTAAGCATACACACTAAACACACATATGACGAGTATTGCATCCACTATTGACATCCGTGGAGCATTTGCACAGATCAGATGGAAAACAGCATCAATTAGTAGGTTATCCTGCTCGACATTATGCTGATCTGGGCGTTGTTTTGGTCCAACCGTGAGACATTCAAACATGCCTTTTCGAAAGACTTATAAATTATCAGTATATAATAAATAAATTGACTGCCTCGTTAGTCTAGTGGTCCTGAGTGGTTCCAAAGGCCCGATTCCAGATTCCCAGGTCAAGCAAAGTGTTATTGAGTTTTTCTATGAAATTCTCTTTTGCACCTTGAGTCTGAATTTGTATCCGGTTAATGGCAATAGGCTCGCCCCCTATTACATACATACATACATATTGTCACGCCTGTCTCCCATGGGGGTAGGCAGAGACTATAGATTTCCACTTGCTACGATCCTGGCACACTACTTTCGCTTCATCTACATTCATTAATCTCTTCATGCATGACCGTCGGTTTAGGGTGCTCGGAACCTGGCCTTTTTTAAGAACATCCGCAATTTGGTTGTGGTACGTTCGCCGAGGTCTTCCCCTTCCAACTCGTCCATCCATACTCACCATATATACTTGTTTCGTCAATCTCCGTTCATCCATTCTCTCTACATGACCAAAGCATCTTAACATACCTTTCTCAATCCTTGTCACTACATCTTCTTTCACTCCACAACGCTCCCTTATCACACTGTTTCTCACTCTATTTTTTAGCGTCACACCACACATACTTCTCAAAGCTCTCATCTCTACAGCATTTATTCTACTTTCATGTTTCTTCTGCCATACCCAACTTTCACTACCATACATTAGTGTCGGCGCCAACACTCCCCCAATCACAGCCAGCCGTGCCTTTTCGGACACTTTCTGACTATTCATGAAGGTGTGTAGCACCCTATTAACCTGGTTACCAGCACTCGCTCTCCTTTCAATATCACTCTCATGTTTACCATCTCTTGTAAACGTAGAGCCAGATCAAAATATTGCACGCTGTCATAACTTCATCCCTTTCAAAGACCATCACTTTTGTCTTGTTTACATTCACTTTCATTCCCTTACTCCTAAAAGCACCATCCATAATTGTTACCATCTTCTGTAACTCCCCCTCCGATGGAGCAAGGCTAGTCCTAGTGTGGAGGCCACTAGTAAAATTTCCTTGTCGCCACTAGGTTAAGCTAATTAGAAATATATTAATTAGAATTAGAAAATGATTTAAATGATTAAATGATTAAATAAATGATTAAAAAATAAAAGGATAACTTGATCATCGGCATAGAGGAGACATTTGACGAGTAACTCTTTCATCCTTAAACCACATTCACTCTCTTTCAAATCCTTCAGACAACTGTCCATGAATAAGTTGAACAGCCACGGTGACGCTACACATCCTTGTCTAACACCCTTATTGATGTCAAACCATTCAGTATAGGCCCCGTTTATCCTGACACATGCACTGGAACCCTCATAGAGCGATTTCAGTGCCCGAATCAGGCTGCCATTCACCCCATACATGGACAGTGCTGACCACAATTCCCCTATTACATGGGACCTAAACATACCGGTGGAACGTGGATGTTCATTAGTACATCTCTGCTTAACCCTTCGAGGACTACAGGCGTGTGTGTAAATAAAAAAAAATCCATATGTATTGTACCCTGTGCTGTTGACTAAATAAATCTTTCTTCCTTTCCTAAGTATATTTTTATTATATTCGGGAAAATAAATAATGATTGTAGGTTTGGATATTTACGCAAACAAATTCGCAGAAGCGTATTAATGTCATCGTGTTGGCTACATTACACAATCAAATCAACATAACAAGCAAAATTATACAGTTGGCAATACCATTTCCTATCTGACCAGATACTGGAACCAGTGTTTACTCATTACCCCCATCACACAGGACTAAGTCGTGGACAGAACTTAGCGCACGGCTGTTATTCAAACGCAACGAGGAAAATACCAAAAATATTTTCGCTTTATTACTTATTAAGGAAATTATTGCAGAATAATATCAGTTTGGTTTGGACGTGTCGCTATGAACATGTTTGTAGTGATTTATGTGAATATTATACTTTGAAAGCGTAGTTTTTTTTTGAAATACGATGTTTAAAGGTCGTTAAATGTGGTCAAAATGAGTTCCCAAAGCATAATGGAGCAGATTGTTTGGGGTAAGTCATTTGTTGTAATAATATAAATCATTAAAGTTCGTATATTGGAGGGAGACAAAGGATTTCATCATTGCAAAATTTAATAATTATTATCATCGGTTATCATTGGCGAGTACCTACAGCCGTCGGTCCCGGTTGTCATACGAACACCTACCTAACCTATGACAATCGTTAGTGTTAGTTAAAAGCCTATAAAATCTGACAACCAGTCTATCCTTTGAATTGGGTTGCGGAGGTCTGATGGCAGTCGCTTCGTGTACAGTCACGAGCACCACCACCAACACCAATTGCTTTCAAATTTCAGTGAATGTTTACACATTTTTGCTCGTGAGTGTACCTACATATACAGCCGATTCTGGTAGGAGGCTAGGAGCATGATGATAATTATGGAAAGAACAGAGATTTTTAAGTCCAAGTTCTAATATTATAAAATACAGTCATACAACACTCGGAATGTAAGAGGATTTTTCGAAAGTAGTCTCACTGCCTCTTTAGCCTAGTAGTCATTAGTGCGACTGCTTTGCAAGAGGTCCCATTTTTAAATTCCTAGGTCAAGTGTTATTGGGTTTTTCTATAAAGTCCTGAATAAGAGCATAGAATTTGACTTTGTGCCCGGATATGGCAGTAGATAGGCTTGTCGCGTATTGGGACCTAAACATATCGTCGAACTGTGGGTGTACAGTGGGTTATAGCTGTTACCTGACCCACCCTAGGTGGGACGGCGGGGTCTCGGTGGGTCAGGTAACAGCTATAACCCACTGTACATTAATACATCTCTGCCTAATGTCGAAGACATTGTAGCTGTCACCAATGCGTTGCCGGCCTTTTAAATGTGTGTATGCTCTTTTCGTGTAGGCCCCCATGTCGTACTGTTTCGGGAATACTGCCGCAGGGAGGTTATTCCATAGTTTACATGTTCTCAGTAGGAAGCTTCGTGTAAACCGGACTGTGGTGGATTGCCAACCATCGAGGTGGTGACGATGGAACTTACTTTTATGGCGTGTGGTGCGATGACGAAATTCAGCGGCTGGTGTTTGCTCGAACAATTCCTCAGAGCACTCCCCATAATAAAACCGGTAAAAAACGCATAGTCTCTCCGTAAGGCCAAAGGATCTAGTCGACCAGAAATCTCGGGTTCGCCCACGATCCGAGCTGCTCTACGCTGTAAGCAGTCTTAAGGCAGGAGAAGGAATTAGGGTGCCCCAGCCCAAAGGTGAACGCAGTATTCCTTATGCGGCCGAACCTGCGCCTTATATAGTTGCAGGCGCTTGTGCGGCCGAAAATAGAATTTCGCTCTATTGAGGACCCAAAGTTTCCTTGATGCCAATTTGGCTTTACCCTCCAGATGCTTGAATTGGAATTCGGCTCACGTTTACGACCAGATCAATGAGAATGCGGTTTTCCTATTGTCTCTGTCCTCCTAGCTTTTCCCTATCCCCTCTCCCAATTATGTTGGGGTCTGCTTCCAGTCTATCCAGATGCGTCTAAATATTTTCTATCGTCTCTATAATGTTGTTAATTTTGTTGACGGATGAAATGGTCCCGTAATAAATAAATTTCGAGAATTGTCAGTGACTATTCACAGTTATAGTCCAATGCAGCTTAGATTGTCACCCTCGTTACCAACATCCCGGTCGACTCCGTTTACCCAATGGTGCCGTAAGTAGCCTTTTATGTGCCCAATGCGAGCCTCTGTACAGTTTGTTTGAAATGACTAAGCCTGTCTGAGGTTACCCATTCCGAACTACCGCGGTGATAAAATCGTTTAATTAAGTGCTTTAATACATAAATATCGAAAATAGTAAACAAAATAATTAGAAATGTGACACATATACGACTGTAATTATCTTTACACCGACTCTTTCTATTAAAATTTACCACTTCTAAACCAATTGCAGACAACTTCCAATCGGCTTACTTCTTTCGAACCAACTGTAACTGCGCCCTTGAATATTATGTTCTCGTTTGATCATTTCTGCGTACCTAGTCACCGCTGGCACTGCCCTAATTACGGCCTTGCTTTTACCTCGGCATGTCACTAGGTGTCTCATATATTGTATTTGAATTGGTACGCACGGCTACACATCATTACATACATACACGTCTTGGGCGTCGAATGATAGACAAGTGACTGCGATGAAAGCTGGTTTAATAATGTGTTACTTACAAGCTAAGGTATATAATATAAAGGATGGAGGTGCGTCACACACTACAAGCTATACAATTCCAAAATGGGCTGGCTTTGAGTTGTGCGGATAACCTTTACAATGAGAGGTCTGTCTAAACTCATTCTGTTTAGCTTGATGTGTAGGCCGTGTGTACATTCTGGTTTCCTCAGCGTTTTCGATATTTAGACGACATTAACTTGGCCCTATTTTACTCAAAAATGTTTTGAACATTGACATGATAAAAAGAAGTATCGTTAGAACAATGCAACACTCAGTTACCTACCATTCGATGCATAATTAATATGCGCACTAATGCGTCAATTAATAAAAATGAATCATCGATCGAAATATGTTTTTGAAGCTACGAGACAATTATGACAATAGGTACTCTTATAATTAATAAACAGATTTTCCTAAATATAGAGGTCGTTATGCCATTGCGAAGAACGAAACAAGTTCTGAATTCTTTTCTTTAGTTGAAAGAAGGACATTTCAAAGAGATCGTGTGATTTGTCCTTCATCAAATAAAAAAAACACAGTTGTAACAGAATAACTATTAAAACTGCCTCATTAGTCTAGTCTGGTGATCCTGAGCGCGACTGCTGGTGCTGCGCTAGAGGTCTTGGATTCGATTCCCAGGTCACCAAGAAGCAAGAGTATTCTAATATTTGCAGAGGCAGACTGAGCCTCGATCCTGTAAAACAATTGTGGAATCGTATCCACATTAATAAAATGCGATAAAATTAGTTTTAATGCCTACGTATGGACACAATGGTGTCTGATTACGAATATATTGCGCGGGTACAATAATGGTCATATGTAGGCGTCGTTGCCGGAAATATTGTATTATTGTGGTTTGGACTGTGGCTTAACTAAAAACTAATTTAGGCAAGAGTTAATTTTTTAAAAGCTTACTAGCAATATGCGTCACACATTTCTAGTAATGTTGTTAACCCCTCGTGCTAAGCTAAATGCTTGTGTGGGTTCACGTTGGTTGTGCAATGGGTGAGTTTCGAACCGGCAACCAATTCATCGCAAGTCCGACGCCCTAACCATTAGGCTACCGCTGCTTATAGTTTAGTTGTCTTGTTTTTGCGAAGTACATACAAGTTGGGTCGAACTCGACCGTTCACCCATGGTCGGAGGCAGGAAGAGGTGTGTGCAGGCGTGTCAGTCTCCTCTCATACTGGGTGAACTACCGACTTAAAACAAATGTGGAAATCCTTATGGGCTGCCCGCTGCCTTGGGCAGGCGACAGGGCGTGTAGGACTCCACTCAGTGGGTGATCTACTGCCTAAAACCACACGTGATTTTCGCCATGCCACTTTTTGTTGGGGTAACGGGAGCGAGGTTTCATTACTCCACGAGCCCCGAAATTCCTTATTTTTGTTGAAAATGCTTTATCTACCGACTAAAACCAACCTCGGCGTTTCGCGTCACCACTTTAGTGCCGGGGCATTTAGTATTCGTCCGCAGATCGCAGTGACGGGCCGCCTATGCGGCTCCCTACCGAGCACCGAAATCCCTAAGCCAACCCAACGTCTTGACTATTTCTTGGACCTATCACTCGTTCGTCCCTCGAAATAAATTTCTGGTTTCGCCCTTCAGTCCAACTAAAAATAAAGGGCAACCACCATGAACTTGGGTTACAGCCAAGCCATTGCCGCAGTTTTAATGCAGAGGTAAAACAAACAGCAAAGCTTCCGGTGCCGCATAGGAAGCTGATATTAATCCAAGGTCGTATTATCGCTCCTATATGTTCGTTACAGCAGCGGTGGCCAGCTGTTTGTTTCATTTAACGCGCATCACAATGAGCTTATTGAGGCAAAAGGTAGCTTAGTACCTTCCTCAGGATTTAATATATCTCCTTAGCCAATTTTATAAAAAACTTCAGCGGTTCAAGCGTGAAAACGTAACAAGTACCTATCTTTTTTGTATTTTTTTAGGCATTTTCCATGCAAAGATTATCAAGTTATTTTAGGTAAACCAGACGCTATGACCGCTAAGCCACCGCGAGTACCACCCGCTTAGTCGAAATTTGCCTTCACATTTTTAATTTACGTCTTTGAGGTGACGTTGGTGTACTTAACTAGAAGACGCAGGTTAGAATCCTGCCCGCGTTCGTAATTTTCCTTACTAAAATAACTCTGGTGTCCTTAACCAGAAGACGAAGGTTCGAATCCTGCCCGTGTTCGTATTTTTCCTTCATTAAAATAACTATACTTTGTCCATTATGAGAACCGTTTTTGACAGATGGAACTAGTGATTGCAGAAACGTAACAATGCGATTATCGACCCGATTATTGACACTTTGATTACTGTCTAGTAGTGATTATCGATTGTTAGGTTATCGAATCGAAACTGATACAACGACGACCAATAATCAATAAATATGTATAATATTCATCTGATTGTATTAATTTTTGTATAATATTCATTTTCCATACATTTCTTTTCAAAAAGATTGTTTAATTAAATTTTATTGATATTAGAGTGGATGTCATTTTCCGATACTGATTTATTGTCATTGTTCAAATTGATTGAAGCGAATACATTCGATTGCATCACTAGACACGGTAGAATGTGGTAGAATGTAACTAAATTTAATACGCTTAACAATAATCATTTTTTTGGAAAATCCGTTGCATTAATGGTATTATAATGTCTGAAAGGAATCATAATTAAGATAATTGAATAACATAAGGTAGATAATACATTTATTTTGTTACGCATTTCAAAGTTAACTTTTACGTAATCTGGAACAGCTACGTTCTAAGGCAGTCGAAGGCATCTGTCACAAAACGGTTCACATAATGGACAAAGTATAAATAATCTTTGCATGGAAAATGCCTAAAAAATACAAAAAGATGGTTGTTAGGCCTTTTACGTTTCTGACTACCACTAAAGATTGTCAGATGTTCGATAACAACACAGATACTGCTATGTAATGACGAAAGCTGTAGTCACGGTGTGAATTTTGCCACTGTGGCAGTCACACACAAAAATGCTTAACTATCCAACAATGAAACTACCATTTAAATTCATTTACTACTTTTTTGTGAGAATCGGAACGAATATTTCGTTTTACGGAGGCCTTTTTATTTTAATCTGTTTTTGACAGTTCACTCTACCATTTGCGGAAAACAAAGAGATTTTTTTCAACACATGTGTAGGTATTTTAAATGCCAGATTCTTTATTTAGTTACTTCGTGCCTAAGAAATGTATAGATGGATCTTAGTTTCATTTGGCCACAATATTTTAATATCTGTTTTCATCATTACCTATGCCGCCATACCACCTTGTTGGTGTATTACGGGAGCTGGGCCAATTTTTTTTTCTTTCAAGATTTAGTTCCGCAAAAGAGTCAAAACAGCGCGTTGGCTAAGGCATTTTTGGGACTCCCAATGAAAAAAAAAAGAATTGAGCTTAAGCAATTAGTACCATCAAATTCGAACAACCATTTAGTATCCATTAGAATTTCGACACGGCATATAAATAAGTGAATGATACACTGCCTGATCTTCGGCTTTCCCCATCCAGACATTGCCAGCTACCTTCCACAAGTCGTCACTACATCTGACCGGTGGCCACACTACGCTTGCATAGCCGCGGTCTCCACTCGAAAAAGTAGGAAGTAGGAGAGGCCTACGTTCAGCAGTGGCAGATGATGATGATACAAATAATTGCCGTGGAGTGACATACAGCGTTGTGTCGCCTTCCTTAATACCATCTAGATATTCAAATGCTCTCCACAAGGTTGATTTCTCGAGACTCGCCTCTGACCCTGACGGAACTAATGAGTTAGCATCGTAACAACACAATTACACTGTCAACTATTAAACATTGCCTGTTTATTCTTCTCATTATGAATGAAGCGACACTTTTTTGCAGTTGTTTTTTTTTCTGTGTGGTAGGAAGCGTAAGGAATTTGCAGCCTTGCGTCCCACCTTTTTAATATTATAATATTGCACATTTTTGACTAAGAACTCCTTGAGCGGTTACATACATAGTATTTCCATGCTTTACAAGGTGAAGAATGTGGTTTAAAGAGCTATCATACCCTAATCCCTTCGGTTCTGAGAGGAAACCTGTGCCCAGCAGTGGGACAATGATGGTTGATGTTGATTGATAAATATGGTTGTTGATAGAGAATGAAGACCATAAACCCAGCGTGGAAGTACTTAAGGCTTATTGTTATTTTATTCAAATTTAATTTAAAACTAAATCGCGGGAAGAAGTCTATTTAGAAGTGAAGTGACTGCCTCAATAGTCTAGTGGTCCCAAGTACGACTGCTACGCTAGAGAGATCCTGGGTACGAGCAAAGTGTTATTGAGTTATATGAAATTCAGTAGCAGCTCGGAGTCTGGATTTGTGCCCGCCAATGGCTAAAGGCTCGCTCCCTATTACATGGGACCTAAACATACCGTCGAAGTGTGGGTGTACGTTAGTACACCTCTTCCTAACCCTTTGAGGAATACAGGCGTGATGGTATGTTATGTTAGAAGTCTAGTTCTACAAAGACACAGTGTTCCTATGTAAATAAATAAATAGCACGAACTATAACAACTCTTTTCCACAGGAATCCAGCACGCAATCGGCGGGCTGGCCTCCAAACCAGAGCGAGATCTCCTCATGCAAGACTTCATGACAGTGGAAACCACAAACTTCCCCCACGAAGGTTCCAATCACACTCCAGCGCACCATTACTCCGAGTTCAAGTTCAAGACTTACGCACCGATAGCGTTCAGGTACTTCAGGGACCTGTTCGGTATACAACCTGATGATTTCCTGGTAAGACATCTGTATTAAACACTTTTACAGCTTCATTAGATGTTCTTCTGGGGCCGTATTACCACGTATTAATGCCATCATTTTTAGGTTGCGAGAGAGGGATGCCGCTCTACAGGTTAAATAGTGACGTCCCTATTTCACAACGTAAAAATGATCGCATTAATACGTGGTAATACGGCACCTGTTGTAGAATTTGACTGGACTCCGCTCAGTACCCGTACTATGAGTTTTAGTGATTCGATAGTCGCTAGTTTTTATCGACAATGCAACCGTCAAATTTTAATTTATTAGAAAAAATTGCGGCTGGATTGACTCTGGTTCTGCATCACGACTAGTATGCGATGCGCATGGAGCAAATATTTGTATTACCTTAGATATTTGTTTCGGATCTTGCGTCTCTTGTACATGTGTAAGATTTGTATTCAAATAAGCACCCACGCTACAATACTAAATAATATCTTAGTGTGTATAAAATTATTACTATTATTTGACAACTGCATAAATGTCATGACATTGTAATAATATGCAATTTAAATGTCTTTTTCTGTGAATTTAAGAGTCAAATCAAATCATTTATTTGTGAAACATAGCTAATACATATTGGTATTAATTAGTGATATATTATAATTAGATACAAACAAGTCTAGTTTTCACGTTAGATCAGATAGGTTACTGTAGTATTTGATTCAAACCTTCAGTCGATAGACGCTAGAGACTATCGAGCGCGTATGTGTATACCATAGTACAATTAGTACACAACCCATAGACCACTCTAGTGGGCTTATTTATATTAATTCGCACAAAAATATTTCTTTGAATGTCGTCGTAACGTATTGGGTGGAGTCCGTTAGTTGTCAAGATTTACCGATAGCTTTCACACTTTTTGGTAGTAGATCTATTTATGTTTGACATCATTACTAGAACACAAGTCTGCCAGATAATAGTCGTGTTAGAATAATAGTACAATAACACTAAATACAACATGGGCTGACAGTTTTGGTAGACAACTGTTAAAAAATCAACAATTCCGAATTTTGTATTGTATTACAGTTGGAAACTTTTTAGACGTACTAAGAAATCTCTAAGATATTGCAGAGGAATTTTGGAATTAATAAGAAACCTCTTTTCAAAAACAAATATTTACTTACGGAAGTAACGCACATTTACATAATTATGTGATAATATGTACATTGTTCTGAAAACTCGACTAGAAAACAAACAAACTTCAAACTTCACAACATCACTCACTGACTGGGCTGAAAATGTTATCTAAATCGGTAGGTATCCATAGGCAACATACAAACAGACACATATAACATTTGTGATTTGTTTTGATTAAATGTTATAATTATGTTTATTTCAATCGATGTTGTTCCATGCATGTTGTCTGAAATGCACATAGTAATTATCATCACAATCTATGGAGATCCTTAGCAAATTAATTATTAATTAGTTAGTTTTATTTTGTATTTATTTTGTATATGGTAGCTAAGAATACGTAATCGGTTACCGCAACCTACTAATTTATAAACCTCCACTACCCAGTTGTAAGAGCAGCAAAAAACACATACCGTGTTCAATCATGTATACGTCGCAGCCTGAGTCTACCAAATATTTACTACAATACTTGGAATACTCTCGTAGCTCACGTTAGTGATGCGGTTGTGTTCTTCTCTTCATTGACATAATACGGCTATACGTTGAGCTATACAAACCCAGTTTTCGCTGGCTTCTTATTGTATGGAAAGCCAGATCACTCAGATCAAATAAAAAGTTAAGATGGAACTGTGCGAACAAAGAAGTGAGACCGGCTAAAACTACGCCTTGCCGTATACAAACACAATTACACGCGAACACGAACCGAAACTACGCCTTATCTACCGAAACTTCGCCTTATCTACCGAAACTACGCCTTATCTACCGAAACTACGCCTTATATACCGAAAATACGCCTTATCTACCGAAACTACGCCTTAGCTCGACTGACAAGATAAGGCGTAGTTTCGGTATACGTGTGTGTGTGTAATTGTGTTCGTATACGGCAAGGCGTAGTTTTAGCCGGCCTCACTTCATTGTTCGCAAAGTTACATCTTAACTTTTTATTTGATCTGAACCTATACAATGCAAGATCAGTTTGAACTGGTATTGTATAGCTTGAACTGTAGCTGTCTGTACATTATGAACAGCTCTGACACGTCACTAACGTAGCGTCAGTAAAGCTATAGACGCGTCATAGACCGTCGCTATGAAAGTCCACCTAAAGTGTACTGTACTCCCTTTTAAAAGGCCGGCAACACACTTGTGACTCTTCTGGTGTTGCGGGTGTCTATAGGCGATCCGTCTGCTCATTTGGTCGAACATACCTAAAGCCCGCTAAAAATTCATAGGCTATGTAGGACTGCTAGATCTAGTATTTGCAACCAGGACTCAGCCAGGCTTGCAACTTTGACCTACTTAATTTCCCTAAAACATAGTCGAGATACGTGATGTGAACAGTCGCTGTCTGTCGCGTCTGGTCAGCCTTTGCGTCCTATGACAAGCTTTCTTTGTTTATATTGAATAGTCCTAAACAACAGACTGGGTTATTTTCAACAACTATCAAAAAATTTGGCGTGTCTATAAAGTTTCCTAGAGTTTTTTCTCCATAAAACTCACTTAGACCCGTGCAAATAGTTTTTAACTTTTCAAAAGAACCTTGTCATTGAAATAAAACATTTTTGTTTTCAACAACGAGGCAGTCTGATAACAAATTATATAATCGTGTGAAACTTATCGGAATCTACTCGTCAGAAGAAATAGTGTTAAACCAACTCCGTATACTATGGCGCCACTCCAAACCATATTATGTTAATCCGTTTTTACCAGATGTCGATGTGCAGCGCCCCGCTCCGTGAGCTCAGCAACCCTGGAGCGTCCGGGAGTATCTTCTACCTGACGAACGACGATGAGTTTATCATCAAGACAGTGCAGCATAAAGAGGGGGAATTCCTTCAGAAACTGCTGCCTGGATACTACTTGAACCTCGATCAGGTGGGAAATGTCGTCACGCGCATCCTAATATTTTGTATTTTTTTTAGACTAATGTAGCCTTAGGGTTAGGAAGTTCGATCCCAGTCCTCATTTCCAGTCCCGGAATTTTGGGATGATAAAAAGACAATCCTGGGATCTCGGGTATCCTCACAGAACGAGAGGGATTAGGTTATAGTCACCACGCTAGCTTATTCCGGGATGGCAGACTTGACACGCCGCGCCATCAAGAAAGTCTCAGACATTTTTTTCATGGGATAACTCAGCAAACGAGCAGGCGAGCTAGCTGATGGTAAGTAGTCGCCGCCCATGGACATCTGCAAAACTAAAGAAGTTGCAGTTGCGTTGCCGAGCCAATTTAGGGAAAGGGAGGGGAAGGAGAAAAGGAGAAGGAAGGGGATTGAGGGAAGAATTGGGCCTCCAGGACTCTTGCTCAACGCTACTACTCGGACGTCGGTCTTCTGCGAGAGTGTGATACTTACCCGGTCAAGCCGGCACATTCATGCTGCGAACACCGTGGCCCTACCACAACAACAAAAATGTAGTTTCTTTACGATGTTTTTCTCTATCGTTTAAGCGCGTGATAATGAATTATTTATTAATACGCATATGACTTCTAAACTTCAGAGGTGGCAGTCCAATTAGTCATATCACTAGGCTATCACTGTGTGATTTCGTTTCAAGTTAAACAACTTGAATGCCTTTTTTGCGATGCATTTTTTTGGCGAGATTTTTTTTTAATGGTATATGTAACCAAAGTTCGTGACATTTCATTTAGTTTGTAGAGGTTGAATGTGTCGCGTTAAAACTTTTTAGCTGTGAACTTTTTTTCTATGGAGCGGTCTGTCATATTCAATGACGGATACAGCACGATAAGTAAATTTGAATATTTTAAATAATAGTAATTATTAATAACTGGTGAAACAATAGCTTTAAATGTTGTGTCTCTTTTCAGGTAAAATTATTTATTAATTAATGCTAAATAATGTTTTGTAAAAGTTTATGTAATAAAATAAAATCTCTCTTTTCAGAGCAACTCAATTTTGGTTATAGTTTTACTGTTCACCATAATATCCAAGGATAATTATAAATCAACACATTATAAAGCAACATTTAAAGCTGTTGTTTCACCAGTTATTAATAATTTAAAAAAATCAAATTTACTTATCATGCTCTATCCGTCATTCAATATGACAGAAGGCTCCATAGAGTTAAAAAAGTTCACAGCTAAAAAGTTTTAACGCGACACATTCAACCTCTACAAACTAAATGAAGTGTCACGCACTTTGTTTACATATACATCCCTAAAAACCTTTAATAGTACTAAATCTTTAATATTTGAAACGATTTTAAATCAAATAAAACACAAACAAAAGACGCCCTGTCGCCCTTACTTAAGATGTTGGCAGTGAACATATTAACCTTATTTCTGTTATATTCCAGAACCCACGTACATTATTGCCAAAGTTCTTTGGTCTATATTGCTACCAGTGCAACAGTAAGAATGTGCGACTGGTGGCTATGAACAACATTCTACCTTCATCCATCAAACTGCATCAGAAATACGATCTCAAAGGATCCACGTATAAGAGAAAGGTATGTACTTATCTTATTATTGGTTATAATGACTCCGTAAGGATTTATAGATTATAAGTCTTCTTGAAGTGAGGTAAGGTAAGAAAAGAAGGAATACCTGGACATGAATGAGAAAGGGCGGGGGAGAAAGAGAGGAAAGGGTTAAAAGGGAGGAAAGCAGCTAGAGGTAGCGGGATAGGAAAAAAAAATCACTGTTATGGAGAAAAAGAAACATAGACACGTGAAGAGGGGGAATGTAGAAAGAGAGATGGGAAGACATTTTAGAGAAGGGAGTTAAAGAGCAAATTTTGCCATAAACAACAATACTCAAGAGTTTACATTTATTTGTGCATATGTAATTAATACTATTTTAAATTTAACAAGCAATACTCATGACACATCAAGCGGCGGTAAGCCTAATAGCTAGGGCGTCGGACTTGCAATCATGTGGTTACCGGTTCGAAACCCACCCATTGCACTACCTACGTGAACCAACTCGTACAAGCATTTAGCTTAGTAAGAGGGGTTAACAAGAATATTAGTAATTTGCGACCCACATTGCTAGTATGGGCTGGGCTGGCCACATCTGTAGAAGAACCGACAACCGTTGGGGTAGACGTTTTTCGAGTGGAGACCCCGATTCGGCAAACGTAGTGTAGGACGCCCACCGGCAAGATGGAGTGATGATTCGCGAAAGGTTGCTGGCAGAAGCTGGATGCGAAAAGTGGAGGACAGGGTTGAATGGCGCACACTAGGGGAGGCCTACGTCCAGCAGTGGATTAGTATAGGCTGATGATGAAGATTGCTAGTAAGCTTTTTTTTTTACAAACACATTCAATGTTTTCTCCTTCCAGGCAAACAAAGGTGAGCGGCAGAAAACGTCACCGACCTACAAGGACCTCGACTTCATGGAGCATCACACTGAGGGTCTGTTCCTAGAAGCGGACACTTACAACGCCCTCATCAAGACAATGCAGCGGGACTGCAGGGTGTTGGAGAGCTTTAAGGTGAGAATGTGTTATTTATAAAGATGTGTTTCATGATTTATCCGTCAGGTGGAGCTGTTCGTATTTGCTTGAAATGATTAACTTTTTCAACGGACTTCAAAAAGGCGGAGGTTCTCAATTCGTCTGTATGTTTTTTTTTGTATGTTTGTTACGCGATATCTCCGTTAATTGTGGATTGATTTTAATGATTGTTTGGTAGGTCATACGTCAGAGGTGGTCCCGTTCAACTTTTATCGAAATCGGTTTAGCGGTTTTAAAAAAATCAACAACAGTCTAAAAATTCTCAGTAGCAGCTCGGAGTCTGGATTTGTGCCCGGCAATAGCCTCGCCCCCTATTACATGGGACCTAAACATACCGGCGAACTGTGCGTGGACATTAAGTACACCTCTGCCTAACCCTTCGGGGAATACAGGCGTGATGGTACGTTATGTTATGTTAAATGAATGACTTTTTGGAAAAAAGAAACGCTTTTTACACAAAAAGGCTTTTTTCGTGAATCGTGGTTGCGTTTGCAATTATTATCTGCAGGTCATACAATGGTTCAATTAAGGGGAGAAGGGGGAGTATACGATTCTTAGATTGTGGTATAATTTGGCAAACAAAATATAATCTCCATAAACGGCTGACCTCCCATTGTTCAAGTTTTCGTATAATTCAAGGCCAGCTTATACTGGTTTTGTATAGCTTGATGCGTAGCCGTGCGTACAACAGAATTTTGAGCTCCGTAAATTATGGTTGGCTAGGTGGATGGATGGATGGATTGTGTTAAGTCAGATATGATGGAAAAGGGATCGACTGATGAGATGACGACTAACAGCGATGAATGGAAGAAAAGGAAGTGCTGCTCCGACCACAAATAAATTGGGAAAAGGGCAGGAAGAAAATGATGATAGTTAACTGCAATTTTGAACATAATAAGAGTCTTTAAACAAAAAAATAATTAAAATTGGGGATACAATAAGGTGACGTACGGAGAGCGTATCATAGCGACTTGTGACGTCACAAACCGTTATTGTTTAAAAACGTTTTGTGGGAAAGGGACAAAGTATCCCATCTCAATCCCAACCTAAACCTTAAACACTTATACGAGTATCTTTGCACTTTATTAACAGATATTTTCATATAATTTTATCA
Organism: Subacronicta megacephala; assembly: GCA_958496365.1. Taxonomy (NCBI): domain Eukaryota; kingdom Metazoa; phylum Arthropoda; class Insecta; order Lepidoptera; family Noctuidae; genus Subacronicta; species Subacronicta megacephala. The sequence goes on along the minus strand of OY292540.1, from coordinate 3,165,507 downwards.
GGATATAAATTTTATTGATGGCTAAAATTCATAGTCTGTTCTCATCATCCTCAGATCATGGACTACTCTCTCCTTGTTGGCATCCACAACCTGGACGAGGCGCAAAGAGAGAAGACGGAAGCAAGGAAACGGACTGATTCCGGCCAGAGTGACGGCGACGACGCCGAGGGAGAACCTAGGAAGAGCGGGCTCAATAGAACGAGGTATCATTGTTAAATTTCATTCATTCATTCCGTCATTCATTTATCGTACTCGCAGATATTAATTAATTTTAATGTATTTCATTATTTACCTAAGAGTGGTCGGTATATTTTGGAAATAAAAATTCATTAGAATATGTCAACTCAAAGCTGCTATGTTTCTTTATTCAACATGTCCCTACATCTGTTTCGTACCGGCAAAAACATGATCGCAAGTCCGACGCCCTAGCCATTAGGCAACCGGTCCTTACGTGTGTTCCTTCCTTTTCTGTATTTCAATATATACCAGCCATAATTAGTTAATTCATTCAACTTAATTGATATCTATGAGTACGGCAGTTAGAGTGAATGTAATTTTTTCAGCTGTTAATCGTGATGCGATACTGCTATGAGTTTGAAACCTTTGTTTGCCTGTGTTTGCGTGTCTGTCTGTTTGTGTGTGTCGCATAGTAACTACAACACTGATACACAAAATCCAATGAGTTTTGAAGGCTAATTTGAACCGGGTTTGGCTAAATTTGATGGGAAATCATTGCTCCCATTACGATATCAAAATATGAAACAATTACTTCCCAGGCGAATGTATCTTGGTTATTTTATGGGGGGATATCAAAAAATTTTCACGATTGCAAATACTTAAAACTTATTCACGATCGAAAATTCCTTAAAAACGCTATCGTAGAAAATTTATGTGTAAATTGTAATTTTTCACCGAATCCACTATTTTACACCAAAATCTTCGACGATAACGATTTTTAAGCAAAAGTTTTAATACTGAATCGTGAATAAGTTATTGTTAATGTCGCAATTTCTACTGCCATGTACCTAGAATGTGTAGACGAATAAGTTGCGAAAAACAAAGAAAATAATGAATTTCGCGCTTAATGCTGACGCCTTAAGTTGATAATTTCGAAAACCCGATTGATGACGATAAACAGATATATCTCGTATCTTTCAAAAATTTTTCTTTCTCGGTGGCGGTACTGTATTCTGTTATTATGAAACCATTTCAGATCGGAACAAGGCAGAGAGGATTTCACCGCACAAGTCAAACGAACGCAGTACGATTGAGTTGTATATGTTTGAATGTTTTTTTTTGTATTTATTCTCTTAATTTATTATTAACACGTTGTATATGGTATTAATGTTACTTTTCAATGTGATGGTTGTCGATTATCGGTGTTTGGGAGTTCGGTATTTAAAGCCAAAAACTCGTAAACTGTGTCGATTTTTTTTATGTAGGTCATCATCATCATCATCATCAACCCATTACATTGTCCCACTGCTGGGCACGGGTCTCCTCTCAGAGCGAGACGGAATAGGCTATAGTCCGCCACGCTAGCCTACTGCGGGTTGGCAGACTTCACACGCCGTCAAGAAAATCTATCAGGCATGCAGGTTTCCTCACGATGTTTTCCTTCACCGTTTAAGCGCGTGATAATTAATTATTAATACGCACATGACTTCGAAAAGTCAGACGCCTTGGATTCGAACTCGAGACTTTGACTTGGCAGTCCAATGGTCATATCACTAGGCTATCACTGCACTCCTTATGTAGGTCGCCAGCACAAAATGTCAAATTGTCTCAGTTGATTTTAAACTAATTCATCAACATATTAAGGTTTGAAATCATTTGGAAAAAATTTACAGTTTTGTATAAACGCAATTTTTTTAAATGATGTAATTATTTAACATTCTATTTTATTTATCATATCGAATTTATTATGTATCATATTAATATTATACAGATAGTATAACATTAACGAAATAAACGAACACAACACATTGAAATACCTAGCACTATGTATTTAATCGCATAATGTGCGAGTTCAGAATGCTGTTGATGCACTGTTGCTGAGCGCTGTCTTGGGTTCATATCAAAGTCGAATCTGTTATAAGGGATTTCAATAAATTCTCGTAGCAGGCCGCAATAGGCTCAACGTCTTTTAGACCTAAACATACCAAAACTTGATACAATGGTACTTTTATTCAGAATCGATTCCACAATCGAATAATCCCAAACTAACCGGTTATCGATACATCACTACACGACTACTTCTACGTCATGTTCTAATAGGTGTATTAACTTGAATAACTTGTCTACCTACATTTATTTATGGTTGATAATAATGCATGTTCTAACAATAACATAGGGGTTCCACAGTCGGAGGTCAAGTTTAAAAAAAAAACTGTTACTGTTGAACATATCCTTAAGGGTCAGGCGGAGTCCAAATCGCCCATAGAGACGTAATACCAGAATTATTCAGAATTCAAACATACATATATATATTATAATAATAGTCCTCCGCCGCGTCTGTATGTCTGTCTGTTCGCGTTAATTAACTCAAAACTACTGCAACGATTTTCATGCGGTTTTCACCAATGGATAGCGTGGTTCTCGAAAAGGGCTTATATGTGTAAAACATACATATTATAGAACAGAAAAGTCGAGAAACCACGCGGGCGAAACCGTGGGCGGAAAGTAGTACTTAAATAAAAGAGGTTAGATAACGGATTATATTTTAAATAAAAAATAAAGCCGATTAGCAAAAACAGAATAAAAATCGATTAAAAAAATAAAGAAGTTATAAGCATTTTAATTTTTGACAGAGATAATGACTTGAGATGTGTGAAGTAAAAATAAAAATATTTAGGCAGATGTTTCTACTCGCCTCTCCTTGTTACATACTCAATCCACCGGACTCTTAAGGATCAAAGATTATTTATCAGTGTCCATTATATTAATGGCCTCCTCCTTTTCAACCTACTTCAAAAAGGGGGAGGTTTTCAATTCGACTGTACTTTTTTTGTAACCTCCGAAAGATAAAGCATGTGTTGATCTACTTCAGTTGGTCCTCTTACAGTGGCGCCTTCAAAACTGAATGTGTATTGAATCTAAAAGCATGCATCTACATGTTACCTAATGCATTCGTTCATTCAATCGTTCGTTCAATATTTCTGTGTGACAATGTGAAATATGACATTTGGAGTAGTAATAGTTAAGTACTGTCTTTTTGTATTTTTTTGGCATTTTCCATGCAAAGATTATTAAGTTGTTTTAGTGAAGGAAAATACGAATGCGGGCAGGATTCGAACCTGCGTGTTCTGGTTAGGTACACCAGACGCTATGACCCCTAAGCCACCGCGAGTCCCACCCGCCAGCTCGAAATTTGCTAATTTAATAAATTAACACCAACAGTCCTATGAAAATCTATCTCAAATGTTGTATATTGCATTGTTACACAATTGTCTGCTGTACTCTTGAAATTGACGTACACAGAAATAACCCGCAGACAAAATTAACAAAAATGCCCCCGAAATAGCTGTATTGTATGCACAAGTTATTTAACATTTTAGGGTTAATCCCACAGACATTTTAATTTTGATTATATCCCCATATTATGTTTCAAATTTCAGCTTTCTAGATTCACGGCCCGTTAATTAGCAAAACTTTCAGTGGATTTGCTTAAGAGAGATAGAATTCTGACATATATAATAAGTATATCGATGATATTAAAACCGACCGTGATTAGTTTTGCTTTTGCGTTGAAAGATCAATCTGTTAGTACATACGGCTACACATCAAGCTATACAAAACCAGTTTACGCTGGCTTTTCATTGTATGGGAAGCCTATACAATGCGAGATCAGCTTAAACTGCATTTGTTAAGTTTGACCTATAGCCGTGTGTACAACCAATTTTTTAAATTATTTTTTATTATTATTTTAAACTAAATTATAAATGTAACCCCGCGTTGCCACTAACGACAAAACATGTTGCAAACATCTATAGGCCAACCGTTTAACTCGCGTATCCCCTGCGCGGTAAGAAGGGAGCGGGGGCGGGTAACGCTACACACGGAGTCAATAATCCAAAGATTTATCTCGAGATAGACATTGTTGGTAAAGAATAAAATAATAAGTATCTTTTTTAAGTATCCCTACTAGTAGTAGTACTCCCTTCTTACCGCGCAGGCGATACGCGAGTTAAACGGTCGGCCTATAACTAACTCTCAAAGAGTGAGTGGGATAGGTAGCTGTTTCCAACATGTTTTAGGGGCCGTCCATTAATCACGTGATGTTTTTTTGCCATTTTTTGACCCCCCCTTCCCCTTGGTAATACATGATGAGGTTTAAGACTGCCCCCACCCCCTGTATCACGTGTATTTTTTATCTACGGAGAATCTTAATTTTTATTATTTGCGGCACGTTTGCCGAAAAAATAAATACACGTGATATATTACTACACTCCCCCCCCCCTTTCGAGCCTCACGGCATTAATGGACAGCCCCTTATCGTCAGTGGAAAGGCGGGGTTAGTCTTATTAACTTGTGCATTCAAACAGCTCTTTAAGATACAGTTTACGTCACATCAGCGTCTGTTCCAGGTCGATCAATCGTCAGCGACTGGTGGCGCACTCTACCGCGATGGAAAGCATACAGGCCGAGAGCGAGCCTATTGATGAAGAGGATGATGTGCCGTGAGTTTATATTTATATCTATACTATTTATTATTATGTCATATATGTTGAGAATAGCGACGGAACTAAAAATTACTGATTTTAGAGACTGGCATTTAAAAAAATAATAATAATTATTACCTACGCTACGAGTGTTTTTTCTCAAATGAATAATGTCGCTGTCTCTTTTTGACGAACGGTGCGCCTCTGTTCACGATAAAATGTTAAAGATTTATGATCGTTTGGCATACAATATTCAATTTGACGGAATTTTGAGTTACGTCGATGTTCTCGCAAACCAGCGATATGTTTCGCATTTGTGATTATTTTCTTTACTAATTTCGATATTTATGTATAGAATCATAGATTTTACCAGCGCGGTAGTTCGGAAGGCTAATTTCAGACATGCAGAGTTATTTCGCCTTTGGTTCTATCCCCAAGTCGCGCAAAGTGTCATTGGGTTTTTCTATGAAATATCAGTAGCAGCTCGGAGTCTGGATTTGTGTCCGGTTAATGACATTAGGCTCGCCCCCTATTACATGGGACCTAAACGCACCAGTAAAATGTGGGTGTACATTAATACACCGCAGCCTAACCTTACGGGGAATACAGGCGTGATGGTATGTAGAGTTATTTCAAATAAAATGTCATCATCATCATATCAGTCCATTGAAGTCCACTGCTGAACGAAGGCCTCCCCCATAGACTTCCACAACGACCGGTTATATGCCGGCTGCATCCAACGACTCGACAACGACTGCCTCATTAGTCTAGTGGTCCTAAGCGCGACTGCTACGCTAGAGGTCCTGGGTTCGATCCCCAGGTCGAGCAAAGTGTTATTGGGTTTTTCTATGAAATTCCCATTAGCAGCTCGGAGTCTGGATTTGTGCCCGGTTATTGGCAATAGGCTCGCCCCCTATTACATGGGACCTAAACATACCGGCGAAATGTGGGTGTACATTAGTACACCTCTGCCTAACCCTTCGGGGAATACAGGCGTGATGGTATGCATCCAACGACTCCCAGCTACCTTTACCAGGTCGTCTGTCCATCCTGTTAGAGGTCGTCCCACACTGTGTTTTCCGTTGCGTCGTCTCCACACTCACTCGAAAACCTTTTTGCCCCAACGGCCATCAGTTCTAAGAGCTATATAGCTGGTAGAACTGAACAAAATGTACGTACTCGGAAATACAGGCATATTTATTTCGTTTTTTTTTGCAGTCCTGGCGGCATTCCAGCTAGGAACGCGCGCGGCGAGCGTCTCCTCCTGTTTCTGGGCATCATCGACATCCTGCAGTCGTACCGCCTCCGCAAGAAGCTGGAGCACACGTGGAAGAGCATGATACACGATGGTGTAAGTGTAATATAAGACTGCTTTAATTTCAAGGCCTAGAACATCGCCAGAACTTAAGGTTATCACAAAATGTCAAAGGGGATCGAACCGTTCGGGCCTATCGACTCGCCGCCATTTTGTTTTTTTTTTACGAAATCGTGGCGCACAATATTAGTTTTATGGCCCATACGTAACACTTCTTTCATTCTTCGATCTTTACCTCTTGTCTACGCCAATAGGAAGGCGTGCTCGCGGTTGCGCGATCACAGGGTTTGTCGTGACCAATCGCGGCCGCGACGCGCCATTTTTCATATTTTCCGTCCGGACCAATCCGCGTCCAAGGTTTAGACGCCGCTCAACGTTTGTTCAATGTCAATATTTGCCATCAAGATTTGTATTTCCCAAGCTAAATTCAGTTACAACTACAAGTTTATAATTATATTAAAATTATTGTGAAGTAAAAGTGTTTTTTGTGTATCAAAAAGACATCTCAAGGTTTTCTTTGTTCATCAATAACACTTCCAAATACATGTTAACGTGACACTTCAGGGTACCATGTTACCAACATCTTTTGTTCCTTTATGTAGGTACCCTCTACATCTGCCTGACTACATCTGACTGCCTCGTTGGTATAGTGGTCCCAATCGCGACTGCTACGCTAGAGGTCTTGGGTTCGATCCACAGGTCGAGCAAAGTGTTACTGGGTTTTTCTATGAAATTCCCAGTAGCAGCTCGGAGTCTGGATTTGTGCCTGGTGAATGGCAATAGGCTCGCCCCCTATTACATGGGACCTAAACATACCGGCGAAATGTGGGTGAACATTAAGTACACCTCTGCCTAATCCTTCGGGGAATACAGGCGTGATGGTATGTTATGTTATGTACCCTCTACTGATACATATCACGTTCATCGTGCGCCGCTATTTCGAAAAAAAAAAAAATTGCGTAGGTACGATATGCCAGCTTCCATACAAATAGGTTCGAACTCCTTTCACAGTTGATATTGAACTTAATAATCAATTTATTAAGGTTTTAATTCATTTGGAGAAATTTGTCAGTTTTGTATAACCCGATGTGCTGGCGACTAAAAAATAAGAGTTTTAGAATGAAGAGCTGAACACCTGTTCTGGTGGCTGTAATTCTAAAATTTATTTATATAATGTTTCGGATTTATGATTTTTTTAAATTTCCCTATAACTTCACATCCAACATAATAAAAAAAATCTCTTTAATAAATGTTTTACATGTTTTCAGGACACAGTTTCAGTGCACAGGCCGAGTTTCTACGCTCAGAGATTTTTAGATTTCATGGCCAAGACTGTGTTTAAGAAAATACCTTCGTGTAAGTATTGCTCTATGTTTTTCCTACGAATCTCCTTTACGAATTCAACCAGAGAGTTCCTATTCTACAGTGTTGCCATATTATATTGTTAAGGGATACCAGTCTTCAATAATTTCAACGTATTTCTCTTCTATTCCTATCATTAGTTAAGCTCAAATCATTTCGCTATTGTTGTATAGTTAAACCAAGTCCTAACTGTGTTAGATAATTATTTGAGGACAATTTGGAGATGGGTAGCGACTTTTTAAGAATACTAATATTATTTAAAGCACATGTTTATATGGGTCTTCGTCAATAGTCTGAAGAAATTAATCAAATCGCTGGCTTTATCGACAAAAACATCGAAGAAGCATGACGTTAAAATAAACAGAACTCTATTTTGTTTTAAATGCCTCAAAAGTATGGTAAAAAGATTTTAATCGAAAATCTAAAACCCAAAGAAAAAGACAGTATAAGAAATAGTTCAATATCAGCTTTGGCATTGAATTATAATAATTATATTATGATATAACTTAAAAGTGTAGTGATAGCCTAGTGATATGACCATTGGACTGCCAAGTCAAAGGTCTCGAGTTCAAATCCAAGGCACGCACCTCTGACTTTTCGAAGTCATGTGTGTATTAATAATTAATTATCACGCGCTTAAACGGTGAAGGAAAACATCGTGAGGAAACCTGCATGCCTGATAGATTTTCTTGACGGCGTGTGAAGTCTGCCAACCCGCAGTAGGCTAGCGTGGCGGACTATAGCCTAATCCCTCTCGTACTGAGAGGAGACCCGTGCCCAGCAGTGGGACAATGTAATGGGTTGATGATGATGATGATATAACTTAAAACTATATAAGTAAAAAGCATTAAATATATGATAAAGGATCGCAGGATCTGAAAATAAAATCTACATGGTGGCAGAGGCGGCTAGTTTAAAAACCTTGGTCACTTTAAAGTCGATATAATTGTTTTAATTGCTTGCCCATCTTCAATTGAACCTCATAACGAGATAGGTCCCAGCTGTAGATCTATAGCTACTATGGAAGTTGAAACACTGTGTTTTTTTAAATATCATCATCATTTTACTGCCTTATTAGTTTAGTGGTCTTAAGCGCGACTGCTATGCAAGAAGGCTTCGGTTGTATTTCCGGGTCGGGCAAAGTGTTGTTGGGTTTTTCTATGAAATTTTCAGTAGCAAATTGGGAGTTTGTGCTTGGATAACGGCAATAGGCTCTTTACATGGGACCTAAACATACCGGCGAACTGTGGGTGTACACTTGTACACCGTTCGCCACCAATTCATAATTGTTGAACAATTACGCCTGTGTTTCCCCTGTATTTATGTAGAGGTGTACTGTGTACTAAGATGTATGCACTATTCGCCGGTCTGTTTAGGTCCCATGTAATAAAGGGCGAGTCATTAACCGGGCACAAATACGAATTTCATAGAATAATTCAATAACACTTTGCTCGACCTGAGAATATAACCAAGGACCTCTAGCGTAGCAGTCGCGTTTGAGCCCACTAGACTAATGACGCGATTAAAATTGTGTTTTCATTAGAAGCAGCTACTTTTGATGCGTGTGTTAAATAAAAATATGTAGTTTGATTATATTGTTGAAAAGCTTATTGATTTATTCATATTCCGTGTTCCAACTTACATGGTAGACGATCTTCAATAGTTAAACATTGCTAACTTTGTGTCTAATGTCTAAATGTTACCTAATTCTTAGGGGGCGATGTTAATTCTATATGTAACATACTTTTAAGACTCTTGTGGAATACATTTTTCGCAATAATTGTAGGAAGAATTTTGTTTTATTAGGTATAGGTTGTGGGCACTGTGTTTGCAATCGATACCATTGATGGGAGATAAGAGTAGATAAGAATTAAATAGAGTAAGAGAGATCGTTTTTCTTATAGTGATGAAACGATTACGATTATTACACTATTAATAATAAAACATATTAATGTCGATAAAGGAGCACAATATTTATTTCCGAAAATCATTTTTTGTTCAATTAACAACATTTCTAGCTTTTCGGTCATTAATCTGTTACTTTATTTTTCAGTTAGATTTTTTTCATTAAGTCATAAATAACCGCAATGATAATCGATTATTACAATTGATCGTGAAATGTCGATAATCGTCCATTGCGATTACCCGTAATCGTTTCACCAATATTTTTTTACGCTACAGGTTCAATCATTCATAATATTCCTATAGTGTATAACTTGACTCTTAAAAGTATGTTACAATAAAAAGCTACTAAAATGGTAGCTTTCTGTATTCAATACTAAGAAAAAAAAATTACCCTTTTCCGAATTTACTCTATATTCGCGGCCTCCAGTCTTCAAACTAGAAATTGGCCTGACCTATACAAACCTAAAAACTTTTAAAAGAAAATATTTTCGCAACGAAATAACCCACATTTTAGCTTCTTGTTTGAATTTGTTAAAGATCTCTGGAATATGCAAATGGCATGTGGCATGCACAGATGACTGTTCTCAGTATAGATCGTGTTTATTAAAAAAAGTTAAAAGGGCTTAGGAATGACCTTAGTCCTCAACGCAGGCAAAAACTCCGAGCGACTAGACAATATCTTGCTAAAGCTGTATTTTATTTTACCAATCCAAATGACCGACTCTGATCCAAATATCAGAGTCGGTTGTCGGATGAAAACTTTTCGTCCTTAAGCGGGGCTGTCTTAGGCGACAGAGAGGTGCTTTTACGATTATTTCTTATAGCAACCCCCTTATAGACAACCTCTTAAAATATTCGCGAAACACAAGGTTAGGTACAGTCGTCCAATGTGACTTCGCCCCAATTGCAGTAACAAAACAATTTCAGAAACAGTCACTTTCATAAATCTAAGCGTGTGCTCCTTAAATAATCAGTTAGTAAAATCCAGGCCAAATTCTAGTTGTCTAGACACCGTCCTCTAACAAGTGTTAAAAATGACAAAATGTTATGTTGCATCAGTGGACCTACCTGAGATCAAGGGGAACCATCGCAAGTTCAGAACGCTAGTCACCTCCTACATAGGTACCGTAGGGATATCATATTGTATATACTGTGTGTGGATGTGAGAGGGGGGCGGGTGTTGGTGTCAACAATATATACAACCTTATTTACTACTAGCTTTCCGCCCACGGCTTCGTCCGCGTGGTTTATTGGCTTTTCTATACTAAAATATGTATGTATTATACATATAAACCTTCCTCTTGAATCACTCTATCTATTAAAAAAAACCGCATCAAAATCCGTGGCGTAGTTTCAAAGATTTAAGCATACAAAGGGACATAGGGACAGAGAAAGCGACTTTGTTTTATACTATGTAGTGATTAATACAGGGTGAAATCCCGACATCGATTCACAACTGCTTACCGTGAATTGAGTACAAGATTCTAGACTTTTTCGTCGGTTATTAAACTTCAATACATTTTGACCGTGTAGGTATTGCACTTTCATAAGAAAAAGCTGTTTTATTTTAATAACCGACTAAAAATATCAACGCATAGGGGTCCAAAATCATGTACCGAATTCATGGTAAGCGGTTGTGCGTCGATATCCCTTCCATTCTGTATACTAAGTTTTACGCGATGTCAGGGTTGGTTCCTCAGTGTTTAAGTAGAATTTTTAACGGTAAATAAGTAATGAAGTTGTATTTCTATAATGTTCAAAAGGTGCTATATTTAAAAAATATTTGGGACAGTGTTGCTAGGAATTTTTGACGTAAAGAAAATAATTTACACGTTTATAGACATTGTCAATTGTCTATGATTGTGTATTGGACAGTAAATAAAAAAAATATTGTATATGGCTGCTCCAAATAGGCTAAGTTTAGCTAAATGTCAGACTACTGGTGTTAGAATTTGAACTAGACCGTACCAAGTGAGGTGCTACCATGTTAAGATGTAGTGGGATTTGTAGTTGATCTAGTCTAAATAACAACAGAGTAAAAAAAAAATTCGTTCAGGAATAAACGTAAATGTAGATGTAGATAACGTTATTAATGTAGATGGGGACAGTATTTTTTAGAGGGAACAATTTATTCTGAAGTCTCTTACCTAGATAAAAGCATGTTATGTTGAACTTAATGTCTTATTTGTGACTAAAAAGTGTTCTTTTAATGACAATTTTATCATAATTGATTTCTTATTAAGGAACAGATGACATCGGTTTAACATAAACTATTATATTCTAATAATTAAACATACAAGTTATCTTAATAGAACGTAACCAAACAAGACTTACTAGTCACTCCCAATACGCGCACAAAGTTAATGTTTTACTCATATTTAGAGCAGTGGTTCTCAAACTGGCAGTCGACCCCAGCAGAGGCCGCTTTCAGTATTCTAAATATCCTGTATAATATTTATTTAATTTTGAGTTTAAAAAATAAAACGTTGCTGTATAAATCATGATATTGGAGAAAAATTAGAATCTGTCGCCTTTTTAATGCAAAACATTTATTTTTGTTAACATTTTTATAGGGCATAGTAATATACAGTGATGGGGATATTAAAAGGCAACAAAAAGTTTGAGAAACGGTGATTTAGAGATACTACTGTTGTGTGCGTACGTGCGTGTTTGTATTGCCACGCACACAAACAAGCTGTGTTTGATATCGTTCTATGAAAGTTACTTGGATTCTTGTTAAATATATTGCAGTAGGTACCGTTTTTTATTTTGAAGAGAAGTGCAAGGAATGTGATAAAAAAAATGTTTTAATAAGTACCGTATATTCTACGTAGTTCTTAGAAAAAGTAAGCTTGTATATTTTGACTTTAATAAAGTTCGATAACTATTTTTCTAAGGGGCCGAAACACCAACACCTAAACCTCATATTTTGTAGGAATTAGTTAAATAACGTGGTTTTTTATTTGGACAACAATTTTAATTTCGTTTCTTTATTAATTTTCGTTCGAAGCAATATAATCAGGCATGTATTTAGACACTTTATTTTTACATATTTTTTTTTAATGAAATTGGATGCAATAGCATGATGATTTAACGGAAAATCATGCACGCCCATGAATAATGTTGCCAGCCGAAAATAATATCTGTGTTTTTTCCATTTTTTTCCCGACAATTGTCCGTAATCGGATACTCGCGCGGGTCCGTGGAGGTCTGAGTAAGTCCCAGTTGTTTTGGGGGTCTTGGGGTCCCCAAGCATGACGATGTGACCTATGTGTCTTTGTTCCCCCCCATTTTCATGACCTTGACCTTTGATGTTTGGATTGTTTCCATTATTTTATAGGTGCGGTACTGTTATAAATACTTTTTTTAAAGTCATACTGACCAATTACTAAAAATATGTCATCATTTTTAAGTTGTGAGAAAGAGATGGCACTACATGGTGTGTAGAGCGGCATCTCTCTCAATCGCAAAAAGATAGCATTTATACGTCATAGTATAACTTTTGGAGTGTCTTTGTGGACAGAAAAATACTACCTTTTGTAAAAAAAACATACCTTATTCAGGATGGAGAAATAATAAAAAATCATTATTCATGTTTAAAATTATTTTGTATCATTATTATGCATACTTGACAAGTATGATAATATGTTCAAAATTATGTTGTTTTCTATAACATTATTTATAACATCGGTATTTATAACAGCGACCCATTGGATGTGTTGTGGTCTTGTTGAGTAGTACCCGACATTGCAAGTGGCTCCATCTACCGAGCTCACGCCTCATTCATCCCCTACCGTAGTTAGCTACCCCCCCTTCTGTGGTTTCTTTCGACTTGACAAAGCACGTACGATCTGTTTCCATATTTTTTCTTTTTTTTTAATATGTGACGTCATTTTGCGTTTTTTTGTCTTGTCAGTTCTTACGTTCTATTGAAGTTGTGACGGTGAAATGACGTCAAGATATTTTTTTATAACGGATTGTTTCTAAACAAGTTTTTTTTCTTTTCTTTTCTAATTTTGAGAGATGGTTTCGTTGGACGTTAAAAACATTAAATCTAACACCGCGTTCCTACTGACGACAAAACATGTTACAAACAGTTATCTATCTCACTCATGCATTGAGAGTTAGATAGAGTGAGATAGATGTTTGCAACATGTTTTGTCGTCGGTGAGAACGCGGGGTAATCGTATAACAAAATCTGTCGATAAAAAGTCGATATTATAGAACATATGACAGATGTTTTAAAAATAAAAGATCTGTCGTACAGCCATATGCTCTGTATAAGATCAGACTAATTTAACGATAGGGAATTAAAAGATTTTCTTAACAAAAAAAAATAATTCTCAATATTTGGTGTGTGTATCAATGTTTGACGTAACCATTACCTCTTTCTATTATTTTCACAAAATTCTTCACTGTATTAGAATGCTTTTTTGAGACAATTTTGAAATTTATTTTGCGAAACTAAAGCGATCACACTGATACGTTTTGTTTTTGAGAAAGAGCTTTTTCAATTAGTGAGCTGATGTTTTTATTTTAATAGTTTTTTTTATATACATACTATTTGGAATATTATTGTGGTGTTTCTAAAGACTGTAGTCACAACAGTCACGTGTTCTGCTTATAGAAATGTTAAGAAGACATTTTCTTATAATAAATCATTGAAAATGCAGTGAGTCAGTACAGTGAGCCAAAAATTTACGCCCATGTTGCGGTATGACATAAAAGGCAGACACGTGTCTTTAAAATGACCTTGAGGCACAGCGGGATATTGTCTGTTGGTAACACTACAAGGCAAATATGGTAATAAAAACTCATTTGTGGCAAAAGTCAAAACAAAAGTCTCTCCTGATCCATAATTTGGCCTAAACCTGCCTAAAATCAATAATAACACATTAATATATATATTAGTAGTATTTATAGAAAAAAATATTACCACAATAATATTCCACCCATCCGTCAAACATCACAATCGGCCTAACCTCCATTTTGCGTTTTTACAGCACTGAAACACTCTCCGTCGAAGAGGAAGAGCATCGCCAAGCCGGCTAGACCACAGGAAGAGATTGACACACCAGGTATGATCGGAAATATTATTTTAAATATTTCTTGTGTATTTTTTATTTATTTCGAAGCGAGTTGACGAAAATCCCTCATTGTTTTAAATAAAACTTGAATTTTACGAAAATGTGACGCTTGAATATGACGTTTGACAATACTGTTTAAAATTGCAGTGCTTCCACAAAAAAAAAATAGCGACATTACTTAAACGTCAACTCGCTTAATGTGAATGCTAAAAACTAATCTTAGTTTATTAACCATTTCGATTATTTTAAACAAAAGTAGTTTTACCCCAACTTATCCTAACATTGAATGCGAATTATGTTGGTACCTATATATTATTATACATTTCAGTTTATTTTATCCCCCTCCCTTTCCCTTCCGGTGTTTGTTACCCAATCGCTGTTGTGAACCGTCCTATTTTTCGTTTCCTTTTACTTGTAGACTTTTTTCCAATATTTTTACGCGTGTCGTTTTACAAAAAAAAAGCAATTTGTGATGTGTTTTTCATTGTGCTAACGGTGTTGGTGCTCAACATGTTCAAAGCATGGTTTGCCGACGGGGGAGCGAAATAAACTGAAATGTACCAAAAAACGTCAAAATCAAAGTTACCACCATTTTGACAATGACGTTTGTTATCCAGGACGTATCTACATCGGCAGACCGATCAAAGATTACAACCCTGATCTTTTGAGGCAGTCAAGATTATCGCCTAGATCTTCAATAAGATCGAGTATGAGCGATTTTACTGATACCACCATATCTACTTGGAATCAAAGGCATCCAAACGTCCAACAGCCTACCGAGTACCCCTCCGTACTATCTGACAGATTGAAGATAGATAGAGATAGACTAGGAACGTTCCCGAGACGCATAGAGTTCGATACGGCGAATTTAAATCGCGATCCGTGCACGTCCTACGCAAATAATGTATACAGAAATTCCATTCAAGATAGAATGGAATCTTTATCGGATCAATTGACGAAAGTTTTGAGTACGGGAGCCGGTAGCTCTCATATTAACGGTAGCCTGGCTGACAGCGGGATCCAAACTGACAATACCAGCACAAGCGTCCCACAGATATTCGTAGAAGCACACACCAACTTCCCTAAGAAAAAGGACGCGGCTGTAGACACGAGGAACGAAAACAACCTCCAAGATATACCCTTCATAGACGACGAAGATGAGGACACAAGATGGAAAAGGCGATCGAACATTCTAGAGAAACATAAAAGCACCTCAAACATACCAGAAAGGATTGACGAAGTCAGTTCTAGAGAGCATTCGAATGAGAGATTAACAAACAGTTTAAACAGAGCCAAATCGCCGACGTTCGTCGAAAAATTCAAGAAATTCTTCGCCGATATCGGTCTTGTGAAGGCGGACAGCACTATGAACGCTGAAACATCAAATACGCTACCCAAAAGCCTAAACTCTAGCTATCGGCGTAGCGCCACGCCAAGCTTAGAAGCAAGAGAAACATCGACTTTGCCAAAAGACATGAGATTTCGCAAAGTCCGCTCCACACAAACAGTTTATATCCGTCCAGAATCTCCCGTGATGAAATCTAAGAATCTTCAGATAAAAGAGCATGTCTCCGTAGTACAATTAAACGGAGATGAACATATGAAATCCGCCGAATCTGAATCGTTCATCAAAGAAGTTGTGTACATAAGAAGTATCGATAAAGCCGAAATTTATTCTGGAAAAGATAGCGGCAGTACAATCATTATTGTACCACCAGCTGATTGAAGAAGGAATTTCAACATTTTGGAGTCACACCAAAATCGATAGATTTGATGAACGTCTCGAGTTTAAGTCACATTACTTATCTATCGATTCAGTTATCGATGTATCGATAAATTGTTAGTGTATATATTGGAAAATTAATTAGATAATACTGTCTTACGTTATATCAAGGCGTGTCTGATCAATCGATTTTAAAAGTGTCAGTCGAAAATGTTCATGTATCGATATTTTTGACTAGCCGAGTAGTTCAGTGAAAAGACTTAGTTTAAGCAAAGTACATATTCTGCTGTATTTATAAATTGCTTTATATGTTACTAGCCTAAACCTTAACTTGGGCGATATTTGCGAGTTCTTTTTATAGTTCGATCAAATTATCGATAAATAATATTGATGATTGTGAATTAGCCTTGTGTAACTTAACTAATAGGTACATTTTGACAAATAATCTTAAAATATGTCAATGTACATAAAATAGAAATCAAGGCTGTAGGAATAGTAATTATCGATATATTATTAGAGTTTTTTTTAATAAAAAAATCCTATGTTCAATATAATGTATTCATTTTCGAAAAAAATAATATCGATACTGCGTTCATATTTACCAAGTTAAGGATTTGAAAACCCTGTTTTGGTATATTACTATTAGGTTTAACTATTAAACCATATTATTATACGCAAAACAGTAACACATTACATTGATTTGACCGTAAATACACTAAGATCGAATTAAACTCCTTTATCGACATAAATTCAAAAAACTTTAAAGAATATTTGAAGTCGTCGATTGTTACCTAATAAATATTTCTTTGGAATATTTAATATAGATAATTTTAATATATTATGCAGTATTTTATGTTCGAAAGAACCAATGTACGTGTGTGTTCTTTTACGAAGTCTTAGCATGTTCTATGAGTAGTTTCTGTTGCACTGTGAAAATAAATTTGTATAACGAAATTATCGGAAATCACTGCTACTTTTAATAATATTTTAATTCGATATATTCTTTCATTCACTGCGATTTCACCCATGAAATTTCACAGCAATGATTTTTTCATATCATTTCGCCTTCAATAAGGCAGTAGCGTGGTCATATTTCATGATAATATTCCATGCCTAATTGTTAAATAATTTACTAGCCGATTTCTCGTCGATAATTCGAAATAACTAACGCCTACCTTTGCTCTGGATTAGTTTGATTAATTAAAGAATTGAGCTATATATGTTTGATAAAACGGCAGTTGAAAGTCATGAAAAAATTAACGTTTTTAGTTTAAATTATTTATCTGCAGTTATAACTTATCATCAGGCTTTGGTTTATCCCCTATATTGCATATGAAAAAAAAACAGATTAAAATTAATGATTATAATTGCAGTCTTTCAAAACTGTATTTGAACTGAACTTAGATTGTATTTGGATAATTATGAGATTGTGTGTATTGTATTGATTATTTATTATTGAAATATTATTTTTATTATTTTATCGTTGTGGTGTCTGTATTTTTTTATTTGGGATGTGGGTGGTGTCCAATTGGTTGAAAATACTAAGTTTGGTTGGGTATTTTTCTGGCGTTCGTCCCAAAAAAGTTACTGTTTAATAGCTTGTGTGGTTAGGCAAATAATTGAAATTTTTGTTATATCACAACTCAAAGAGTAGCACTGATTTTGCAAAGTATTGCTTTAAATACAACATAAAATATTTTTTATATCATTCTGAATTACCAAATACCCAAAGATAAATATTGTTTAAAAGAGAAGGATTTTTAATTAGTAACATTCATCCCTTTTTATAAGGCGGTACAACTTGCAAACGTTCTCATCCTTAAACTTTTTCTGAATTTTTACAAACAAGCCCAATTGGTGAGAGTTTATCTCACAAAACATCATTTCACACTCGCCATTTGAAAGAGATTTCTCACGTTACCTAGTTGAGAGAGTTATACGAGAGTATTGTTATGTCACAAATTTATTTTAATTTTGTATGAATAAATTAATAATTTAATTTTCATTGTACAGTAACATTCTTTATATTTATATAAAGGTAAATTCACAATAATGTATGTAAGCCACCTCTCACAACATAATTGAGATTAATTGAATGAATGTTAGTTTAATGTAATGTTGAATTTTAACGACTGACTTAGCTTTTGTGTATGACTGTACAACTGTACAGCTCCTTTTACGTAAAATGTTTGTTAAATTGTGATTTTTAGACAAAATATATTTAAGAAATTTTGATGTTCCTATTATGGACAATATCCAGCCTATTAATATAGAGAAAATACAAAAAAAAATTGTTTGGCTTTGCTTAAAAATGTACAGTCGCTCGCAAAAGTTTCGTAATTCATTAAAACGAATCCAGTTTTAAGTTGTAGTGTACTTGTGTGCTAGACTTAAGTATATTGTTTATTGCTTGAGCTGTTTGACCAAAATTTTATGTATATACTATGGTAATAAATGAGAATATTGTTGGCTGGGTAAAAACTTGTTTTCTTTCCCGACTAAAAAATTGCGAATTATCTTGAATTTATAAAGGTACGGTCGCCAGCATATCAAGTTACCACGAAATGTTAATTTTTCTCAGTTGAACTTAATCATCAACACATTAAGGTTTAAAATCATTAGGAGAAATTTGACAGTTTTGTATAATTTGATGTGCTGGCGACTACATAGGCGCACAATATAAATCTAAATTCTAAACCTAAGTTTTAATTTATTAACATGGCTTTGAATAAAGTAGTTGCATATAGTACCGAAAATGATTATGAAATGGTAAATAGATTTAGTAAAAGAAATCTCAATATGCGCCCTATCCTATAATATATCGTTGGCTACCTAAGTAAGTGTTTTTTTTTAACTGGTGCTGCCGAGGGTCGAAATATTATTTTTCTATTATGTCTGCTTATGATCCTTGACGAGAAGCGTTAGTATTAAAGCCACTATAAGCTTGTAAAATCTTGTAGAAAATGGTAGAAATAAAAACTGGACGCACTGTAGTGCAGCAGCCAAGTTCTTAGTTTTGTTTCCTGGTTAAAAAAATGCTGACGGATATCACGTAATATTTTCACGCTATCTAACGGATAGGAGCAGGATCGAGCGGGGTTGCCAGCGTCAAAGCAGGTGAGACTGAATGTAGTATGTGTTTGTGCCGTAAACTGTTGTAAGACAGTTATCGTGGAATTGAATTGTTAAACTAATACCAGCATTTAAACTTTATAATAGGCGCACTAAGCTGAGAAATATTAGGTATCTATGAGCCATGAAAGGAAACGAAAGACGATTACAATGTTACCTGCCCTTTCACCAGCTTTATCTGGGTTAGAAATGCTCAACCAGAAATAATACGACACGTTATAAAGTATAACTACTGCCTACTAATCTAGCGAAATTATAATTCTGTATTTGCTTAATAAACAACAAAAAGTTCTGAGTCTTGACAAGTTAGATATTTGACTAAATTATTTTAAAATCTTTATAAATAAAGAAAAAGTGTAGCAAGGAAGTATGCACGGCTACACAACAAGGTACACAAATCTAGTATAGGCTGGCCTCATCCCGAACACTGCAATTCGAGGTTAACTTATACTGGACTTATATAGCTTGATGTGTAGCCGAGTGTACACTTTCAAATATAAAAAAAAAACAATAAAAGTTAAATACTGCTTTTCATACCATTCACTAAATTAATATACAGTTCCATAAAATCGTCCTGTCAGATATTTTAATCAATTGATTGATAAAATATGATATTTTTTTATATATCTACCTGACTATCATCGATTTTCATTAATCGTGTACTTAATTATTAACACGTACAGTCGCCAGCACATCAGGTTATACAAAACTGCCAAAATTCTCCAAATGATTTTAAACCTTAATTTGTTAATGATTAAGTTCAAAATCGACTGAGAAAATTTGTCATTTTGTGGTAACTCATATTACATACTAACATTATTTGATTATGAATGGTGTATGAAATGTTAATTTTCAAATAAATTTGATTGAGAAAAGTGAAATAAAATAAGTAAGCTTCATAATGTTATGTTTCCATGTACCCAATTTTCAGTATTTTTATTAATAAATTCAATAAATATAATTTCTGTACGTTCGTTAAATTCTTTCCTTGTCTTTGAACTGCCTAAAATGATTCTTATTCTTTTGTACGGTGGCAAGCACATCAAGTAACCACAAAATGTCAAATTTTCTCAGTTGATTTTGAACTTTATCTTCCCTTTGTTCCCTTTGCAACCACTAACTATAGGAAAAACGCCTTCATTCTTCGTAGTGCAGTTAGTTTCAACAACCTCCCTGTCGATATAGACCTATTCACAACTAGTGCCCACACAATCAGAAAACTACTCAATAAAAATACTTCGAAAAAGACCGCATTACTTCCTAAATTGAGTTCTCGAGATCTTCTCCTTCTCCTTCTTCTTTTTCCTTTTCTTTACCTTTAAGTTCTTCTTTGCAATATACACATAGGTACTAAGTTTTAAAAATGTGGAAGCTTGTTATTAGCAATTTAAGTAAAAATATTGTGCTTTAGCTATAAGTGTTTTTAGTCTGTAAGCTTTCCTAAAAATAAATAAATAAGAATTTAAGGTTTAAAATCATTTGGAGAAATTTGACAGTTTTGTATACCTTGACATGCTGGCGACTGTACCTCTAAAAAGCTTTAGTATGATATCAGGACGTTAAAATATCTGGCAATATATTAAATCAATTGGCTAATTAAACTAGTTTTAAATTCCTTTGCTGCTTTACCATAAATAGCAAAATATTAAAATTTAGTCACTGTCGCTTTTGCTTCTAACTGTCGAATAAATGATTGGCTTAAATTCAGATTTGATGTTAATGAACTTCAAACAGCAAAAAAATCGCACCTTGTAAAATTTCTATAATTTATGTCAAGGTAACTTTATGACCTGTGTGAATTCAGGTAAAATCCCTTGCTACGCTTTTTGCTTTGTAAATTATAAAATACTATTTTTTAACACCGGCCATATTTTCTTATTACAATTCATGTTTATAGAAAAACAAAAAGAAGAAGCATGTCAGAATAATTAACTGAATTTTGGTCGGTGTTAATAATATTCCAGTCTACTAAAAACATAAATAAATAAACAAACTTATGATCATGTTATCTCTCCTTTTTTCATGCTGCTGTGACCTTATTGGAACTCTTTTCTTATTGGGTATACCATCAATCTTCGCTTTTATTTTACTCCCTAAATCTGCATGCTGTAATTTATTTTTAATATTTAATATATAAACTTGATGCACCAATAAAAAATACGTTACTTAAACGGTCAAGCTCCATCTAAAAAATATAAATTCAAACATGCTATTTTGGATATATAATATTACGTAAAAATCCCGTCTGTAACTACGCTTCCATTGAAACACAAATTTTTTAATATTTTTATTGTTATAATCGTTTTTCTAATGTGCCAAATTTTCTTTTACTTATACATTTTATTGTTATGTATTTTGATTAATATTAATAAACCTATACAAAATTCTGAGCGTTTTTGTCGATCGCCAGTATCTTTATCGGATGTGACAGCCCATATAACGCCGATATCAGTGACTTCGCCGGTATCTACTGCTGCTAAAGTCATTACATCATCGGCTAAGACGGCTACTGCTGCGTCAGAACCCGACATCGCGTTCCCTGCAGTCTTGAAAGGCTCTCAAAAGCAGAGAGTCCCTCCTCCGGTCCCCCCGAGAGGGTCTCCTAAAGCTAAACGGGGAGGTGCCACTTCCCAATCGTCAAGCATCGACACGAAAGGTGATTATCCGAATTTAAGCATTTCTGTGAGTGATATCCCTCCGCAAACACCTATCACTAGCAGTGATGACGATTTCTGTTTTTATGGGCATGATTTTAAATTTAAAGAACCCACTGCATGCCGCATCCCACCATCTGTATCCAACAGTTCTGTTAAGATCACGAAATTAGTTGCTTCAAACTCTTTCCTAGACTTTGTTGAAGAAGGCGACAGTATTACGGAAAGATCACATCTCGGTAAAGATTTGATTGCCCAGACTTCAATGATGTCTAAATTTAATATTGATAAAGTTCTTAGAGAACATTTGGACTCGGGAGATTACGACGATACATCTCTTACTGAATCTAGTAGCGAAGAGAGGATCATTATACAAGAAATTCACGAAATCGTTGAAGATGAAAGAGCAAAGCAATCTAAAACTCCATCACAATTTGTTAAGGAAGTCGTTACACAGATAGGTGATAAATTAACCAGAAAATCTCCAAGCAATTTGGATTCTTCAACTGAAAAAGTTAGCGTTCATAACATCAAATCATCGGATCTAATATCTGCTGCTAGAACTTTGAAAAAAGTAGCTCCTGCTGAAAAAAATAAGGTTGAACAGACTTCAAAAGTAGACGTAGATGCTAAAGTAGCAATGAACGGTTCAAGACCTGGAATAATATCCGGTATTACTAAGAAACTAAACTTCAATCAATCTAAGAGAGATAAAAATCGTTTGCAAGATAAGAAGCCGAGCCCAAAAGTAGAAATAAGAACTTACACGCAAGGAATGACAAAAGACGAAGTGATTTGTCATAAAAAAGCAAAAACTAAAATCGATATGTTCCAAAAACACATTTACAGAGCGCAAACGGATTCTGACAGCTCGAGACGAAGTTCTATATCATCATGGCAAGAAAGTAAACAATCTGAAAAATTTCAAGATACGCGAAAATTAGTGAAAGAAACCAAGAGACTATTTGAACCTATTGAATATACTCATGGCAGCTTAACTTCGATTGATAAAAAGCATTTCTCTCTAACAACTACTACCTTAAATCCGATCGTTTCAAAGTCAATAAGCGGCAATGTTCATGAGAAAATTAAACAATTTTCCGAGACACCATTGACGAAAACACCACACAAAATACCTAGACAGAAGAAGAAAGGTAGTTTCAAAAAGAAATCAGATAAGAAAAAGATTATTATCAAAATGAAAAAGGATATTGAGGAAATACTGTAATAAAATCCTTTGATTTCCTGGAGAAGATACAAAGACAAATTCAAAAGTAAATTAAAAAGATTATGACATAAGAATTGTACAAAGTTGGATCGAAGATATTTTTCTTAAGGCTCAAAGCCAAAGTCTTCAAAAATATTTAGTGTAGCATGTAAATGTTTTAGATTGTGTTGTGATTTGTAATGACTGCCATTTTTTCTATATTCGTCACTATCTTTGTTTGCTCGGTCGTTGATTTTTCCCCTTCTGCTCTCCTGTTATCATGATATTATATGCACCCTTTTGATATAACACCTTTAGATATAGATCATTTTTGACATCATCATGTTTATATTTGCTGTATGTATTGTTGCATTTTATCAACCACTGTATGTACACGTTAAAGTCTTTAACGTAGTACAAAAATAGATAATCTTTTGTTTTCCTTTTCTACAATATTCTTGAAATCAAAGCAAGTGTTTAACATGATTTTTCCTACATTAGAATTTCAGCTGTTGACTAATGATAATAATGTTACTTCTCGAGATTTATATTTGCAACCTAAGCTGGACGAAGCCTCAGATGGTATCTAAAATATAGATATTCTCATTTATTGAAGCTCCGTTCATATTGTGACAGAAATTTTAATTTAGTATTTTCAGTACATCTGATTATAGAATAGATAACCTGACTGTAGGAAGAATTATATTTCCTTTTATTATTAGCATAGCAAGCCTTTGTGATTAAATTTTTCTTTTTTCTTATATTTCTATTCACTTAATATAGGTAGATTTTTACACTATAGATAATTTGCGTTTGCTTGAATAATATAGATTCCAAAAAATATACTATTTAGTTCATTAGAGTAGCTAGGTAATTCGGTTTGAGTAATAAAAATAATATACACCACGTATAGAAACTTGTAAAAAGGACCGAATTACGACCTTGCTATGTCTCAGCATTTTATTTACTTTTGAATTATCAACACCTTCATAATGCTGTATTTATATTTTATTGAACAGTTTAGTTGGCCACGATAATCCTATACATCGCCGTTTCAACAGTAACTCCAACAGAAGAAATAGACCTCGTTAATTTATAATATTTACACAAATGGCATATTTTCGCAAGTACATGGCATAGTTTTACAAATGACGCAAAAAATGTGTTATTTGTTGATCGCAATGATTTATTGTACTTTGGCCAAACAAGGGAACTGTATTTTGTAAATATGCCATAATAAAATGCATTGTATTTATATGTCTTGGCCGACTATTGATATGTATTTTGCATAGCGAACCTTTAGCAATATATTTTTAGTAAGCTATTTGTGTTCATTCCTCCTCCAACTCCAACCAAGCTAGTCTAAGTAGTAACGCTAGTTAACCCCCAGCCGGCGCGCCGCTGTCGTGTTGTTCGACGCCTCCACCTCCCTTCGAAGAAGCGCCCCCACCTCGGACGAGCCGCACTAACTCGTCATCAACAACATCATCAAGTGCGTCAGGACGACGCCGGGGCGCGTCAAGCGCTGCTAGTGTGATGACCACATCTTCAGCGTCATCGTTGGCATTAACACCAGCAGCCTTGAGTAGCGCACGCAGTAACGATGCAAGGTATTCGGATTTTTAATTTTTTTCGATTTTTTTACCTATACTGGTTGCAGACATTCTTTGAGTTTGGCAAAAAAGTATTTAACTGCTATACTGTAATATTTAAAAAAAAAGGATGGTGGGTTTTCTGCCATGTACCCTTATTAATTTAATAGCCTCTATTAAAATTATATTTATAGTTTTTTTTTACCAAATCTGTCAGCCTTTGTGTAATTTCTAATTGTTGACGAAATTTCTGATACAATTGAAATATCAGTCTAGGCCTCGGTCTTGCCATTGGCAACAAACAGACACCGAAGTAATTGATTTATTAGTTTTAAACACACAAGGCCTTACTTCTAACTATTAACTGTGATGAATTAACAGTGTGTGCTGGACTCCCCCCGCGTCGGTGGAGGGGTCAACCCCCACGTGGACGGAAGGCACGCCCAGCTTCACCGAGTCCAGTAGTAGTGAACAAGGTACATTGTTTAATATTTTTTCTTGTATATTTTGAACTCTTCAACCTATCTAGATATATTTTCTGAGGTCATTTTAACCAAAGTTATTTTCAATATTAGCCGCCTCACGGCCGGGAACCGAAGCCAGTTTCAGAACTGGCTTCCGATAACTGATTTCTGTGTCGAAATCTGTTTAAGGGATTTTATTCCATTCGATTTGTGCCAGGTTCATGTGTCAAGCAAATCCCAACCTGCAGTAGGCTAGCGTGGTGGACTACAGCCTAATCCCTCTCATTCTGAGAGGAGACCCGTGCCCAGCAGTGGGACAATATATGCTTTGATGATGATGATATTATGTGCATATCCATGACTGGTAGTAAGTTGTGAGTCTATTCCTAGGCTACCCCATAACTCCAGCCCGCGGGGCGACTCCTTGTGACGGGCGCGAAGGGCGCCGCTCCCCGCGCCCGCCACCGCCGCCCGCACGCGCCCTCCCGCCCACCACCATCAACTGTCTTACCAGCGAAGTGGTAAGTTGAGAATTTTAACGGTAATTTTCCACAAGTTTCTCCCCAACGCCCTACGTAAAATACTTATGGCGCCTACACTCACGTAGCTGGCTGACACATTTTGATTGGCTGACACAGCTTAGCGCCAACTTTGGTGTGATTGTTGGGGTGAACGTGTGGAGTTTGTTTTGGAGAGATGGTTGAGTAACAATATTATTGATCTGAGCGATTTCGTTAAATAACTAACTTTTAATTATACCACCATGCTTTTTACATCCCTTTAATTTT
Organism: Subacronicta megacephala; assembly: GCA_958496365.1. Classification (NCBI taxonomy): domain Eukaryota; kingdom Metazoa; phylum Arthropoda; class Insecta; order Lepidoptera; family Noctuidae; genus Subacronicta; species Subacronicta megacephala. The sequence continues at coordinate 3,139,617 of OY292540.1, read as the reverse complement.
TTAAGGATTTACTTAACTTATTTTAGAATTATTTATGTTTGTAAATGTTAAAAATTTCATCAAATATAATATCAACCGTCTCTCCAATATTCAATACCTTGTAGACAAAGGCTTAAGATCAAAACGTAAACAATTATTCGCTGATTTACATGTTACATATCGTAAAGATCTTTGTATACGTTTTGTCTTTAGCTTTGCGGAATAAGGTAAGTACTATGCCACATGTTTGGTGAAGGATTTTGTTTACTAACAACACTGACAAGCATTGAACACGCTACAGCCTTCCAACACATATAAAATGTACGGTAAAAATATACAAGTATCTTGCACGAACTTGGCGGGTAGCACTTCGGTGCACCCAAGGAATATTTAAAAAAAAAATACAATAGTTATTATTATTTGATTTCGATAGTTTTTGTACATGAATTATTTCCTTTTTGTTATTTTACCGTTCATTTTAACACGGAGTGTTAACAGAAATTGTGGACTCACTTCAAAAAAAAATGTTGCCTGATTTCAATGTAAATATAGTCAAACTTTTCTTGCTTTTTAAATGCTAACAATTTATTAATATTAACATTAATATTATTATATTAATTAATTGCTCTAAATATTATATTAAGTACTATTTATATTTAGAGCATAAGCCATATTAACGAATGCCGTTTTTTTTGGACGCTGCTTACCATGGGATATTTACCTAGTTGCATCTAAAAGAAAGAGTAGAAAAGGATTATAAATGATAAAATATCAACAAAACATATTTATACTTAAAGCTTAACAAACTGTTTTACGACGCTAGCTTTTTAGGAACATTTATTGTCATGGCAATCTCAATATTAATAACACAAAATTGGGTGCTTCCAATGTGAGGAACGCGAAAAAATGCTTTTTGAAAAAAAAATTGCAAGAATGTCTTAATTATTAATAAACTTTAGCAATAACTGATGCGTAATCTCGTCTCGTATAACTTATTTATTTAAACTAAGTGTTACCATTGTTGAAAAAAATATCGTAAAATGAAACGCTAGTTATTGAATGTTGTGCGCCGTTATCGAAATATTTAAAATTGCCAAAAGGACGGACCCATTTTTTAAAACAAAAAATGTTTTTAGACTATGTAACTTTAGCTAATGTGTATTAAGTAATAATTTTAATATATTTTTTGTACTTTGGGACTTATTTAATAGTAACTTAGAACCAACAGCATTATCAAATTCATAATAACTTATTATTAAATTAATTTTCGGTTAAAAAAATCATAAACATTTTTGTAACTATACTTTCATAGTAGAAATAATTGTAAACCTACTAAATAAGTTCCAAAATACATTTTTCGACTGACTTCATCTTATCATATTCAGCAATCGACTGATCTCGTCACATTTAGTGGAGTTAGATTCTTCAACAGGGTGTTATTGTGAAAAAAATATGTGTGAATTACGTGAATTTACGAATATCTATATACCTACGAGTATCACAATTAATTGCACCCTGTTTCCAATACCGGCTCACTGGGTGACCGCTCTACAAAAAGACCTAAATTTAATCACTCGTCGTATATCATGTACAAGATATTATTTACGACAAGTGATTAAACTTACGACAATTGGTTAAACTCATTAATAAACCGTAAAACGCACATTATAAGAAACCTAAGGAAAAATGCTTTGTAATTTCAATTGCTTGAATAAGACTAAAATCAAACAATGATAATGCTCAATATTCACCAATGTAGCCGGTATTGCCCGTTAATACTTCAACAACTGAGATAGTCTAAACATTGTTCAATATTTGCAACTGCAAACAAGAATATGCGCGTCCAATTTTACGTAAGAATTCATATCAAATTCGTTGGTATAGTAAAAAAAGAACTCAGAACTTTTTGTTTCAATACAACTGCCACGAGATCCAGTGTTGCCAACACAAAGTCGACCAAAACTACCACTTTCGTATTTATTACTCCGTTTAATGTATTGCTAATAATAAAAAAAAATGAAGGTTGTCAGTTAACAAAAGCAATTCGTTGTTCGCTTTTGAAATACATATAATCCGCTTTCATGTGAGTGTAATAATATTTATGAAACTGTATGGGATCTGTAAGTATTTTTACTTCTAAATGTCTATATAAAGTTATAAATATTATAAAAAACCACTTTACATCGTCACTTAAAATGTGTGTTTTTTTCTGGGTGGCCCACCATGATCGATTTAATTTTTGACTGGACAGAGAATTAGTCGCTAGATGATCGAAATTAGTTATAAAATATGGGAATAAGTCCGCGGGTAAAAAGTTGTAAGAGTAGTTTGGTGGCCCTTCCATAACCTTAGCATTAGAGGAGAATTTTGGCAAATGCGTACATTTTCTATATTTACGAAAATGTACTTACAAAATTCAACAAAATTATCTTGCAAATCGTATCTCACAGACCATTCAAATATTCAGTGTATAGAGTAGTTGTTCGTTACAATATTCAGATTTTGTAAAAGTGCTTACAGATCAAAAACTAAATTAAAACCTTTTTGTAAGTGGTGACCATTCATTGAGGGTAAACTATTAATAAATAAGTATTTGATGTGTTCATTGTAGAAGCACTGGTAGAGTACAAATTGTATATCGATTCGAATAGTGTAATGTGTATCAATTTAATACACTAAAAGTTAAGTAAGTTTTCCGTCTATAGGTACATCACAATCAAACATTTTTAAATGTCAACTGATAAATGTTGCCATACTATTCACAATTAATTAGCCCGATTAATGGAAAATGTACTTCCAGACACGAATACCTGTCTATCATACAAATATTTGTCTTGGGAGACTATCGAAACCATGACTCACAGCGCGTTAGTAATGAGATGACCAGCTCCACTGCCACACTAAAGACGCAGTTAAACTGTATGATATTCAAGTTATAAGCTCATATATATTCATATTCATATGCAGGTGAGGCGCCATTGTTAAACTCATTAATTTAGACAAAATGGATATATTTGAATCGTATGTAAAAAAAGATTTAAATGATGCACGTGAGAAATATGTAAGTTGTAAAGATATATAGGATACGATACGAAAGCCTATAGTGAGAAAATGCATATATAATTGGAAAAAAATATAAATCACTGTCACAAATGTTGACAAAGGTATGTAAAATAAATTACGCAACATTGGAAACTTAGAAATGCAAATAATGCTCAAAAAAATCCATTACTAGTTCAATATTTAATACAGTTGAGCGAGATACGTAACCAAAAATTGGGACATATAAAAAATTGTTCTAAAATGTTTTTTTTTTGCCACTGGTCACCCTTACAAAAACGTAGTCTGGTGTGTATAAACTGTTACGTTTCTCGTCGTTGTTACTATATATCAATAATGTATATTTTGTTGTTGTTAACTATTTAAAACGACCGACATGTAGAATAAAACATTTGAGAAAAAATGACGGATCATTAATATTTTCACCCATTTTCCCATAGTTCAGTATTACCGTTGCCGAAAAAAAACGGACGCAAAAATATGCATTTAGTTTAAACTGAGTAGGTATATATGAAATACTTAACTAGCTGTTACCTAAGGTTTATCAATTATATTATATGAAAAAAAAAACAGCTTGCGTATAGAACCTAGGATCTAGTACATCTTACTTACATTAGCTAAACTTCATTGTATACCGAAAGGATTTCCATCCGTAGGAGATCACGTTGTTCGCATGGAAAACCAGTATAGGTTGGCCTTGAATGGTGTGGAAAACATTAACAATGAGGGGTCAGTCTAAACTGGATTTGTATAGCTTGATGTGTAGCCGTGTGTACCATTCAAATCAAATCAAATCAAATGTTTTTATTTCAAATAAGCTTTCACAAGCGTTTATGAAACGTTATTGACTCTAGTTGCACGGTTCCAAAAAGTTGATCCCATGGAGAAGAATCCGGCAAGAAACTCCATAGACACTCTTTTAAAATATATTGTTTTAACACAAATATATTGTTTTAACATTGTCATTATCAGGGACAAAATAAAATTATAATCCAGTTTATGCTGACTTTTTATTGTACAGGAAGCCTAAAATGGAAATATATAGCGTGTGTACGGTGGCCAGTACAACAAGTTACTACATGTCAAATTTTCTCAGTTGATTTTGAACTTTATCTTCAACAATTTAAGATTTAAAATCATTTGGAGAAATTTGACAGTTTTGAATACCTTGACCTGCTGGCGACTGTACTAAAATACACATTACTCCTATTAAAATTGCTGAAAATAATCTTATTTAATTTGATTTTCAGCAAAATTTAGTATTTTAATTAAAAGTCTTACCATTATTAAAAATAAACTAGTTTGGTAGAAACTATGCTTAAAGCTTACCTATGACTGGCTTAAAGCGGATAAAAATCGTTTAATTTGGATAACTGCTTGCAAAAGGTAAGAATTTTATAATCTATGATATCACATAAGTCTAGTTATAACTTGCAGGGAAATCATAAAATATTTTTTTTTTAATTGGGAGTGACTACAAACACATTTTCGAACATAATCTGTCAAAATTAAATCAACTAAAATTCGAGAGTCGGTAATCGAGTTATTTTTTTATGATTTTTTGATAACTGATTTTATAATTTCCTTCGACAATACTAACAGGGATATTAATATTAATTTAGTATAATCAGATAACTATCAAAATAGTATTCAGCGCCTGAGGTGCTTTAAGTATTATAGTTTTTTTTCTTTACTTACAGTTTGTTCGAAATAAGTAAGCCGATCGGAAGTTGTCTGCAAGTGGTTTAGAAGTGGTAAATTTTAATAGAAAGAGTCGGTGTAAAGATAATTAGAGTCGTATATGTTTCACATTTCTAATTATTTTGTTTACTACTTTCGATATTTATGTATTAAAACACTTAATTAAACGATTTTACCACCGCGGTAGTTCGGAACGGCTAACTTCTGATCGGCTTACTTATTTCGAACAAACTGTAGTTTTTCCATACTTAAACTCGAGCAAAGACCTTAGTTTACATAATTGTATTGAGCTCTTGTTACTAAGACGCCTGTATTCCCCGAAGGGTAAGGCAGAAGTGTACTCATATACATCCACACTTCGCCGGTAAAAGTTAAGTCCCACGTAATGCGGGGCGAGTCGATTAACTAAAATTTCTTAAAGAATATGACAAGTTGAGAAGTATGTATGAGTGCGAAGAACCAACGGCTTGAGGTGGTTCGAAAAGGCTAAATGTAATCAATACTCTTTGCCTTTATACTTTTTTCTGAGGTCTTGTAAGGCGTCACATATACGAGAATATACTTTATACGTTTTCAGTATAAATTGACCTCTAATTGTACTGAAAATCTTATACAATGCGAGGTCAGCTTATACTGGATTTGTAAAGCTTGTGTAACCAAATGAGAAATGATTTGTGATCAGTTATTTTATAACAATCACACTAAACTCAATTCATACAGAATCCAAACTGATAACACTTTTTGATAACAGGTGGAAATAACACACTTAAGATCTGAAACTTCAAGAATTACTATAACAAGTTATGAAATACAGGCAGACCCGCACAGTGAAGAGGAACCATGCTAGTTTAATTATAGTTATTCAGCAATCTTTGTGTATTTATTGCAATATATTTAGAGGAAAAAGGTTACATTCTTTATTAGCCATTATATAGCGAAATTGAATTATTGAATAAATACGTAAATAACTTGTAAGTCCGTATTTCTGAGTAACTCAAACGTCAAAGTGTACTTGATACCTGTCAATTCTGTAATTTCATGTAAATTCATTCATTTCTTTTGACCTTATCCAAACTTGCTTGAAATCATCGCCATTCTTAAGTACGGATGTAGAAAACACTACTAAATTATATTGCAATAATTAAGTACAAATACTGTATCCGCCGCTATTTATATGTAATTGTTATGAAGCTTGTAAAACTTGAAATCAGTATTTAATGTTCGGTGCTTTACCAGCGAAGGATGGCTTCTCAGGAGATCAATTCAATATGGTGAATGTACTTAACGATTATCTTAACTTATAATTTTGCGGCAATACGAGAGTATTACAAGCCTAAAATAATTTATGTTACTGTTTTAAAACTTGTAAGTTCAAAGTGTGAACAAAACTCCGTTTCATAAAAAAAAACTAACTGTCAACGTAATTTGAATTTAGAAGGCAATAGACACTTTTTCGAAGACCATTTTTATGAATACTAATCTGCAGACATTTTGATAGAATTGAATATGAGTTGAATATTATTAAAATCCTATATAACCAAAAATTCTGAAAATATAAATGTTGCCATCTTTATAGCTATATTACTATATACACTATATTACTCGATATATTATATTTAGGATAAGGATCTACCCACTGCCATTGTTTTTAATTTTAATATTATAAAGGACTTAGTGATTGGCATCTTAAACATTCGTATTATTTTATGATGTATTTTTCAATAGGTATTTCAGACAGCTGTTAACGGAATGTTGTGTTGTAATATGACAGTTTGTTAATGTAGGTATGTAGTACCTACTACAATGCATCACAACTAAGCATTGCTTATTTTTTAAATTCAATATTCATGTATACGACAGTCCATATATTAATGAATTGTCATAAACAGACAATACGACAGTTTATTCAGTAGTACACTAAAATATTAATGTGTGGCAGCTTAAAAAATGGTGTCAGTTAGAGAGGGATGGCAATAGAGTGGAGAAGTGGGATCCCAGATAAAAAAGGTATTTTTTCTTTAGTGACAATCCAGAGTGGTAACAAGCATGCCGATTTTTTTTTAATTTTAAATATTTCTCGGATTTTATTTTGTAAAATCCTATCACATTAAATGTACGGTTGCATTTATTTGAACTGCCTTGATCAAGTGTTTGGAAGCACGGCAGCTGAGCGAGAAGTTCTAGGTTCGATTTCCAAGGCTGACCGGTGTTATTTGCATTTTGCTCTTTTTCAAACCCTCTTTCTGGTTCCCTTATCGTCATCTCTCTTTTAAATTACTTCGTAAATACGAAATTATATCGGAAATCAAATATATTATTAAAGTAGTTTCTATAAAGTATTACTTATTTGCTCTAAACTAGTATTTTTTACATTTTTTTTATGTATACAAACTGAATACAAAATCATAAAGAATATTAGTTTAATTTTGTCTTTTGCTCAGTTTGATATTAAAATACCTTTTTTTTTATTTTAACCATTACTGTCCCACTGCTGGGCAAAGGCCTCCCCCAAATCCTTCCAGATGCTCTTTTCTTGCGCCACCTCGAACCAGCCCTCACTATACTCATCCAAATCATCTCGCCATCTCTTTCTGGGCCGTCCTCGACGGCGCCTTCCAACTTCAGGTACCCATTGAGTGGAGACTCTTGCCCAGCGGTCATTATGTATTAAAATTACTTACTATAAATCATACCATCACGCCTGTATTCCCCGAAGGGTTAGGCAGAGGTGTACTTAATGTACACCCACAGTTCGCCGGTATGTTTGGGTCCCATGTAATAGGGGGCGAGCCTATTGCCATTCACCGGGCACAAATCCAGACTCCGGGCTGCTACTGAGAATTTCGTAGAAAAACTCAATAACACTTTGCTTGACCTGGGGATCGAACCCAAGACCTCTAGCGTAGCAGTCGCGATTGGGACCACTAGACCAACGAGGCAGTCTATATATTACTATAAATGTTTATTTTTTTAAATAAGGATATATTTTATTAGCTCCAATATATTATTGCTTTTAGTAAGGATCTTAACATACTTCTTATTTGTAATGAGTCGTGCACAACTTTGTCAAAAAGTTGCAATTCTATTAATTATTTTACCAACAACTTCGATATTTTTGCACAACAATATTTTTATAGTGTAGACGCTTGTGAGGAAAATTCGAATGGATCCTCCATCCTCGCGTATACTGAACTTGCAAGTACCGATTAAAACCGCACCTTTCTTCTCTTGCCTATGTTGTGTACCGTTCGGAAACCAACAACCACATACACACACACAAACACATTTGCATTACTTGTACCTACTGTGTTACCACATGAAAAAAGAAAAAAAAATGTGCAACTATTTATAAATAAGAAGGTTGATATGATAATGTAAAAAAATATATCGTTTATTTGAAAAATATGTTCTTCAAGTAATTAATTAAAAAAATAGTATTATACATCATTATACTTTGGCGTTTATTTTCATGTCACTTTGTCTAGATCTTAATGTCGACTGATTATTATTTTAGATCTGATTTTTTACTTATACACATGAAAATCGATTTTACAAAATTATATATCTTTATTTTAATTTGTAAGTAGGTCAAATCTTATGTTTACCTTTAGTAAATTAATTATATAATCATTGTTTATTTAATGTAATCATTTGTTTTCAGTTTTGCATGATACATCACTGTTAATTAATTAATTAATAATCTTTTTAATTAATTAATCTTTTTATTAATTAATAATTTTTTTATCATTTAATTTTTTATACATGTTTAAGATAAGCTATTTGTGTACGTAATTTATTATAAATTATATTACACGTAAATATATGCCGTAAAATATTGTTTTAAAAATAAAGACTGTGATTCAGATTCATTAAACAAAATGTCAAAAATCACTAAATTGTTTTATCTAAACTTTGTACCAGATCTTTTATATTGTTTATACGTGTATAAGGTAATATTTTGTGTATAAACACGTTAGAATCTTATAAACATAAACAGGATTATATTTTAATTAAGTCGATCGATGATAATAAGTGAACATATTTGTATTTTTATATCGTAAGCGCATATTATACACCGTGAGATTTTAGTCATCTTACACACGAAAGGGCCTCGTCATAGTCATCATTATGAACAATTTTCACTATAAGACCAACCCTGAAATTCATGAAAAAAAGTCAGCAGCTTCATAGAAAAGTGTTCTTTGACAAAATGAAATATGGGTTAAGCTGTTTTTTTAGCTAATTTAGGGTACACAGTAGAAATTGTTCAAAATTTGTGACTACAATATAGTCACGGGGTATACTTAGATTATTTCGGGAGAGTTCATGTCAATTTTAATAAGACTATTAAATCACCAAATACAGAGCTTCTGTTTCTTTGTTTCTGAGCGTTACTGGAATTGTAAAACTTTAAGGCAGTACTTAATGGTAAACCAATGGCACGCCTGTCATTGTAGGCACGTGACAAAATATTTTTTTTACCTGTTATTAAAATAGAATGTAGTATGTTAACGACAAGTAAACAGAGAAAATAGATCGCGCGACTAAAATACTATAAATAAAAGAACAAAAGTTGTTAGCTAGTATTTATTTCTGAAATCGAGATTGTTTAACGGCACTTCATGGCCTTACGAAGATTTTTTAATAGAAAAAGGCACGTCGATAACAAAAGGTAATACCTGCCTCATGGTATTTAATGATTAATTATTTGGATTTAACTGTGACCCCACCGCTCAAGTACACCTTCATCATAGCAGTTGCTAACTTTTGTAGTGTTTTAATTATATAATTCATAATAATATCTTAACAATTTAATGTAATAATGTCCATCAGTAAATATTTTTTTTTATGACATCAAGTTTTACTTTAATGCAAAAAGTTAAATACTTCACACATCTTATTCGCAATAAAATTAGGTATAATTAAGTATACATGAATTTTATGAAAATATTTTTAATTTATAATTTTATAAGTTATAGCAGCTTTTAACAAAAATCTTGTAAACCGTTATTATAGCTTCCGTACGAATTAATTATAATCGTATATATTTTTTATGTTCTTTTTTCAAATCTACAATTTTTGACATTTTGATGTTACGCGTTTTTTATACTTTATTTATACAATTGACTCTAATGAGTTTGAATATCCCGTTCATTTCAGTTACTTCACCGATGTATTCAATGTTCAGTAGGGATAGTAAAGATTGTATCATTATTAGCTTCTATTTCTGATTAGTATCTCAGGCCTCGATACAACACATTGTAGACTGAGACGACGGTTTTCCAAACTCGGCAGGGGTTAGGAAAACATGTAAACAAAATTATGTTTTTATTATACATGTTTATTTATGCTCGTCTTCGAACTAAATTGAAAATACTACGTACCGCCCAAAAACATAATCTTTCTAGTTTTATTTATTTCAACCAACCTAGTACCATTTTACGAAACAATTTAGAAATACTTACAATATTTTTTAGAATCAAGCTAATATTAATACAATCTTATTGTTGTTTAATGTTTAATAATTATAGAAACATTTTGTAACTTGTTGAACTTTGCTAGAGTTGAGCCCGTACTACGTTTAAGGTTGTGCGAGAAAGATGGCACTATTACTTGTAGAGCGGCATCTCTTTCTCACAACCTATAGATGATGACGTCAGCATGCGTATCGGCGTCGTAACCGTATATTGTATCGTAAATGAATGTATTTGTATTACCCATGTACTTATCTGTATATCAAGATATTTGAATTAAATGCGTATTTACAATTTGTTTTTTTTATACAAATCTTTACAGAAAATTTCTTCCTAAAATTTCTTTTGATTTTAGGTGTTTATAAAAATATAACTACATAAACTTTCCGAGTCGATATGATATATTCGGACTATAAGTACCATTTAGCTGATACTTAAATCTTATTACAATTACCTGCCCATACCAAGACAAACGATTCTCTATCAACTTTTCTGTCACTGGCGCCACTTTGTAAGTTAGTATTCCGAAATATTATTATGTATTTTAGTCAATTCTTTAAACCCTATATTGGATTCAAATTTCGTAAAAACACTGTCCCGAATGAATGTTTTTACACTTTTGATATCTGACAGATCATACATAGATCAAAATAGCACATTGTGAGATAAAACACTTTTTTACTTTTTTTTCTACACGAGTTTTTCTGTGCTAATCACTGGTGTTTGGTACGTTGTTACGTAATAAAGGTAAGTTGGGTGTGTTATTATATGTTGCATGTGTTTTTTGTGTTTCAGTATAATGTACATACATACATTCTTACTTGAAAATATAATTTACTTTTAAAACGGGCATTAAAAAAAAATTTTTAATACCATGTAATATTGTATCTAATTATTGTAATTTTTATGTCAATATTATTTCATATATAAAATTTAAAAATCACACCTACATACATACATAATTGAATTTATGACGATGTAGGTATGATATTAATAACTAAAACATTTTTTTTTCGAATATATTTTTTTGTTTTTACGTTTTTATGCTTTTTCATATATATCTTAATAAATCTTATATTAAATTTTCAGACTCGGCTTTAAGAAGATGGATTCTAAGAAAACTATACCAAAGGAAATTATCTCTTACTTATTAACGCATTTCTTATGCAGTTCCTTGTATAAATTGCATTTATTATAGCTCAATTTTACAGTAATAATGGCCGTTACATACAGATGTATAAATGTATAATATTTTATAACATATCCACTACCTAGTATATTTAGCCGCAAAGAGTTCTGGAGATAGTGTAACATATGTTTATAATTGCCGTGATCATTAATGTTAATTTTACTTTATGAGTAGTTGCCCAGTGGTTGAAATTTGACCACAATATCTTCAAGTATTAATCTAAAGATAAACATGAAAACAAATTGCCAAAAATATAAGTCGCCAGCACATCAGGTATACAAAACTGTCAAATTTCTCCAAATGATTTTAAACCTTTAAGCATTGGTGATTAAGTTCAAAATCGACTGAGAAAATTTGACATTTTGTGCTGATGTGTTGGCGAGCTTACATCAGTGTCAGTTCAAAACTAAAGGTACAATCCTACTTGTGTTCCAAAAATATACATCTTGAGATACAATATACATTAACGAGACTGTGTAACGGCCTTAACTAGGTACCAAAAAAAAAAGAACCGGAAGACTTTTAACGTAATTTATGTTTTTTTAATTGTAAGTAATATGTAAGTAGGTACTAGTCTTTTAATAATATCCATATTGCGTAGAAGGCGAATTTTTCTTTCACTAAAATAAGTTTTCATTCTAAGCATGGAAAATGTATAAAAAAAACAAAAAGATATTCGTTACTATTTTAGCAGATATGGTGGCGAATGTACATTTTTGATCAATAGGATTGACCTTGAGATGTGTGGCAGAGTTACAGCTCCGATAATAAAGATCCCTAGCTATTATAATCACATTTTGGATCACTCTAAGGATCTCACTGAGGATAAATATCGATAACTTTTTCTTTTTTTTTTCTTTAAAAAAAAAAGAAAAAAAAGCTTACTAGCAATGTGAGTCACATATTACTAGTATTCTTGTTAACCCCTCGTGCTAAGCTAAATGCTTGTGTTACGAGTGGGTTCACGTCGATAGTGCAGTGGCTGGGTTTCGAACCGACAACCACATGATCGCAAGTCCGTCGCCCTGGCCATTAGGCTACCGCCGCTTATAACGATACGCGATAACGATATATGATTAAAAGTGAAAGTTTCTATATTCGATGGAGTCACTATTTTTATTCTTAGTTTAAATGTGTATTTTATAAAATATTCTAAGAAATAGGTACTTAGGGTGGTGTATCCTTAATATGTACGTTTTTTTTTGTTAGAACACGCAGGATACAGGTGAAATCATGGTCGTTGCCTAGGAATCTTAAAAAATAATCGATTATAAAAAAAAAAAATATCATTTTGTAAAAACCGATTTTTTTTCTACTGGTACTCACGGCTACACATCAAGCTATACAAAACCAGTATAGGCTGGACTTGAATTGCTCGGAAAACCTTTACAATTGATGGTCAGTCTATACTGGTTTTGTATAGCTTGATGTGTAGCCGTTTGTACCTATTAAAAATAACAAGGCAACACCGCTACCAAGTTGATTTGATCGAGGGGAACGATGTTTCAGTTTGTATTTTTTTTGCAAATTGTTCGTATATAACATATTCTAGGGTCAAGGCAGTAAGAAATGCGACATCGGTTTTAAATTAATCCATTTTTTTTATCCATTTGCTTGTTGTGGCAAATATCATGAATCCAATGGCCGGGACTATAGGGCAAGAAAAGACAAGTGCGGTATTATAGTCGATAGAAATCCCAATACAACATACTCTGCTCCCTCCCCAGATGCTAGACGATCCATGAAGATTTTCCGTATTATATAAAAAGGATGCGTGGAGAATCTTAGTGCACTTGTATAAGGCAATGTTTAAAGAGTATACGAGATGTCCCATCGGCTCACAACCGCTTACCATCTCAGATCAAATAAAAAGTTAAGATGGATCTTTGCGAAATAAGAAGTGAGGCCGGCTAAAACTACGCCTTGCCGTGCTTCGTCGATGAAAAATAGATAAGATAAGGCGTAGTTTCGGTATACGTGTGTGCCTGTAATTGTGTTTGTACACGGCAAGGCGTAAATTTAGCCGGCCTCACTTCTTTGTTCGCAAAGTTCCATCTTAACTTTTTATTTGGTCTGAGCTTACCATTAATTCAGTACATGATTCTGGAACCCCTTGCGTTGATATTTTTTGTCGGTTGCTTTTTCCTACAATGGTGCAATACGTACATGGTCAAAATGTATGGAACAGCTGTTTTTTTTTTAATAACTGAAAAATATCGAAGCAGGTCCAGAATCGTGGTCTGAATTCATAGTAAGCGCTTGTGCGTTGATATCCACCTTGTAAATGAATAAAACATATAAAACTTTTTGTATACATTTTATATAATTATGTTAGTCTGTAAGGTAGGATATATCGTTGGGCCATAGATGCCTGAAAATAAATTATTTATTATTTTTGTTTCTCCCAGAAGGGGTACATATTACACTTTCGTGCGTGCCTTAGCCAAGCACAAGAGCTGATTAAGTTAATCTGAATTCTGAAATTTTGTAACTATCCTGCATGTGTTAAGTATAACAGCTTTCTGTAAGAGGATGTATGTGAGTGATTGCATATCTAAAGCCGTGTACGCACGTACGAACACGAACATAGCGAACACAAACATCAAATCTGATCATTTGGTTCGTACGTATTGACGGCATATTCGAACACGAATGCGAACATACCTAGTTCGAGTCGAGTTCGCGCACAACAGTCGTCACCTCTATCTTAACACGTTGACTGCGGCCTAATATCGCTCAAACTATCCTACGGTGCGGCCCTGCACACGCTAGGCGTGTGCGACCGCACAGTCGTAACGTATTTTGTTATTCCGAACAAGAGTGCGGGCGCACACGCCTAGCGTGTGAGCGCCGAGCGCTACAGCAGTGCGGATTACGCGCTACGCGTGTTTTAATCTTCTTGACCATTCTTGATAAAAACAACTTGATTATAACGACAATACGTAGTACGTATATGAAGGTAACGTAAGAAATAAAGAACTACAATGAGATGCGACTGAATTCAGTTTTTTTTTCATGTGTACTAGGCACCATAAAATGTCATTTAACAAGAACTTAAGAAAAGCGACATCTATGAGACATCGAATGAACTAGCGAATCATCTGAGTGACGTTCACGAACATATTTTTTTTGTAGTGATTTTATTCTAGGTAATAATTACCCAATACAAATAACAATTATTAATTAAAATAATACGGTTGTGCGACTGTTGTTAAAAATAATCCCATTTCAACCCACTTGGCTATTATAAGCAAAGGTAATTTTCTGTGTAAATAGGTAGGTACCTATATCAATATTCGAAGAAACGAAAGATTATCATGATAACTTATTACACTCGATTATTATTTTTTATAAATCTATTGTAAATGTATAGAAACTTATTTTCTTTATTTGCTTACCTTAATCAAATCAAATTTGAATGAAATTGATTCGAACTATAATCTTACCAAAATCTCAATCCCTTATTAGATCATTCCTTGATTTATGCCATTCCCCATTAGTAAATTAATATCCTATTCCAATGACTATAAGCTAAGAAAAAGGTAATAGACGGCATAAGCCAATGAAAGAAAATTGTTTATTTTTTATTTTTTATTTTAAAGTTCATTATTATTTCTCGGGGGAGCTCTATATGAGTCCCAATTTACTTGGGGTTCTCATATAGAGCCCCCCTATATTTTAAATCCGCTTTCAATTTTGCGGACGGCGCTCCGCCAACGCTCCTGGCTTTGCTCCACCTCATGCGGCAGGAGAGGCGCTCTCTGCTCATCGGCCTCCGGCAGATTCAGACGTCTATAAAAGCGTGCTTTCATCTCCCGAAGTGAGCGGCGACGGCTGTCTCCTAGGGTGTCGGTGGCCGTGCTTGCTGCACTGGCCAAGCTGGCCGAATTGGCCAAGCTGTTGGAGCTGCTTGGGTTGCTCTCGGTTGAGATTGGTTGAGATTGTTCATCTGGTCTGTTGACAAAGAAATAAAGATTCATAAGAAAAGTAAATAGTGCTTTTTGAAGTAATAGAAGTAGAGCCTATGGAAAAACTACAGATTTTTAACATACTGTTTAAAAATGGTCCTGTCCCATGTTGTTTATAGAATGTTAAGGTGTCAACCTATATGCACAAGGAAACAACAGCCCAATTTCTCCCTCAGTCCCCTTACTTCTCCTTCCCCTCCCTTTTCCTTAAATAGGCTCGGCAACGCATCTGCAACTCCTTTGGTTTTGCAGATTGTCCATGAGCGGCAATGACTTCTTACCATTAGGTAGCTTGCCTACTAAGCCAAGTTATACCATAAAAACAACAACAACGACATGACTGTACTTTAAAAAAAAAAAAAAGCTAAGCTTTACTCCTCAGTGTGAGGTATTAGGTACACACCAAACTAAACTAGTAGTACCTTGACCAACTATTTGTGTGAGCACTCATTTTAACACTGTCTCTAATAAAGGAAACATTAATAATAAACAATCAGCATGCTTACATTATATCATAATTATTTCTCCTGTGCCATGGCCAGCATTGGCCTAGCAAACTTCTGACCATCATGTACCAGCTACTGAAAAAGAAAACCCCTCAAAACATGCATACTTATCAAACAGCAAGTTATTCCCTCAGCACACAAAATTGTGGAATAACTATTGATTAGTGAAGGCCAATTTGTTTATACCAAACTCTATCAAATCACCAGGTCAGTTCAAATCTAGCTCTTAGATTTGTAAAGCTGTTAGACACAGGAACACACATATTACAATTGCATACAGCATGTAGCCCCACTCCAAGTTAGTAACTGTTAGTAAGAAATCAAAGGAATGGACATCACTAAAAAATATCACTTAATATCTATTTTATGTAAAATCATACAAGAACAGACAGACATACCAAATAGAGAATTGTAGAGTCGCCTACATTTCATAAGTTCGATGTTTTAATAATTACAATAGAAGTAGGTAGGTGGATACTTAAATCAGCAACGCTCTACCTTACTATGCGACAAAAATGCAATTTTATTAGTATTGAACAGGCTTCAAATATATAAGTAGTTACGCATCGCCCGATGTATTGACGACCATCACGTAATTGGTGAGGCGTCTTGGTAACACAAAAATGATTTTTTTATCGATGCGATGCTCTATAATGAGGTTTTCAATGGAAATATTTCTTACCTGCGCCGATTTTCGCCCGCCATTAATATGTGCTTCTAAATTCCACTGAAATAAAAAGATCAAGTTTTCATTAGGTGATAGATTTCAATATCAGTAGATATGATATATGTGTAATCTGTAATTATCTTTCAAAGTTTATAAACTTACCTGAAACTTTACGAAGTTTGCAAAACTTTTTTTATCTTGTTTCAAACAGTTCACAATATTGGTTGTCAATTTTATTCAGTATTGCCATTACAAATAAAATTATAACAACAACACACGTGATATTCTTGATTTATTGAAAAATATAATGTTTTAGAGGATTGATTTGAGTAATCTAAGATTAAAAAATTAAGGCTGACTGAAGCAAAATTAAGGCTGACTGAATCAAAATTAAGAATATTTTAAAAATAGTTTGTTTTTTGGAAGATTTTTGTAATGAGTTCTGGTAGCACCAATTTTGTACTTCCGCCATAAATAAAAATCAAAATAACTATTGAGTTTCGATTGAGCAAAACCTTAAATCTATAAATTCTTGTTATATAATATTTTAATATTTAGAAGAATTTTAAGTAAGCGTGGTATATTATTCTTGTTTTCTTTATGACCAAAACTTGAAAATGAAAAAGAGGTGGGTAGGTACCTACCTGGTTAAGTTGTATTCGTATGAATTACTTCATTTGTACTTCCTGTACAAAATAGAGGAAATAAATCTGAAAATTATGCAATTGTTCGTTTAAGTGCATAAATGAATGAACTAATTTAAGCAGCAAATTTTAACTTTATTTGTATTTGAAAACAGTCACTTATAAAACCTGTTTTGTAATATGTAGTAAGTTAACGATTTAGTTCCGCCCGCGCCCCATATACATCAGTGTCAAAATCAACCAATCAGATGCCGTTTTAGATTTAAAACAAAAAGCTACCTCGTTATCTATCTCTTTCTATTAGTAAAAAATTTACTAGTTTACTAATATTTTGTTTTACGTTGCGATTGCGTGGAGGCTGAGACAGTGAGATTAAAATTGGAGAACATTTAAAAAATGGAGAATAACACTGAAAAAGGGTGAGTAGAATTTTGTTAAGCGTTCTTTACCAAGTCGTAGAATAAGTAAATAATTGTAAGTACGGTACCAGCTTATTACCTAGTAATACCTATTAATTAAACTAATCTCTAATATCAAGCGCCATATTGTCGATTGGGTCTTAGTTCTTAGTCATATTGGGCAAAATCTATTGTTTTTCCCTCATGAGGCAACTGCATGCATCAGTGAGTGGCATGGCAGTTTTTTTTTTCATGGATCCTAATTATTAAAACTAAATTTTCTATCCTTACGCAAAACGTGTAAGGATAGAAAAATTACTTTTAATTATTGCTATGCTATATAATATTAACAGCATGAAATTGACTAGGGCCGGGTCTAAACGGGCAGCGGAGAAGGAAGGTGAGCAGGGTTCGCCAATGTCGCAGTCACCGGTGGTGGCTAAACGGCCGCGCCTGGAAGTCGCGAATTCACCCGAACTCAATGCTCAGTTCGGGTACTTTTGCGACGACTGTGGTGGCACTACCAGGTGTCCGCGGCATCGAAGGCGGCACCCTGAATGCCGCAAAAAACTCACATTTTAAGTAGGTACCGATTTATGAATAATTAATCTTAATAATTAATGCTTTGAAGCATAAATTAAATCATTCGATCTCCAGGTCGAGCAGTGTTATTGGGTTTTGCTATGAAATTCTCAGTAGCAGCTCGGAGTCTGGATATGTGCCCGGTTCGCCCTCCTATTACCTACGTGGGACCTAAACGTACGTGTTTATAGGATTGCTTTTTAAACAGTGCGCAAAAAAAAATACCTACCGGTCACGACGCAACCGCGAGTTTTATGAGATGGTGTGAGTGTACGAAGTTTAAAGTGCTGAAAATTTAAGAGCAGCTCCCAAAGTATGTATACCACGGAAAGCATACCTACTCGCATGCCAGCCCATGGGATCTGTAACCCCACGGTCCCTAATGAAAGACCCATGTTAACAGCTCCATGCCCGGACCCAGTACCACTTGAAGCCTTAAGGGAGGGGCTCCTAAATCACACCGAAGTCAACATCTTGCTGCTGGATGTGGCATTGTTCACATGTGTGGGGTACAGTGTACCTACATTATGAACATTGGTCGTCAATCAACAATTATTAAAATAAGGCAAGCAATTATTTGTATTTAACAATTTTAGGGAATAGGTTATTTATGATTGAACATTATTGCAAATAGCTACCTACTTAGTTGATTCCAATTTTTATTACGCCTTACGGTCAATGTACCTACTGATCCATTGTAAATCCGCCGTACCTACGGCGGCGAATCGAACGAGCGCACAGCTGATGCGTAGGTACTAATTCGTGTTAGTGAGTATGTAATTAAATGTTTTCAGCTTTTTATTAATTTAATAATATTACAAAAATGGTCGTGAGCAAGAACCGAGGACACTTGTGGTATAATATTGTGTTGTTGTATGTTGTAACCTAAAAAAATTTCTTTTACGATCATCATTGTGAAGGGCGGCGGCCGTGCGTAGGTATTTATTTTTGCGAATTATTATTTTATCTAGACAAACCGTAACGAGTTTTTGCTGTCTTAAAATCAACACCTCAAACACGAACACAGAACCATGTAGCGTCTCAAAACGGAGTACGAATCAAGACTGATAATTCTCGGGAAGCCTAGTAACCATCACCTTCCCCTACCAACACTGTCTATTCTAGAAATATGACCAATAAAATTTTTAATTTCGCATACCTGTAAACCGCACGTGTCTTTTTGTAAATACTTATCTTAGAAATACATTCTTCTTTGTTATGTGTAATAAATGTATTCTAGAAATATGACCAATAAAAATTGGAATTTCGCATACCTGTAAAACCGCACGTGTCTTTTTGTAAATACTTATCTTAGAAATACATTCTTCTTTGTTATGTGTAATAAATGTATTCTAGAAATATGACCAATAAAAATTTGAATTTCGCATACCTGTTAAACCGCACGTGTCTTTTTGTAAATACTTTTCTTAGAAATACATTCTTCTTTGTTATGTGTAATAAATATATAATGATATTATGCGGCTCTTTCTGATTAAGTAAAGATTGCTTTGTGTTAAAATTCAGTAGGCCCTCGTTTGTTCTGTGAAGTTTGGTCATAAAATGACGCCGGTAATTATTTCTACTTAATTGGGTACTTCTTTATTTAAACCGCCGACGTTTTTACATTGTGTAATTCAGTAGAACCACTTTGTTCTGTGTAGTGCGGTCATAAAATGATTGCATATTTTTGAATGCGCAAAACAATAATTATCTACTTATCTAGATGCTTACTACTTCATTCCAAATTAAGCTATTTTCTTTGAAGCAGTATGGTGCGTACATAAATATATTTGGAGTGCTTATAATTATTAAGTACTATTTTTATACCACTTGTTAAAAATATTCTGCTTTATTGTCATATTAAGATTTGAGTAGTGATGAAACATTTTTATAACAAGTATACTATGTTTTTCATAATTAATTACTAAATATTCTCCTTCGATTGTGGTCAAGAATATTAAAACACGCCTCGCGTGTAACCCGCACTCGTGTAGCGTCGTAAAAAACACTCTGGGCGTGTTTTGCAGCACAGTCGTATGATAAAATATGAAAACACGCCTAGCGTGTGCGCGCCGCACTCGCGTTACATAACGAAAACACAACATGTGTGTTTTCCAGCAGTCAACGTGTTAAGGCCTCTGCCTCGAATTTTGCGGGCAGCGGGGCGGCGGCGGTGGCGGCGCGGGAGCGGCAGGATCTTATGCGTAAAATCAAATGGACCGGTTCTCGAAAACAGCGGCGCGGGGGCGGGCAACGAGCGGTGCACTTCAGTCAAGCGGAGACCGCCCGCGCCGCCGCCGCCGCCGCCCCGCTGCCCGCAAAATTCGAGGCAGAGGCCTAATGCCGTTGGTAACATTTATTAAAGCTCTTCGAACACCGTCCATACAGAAAATACTAAAAGGATCGCCGCAAACATGTTTGACGAACAGAGTATTCGATGTTCGTTAGTGGAACGCACGTGCGAACCAAGTTGTTGCGTATCATGCAACGCAACCACGGAGGAGAGAAAAAAGCGGAGATGCCGCAAGGCAAAATTCCTTTAGAAAGCAGCGTCGCCTAAATGCGGGTTACAGGGGGACGAGGTACGGCGATGGCTCCACCCCACGATAGAAAACCCGCCCTTTATTTGTAAATCCATCTAGTGGTGAATGGAATTATTACAGTCAAATTGAACTAGTTATTTTCATTTTAGTTCGTCTATTTGCCACTATGGCGTAACAAAGCATGATACTTTGATCCAGAACATTCTATGTGCGTTAGAATTAGGGATGTTAAAAAATAATCGATTTTTAAAAAAATCGATTATTATTTCATAAAAAAATATTAATTGTTTTTTTTTTATTTTAAGCGTCCCCTATTTCGATTTTTTTCTACTGGCATCTATTTAAAATTACAAGAAACACCGCTACCTGCTATCCATTTGAGGGCAGGGGGGGGGTTCGTTATTATTTTGCAAATTGTTCGTAGATAACCTTCGAGCAACAATGAGTAGCCTTAGCGATTTATTACTAACCAAATAGATCTGCCATTTTTTTGCGGGGGGAAATGTGCCCACAAGCGCAGTTCCGAATTACTACAAACAAAACTAAAACTGTAATGACGACACTAACACATACAAAATTAAACAATACCAACAAGCATTGCACAGCGCTGAAACGGCAAATAGCCGTCTAACCAGACGAAAAAACATGCAGCACTAAAACGCTTTTTAAGTTAAGGCTCTCTCGCTAATAAGAAAGGTCGAAAGCGCCGTAAAATTCATGGCGCTTTGACGCATACGCGTTTGGTTCAACGTTAAAGGTAACATCACTAAATTATTCATCGGCGAGAATTCGGATTTATCGCTCGACCGATACGTATTTTGTAGGGGCTAGCGGACTCAATGTTTGTACACAAATCTGATAATAATTTAAAATAGAATACACGAATTTGGTGTCTAAATGTAATTAAATAGAAAAATACGGTAAATATTTATTTACATGTCAAATGTCATACCATGTTTTAGTAAATTAAATGTTCCAGAAAATAAAAATCGATTTTTAAATAATCGATTTTTTTACCGCAAAGTCACATCCCTAGTTAGAATGGCGCATCAATTAAAACCGACTACCTACCAACAGATGGCGCATTTTTCTTATATTCAATTCTTGTTCTTGTTTTATGGATAAGGTATATAATTTATCTATAAAGTAACTTTTAGTAAGCAAAATAAACATTAGCAAGTAATTTGAGCAGAAAATTGGCTACGAATAACATGCATTGATAGTATAAAAACACGTAATCTATAAGAAGTTGTTAGTAATCTTAGAATGCTTCTCTTCAACGGTAGATGTCTCTATCTTCAATCTGGCGATCAAGCTAGAAGATTTGTATTGATATTTTTAAATTCCCGACGTTTCTGATCCTTTACAGCATCCATGGTCACGGGTGGACTGAGGTGTTGGTCGTCCTAAAATCAAAATTAAAAATATCAATATAACGCGATAAAATCCGTAAAAAGCAGTTTTATTAAAATGTCTAATATTCGCGTAAGTGTTAGAAACCAGTATAGAAGATTTGTGTTTATAAAATGAAAATATTAATTTTAGGGACTTACACGTGAAATATTATGCCATCAACATGTTTCAGTTTTGATCCGGAACAATTGTTGCATCCAACAACAGCGCACTTCTTTATTAAAACAATGTAACAATATTAAAAACCTATTAAAATACGACGGATCCACGGATCCGAACGCGATCAAGATTCATTCGAAACTAACGGTTTTCGGCCCCGCCCACTGTGACGTCATGACCTAGTTGGAGGCGCATGACCTATTGCCTTGTGGCATCTCCGCTTTTTTCTCTCCTCCGTGAACGCAACAAATTTGTTGGTACGTGCGTACACGGCTTCAGAGATTGCGGCTTGTGTGTTATTATAAAGCAACTAGCACGGTTTCATCCGCTTTGCTTACCTAAGGATGATAGGCGTGATGCTATTGCCTTGCTCATGAATCTGGCTGTGGCCTGTGGCTAAGCCATCAGTCCCGGTTGTCATACGAACACCTATGACATTTGTTGGTGGCAGTTACAAGCCCACAAAAAAGCCTGTCAATCAGTCTATCCTTCGAATATCGTTATTAATCATAAATTGGGTTGCGGACGTCTGATGGCAGTCGCTTCGTGACATCATCGTGAATCATCAACCCATTACATTGTCCCACTGCTGGGCACGGGTCTCCTCTCAGTACGAGAGGGATTAGGCTATAGTCCGCCACGCTAGCCTACTGCGGGTTGGCAGACTTCACACGCCGTCAAGAAAATCTCTCAGGCGTGCAGGTTTCCTCACGATGTTTTTCCTTCACCGTTTAAGCGCGTGATAATTAATTATTAATACGCACATGACTGAAAACACTTTCACTACACTCACTAGAGTAGCCTCGTGTAAAATACTGATATTGAGCCGCATAGGACTGGAAACCGACCCCTTCATAATCGGGGAAACGCTGGGGGATGATGGCGAGTATACAGTTAGCCCATAGAATAATATTGTCAACTACCTACTGTTTATTGATATTTTGTTAATGCAAGTATGTTTAACATAAGCATTTAAAATTACTTTAACTGTTACACACTGCATGTTCTATGTTCTATACTGAAAATCACGGAAGAGATTTTAGATTGAATTAAACTATAATAAGGCCTACCGTTTCTGTACTCGTTCTTTAAGAATAATTACTTAAGAATCTAGTGTTTCTCATTCTAAGTGAATTGTATTCTGTTATTGAGAAATAAATGTCTTAAACCATATACATATTTTAATTTGTCTCATGTATTAAATTTCAGCCTGTATAATCTAGTACGTTTTTTAATGTATCTTTTTTTGTATTTTTTCTTATACCGATTTGTAATGAGTATTTATTAAATATTTTTTTAAAGATGTGCTTACAATTTTATTAAAAACTAGTTTTATTCCTCTATTACTCCTACGTTGAATTTGTTTTTCCTCAACCTATGAAGATCGTCCTTTAATTCCTATCTTAACTGATGTCTACAAAACATGGAAGTTACTTGTATGAGTAGTTTATTTGTAGGGATTATACATAAACACCACTACATCAGCCAATTTTTAAAATTTCCAACTGTAACTCTTGCAAGGTTTTTTCTATAAATTTCAGGATACCTAGATTTTGTCAATTGCTATCCTCAGCAAAATATATTGATGCGATGACTCTCCCTGAGGTCGATTTAAAAAAAATAAAACGATAAATTGACACAAAAAATATACTGTATATTTATAAAAAAAAATATCAACCTAAACAATCCACAGGTTTCGATAAAAAGACAATTTAATACTAAAAATTTGCTACAACTATCTGTTTATTGCCATCATAACAATATTCCTCTTACAAACGGCTTTGTAAGTATTGGTAGCCATAGCTTCGTAATTCATCTGAATTTCGTTTTCTCTGTCATACACAAACTTCGGTAGTTTTGCCACCAAATGTTCGCCTTCATCCGATACAGTTTTTTCAGTATAAATTTCCAAAACTGCTTTTTTAGTTTCGTAAGATTGCAAAATGTCTGACGCACGCAACATATTAATTGGATTTTTACATTGTTTCTTTTTGTCCTTCGCTTTATTGCATTCTGCAGATTCACGAATTTGTTTATCAGTTACTAATACTATTTTATCCTCATCCGATATACTTAAAATTGTTTTCCTATTAAGTCTTTTCAAGTCGCATTGCTTCATGTGATTTACTTGTGGAGAAAATGGCCTAGTAGGATTATAATGCCTGTCATCTACATTGATGACTCCAGAATCCGTTTTTATTTCATTGCTGCCAATAATACTAGATCTCATACTTTTATGTATTGATAAGTTGGTGCTGTTAATCTTACTCGTCAAATACCTGGAATTTTGGGTTTCAACGTCGACAAATTCAGTTGTTTTGTAATCGAATTGAAAGTAATCAGATTCCCTTTTTAAATCGCAAGAGGTTTCCTCGTTTTTCTTAGCGTTCTTTTTTGTGCTGCAGCAACAGCCACCTCCTTCGCCGATCCTTGACGCCATTTTCAATCTTGCAGCTACTGTGCTGCACATACACCCTTTAGCAGGCGATTCATTCTCAGATGATAATACATCGCTTGCGTTGCTGTTACTGCATTCACTGTTATTCTCTTCTGTAGGATAAACAACCTTTCTATTTATATCTCCTTCTGAGATCGCATCTTTACTTTCTGCTCTGTAGTAATTATTCATGCTATCACTATCTCTGAAATAATTCGGTTTCAACGAAGCGTAAGTCACATCTTTGGCTAATTCACTGTTCAATAATTTAGTGTCGTCGTGATCACTACTATCTGAAGTTAGTATAATTTTGAGCATATCCCGTAGCTTTCTCATACGGTTTTTATTTTTGGTTTTTGTTTCGTGTGCTTTTTCGAACACTTGTTTTAGCAATTCCTTCTTTTCGTCTTTAGTATGAGGCTTGACAATAACTTCAATGCTTTTTGGTTTGTTGTATGTGTCATGTTCTGGTATCGTATCATGTTCATCTGTGTCTGTGGATATGAATGTATCATATTTTGGTCGTTTATCTGTGTCGGTTTCCTCCGTATCATACTTAGGCTCAACCTGCCTGTCCGTATCCGTTCCTTCAGTATCATACTTAATAGGTCTTTCATTATCTGTCTCTTCGGTATACTCATATTTATGATCAGTCAATTTCTCTGTATCTGTTTCTTCAAGGTTTTCTTGAGTATCTCTAGTAATACTGTATTTATGACTTGGAGCTGACTTTAGTTCGTTATCTTCACTCTTTCCTTCAGACATATCCGTTATACATCTGCAGATGGACGGCTCGGACGACCCCATCAAAATTCCTCTACCATGGTCAGTTAATGCCTCACTCATAATTTCTTCGCTCTTGTTGCTATGTGTTTTAGATTTATCAACTGAAGAAGTTAGATCTACAGTAGCTCTGTGAACTGAAAAAACGTTGTCATCATGTAAGACGTCACTGTACCCAGTTGAAACTGTGTGGAACTTAGCAGAGATCTTTTTAGAAAACTCTTTATTGTAGTCATCGTCCTTTACACTTACAGATTTTTTTTTGCCTGATTTAGGTTTGAAGTTCTTTATAACTATACGTATGTTTATATCATTTTTTTGGTCAGTTTGCTCTACAGGACGGTCGCCTTTATCCTTCATTATGAAGACCTCTTGAGGTATTATATTAATTGGCTCCTTTTTATCAATGTTTTCTAATATTTCAGTTTCTTTACCTCCATCGTTCCCTATATTTATTTCAGTGGTTTTCTCTCCTTGTGTTACTTTGAGCTTAAATTGTATTTCAATTAAGTTTGCTATGCTAGTTTCACTCTTACCATCCATTTCCTTCCGGCAATCTTTATCAATTATGGCTTGAACCGAGTTATTTGTGGTGACTCTCCGCACTTCTGATGCTTTATACATATCACCTAGTACTGAAGGTCTTTGCATGCCAGCATGTTGTAACCTGTAGTCCTTTCTCTCAAACAAAGTCATTCCGTCTTCATCTTGTACTTTTATGTTCAAACCTTCTCTAATCTCTTCTGTGCTAGGCGTTTCTCTTTTCAAACGTATAGTAATTTTCTCTTCAGAATTGAGACTTATACAGCCATCTTCACGATGTGCGGTGTCCCAAGCTAAACAATCTTTGGAGCATGTTTTCTTTTTACTGGGGTTCATTTTAAGAAAGAGTCCGGACATTTTGGGTTTGCTTCTGCTTTTGGCTGCTTCTGGTGATTTAACGGGCTCCGCAGGGGGTGATGGAGGCCTAGGAGGGGGACATTGCATTTGAGGTAAACAAGGTGGTAGTGGTGTTTCTTGGTGATTTGGACAACTCGTTTTGCAATCCTTTTTCGGTGATGGTATGGTTTCACACGATAGGCGAGGCATCATAGGACAGTTTTTCTTACATTGCCCATGCGAAGCGTCCGTCTGGGCTTGATATAGTGAGGTTACCGACGACTGATTGGACACTTGATTTTTGGTTGGCCAAGGAAAGTCATCTGTTGATGCTGCATGACACTGATCGCAATGATGATCCGAGTATGGTAACGGTAGCGGGGTGTCTTTGTATTCAAATTGGGGTTGTTTATACTTAGAATGTCGTAAGCTACAAGGCGGCGTATTGCATGGCGATGCTTTTTTTTCCAGTTCTGGTGGGCAGGGATGTATCGGGGAGTAATAGTAGGGTGCCTCTGCCATCTTATGGAATGAGCCATACGAACAAGACGTTGTTGAAAACTTTTTACAAGGAGACGGCATACACGGGGGTGGCGCTTCGTAAGGCGACGGCTGGCACGACAAATTTTTACAAACATTTTGTTTACAAGGCATTGGTTTGCAAGGGGACGAAGCTGGACACGTCTTTTTCTTGAAAAAAGGAGAAAACTTTTTACAGAAATTATTTGACACTTTTTTGCAAGGCGGGGGAATCGCAGGGCATTGGTCGGGGTCCACTGAGCAACACGATGGTGGTGATGCAGGGCAGGACGGAGGAGCAGCTGGGCAAGGT
This sequence comes from Subacronicta megacephala, assembly GCA_958496365.1. Taxonomy (NCBI): domain Eukaryota; kingdom Metazoa; phylum Arthropoda; class Insecta; order Lepidoptera; family Noctuidae; genus Subacronicta; species Subacronicta megacephala. Next base: position 3,112,403 of record OY292540.1, on the reverse strand, counting down.
TTACCCATATAATAACACGATGGGGGTGGTGGGCTGCATGGTGGCGAGTGAGGACATGATGGTGGTTTTGGACGACAAGGTGGGGGTGGTGGCGGTGGAGGGTGGAAACATGGTGGTGGGGAATGTGGACACGAAGGCGGAGACCGGGAACGTGAGGGTGGCGGATGTGGACGGGGAGGAGAAGAATAAGGACAGGGTGGCGGGGTGCTAGGACATGGTGGGATGTGCGGACACGATGGTGGGGAATGAGGACAACGTGGTTTTGGTCTTTTACAAGGAGGAGGTGAAGGTGGGCAAGATGGTGGTTTTCTACAAGGTGGAGGAGAGGGAGGGCAGGGCTTCCTGCATGGCGGTGGAGACGGAGGACGACGCGGTGATGGCTTCTTGCAAGGTGGAGTGGAGCAAGGAGAAAACTTCCTGCAAGGCGGAGTAGAACATGGCTTTCTACATGGCGGAGGAGAAGGTGGACATGGAGGTGGTTTTCTGCATGGTGGAGGAGAAGGTGGACACGGAGGTGGTTTCCTACATGGTGGCGGGGAAGGAGGGCGTGGCGGTGGTTTCTTACAGGGCGGAGGGGAGGGAGGGCATGAAGGCGGTCTTTTGCACGGTGGAGGGGAGGGAGGGCATGAAGGTGTTCTTTTGCATGGTGGAGGGGAGGGAGGGCATGACGGTGGTCTTTTGCAAACTGGAGGGGAAGGAGGGCTCGGAGGTGGAGGTGATTGCTTTCTTTTACATGGGGTCGGTGATTTTTTACATGGCTGTGGACTCGGAGGACGAGTTGAAGACCTCGTACATGGGGGTGGTGACGGTGGACAAGGAGGTTTTTTCTTACAAGGTGGAGGGCTTGGAGGACAAGATGGAGGCTTTTTACTTGGAGGGGGTGACGGGGGACAAGTCGATGACTTTTTTTTAGAAGGTGGTGTAGGAGGACCAGATGGGGGCGTTGAAGAACAAGAGTGGGGCTTCTGACATGGCGGTGGAGTAGGCGGACAAGATGGCGGTTTTTTGCAAGGCGGTGGTGACGGAGGACACGATGGGGCTTTTGAAAGACAAGATGGCCTTTTGCAAGGTGGAGGAGTAGGAGGACAGGATGGCGTCCCGGGGCACGACGGTGGCTTTTCGCAAGATACTTTTGATGACGAACAGGGTGGTTTCTTCATCTGCTCACAGGAGTCTCGGCATGGGGCCCTTGGGATCTCACATGATGGTTTCGGGATTATTTTCGCGTGTTTTGGACAGGTCCCTTTCCTTCTACACTGTTCGCAACCAGTCTGACCTTTGAATGCCAAAATGCCTTCGGGTAAGGAGTCCGCTAACTGCTTTGCTAACAGCTCGTTCATTGTATCGCAGTCTGGCAGCGATACGTGCTTTTTACATGAGCGTTTCTTCGGTCTGGGCTCAATGGGCTTGCAGCAAGATTTCATCAGCTTCGGACATTCAATTAGCGTGTTCTGTGCTCCTTTACTTTCATTACTGGGTACGGAGTATGGTTGCTCATAGCTTGGACTATAGCCTGGACCCGTGACTAGCCATTTACCCTTGTTACTCGATGCATATATCTTCCTCCTCTTAAAAACTTCAATTGAATCCTTGGGGAGAACTCTTCTATTCAATTCTTTTTTATCCGAATCTTTAGACTTTTTCTTGAATTTCCCAAACCATGTGCACTTTTCGATTTTTTTATCAGCATTGACATGGCAGTGGCTACATGACGATGCGCCGCAAGAAGAGACGATAGTGGAAGCTTGGAAATCATCGAAAATGTTAGGACAGGATTTACTTCCGTCTCCTTGGTTGTTGAAGCTTGCTTTGGAAGTCTCAGAGCAGCACCTTAGGCGAGAGTCGCTGACGCACCAGGAGTACAAGTCGATGCCCAAAGGAGTCCAGTGGCGGTAGTATTCTTGTAGGTAACTCTCGGCAAATTCGCATTTCTTTTGATTAGATCTCAGTGCATTATGTTCCGACTCATCATCGGAAAAGTCATCTTGGATCTTCAAGCTGTAAAACAGGTTTGTAGATTAATGAATGACTAATATTTTTTTAATATTATTATAAAAATATATATATTTTTGTATATTCCATTTTGATTAGTTACTTTCGGACGTGGAATATAAATACTTCTTCTATTCTATTTTTTATTCTACTTAATACATGGTCTTTTTAGCCATCCTAAGCATCAATTACATGAGACTTAACAGGTTTACTATTTTGCGCTCCTTGCAATTGGATATTGTAATAAGTATTAAGTGCTGCAGGGCTTAGGCAATTAACTGTGAATCAACGAGTGACGATACAAAATAGAACGACTAGAGCCGCGAAATCAATACAAAATAAAAAAGTTTGTGTCGTATACTTACATTGGCTTTCGTATATCCCTTAGGTCTCTCTGCGTGATTATCCCCACTCCAATCACATCACACCTCTTCGGTATATACACATTGCTACCTTGAATCACCACATCTCGGTGAACTGGTGGGGTTTTTATCATCGTCTCTAAAATTTTCAAATTGCAATCTTTACTTTCCTTCACACTAACAGTTACCTTGATATTATTGGGTTTGTGATCTCCTATATCGAAATTACGGATAGGCATATCATTTTTCAAGTCTTTCAAGTCGCTTCCAGTTTCATACTCTACAATTTTGTATACTTCCTCATCACTAGAATGGTAAGTAGGACGTTTATTGTTATCATCACTACTAGAATCTACGAAAAATCCTTTTGGTATGTCAATTCTAAGATATTCGGAACTTTCTTCTTTATTCAGTTTTCTGAAATTTTTTGAATGTAAAACAACTTCTATTTTGTGTGAGAACGCTTTAGACTTGTCTATAAACCATTTTTGATCTGAGATTCTTACTTCCATATTATCTTTTCTGTCTTCGTCTGATTTACATTTCAATTTTACTGGTAGCAGCTTTGGTCGGTCTGTTAAAGTTTTTGGGATCATCCAAGCTTCTATATTTTGATGCATAAAGTTAACATGGTGTTTTGTATAAGATTTGTAGGATGAATGGACTGTCACTTGACTTTTTGATCTGAATATAATGCCGGTATCTTTGTAGACGTTATCCATGAGTTCAAAGACAGTGCTACTGCTTGGTGCATAAGTTTTGTTGTTCCATCTTACCTGGACACTTTGTCGTGATTCAATCGCCTGTGAAAGGTATTTCCTCAGCCACGCTTTTCTGACAATATCTTCATAATTTTCAGGTTCAATCTCTGGTTCTTTTACAATCTCTTCTGGGTCATAAACGCTACCACCACCAGCACCTATTTTTATTATCAATCCATCTTTTACCTCACAACGTCCAGCAGTGACACCTTTCTTGGCTTTGTAAGGCTTTTCAGCTTTTTCTTTATTTTTCTTTTTAAAGAAAAAGAACTTCCTACCTTCTTTCTTTTCTTCCTTCTTGTCTTCTTTGTTTTCTTCTTTCTTCTCTTCTTTCCTATCTTCTTCTGACTTAATTACTACTGGAGTTTCTAGTTTCTTTTCGCTAACTTTTGAAGGGGCGTATGAAGGTTTTGGAGTAGGGCGTCTCTTGTAGTTATCTTCTTCCAGGTTGAACTTTTTACCCCATAACTTAAACATGCCCTTGACTCCCTGACATTCGCTATCATCATCATCAGCTCTCGATGACCAATGAGCGCTACTTCTCTCTTTCTTACTCGTCACAGACCGTCTATAATGGGAAAGTCTAGGATTGTACACGGACCTGTCTCGACTATAGGAATTTGGGAATGGATTGTAAGTTTTTGTGTTGGAATAAGATCTTCCTTCTAATGATGGTGGATCTGAATTAATAGAAACATCCTTACGACTTGGTACGACACTATTTTGGCTTGATTTATTCACAATAATAGAATTCCTTTTGGAATCTTCCTTTTTAGCTAAACCTCGTCTTAGAGCTTCAAACCTACGCTTTAATGTTGAAGTACTCTTTAAATCGGGCATAGGTTTATCACTGCTTGATCTTGCATCTCTTGACTTAGATTTAGCTGCAAATATTCTTCTATACTCCCTCTCAAGTTTGTTTTCCATGGGATCTTCGGTTTCAGCTGACAATTGGCTTTGTTTATCATCGCTAGGATTCTCAAGATTATGAACATGTTGCACTAAAGAATCTGAAGAAAAATCTTTCTTTGGCTCTTTATTATTTTTTTCTGTAACTTTGTTTGTATCTGCTGTTTTACTTCTCATATCTTTGATATCTTCCTGGACGATAAGCGCAGGTTTAATTTCTTCAATTTTCAAGTCAGGCTTAATAATATTTTCTTGTTTATGTATATCTTCGACTTGTGTCGTGATATTTGCTAAGCTTTTCACAACTGTGTTGCTTCCGATTTCAATGTTTTTATTTAACTTAGATTCTCTTGGGCTCGTGGCTCCTGATATAGTTTGTATTATAGGGGACAGCTTCTCATTCATGACGCAACCTATGTTATACTCTAAAATTCCTCCGACGCACTTAGATGATGTCCTTTTATTTTCATAATAACTGGTAACGCGTTGTTGTCTGTTTCTTCCTTAAAAAAAGAGATTATTTAAAATACATCAGGTTCCTAATATTTTCTTATTAATTCAAATCTAAACAATGGCCTCCCCTCATCAAATATATGATGACCTTTACCAAGTTGTCAGTCCATCTCGTTCGAACCCGTGCATTTTCCGTTGTATTCTGTTGTTGTCTCCAATCGAAAACATTTTTGCCCCAACGGCTATCAAATCTAAGAGCTATATACCCCGCTCACTGCCACATATTTCGAAGTATTGCTCCTAAATATTATTATTATTATAGAATATAAATATTATTTATAAATTTATAAATAGACCTCGCTGTCGCATTTGGTGAGAACCTGTTATGATAGCTGTAAGGGAGATTAAATAAATAAAAAGTTCCGTTTTTTTTCAAATTTAATTTTGCCTATGATATGCCAAGATTCTAGATTTAAAAAATAAAATTATGTTTAAAATAGTGATCCGGTGAACTTAATCGGAGGGACGCAGTTTTTAATCCTGCCTGAGATTGTATCTTTTTCCTGGAAAAATCATATCATTAAATTTCCCTAGCCTTGCTCCGAAATATTTAAAGCTGACTGGACCTACTTAGGTAATTTTATATCAGCAGGCAGTATTTTGCTGTTCACTTATTTTACGATGAATTTAAATTTTCAACTTACGTAACACAAACGAAGACAAATCCGAACTGCCGACGCCTCGGTCGTCTGTCTCTGGTAAATAAATCTTCCTAACTTTCTTTCTTTGTAAAGCTTTCACACTACCAACCCCGATATCAGTAAAGCTCCTAGATCCGTGGTAAGCGTAAATTTGTTTGGGCAACCCAAAGTATCTGACTTCCTGTCTCTTCTTCAGTGTTGCCAGGTTTTTGCAAGTGCATATCAGGTTATCCCGTTTAAAATCGAACTGGCAACCCACTTCCTGGGTGTTCTGGTCATATCTTATTGAGTCAGGTGAAAGTTCCCTGTCTCGTATGATCTTGTCAGGGTAAAATTGATAATCTCTGTTCAATTCAACCTTTATATTCCGTTTTGTTACATAAACAGCTTTGCTCTCTTGCATTTCTTCTTAGTTATCATTATTTATTTTGTGGGCTTGCATTTTCCGTTTTTCACTTGGTTTTCTAATATTTGTTCTATTCAAATATAACTGCAAGTATGTGAAATATTGTCATTACTTTAAACAATTAGATAAATATAAAAAAAAAGTTTCACTTATCTTACACAAGTATTGCTAGTCTGAGTTTTTTTTTGCAATTTAAATACTACACTTTAAAAGTAATTATTTGCCTCTCACCAGCTATAAGGTTTAACACTTTGAGATTTTTATATCAGTTTTAAAAATAATCTCAATATTAATACTTTGAATTTAATTTTTTTCAGAAGAATTTTTTTCAAATCTGTCAGTTTATTGGATTTTATTGACATACAGATTGTTTTCACTTTGACAGTTTTCATGGCATCCATTATTTTGTGAAAGAAGAAAGATTAGAAAATATTCAAAGAGGATTGTGACCGCGTTGTTATAAACGCGACTGGCTGCCACTACATACACATACCTACTGAATAATTTTTAGTTGTAGTAGTATCAGTTGTCAATTTTGGCCGAATCTTCTAATTTACACTACTCTGCTACGATAACGAAATGAAATGAAATGAAATGATATTTATTTCTGTAAATAGATCTTTTAAGACACTTTTACAAGTCGTTTTTTTACATATTTTTTTTAACTAGATGGCGTCGACGTTTCCTATCTGACGACCTCTGAGAAGAAACGTCGAAACAAACTCAGAGAATCATGGTCTCTTTTAAAGTCCAGACAATAGTTATATTATATGCGAGTTCAATGTAGGGCAAAATCTGAACAGGCCTTTTGAAGAAAGAACCATACCAGCTTTGAGTTGACCTGTCCTAACTGACGGAACGCATACATCAGTCATCGTGTAGCTCAACCATTTTTTTAGGGAGCCCAACGACCCGACGCACAACGATACCAGATCAGCAAGACATTTGCGTAGGTCATGGGAAATACTCAAAACTTTCAGAAATCTTTAATATAAATAAATGTTATACGAGTTAAAACCGACATAATACTCACATTTACATTTTGTATGGTACAGTGTACATTAATAATAATACTATGCATGATAACTATGACCTACAAGGCAACTCAGTCAACTCGTGAAAGGAAAAAAATAAAAATAATAATATTTGAGACACGATAGCCAGCAAGTCGACCAGTCACTACAAGCAGCACCCGTTCACGAGTATAACGCACGGATCAGCCATCACCTCCCTCGCCATTTTAGAGGGAAGGGGGTGACCCGACCAATGACGCTACCGCAAGCAATGACATCTAAGGGAGCATGACGACAATGCAGCCAGGTGTAAATTATGTTACAAAAACATGTTGTACTGAGGACCGAGGTCACTAGTAACTGCATTACACATAAATGTTCACAAATAAAATTAAATAGTAAATAAGAAAATAATATGTAATAATCAAATTAATTGGGTATATGTCAAACGTATAAAGATATGTCAATTATCAATTACAAATTAAAATAATTAATAAAAGAATAATCAAATTCAATGTCAGGGTACATTTGGCATTATCCAATCAATAGCCTGGTTCATTAGAACAGTTCAATTCAATCCCAAGCATTTTTGTCATCCATATAATCTTTCACACTATAGAAACCTTTCAAACACAGTTTCTGCTTAACAATTGATTTAAATTTGTTGATGCTCAGGTTTTGAATGTTGCTTGGGATTTTATTGTACAAGCGTATACATTGGCATTTGAACGAGTTACTTATTTTCTGGAGCCTGGTAGCAGGAACAATGAATTTATTTTTATTCCTGGTATTAACATTATGCGTATCACTACGTTTTTTAAAGAGATTAATATTCCTATGAGCATACAATACATTTTCATAAATATAATGTGATGGAACAGTCATAACATTAATCTCCTTAAATTTATCCCTCAGTGAATATCTGGGACTTAAATTATAAATTGACCGAATTGCTCGTTTCTGCAACACAAAAATAGATTGTATGTCGGCCGCATTCCCCCACAACAGAATACCGTACGACATCACACTATGAAAATAACTGAAATAAACTAGGCGAGCTGTATCCTCGTCAGTTAAGCTACGTATCTTTTTAACGGCGTATGCCGCAGAGCTGAGCTTTTTCGACAATTTATCTATATGTGGGCCCCACTGAAGTTTAGAATCTAAAGTGATGCCCAGAAATACAGTGGTGTCCACAAGGTCCAACTCTTCGTCATTAATAAGTACACTGGTTTTCACCTGTCTTACGTTAGGTGTTGTAAACTTAATACATTTAGTCTTCTTTTCATTCAAAAGTAGATTATTAGCATTAAACCAGTGCACAACTTCTGAGAGGGCGCTGTTTACATCGTCAGAACACATTTGTTGACGTTTAAGTTTAAATAATAGTGACGTATCATCTGCAAACAGCACTATTTCGTGATTATCCCTTATTAGAGGAGGTAAGTCGTTGATATAAATTAAAAATAAGAATGGACCAAGAATCGAGCCCTGCGGAACGCCCATTGTAACTACGGACCCCGAAGATCTCTTTCCATTGACGTCCACCTTCTGAATCCTGTTACTCAGGTACGAAATAATAAGATTCAGAGAAGTGTTTTTAACACCATAGTGGTATAACTTCCTGGTCAATGTTTCATGAACAACACAATCAAAGGCCTTGGATAAATCGCAGAAAATACCCAAAGCATCGTATGATTCCTCCCATGCGTCAAAAATATGTCCTAACAGTTCAACACCGGCATCGGTTGTTGAACGACCCCTTGTAAAGCCAAACTGTTTTAAATGTAAGAGTTTATGTCTATTAAAAAACCTTTGCATTTGGTCTAACATAAGTCTTTCAAAAATTTTACTAAATGTAGGTAGCACGGATATCGGTCTAAAATTTGTGGGGAACGTGCAACCTGATTTAAACAAAGGTGTAATCTTACTATTTTTCATTAGATCAGGAAATTTCCCACAGTCAATACAATCATTAAAAATAACAGCTAAGGTAGGTGCTACAATGTCAATTATCGATTTAGCAACGTCAACAGAATTACCCCATAGGTCCACAGTTTTTTTCACATTTAACATATTGAAGGTCTTTATAATATCTCTATAATTAATATGATTAAATAGGAAATCAGTATCGCTAGCTTTTACATTATCTTTAAGTAAAGATTCTGCAACAGTGGGTGATGAGTTTAAACATTTTGTAATGGAAACAGGAATGTCAGAGAAAAAGTTCTGAAATGCTGTGGCTACTTCTAAATCTGATTTAATTAGCTTATTATCAATATTAAGGCTATAATCACCATTTCGTCTACGAACCTTTCCTGTTTCACTGTTGATAATATTCCATGTACTTTTGATAACATTATTACTATTTTTTATTTTTTGACTTATATAACGTGTCTTGGCCACCCAACAAATCTTTTTAAATAATTTTGAGTAATTTTTAACATAGGTATTGAACTCTGTGGTGTTGACATATAATCGTTCATTATAAAGTTCAAATAGTCTTTTCCTGCTTTTATGAATACCAACAGTAGCCCATTCACTGAAGGATGCGTTACCATTAACTGTAATCGTCTTGGGTATAAAAGTGGAATCAAACTCTTCACAGTAAGAATTAAAAAAAGTTTCATAAAGTTTATTTGGGTCATTGTTGTATGATAAAAAAATTAGTTTACTAATAAGTTTAGTTTTAAATAATTCCAAGCGACTTGCAGTTTTTGGGTTTACAGTGATATCTTTTTTAGCCACAATTTTATCTTTATTGCAAATGGTAATCAGCTGTCCACAGTGGTCAGAATCCATCACATTAATAACTTCCTTATGGTGCGGTGTTATGTCAGTGAAAATATTATCTAAACATGTGGCCGTTGAAGCAGTTATTCTAGTAGGCTCCAGAAATAAGTGTGCCAGATTATTAGACAAGAAAAGACTTTTTATTTTAGTACTGGCACTTGAGTTTTCCAATAAATTCACATTAAAATCACCGCAAATAATAATGGATTTGTAAGACTTACAGATCTTATAAAGTACTTCCTCCATCACCCTTTCAAAACTATCATACATGCCTGATGGAGGTCTGTACACGCTTAGAACAATAAACCGTCCCAATTCCACACAGGCTATTTCAATTGTTCGTTCAACAGAGAGGCCCACAATGTCTCTACGTTCTTTAAACTTATGGTGATTGTTAACTATAATTAAGGAGCCACCATGGATAGCATTCTCTCTGCAAAATGAACTACCAACCTGGTGATTATTAAAGTTAAACATGAGCTGATGACTTTTCAACCAATGTTCAGTAATACAAAGAATATCTATTTTATTACAGTTCATAAATAATTCTATTTCTAGCTCTTTATTATTAATCCCCTGCATATTTTGGTGAACCAGGTTGATAAAATTATTATTTTTACAGTTCATATAACACTCAGATATGCCAGATGTATTATCATTATCATTAATCAATAGACCTATGCAAGAGGTTGTCTCTGTTGTCCTTAATTCTAATTTAAATGATTTGCAATGTCAATTATTATTGATGGAATGTCAGATAAGGGCTCAATAAAGCCAATATGTTTATTAGCCAGATTCTTGGCTAATGTCTGAAAATAATATGAGAGAGACATAGCTAGCTGTCTCTTACAATAAGTAGAAAGATAGTAATTATCTTCCGTCAGGTAAAAATATTTGCTAACATAGTTGTTAGTGTCAATTAAATGGAATTTATGATTGTGTATTGACAATGTATGCAAGCTTAGGTTAAGCTTATATCTAGTATTGTTTTCTTCCTGTGGCAAACTTTTTGAGTAGGGGAATGTGAACATAACAATATTATCTACATGTAATGCACATAATTTTTCATGAAAATCAATTAATTGTTGTTTATTCACATTACCCCTATTTCCAATAAATATAATTATGGTGGTGTCTGGACTGAATGTTGAATTAATAATTTTCTCTATAATGTACTTATAATTTAAGCCGGGCATACAAATGTTTGTAGTCACTTGTCCCATGAAACTTGACAACAACTGGCCCATACCACATCCAATTTCATCACTAAATATTACATACTTTTTATTTATATTTGATTTTAAAATTTCTGGGGTATTTATACTTTCAGTGGTCAGACAAGGTGTAATAATATTATCTGGTGTCTCTAAACTTTGCAAAATGCTAGGATCACATGTCAACGGTGAATGTGGTGGAGCGCTGTTAAAGTTATTATTTGTCATTGACTGTCTGCGCTCATGGTTACATGTACATGTGCTGACTAACTCATTCATGGCCAACATGTACTCCCTCATCTGCAGTTCAGAACTTTTATATTTATTTGTCATTGATGTTAACTTATCATGAAGTTTATTAAGCTCGGACGGATTATTAACGATTTTTAAGCAAAAGTTTTAGTAGATACGTCGGATTTAATAAACTATAGTTGATGCCTTTCTGAGGACAGAATCCGCAACAAGATTATCCAACAGAGAACCAAAATTATCGACATAGCGCATTGGATTAGCAAGCTGAAGTGGCAGTGGGCTGGCCATCTCTGTAGAAGAACCGGCAACAGCTGGGGTAGACGTGTTCTCGAGTGGAGACCGCGACTCAGCAAATGTAGTATAGGATGCCCTCCGGCAAGATGGAGTTATGATTTGCGAAAGGTTGCTGGCAGAAGCTAAATGCGAAAAGGACAGAAGGACAGAGTGAAATGGCACACAATAATATAGGCTGATGATGATGATAGTACTGTAATTGATCTTTCAATTCTTACTGCTATGATCCTAAGATAAAAAAACCGGCCAAGTGCGAGTCGGACTCGCGCACGGAGGGTTCCGTGCCATTACGATATATGACGTATTAAAAAAAACTACTCACTAGATCTCTTTCAAACCAATTTTCGTTGAAAGTTTACATTGCAATGTACATCATATATTTTTTTTAGTTTTATCATTCTCTTATTTTAGAAGTTACAGGGGGACACACACACACATTTTACCACTTTGGAAGTGTCCCTCGCGCAAACTATTCAGTTTAGAAAAAAAATAATATTAGAAACCTCAATATCATTTTTGAAGACCTATCCATAGATACCTCACACGTACGGGTTTCATGAAAAATGGTTGTTTGAGTTTCTGTTTTAAGTATGGGGAACCCCCAATTTTTTTTGTTTTGGTTTATTTTTGTGTAAAAATCTTAATGCACAGAATACCTACCAAGTTTCAACAGCATAGCTCTTATAGTTTCAGAGAAAAAATCTGTGACATATGGACGGACAGACAGACAGACATGACGAATCTATAAGGGTTCCGTTTTTTGCCATTTGGCTACGGAACCCCAAAAACGAACAATTCTAAAAGAACAAAAAAAAAATTTTATGGCAACGAGCAGGCAAGCTACCTGATTCATCGCCGCCCATGCACATCTACAATACCAAAAGAGGTGCATATGCGTTGCCGAGCCTATTTAAGGAAACGGGAGGGGAAGGAGAAAAGGAGAAGGGATCAATTGGGCTTCTAGCGCTCCACACTCACCGTACGAAACGCAACAGTAGATATGCATACTGCTACTTGACGTCGATATTCTGTGGGAGGGTAGTACTTCGCCGTTCGTGCGGACCCATTCATGCTGGCATGTAGACATGCATGCAATACTACTACTACTAATATCTGTCTCTTTAGTTATAATTACATAGTGGCATGAGCACGACACTCGCTAAATCGACCTTATTATCAGCCTCTACCATTCCACTACTGGAACTACTGTAGACAAAACTCTTAAAACTTTGGTAATTACAAGTAAAAAAGGTAGAGTTATCGTCACGAAATATTCTTCTGTCAAATTCAAATATTTCTTTTGACATTAGCCATAATATATTTTTATTGTGTTTTTTACTGGTATTTTTGTGTATTTTATTGATTTTCGATGTTGTTTTATTAAACACACAAACTTGAGAGGACGAAATATGAAACAGAATAAATTTGTCTACATTGAGACAGTAAGAATATTAATTCGTCTTAAGTCTTGTCATACTTACATACACTCACGCCCCTTTCCCTCAGAGGTAGGCAGAAACTAGTCTTTGAGACCACCACATGCTACGTACCTATGCTATTTCGCTTCTTTCACATTTATATATATTGTCATGAAAATTGCATACCTATATAGGTAGGTAACCGACCCTTGGATTCCCATCCAAGGGTCGGTTACCCGTCGCTGTGTAAAAATCAATGGTTTAGCCTTCATCATTTCTAAAGTAAAACTAGAGGCCATTGTTCAGGGCAATGGACTTCTCACAGACTTTTGTCATTTCTAGAACATTAGCTGGTTCAGTTACTTGTACAAAATCTATAGGGTAAGTAAGTACTTAATTACACTTACGCACGATGGCACACACTCCATACTCCCATAGATCACTGAAACTCCAACCAATTCACTCACTATTATAGATTTATGTAATATACTTAATTTTATTATATCTAAATAGTTTGTACAACCTACTATATTAGCTTTGTGTTGCCATTTATCATTGTTAAATGATAGAAGGAAATGGCATGGGTACCTAACTGAAATACAGGAATGTATACGGCTTGGTCCATCAACCAAACCTATTAAAAAAAATATAAGTATTTGACTATCAGCTAAATATTTGTTAGTATTATGAAAAGTCAATAAACGATTTTTTTACGTTTACTGGTCACCCCTGTCTTGTTTTAGTAGCCACAGTTCTTGCAGTGTAATCTTGTGAAAAATAGTGCAGGCTAACAACAGACCCAGCGCCGGGTCAACGATTCTTCAAAAATATATAGCGTTTTGTAACTTTAGAATTTTTTTAGCCTCAACAAAATAGACATTAGGTCATGCTGTATATTGTACCACAAATTCATATTTCAGAACATCATATGAAATCAGGCGCACAGAACAAAAAAAAGATTTGTATACACATAACTACGTACAATCGTGATAGATTAAACGGAGGAAAGGAAATGGATGACAAAGGCAACAAAAGGTGTATGAAAGGTAACAAATACCTATGCTCTTTATGCCTAAACTCAAAAACAGAAGACATCAATAGCGAATGCTGTAAAAAAGTTGCTAGATGTTGTCCCATCTGTCAGAAAACCCGCGATCACTGTGGAACTGCAAAAAAAGATAAAGATAGACATGTTATTGATAAAGAAAAGCCTGTTTATAAAGATCCTAATGTGAAAACTGTTCAGACATCAGAAACTAACGTTGCACAAGGCTTAAGTCTTCTCAATGAAGTTTTAACAGTCTTTCAGAACAAAAAAGTTGATATTAATAAAGAGAAAGCCAAATGTGGCCTTTTTAAAGACGCAGCTGTGTCTACAGACGAGAGAAATGACGAGAAAAGCTTAAAAAACCGCTCGAGATTAACCGTCAGTAGCTTCCAATATTCTATTGATGAAAACAAAAGGGCTGAGAATGGAAAATTTACGATAGTCAACTGTTGTCAACCAGATTTTCTTAGGAATCAGAATTCAATAGATTTAATCAAACATAAATCGAGTTCCATACCTCAAATGAAGCTAGAAGAATTAAAGTACTCTTTAAAAGAAAAGTCCAGATCGAAAGATGCCATTGAAGAAGTAAACAGAATGTTTGCTACTGTTAGAAAACCAGGCAAGCATATGGAAAATACTAACCGCCCTATGGTCAGAAATGGTCCAAGAGTTCTACCTGTAGTCAAAACTATTGTACAACAGGAAAATAAGAAAGAATTCGGTGTTGACTGCAACAACAAACACAGTTGTAAGTGTTGCCAAACTTGCATGTCAAGTGGAGACACTTTCAAGAAGTCCGAGTGTGGCCACGACACAGAAAAGTGTGACAAATGCGTCTATATGTTGTGTTGCCACTATGAAAATAAACGCAAAAGGGAGACTGGTTTGCTGATTTGCGAACACTGTAGGAATTTGAATGAAGAACATTATTGCCAGCATGAAAATTATGTTGATGACAGTTGCTAGTCTTTTTGTTAATTTTTTCTTGTTTTCAATAAAAACTTATCTATTTTGAGCAAGCACTTGATCGTTTATTCGAAAAAGGTTTTATTCATTGTTAATCAAAATACTACAGTGCCGACGACTGCCAAGTCAAAGGTCTTGAGTACGATTTCGAGACTTTTCGAAGTCATGTGCATATTACAAGTTAATTATTACGTGCTTAAACGGTTCTAGCTTACCTGAGAACTGAATTCGAAGAAATGAACCATCACGCCTGAATTCCCCGAAGGGTTAGGCAGAGGTGTACTAATGTACACTCACATTTCGCCGGTATGTTTAGGTCCCATGTAATAGGGGGCGAGCCTATTGCCATTAAACGGGCACAAAATCCAGACTCCGAGCTGCTACCGGGAATTTCATAGAAAAACCAAATTACATTTTGCTCGACCTAGGGATCGAACCCAGGTCCTCTAGCATAGCAGTCACTAGAAAAACTATAAGTTACAGTTTAAATGAAAGACTTGCGCCTATAAAGTAAGATAAAGTTTAATGTTAAAATATCTTAAAACTGTTCACAAACTATTATAAATTAAAAGTAAAAACTCTCCGACGAAAACTTCTTGTCGCTCCTGAAACAATAAGTTTAAAAATAAATTCTTTGTAATAACATGATGCACAAGCACCCTAGCACGATTTACTTTTATCTATAAAATCGTAGAAGACCTCGTCGTCTGTACATTACAAATATTAAAAATAAACAAATGCGTTAAGGAATAAGCGAAACCGCTGATGCTGATGATTGTAATAATTTGATTATTTCTTTTAATATACACCTCCCATTTCGCTCGTATGTTTAGGTTCCATGTAATAGGAAGAGCCTATTACCATTTCCCGGGCACCAAGTCAAGCTGCGAAGCGTCGGAAAGGAGAATTTCATAGGAAAACCCATTAAAACTTTACTCGACATGGGAAGTAGGAACAATAGATAGGCATTATATATTCAAATAAAAGAATGGTTTCAAGATATTTGGAAAAAACGATGGACAGGTAAATATAAAAGCGGCGGTAGCCTAATGGCTAGAGCGTCGGACTTACAAACATGTGGTTGCCGGTTCGAAACCCACCCACTCGTAATACAAGCATTTGGCTTAGAATGAGGAGTTAACAATAATGAGCGGTAATGAGCGACCCACATTGTTGGTAAGGTTATTTTTTATACATCTATACCTACTTCACTACATAGTATAAAACAAAGTCGCTTTCTCTGTCCCTATGTCCCTTTGTATGCTTAAATCTTTGAAACTACGCAACGGATTTTGATGCGGTTTTTTTTAATAGATAGAGTGATTCAAGAGGAAGGTTCATATGTATAATACATACATATTTTAGTATAGAAAAGCCAATAAACCACGCGGGCGAAGCCGTGGGCGGAAAGCTAGTATATTATTAAGCTGAAGAGTTTGTTTGTTTGCTTGAACGCGCTAACCTCAGGAACTACGGGTCCGATTTGAAAAATTCTTTCAGTGTTAGATAGCCCATTTATCGAGGAAGGCTATAGGATATATATCATCACGCTAAGACCAATAGGAGCGGCTCATAAATGAAAAATTTTGCAAAAACGGGAAAAAAATAAATGCAAAATAGCCGAGAAACCACGCGGGCGAAGCCGTGGGCGGAAAGCTAGTTTATATTATAAAGCTGAAGAGTTTGTTTGTTTGCTTGAACGCGCTAATCTCAGGAACTACGGGTCCGGTTTGAAAAATTCTTTCAGTGTTAGATAGCCTATTTATCGAGGAAGGCTATAGAATATATATCATCACGCTAAGACCAATAGGAGCGGATCATAAATGGTTTTTTTTTTGCAAAAACGGGAAAAAATGTAATGCACCAAAGTCGAGAAAACACGCAGGCGGAAAGCTAATATAAAATAAAATTATGGATTTAATGCACATTTAGCTTAGTACCTACAAGAGTGTGGTACCCACATTGCTAGTAAGCTTTTTTTAAAAAAGATGATGGATTTAATTCATACGCAACAAATCAAAGTCCCTCACCTGTTATGTGTATTATTTTCATACTTGCTTTTGGTTCTCTCCATCTGTTCGCTATGTGCTCGATCCCAAACTCGAGATGTATTTCGACTGCTTAAATAAAAATGTAATATGATAACATTATTGCTTATTTTTTATTAAAGTTTAGCACTCAGATCAAATAAAAAGTTAAGATGGAACTTTGCGAACAAAGAAGTGAGGCCGGCTAAAACTACGCCTAACGGCGTAGGGGAAGATCGGGCAATGGGGATCAGTTGGATATGGGTATGATATGATTCTACCTGGTAGAAACCGCAGTAATGACTCGTAAACATAACATAACATACCATCAAGGCCGTATTTCCCGAAAGCTTAGGCAGAGGTGTACTAATGTACACCCACACTTCGCCGGTATGTTTAGGTCCCATGTAATGGGGCGAGCCCATCGCCATTAACCCGGCACAAATCCATAGCCAAAGCTACTACTGAGAATTTCATAGAAAAACCCAATAACACTTTGCTCGACCTGGGGATCGAACCCAAAACCTCTAGCGTAGCAGTTGTGCAAAGGACCACTAGACTAATGAGGCAGTCATTCAGTCAAAACATATAAATACTTACTCTCCTAAACAGAGATCGAAGAACGGCTGATCCAAAGTTAAATGTTCACGAACACTGTGCTTTGAATCAAACTCTTTAGTTAAAACCTTCTTCAAAGTATTGGATGAATCTACAAATTTGCACATACACTCATTCAAAGTCTGCATTTTGATAAGAAATTCATCCTTATCACACTTTTCTATAGGAAACTTGATGAGTTTTTCTAGCTCTTTGGTGATCATTCGACAGTTATCTTTCAAATCTGGAATGTCCGTCCATTGGATATCCGTATTCGTGGAAGTATGTTTTAGGACTTTGATCTTTGGAGTAACAGTTTCTATCACGAACTCGCCTTCTTCGATAATTTCGTCTGGGGGCTTGTAATAAGGCTGTCGAATGCCATAAATATTGTTAGGAGTCTCTTCTGAAAGACCATCTTTAGTCTTAGCCATGACTAGCTTAAGAAGATTATCAAGGCCAATTTTGTGATCGTTTAAAAGATGTCGGTCTAGAACTGTTATTCTGGAAAAGAAAAGCTTTTTATAACACAGAGCTTCTGAATTGAAGGGTGATTCATTCTTTGTGCAGGGGGGTTGGGTTATGCATGTATTTTCCATCTTTGTCATCAGTGTGTTAGTTTTAACATCCATTAAAGATACCGTTCTCTTCTCGAGGGTCAAGACAATTGTTATATTTGTTAAATACTTGACCTCTTTAACTTCAGTTTAGGAATACTTGGTTAAGTAAGTACCTAATCTAAACCCTAAAACCTATCTAAAAATGGTCATATTATTACGTGTAAGATCTCCAAATTTGACATCAGCATTGACAATGATAACCTTTGCGGTATTGACTAATGAACTCCTATTACATAATCCTGTTCTGCCCGCGATAGAGTATTCGTAAGTACAACTTACTTTTAACAAGCTGTACCAAATATTTCATTCAGAAAAAAATAATTAAATAGCATGTTATAATGTTTACCTATCAGCGTCAAATGAACAGAGATGGCAGCCGAAAGCTTCCTTGGTTTCCCTGAGCGTGGTGATGCCGGTGGTGCGAGAGACTGACGGCTCCACTTTCAAACCCTTTGATGTGCAGTCACTTCCAATAATTGATGTATCCTGATGAGGAAAAAGAGATAAATTAAAATTAAGGTCTAGAATTATGAGACAGTGACAATAGTATAACCAAACGATAACTAGGTGGTTCTTTTTTTGATCACGATAATTTGTGGAGCTACCAGTCAGATTTGAAGACCTCATTGCAAAATTCTTCAACTCTTGAGAACTGTTTATAGGTTATTTAACATCACGGTAACTAGCAAGCCTCATCTTAAACAAATTTAGAAACTATGAACCGGCTTACACGACCAATGATAATAGTATTAATGGCATGGTATCTTAAAACCTACAAGGAGATTCAGCCAATTTGAAAGTGAAAAAAATAATATTTTAAGACTATAATTAGCTAGCAAGTTGAGCAAGTCACTAGTCAGTATTTCAGGATTTTGTACCAGTAGTTTATGAAAAACTTCAGCAATTTCACGATCGTTCACAATAAAATACTTACAGCCGCGTTGACATCATTGGCCGGGATATCGGTGGACTCCTCGGGATGTGAGAACAGTGTTCTGCTGCGACAGATGCGTGCGCGCAGCTTGTCTAGCAGCCGCGTCGCTGACGATGTACGGCCTAGCGCTGTACGTGATTTAAAAAGAAGCGTTATTGTTAAGTATGCACTGTCTCAGGTCATTCTCAGTAAGTACTGCCGTATAAGAACTAAAGTTGTCGACATAGCTCAAAGGATTAGCAAGCTTAAGTGACAGTGGGCGGGGCACATAGCACATAGAACTGATGGCCGTTGGGGCAAAAAGGTTCTTGAGTGGAGACCGTCCACCGAAATACGCAGCGTGGAGCGACCTACAACAAGATGGACAGACAACCTGGTTAACCTGGCAAGCGGTACAGTTCCTCTTTTGAGCACATAACAATAGATTTTGCATTGTGTCTACAATCTGCCGCTTGACAGGTTAAGGTCGCTGGGAGTCGTTGAATGCAGGCGGCATATAACCGGTCGTTGTGGAAGTCTATGGGGGAGGCCTTCGTTCAGCAGTGGACTTCATTTGGTTGATATGATGATGATGACTGTCTCGGGAAGTACCTGTGTCGCATTCGCCGAGAATCGGAAGAACTGGAGTGTGTCCAGCGATTGCTAGACGGATAGCCTGTCGAGATCATGGCGAATTTTACAAAAAGTGGCCGTGAGTTCCCTATAGGAACACAGGCCCTCAGGCCTGTGGCCTGTGGCTGTGGCCTGTGGCCCTCAGGGCCACAAGGGAAGGCAAGTGAGGTTTTCAGTCAGGTATCGTAAGCTGCGTTTTCTGGGGATGTTTGTGGCGATTTTATCCAAAGTAGGTAAGTACTTACATTTTATTGCTTTCTTGCTAGCGTTAGCAAACGAAGAATCTAGCGATGAGCCTCGAGGAACCGTGCTAGACTTCTCCTGTAAATAAGAGTGATAGGTATAAAAATCATAATGGACACTAATAGATTATTTTAGGCGTGCAAAAATGTTCTGATACATTCTGTTACGAAATTCTCATTTATCATCATCATCAGCCCGTATTAGACACCAACTGTACGTAGGCCTCTTTTAGTGAACGCCACAGAGCTTTCATCCTGATCTTTCATCCAGTTGCTGCCAGCCTTCCATAAATCGTCACTCTACCTGGCCTCAACTTCTCATTAGCAATATAATACATTAAAAAAGAAACATAGTTACAATAACTGTAACTCTTGTGGGAGGGTGACTTGGGCAGTTCGCCGCCCAACCAGACAATGGTCCTAATGGGCTAAGTTAAAGGAGAGGTACCTAGTAGTTATATCGGTGAACTTTGACTGCCTCATTAGTCTAGTGGTCTTAAGCGCGACTGCTACGCTAGAGGTCTTGGGTTCGATCCCCAGGTCGTGCAAATGTTATTGGGTTTATCTATGAAATTCCCAGTAATAGCTCGGAGTCTGGATTTGCGCCCGGTTAATGGCAATAGGCTCGCCCCCTATTACATGGGACCTAAACATACCGGCGAAATGTGGGTGTACTTTAATTGGTACACCTCTGCCTAACCCTTCGGGGAATACAGGCATGATGGTATGTTATGGTATATCGGAGAACAAGCCTATCGAGATCGTGTGAAATCGCCAGCTATGGCTACGTATGTACGAAGTATGGTTTTAGTCGGAACGAATCCGACATCCCCTGCCAGTTACCAGAGGATAGACGAGCCACGAGGATTTCCCGAATCCCAAAATCGAATACAGTTTGTTCGAAATAAGTAAGCCGATCGGAAGTTAGCCGTTCCGAACTACCGCGGTGATAAAATCGTTTAATGAAGTGTTTTTATACATAAATATCGAAATTAATAAACAAAATAATTAGAAATGTGAATCTTAAACGACTCTAATTATCTTTACACCGACTCTTTCTATTAAAATTTACCACAATTAACCACTTGCAGACAACTTCCGATCGGCTTACTTATTTCGAACAAACTGTACCTATCATCATACTCCTAGTCTTCTTCCAACAATGTTGAGGTCAGGGCCCCTAGAATTTCACATCTTCATTATCGATGACGAAGTTAGATATCCGAAATGTATGGATTTGACATAATTTCATCACGTGACATATCGAAAGATTATGCAAATTCCATAAATTTCAGATTAATCTAACTTCGTTTTCGATATGGAAATGTAACATTGTATAGGCCCTCAGGGTCCAGTCTACCTAGATGCAGCTGGATATCAATAATTTCCACGACGTGACTGCCATCGGACCTCCGCAACCGATATTTGAAGGTGAGACTGGTTATCAGGCTTTTTGGGGTTCTAGCTAGCACTCACGATTGTTACAATTTGTTCGAAATAATTAAACCTGTCTGAAGTTAGCCGCAAGTGGTTAAGCAGTGGTAAATTTTAATAGAAACAGTCTGTGTGATGTTGCGTCTCACCTATAATAAGCTAGCACTTAGAAACATCTAATTATGCTTATATTTTATTATTTTTTAGCATTAAATATTGCGAAATTTTCACAAAGAACTGAATTTTCTAATTAAAGAAAATTTCTGACGTCGCCTCAAGACGTAGAATGTGGAAGAGAAATTCGACATCACAGGCAGTGGTCTCGGTAGCTTAGTTGGCAAAGCGTCTGGTGTACTTAACCAGAGAGACGCAGGTTCAAACCCTGCCTGAGATCGAATTTTTCTTTCACTAGAAATTTTCTTTAATTAGAAAATTCAGTTCTTTGTGAAAACATCTAATTAGTTCGCAATAAACCGTATGAGTGACTGCACGTAGGTGTTTCATTAAAAAAATCTAAGAGCAAACAAAACTCAACCTTATCACCAAAACATAATAGTCCTTCGAGCCGGATATGAATCAGTGACCTATGGATGGGCGGGATGGATGGATCGGTAAAGACAATTAGGGTCGCATTTCGCATGTTTCGCATTTCTGATATTTATCTATAAAACACTTAATTAAGCAATATTACCAGCGCCGTAGTTCGGAACGGCTAACTTCAAACGAGCAGAGTTATTTCGAAGGAACTGCATCTATAGGTGTTCGGATGACAACCAGGACAAACGGCTTTACGTGCCAGTAAATAAATATACTCTTACCGGAATGACTCTGGGAGTCTTGTTGACCTCTGGAAAGTTCTCAGTACTTGCGTGGTGAAGTTGGCGATGCATCATAAGTGCGCTTTCAAATTGCGCCGTAAATGCACATTGTGAGCAACTGGAACGATTGGTATTATTTGATTATAGGGTCAAGTGTGTTGCTGATCGCAAAATACGAGAACGGCTCGACCTGGATTTGATTTTTTTTTTATAATTTTCTAATGCTTTTGAGAAGGTTCTTACGGAAAGAAAATTGCGCAAAAATTTTTTTTATTAACGGTAACTCATTTTTCTCCTCTCCTCATTTTATTAACTTTCACCCACTTTGCCCCGCTCCTAAGCTAAGGATCGTAGCGTGATGTTGATTTGATTCCCCATGAATGTGCATATAATATACAAATAGATTTTTTCAAATCCGACTGGTAGTTCCGGAGATCAGCACGTTCAAACAAACAAACTTTTCACCGTTATTATATTATGTGATTGGTCACCGTTAAACGTTAATTACCTTGGGGTAATTAACGTTTTTTAGAATTTTTAGAGTTGCGCCATTCAAATTTATCGGTAGAGGAATATCGGGTACTTTTCCGTATTTATATTATACTAAGTTCCACCTTGGCTTCTCCATGATATCATATTCAGATAATTAAGTAGTACCATGTTATCGAGAATAACAGTACAGAAAAGGACTATTTATTCTTTAGGTATTTGAGGCCATTATATTTCCTTACATAGTTTTTAAAGGTATTTGCCATGTCACAGAGATTAATAACTTTCAATAACTTACCAATGTGTCATAGTGAAAATCAATTCATAAAATATTTGTAAATGTTCAAAATTACGCTTTCGATAATGACAGTGTTGTCGATTATTATGACAAGACGATAACATAAAACATATTGACAGTGTTCAAGAAGGTTGTTATTAATTTAAAAAAAAAATATTTTAATGGTTAAGTGATATGTAATAAGGTTGATAATGTAGTTATTCCTTTACGATTTTATGAACTATATTTTTATATATTTTATTTCTATACTAAAGATGAATGGTGACAGGTAGGGCTTGCTTACGACTTTTTTTAATTTAAAGTAAGGCTGCCCTTTTGTCTCGTGAGTCGTCTGCTACGCTGCACGACTGCTACGCTTGAGGTCCTGGATTTTATCCCCAGGTCGTCGCAAAGTGTTATTGGGTTTTTCTTTGAAATTTTCAGTAGCAGCTTGATGTTTGGATTTGCCACCGGTTAATGGCAATAGGCTCGCCCCCTATTAAATGGGACCTAAACATACCGGCGAAATGTGGGTGTACATTAGAACACCTCTGCCTAAACCTTCGGGGAATACAGGCATGACTGGCATGCACTGTTATGTAATTTTAAGTTGATAATATTTTTTCACTGACAATTCGGACACCATCAAAATTATCGAAACTATAATCACAAAACGTCTCCTTCGCAAAATGTCTATGTACTGGTCGTAAATGTCGCTTTCGCAGAATGACTCTTCCCCAAAATAAACGGGATATTTGGCTTATTGTGGAGGAACTCAGTACACCAGGCCCTGTGGAAGTAAATTGTTTTTAGGCCGGATCCCCCGCGCTATTCTTTCAATACACACGTTTTTCAATAGTGATACACAAAGCATACTAAGTATTTCCATTTCCATTTGTAGTAGCTGCCCTCTTAGGTATGCCCATGCTTATACGCCTCTTTTGCTTCTAAAATCTTATTATTCATATTCATATATTTATTGCATTCTATAATGTACACATAGGCAGGTGGTAATTATAGTAGATAGACACAAATCTGAACCCTGCCTGAACATTTTTTTAAAGTAGGAGAGTGGAGAGGAGTTCTTTACTTATTTTATTTCCATCATTCTCCACTCCAGCCCTTTTCCCAATTTATTTGGGGTCGCCGCAGCCTGTCTTTTCCTTCCGTTCATCCCTGTTAGTCGTCATCTCATCATTCAATCCCTTTCATTCATTCTTTGGTCTCCCTCACCCCTCCATCCGTCCACATTCACACTCATAACTCTTTTGGTTACATGCATTTCATTCCTCCTCATCACATGCCCAGACCAAGACCAACCAGTCCCTTTTAACTTTTCAGTCACTGGCGCCACTTTCAAACTTCCTCTAATAAATTCATTTTTACATTTGTTACATGTTGTTGTTTTATTTATTTATGTGAATTAATATACCTACATGATTAATATTTTTCTGTATTATTGCTATTATAAATTTGCTCCTATGCCACTATAATCCAACGTTTGGCCAACAATGGTAACAATCTCATCGCAAATAGGTGCTATTTAAAATACAGGTACAAATCGGTATTTCGTATTAACCGTATCTGTTACAAGTTCAGTATCTATGCAATGCAACAGGGAACGAAGCTACCTGTGCGGGTCACCGTTTACCACCTGTTTGCGGTGTTGCCAGCTTATTTTATTTGCCCGTTCCTAGGGTAATTTGTATTAGCCAGATCAAAATGGATCTTGGGTTTATTGATTTTAAGTATGTAGACAAAATTGTTGTGTCACGTTATTGCATAAGATAACATACCATCGCGCCTGTATTCCCCAAAGAGATAGAGGTATACTAATATATGAATAATATACATTTCGTCGGTATGTTTAGGTCCCATGTAATGGGGGCGAGCCTATTACCATTAACCGAGCACAAATCCATTTTGATAATTCTTAGCTACGGCAATTTATTGTTTATTATAAAATAAGATGATAAGAAATAAGTACTTAATACTCAGTCAAGCACGCCTAACATTAGCCACGAAATAATTTTGTCATCGCGTATCTCTTGCCGTAACTATGACTATTGACAAGATGATGTGACCACAAAATTATTTCAATGCAAGCTCTAATGCATGTTAGATCCGTAGTCCCGCATCACTGGAGTGAAGTATCTACTCTTGTGTTCGCAGGTAGCGTTAATAAAAGACGTCATTATTTTGTCATAGATTATGTGAATAAGACGTGACAGAGAAAGCTGGAGAAAAGTTAGCAAATGAAAATAGTTTTTTATAGTGCCTGTTTGACCGTTATTTTGGATGAGAAATGAATGATGAATTATATTTCCGTCTCATTAGTAAATAATTAACCAATGCGCAATGGCATCTTTTCAATTTATTGATTTTAGAACATGTTTGGAGAGGACGCCATTCTATTTAACATTGTTCAATGTTCTATCCATTTAATTTACATTTGATCAGTTTACTAAAAAGGAGTCCATACGTGTAAAGGAAACGAAATTGCAATAGATCTTGGTGGTTTTAAATAGAATTAGAATAAAAACTACATGCATTTAGCTGAACTTAGCTTTTGGCTGACAATATCATACTTACCTACGTAGATTTGACCGTCAGAATAATATTTGACTATATTTTATGTTCTTTTTACGATGTCCAGTACTGACATATTATTATTAGATGCGCCATGTTTCTAGTAAACAGTAATCTTTTGACAGCTATCAGTAAACCCTTCTATACAATATATCAGACCACGACATAATATGTCACCCAATTTTTACAAATTGACCACTTGTTTCAAATCTTCACGTTTGGAGGCTAATAACGTGTCTACCTTTTTTAAACTAAGTATCTATATCAATACGTAATGTCATTGATGTTCATTAATTTTATTCTCATGAAGTTATAATTTTTGGATTCCGAAAACACCAACAGCCAATAATTATTTGTATCTGTGACATCGCGACTTTCGGTCGTATTTTTCCTTCACTAAAATAACTTAAAATCGCGACATTCTTTAATATTTAAATAAAAGGTAGAATAAAATTATTTGTTTTCTGTAGGTAACGATGCAATTTACTTTTACAACCATGAGGCTGTTTATGTTATCAAACCCAGGAACTCTAGCGTAGAAGTCGCGCTTGTGACGATTAAAGTAACGATGCAGTAAAAACATTGAAATCACTAAATAAGCAAAATAATACTAATATTTTTCTATGATGATGATGATGATAAACTTCAATGATCTTTTTATTAACTAAGCGACGTCTAAGAGCGTCTTGCTTACAAGGATTGTAAATAAGAAAAAAGAAAACGTAGATAAACAGCGACGTTTTATGTTACCAAAAAACTCAAGACGTAGTTTTTAAACCAGTCTATAGAGCTAATTACGTAAGCCAATATTATAGGTAGGTATTTTATTTTTATGGAAGCTAAAAAATATAGAACTTAATAGCTGAATTATTAATTGAAAGAAAACGAAATAACATCAAGATGTCTTTTTTGCATTCGAGTCTGAATAACAAAATGGCAATAAGAACCGTTGTAAGTTGTTATTATCAATTACAACTATCAATTCTGTGCAAGCTAACAAAATAATGAATAATAATTAATCTATCAAACCACATAAAACCATTCATAGAACGTGTGAAATCTTCATGTTTTTTCTTTCTTTAATGTCATTCAATTATGTATTTTTTATTCGTTTTCAAAACTATAAAATACTCTTTGTACGCGTTCTATCACGATTATGATTAAAACAATATTTTTGTTGCTGGTATAATGTTATAGTGCAGTTGACATTCAGCTTTATAAGCATTAAGATAAGGAATCGATAGACTTTTCGAATTGAGAATCTCGGTTGGTTTTGAAGCAAAACCTTCTTCGTGCACTGGTAACACTACGACTGCTTAAGCTTGAAGTTAGTTGTGTGCGGGGGGTCATTGCGTTCGCGCGTTGTGAACCTTTCTCCATTTTTATTTCGACACGACATCTAAAATCTCATTGTTATACAAATAAATAATATTGACACACTGATTACTCAAGTAAACAAACGTAACTGTGAGTTTCGCTAATTGTATTCGCATCAAAAAACTCGTAAAAACCGGTTGTAACTATAGGAAGTTAGTAACAGTTATATAAAAGTTAGTTTTCTTTTGCAAGTATACCGTTTACAAAGAGTTTTTGTTCGTGATTTTTATAAAAGAGTTCTTTAAAAGTTGTTTTTGAAGTGTTTTTGAGGCATTTTCTCTGTGAAATCAACGACAAGTGATACAGGTGAGGTTTTTTTTTTAATCTAGAGCAATGTTCGCTTTCTCTTGTGCTACAGGGTTGAATAATTATGTGTTACTTATAAATCCACTATCAAATGCTTAGATATTTTGTTGGAAGATACTGTTTACTATATTTTACCCGTACATTAAGTAATGCCTTGCGTAATTAACCGGTTTCTTTAATTTAATCAAATATTGCTAAGTTCATGTTTTCGCTTATAAGTACCTGCCTTAGTACGTATTTATTGACAAAGGTTTAACTTCCAACTTAATGGGGCTCACTATGGCTATAAACGCATAAAAAACAAGAGCATCGTTTTATCTTGACACAAAAAAGTACCCAATAAAAATTCATAAGTGGTTAGTCACTTCTTAGTAGGTGAAGTTACAATACTTTACATTGTTCCAAGTAACGAAAGAGGTTTGAATGATTAACAAATTCTTGCATGTAAACTTTTTAGACATAAAATTCGCTGTTAAAAAATTACAACAACACAATGTCACTTAATTTGTAAGGAACATTATAAACTGAAAAATCCGTTAAAATCGAAATAATCATAAAATAAAATCCACTCATAACTTTGAAGTTCTATTCAGAAACAGCGTCTAGGTATGATCATAACTGTATTAAAACAGTTATTTTTCAATATGTTATCAACGAACTGTGATGGAAGTTTATGGCTAGTAAATATGTTTTTATTTATTTTTCTACCTTCATTTTCTTTGGGCCTGTGACTACCGACTGTTATTTTTTATATCTGCTCTGCTGCACAATAAATGGTTAATTTATTACACACACTAAGTAATTGGAAACATTTTTACGCAGAATTACAAAAAAATACCAACGCAATGTTTTTTTTGCAAAATTCCCAACGCAAACTCATGACACGCCTCTTCAGATTCAAACATTTCGCATTCTAGAAAACCCACTGCACAAAACTTGTTCCTTTTTCAAATTACGCGCCATTCTATAGTTTTTATTTTGTCGTCGCCATTTTCTGAATCATACCGTCATTTGCGGTGAAAACTTAAATAGGCATTGCAATGTAATGGCAGGTTGCTCACCCATCGTTTACTGGCCTCGGTTACTTTTCCCTGTAGATTTATGATTGACTTGGAATTATAAATAGCTTGATACATTTAAATAAAACTACTTTTTACGGAATTTATCGCGTTATAGTGATATTATTTAATTTCCGACGTTTCTGATCCTTTACAGCATCCATGGTCTCGGGTAGCTTGATACAGACCAACTGATACAATTAATCAGTAATAAGACTCAAATATAAGTGCGAATTGAAACTTATTAAATTACCGAGGCAAAGTGGAAAATTCAATGAATCCTTAAACTTATATTTGCTGATATTATATATATTTATGTTCCGATTTTGGCATAATACTAAACTTATGGAAGCATAAGTTTACACTTAGCCTACAGAAAAGAATTTAAAATGAAATTGACGGAGGTAAGTAATGAAACTTGACTCGTCTATGGTTTTTACCTGACACTTTTCTAGTAATGTTAGCCAAAGGCACAACCACAGGCCTAAATTAGGTCATAATATAAGTTACCAGGTACGCAAGTCTCTTGACAAAAGAGCCATGGAAAGTTGCTTCCTAATTTGTTAAATATTAATGCGAATTTAAAACAAAAAATCATAAAAGGGGTCGAATTGCGAATTAAAAAAAATCATAAAATACTAAAACTGTAGTCCGTAGATACATTCGTAGTATGTAGACTAGATAAGCATGTATGTTGTAAGCATAGACCTAATATATTTTTAAATCCATGACTAGAATAGTGGTAATCAATCGTTAAATATTAAAACTAGGGTCATGTTTTCTCTACAACCTATTTGTTGTTGAAATATTACACCTATTAATAGCATTTTTACAGATTCATCAAGTCTTCCAAGTTCCTTTCATTGAAGAATGACATGAGAATTTTTGCTTATCCTACGATAAAAAGAAATGAAAGTATATCTACTCCGTGATTAACTATATTTTTAATGTACCCATGAATTTTCTCGCCAGTCGTATAGTTGGTGAACCAAGAATAGATCATGAACACTTTAACTCATAGAATCTATACCTATACTAATATTATAAAGCTGAAGAGTTTGTTTATTTGTTTACTTGAACGCGCTAAACTCAGGAATTACGGTTCCGATTTGAAAAATCTTTCACTGTTAGGTAGCCCATTTATCGAGGAAGGCTATAGGCTATATATCATCACGATAAGACCAATAGGAGCGGAGCATAAAAGAAAATTGTTGCAAAAACGGGAAAAATTTAGATGCAGAAAAGCCGAGACACCACGCGGGCGAAGCCGTGGGCGGAAACCTAGTCAATTAAATAAAGATCGTCTTCTGTGGAAATTTTCAAAATAAATACATCAAGCTTCAAACATTGTCCCTTATTTACCTTTATATCTATTTAATTATCAGCATCAATTGTCCCACTGCTGGATACGGATCTCCTCTCAATACTAGAGGGATTAGACTATAGTGCACCACGCTAGCCTACTGCGAGTTGACAGACTTCAAATGCCGTCAAAAAAAACATCTCTCAGGCACGATTTTTTCCGTGATAATTAATTATTATCTACACGACTTCGAAAAGTCTAGAGATCTTTGACTTGGCAGTCCAATGGTCATATCGCTAGGCTATCACTGCATTTAATTATTCTATTTAATATATTTTCCAATTGTTGCAATTAATTGATGGCCACAATTTTGCCAGTGTCAAATTAACTATCTTAAATAGTAAAATAATTATAAAAGTAATAAAAGAATTTTAATGATGATGACAGATCTACTTTTGCTGTGTCTACATCAAAAATAAGAACGTATATGACATTCTTGGTCCAAATATTTAGTATTTGCAATTATTCCTGTTATATCAAACAAAATGACTATGTCAGCTTTAATATATATATATAATATAATATATTTATTGACATAAAAAACTTTTACTTTTTAGAGGTCTTGGGTTCGATCCCCAGGTCGAGCAAAGTGTTATTGAGTTTTTCTATGAAGTTCTCAGTAGCAGCTCGGAGTCTGGATTTGTGCCCGGTGAATGGCAATAGGCTCGCCCCCTACTACATGGGACCCAAACATACCGGCGAACTGTGGGTGCACATTAAGTACACCTCTGCCTAACCCTTCGGGGAATACAGGCGTGATGGTATGTATGTAAAAAAACTTTTACAATATGTTAAGAATTCTCTGACCCCTGCGCTAGTTAAAGAACTGTGTTGCAGAGACCAGTGTCCTTCCATTTCATGACAGTAGTGTTATTTTATTTTATGACAACAAAAAGGTAAGTTTAACAAACAATTAGTTCGACAAAAGTTTATATAGAAAAAAACAAAAATGAGTGTGTGTGTGTGTGTGTGCGTGTGCGTGTGCGTGTGCGTGTGATAGGTATTGCGTCCCGAGGGAGGAAATAGGCTACCAGAGATGGTATATAAGTAGTACTTTTGGGACGTCATTGAACCTACCCTTACCTATAAATAACGCTCATAAAAGTTGTACCAAGGATATTATCGTTAGACAGACAGATTTCTTGATTGTAAATTATGTTTTGCAAATCAAGATTTATGTTTTTTTTTTATAACTAGTTTTATTCACAAAATTATTATGTTTAATGATGATGATAGATCTACTTTTGCTGTGTCTACATCAAAAATAAGAACGTATAATATGACATTCTTGGTAGGTACACGATTTTGGCTCTAAACAGCAGGGTTTGGTGTCAAGAAATAATAAATTACGTAATTTCTCTTCCAATTTTAGATCTCATCGTGTTCGTTCGCTTCACGCATATTAAAAAAGACTATTTTTTCGTAAACTGCATGATGTTCAATTATAATAAAAACTAAAACAAACAATAGACAATTGCTTATAAAAATCATGTTTAACTATTTCTTAGGTCCCGTGGTCCCAAAGATAGTGTTAATATAGTGTTATTGAGATTTCGTTGAAATTTTTTAGTAGCAGCTCGAAGTTTGCATTTGGGCAAAGTTACATACATACATATACATATTGTCACGCCTGTCTCCCATGGGGGTAGGCAGAGACTACAGATTTCCACTTGCTACGATCCTGGCACACTACTTTCGCTTCATCTACATTCATTAATCTCTTCATGCATGACCACCGGTTTAGGGTGCTCGGAACCTGGCCTTTTTTAAGAACATGGCAAAGTTAATGGAAATAAACTAGTTCTTCATTGCATAGAACCGAAACACAACGGCAAAAGGTGGTTGTACTGCAATAGACCTGTCTGCCTGACCCTTGGAGGAATACAGGCTTGATCGTATATTTTAACAGGCAACAGTGACGGCTACACCCTAAAATCTGACAGTATACAAATGTCAATCATGCATTTGAATAGACCGACTTACCTGCTTACCTCATCGACACACCAGCTTGAATTGAATCAGCTGTAACCCTACAATAACAAATAGCAAGTTAACGGTAAACACCATTTACTGCGAACGTGCGAGCAAGATAACAGTATACTTTTAACTAGAGTGAAAGAGACAGTAGCAAAGTCGACACAGAATTAGCTAAAACTGCCATCTCCGGTTGGTTTTTGCTGATGTCATTTTATCTTCATTATTCAAGATTGTGGTCAAAACGGTATTGAGTTGTTTTGTCTAAACAAAGCAGGTATTTTGAAATGACTTTTACCTGATCCATATACCCACATCACTATAAATGCGAAAGTAACACTGTTTGTCAATGTATATGTTTGTCTGTTTTTCGCCTAAATCGCTGAAGAGATTTGACGATAACCTCGTCGCGAGGAGGTAGATTGAATCTTGAGAAAAAAGTTAACCATATCAAAGAAAATGATATGGCTAGAACTACAGTGCTAGGGAAGGTAAATTATTAGTATGAGTCCAACATAGCCATCTAGCCAGGAGAGAATCCATAAAGATTTTCCGGACTACAAATAACCGCCAGTGAGGCAATTTAAGCCTCTGTTTATTCCTCCATGTTTACAAGCAATAAAATATGTACTTACCTATCAGCACTTTACGAGCGGTTGTGACCTGGTTGACCTAGCAACTGCGAAACAGAATGTGTCAGCACTTCTTACGTTCTCTTTACACAGTGGTCCATGCTGGCCAATGGGAGGAGAATAATTTTGGCTTGTTATTTTTGGCGTTTTACGTTAGGTTTCCCTTTTTTTAGAAATGTTGGCCCTTGTACTAGGATTATATTGCACACCAAAAAAGAAACAAAATAATAAAGAAACGTTACACAAAGTAGGTACAATTGGCGGTCTTATTGCTAAAAGCAATTTCTTCCAGACAACCATTGGATGGACAAGATTGTGAAAATCGAACACGGCTGAAATTCAGATCCAAATCATATCCATTTATTTGTTTGGAATATGGTACATAAGGTAATAAAACGTAATAAAATTTGACCAGACATATTTCACCAGTAATTTAAGCATGCAAAAAAGAAAGAACAGATACAAAAAACATACTAAGCTACTATCTATAGACAAAAACTCAAAATACCTAACTGTGCTTTTATGAAGTTGAAAAGACAATTGTGGTCGTATATGTTTCGCGTTGGGATTATTTTCTGCCCTAGTTTAGTTTTTCATGTACCTATAAAAACACTTCAGACAAGCTCAGTTATTTCGAACAAACTGAACCGTACTTATTGAAATAAATAATGGCCGTGACTCTGAGCAAGGGACATTCTCCAAATATCAAAATCGGACAAAACAGTCTGAGCCTAATAAAGTCTCTTATTATTACAAAGAGAATTACTTTTCTAAAGCTGTTCAACAACATAGTGACGTCATTTCGAATTGCACTTACATACTTGAGGTATGAGTCACGAAGAGGCTTTAGTTGCTTGGGTAAGGTTTCAATAAAATGCAATCGTTAAACCTCTCGCTCTTATAGTACCTATGATAGTCATTGGGAGAAGACTGGAGAGTAAAGTTTATGAATTTTATCACACCGACGAACTTTACTTAAAATAAGTATTAAAGTGCCACTTTGGCAATTTTACAGGGAAGTTTTAGTTTTTTTACAGCAGTATTTTTGACAATAGCGTTATATTAACGTATCACGGGCGTGTGTGCGTGTAGTTGTGTTTGTACACGGCAAGGCATAGTTTTAGCCGGCCTCACTTCTTTGTTCGCAAAGTTCCATCTTAACTTTTTATTTGATCTGAGCCTGCTGCCCACAGAAGCTTGTAAAGGCAACAATGTCCTCCTGTGTTACTGTGTCATTACATAATAATAATTAAGTAGATCACTGCCTGTGATATCGAATATCTCATCTACATTTTTACGTCTTCAGGTGACGTCGCTAGGAAATTTTCTTTCACTAGAAAATTCATATCTTTGTGAACATTTCGCATCATTTAATCTATACTAATATTATAAAGCTGAAGAGTTTCTTTGTTTGTTTGATTACTTGAACGCGCTAATCTCAGAAACTACGGGTCCGATTTGAAAAATTCTTTCAGTGTTAGATAGCCCATTTATCGAGGAAGGGTAAAGGCTATATATCATCACGCTAAGACCAAAAGGAGCGGAGCATAAATGATAAATGTTGCAAAAACGGGAAAAAATTAAATGCAGAAAAGCCGAGAAACCGCGCGGTCGAAGCCGTGGGCGAAAAGCTAGTGCTAAAATATAATAAAAAATAAGCAGTGTTGAAGTACCAAGTACCTTATTATTGCTGGCACATAACTTGTCTTTGTATTGTGACCTCTTTAAAATATGATCAAGTATTTCTTAAGCAAGGTTGTTACAACCTAGATTGAGGTAGATGAGCCGAGGCATTGACCTGCAGCTATTATTGTTTATTTTAAATACCTACATATCTACGTGACTTCATTTGTTAAGTATATTATTTTACATATTACATACCCTCACGCCTGTAGTCCCCGAAGGGTTAGGCAGAGGTGCTAATATACACCCACATTTCGCCCGTATGTTTAAGTCCTATGTAATAAGTGGCGAGCCTATTGCCATTAACCGGACACAAATCTAGACTCCGAGCTGCTACTGAGAATTTCATAGAAAAACCCAATAACACTGCTCGATCTGGGGATCGAACCCAGGACCTCTAGCATAGCAGTCGCGCTTAAGACCACTAGACTAATAAGGCACTCTATGCATATATTATTACTTTACTTAGTATTAAATCTGGTCTGCAAAGTTAAGCTACACCTATCGCCGTCAGTTTGTGGATGAATGACCATTCTTAACACCTCCGAGAGCCCTCCATGCCGCGGAGAGCACGTTAAGCCGTCGCCGCGTCGATCACGTTTTACATACGATCAACTATGACGATCGTAAGTGGTAGTCAGACGCCCAAAAAGCCAACAACCAGTCTAACCTTCGAACAGGTGTTGCCAAGATATTGAGTTGCGAAGGTTTGATGGCAGTCGCTTGCTTGTTGCGTTTCGTTCGGCGAGTGTGGAGGTTCGACGGTTGGAGGGTACAATTCCTAGCGGCGTAGCGGCGGTAGCCTAATGTCTAGGGCGTCGGACTTGCGAGTATGTGGTTGCCGGTTCGAAACCCACCCATTGCACTACCGACGTGAACCCACTCGTAACACAAGCGTTTAGCTAAGTACGAGGGGTTAACAAGATTACTAGTAATGTGCGACCCACATAGATAGTAAGCTTATTTAAAAAAAAAGTCCCCTGACTTTTCCTTTTCTCGGCTCCCTCCCTTTCTTCGCATTGTTTAGGCAATGCTAAGAGAACACAACCAGTCTGCGAGTGGCGGTTGCCTCTCACCATCAGGTAGGCCACTTGTTCGTCTGCCATAGTTAATAAGCTCTGCATCGCAACTGCAACTCCTTTGGTTTTCCAGGTATCCATAGGTGGGGTTCTTAGGGATGTGACTTTACGGTAAAAACATAGATTATTTAAAAATCGATTTTTATTTCTCTCAAAAAAATCGATTAATATAATAATCGATTTTTATGAAATAATAATCGATTTTTTTAATAATCTATTATTTTTTTAACATCCCTAGGTTGGCTACTTACCATCAGGTGGCTCGTGCCGACTTAACTCAGAAAAAAGATACGCTTCACATTTTGCGCGTGGAACAATGTCAACTATGCATCTTTAATCACAGTTTGAAAGTAATATTCGACTATTTTGTAGGCCAATATGTTGAGAATATCTGTGTTTTATTTAAAACGTAGCTATTTAATTATACATGCAGATGCTTTTAAATCTAGTACATGACCTACTCAACACTGCATTTTAACGTGCATTATACAATACCTAGTACATATTTATTTAAATAATGATTAACTATTATTGCATAAGGTGATTCTATGTGTCACGAGTTCGAGTCGAGTAAACTTTAAACGAGCCAAGAGTACCCTTAAACCTTAGACCGCATTACAATTCCTTATAATCTAAACTGTTTAGAAAACAAAAAATAACCTAGCGAAATCAGCGAAAGTCATAGACAATTAGAGAAAGCAAACGATTGTCGTACGCCATTACGCTCTGACCAATTACGGGTCATAGTTAGTTTGTTAAGCCAATCACGTGCGTCGAAAGTGAGTAGCGCCAATTTGGGCGACTGCTGATTGGCCGACGAGTTTCAAATTTGAATTTCTATTCTTTTTTTGATGTTATTGTTGTAACGTGTTTTTATTTAGTCGACTTGTTTTGGGAACTTGGTGCAAGCAAACCATTCTGTGTGGTCCAGATAAAGTCGTAAGGATCACTACAACTGTTCTTAATTACTCAGCGGCTATATTTTTCGGTACTAATTAGAACAGTATGCGGCCACATCAAGACTAGTGATGCCAGTGCTGCTATTACGAAACTAACCCAAAGAATCTAAATTGTCACACTTATGACGAAAAACAAGACAAAGACAAGACATGCCCTACATAAGACAGCTCAATTAAAAAAAGAGTCGAGACTTTTGAACTCGCACCATCCACCCCCCTACTACTTACGGCTATGGCAGTTCTCCAGTAACTCCTGAATATAATACATTATTTGTTCAGAAAGTAGGTAGGTACAGAAAAATTATTCGGATTCACCCTTACTGTTAACTGTTTTTGTTGTAAGTTAATTGTTGTGCTTTGAAGCACAATAATTATACGTGCACACCATAAAATTTATCTATGTTACTTCCTTAATTATTGTAATTGCTACTTCCAAAATCAGTAGCGGAGGGGTTAACAATAATACTAGTAAGGCGTGGCCTACATTGCTGGTAAGCTAGGTATATAAAATCAAATGTAACCCAAAGGTGTTCTATTATCGAAAAACGAATGACCGAAAGACCTACTCATAATCAGAAACGCCCTATCGATAACACTGAGTGAAACTTGTACGTGCCATAGACAATATTTATAGTATGTTAGCAACCTCTATGCACTATGATCGACACTTGATATCTCTATGAATGAAAGTGTATAATCTATCATCGCATTATACCTTAGCCGAGATTTCGAAATCGTCGGATAGATTGCGTCGTGTGCCGTTCACAAGCTTATTAACTTCAAACCTATCCTGTCATTTATATGAATCAAAACGAAACCAATACTTTATTTTCAAAAATGTTGCTTAACTCTATGATTTTCTTATCTCCTCATGTGTTCTATTACCTAGACTACCTATTAGTCTAGTGGTCCTAAGCGCGACTGCTAAGCTAAAGGTCCCGGTGGAGATTCCCTGATCGAGCAGTGTTATTGGGTTTTTCTATCAAATTCTTAGTAGCAGCTTGGACTGGATTTTCCCTGTGGCAATGGGATCGCTCGCTTTTATATGGGACTGCTTCGGGGAATACAGGCGGGATGAGATGGTATGTTCAATGTTATTTAGATAATATTATTTACTTTAGCGAGGTGATAAAGTAATTGATATTGATACAATATTGTGATGACAAATGCTTTTGTTTTTTTTCCCAATCCGATAAGGAAACAGTTGGTACATATATAACTGGCTTTCCCTAAATTGTCTTGTTGATATTTGTTTAACCTTTCAACGTTGACATAATGCGTTTTATCCTTATTTTTCCTGGTGGAGACATAAACAGAATTAAAGATAAAATGCTTTTAATAATTTCATCATTGGAATCTTAGTAGGACTAGGTGCCTTACAGCTTAGATTTGTACCTGAGTAAGATAGGACCGTTTGTATATACTAAGTTGGTAGGTCACCCACAATGGGTGGTGTGGTGTCTACACAACCTGTCGACTTCCCCGGGCGACGGAAGACCACGAGGACTTCCACGCGATAAAAAAAATGTTCATAAATTCAAACTGTATTATTTTTAATAGAGCGCCGGAATCCCAATTTCTCCCTCAGTCCCCTTCCTTCTCCTTTTCTCCTTCCCGTGCCTTTTCCTTAAATAGGCTCGGCAACGCATCTGCTACTCCTTTAGTTTTGCAGATGTCCATGGGCAGCGATGAATACTTACCATCAGGAAGCTCGCCTGCTCGTTTGCCGAGTTATCCCATAAAAAATAATAACAATTTAGACCAAAATTGTGTACTGAAGTAATAATATTTTTTATTTTGTTTTGACGTCACCTCAAAGACGTAAAATTAAAAATGTGGAGGCAAATTTCGACCTGGCGGTAGGGACTGGCGTATCTAACCAGAAGACACAGGTTCGAATCCTGCCCACAGTTTAATTGTTCCTTCACTAAAATAAGTTTAGTAGTATTGTAAATTAATTTTTAGTTCGGTTCATATAAAGGTTAGGTACGGAACCCTATCAATTAGAATAAGCCTCGCTTTGGTAGGCGGGTGAAAAGTGGGTAGACATTAATCAATGATAATTTCATTGACGTAATGAGAAATTCAAAAAATACGCCCCCAGATTCGGTGATAAACGGAAAGTAAGTACTGGGAATTGATTCGCGCAGGAATATCCAAAAACGTGGATGACACCGCTTGGTACAACACTTACACGACGTATCGTGACGTCAAGGACCGGGATATGCGAGGTGGAGCCAAGAATCTTCTTGTATTTTTTTTAACAAAACCAAAACATATCATCATGCCTGTATTCCCCGAAGGGTTAGGCAGAGGTGTACTTATGTACACCCACATGTTTAGGTCCCATGTAATAGGGAGCGAGCCTATTGCCATTAACCAGGCACAATTTATGTTTTTTTTTTAACGTGTTATTATTCGGAAGTCATATAAGCACCTATGTTAAAAGTTAGTTATAGAAGTAGTTTAATCTTGGATTATAATTATGCCAATCATCATCAGCCTGATACTGTCCACTAATGGACAGGACTTGGACCAAAAATATAGCTGCGGATATAGCGTTATTTTCGTGTGATAATAATATCCAGTCACACCTGTTTGAACTGAAGGAAAAGAAGAAAGATAGAAACATTTATTTAATAAAAGGAGACAGTAAGTACACACGGCCACAGGTCGACCTATACAAATCCAGTTTAAGCTAATCTCGCATTGTATGGGCATCCCATACAATAAGAGGCCAGCGTAAACTAGTTTTGTATAGCTTGATGTGTAGCCATGCGTACTAGGTAAATTAGAAACCAACTCCAATACAGATGGCAAAAGACCTAATATGATGATTAAATTCCTCATCGGTATAAAATCTTGTAATCGACATATTATTTCTCAGTATGCTGTTAACGATTGCGCTGTTATTATACTTTTAATTAATTACGTCATTAAGATATGATTAAAATGTTTGCCATGTAAATTAAAAACACGGGCAGGTGTCTTTTTGTAATAAAATTGGGTGAATCAGCATTGAGGAATATCTTACATGTGAGTAAGAGAAGAAAAGTTATTAGATCCAACAACACGGATTGCACGGAAAATAAAATGCACAAACTATCTCGTGAAAGTTTTTAGTATGTAAGAAAATCACTGGCAATATCTCATTAAATAGGTACAGATAAAATAACTAGAGGTAAAAATGTTGATCAACTGTTAATTAACCTTTCAATTTAACTTTTCTAAAACCTATTTTAATTGTTACAGTCGAAGACTGAATGACTTGCCTCAAGGTTAACCTTTAATGAGCTAATAATGAATTCTGAAACCCTGTACTTCCTCAAAAAGATTTTGTATAACGTAAGGACAAACAACTTGATTTTCCATTGTCATCTTTAATAGTAACACAATGTTAATTAGCAGTAGGTAAATCTGTTGATATTAATGAATTCCAAATGAATAAACAATAAGATTGTAATGAGACTGCTAACGCGCCGTCAACTGTTTAAAATCGCGCGCAGATTTTTAATGTCGCTTTCGTTTTGTTTTTTTGTGTGTGCATATTATAAAAAAACAGTAATAGCTCCAATAACTCTACCATTGTTTTGTATATAGGGCGATAATTGAGACTGCAACTTTGTTAATTTGTGACTCTTACTCTTACTAAGTTGTCGTTCTTGCTCTTTTTAGAACATCCGTACGTTAATAAAGTATAAATAAATAATAATTTAAAAAAATGCTTCGATAGCATATTGCTGAGTCGCATTTTGTAAAGAGGCAATATGATGACACTTTCATCGTGTGCACACAAGCTATTTCCGTAAACAAAAAAATATTGTAAGCTATGAGAATGAGAGTTCAGGGTGTTTGGAGAGAATAGAAACCACTGAGTTTAAAGTTAAAAGAAGTAAAATATATTATAAACAAAAGAACTTAAAAGTGAGTACAATAAAGCCTAGAAATATCTTAACGTGTAACAAAGTAGGTACGCGGCGGTAAGCGCGGGCGCGGGAGGTAGGCGCAACGGCACGTGTGCGCAGCACACGGATAGGCGGCGGACTGGGGCGAGCGCACCGGGCGCGCGGCGTTAAATACCTTCTCGGGACAGTTATTGGCAATAGCGTAATGGCCGCTGGCCGCGATTAACTCGTCCCTGGCGAGTAGTGTTGTGGGTTGCTATATACTCCCCCTCCAATCCTGGAGAACGCCCTCGCTCTTGGATTGGGATTTTATCAGCCTTAGCTGGACGTCCGCGATTCCTCTTAGGAATGACAGGATTTGGGATGGATTCCTTGCTACCTTGGTAACGGGTAAGGTCCTGGGAGTGATATTTCCCTAAAACAATATCGGGGTGTTCTGTGCTTGCGATGGTGTAAGTTGTTGGACTAACTTTTTGTTTTATCTGATAAGGTCCATCGCGGCGTGGGTAAAATTTAGATGTGAGGTCTTTGGAACCCTTGCTCAGCAGGTGCGACTTAAGCATGACCAAATCACCTACCTCGAAAACATCAGAAGGTCGGCGTGATGCATCGGCGTACTGCTTGGTCTTATCCTGTTGGAGTTCTACGCGTTCACGAACAGCTGACAATGACTTCAGGAATGTCCTGAGATAAGGAGTTATTTGTGGGACAAAGTTTTCTTTGTCAATGATGGCACGAAGGTCGTGAACAACCTCCGTGGGAGACCGCATTTCTCTGCCGAAGGATAAATAAGCAGGTGATCTACCTGTAGTGCGACATTTTGCGCTATTTAAGGCAAAGCGGATCACCGGCAACTTCTTTGGCCATGAAGTATGGTCGTCTTCCACGAGATGTGCAAGCATAGCTTTTAAATCGCGGTTCTTGCGCTCAGCAGGATTAGCTTGTGGATGATACAATGGGATAAAATTTTGTTTGATGTCCAGAACTGACATACATTGTCGCATCACCGCTGAAACAAACTGGACACCGTTATCCGAAATAATCCTGCGAGGTAGACCGAACCGCATAAAATATTCCTCAATTAGGATCTGGGCACAGGCTTCTGCAGTAGCTTCTTTGAGAGCAAAGAGCTCTGTCCATCGGGTGGCTGTGTCTTCAACGAGTAAGACCCATCGCTCCCCCTGGTCTCCTTCCGGTAGTGGACCGAATAAATCGATTGCTAACACCTCGTTACGCTGATTCATAACTGGTGTCTGGAGTAAACCTGGGGGTTTGGCGTTGTTGGCCTTATAACGTTGGCAGTGGATGCAGGCTTTGACATAATCGGTGATTATTCTCCGCATCCCTGTGAAGTAATACACTTGTGCTACCTTCTGGTAGGTTCTGTCGATACCTGGGTGGCCAGCTGTTGAGGAGTCATGCAACTCCTTTAAAATCTCTGCAACTTGGGCGGCAGGGATTACTAACTGAGGGGATTCACTTTCGGAGTCCGGATTGAGACGGTACAGGACACCCTGGTCCATGAGGAAACCCCTGTGTAACCACCTTTGGGCTGCGACATCATCAGGTCCCTCAAGCTCTTTGACTATCTTTTCCAACTCAGGATCCGCATGTTGTTCAAGGCGGAGCTGGCTAGGTGTCTTCGTAGGCAGATCGCAGATGACGGAGCAAACACCGCAATTGTTGCGAGAGTCGCTAGAACAAATCGGTCTACTCAGTGTATCGGCCACGACGTTCGCCTTTCCTGGGGTATACTGGAATTCGATATCAAAAGATTGGAGCTTGAGAGCCCAACGGACTAATCTTCCAGCTGGTGATTTGAGAGAGAGCAACCAGCGGAGAGGTTGGTGATCACTGCCAATTACGACAGGTTGGCCGTCTAGGTAAGGTCGAAATCGTTCCACTGCCCACACTACAGCGAGTGCTTCGCGCTCCGTTGTGGAGTAATTGCGCTCAGCTGCGTTTAGAAGTCGGCTGGCGTATTCAATCGGCCTTTCCTGATTGCCGTCGCCCTGTAATAAAACTGCGCCTAAGGCGTAGTTACTTGCGTCCGTACGCAGAATGAAGGGACGACTAAAATCGGCTTGCACTAAAATCGGAGCTGTGGTCAATAGACGCTTCAGCTCGTTAAATGCTTGGGTCTGTTCTGAGCCCCAAGACCACACTTGGCTCTTCTTAGTCAAGCGTGTCAATGGTTCGGCAACTTCCGAAAAGTTTGGTATGAACTTTCTGAACCATGAACATGTTTGTAGAAAGGTTCTCAGGTGTTTTAAACTTCCTGGTTCCTTCATCTCGAGTACAGCACTCACCTTCCCTGGGTCGGTGGAAACACCTTCTTGTGTAATGACGTGGCCGAGATATTTAACACTTTCTCTAGCAAAAGCGCACTTCTCCCTATTGACGTGGAGGTTGAACTCGGCCAGGCGTCTGAAAACTGCCTCGAGGTCTTGCAGATGCTGTTGGTATCCTTGTGATATCACTAACAGATCATCCAGATAAGCTAGTAAAGTTACATCTTGCAGAGCAGAACAGGAGCGAAGACGATCGATGAGACGCTGAAAGGTCGCTGGCGCGTTCTTAAGACCAAACGGCATCCTTTTAAAACGGAAGGTACCTAAAGGACAGATAAAAGCAGTCTTGTCCCTATCAGTTTCCCTTACTTTTACTTGCCAGTATGAAGATCGAAGGTCCAGCGTGCTCATGTAGCAGTCTCGTTTTGTGCTCTGTAGTAACTCGTCGATGAGTGACATCGGATACGTGTCGGACTTGGTGACTGCATTTAGGCGCCTGTAATCGACGCAAAAACGTATACCGCCGTTTGACTTCGGCACCAACAGCGCTGGTGAACACCAAGCCGATTCACATTCTTCTATGATGTCTTCTTGTAGCATCTTACCTATTTCAGCTTTCATCAGCTCTTTCTTCGAAGGATTGAGGCGGTAGGGAGGTACCGCTATAGGTGGATGCTCACCTGTTTCGATGCGGTGTTCCGCATACGATGTTGGGCCTCCCCCTGCTCTAAAGACGTTTGCGTGCCTGGTGAGGATGTCAGCGAGCGCCTGTCGCTCAGCTGGTTTAAGGTGAGTACCTTCGTCATCCCTAAGTACATCTGTAGAGGCGCAGGACACGCTACGTGAGGTAGGTTCGAAACACAAGTTATATTTTACAGAATTATTATTACTGAAGTACCAAAGTTCCTGGCGAAAATCAATAACTACTCCAGCAGCGGTAATAAAATCAATGCCTAATAAGGTCTCATTATTAGTTGAATCCGGAAAAATAAGGAAGGAAATTGTGATACGTGTTGTTTCTAAGCACACCTCTAGGGTGGTGGTAAGTACATCCATAGTACGGATAACACCGTCGGCAAGCTTAACTTCGCGCGAGGAAGAGCTGAGGGGATGACCTTGACGTAGAAGGAGAGTATATAGCGTATGACCCGCAATGCAGTGTTTGGCAGCTGTATCAATCAAGGCAGTGCCATTAAAACCCAAAATATTAATTTTAAAAATAGGGCGTAAATCACGACCAATGGAGGGTCTCGCAGAATTATTACAAGATAAAACTTCTCCACTACATACACTATTATCACAATATTCAAATAAACACACATTATTATTTTTCCTAAATTCAGAGTTACAGTAGTTTTCTTTACTGGAATCAACACATACATTTTTAAAAAATTGTGGGTTATGACCCGTTTGCTTTTGAGCATTAAAATCGGTACGCACATTTTTTACAATTTGTGGGTTATGACCAGTTTGCATTTCAGCATTAAAATTAGTACACACATTTTTTGAAAATTGTGGGATAGGGCCTGTTTGTTTTAGGCGGTCGGTTTGTTTACATTCGTCAACCGAACATTTTTGTGAAACGGAATGAAACTTATTATTTACATTTGAGCACAACATTGATTCAATGGGAAAGTTATTATTATCTTGCCGTGGGCAAAAATGTTCGGCAACCACACAGTTATTATTATTAAAATTCACAAAATTATTATCGTAAACATTGTTATCACATCGAACTGAATCGGAAAAACACAGAAAATTGGTGTTCATGGTGTTGGATGCATTAACATCATTAGTATTACTAGAAACACCGGAATGATAACAAGATGTATTATAACTACAATTAATTTGCGAATTACTCGAATTTTCAAGGACAAAATTATTATTTTGTTGAAAAAGTTTCGGGGTCGAATGATTTAGCATAAACTGTGTATTTTTATTATTGCATGCATCACCATTTAATGAATTACGTAACGGGATACATTGTTTATTATTATTACTAGAGTCTGTTACTGACGCGATGTTTTTCGATGAAAAACATTGATTTGTTT
Source organism: Subacronicta megacephala (assembly GCA_958496365.1). Taxonomy (NCBI): domain Eukaryota; kingdom Metazoa; phylum Arthropoda; class Insecta; order Lepidoptera; family Noctuidae; genus Subacronicta; species Subacronicta megacephala. The sequence continues at coordinate 3,068,501 of OY292540.1, read as the reverse complement.
TAACGATTGGCGATGAACATTGACTTTGTTTATGTATTTCACGAGATTGAACACAATAGAAAGATTGATTTTGATCACTAAGTTTTTTATCACTATCACCGATATCACGCACTTCCGCAGAGTTATTACAGGATTGGGACTCACCTTGATTCTGCAACTTACGACACTGGTCCCTCGTGTGTCCATACCGTTTACAGTAGGTGCAGGTGGGTCGTTGCTTCTTCGCGGCGGCAGCGGTGGAGTCCTGTACCTGAGGCGGCGGAGATCGCGCGGGCGGCGGTGGGGAGCGCGGCACCGCAGCGGCGGCGGGCGGAGCCCTAGCGACCGGCGCGTGAGCGGTCGCGCTATCCGACGATGTCGATGCGCGAGCGGTGGGTTGTGTACGAGACGTCGACGTAGGTGGCGGGCGCGTATTAACTTGCGTTCGGCTTTCACTCGTCGTATTCTTTACCTCGTCGAACGAGTCTTCAATATTACGTGCAAGACGGAGGAGCTCTTGAAAGTTCTTGCACTCTTCTCTCCGCAGCCTTTTTCGTATCCGACTGTGGAGGAGGCCGTACGTCATATCGACCTGTGCCGACTCGGTAATATCACCTTTTGGTAATCTGGCTAAAAGAGCGCGAACTCGTGCCACGAAGACGTCCGTGTTCTCGTTTTGTTGTGGTGATGCGAATATTTGTATGTATATTCGATGAGGCGGCCGGCGATCACCATAGGCACTTATCAGGTTTTCCTTTGCTTGGCGCCATGATGTCACGGAATACTTTATACCTTGCCACCACGTGGCCGCGTCATCTTTAAATAAATACGCCAGTCCGCGTAGAATGTTGGAGTCCGACACCTGCGCGCATTCGCTATAAGCCTCTATCGCATCGATAAATGCTTCGACCGATTCCTTTGGTCGGCCGGAAAACGTGGATTTACAGCGGGCTAGGGTACTATGCCCTAGGTGTCCTAGCGACTCTGGGGTAGAAGCATTCGCGCGTGACACGGAGTATAGCAATTCCCTAAATGCTTCCGTCTGTGAGCGTTGGAGGGATGCTATTATAGTGGCCACGTTTTCCCCAGAAAACGTAGCGTTCGCGTCCGGGCACGGAGAATAGGACGCGTCGGCGTCGCCGCCATCTTGTTGAGCGGACGCCGGCGTCGGCGAGTTTAAGCGCGAGGGGTCGGGTAATGCTTGCGGATCATCTTCCCTCCGTTCTAAACTGACTGCTCTGCTTCTAGTCACTGGCATTATGAAATATCACTGTAAAACTGAATGTTACTACCGTGTCCTAACTGTCACACGAAAAAAAAACGTTGGGCGCCACATATGAGAATGAGAGTTCAGGGTGTTTGGAGAGAATAGAAACCACTGAGTTTAAAGTTAAAAGAAGTAAAATATATTATAAACAAAAGAACTTAAAAGTGAGTACAATAAAGCCTAGAAATATCTTAACGTGTAACAAAGTAGGTACGCGGCGGTAAGCGCGGGCGCGGGAGGTAGGCGCAACGGCACGTGTGCGCAGCACACGGATAGGCGGCGGACTGGGGCGAGCGCACCGGGCGCGCGGCGTTAAATACCTTCTCGGGACAGTTATTGGCAATAGCGTAATGGCCGCTGGCCGCGATTAACTCGTCCCTGGCGAGTAGTGTTGTGGGTTGCTATAAAGCATAAATTAAACAATGCAATACTTCATTGTTGCTTGCAACTGGATTGTGACGCTTTAGTTGCTGTTATTTAGAATAGAATGATTTTTCACAAGGGGCATACATCCGACTCCTTTCAATTAGGCTAAAGTAGGTATATATTTATAATTTCCGTCGGTCCATTTAAAAATTTATTGCGAAAAAGCTCGTGTAAAACACTTTTTTACATGTCTGTAGGCTCACCCCCAATTCCATGGCCCTAAATACTATCATATCACACTTATCACATTAGTAAACATCATATTTAACCCTTCGGGGGATACAGGTGACATAGTTAATAAGAATAATATACTCACATTGCTTATCTTTAACCTCAGAGACTGTAGAAATGAAATGCATTATTATTAGAGGACTGATTGTGAATACATTTCCAAGTATTGCGACCGCTACGTTCAGTAGAACTACGTATCGCCAAGCGATATCACCGAATTGTTATGTTTCGTTCGCGACAGTGTCGCGGTTCTGATTATGTTCAACCTCCTTTGTATAACGAAGAAATTGCCTTATCAGTATTGACAACAAATCCCAACCAGTTACTAGTTGTGTCTCGCTGGCATGTCTATTTGCCAACATAAATGGGTAGACAGGACCGGGGAAGAACTTCTCAGAATATCGACGTCAAGTAGCAGTATGCATACTGTTCCATTTCGTACACTCACCGTGTGGAGCGCCGGAGGCCCAACTCCTCCCTCAGTCCCCTTCCTTCTCTTTTCCTCCTTCCCCTTTCTTTTCCTTGGCTCGACAAAGCACCTGCAGCTCGGTGATGACTACTTACCATCAGGTGGTACCGGCTCGTTTGCAGTTATCCCATAAAAAAATATTAAAAATCTATCCTTCCGACAACAGTGTTCGGATCTGTTTTCGTTCCAATTGCTGATAATTATCAGTATTTTCCTCGAAGTGACCACTTTCTGGGCTCCTATAAGCAATATATAGATTGTAAGGGTATAAACTAGCTTTCAGACGTTTTGGCTTCTTTCGTGCTTCAACCACCAAAAATTACAGAGACAATGTTGACCGAGGAATTATATTGGTCTTGGTATAAGCTAAAAATTACCTTGTTCTTCTATGATGTGCATATGACATTCAACTTTAGCAAGCTAAACCTGTTTGTGGTATATTTTAAAGTCTACGTTACCCTATCTCACTAACTCAGCCGAGTGCCCCGGGAAAACCTGCAATTAACTTTAAAAGCTAGTTAACTGCTGTTGCCTGGGATCAAGTAATTATTTATTCATCTTTATTGGTCAAACCGCTATGGTTTTATACTACATTGTTCTGATAATATTGAGGATATGAAAAAACTTTATATAGTTATAGTAAATCTTTCGACTTTGTAATAGAAAAAGGCAAGCAACATCGGTAAACAATACAGTGATCCCTTTTTGTTCAGTTTGACTGTGGGATCAGACTTCACTTTCACTTCATACTTCATTATTCACTTATTCACATACATAAAAATGTGTAGAATTTTAAACTTCATCACAGTGCTAGGAACAACAATGTACGATTGTACGGTGGCCAAGCACATCAAGTTACCACAAAATGTCAATTTTTCTCAGTCGATTATGAACTGAATCGAAAACGTTTTAAGGTTTAAAATCATTTGGAAAAAAATTACAGTTTTGTATAACCTGATGTGAAATATAATAATACTTAGGTGAATAAAAAATGACATTTATAAAGTCACGTGCGCTTCAGAAAATATCAATTCCTGGTGGTTTCTTTTACCTAATGGTGAAATAAATCGTCGATAGTTGAGTTACTATTCTGAGCATTTCGAAAATCTTCCGAAACCCACATCCAACCCTGTTCGGTTGCGGTTGTCGTATTAACACCTATGACGAATATTAGAAGCCAGAGAAGTCTTAAAATCTGTTGATCCATAAAGCGTTCATTCTCGATATATAATATAGCGATTAAGTTTGTTATACGATGTAAGCAATCCCGCCAATAAAGCCTTCAAAACTATCCTCCTAAGAGCACAAACGGACGAAAACAAAAACATGGCCCGCAGCTAGTTAACAAATCAATCCGGATATACATACACACTACGTGTCTATGTGTGGGTCATTACGTCAATGGATCACTTATTTAAATACACCCAGCTTATTTGGTGAGTTCAGTTAAGTAATGGCCGTCAAGTGGGCCAAAGCAGTGGGTGGGTTAAACATACAAGTATTGTATTAAGAAATGAAGACTAAACTTCATTCGATACCACATTCGCAGTATATTTTTGCAGATGAAAGATAGTTTTAAAGATCCGTTGGCCAATATGGTTATTGCAATATTGCGAGATTTTGATTAATGATTCTACAATTCATTTTACGTGCATTCAATAAAAATATATATTATCAATGTTTCAGTCATTTAAAAATATTGTTACACATGATTTATTAAATGGCGTAGCTCCTGAATAATCTGTCTTAGCAATATTATTACGGAAGAAAAGATACGTGTCTTAAATGACGTCAAACAGTAATAAGAGTTACAACAAACAAAGAAACTAATAGAAATAAGCAGAAATTATATGATAATAAATAAATATTTGATGATCACTGCATGCGTCAGCTTTGCATAAACCGATCCAATTATCAGTGCCACAACAACGTCCAACCACACATGTTATCTGTCCGAGCGTCCATCATTATATTAACATCAATAAAATAATCGTAGACCAGCTCAGTGCATCGCCGAACGCGACGAGAACGAGTCGTGCGCGCAAAAAATCTTACGTATTTACTTCAACAAAAAGTAATTTCGTGATTTAATAAAGTGTTAATTAAAAAAAAAGAAAATATGGCGGAAGGCGACGTGCCTTTGGTTACAAGTTTTGGCGGCAGTGAAATTGAATTTGGAGGGAATGGAATGAAAACGTCAAAGGCTAATTCGAGGTTTGTTTTTTTTTTGGCTAAGGAAATTTGTGTCGAGTCTCTAGTGTCATTGTTTTTGTTTGGAGAACAGGTACTTTTTTATTATTTGTGTCTTTTCTGGGTTTTCCAAATATTAAATATAAATGAGTCGTGTTTATACAATTATGTTGAGTAAAAATACAACGTAAGCAAAAACCTTGAATGTTAATCATAAGTTGACTTAGCAAAACTTTATGCTGGCTTTGCGGTCAATGTTGATCTTTGTTGTTTCTTCAATGCAGCATATTTTTTATGCGATTCTCGACTTTAAAGACATCCGAAACGGAGATCTATCTATATTTACATAGATTCTCATGACAAGTTTTGTAAATATAAGAACATCGTACGTGCACAATCATTTTAAAATAAATGGACAATGTAGTCATATCAAAACAAAGGCTGCATAATCAAAACGGCTAGCAATGGTAAATAAACACTTATAAATTCATACATCTAGACAATGGATTTAAGTACTTATATACCCGTTATTTATTATATTATTAAACTTACAAGTAACCTTCTTGGTTCTTTCTTGAGTTCATGGACCAAGATTCAAATTTAATTTGAAATTCGAATTTCGGGATTTGGATACAAAAAGAAACTAATTATTCTTAATTTGATTTGATTTTAGGTAGATACCTAGAAGATATTCGAGTTTCTTGCTCATTCTTTTCCTTGTGACTCGCTAAGTAACGTGCAACAAATTTTCAATAACTTTCAAGACTACCTACAATAATGATTTTATTGAATTAAAAATATATGACTTTATAAAAACATTTTTTCACGACAATAATTAAATTGCAACGTTATTCAATAATTAATTAATATAATATCTGATAACAGCTGATCGCAAATGACGGGAAACCGCTATCAACATAACATTACTATACTTTAATACATTGCCGTTGTGTTGACTTTAAACATATGTTTTTACTGTATATGAACATTTTCACAATAAGTATCATTTTAATGGTTCTAAATAATATTTAAAATACAGTATATTTTTGTTTTAAAAACATGTGCGAAACTTTTCTTGAGACACTTTTCTGTAGTTTTTTTTTTGGGTACCCTGCAATAAATTTCACTGTACAATATTTTTATACAATAATGAATACTTAAAATTCTCACTCTGAAAAGAGTTCCGTGCCCAGCAGTGGGACAATAAATTAGATGATGATGAAATAACATTAACAAAAAGTACTTGACTATTTCAAAAAAGTTCAGTGCACTTTTTTTGACATAAAATATTTCATTTGAGTAGGTATTATATTTATACTTTGTAATAATATAAAAACATAAAAAGATCGTTGACATTATAAGACTAACTGTGGTGATAGGTTGACAACCCCTGATAGGAGTCAACAACCATAATATATCATTGTAACTTGTGGAAATCTTAACCAGTGGAATGTGCATTAATTTTTCAAACACATGAGGGTAGAAGCACAAATAAAACGACACAAATTAAAACTCTTTCGAATGATGGCGTGGCTGTTATTTTAAATAATATTTGACTGCATCTGACTAGAGCCTAGACGAAACAGATAGAGACTGATCAAAATATTTGGGAGAAGTCTACGCAATTGTTTAAAATAAGATTAGGGGATCTCATTATCAACAATAGGACAAGATTATCAACAAATGGGTTGCCTCTTTAGTTTAGTCGTCCCAAGCGCTACTGCTACGCTAGAGGTCCTGGGTTCGATTTCCAAGTCGAGCAGTGTTATTGGGTTTTTCTATAAAATTATCTATGAGTTTGGATGTGTGGCAGTTTATGGGAATTGGTTCGCCCCGTATTATGTGGGACTTAAACATAGAACCGGCTAAAAGGGTACAGTCGCCAGCAGGTCAAGGTATGCAAAACTGTCAAATTTCTCCAAATGATTTTAAACCTTAATTTGTTGAGGATAATGTTCAAAATCAACGTAGAAAATTTGACATTTTGTGGTAACTTGATGTGCCATAAACATACTTCTGACTACCCCTTCGGATACAGGAATGATGGTATCATGTAGATTGGGGACGTTAGAGATTGCTAGGTAGTTGGTTCTTGTATAACTACTAGCTTTCCACCCACGGCTTCGCCCGCGTGGTTTATTGGCTTTTCTATACTAAAATATGTATGTATTATACATATAAACCTTCCTCTTGAATCACTCTATCTATTAAAAAAAACCGCATCAAAATCCGTTGCGTAGTTTCAAAGATTTAAGCATACAAAGGGACATAGGGACAGAGAAAGCGACTTTGTTTTATACTATGTAGTGATGCTTATTCAGGCAGATTTGGTTAAACCAATTAAAACCGTAGTTGATACGGTCCTATCGGTTATATGGCGAATGTGATCATAGCACTTACTATAGAGTGAGGGACGGCAACTGTGGTTTTACCCTGCCACCTTCCCTGGCAGCGAACGACCCATAAAAATTTTCACCACCATCATCAGCCCGATGCTGTCCACTGCTGGACCAAGGCCTCTCCATGCATCTTCCATTGGCCTCTGCTCTGGACTACTCTAGAACATTTCTTCCCCGCTACCTTAACTATGTCGTCGAACCATCCAGCCGGGGATCGACCGACACTTCCACGACCGATCCTCGGTTGACAAATCGAGGATCTTACGACTCCACCTCCCGTCCTCTCTACGACATACGTGACCCGTCCATCTCCACTTGAGAGTAGCAGATCTACGAGTGATGTCGGTTACTTTACTTCGCCTTCGGATTTCGGCGTTAATCACACGATCCCTGAGGGAAATACCGAGCATCACTCTCCATCATATTGGAATGCATGAAGATTTTGCGCACTACAAAAAATGTTGGCGATGTCTGGTTCATCAGACATGTTCAACCTTTCCAAAAGCACTCGCATCTTCATAATTTCTAGAAGGACGAATCTATTCGAATAATAAAGATATTTTTCCGTTTTTAACGGTAACGTTTATTGACAAACTGCGCAACACAAGGAATTCTTTAGCTATTGATACTGGTTTGGACATTTGCATGTAAGGTCGTGGTCGTTTACGCAATCAGCCATGTTATTGGGAAAGAATAGATTTTTGCTGATAATTATTGACTATTATCACTTTGATTTATGGTAATATAATTTTGCAAGATTTTCGGATCTGATACGATGCAATATTTCGATATCTGATTTTACAATGCAAAATGACAATCAACATTTTTGGGGGGCTTTTGAAAATTGCTTTGCAAGTTTACTGCTGACTTTTTTTTATTTTGAACTAGCTTCCCGCCCACGGCTTCGCCCGCGTAGTTTCTCGGCTTTTCTATACTAAAATATGTATGTATTATACATATGAACCTTCCTCTTGAATCACTCTATCTATTAAAAAAAACCGCATCAAAATCCGTTGCGTAGTTTCAAAGATTTAAGCATACAAAGGGACATAGGGACAGAGAAAGCGACTTTGTTTTATACTATGTAGTGATGATTCTCAATATTTAAATTTCGAATATAATTTGCCGTTATTGAACGTAAGCTGAATCGGCTTAATATGATGTTTCCACTACTGAGATACTACGGGTTGGTAGATCGCACATGTCTTGGAATTTTTGGTTCTAGGACATGCCGGTTTCCTCACGATGTTTTCCTTCACCGTTTTTGGGAGCAGTGTTGATGAAATAATTTACACAAAGTACCTCGCTTGTCGCGGTTCAACCTACGACCTACAATTCGTAAGTCGCGGCCGACACCACTTATTTAGGCCAGCTCCTGAGCAAGAAGTTAAAATTTATCGAATCCTTAATCGAATCAGCACGATACCCTCTCACTAAAATGTCTCACATGGTCATAATATGAATGCAAATTAATATTTTTACGTTTCTAGTGTGACGAAAGCCTTTTCATTTGTGATTGTGATCTAGTAACTAGTTTACGTGTGTTGTCTGTGGTTTTTATTTTGGCGCCAAATGTGACAGTTTAAAAAAATGTTTAGGCACAGATGTTCTGCCGTATCTGGGTTGTGTGCTCCAAGTATGAGGTGAGGATCGTTGCAAATTAGTTTTTATTTTTAATTTTAGATAATATTTACGAAAAACGTATGTAAAAAGTACACCTATGAAATTGAGTAGTCCTCTATTTTTTTATTGGTATAGTGGGTTTTTTTCCGCAACTCCAATTTTAAGCATGATATGATTTAAATTAGTTGCAAAACTAGATGTCTAAAGTGGATTTTCAAATGCGTGAATCATTTAAAAATAAATATGTATATTTAATGAAATATGTAAGAGATTTGTCATTTGCGTTCTTTTTCGATGATATGAAGTAAACAACATTGCGTATTTTATTTCCAGACTGAAAAAAAAACAATCAAAAGTAGTTATCAAAATAATTATTGTGGAATTAAAAGAAACAATAATTACCCAAGTATATACAAAATATTTTTTAAATACAACTGTATTGATTATTATATTTAAGGATTTAAAATTCTTAAGTTTTTTAAACGGTACTTATTGCCTACCTACATTAAAAAATCTGTTGAGTTATTTAAGTACAGTCATGATTTTAACACTTTACTTGCGTGTATCTAACGATATATTAGACATGAAGGTTAAATACGTGTAAAACTAAGGTTGAATGGTACTCGATCGCTCAAGGATTCCGTATAAAAAATTAAAAACACTGAAAATTCTGTAGCTATTGTTCCACTCGTCATATTACTTAAAAAAGTCTAGCGAACATAGAACCTCATCCTTCTTGGAAATCGGTTAATTAGCGACGTAAGTACCAAAGATGGTCTTTTGACGTGTTTTGATTATTTTTTCAAAAAAATACTTTTATTTTAATGTTCATTACAAGTTTAAGGTACTAGTTAGGGAGGCAAAAATAATAATCGCCTGACCATTTTTCTGATAAATTAATTTGTTTTGTAATAAATTAATTTATTAGAAAAAAAAATAGGTATTATACAAATAAAATTATAAGGACACTAAATATTAATTAGATGGCTTCTACAAAACGAAAATTATCAATAAATCCCAGCCATCCTCTAGAACGCAAAATGTAATTAAAATCTGGTGCGTTCATTTAACTGTTAGCAGGTTTGCATATCATTTTGCGTAATTGCACACGAGTATATTTAACTTACATACAATATTTGAGGTTATTTTCATACAGTACAAGGCCATTTTTAAACGGTACATATGCAGGTCAAATCTTTTGGATTGATTAATGGTTAACACGAAGATTAGCGGAAAAAATACAAGGACGTCACCCAATGTAAGTAACGGGCATGCGTGTCTCTATAAGAATACAAGAAAGATGTCCACAGAAATGACCGTCTCATTTCTGTGGAATCTTCGTTGCGTTTCGCATCCATGATCTACATTCTACAGAGGTGACCCTAACATTACTGTTGATCATGGACGTGGGGCACAAGCTGGAAAAGATCTGATGCTTGTTGGAAGGCAGTCAGTGCATGTTGTGTTGGACTCCTCGGATCATCCAAATTACACAGGATATATCGACCTTCCAACTTGGATTAAGAATTTAAAGAAAAAAACTATTGGAAGTAAACGTTCACAACGCTATTGAACTCAGAATTCAAAAGTGACATAACACTAATAAACCCAACAAACATGCAGTGATGTAACTAAATATGTTTTATACTTGAGGCTACTAGGGTCACGCGTCATGCAGCTAAAGTTCAAGATCATTTAACACGTACATTTATTTGTATACCACAATTATATTGGCCATGATCACGATGTTTTTATTTCTGATACAAGATGATGGATCGGACTTTTGCCTGTTTTTATTTCCGATATTGGGTTGGTCGTTCGCCTCTATTTCTTTGCTGTATGACCGAGTTGCCTGTTGTTAAATTTCATTGCCATGTCACAATCACAAACAAAATCCCGATCGTTACCATTCTGTGGACCTCACTCCTCAGACGTCAATAGTTAAATCTCATTTGCCTAGTCATTTTATTGGTTTCAAAAACGGAACAAAGTATATATAGCAGTAGTGGTAGTAGTATTCAGTTCATAGTCCAATTTAATCGTTATTCTTGACCTAATAAAGAGAGAAGACTTCTATCAAAGGTTCTTTCGCATGTCAGTTATCTCCTTATAAAAGACGGAAAATAAGTTTATTTGCGTTGACATGACGCACAATACATGAAAAGTTCATAAACAAGTTGAAAGAAACTTTCGAGAAAATATGCGTCATCTATACAAAATTATCGTTCAAGCTATGTCATGCCATTCACGAAGTAGAGCCACAGCGTTGGTTTTAGGTGATAGGCGGGGACATAATGACATCTGATGGTGCAGTATTGAACGTAATAATAGTAGCCTATAGCCTGATAGTGGGTACAGTAGGTCAATATGACTAACATACATTAATATTAAATTATACCTATTTTTGTGTCAGTAAATAGGGATATTTTCCTGTCTGTGGACGTCCGTTTAGTAAGTATTTCCTGTGGAACGCCTTTTTTATAGTACGGAAAATCCTTATCGATCTTTAGCCAAGGGTGTAAATGGCACTTGCTCTTGACACAGCCCTGAAAGGATAATATATTATGTGCCTAAGCACTTAACTATCAGGGAACAAAATAAAAATGCAAAATTGGTTGCTTCACTGTCAATTCCAATACCGTACATTCCTACCCAAAAACTAAGTACCTGCCTACACACGGCCAAAGGTCAAACTATACAGAACCAGTATAGGTTCTTTAGGATAGATCTTTTAAAGAATCTTTTACAAGTCAGTTTTACTTTTTTTAAGATGGTTTCATTTCCCATCTGACGACCGAAACAAATAAACAAGAAGAAACACCGAAATAAACTCAAAGAAACATGGTCTCTTTTAAAGTCGAGACAATAGATGATATTATCAAATATGCGAGGTTTATAATGTAGGGAAATGTCTGAACTGGTTTTTTGAAGAAAGCTAGCAATTTTAAGCTGACCTGCCCTAACTGACGGCACAAATAAATCAGTCATCGTGTAGCTCATGAAACCATTATACTTATACGGAAAAGTGTGCTGTGCGGAAAGTCAATATTACCCCGCGTTACCACTGACGACAAAACATGTTGCAAACAGCTACCTATTTCACTCACTCGTTGTGAGTTAGATAGAGTTTGGATAGATGTTTGGAACAGGTTTTTTCGTCACTGGAAACGCGGGGTTGGTTGTGTAGTTTACTGTTGTAGAATTAGGTACCTACAGCTAAAATAAATGACTCAACTCAACACAACACAAAAGATGCTCTTCACGAGATATCGTCAGAACAAAAGAAAGAAAATACTTCTCATTTACCGTGAATCCGGTAATTTTTATCAAAATTATAATAATTAAAACATCTACTAAATGAGTAGGAAGGTCAACTGAAAAGCGAAAGTACATCCTATTGGGTGACGTCACCCAATGTCGAGTATCTAAGAAACTTAAGTGCGGAGGCATTGTTTGCGTACCTACTTAAATATAATCTTTACTACTTTGAAGATATAGTTCAAAGTTCAATAAGTTTTCCACTAAGATTGGATCTTGCACTTCGTTTAAACTTAACAACATGAATACCGTGTTATTATAGTCATATGACAGCTATCTGACAGAGTGACCCGCTCGAAAATAGCAAAAAAAAAAACAAATTATTTAGAAGAACGCTTGTTTTTCTTTGAAACTACTTTTTTAGACGATACTTAGTTGTGAATACAATATGATATAGTTGATGTTGCTATAGACGTACGCACAATTTGCAAAAAACTAAAAAAAAAGAATTTGGCTTCCAAGTAAGATTCCTTTGCCAAACTAGCACAAAATTGAGACCAGACAGAAACTTGGACAATTAAATTACATAATTATTTTGTACCTACATATGATACTACTTGATGACGAAAAACGTAAAAGAACCGTTTTCAAGACCCAAGAAGTTAGGTTTTTAATTTTGGAATTACTTAACCTTGCCTTTTGTAATGAGATTCAGTTGTATTATTTCCATTTGTGTTATTTAAGCTAAATAGGCAACTGCCTCATTAGTCTAATGATCGTAAATGCGACTGCTACGCTAGAGGTCATACGTTCGAACCCTAATTCGAGCAGAACGTTATTGAGTTTTTCTATGAAATTCTCAGTAGCAGTTCCAAGTTTGGACTAGTGCCCGGCAAATGGCAATAAGTTCGCCCCCTTACATGGGACCTAAACATACCGGCGAAATGTGGGTGTACATCAGTACACCTCTGCCTAACGCTTCGGAGAATACAGGCGTGATGGTATGTTATTCTATGAAATTCTCAGTAGCAGTTTGAAGTTGGAACTAGTGCCCGGCAAATGGAAATAGTTCGCCCCCTTACTTGGGACCTAAACATTGCGAAATGTTTACATTAATACACCTCTACTTAACCCTTTGGGAAATACAGGCGCGATGGTATGTTATGACATCATGTTCGCGACCATCGCGTTAGTTGCAACAAGGAAGATATTCCATTAAGTAGGCATATCCTACTTAATGAAATAAGTATTATGTTTTTGAATGTAACTAACTATTACTTTACCTACTGCAACACTTAACTTCGAATCGAAGAATTTTATTAATAGCTGCTCTCTTAATATTATATTACTTAAGCGAATAAGAAAATCGCGTGGGAACCAAATTCATGTATGCGGTTTGCTGAATTATGCAATGAATAAATTATATAAGTACATAATATGGTATTGATTAGTCACTAAAATAATCTATAGTTACGGAAATCGTGTAAGTCTAAAATATATCATAAATAAGGAGACAAGACAACAACATTTTATGATTTGCTGCATTATTTTATTTAACAGTTTTTTTAATAGAATAACCTAAAAAAGGCACGGCTGGCTATCCACAATGGTGTGCTGGTATGGTATGGCAGAAGAAACATGAAAGTAGAATTAATGCTGTGGAGATGCGTTCCTTGTGAAGTATGTGCGGTGTTACTCGGAATGATAGATTGAGAAATAGTGTGATAAGGGAGCGTTGCGGTTTAAAAGATGATATAGTGACACGCATTGAAAGGGGTATGCTGAGATGGTTTGGACATGTCGAGAGAATGGATGAAAGGCGATTAACGAAAGGGATTTATAAAGCGAATGTCAGTGGAGTCGCCGGGAGAGGACGCCCTAGAAAGACATACCACGACCTTATTGGTGAGATCCTTCAGAAAGGTCAGGTGCGTAGTATCCGCAACCGGCGCATGTGTATGACAAGATGTATGAATGTGGACGAAGCAAAAGAAGTATGCAAGAATCGTAGCAGATGGCGTTCTGTAGTTTCTGCCTACCCCTATGGGAAAAAGGCGTGAGTGTATGTATGTATGTATGTAATAGAATAACTTTTCAAGGCGCATTTACAAATACTCACAAAATTTTAAAAATAGATTTTTCTAAGCGTTTCAATACGCTGCATAACGGAATAGATCCTTCACTTAATGGTCCGACACGCCAAAAATGTCATTTAACTAATCAATTTTATTAAAACGTAAAAATATATTTTTCCCTACTACTCCTTCTTATACAGTCAAGAAATGTCATTAAACTAATCAATTTTATTAAAAATGTAAAATATTTTTCCCTATTCATTATATCTACCACAATACAGTCAGTATTTGTATTGCTTTTTCGCAGATAATCTGAAAATGTTGCGGTTTCCCAAAGTATTACCTACCAACTGCAATAAATAGACGTAACATAACAGCGTAGACAAGAAGTTAACTTTGTGTCATAGCATATTTTTTTGCCAATTCTCTCGTCCTCTTGAGTTTGGTTCTCGATATTTGCATTATCTACGCAGTTCATTAAAAATGCTGAATATAATAAGCACCACACTTACTATCATGGTTGATTGGGTGAAGTATTTGTATGTCAAATGTCACTGTCATTACATTGAATACTGTCACCCAATGAAATTTGTGCAAATGCACAAACTACTTGTGCCCCTTTCTGAAATACGAGCCGCAACAAAGCACAATACAATTTTATACTCAATTGTGGTTTCAGTTAGATTGAGTAACAAACTTTCTAGTTTATTGCCATAATCGTACTGTAGCGCATTTTAATATAATAGCTCAATATATTGAAGTCTTAATATATATGTATAGGCAACAGTCTGTCTCGTCTCTTTGTCTTACATGCACAAGTACCAAGTGACGGACAGCTGGGTTTGACAGCTGTCAGTTAGGATGGTAGGAGTGTGGCTATGCTTTTAAAACATTGTCTTATAAATGCTTCGTTCGTTCGTTAAGTAGCCTTATAATTATTAATGAAAACATACTTTATCCATTCAGCAAGTTTACTAGGAAATCAAAGCCTACATTTTCTACCCTAAACATCCTGTAACCCTTATCACATCTAGAATTTACTCGAGATCAGCACAGTGCTTAAGTCTTTTTCTTCCATAAATCTCTGCCAGCCAACATTCAATTGCTTTGTAACCTCATCTCTCTCCAAATACATTTAAATATTACTAGCGTAGTGATTCTATTACTTTTTGCTAGTTGGCAATAAATCGATACATCTAATTCGCTCTGTCTTTGTCATAATCATATGTCAGTCTGACAGAGAGAAAACAAATCAAATCGGGATCAAAATTGTATGAATTTTCCCAGTGTCTGCTTTTAACCCTTAAAAAGCTTTGTCTCTTACACATTCCATCTATTGTTTGGTTTTTCTCTTCCCTTATTCTATGACCATTCATGATCGAACCGTCCTCGTCTCTTAACATCTATGCATCACGTATCCATAGCATGATAAGCAGTAACTACACAACTGTTCCAATTAACTTTGGAACTGCGTCTTTTCTTCATTCCTTGCCCTGTTCCTTCCCTGTTCATTCTTATTACACACGTTTCTCTCAGAATTCTCATCTCTGCCTCATGCAATTGCCTTTCATGTATGCCTTTTGTAACCCAACAATCTACTATGGCTTATAAAATTTAATATTATTAACCTATTCGCTTGTCCAATACATTCACCTACAATTATTGTGCACCGATAACCTAAAAGGTCAAATTGCGACTTCCATATTGTGTTCATAATCTATTTTTAAAGCTACCCATTCACGCCTTTCTAATTTGAATTCGATACAGAATATCTAGACTTGAAGTTTTGACAAACTTAAATTTGTCCCTGGTAAAGTTTTTGCTCTTTAAAATGTTATTTTGTGAATAGGATACTAGTTTTTTGACAAATGCAAACGTAAGTTTGTAAGCTTAATGTTGTAATGGTTCGCTTTCAAAAATAGCAGATAAAAAGTTAGTTTTGTGTTTGTAAATAAGAATATTATTGCCGCCAACCCGGAAAACATACTTATGTGTTTCTTTTCGTGAAGAGTTGAATGATCTTGTACGTTTTTTTTAAATTAGTCGTCTATAAATGTCTATACATATAAATCGAGGTCTATTTAGGGTGGTTTTATAAGGTCTTAATAATATAGTTAGGACGAAGAGCGAAAAAGAAACGACCAAATCCCTTTTATGTGACTGATGGCGATGTTATGGCGATGGTGCCTTCTTAGGGAAAAAATAGGAGCTTCAAAGTACGCATGAATCCAATTGCGAAATAAAAATTACAGTGTACAGAGACAGTCTATCTGGCTTTTGAAGCCTGAAGACTGAATCAAACTGAATTTAACTGTAATCAGTTCAATCTTGAGCAATTTCCACCGTGAGTTAATCAGCGTTTTCGATCAGGAGATATATAATTAGAGGAGTTTATATCTCCTACTGTGAAACAGCTAACATTTAATAGTATTTAAAATGTATCCAGAGACAATCCTACGTAGAGAAAGGGATAACTGTATTCATCTTGGATATCGCTATCCCTCTTTTTATGACGAAGCAATTACAGCAGCACATCATAATTCGGCATCCTCAATTAAATCTTGAAATGAAATCTTCAAATGCTTTTACCTCTGATTGTCTTGCGTAACTGACAATTAAAACTTTATATTCTTTAAAATCATTATAAGTTTTATTCGTTTCGTAATATCAAGGTAATAGATACCCGTATATGGCTTATAAAAAGTATAATTTTTAATATTTCCAGCTCAGATATCAGTCTGAAACCGTTGCAGGCCACTGCTGGTACCCTTGAGTGTCTATCAATATTTCAAAGCCCGTTCACTTTGTTTATTTTGAAAGTAGTATTGTTATACATTACAATGTACTGGATATCATATTTATTATGTAATTTAAAGTCTGTCTTGTAAAGACAAAGACTGAAGAAACAAACGAATTAATACTAGATGTTTCACGACTTCCGTATAATAATTAAAACCAAAAATATGATTTCTGACAAAAACAATGAGATCACTAGATCGTAAAGATGATTGTCTTGTCTAGTTTGCTTTACCAAATCACTACTTCTTCGCCTCCATTGACTCTGCAGTCAAATTCGATGACGGATGGGCCATGGTACAACAATATTTATATTATTTCATCATCATCATCCACAGTCTGACTTCATCCACTGCTAGGTATCGGCCTCCGTAAGTTTGTGCTAACAAACTCCGTCCCGTGCCGCTCTCATCCAAGTACGTCCAATAACGTGAAGAACGTCGGTGACCCATTTTTCTGCTAGACGACCGACACTCCTGCTCCTTCTAAATATTATTTAGTACATAAAATTATTTTTGAAGTAAGAAAGAGGTTCGTGTTGATAATATATTAAAAAATACAAAGGATTTCTAGGTATCTTTTAGTGTTTGGAAGCGGGCAATCTTCAAAAGTCTAGCGGCCTACTGGGGGGACAGGTGAGGGTTTGTTTATTGCAGCACTTAAAATACATCCCACTTGTAGCATCGTCCGCATAATAGAAGGAATTCCTGAAATTATATTACTTATTCTCTCAAAACGCTTCCCTTGGTAGCAAGGGAATATGCATTATGGACGTAGATGTGCACTTTGGACGTAGGTCCATAGTGCACATCTCAGTAAATGTTTTACTTGCAACTGCAAACAGTACTGTAACGCAGCGATTGCTATCTCAGTCCAAATATTTTGCAATTCATATTGCAAATGAAACCGGGTAATGTATTATTTATCTATTTATTTATGCATGCGTCTGTATTTGCTTCTATTGTTAATTTGTGGCTTTGTGTTATTGTGTTTATGTTGCTCTTAAATATTTCATATAATAAGACACGAGACACACTAGATATATGGCACATATTCCTACTGGAGAAACAAAACATCTCATGTTTTGATTATACTCACTCCCTTCTGTGGATGCCGATCTAATCTCCCTTAACTTTGGATTCACCGTTAACAAATTGTTACTACTTATGTGATAATTTTCGATGCTAGGCATAAAATCCGCTTCAAGACCCTGGCCTTTCACTATCATCATCATCATATCAGCCAACGCGTCTTCCACAATGTCAGAACATTTTGAGACTTAATTTAAAGTTATTAATATTACAGTTACACTTTTAGTAACTAGTCTCATTCTTCCTTCCAGCAATCTTAAGGTGACGAAATGTTAAGCGGAATGTCATGAATTATACCACATTTTGATAGTCCAATTGAGTTAATTGCCAAGCGCCCGCTTCGAATCCTTCTGGGTCGAGTTAAATTCGGAGAGTGACCCAAACAAATATTTGTAAGACCTAATTGATGTTTGTTCTGGGTCTGTTTGCTTTATGCATTAGATCATTGTGGGTTTTGCAATGGATTTCATGACGCGTTCAAATATTATTACTTAAAACTTTGTATATACATTATTATTACTTAAAAGATACCAAGATGGAACAATTAAATTATAAATCTGCGTATTATATTTACCTCTCTGTTTCTTGCAAACACTTGGAGTTCGCGCGCAATCGCCGACACGTATAGATCCACTCCGTGTTCATAATTTTTCATTTCGTTTTATATGTAGTGATTCAAAGAAGAACAACGGTATACGGCTGATGTTTTCCCGGAAATCCGCCAAAAAAAAACAAATTCCGATTTATTGCCTTATTCAAAATAAACGCCGACTTTGACATTGCCCATATTACCACAAACAAAACATTAACTTCACGGAGGTTATAACTTCAATTCGCTGTTCTTGTAAGCAAGCGCATTGAGCAATCCTCATACGTATGCATAGTACTAATTGTTACGAAGTCGCTTATGCAACACATTATACAAAGAATCGCAACAATATTTAAATCACAAAGAAATTCGCTAAGCATTTATTTATTCGTCTGTATTGTGACAAAATCTATGACTGAGTAGAATTAACAAATGTGTTGAAGTATTTGCATGATTAGTGCAAAATTTCTGGTGCATGACACAAATATACAGTAATGAAGGAGAATTGCTAATCGTCTCCACTTGAGCATTCGCTTTATCGTGGATGCCTAAACAAATATATTCAGCCTTACAAATATTTTTGCAATGAGGTCTTTATTCGTTCCTCATCAGCATTTTCCTCGACGCTGAGGGTCATGATCCGTGTAAAACACTTCTATAGGAGTGCCGCCATTAATACTAATTCTGTTCGATACCAGTATTTGTTTTTTGACTGGAATGCCTCATTAGTCTAGTGGTCCTAAGCGCGACTGCTACGCTAGACGTCCTGGGTTAGATCCCAAGGTCGAGCAAAGTGTTTTGGGTGTTTCTATTTAATTCCCAGTAGCAGCTCGGAGTCTAGATTTGTGCCCGGTTAATTGCAATACGCTCGCCTCATGTTACATGGAACCTAAACTTACCGGCGAAATATGGGTATACATTAGTACTCCTTTGCCTAACCCTTCGGGGAATACAGGCGTGATGGCATGTTTTTTTTATTGTTGATGAACGCATTTGACTGTTATCTTGGTTGATAATAACCACAAAGCTCTAAGATGCAGTACACAATTTTCGATTACAGGCGGATCATTAGATCCAAGCAATGTTTAGAACCTGGTCAACCCGATGTTCTTTGCCCTTCTCCTGGAATTTCTTCCCTTCCACGATGTCGCCTACAATAGTTACGTTGCTAAGGCATACTAATTATCA
Organism: Subacronicta megacephala; assembly: GCA_958496365.1. NCBI lineage: Eukaryota > Metazoa > Arthropoda > Insecta > Lepidoptera > Noctuidae > Subacronicta > Subacronicta megacephala. The sequence continues at coordinate 3,048,920 of OY292540.1, read as the reverse complement.
TTTTGAACTCGAGCAAAATGCATTATAATGTTAAATTTGGTGTCTCTGGTCTCTGCTATATCAGGCAGCTTTTGTGCTCTATTTAAAAAGTATCTATAAATTTACAGCTTGTCTATAGTCGATACATTAAACAATTTGAATTGAGAACTCTGAACTCATAATAGTTAATTAGAACGAGGTAATAAGTTCTCTGACAGTTCGCTAGTGTGGACTGCCAGTGTGACATCCCACTACGATGCGCTTTGTTTTATCTGTCATTCAACAGGCGAATACGATTTACAATACCATTGTAATTCCTTTATCATATAAAAAAGCGCATAGATAAACAGCATGCGCAAACAAAGATTGTTATAACCAAGACAAACCGCCTTTGTTGACAGCATTACGCGGAAGTCTGCTCGTTCCGGAACTGTACGTGAATGGGCCGCTTTATGTCTTCAATTTGAATTGATGCTCTAGGAATACGATGGCGACAATGGCGCTAGTGTCGCGGCCAGCCATAGATTGATAGAGTGGCCTAGTTTTGGAGGTTATGTTTGTTTATTTTCGCGCGCATTTTCCTACACGGCGTCGATTAAATTGAAAACGTATACGTCGCGAAAGGATTTGATATGGCATATCAAGCGTGGCGGTCACCAACCTGCTGCACTGTTTGTTTATTTATTACCTACCGCAAAGTAGCATAATCATACTTAATACTATTATTATTAAATTAATTATAAAATATAAATGATCTTTTTGGTCTTCGTTGTTAACAAAGTACATTGTTGTACGCGTTTGTTACTAAATCACGCAAAAACGGCCGATCAGATTTAGGTAAAATTTGGCACCCACAGTTTATAACCTGGACTAACAGATATAATATTTCTTAATCTAGGTCCAGGGCCAGATTTAGGGGAGGTAAATGGGGGCTATAGCCCCGAGGCCTCCGCAAAAGAGGGGCCCCTACAATAGAGAATTCGGAAAAAAGAATTAAAAAAATTCAACTCGACTAAAAAAACTGTCCATTTTATTTGGACAATAAATTGGCCCGGAGGCCTCCAGACCTCTTAATCGGCATTGTCTATGTCGGACTCAATTCTAAAGATTGTCGTTTCTTCTCAATTCATTCATCTCGCCATCCCCTTCCTCTGGCTCTCTTCCACTTCTAAGTACAATAATCTCGTCTTCGCGAGAAGAAATTCTTACTGCTCAATGACCTCCTCCGAATAAAGCCGGTACATTGCTTAACGTGACTAAGAAATGTAATTATTTTACGTACATTTTGATAACGTTTAATTAAAATTTTAATTTTTACGTAATTTTAGCCTTATCTTTACGGCGTGGCTTTCGCGAGGTCGACAGATTAAGAGCTTACCTCCTCATAGTCGTTCTCTTCCTATTGCTTCCTCCTACATTCCTCTAATAGTCCTTTCTTCTTCTATAAATATCACAGACTATAACGAGATGGACAGTCGAGCAAGGGCCAAGTCTTCTATTTCAATTCTATGAGAATCTTTTGGTAGTCCAATGTCTCTAAATAACATAAGAACTGACAGATGTGGTGGACAAAATTTCGAGTATCTGACTGGCATGTCTACGTGCCAGCATGAATACGTCGGCACGACCGGAGAAGTACTACCCTCCCACAGAATATCGACTTCAAGTAGCAGTATGCATACTGTTGCGTTTCGTTCGGTGAATGCGGAGCTCTGAAGGCCTAATTTCTACCTCAGTCCCCTTCCTTCTCCTTTCCCCTAGCTTATCCTTAATAGGCTTGGCAACGCATCTGCTTAACGAGTTGTAACCTGCAATTTCACTTAGGCCCCAAAGGATGGGACAGTAGGTAGTCTATGTCCTTCTCAAAGGTCCAAACTATCTTAATACCAAAATATATTCAAATTGGTACAACGGTTTAGGCGTAAAAACGTAACAGATTGAAGCGGCGATGTCGGACTTGTGGTTGCCGGTTCGAAACCCACCCATTGCACTACCGAAGTGGACCCACTCGTTATACAGGCATTTAGCTTAATACAAGGGGTTAACAAGAATACTAGCAATGTGAGACCCATTACTAGGAAGCTTGATTTAAAAAAAAAGATCTATAGACTTTGACTTTGCATTTATAATATGAGTATGGATTATTTGTCGCACCAGACAACAAAGGATTTCACTGTACCATCAGATCATAATGTTATCGTCAATTATACATTTATCTCAGTAGCTTCATGACCTAATTATTTGCTCCCATTAGTCGTACCTAATTAAAGCGACCAATATTGATAACATACTGGGTCATCTAGTTAAGTTCCTGTGGATAGTATTTTTTTTATGAAAAAAACTAAATCCCAATGAAAAATGTAGTAGGAGCTAAGTGACAGATGCCACAATTTTTTGTATTTGACGTTGACATATTTTTGACATTGACTTTACCTTCTAATCCAATAAATTTAAACTGTAGCCATATTAAACGCGCTGCCCAAAAAACTATTAACTGTACTAAGGATTCTGTTCTATGACTTTTAAGTTTAAACAATCCGGAAAATATTTAAAAAGCCGCCATATACGGCTATTTTCACTGCTACAATATGGGTGGTCGTAAGATTCGTTATCAGCGCTTTGTAAATCAAACAAACACCGTGTTTGAAAATAGAACTACCTGACCCATATTGGCTACCGTTAGTGCTTAGCCAACGCGCGGATTTGCGTTTGAATTAAATACGGTCAGGTATTGTTCTGTCAAAGGGGCGTTGACCCTTGCGGTGCGCCATCTTGTAAACATCTGCGTTCAAAAAGTGAATAGGTGTTGTGACATCTTTATTTTCTTACAAAGAAGGTTACACTAGGTCAACACCATAATATTGCCTATACTTGGTTTACGATACGTTTTGATCGTGATATGAATCGAACGAGTTTTATCCGAATCTGGCAAACGAGGTATAGTTGTCTGGGCAACTAAACAACTAAATAATAGATGACGATAACTAAACACGGATGAAACTGATGACGTATATATTTTAATAAAAATTAACAGTCCACCTGTTGCTGATTATCACCATTGAGATAATATATGCACTATACTTTTTTTATTTGGGGACCAGGAGAAGGGGAAGATACTTCAAAAGGCTTGAAGTTGCCAAGTTGATAACACTAACGATAATCTTAATTCATCTTACCTTTTATATTGTCCGTTAATACTTTTGACAACTTTTAGGAACTCAGCAGTGCATTACGTTGTAGTGGTTATTACCATTTGCAACTTGTTCAGTTGTGGCAATTACTCCACAATGATGGAAATTTCGTCCGCTTCACAGAATCATCGCTCATATTCAACTACTCAATGCTTATAACCCAGCTATATTTGTAGATGATTCATGCAATTCGTACGAATGAGGATGTTATCTGTTCCTGTAATAAAGGATAGGTACTCCAGAGAAGGTCCAGCTGTTTCTTATGTACGCACGGCTACACATCAAGCTATACAAAACCAGTATAGGCTAGTCTTGAATTGTGCGGAAAACCTTTACAATTGGAGGTCAGTCTAAATTGGTTTTGTATAGCTTGATGTGTAGCCATGTGTACAGGTAAAGTCAAGCCAGGACACTGGACTTATTATTATTATTTGCATATATAACTTCTATGGTGTCATAAGTTACACAAAAGAGTACCTAGTTGACTGGTGCTGAATTTATTGAAAATAACAGGCCTTGTCTAAAATCAAATCATAACGTATACCGAAAAAATATATAAAATAGACTAATAAAGTTCTAAGATAATAATATAAGCGAGACAATTTATTTTTGTATTATCTGTCTGCTCGTCAAGTCGAGCAAACAAAACGCACGGCCGTACCATCCTTTTCTCGAAGCCATTCGGCCCATTTTCGACCCCCTGTAACTTCGTTGTGGTAATAACAAGAAGTCCAAATTTTCAGTGACCAAGAGAGCATTACATAGCTCGATATATTTCCAAATTACATTAAATTTGAACCAGTAGTTTAGAAAACATTGCAGGTCAAAGTTCTATCTTTTTCAAAATTTTTGTCACTGGCTGACTCACCGATCATCAAAATTCGTTTCACAACTTTTTACGGCAGAAGAACTGCATTGCGAGACTTGTGCATTTTTGCACATGTTGTGTTTTTATTGCATTAAAGATTGTCTGAAAAAATATTGAAATAGACGAATGCAGTTTTAGGGTTTAGATTTTTTTTGTGCTAGTAAATAGCTTACGTTGGTAAGAGCATAATTTGACGGCGGAAAAAATAATTCGAAGAAGCTTATTTTTAAGTAACGAAAAATTTGAAAAAATCTCTGGAAAAATGGAAAATACGTGACCAGAACTAAAACTGTTTCTTCTATGGGATTTTTATATTATGACATGACAACTTTTGTCGGGTAAAGTATTATTATATAAATGCTTTGTTACAACAAGCGGATAAACTACAGTATCTGGTATTTGTGGCCGTTGACTCACACTAGTAGTACTTGCGTAAGATAACCTGCGTTTGTGTTAATCTTAGTTTATAACCCGTTAACGGGTGTTAAGACTCCAGTGTTGTCAAATATTTTTAACTAGGATTTACTTGCCTAATGGAATAGTCAATGGGTGCTGACACCAGCAGGCAAAAACTACAATTTGACGTAATTGTCTTTCTTTTATTTGGTTTTTCTTTGTACATATACTTTATTTGGTACATATAGCTACAGCTGGCCCAGACCCTATACATCAGGGAAGCAAATTACACATTTCTTGCGTAAAGATATTTATATTTTGTTCGAAATAAATAAACTTGTCTGAAGTTAGCCGTTCCGATCTTCCGCACAGGTAAAATTGCTTAATTAAGTGTTTTTATACATAAAAATCGAAAAGTTGAGAAAAACAATCACAAATGCGAAACATCTACGATCGCAATTGTCTTTACCCCGACTCTTTCCATTAAAATTTACCACTGTTATATAACTTGCTGACAATTTCAGACAAGCACAGTTATTTCGAACAAACTGTAGGTAAACGCATTTACATGTGGTTAGCAGGGAGCTAGTCCCACCAACCAGCACCTTAAAAGCGCAGTTATATTGAACACAAATACAACGTTTAAAAAATAATGTAATAATGCGTAAGTGAAATGCGTATTTACATCGCAACGAAACAGATTTATAGCTGATACGAATGCGTAATATGTTTAAGTACCTATCGGTTCAATTACGAAAGAGGAAGAAACATTACTAAGCATGTTTACGATGTTTAAACGGCTATTTATCGAGTACTTGTCTAATGAATATTATGAGAGAATTATTGCCATATAAATTAATTAATGTGGGAGGTATATAAATGCTTCTGATGTTAGTGACTGTCTCGTTAGGTCCCAATCGCGACTGCTACGCTAGAAGTCTTGGGTTCGATCCCCAGGTCGAGCAGTGTTATTTGGGTAGTTATTTCTATGAAATTCTCAGTAGCAGCCCCCCTATAACATGAGACCTAAACATACCGGCGAACTATGGGTGTACATTAGTACACCTCTGCCTAAACCGTCGGGGAAGTCAGGCGTGATGATGGTCTGATGTTGAAGAAAAAACTTTAATTACACATATCATCGACCCATGATACAGTAACCATTCAAATGCATTTAATTATCTGAGCAACTAGAGAAAATAAACCATATCCTTTTTTAAATAATTTTAGATCTAAAAAAAACTTGACTTGACTGCCTCATTAGTCTAGTGGTCCTAAGAGCGACTGCTACGCTAGGGGTCCTGGGTTCGATCCCCGGGTCGAGCAAAGTGTTATTGGGTTTTTCTATGAAATTCCCAGTAGCAGCTCGGAGTCTGGATTTGTGCCCGGTTAATGGCAATAGGCTCGCCCCCTATTACATGGGACCTAAACATACCGGCGAAATGTGGGTGTACATTGTTACACCTCTGCCTAACCCTTCGGGGAATACAGGCGTGATGGTATGTTAGATCTAAAAAAAAAAAAAACATAATTATCATAAATGAGGGTAAGACAGTCTTACCCTCATTTATGATAATTAGTTAATTAATTATTAAATAGTTAATTATCTTCAGTCTTACTAAGACTGAAGATAGTCATAGTGTGGGTCAACGTCAACGGGATATTGCAACAATTAGGAAATCGGGAGTATTCTCTCTACTACCATGACTTTCTTGCAAGCAGGAGCTTTTGTTATTTTCTTTTCTTGTAACGTGAATACTGTATTATTATTATTTTTTATTTTCTTTCCTTGTAACGTGAATACTGTATTATTATTATTTTCTTTTCTTGTAATGTGAATACTGTATTATTATTATTTTTTATTTTCTTTCCTTGTAACGTGAATACTGTATTATTATTATTTTTTGTCCTATTTTGTTATGAATGCTGTGCATGTCTGTAATTGACGCAAACACTAGTATATGTCTCTGTTCTCTGTTATTTGTAAATGTTTGTGTTTGTGTTGTTGACGTGCCTTTATTAATAAATAAATAAAAAAGAAAAACACAAACACATCACTCAGGGTCACATATTACTAGTATTCTTGTTAACCCCTCGTACTAAGCTAAATGCTTGTATTACAAGTGGGTCCGCGTCGGTATTGCAATGGGTGGGTTTCGAACCGGCAACCACATGATCGCAAGTCCGACGCCCTGACCATTATGCTACCGCCTCTTAAATAATATTATTGATGACAACTTTCACTTGTAATAGTGTTGAACTTTTTAACCCTATTAATATAATTTATTCTTCTGCATCATTCAAGTACTATTCGACTAAAACTGACTAATCTACGGACAACCAAGGATTTACCATTAATTATACTTTTTTGCTATATTTTACCGATTTTATTCAAATTCACGTGGATACTTATCATATACATATATCAGTAGGTAACTGTTATTTTTTTTATGAACCTTTCCTGTCTCGACATTTTTCCTATAGGTATAAAAATATTATTAATTATGTATTCTGAGATTCATAAACTTGTTTTATAATAAAATCGCCTAAATGTGTTAATTTGTTATACTTTGGGTGTTTTTTTAAAGATGTTTTTCTTTTGTTTTCAGGTAATTCCGTCTACTAAGTTTGTTTACCTGCAAAAGATCTCTGAAGGTAACCTACATTGGGATATTTATATTATCATAAAAACTGGTAAATATTTACATATTTGAGAATGATTTCCTTAATACCTCACATGGTGATTCGATTTTGTTTTGTAAAAAAAATATTTAAATAAAATATTTTCGTGGTTTTCCTCAAAAATTATCGTCTACCCGTCATTTGTACGATAATATTCAAATATAAACAAAATTCTACTATACTTTATGTCAAAAAATATTGGATACACTATACCACAATATAAGAATATAATTATGTAGATTATTATACTGTGACTAATTACACGTTCCAAATTCAAACGGGACAATAAATTCATTTTTTTTACTTTCTCGACTTTGAATTTACTCTTAAGACTAGGTACTTCAATAATGTATTGCCAACATTATTAATTCAGCGAAATTGAATATAGAACGCGCTATACTTTTTAAACGGCCACAATGTCAAAGAAAATTATGACAAAGAGTCTCTCTGATTCAATTACCGACATGTCGATATTGTTTCGTATATGTATGACTCACAGAACGAATCGATTCATTGTAAACGATGTTGTAATGATATCGATTATTGGATCCAAATATTTTTATGTTTGTTTTCGTGTTACGTCATAACGTTATATTAAGTAATAGTTCATAATATAGGCCGCAGAAATAAGCTTGCTTTATATATATGCCAAGATTTTTAAATTCCGATTCTGAAATAAAGATTTGTAAAACACATTCAATGCCAGTTAGGACAGTACAAAAACTGTACTTAATACTGTATCCTAATTCTTAATGGGATAACTCAGCAAACGAGCAGGCGTTTAACCTGATGGTAAGTAGTCATCGCCGCCCATGGACATCTACAATACCAAATGATTAGCAGATGTGTTGCCGAGCCTATTCATGGAAAAGAGAGGGAAAGGAGCAAAACATGAAGGCGACTGAGGGCCCAATTCCTGGGCCTCACTGTATGAAACTTAACAGTAAGCATATTGCTACTTGACGTCGATATTCTGTGGGAGGGTAGTACTTCCACGTTCGTGCCGACCCATTTATGCTGGCATGCCAGCGGGACACTACTACTACAATAGTAAAAAGCTATACTTTGTCCATTATGTGAACCGTTTTTTGACAGATGCCTTAGACTGCCTTAGAGCGTAGCTGTTCCAGATTACGTAAAAGTTAACTTTGAAATACGTAACAAAATAAATGTATTATTTACCTTATGTTATTCAATTATCTTAATTATGATTCCTTGCAGACATTATAATAATTATTGTTAAGCGTATTAAATTTAGTTACATTCTACCACATTCTACCGTTTCTAGTGATGCAATCGAATGTATTCGCTACAATCATTTTGAACAATGACATTTAATCCGTATCGGAAAATGGCATCCACTATAATATCAATAAAATATAAGTTAAACAATCTTTTTGAAAAGAAATGTATGGAAAATGAATATTATACAAAAATTAATACAATCAGATGAATATTAAACATATTTATTTATTATTGGTCGTCGTTGCACCATTTTCGATTCGATAACCTAACAATCGATAATCACTACTAGACTAAATCAAAGTGTCAATAATCGGGTCGATAATCGCATTGTTACGTTCCTGCAATCACTAGTTCCATCTGTCAAAAAACGGTTCTCATAATGGACAAAGTATAATAAGTTTATAGACTAATAAGAAGCCAAGTTTGGGACGCTCGTTTGACTTGTGGCAGCCGTGTCAGGCCCAATTCCACTTCAAACTAGAAGCTTTTGGCCTAAGTACGACTGACTAGAATCTTCGAGACTAACTTACACTAGACCTACAACTTGGCGATCAAATGGTCATATCACTAAACTATAACTGCATTTTATTAATTAACGTTCTTAACTGACCATATTTTTTATTCTCAGCCATTTAATTTTATCGCTTATACCATTACATAGTCGAGTAGTTACGTATACATATATATTTGTACGAATCACCGACCTAGTTGTCCGTCCGTCTGTCCCTAGAAAGAAAGTTGGTCGTGCGTTACTTTAAATACAATTTCTATTCTGGCTCCTTGTCATTACTTGTATGTATACTATATACTTGTATATATACTTGTATGATACTATATACTTGTATGATACTATATACTTGTATATATACTTGTATATATACTTGTATATATACTTGTATATATACTTGTATATATACTTGTATATATACTTGTATATATACTTGTATATATACTTGTATGTATACAAGTATATATACTAGTGGTTGCTCGGTGGTCAAAATTCGACTCCAATATATGTATTTCTGCATCTATATGAACTTTAATTATGCCAAATCTCACACTGCTAATACATACCCTCACGCCTGTATTCCCCAGAGGGTTAGACAGAGGTGTACTAATGTATACCCACACTTCGCCGTTACGTTTAAGTCCCATGGTTTTGCTAAGAATGGTCACTCATCCGTATAATGGCAAATGCTGCTTAACCTTGCAGATGGATTGGTCAGCATAACTTAGCCATAAGCCCCTTCTATTACTCGTATACCTACATGATTAAACATAGCGTTCATCATGATCATCATCATCAACCCATTACATTGTCCCACTGCTGGGCACGGGTCTCCTCTCATAACGAGACGGATTAGGCTATAGTCCACCACACTCGCCTACTGCGGGTTGGCAGACTTCACACGCCGTCAAGAAAATCTCTCAGGCATGCAGGTTTCCTCACGATGTTTTCCTTCACCGTTTAACCGCGTGATAACTAATTATTAATACGCTACGAAAAGACAGAGGTGCGTGCCCTGGATTCGAACTCGAGACCTTTGATTCGGCAGTCCAATGGTCATATCACAAGGCTATCGCTTCTGGGCCTTTTGGCTAAGATCAAGGTGTAGTATCTGTTCTTTTCAGCGTTAAACATGGCGTTAAAATCCTTAAAAGACATACATCAGGTGAAACAAAAAATAAGTATTTCCATAATTAAGTAACATCTTTTTACATGCTTTACCGGGAAAATCCAAGTGTATTATTACTGAAATTATTCATCTTACGTCGTTGTACACTATTAATAGTAATTTCTATAAAAAACTTAGAAGTTTGTTCGCAAATTAGGGTTAATTTAGATTCTTATCTATACTTTTTAACCGACTTAAAAAAACTAAGGAAGTTTCTCATGAGATCTCAGTGCTTTGTTTGAAACGGTCAACTGTTTTTTCCAAGGTTAGGCAGAGAAGTACTGATGTCCCATTTAATAAGCGGAAAGCCTATTGCTGTGTACAAATCTAATCTCTCGTTGCTCGAAATGATTGCCTCGTTAGTCTAGTCGTCCCAAGCACGACTGCTACGCTAGAGGTCCTGGGTTAGATTGCCAGGTCGAGCAAATTATTATTGATATTTTCTATGAAATTATCTGTAACAGCTTAGAGTCTAGATTTATGCCCGATTAATGGCAATGGGCTCGCCCCCTGTTTCATGGGACCTAAACATACCGGCGAAACGTGGGTGTACATTGGTATACCTCTGCCTAACCCTTCGGAGAATACAGCGTTGATGGTATGTATATGTAAATCTAATCTACAACCAGCTACGGAAAATTACACAAAAACTATTTGCTCGACCTAAATCATAACCGCGGGATCATAGTAGAGTAGGCGCTTACGACCACAAAAAAAACGTCATAATTCCCACTTCATCCTGTTGTGTAAGCTATTCCAAAGAATAAAAGTGATAAAAACTTGGACAATTTACCACAACGGATATGACACAGAAGGATATCACTGTGTTACTGCTAAAATTGACTTTAAATCTTTAATCAAATCGGAACATCCATTACGGAAACTCTGATTTCCTGAAATTTAGGGGGCGTACTGAATGTTTCAGGCGTATTATTTATAATACCACCAGGCATGTATTCCTCAAAGCAATAATTAAAGCAGTTTTATTGATCATAATTTCACTTAAAAAGACATTTTTTATATACACATACATACACTCGGTGCGTAGCCGATGCGTACTTTTCCCATAGCAATCGCGTATACATTGCGTAGATACCCCGTAGTCACTGCGTAGCGGAAACGTAGGCACTGCGTAGCCGATGCGTAGCTGCCACGTAGTCACTGCGTAGCGGAAGCGTAGGCACTGCGTTGCCGATGCGTAGCTGCCACGTAGTCACTGCGTAGCGGAAGCGTAGGCACTGCGTTGCCGATGCGTAGCTGCCACGTAGTCACTGCGTAGCGGAAGCGTAGGCACTGCGTAGCCGATGCGTAGCTACCACGTAGTCACTGCGTAGCCGATGCGTAGTCACTGCGTAGCCGACGCGTAGTCACTGCGTAGCCGACGCATAGACACTGCGTAGACATAACATGGCGTAGATATAATTTTGAAGTGAATGTATTAGGTTAAATTACGTAGAAATGTTCAATTACTGTCGAAACCAATCTTAATTTAAGGTTTTTTTTTACAGTCTAATATTAAAGCGATTATTAAGGAAATCTTATTGATATTATTCGATAATACCCAGACAACCATCACATTTAGCCCTAACAGAATATAGCATAAAGTTCAAATCCTATTGTTGAAAAATAAGCTGAATATTCATATTATTTTCGACTCTGGATACGGATATCTAAGGTTGAATTTCTCTTCGTAGTTTTGCTTACTCAGTCGTGAAGACATCGGATACAAGGCATTTAATACTGTGCATTTATAGTGTTTCGTTACTTTCATTAAAAGTAATCAGAGACAGGAATAAGTATTAAATTAACTGTTTCTCTTTAGAAAATTGAAAATAATATGTAGCAATAGTTTCAAGTTTATGTAACGAGAATAATTAAACAACAACAATTTCAAAAATCGACCGGCTTTGTATTAAGTTCCTACATACGTTCAAAATTCGAACTTCGAACACATTCGCCGCCAAAAAAAAGGTTTTTAAACGGATAGCTTTCATCTTATTTATTTAGTTACTATTTCTGTACTAGTAAATATTTTTCCTCTAACGATCTATTTTATAACCTTTACATCCATTTACTTGAACAAGAATGTCTCACAGTCAATTTTATTCTCATGTTAACAATGGGAGGGCGTGATCTCTTTCACTTTTAACCTCAAACGCTTGCCATTTTCGCGCCAATCCGCCATGTTGGATAACATGACCTTTTTGCCGCGTTTCGGTATACTTACCTAATTCTTGTTTTCTAATCTGTATGATGATCTAGAATTATTTTTTGTTCTGTTGTTAGACACTTTATTTCTTTAAATGTAAAAATGTATTTCGGAGTGTAAGTAATTTTTGTGTTTTACTATTTAAATGTAATCCTATAAACATTGAAATTGTCGTAACAAGAAAAGTTGGTTAATTTTCAGTAAGTAGTTAGTTTGATTTTTTTTATATCAGCTGAAATCTATACATAAACATAATGAAATAAGAGTGGCTAACGCCAGAACTAAATTAAAAATTAATTACAACAAAGAACCTATGTGAGAAACCAGAACTAATTTTGTGTTTGTATGTAAAATTAAAACTGAAAACAATGGGATAATTTTGATGGGAATATTACATGAAGACAAGTTAGAAGATGTTCTTAAAACGTTAGAAATACAAAAGTTACTTCTATCTGTTTTTTGTAACATTTTCACGCTTCACTAGCTGGATTTTGATGTAGATTTCGATTTTGACAAAAGTCTGTTTAATTTTACAGTAAAACAAAAATAAAATTGTTACTCTCTACTAGTCTGAGGTTACTCTTTACAAATTACGGCGGATGTGTAATAATTGGATGAGATATACATATATGTCAAGCCCTTGCTTTTTAGCTAAGAAGTATTTACTGTAGAGCTATACTAGCTTATTTTCTTTTTTTACTCGTCCTTGCCATCCTCCTACCATATTACCAATAAAAAAAAAACAATATAAAAACGTGTTATAACCTCATGCTAACAATAAAATTCAACCACTTTGCACCAATAAACGGTTATGGCATTAAAATCATATACATGCACACGAGAATTTAGTATTTATATTTCATATTAGCGCCTCAGCACATTAGCGAATAGTGAGCAATGACCTAGACACAGTTTGCCTGTGTAGTACGCCTTAATGCCAATGCCAGCTATTTAAGAAAAATAAAATGTTTATGGCACATAGTTTTTTAATCGAAGGAATTGTGATTCGAATATAAATGTTGTTTATTTTAAATAAAAACAAATTGTTATTTAAATTCACATTGCATTTAAATAAACTTATTTTTAAACCAAATTTGGTTTTTATTACTTTTTAAACTTTATTTTTTTTTATTGTAATTTTGACATATGGTCCATATGTCAAAATCTCTAGTGAGCGGATCTACTGAGGGATTTAATTTTTTTATTGGGACCGATCTGTAGCTTGTTACTATTTTCTTGCAGGGGCAGAAGGTATTTTAATGCAAGAACTCTTTAAATAAATATAAGCCAAGCAATGATACAGACCTATAAGTAGAAATCAACAATGATGGTTGTTGCAAAAAAACTTAATGACAAAATGTTAATAGCATTTGACAATGGACAAGAATGGGTGTTCCAAGGCCGACGGCTAAAATGGCCGAACGAACCACAACAAAAACAAAATAGATTGTACAGTGCGACCATTTTATCATGACACTGCGTAGTGGCGCTGCTCGTCAAGGCAAATGTCAACAGTCATTAGTTCCAGATTTTTCCGCGTGTCAGGATATTTTTGACCTATAATATCCGATGTATAGTAGTTAAATGTAGCTAATGAAGGATTATTAGGAGATTAGACGTGATTGTTGTAACCGATCCGTTTAAAAGTAAACTACACATTTTGTACTTATGCCTTTTTTCCATAAGGGTGGACAGAAACTCACTATGGGCACTTATAACGATTTTTACATAGGTATTTTGTTTCTACCATGTTTTTATTTATTGTCCAAATATTAAAATTAAACATATTACTTAAAATAATAAATTATTACTGATTTCTGATACTTGCGATTGGATGTTGAAATAATAATACCTACTTTTGACTAGTTATGTTATAAGAGCAATCACCACTGTTCTCTATTCTCTACCTTCTGTTTGATATGACTCTACTCCCACTTTTTCCTTCACTTGTTCAATAAAACTTCTAGGTACCTATTCCTCTTCCTCGGTAATCCTTTTCCTTCAATTATGCCTTATAAAATTGTCCTAAAGAGTTGTTGTGTCGTATCAAGTTTCTTAACAACTGTGTTTTTTCGTTAACAATATTAATAACACTTCCTCATTTGTTTTGCTCTCTGTCCAAATAATCTCCTCACGTTATATAGAATGCTGAAAAGATTGGAAACGTTTGGATTTAATATGAAAATAACGCGATAAAAGCAGAAAAAAGTAGTTTTATTTTAACATAAACTAAACTTCGTACTTACCTACTTCAAACAAGATAAGAAAAGAAAGGAGCCGATATTTGGCAGATAATTTATTATTTATTATGAACTGTGGACCTTGAACCGCGCAAAATATCCACTTTATCTAAACAAACGTAATATTTCCGCGTAATATATTTTATCTAAACAAACATGTTTTTGTTTTTACTCTGCCTCGAATAGGTATCATATTGCAGTCTACAGCTGGTACACATGGCATGTCACGCTATACAGAACCAGTATAAGCTGATCTCGCATTGTATAAGCTTTCCATACAATATGAGGTCAGCGTAAACTGAATTTGAATGGCTTGACCTGTAGCCGTGTGTAAGTTAGATGTGTGGTGTGTATTTTACAAAAGGCGACTGGTCTTTGAGGATAAATCCGGACTGTCCACAGACCTACTAACAATACCCCAGCGGCGACCATCAGCCCATGTTGGTTCTGACGGTCAAGCGTAGGCCTACCATGAATAAAAAAAATACTCCTCACATAATTTTTAGGGTTCCGTAGCCAAATGGCAAAAAACGGAACCTTCATAGATTCGTCACGTCTGTCTGTCTCTTCGAGGGTGTCACAGCCATTTTTTCCGAAACTATAAGAACAATGCTGTTGAAACTTGGTAAGTAGATGTATTATGTGAACCGCATTAAGATTTTCATACAAAAACAGAAAAAAAAACAATAAATTTTGGGGGTTCCCCATACTTGAAACTGAAACCTAAAATATTTTCATGAAACCCATACTTGTGGGTTACTTATGGTTAGGTCTTCAAAAATGATATTAAGGTTCCTAATATATATTTTTTCTAAACTGAATAGTTTGCGCGAGAGACACTTCCAAAGTGGTAAAATGTGTGTCCCCCCCTGTAACTTCTAAAATAAGAGAATGATAAAACTAAATAAAATATATTATGTACAGTACCTACCATGTAAACTTCAACCGAAAATTGGTTTGAACGAGATCTAGTAAGTAGTTTTTTTAATATGTCATAAATCGTAATGGTACGGAACCCTAAGTGCGGGAGTCTGACTCGCACTCGGCCGGTTTTTCTAAACATCTCTTATGTATGCACGGCTACACATCAAGCTATACAAATCCAGTATAGGCTGGCCTTGAATTGTGCAGAAAACCTTTAAAATGGGAGGTCAGCCTAAACTGGTTTTGTATAGCTTTATGTGTAGCCGTTTGTACGTAAAACGGCCAGTTACTTATTAAGTATATTTAATATGGAACACATTATTCATCAGTTTAAATTTGGAATAATCAATAATAGATTAAAAAATATTACACCGCTTATGGTCTTGACCGTATAACATTACTTGTACACTCAGACAAATATTATCTCTCAGCTCATACGCCAATCAAATGACCTTCGACCTTCTCAACGAAACCGGCACTGCCTAGAACGGAACTACTCTGATCAACAAATTGTCCCTGTAATGTTTGGACAGACAACTGACCCGAGAGTGACCTTAATGGCCCAGATAACACTTCGAGGGGACCAAATTGGATCAGTAGATTCACATCACTTATTTTCGATTAGGTACTAAAAGTACTATGTGTTTTTGTCGATAGTGTTGTGTTGTATGCAGGTGTGGTCCAAGGAGGTCCATCATCATCATCATCATTAACCCATTACATTGTGCCACTGCTGGGCACGGGTCTCCTCTCATAACACGATGTTTTCCTTCACCGTTTAAGCGCGTGATAATTAATTATTAATACGCACATAACGTCGAAAAGTCAGAGGTGCAATCTCTCTCGGTGCCTTGGATTCGAACTCGAGACCTTTGACTTGGCAGTCCAATATTCATATCACTAGGCTATCATCACTGCACTTCATCACAACAAGGAGGTCCATTGGAGCCAAATTATCCGAATCATCCAACCCTGCACAGGTGAAATAAATTCTTTAAAATCTTCAATTAATTATCAATATACAACGTTGATATGACAGAGGGGCATTAAATTACACTACGTATACTATACGTGTTTAGTAATAATTCGATACGGTATAAAAATAAAAAGCACCAAAAATGAGATTTTTGTTTTTTCAAACAAACTAAATAGCTTACAAATCGGAATAAAACGCAACCACCCCTTGTAAATAAATTGAACTGACCTCAGATACCTAGGTAACATAGCGGCAACGTCGCACGCACGCCGCAGCGCGGCGTCGGCGTGTGTTCTCTCGATACAAAGCGGGCCGCCCGGCGGTGGCGCGGGCGGCAGCGCGCGGCGGCTTTTATGTTAGGTAAAGTTTTGCGCACAACAACAATCACATCATAAACACAAAATTTTTAAATTCTCGATGTTTCCTCCATTCACATTAATGCACAAATTATACCGACGGAGAATATTGTTATTTACTTTTCTAATTAAATCACTATCCGTCACTAAGCACTTTAATTTGTGAAATGCTAAAATAGGCATACACTTCACCCTTATCGTACCTCCACAAAAAGAAATCGATGGGAGTGAGATCTGGAGATCGTGGTGGCCACCGAACAGGTCCAAATCGACCGATCCATTGCTGTCCGAACATTTCTGGGAGTCGCTCCCTGGAAGCTACCACAGAATGTGGAGGCGCTCCGTCCAGCTGGTACCACAACTTGCGATGAACGGCTAAGGGAAGTTGGTCAGTGTGTTATTCTTTGTACCTACTGCCAATTGTATGGCGCGGGCATTCCTAGGGCAATTGCGGCTGTCACCATACCTATCTCGGTAGGTTCGCAGAGCTAAAGCTGCGTTTCCACGACATTCGCCGTAAATTAAAATCATGTCCGTGTATTCTGACGCGGTGTAAGTTACACGAGGCATTGTTTACACTTTAATTACACACACACACACACACACAAAGTTTAAATTAATTATCACAATAAAAGCAGTCAATCACACAAAAAAACACTAACACTAAATAATAATAATCCCAAGTTACGTGTAATAATGTCTTAAACTTATTTAGTGTCCTATCACAATAACAATATTGTCAGCGCGCGAGTTCGATAAAACAAAAGCGGCGCAGGAGCGTGTTACGTTACATAAGTACGTTCCCAAAGGATTGCGCCGGCGAACTGAAAAAACAAGTTTTTAGCTACCGATTGCAAGGATCTAAGATGCAATAGCAACACAGTGACCTATTTCTATTTCTTTTACGCGCAGGATTTATTGCTATGATTGTCACTCTCGTAATGAAAGTGCAAGTGTGTGTATTTATTGCTTCCTTGTTTGCATTGCCATCTTTTAGCGAAATATTTGGTTGTACTTGTGAGTTGCGTCACAGCGGCAACAACGCATCGTAGGTTATACTCAGATTTATCATTTTAAGGTGCATGACCTGCGTATCAGCTGTTAGAAAAGATACATCGTGTTCAAATGGGGAAAAAACTTAAAAAATCATTTGCGACTAAACTACTGCTCCTATTTAATTGATTTTTGGTACAGAGCTTAAAAATGGTACCTAGTATAAGCAGTTTAAAGGAAAGCCCCTCTGTCGTATCAACTTTGTATTTTAGGGACTAAAGTTGGGGCTTCGGCTGTTTCTTTGCAATGTGTTGAATAAATACTTATCATTATTATCAATTATAATTTAATTATAACTTCTAAATAGGTTCACTTGAAGTTATTTAATACTATAATTTCTCTTTATTCAACTCTCGTACACAAAATACTAAGTTCGAGATGAATATAATAGTGAAACGCTAGATTCAGATCCCATGTCTAATAAAAAAACAAAACGAATACTTCAAGATGATGACAAGAATGCGAAAATAATTATTTTCTAGAGATATTTGACATCATAACACCACATAAACCCCAAACCGAATTTATTTGACCTACTAAAACAAAAAGAGGTTGCGTAAATGTATTTTTTTTTTGCCATAGCAATGAGAAGCATTGTCTTTGGTACAAACACCGACTACGCCGTGGGAACACCATTCTTAATCTGTGCATTTTAATTGGCGCCAACACTATTGTTTGCAAGGAGAGAATTTTGTTTTTTTTTCTGAATTTGTTGATAGAGGAATTCTAGAACAGATTCAATTTTTTTCTATGAGCTGGCCCAAGAAAACCTCTTTTAAGTCATACTTTGATTCCAGACGAATTTTATGGCCTTTCAACCCCCCTAATGTCGAAGTTAAAAATATTTGGCAATGTTTGATTTAAATAATTTCTTTTTAATTCAATTGAGAACCGAATGCCCCTGAGCGTTTATAGGTAGGATAGATTTCGAAACGAAGTCAAAACACAATGCGAAAGTGAAAGGATCGAAGGAGACTGAAATATCAGTATAATTTATATAGCTAACATGTAGATATTGAATGTAATGAATTACAACATTCATTCAATATCTACATTCATTACAAGTACATTCAATATCTACTAATTAAATCAACTTAATTTAGGCTAATAACAACCAGTGATGTGACACAACTCGATTCTTATGGACTTCCCTTTTGAACACTTTATGTGTTTATTATTGCCAATGGGAACGCATGGTTCCCTCTTTCTAAATTTAAGTTTGGTTTTTACCACTGTTGAGAACATTTTTAGATTTATGTCAATCATAAAGGGAAAGAAGGGTCTTTGAAAGCCTATACAATGCTAGATTAGCTTAAACTGGAAATATGTAGCTTGACCTGTAGCCGGTGGGTTGTTACCTGACCGGACGGCGAGGTCTCGGTGGGTCAGGTAACAGCTATAGCTGGTAAAAGCCCATTGTACTTCGCCAGCATTATTTAAAAAAAAATACATAATAATAATTATCATTTCACAAAAACTAGAAATATCGGATACAATTTTGAAGCGGCGCGCGGCGGTAGCCTAATGGCTAGGGCGTCGGACTTGCGATCATATGGTTGCCGGTTCGAACCCCACCCATTGCACTACCGACGTGAACCTACTCGTAACACAAGCATTTAGCTTAGCACGAGGAGTTAACAAGAATACTAGTAATGCGTGACCCACATTGCTAGAAACCTTTTTTTTTAATAATAATAATAAATGAAATGCTTTAGTAAAACAGTGATAGTACATTACTACCGGCGAATAATAATAATAATAGTTACGATATAATTACATACTGTATTGAATCATCAGTTTTCCTTATGTGAATTAATATTTTCCTCAAATAGTTTTAATGACTTATCATCCTGCCATATGTTAATTGAGTTGGTCCCGTAGGTAATAATTTGTCAAAAATAAAGAAAACGTCAAATTGAACAATGTCATCAAAAATATTAATTGAAACTGTGGATTTTCCACTTCATGAACAAGTCATTATTGCATTGTTTTTTACATTATTTGTCGCCAACATAATTGAGGGGAATTCCATTAGACGTCATATTTTATCGACTACGTTCAATTCACACACTTAACTTCTCTAAATTCATTACAATCAATCTTACAGGTATGTGTAAAGGAACTGTATAATCACATACATTATTTATTTATACTGTTTAACAGTCGACACGTGTACACATTCGATATTCAATTACAATATCGATAATGATTAGTACATCACTATTGCGCAGTATGATCAGCTGTCTTGTATGTATTCTGCCGTCGTAACGAAAAAGGGCACATCTAACATTTAAAAAAAAAATGTTATTTTTAATAATTTAGATATTTCGAAATATATTTTTTTGTAAAATGTTAGTCGTGCCCTTTTTCGTGACGACGCGGACGGCAGTATAAAATTTTGCATGTCTTATTAGTCTAGCGGTCCTAAGCAGGACTGTTAGACTAGATATTTTCTATTTTCGGGTCGAGCAAAGTATTATTGAGTTTATGAAATTCTCTGAAGCACCTCGAAGTCTGAATTTGTGCCCTGTTAATGGCAATAGGCTCAACCTTGGAATCTAAACATACCGGCGAACTATGAGTGTACATACATGAGTAGACCTCTGCCTTATCCTTCGGGGAAAACAAGCGTGATTAATTGATGATGTTTCTTCTTTATTGTTATAAAAAAGTGATTAACATTAAAAACGAGATCAATATATTGATGTTCACCCAAGTGTTTAACTTTAATAATTATTATTTTTTATAATATGTATAAAACGAGGATAGAACTTCATAAAACAATGTTTGTTGTTTATGATGATACTACTACTACTTTTGCCCGCGACTTCGTCCGCGTGGAATAGTTTTTCCCCAATCCCGTGGGAATTTCCCAAAATATCGTTATAATTTAAAGCCTATATGTTTTTCTGATGTATAAACAATAATACTGTCAAGTTTCGTCACAATCCGTTCAGTAGTTTTTGCGTGAAAGAGTAACAAACATCCATCCATCCGTCCTCACAAACTTTCACATTTATAATATTAGTAGGATAGGATAGTAGGAAGTAGGATTAGTAGGATATTAGTAGGATTAATACAGTTCTGCAACGTTGTTAGTGTGATCCTGCGTTCCCACTAACGACAAAACATGTTCCAAACAGCCACCTATCTCAGAGTTAGATAGATGTTTGCAACATGTTTTGTCGTCAGTGGAAACGCTGGGTTTTATTACAACGCAATGACGAAATACTATTATCTCAACTAAATTATGTCGGTTAAATAACAAACGTACGGTGGCCAGCACATCAAATTACCACAAAATGACAAATTTTCTCAGTTGATTTTGATCTTTATCTTCAACAATTCAAGGTTTAAAATCATTTCAAGAAATTTGACAGTATTGTATACCTTGACCTGCTAGCGACTGTACCTAATCTCCAAAATTAGGCCACTAGCTACGAATTTTGTTTTGCGAAATTCATCTTGACGCATTGAATTTCAAATTCTAAGTTTTTGTGGATAAAGTTTATTTTGTGTATGTGGGAGTTCTGGTTCGGTTTTGCAATTTGTATTTTGCGGTTACCAGTATGTACTTAATTCGAAGATATTTAAATCTTAGAATGTTTGGTAATGTTTAATGAGCTCTGTAGGTTGTTAGTAGTACCTAGTTGTGCCTCGCTGGCATGTCTACATGCCAGCATAAAAGGGTAAGTACTACCCTCCCACAGAATATTGACCTCAAGTAGCAGTATGCATACTGTTGCGTTTCGTACGGTGAGTGTGGAGCGCCGGAGGCCAATTCCTCCCTAAGTCCCCTTCCTTTTTCTTAAATAGGCTCGGCAACGCATCTGCAACTCCTCTGGTTTTGCAGATGTCCATGGGTGTTGACGACTACTTACTATCAGGTAGCTCGCCTGCTCGTTTTCCGAGTTATCCCATTGAAACAAAATACTAAGTTGTTTGATTGTATTCTTTGCTTGCCAGCCAGCAATTGCACCATTCTTAGCGATCCTTTACCCATATTTGGGTTGGTTCCCAATTACTACAGATATCTCACTCATACATACATACACTCACGCCTATTTCCCACAGGGCTAGGCAGAAACTATGGACTGCCACTTGCTACGACTCTTGCATATCTCTTTCGCTTCTTCTACATTTATACATCTTTTCATACACACGCGCCAGTTGCGAGTATTACGCACCTGACCTTTTTGGAGAACCTCGCCGATAAGATCGGTGTAGGTACGTCCTTCTAGGGCGACCTCTCCCGACGCTGCCACTAACATTCGCCTTTTAACTTTCCATTCGTTAATCGTCTTTCATTCATTCTCTCGACATGCCCAAACCATCTTAGCATATTATTCCTTTCAATACGTGTCACTATATCATCTTTAGTTTTACGCGTTGACGGTTTTCTTCAAGACTGCCGCACAGCTTCGTACACATCTTCCTAGCCGCGTACGCACCTGAGGAACATATGTTTGTTATATATCTCACTCACTAGCCGATTAATAACGAAATATCAAAACTACCGGAGTCACAGTTCCTCCGGAAAGGAGAAAAGTAGAAAAAACTTTTCTCCTTTCCCTCCCTTTTACCAAACTATAGGCAGCGGCTTAGTTGAGACCTCACGCAAAGGTCTCGATGTGCTAGGAATGGTCACCCATCCCTACACTAAACGCAACAAGACCAGCTTAACCTGTCAGATCGATTAAACGTCGTAGTTATTAATTACAAATTATTAAAGGGAGAGACCTCCGATAAGTGATGCAAAAAGCATCAAGTTTGCATAGACCGTGAAATGTCAACTTATATGTATAGAAACAGCCGTTCTAAAATAAATAATTATTATACCTAGTTTACTAGGGTTAAAAAGGTTAAATTAAGAATTTCTTACGCTATCAATTCATATCTTAGAACACATAAGCTGAAACATAATATTATGATTAAAATTTTAAAAATGAACAAGTTTCTAAAAGGTAGATGGTTGATGCTATCAGAATGGTTGACGTTTGAATTAAATGACATTAAAACTGACAGCTTTCACTGAAGTATTTTCATGTTGATTTTAACAGAGAACAAAACGGTAAATATTGCCACAAAAAAAAAAAAAAAAGAAAACGGTAAATAGAAATAGACTGCCTCATAAGTAGTCTCAAGCGCGCTTACTACGCTAGAGGTCCTGGGTTCTCTGCCTAACCCTTCGGGGAATACAGGCGTTCTGTTAACAAAACAGTGGAATTTTACTATGAATTTACCCAATAACAATCAACACACAACATCAAATAAAAAAATATTATTTCCGATGGACCTGGACATCGAACACAGAATCTCAAGGCAGTCTGGACCAATTAACCAAAATTAATTGGCACGTGAATCTCTAGACACAATAAATAACTTATTAAAATATATAGATAACTAATTATATTAATGATAATGATAATTGCGTATTAACCAACCTTTTTGCTGATAAAGAAATGGCAGCGGGTGACGGCGGCACGTCAAATTTATTTATTTATTTATTGCATATAAACATATAATATTAAATACCAATGATTACATAACCCTGGTAGGGTGTAGCAAATAAAATGATTACATTAATTTCAGCTTAATCGGTTACATTAATTAACTAAAGGTCTCACTTCTTTGTTCGCAAAGTTCCATCTTAACTTTTTATTTGATCTGCGTTAGGCATTAGGAAGCAAATAGGTTATAACTCGGTGACTGTATAGCTTTAGCCGTCAAAAAAGTCAGTAGATATTTATTTTTTCCTCTTACAACACTCCAGAACAAAGGCCATTGAATAATAATAATGACCCTATTATTAGATCATAATTATTTCTATAAATGAGCATCATCCTAGTCCAGGAACTATTAAGACTATTCCAGTTTCAATCGCCTATTCAAAATTCATTATCGATGAATATAGTGATGATATATAGTGATGACCTGAAGCACAGGTTTGTATAAACCTAGTTCAGGCAGGTCGCATCTTATTATGTAAGTGGGGTTAATTTCGAATGCACCGTTAATTTTACTGTTAGATATAGATATACAATGACATTTTTGTTTAGACTTTATTTAAAACTATTTATAAAAATTTCCCCATAAATAACTATGTATAAACATATTGTGTACTCTGTAAAGTAATTGTAAAAGTTTATTTAATAAAATAAAATTTTATTAATTTTTATTATAATTTAATTTTTATTATTTATTATGGTTACGCTGCAACTAGTTCCAATTAGTGGGATTTACCAGTTGAAGATTTCATAGTTTTTCAAACGGTACATGTATTGCCGTTTTCTAATTTTAAATGATATACAATCTTCACCAAATTGAAATGGGATTAAACGGGAAATATATATTCCCGAACAAAAAAAGAATTTTCCAAATCGTCTCATAAATGATGGAGACATGCAGAAAATACTCAGTCGGTTCTATAAAACCTTCGGTTCGCAGTAGCAACTCTAAATTTAGTTTTGTGGCCGATTAATGGCAATTGGCTCGCCCCATATTACATGGGACCTAAACATACCGGCGAAATGTGGGTGTACATTAGTACGCCTCTGCATATCCCATCGAGGAAAACTGGCGTGATAGTATGTTATGTTCTTAATCCCCTGTAGTCCTGTACACCGGAAACGCTAACTAGTTTAACGACAGATTACGTATTAAATAATTTTACTAAGAATCACGTAACAACACGTAACCGCAGCAGTTAAAGTTAACTCATATAATAACCGTTTATATATTTTTTATACGATAGAGATATCGAAAGATTTTAGTACGGCGGCCAGCTCATCAAGTTACCAGAAAATAACAAATTTTCTCAGTTGATTTTGAACTTTATGCCTTTATGACTTTATGCAAGACTGCCTCGTTAGTCTAGTGGTCCCAATCGCGACTGCTACGCTAGAGGTCTTGGGTTCGATCCCCAGGTCGAGCAGTGTTATTGAGTTTTTCTATGAAATTCTCAGTATCAGCTCGGAGTCTGGATTTGTGCCCGGTGAATGGCAATAGGCTCGCCCCCTATTACATGGGACCCAAACATACCGGCGAACTGTGGGTGTACATTAAGTACACCTCTGCCTAACCCTTCGGGGAATACAGGCGTGATGGTATGTTTATTTTGAACTTTATCTTCAACAATTTAAGGTTTAAATTCATTTGGAGAAATTTGTCAGTTTTGTATACCTTGACCTGCTGGCGACTGTACTTTACTTTATTTGTCCAGTTTTGAAATATTCATCTATCTATACTTATATTATAATAATATGAATGCGAATTATAAAGAGGTAAATTGCATTGAAGCGGCGGTAGCCTAATGGATAGGGCGTCGGACTTGCGATCATATGGTTGCCGGTTCGAACCCCACCCATTGCACTACCGACGTGAACCCACTCTTAACACAAGCATTTAGCTTAGCACGAGGGGTTAACAAGATTACTAGTAATGTGTGACCCATTGCTAGTAAGCTTTTAGTCCTTTTAGTGTTCAAAAGAATTTTATAAGGTAAAGTTTGGAACCTACCTTTGGTCTTGTGTTTTTCCAGAATAAATTAGTAGCCTAATTCTGAGTTTAACCTGTCGTCAAGTCTTATATTTTATAAAAAATCTTAGTAGTTTAGTAGTGTCTCGCTGGCATGTCTACATGTCCCATTGCACTACCGACGTGAACCCACTCTTAACACAAGCATTTAGCTTAGCACGAGGGGTTAACAAGATTACTAGTAATGTGTGACCCACATTGCTAGTAAGCTTTTATAAAAAAAAAAAAAAATTGAGATTGTAGAAGTAATAATCTCTGGATCTACTAAACCGATTTTGAAAATTATTTCACCACTATTGGTGATCACACTAGTGGTCACACAAATAATTTGGCTATCTATATAGCCAAATTATTTGTGAGTGTCATAGGCTATATCTTTCAACGAAGTGGACACGGGTAAGCTAGTCTAAACTAATAATATAAAGAGGAAAGATTTGATTGTTTGTTTGTATTGAATAGGCTCTGAAACATACTGGACCGATTTGACAGAAACCGATGGACAGAAATACAAAAACCAAGCAAGATCAACTTAGATTTATTCAAAGGAATACGGCAGCAACATTATATCTTAGGAAAGGTCACACAGAAGGGAAGATGACAGATCATCTTGAAAGACCTAAAGTTAGATTACGTTTACAAAGCAAGTTTACGTAGGAATTATGAGAGACTTATTTTTGCTGCCAAATACCATTAACTATCTTGTGGTATTGTGTTTACGAAGACAGTTCTAATGGTAGTTTTGACACAATAGATATATCCGATAAAACCACATGTAAAATATAGCTAACAAAACTGCACAACCGAGTGCAATCGATTACCTAATCCCCTAGCTCCAGATATCACTTCTTAAGTGCACACGCAAACCGCATTACCCTCCTTTTGCGAATGTAGGAAATTGAGTAAAAAATGTGCAAAAGAGAGCTTGATGCTAGAGCAATTCCCACTCCACTTTCATTTGTAATCTGATACTTATTTTATTTAATTTAAAGCGTTATCCTGGGGCGCCAAATTCAGTATCTTTTTTTTATTTCGCAAATTTTTCGTCTTTTATAAATTCTAGTTACATGGCAGTAGAAATTGCGACATTTCTACTGCCATGGACCTAAAGTGTATTATCGACGAACAATTTGCGAAAAACTAAAACAAAAATTTAATTTGGCGCCTAAGGCTGACGGTTAAGCCTTAACCCATTGTACCTATTATCTTACTGCTGGGCACAGGTCTCCTCTCAAAGTGAGAGGTGATAGGTTCGTTCCTGTAGCCCGTTCCCGCAACCCCACCAAAATGTGGTGAGGCGAAACACCCGTGTAATTTTAGTCAGTAGGTCACCCAATCTGGGTGGAGTCGGAAGCCCATGATAATTTCCACAGGTAGTAGTAGTGCCTGCTCGCATGTCTGCATGCTAGCATGAATGGGTCCGTATGACCGGGGAAGTACCACCCTCCCAAAGAATATCGACGTCAAGTAGCAGTATATTGTATACTGCTGCGTTTCGTACGGTGAGTGTGGAGCGCCGCAGTCACAATTCCTCCCTCAGTCCTCTTCCTTCTCCTTTCTCTTCCGTTTCCCTTTTCCTTTAACAGGCTCGGCAACGCATCTGCAACTTCTTTAGTATTTCAGATGTCCATGGGCGACGATGACTAATACTTAGGTACCATCAGGTAGCTGGCCTGCTCGTTTGCAGAGTTCTCCCATAAAAAAAACATGGTAGTCTACTGCGGGTTGGCAGACTTCACACTTGGATTTGAACTCGAAAGTCGACGCACAATTGGTAGTCCAATGATCAAATCGCTAGGTTATCGCTGTTTTGTGTTTTAAACAAAAATAAACTATTCCCTTCATAACTTATCTCAATCGCTGCGGTTACTAACGTCACCGTTTTTGCTCACTCAGAAGACTTGAATCAAAAACCATCGTGTCACATAAAAACATGTTCGACGAGTTCTATTTATAGAATTGCAAGAATTTGTTTTTAGACTTAGGTCTGTTTGGATTCAGACTTTGTTTTTGTGTTAGTACAATTTTATTTAGAACTAGTTTTCCGCCCGCGGCATCACCCGCATGGACTATACGTTTCTTTTCATTTTACTGGATAATATATAGCCAATGTCACTCAGGAATAATGTAGCTTTCTATTGGTGAAAGAATTTTCAAAATCGGTTCAGTAGATCCAGAGGTTACCCTCTACAACCTCACCAACTCACAAATTTATAATGTTAGTATGTATAGATAAACTAGCCTCACTTTTGTGGTTTTTGCGACAAAAACATCAATGAATCAATTGTGTATGAAACACAGTATTACATATTATTATCATCATCAACCCATTACATTGTCCCACTGCTGGACACGGGTCTCCTCTCAGAGCGAGAGGGAATAGGCTATAGTCCACCACGCTAGCCTACTGCGGGTTGGCAGACTTCACACGCCGTCAAGAAAATCTATCAGGCATGCAGGTTTCTTCACGATGTTTTCCTTCACCGTTTAAGCGCGTGATAATTAATTATTAATACGCACATGACTTCGAAAAGTCAGAAGTGCGTGCCTTGGATTCGAACTCGAGACCTTTGACTTGGCAGTCCAATGGTCATATCACTAGGCTATCACGGCTCCATATTATTATGTAATTACGTAATAAACACATAATATATCATTGTGCAACACAAATATTGTAATTATTAAAATTACATTTGTATTTATGTAATACTTACAATACCACATTAATTACAACTACCTGCCAGCTTTTATTATCACTTGCTATTTATTTAAGATTCGTCGTCTCTTATCTTAAGACTAGAGAGGAAAATGATAAGGATAACACTACAGACATAAGTAAGAGCACCTTTTAATGTTCAAAAGAATTTTATGAGGTAAAGTTTGGAACCTACTTTTTGGTCTTGTGTTTTTCCAGAATAAATTAGTAGCCTAATTCTGAGTTTAACCTGTCGTCAAGTCTTATATTTTATAAAAAATCTTAGTAGTTTAGTAGTGTCTCGCTGGCATGTCTACATGTCAGTATGAATGGGTCTGCACGACCGGGGAAGTACTACGAGTACCCTCCTACAGAATATCAACATCAAGTAGCAGTATGCATAAGCTGCGTTTCATACGGTGAGTGTGGAGCGCCGGAGGCCCAATTCCTTCCTCAGTCCCCTTCCTTCTCCTTTGCCCAAGGAGAGACTATTAGAATAATGTCAATTATGTAACAAGATTAAGTACAATTTATAAGCAAAGATTAAAGAAACATAATCCATCCATCTTGAAAAGCCTTCGCTTTGTTCATATAAATTTAAAAAAAGACTATTAAAATATGCGGAATTCAAACTAACAAGCTAAGTCAGTATTTTAATTAAAAATATTGTTTTTCATTCTGAATAACTGAAATACTAGCATAGTTTCTATGCGGATATGATGCAATTAATCTAGATTTAAGCCGATTCATTAGAGGTTTATTTAGAGAATAACCTCCTTTTGTTGACTGCCTAGTTGGTCTAGTGGTTCCAATCGCGACTGCTATGCTAGAGGTCTTGGGTTCGATCCCCAGGTCGAGCAAAGTGTTATTTGGTTTTTCTATGAAATTCTCAGTAACAGCTCGGGGTCTAGATTTGTGCCCGGTGAATGGCAATAGGTTCGCCCGCTATTACATGGGACCCAAACATACCGGCGAACTGTGGGTGTACATTAAGTACACCTCTGCCTAACCCTTCGGGGAATACAGGCGTGATGGTATGTTGAGTTGTCATGCTTTTGAACGATCAAAATTTCAAAAATCATAGAGCGAAGGTTTCGGGGGCTATTCTGCGTTATTTGACATATTTCTAACGAAACACTATAGAAACTGCAAAAAGTGTTATTTTTCATAACATACATAACATACCATCACGCCTGTATTCCCCGAAGGGTTAGGCAGAGGTGCACTTAATGTACACCCACAGTTCGCCGGTATGTTTGGGTCCCATGTAATAGGGGGCGAGCCTATTGCCATTCACCGGGCACAAATCCAGACTCCGAGCTGCTACTGAGAATTTTATAGAAAAACTCAATAACACTTTGCTCGACCTGGGGATTGAACCCAAGACCTCTGGCGTAGCAGTCGCGATTGGGACCACTAGACCAACGAGGCAGTCTTATTTTTCGTAATTTAAAAATTGAAAGTTTAATGCTCTTTTGAATAGATGAAAAAATAAGGTCATTTTTAAAGAAACTTTCAGTAATGCGTATCTGCTGTAGCTAAAATTTTATTTATTTTCCATAATTTTATTGAGCAAAGGAATAAAGCCCAAACAGCCATGTCGCAACCATCGTCGGCTCTAGCCGCAAGTCGTAACATGCATTGGTTTATCTCACGATCCTAAGCGTTCCATACATATTTACGGCCGAAATTAATAATGTATCTCTTAACCAAGATTTAAACCAATCTGAGATTGGTGCCTATCGATGCATAGATCTCCAATCCACATGTCAATAACAAAACTGTGCGCTCCATGTTTTTTGCAAACGATAGATTGCAAGCGATCCTTTTCCTCTCGAAAGTTATACGTTATACGTATTCAAATGCAAAAAAATACTCAATAAGTACTTAAAACAAAACAACCAGATGTGTAAAAACACCTATAAATTTCAGCCCATCAGTTTTTGTGCATTTTAAAATGCATTGTTGTTTGAACAATTTGGACGAAAACGGAACGTGGGCACCCTGTTTTTTTGACGCCGCAGCTGGATGAATTTTAGTACACTTGTGTGTTTATTGCAAACGTGATTATGCTCTGTGAGTTTGTATCAATTTGTGTGTGATCTTTTATCATTTTGTAAAATGAATGGTGAAATATTAAGAACTTAATATTTTATTTTATAGAAATGTTTTTTGTTGCACTTCCCAGCGGTCACGCTAAGTTTGCCGCGCATTTACAATAAATCTCTATGTTTATATTACTGACAATGATTTGTTACTAGGTAAAAGGCGAGTCTCTCACCTCATCAAATAGAGACAATTTTTCTTCTAAATAACAACGAATGATACCAACAACAAACTAAAATATGAGAAACAAAAAAAACGTCTGGAAATACCATTTATATACAAATTATTTTGAGTATTTCATGATAACTAATCATCAATCCCCGAACTTTGTTGGATTGCAATCTGCGATTGTTTCCATCAATCGAAGTAAACTTCAAAATGCACGGATAGGTTATTGACACGCACAAACTGTCATTTTCGAACAGAGGTCAATCCATAATGTGTGGTCCGCCCTCCTAAAGATGGTTTGATTCTAAAGATAGTAAACTCAATCCGTGGATTGGTTATTAACATGCTTCACCTCCAAAATAGATTGAAAAGGCAATCCAGGATAGCAAAATTTGGATTAGGATTGATTATTAATTTCGGCCGTTAAACGACTGAGTCACTGTGTCAATACACCTCTGTACTAAGCACGTTTGGACACCTTTGTTACATATACAAGGCTGTTTAAGTATTAAACTAGCGATCTGACTTGGTAATATATGAAGCAATCTATGTAAAATACAGCGTTTTAATAGATCCTTTTGGTGTAACTGGTTTCGCGCGGTAATTGTGCATTCGGATTTAGAATTTAAATCTCAACGGGATTTTGTTTTGTATTGCAATCATGTTGAATACATTATTTATTTAAATGTTGTTACTGTTTTAATTTTATTTCACTTGCTTCTCTTGCTTATTGTTTTTTTTATTCCAGTTGGATATAAATAAAACCTGCGGGATTATCCTCATGTAACTATGCAAATACAAAAATCATAAAACTTTACGCTCAATCATAGACAATATAACTTTTTAAGAAACCGATCTGCTTGGTTCATATTTACAAAAAGTTCTCACGAAAGAGTTTGTATGTAATTAATTAATTGATTTGAGTTGTTCATTTGTTACGTCATGCGTAAGTTTTTATTACTGTTTTGACCCTGTGTTCTTACAATATGCTGTCTCAAACACTTTAGCCCACTCACCGTCTTGTCATAATACTAATTACATACACCTATATCCGTTTCTATTAACTACCAGTTATTTATACTATCTCATAGCCGATATCTGAATCTGCCTGAGGATTTACCAATTTTTTTAGGTATTCTTAGACATAATTAGACGACTGCTTCACTAGTGGTGGACCCAAACTCCGAGTTGCTTAAGAATTTAAGACTAATGAGGTTGAATTGCCTGCCAATTTTATTTCTCTGGAACCGGTTTTAAGTAATTTTCATATTTTTCACCTTTATGTGAATATGTAAGTATATTTTTTTTTTTTTTTTTTTATGGGATAACTCGGCAAACGAGCAGGTGAGCTACCTGATGGTAAGTAGTCATCGCCGCCCATGGACATCTGCAAAACCGAAGGAGTTGCAAATGCGTTGCCGAGCCTATTTAGGGAAAGAGAGGGGAAGGAGAAAAGGAGAAGGAAGGGGATTGGGGGAGGAATTGGGCCTCCGGCCCTCTCGCTCACCGAACGAAGCGCAGTAACGAAACGCTACTACTCGGACGTCGGTCTTCTGCGAGAGTGTGGTACTTCCCCGGTCAAGCCGGCCCATTCATGCTGCGAACAGCGTGGCCCTACCACAACAAGATATATGTATATGGGTGAAGGATAACATTGTTAGGAAACCTGCATGCCTGAAAGATTTTCTTGACGGCGTTTGAAGTCTACCAACCCGCAGTAGGCTAGCGTGGTGGACTATTGCCTAAACGCTACCTCTAGAAGACCCGTGCCCAGCAGTGGTGATGAAACATATACTTTTTTCTTTAGTCTGGACTTTTACAGCTTTGTCAGGTCGTGGCTGATATAAGCTTCAGTATTTCGACCTTGATCATACGGCAGGGGAAGGCAAATGTTGTATTTACGAGTCCGACAGACCCTGCTGCCAGAGAAGAGTGGCAGATGATCCATGAAGATATTCCGCACTACGTTTTTTTTACAATTAGGTTCATTCTTTTTTGTTTCTTCATATTTTTTTTTGCAAAGGGGGTCAAAAATTGTCTTACGTAATAGTGAATGATGCCATACTGGCTTCTTACACTCACGCGAATATAAGACAATAAACCACGAATATTAAATAGAAAATATTAAATAAATAAATAAAACATTTATTCGGAACAAGTTTACATTATTATAGATATTAACCCACCGAACTGCAACAGATCTTCGGCAGGTGACGTGACCATGGATGCTGTAAAGAATCCGAAACGTCGGGAATTATATAATATCAATTAAACGATAAAAGCCTTTATAATATTAGTATAGACCTCGATTAGCAAATGAAAACCTTTGACATCACACGTTTAAACGTAAACGTAACATTTGACATAAGGCGCTAAAGATTTGCATGTTGGACCTCAAACAACTGCTTGTCTCTGGTTTCCCCGTTTAAAGGATAGTTCGCAATAACCTAGTCTACGCGGCGTCCGGTGTCTATGTGTGTTTGCGTGTGTTATGCAAGTTTTAGTGATGTGACTTATCTATTATTATGGGTAACTTGAGATCGAATCGACAATAAGACAATTATCAGATTGACAAGGTCGACACTGACAAGTAGCACTCCTTCCCTTTAATAAAGTTTAACACTCAAAATCCTGAGAATGAAATTTTCAGAGAAGAATTCTTAATTTTCGCGACAGATATTTTTTCTTGGAGATGCGAATCAATAATAGTCTAAAAATGGGCAAGATATCCTGATCTAATAAGTCCATAGTACATAAACATTGCGTAATTTAGGTTAACGTAAATGATTTTAAGTTAAAAAAAATTGCTTATTCGCAGTAGACCAGCGTGCTAGAAGATAATCTAAGGCCTTTCCATCAGTGAAACCTTCACTGAGTTGATTAATAATATTATGAAGTAATAATAACTTAACTATACTAACATCATAAAAAGGAATGATTTAGTTTTTTTGTTTGTAGTCAATAAACTCTAAAACCGTTGAACCAATTTTGAAATTTCTTTAATCATGTAAAAGTTACGCTACCAACACTGGGATCCCATGGAGATGAATCCGCGGGCATCCCTTTATTTTGGTATAAAAAAACTAACAATATTCTTGCTATGTTATCGAAATAATGATGAGGACATGTCCAAAAGAATTTAAATGAGCTTTTCAAGAACGTTCCAATACACAAAAAAATAGTCTCAAGAACTAGAATTGCCCTTATTTTGACTAGCTGCATAAAGCGAATCCCATTAATCTCATGATATTAATGCATCCGATGATTGGTAATAATCAAAAAGATATATCCGATGAAACAAGGTGCAGTGTATATCTCTTAAACAATAAAAAAAGTTAATTGCCTAGTATTTTTATTTTTATGACAGTAATTACAGTTTTGATTCAATGTTTTGATGATTGCAATGTTCAGTATTAATTTTCATTTTCTATTCTGATAATTAAGACAAAAGCATTGATTATATTTTTTATATTGTGTTTTTAAATAATCATAGCTTATAAATATGTATAAGATACTATTCAGTTTTTTGTATTAAATAACGCGAAATATCCACAATGATACGATAAAAAAGGCAGTGGTCTCGGTAACTTAGTGCTTAATTCGTAACCAAGTAATACCAACATATATTTTTATCATCGCCCGCTTTTGATAACATATCGAAATAATCGATTAATTACAACACGCACCGGCCCGCATCTAAAATTCTATCGATCCATATACCGAGTAGCGCCCATCACTAAGCTTGACAAGTGTGAATGAACGGCCATTGCGTCTGTGTGCGTGCGCGCCGTATCAGTCCGTACTAAGTACGGAACTTCGACGCCATCCGCATTACTATAACGTAACAACTACCATGCCATCACAATCACAATGTAAACTGTATTCAACACGAGATAAAGTTGTATTTAAATTGAGTATTACAAAGAAACAATGACAGAAATTCTATTGACTGTTTCATCTTTATCATAGATGAACTAAGGTTGATTTTTGCTTGCCTGATGGAAGTTATAGGATAATGATAGATGGATAAGGGAGTGTGGAATCTATTTTTATGCAGTTAGAGTTCAGGTTGTGTTTGTCTTGTTAAAACCAGATCCCTTAAGTAAAAACGGAGATGAACAGAGTATTGTATCGCTAATGTTTCATAGTTATTTTTC
Organism: Subacronicta megacephala; assembly: GCA_958496365.1. Classification (NCBI taxonomy): domain Eukaryota; kingdom Metazoa; phylum Arthropoda; class Insecta; order Lepidoptera; family Noctuidae; genus Subacronicta; species Subacronicta megacephala. The sequence goes on along the minus strand of OY292540.1, from coordinate 3,014,466 downwards.
GGGTTTATTGCAATGAGGATAATGATTATCGTCCTGGCTTTTTCCAGCACGCCTTTCCTCACACTTTTTTTCCCTAAGGGGTAGGCAGAACTATAGAACGCAGAAACTATAGAACGATACTGACTGATTTGTAAGTAAGTACCTACCTACTTCATTCTTCTCAATTACTGTAAAGTTGTTAAAATAGAAGCAAAAATAAATAAAATATCACCTTGTCTAGAACGTCCTAATGTCCTAAATTAATTTTCAATTTAAGCAACATATTCATTAAATAATTACACAAAATTATTCATTAATTGGCGTGTTTTCCGCCATTATCTCTAAATCTTTTTATTGTCAGAGTTGCCGTCATAATAATTAAATGTAATTTTAGTTGTGGCAACCCCGATTAGTCGGTAGGACACGCGGAAATGGTTGCATAATGGTATTGTGTGATGTGAATATATTCATACTTACTCCCTTGAGAGATAGGCAGTGATATGCACTAGGATATACCTAAGGCATTGCAAAAAGTTGAAGGGCAAAGCTTAATTATCATGAGTAGGTTGTACCGTACTTGTTTGTAAAGCAATTCAAAATGTGTAGGTACTTAAATTAGCAACCTTTTTAAACAATGTACCTATCAACTTACCTTTTTCTGATAAACCTGAAAGTATTTGTAAATCACCTTAAAAAACAATAGCTACCTATTTTCCTCTTTAACTCGAAAAGAGATGCAAACAACTGATACCACATTTTTTTTCCTTAACAAATGGCTATATGGATATTCTGAATGTTATTTAGGTACGCTTTTTTTATCGTCTACGCATCGCAATATTTTTTAAAAAGAAGAAGGAAAAAATTGCGCACAAAATCTTCGAGTTGACACAATCGCTTACTATGAATTCAGTATCAATGATTCTGCTTTTTAGATTTCGTCTGTTAAGAGGATAGTATCCGCTCCGCGCTCCATACAAACGTAGTTTGGTCTTATCTTGAATATTAACAAATGAAAGTCTTTGGAATTTTGCAGTAACAATCTTATCTTTAAAATACGTGTTCCTGTAGTATACAATTTCATTTCAATATACGGTTAAAAAGTTACACGAGCTCAAAGTTGGCAATTTTCGTTGAAAAACTGCCCAACTTTATGCTAGTATTTCTCGACAATGTATCAATACAGAAACATTCTGATTCGAAAGAAACCCAGATAATATAGTGAATATATTTTTACAAGATTTTTTTTTACGTATTAACAATATTATAGGAGTAATCTCCAAAATTCGGAACATAAGAAATACGCGTGAAAATGTTGCAAATATTTGTTGTTTTTCCTCTCGGGCACGCGTTCGCATCGCGAGGGATAGAGACAGCGACAACTGTGCAACATTGTTGCGTTCGCGAGGGACACTCCTCTTAAGCTATTTTAGTGAAGGAAACATACGAACGCAGGCAGGATTCGAACCTGCGTCTTCTGGTTAAGTACACCAGACGCTATGACCGCTAAGCCACCGCGAGTCCCACCAGCCTAGTCTAAAGCTGCCTTCACATTTTTAATTTACGTCTTTGAGGTGACGTTAGTTTCATCTGTTATTTAAAATAAAAACATCTGTTCCATTCATTTAGACCGTGTAGGTTTTTGTGTAAAAAACATTTTTTTTATAAACCCTCCTGTAAGATATCATGACCTTATAGTTTGTTCCAAAAATGGTCAGTTAGAAAATTCCGGCACAAACTAGTTTAAACAAAAGAAACTAAAAACAATGACTTGTAAAAGTGTAAAAAAATAGCGCATTAGTCTAGTGGTCCTAAGCGCGACTGCTATGCTAGAGGTCCTGGGTTCGATCACCAGGTTGAGCAAACTGTTGTTGGATCTCGAAGCCGCGGGCTGAAAGCTAGTCGCTCATAAAAATAATTCCGCCATATCTATTGAAGTGCAGTGATAGCCTAGTGATATGACCATTGGACTGCCAAGTGAAAGGTCTCGAGTTCGAATCCAAGGCACGCACCACTGACTTTTCGAAGTCATGTGCGTATTAATAATTAATTATCACGCGCTTAAACGGTGAAGGAAAACATCGTGAGGAAACCTGCATGCCTGAGAGATTTTCTCGATGGCGTGTGAAGTCTGCCAACCCGCAGTAGGCTAGCGTGGTGGACTATAGCCTAATCCCTCTCTTACTGAGAGGAGACTCGTGCCCAGCAGTGGGACAATGTAATGGGTTGTTGAATGTTGAATGAATATCTATTGATTCGCAAATCGCAACATCACTAAATGTTGGTAAACAGTGGCGATTGAGACGCTGCGTGAGGTCACCTTAAATCCTTGACTTGTAAGTTGAATTTTAATAAAATTCCGTTTTATATTAATATCACGTATGTTTTATGTCCGGTTCCGTTAGTTCTTTAATATATTGAGTTTTATTTAAGTTATTTATAGTAGGTACAGTTCGTTCGATATAACTGCGTGCGTCTAAAGTGGACACTTGTGGACACACAAGTGGTTAATTTTAATATTTATAAAATCTTGGTGTAAAGACAACCGAGGTCGTAAATGTTTCGAATTCTTAAATATTTTGCTTACTTATTTCGATATTTATGTATGTACACGGCGCCAAATGTAATTTTTTTTTGGTTGTATGTACGCAAATTGTTCATTGTCTGTGATCATATACGTACGAATCGCATTCGCATTCCTAAGAATCGATAATCGCGAATTATCGTAGCAAATAGTAAGAACGAGTAGTTTCAAGAAAAAGTTTTAGTAATCAGTTGTAAATAAGTTATAGGTAGGTACTTAGATAGTAAACTGTCTGTCAATACCGTTTTAAGTTTTTCATATGAAGACAATGTTTGTTTACACATAATACACCTAGCCAAACTTTAACGTTGAATGGCGAGAGAATAAAAATGTGTTATAGTTTCATTTACCATGGAGAAATCTCTCCTCCGTGTTCATTTACAGATCAAATAAAAAGTTAAGATGGAACTTTGCGAACAAAGAAGTGAGGCCGGTTAAAACTACGCCTAGCCGTTAACAAACACAATTTTACACTATATAACAATACCGAAACTACGCCTTATCTTGACAGTCGAGCTTTCGATAGCTTGATAGCTCATCTGACAAGATAAGGCGTCCGTTAGCCGGCCTCACTTCTGTGTTCGCAAGGTTCCATCTTAAATTTTTATTTGATCAGAGGTTTCGTTTAATAAATGATATGAATATGAATATTTTAATTTTAGGCTATTTGAGTTAATAATATTGGTTTCAATAAGTTATTTTCAAACAATAACACAATCCTATGGTGTACTATTATGAATTTTATATTATTATAGCATTATTTACTATTAATAGTAATACTCGTGATTGTAACACACGACTTGGACATATTAATTGCTTATTATTGCTGTTATCGGCTCATCAGACACGCCAAGGACTCGGCGATGATTGTCGGCGTAATTATAAATGTACAATATGTTAGTTTTTATGAGAATTTGTCCCTACATCTGTGATCTACAAGGGGCATAAAAAATAAGAAAGAAAATGTATTTATTGGCACAAAAACCCTATGAACCTTAAGCGTCAGCCTTGGGCGCCTTGCAAATTAAATGTTATTTTGTTTTTTCGGTTATAACACATTCTAGGTACAGTCGCCAGCACATCAAGTTATACAAAACTGTCAAATTTCTGCATATGATTTTAAGCCTTAAATTGTTGACGATAAAGTTCAAAATCAACTGAGAAAATTTGACATTTTGTGGTAACTTGATGTGCTGGCCACCGTACATGGGAGTGGAAATTGCAATATTAGCAATAACTTATTCACATTTGAGTGCTAAAACTAAATCTTGGTCAACTAGAAGTCGCAGAATCTTAGCCTATTCCTTACTATTTGGGTAAACAGTAAGAATTAGGCTAGGATGGATGAGAACGCAAGATAACAAATAGGTTAGGTGTAGCGAAGTCCTTCATAAAGTTCAGTTGCGTAGTATTCGCAACCGGCGCGTGTGTATTGCAAATGTATTCGCACGTGGACGAAGTAAAACTATGCAAGAGTCGTAGCAAGTGGCAGCCTGTAGTTTCTGCCTACCCTTGTGGAAAAAGGCGCGCGTGTATGACTACATAGTATAAAACAATGTCGCTTCCCGCTGTATGTCTGTCCCTATGTATGCTTAGATCTTTAAAACTACGCAACGGATTTTAATGCGGTTTTTTTAAATAGACAGAGTGATTCAAGAGGAAGGTTTATATGTATAACACATTCATTATTATAGTACCGGAAAGTCGAGAAAACACGCGGGCGAAGCCGTGGGCGGAGAGCTAGTATCAAATAAAACAGCAATTGATACATTATATTGATTGGAGCCACGGGACCAACAATTTATAAAAAAATGCTTCTTACGAAAGTATAATGTTTCTCGATTCCTACTATTATGGAAAACTTTAACATAATTAATAGCAACACATTCACATACAAGATGCCATCCGATGCGATTATATTACAATACTTAATTGACACATAATTACATAAAGCACGTGTATTAAAAAGAAACATAACTTTTCCATGTGAGAATATGTTTATCTTCTATTATTTTATAATGGTACAGTCGCCTAGCACATCAGGTTATACACTGAAGAAGCTTAAACTGAAGAAAATTTTGTTCAAAATCGACTGAGAAAAAAATTACATTTTGTGATAATTTGATGTACCGTACATGGAAATTAGTTAGTTAAAGGCCGACCGTTTAACTCGCGTATCCCCTGCGCGGTAAGAAGGGAGCGGGGGCGGGTAACGCTACACACGGAGTCAATAATCCAAAGATTTATCTCGAGATAGACATTGTTGGTAAAGAATAAAATAATAAGTATCTTTTTTAAGTATTTATTTTTCTCCCCCCGCTCCCTTATTACCGCGCAGGCGATACGCGAGTTAAACGGTCGGCCAATAGTTGGTGCCAAACAATTTTTTTTTTAGTTTATGGAAAATTTATCGTCTATAAAACATTCTAGGATCATAGCAGAATTGCTACATCAACCATCAATTATTTACAACTTAGTACCTACTTAAACTTTTGCATAAAAATCGTCACCGTAGCAGAAAGTAGGGTAAATCCTCCTCTGAATCCTCTATTTTACACTCGTATGCTCATTCATAAACACTGCAAAGATTTACATACCATCACGCCTGTATTCCCCGAAGGGTTAGGCAGAGGTGCACTTATTGTACACCCACAGTTCGCCGGTATGTTTGGGTCCCATGTAATAGGGGGCGAGCCTATTGCCATTCACCGGGCACAAATCCAGACTCCGAGCTGCTACTGAGAATTTCATAGAAAAACTCAATAACACTTTGCTCGACCTGGGGATCGAACCTCAGACCTCTAGCGTAGCAGTCGCGATTGGGACCACTAGACCAACGAGGCAGTCAAATCACTGCAAAGATTTTTAGTTGTGAATATATGTGTCTTTAAAAGATCAATTTAAAGAAATCTATTTCTTCTTGTTTTAATGAAATTTATTTCTGTTTGTTCCAGGATGTCAAACCTGCTGTTTTGGCAGGGGAAGGGCAAAGCCAATGGCGCGCCCAATGGCAGGACCTGGATCCACGCGCCCGACGCTCTCGTCAAGGGCCACGTCGCCTACCTGGTCAAGGTATGGTCCATACTAATATTTTTAAAGCGTCAGTGACTCTGTCCGTATGTTTCGTACCTTTTTACGGCGGAACCGCTGAAACGATTTTGATGACTCTTGGTACAGAGGTAGATTGGACTCTGGAGTAGGACATGGATTTCATTTTGTCTCAAACAGTCCTTTGCAAAGCAAGTGGAACCGCGGGAAACAGATACTATGATAAAATAGTATTAAATGTTAATGCTAGGGGTGTTACCTTTGTATGGTACAGCGGGCTGGTCTTCGCAACTCCATGACAAAACGTGTATTTTACTTGCAGGTCTCCCACCCGCAAGTAAATTATTATTAGTATTATTTCGTACGCAAGGCTACACATCTATACAAAACCAGTTTAGACTGACATCCCAGCGTAAAGATATTTCGTACATATAATGGCCAGCCTATACTGGTTTTGTATAACTTGATGTGTAGCTGTGCGTACCAACCCAACATACCTTTATGGTGCGGAAATTCTTCATGGACTTATATCCTCACTAGCCTTCCCTAGCCCTACAGTCAGAGCCTTGGAATTTGGGACATCCGCTACGACATGATGTTTCTATACTGTACAAAAGTTTTTAATGCATGTTTGTCACTAAAAATCTAATGTAAAAGCATCTGTCTCTGATTTGTATAAATATGTATGTATTTGTATAAATTGTAAAATCTATATTTTATTGTGCCTCGTGTTTAATAATAATATCTGCGTTACTATAAAAAAAATACATATTAATAATAATTAACTCAATTATAATGAACATACATAAATGTAAAATTAATTTGTATGCTTTATGTAGGCAGAATATGGTATTGTTCCATAACCACCAAATTTATATCTGGTACCACCTGTACTCTAGGCGAATAAATATTTTTTCTTTTCTTTTCTTTTTTCATACCTTATTGGGAAAAGGCTCATCATCATCATCATCATCAGCCTATGTTAGTATACTGCTGGACGTTGGCCTTCCCTTATTTGCGCCATTTTACACTGTCCTCAACTTTTCACATCCATCTGAAAAAAAAAACCAAAAAGGTTAGGATGATAAAGATCCTACTCTAGTGCGGTGCAAATACTTAGGTAACATTATGTTATACGAATAACATTCGTTATTCAAATAACGTTCGTCCTAAACTGTTCGTTCTTGGGTTGATGCCCTATATACGATCAGAAGTAAACAAAGACCAAAACAAAACAATAAACAAATAGATATTACTATCTGTGCACGTGCCACAGATGGCCCGATATCTAAGGCATGCGGGGGGCGTAAGTAACCCGCCCATGCTAACAATCAGTGCTTTTTATCTACACAATGTGCCAATTGTGTTATGATTAATTTTTCACCAACTTCAATAAAGGACTGTATTTTTTTTTGTTTGGAGTTTGGACGTTTTAAAGTGGGAATTGAGAGGGGATGTTTTGTCTGTTTCCCGTAAAACGTATATTAGTATAGAATTTGTATGGCACAGTGAGTTGTGACGTCCTAACTTGTGTTATGCTTATTTTTGTACCGATTTTAATTTAGTTTTTATTGATCGATAAAAATATCCAGTCAAATACTTAGGCTTCTTCTGGTTTTAAAACTGGTTCGGAATCTATAAGTATCAGAATTTAATCACCCCTCAGATTAATTAACCCCCAAGCTTCGGCATTGCAACGGTCACATAATAACCACACCAACACAATTTCACCAACCCTTCGAACAATAGCCCGCCAAATATACCAAGTGACATACAACAATATAGATGTATTGAATGTCAAATTTCCCACGGCCTCTCCATGACCCGCTTAGTTTGTCTTATCAATAATTAAATAAATACTGGCTATGAATGGTTATTATTAGATCATGTTAGTCTTAGCGGCTGATCATTAACGGTTCTCTTTGCAATATACATTATAGAATTTTCGAAAAATAACGGTTACATTGCCAATACCGTTATTTTTCAATAGCAGTAACTGTTTGAAAAACGGTTTATTCTAATAAGTTTTGAAACAGTTTAATTTATAGTTTTATCCGATATCGATAATGTTTTCGCGAATTTATCGTTTTTATTTCAATAATAATTTTATTTAAACTAAATATTAATGGTACGGTGGCCAGCACATCAAGTTACCACAAAATGTTAAATTTTCTCAGTTGATTTTGAACTTTATTTTGAACAATTAGGTGAACATTTTTAAAACAATTCATTTGACTTCCATTTCATTTCAACAATTCATTCTTTCATTTATGTGAACCTATCTTGTAAAGATATCTGTACATAAATGAATATGAATGCAGGTTTATCAAAAAAAACCTTATAAGCCAAGCAGTTTCTTTATAATAAAAAAACTTAACTGTTTTTACCCAATTTTCTGATAAAAACGTGTTATTTTAACTGTTTGTTCTTCAATGCCCATCACTAGATAATTAGCTTGTATTTTACAAAGACATTGTGTATGTTATGTAAACAGATTTATTTCCTTTATACCTAATTAAGTATATTTCTTTTGTTAGTCACACACCAAGTAAAGATCTTGTATCTCAGTCATACGGAAGGTTTTTCAGCGGCCGTCAAAAATAGCATCGTAATGGTGAACTTATACAATTGACAGTCAATTATTAATTCACAAGTCAGCGCTTTTTTTTAAGAATATCATACGATCACGCCTGTGTTCCCCGAAGGGTTAAGCAGAGGAGTACTTAATGTACACCGACAATACGTCGGTCGTATATGTACAGGTCCAATATAATAGCGGGCGAGCCTATTGTCAGTTTGCCTCTCATTGGGGACATATCCAAACTATAAGCTGTCACTGAGAACATAGAAAAACCCAATAATTCCTTAACCACCTGAGAATCGAACTTAGCACACACCTCTAACTTTTCGTAATCATCGGCAAAAACTACAGAACGCCATTTACTAAGTAGGTACTATTCTTGCATATTTTTTATGGTATTACTCGGCAAACGAGCAGGCAAGCTACCTGATGGTAAGTAGTCATCACCGCCCATGGACATCTGCAATACCAAAGGAGTTGCAGATTTGTTGCCGAACCTATTTAAGGAGAAGGGAGGGGAAGTAGAAAAGAGAAGGGAGGGGAGTGAGGGGGAAATTGGGCCTCCGGCGCTCCACACTCACCGTACGAAACGCAACAGTATACATACTGCTACATAACATCCGTATTCTGTGGGGGGTACTTCCCCGGTCGTGCCGACACATTACTTTTGCTTCGTCCACATTCATACATCTTGTCCTCTTATCTAAAATTTGTTTCAAATCTTCCAGTTCCTGGGCTGCACGCAAGTAGACCAGCCCAAGGGCATCGAAGTCGTGAAGGATGCCATTAAGAAGCTTCAGTTCACACAACAGCTGAAGAAGTCAGAAGCCAAGGATGGTGCCAAGTGCAAGAAGGTCGAGATCACCATATCTGTTGATGGAGTTGCGATACAGGTGGGATTTTACATACATACATACATACACTCACGCCTTTTTCCCATAGGGGTAGGCAGAAACTACAGAACGCCATCTGCTACGATTCTTGCATACTTCTTTTGCTTCGTCCACATTCATACATCTTGTCATACACATGCGCCGGTTGCGGGTACTACGCACCTGATCTTTCTGAAGGATCACACGTGGGTGGTGGGATTTTGTTTTTTTTTATGGGATAACTCGGCTAACGAGCAGGCGGGCTACCTGATGGTGGGTCATCGCCGCCCAATACCAAAGCAGTTGCAGATGCATTGCCGAACCAAGATAGAAAAGACTGAAGAAAGGACTGAAGTAGGAATTGGACCTCTGGCGCTCTAATTTTATAGCGATAAGGCTCGTTAAGGCTAATTACTCGTCTCTCATTGGGCGACGAATTTTTTTTTCTGTTTTTCTTAAATTCTACATCTATAGCACACATTTTAGGATCATGGCATTAACCCGTCAATGCATACAGTTTCCTCATGAGGACATAACAATAGATTTTGCATTGTGTCTACAATATGCCGCTTGACGGGTTAAGAATTGCGACATCAATTATTATAGATTATTCACAAATGATTATCATCACCACACACAACCACAACCCAAGTTTGATAAATGTCGCTATAGAAATAGATAGACTTCAAGAAAGACAGGCTACCTTTCATATCAGAAAAACCTTTGGCGTGCGCCTAATTATACAAAAATTCATTGTAAAATAAACAAAAATAAATTTAGGCCCTTTTGCCTCCACTTAAATCTGCCGCCCTAGGTTCCAGCCTACTCAACCTATTGGTAAATCCACCAATACTGACAATAAACTGATTTCTTCTACAATTTTATCCAAAAAACATTCAAGACTTTTCAACACAGAATACAATTATGGCATTTATAACTTCAAACCACGCCGCCAACCAAAAATTCCCATCCCACGAAACCACGAAAAATATCCACGAAATCAATTAAATTCTCCACTCTTACTTTCAACATCCAACATCTATACCTCTACCATTGTACTATTTGCACGCAAGAACATTGTAATCTTTGATTTCACTTTTAACCAACTGCTTACTAATCATTGTTTACTTAAATACGTAACCGTCACGCCTCTTTATAGAAGAGGGGTTATGGAGGTTCTATTGAAAATGAGGGTCTATTACATAAAAAACCTGAACTTAAAATATTTAAAAAGAAACGTTAATGAGCCCGAGAAATTTAAAGCGGATCGTTTAGCCTTGGACGCCAAAAATGTTTTTTTTTTTCACGTTTTCCTACGTCTATAACACATTCTAATGTTGTACTTACATACACTCATACATACATATTACCTACATACCCTCATGCCTTTTTTCTCACAGGGTTAGGCCGTAACTATAGACCGCCACTTGCATATACATATCTCTTTTGTTTCTTCCACATTCATACATCTTTTCATACACACGCGTCGGTTGCGAGTACTACGTACGCACGGCTACACAACACGCTATACAAAACCAGTATAGGCTGGCCTTTAATTGTGCGGAAAACCTTTACAATGGGAGGTCAGTCTAAACTGGTTTTGTATAGGTTGGATGTAGCTAAAATTTTTGGAGGACCGCGCCGTAATGATTGGTGTATGTCCTTCTAGGGTAACCCCTATACTGCTACCATGGACCAATTGATCCATGCAGCTACTGACACCTCGCCTTATAAATTCCATCTATAATGTATTCACAACCTAAGTAAGTACTAAAACTTTTGCTTAGAAATAGTTATCGAAATAAAATGTCAATTTACATTGACATACCATCACGCCTGTATTCCCCGAAGGGTTAGGCAGAGGTGCACCTAATGTACACCCACAGTTCGCCGGTATGTTTGGGTCCCATGTAATAGGGGGCGAGCCTATTGCCATTCACCGGGCACAAATCCAGACTCCGAGCTGCTACTGAGAATTTCATAGAAAAACTCAATAACACTTTGCTCGACCTGGGGATCGAACCCAAGACCTCTAGCGTAGCAGTCGCGATTGGGACCACTAGACCAACGAGGCAGTCATTTACATTGACATTTATTTGTAAATTGTCATATGTGTATATTTTTAGCGTAAGAAAATAAATTAGAATATCTTCCGGTGTCTGTTAATTAATAGATTCTCCTTGACATAGCTATAGAAATCATAAAAATTTTAATGGCAACAATTAGAAAATAATGATTGCGGTGACGTGTAGGTTTTTTTTATATTTTTCAAAGGCAGGCGTGCCTAGATGTCGACACTCGTCAAAACAATTAAATCTAAAACTGTCAATGTTGTCACTTATTTCCTACCATTGTTAATTACACGAAGGTAGCGATGTTTCCCAGGATTTCTGCGCAGGCGTCAATTTTCTTATGCGCACGCGTGAAAGGTCGCAAAGTCATTGGTCCGTTTCATAATGGAGAAAAAATGAAGGACGGTTAATTCAAATTCAAATCTTTTTTGCCTTCATATTTTTTAGTTCATATGTTTAATATTCATTATAATGTAATTAAAACTTTTAAATTAAACTAGACTAACATCTAAACTATATTTATAAATAAAAGAAAAATTAAAAAAGGGCATCAAAAATCTCCTCCGCATCGCTATCAGCCGGGAGGGTACCCAAAAGGCTGGCTGCATTGCCACGTTGTATGGCAATGCTGATTCTTTGAGCGAAGTATAGGCCAGCCTTTGGGTCACGTGAAGCCTCGTTCAGTCATTTGGCAATACTCTTAAAAAGGGAAAGTGCGCTTGGACCCCATGGCCCCAGCGTTTCAACCCCAAACGGTTTCATATGTTTTGGTTATAATTTTGATTATTACTTTATGTACTTACTTAATTAAGTAAAGATAACATAGTTAATAGTTAAAGTAAACGGGAAATCCAGTATAAGCTGACTTCGCGTTGTTAAAGCTTCCGTACAAAGTGTGACCAGCTTATAATGGATTCTTTTAGCTGGATTTGAATCGTGTTTTATAAGCTTTTATTAACGTATCTATGTTGCTTTGTATCTTCGGGCCAAATCTTGCAAGGGAATTTTTAAGCAGTTATCCTCAAACGACTGAGCTGAAATTTTGCATATAAATTTAGCTTGGATGACAATCTACGACTAACGTGGCCTCATTCTAAATCCAATATGGCGGACGAAAAAAGATTAAATTTATTTGATTTTATTAGTGTCTGTTTGACGTGAACTCGAGCATCACCATAATTCACAAGGGAATTCGCAATTAGAAAGAGTAAATAGCCATACGATTGTACACACATATAATCAATGGTGGCAGCCCAGTGCGTTCGGGCGGACTCGGCTGTTTCCGCCGCTTTCACGTCACGCTGCGCGCGCAAGGTCACGAGCGAAATGAGCGTCTCTCTATTGTCATAGCGGTCAAAGCCTGCTTTGCAAATTTACTGCAAACGGCAATCAGCTGTTCTTTGTGATATATTTTTAAACATGGAACATAAGCTTTACTTTCCATAGCGCGGCTTAAAGGACATGTATCCAGGGCCGTTAAATTAATTACTAAAAACAATACCATAGCCTTTTTATTCTTATTATTATTTAGAAACATAAATAAGTAGATTAGATGTATTATAAATAATAAAAAAATACCTAAAATATTATTTTTCTTTATTCCAGGAGCCAAGATCAAACAACATAATGTACCAGTTCCCTCTCCACCGGATATCCTATTGCGCTGACGACAAGGGCGCGAAAAAGTACTTCTCGTTTATAGCTAAAGGTGGCAGCACCGTCAACGCGGTCAACGGACATGACGGGCCAATCGAGAAACATGAGTGTTTCGTGTTTATATCTACGAAATTGGCCTCTGAGATCACGCTAACTATTGGGCAGGCGTTTGATTTGGCCTACAGGTGAGATTTTCTATTACATAACAATAATTATGAGCTCATAGTTCGCATGTATGTTTAGGTTACATGTAATAGGGAGCGAGTCTATTGCCATATCAGGCACAAATCCAATCTCCGAGCTGCTACACTGAGAATTTTATAGAAAACGTAACAATACTTTTCGGTCTGAAAATTTAAACCAGGTCCTCTAGCGTAGTAGTCGCGCTGAAGACTAACAGACTAATGAAGCGTCGGTAGCCTAATGGCTAGGGCGTCGGACTTGCGATCATATGGTTGCCGGTTCGAACCCCACCCATTGCACTACCGACGTGAACCCACTCGTAACACAAGCATTTAGCTTAGCACGAGGGGTTAACAAGAATACTAGTAATGTGTGACCCACATTGCTAGTAAGCTTTTTTAAAAAAAAAAATGAGGCAGCTAGACTCAGCCTCATTAGCCTCATTAGTCAGTCTGCCTAAAAGTAGATTTGCTATTTATTTTAGAAACTCATCATACTCCTACCTTTTCCTAAAGGCACGAATCACCACTTTGAACTTGAACAACATACCATCATACCACAAATCCAGACTCCGAGCTGCTACTGAGAATTTCATAGAAAAACCCAACAACACTTTGCTCGACCTGGGGATCGAACCCAGGACCTCTAGCGTAGCAGTCGCGCTTAGAACCACTAGACTAATGAGACAGTCAAACTTGAACAATTTGTTCTTAATTAAAGTAACTTCCCACGCAATGACGAAAATGTTCAAAGTGTTGATGTGTATATTGTGTATGTCGGGTTCCACTTCTAGCAAAAAAGTCGAGTTTTTGCGATCCTAATATTAAGATAAACAAAAAAAAGGGAGTAAACTATGAATAGTACTGTTTTTTAGCAACAAAATTAGACACGCTGAGGCAAAATCACCGGTTTTTTCTGCTTTCATACTGGTAAGATAGCAGAAAAAACTACACTTTTTTCAGAATTGGCAAGAGCCAGAATGACCACAAAATCAGAAAACTATTTTATTTGATTTTGCTAACCTTAGACTGCTAGCTTAAGAGGATAGTATCCGCTTCGCGCTCCATACAAACGTAGTTTGGCCCTTGTTTGAATTTTAAACAACGAAAGTCATTGAAATTTTGCAGTAACAATCTTATCATTAAAATACGTGTTCCTGTAGTATACAATTTCATTTCAGTATACGGTTAAAAAGTTACACGAGCTCAAAGATTGGCAATTTTCATTGAAAAACGGCCCAACTTTATGCTAGTATTTCTCGACAATGTATCAATACAGAAACATTCTGATTCGAAAAAAAACCCAGATAATATAGTGAATATATTTTTACAAGATTTTTTTGTACGTATTAACAATATAATAGGAGTAATCTCCAAAATTCGGAACATAAGAAATACGCGTGAAATTAATGTTGCAAATGTATTGTTGTTTCTCCTCTCGGGCACGCGTTCGCATCGCGAGGGATAGAGACAGCGACAACTGTGCAACATTGTTGCGTTCGCGAGGGACACTCCTCTTAACAGACCTAGAAGCAGCTGAATACCAGTATTTTATACAAAGCGTGTAATACCAATATTCTAAGTATATCTGTCTCATTAGTCTAGTGGTCCGAAGCGCGACTGCTACGCTAGAGGTCCTGGATTTCATTCCCAGGTCAAGCAGTGTCAGTCGGTATTTCTATGAAATTCTCAGTAGCAGCTCGGAGTCCGAATTTGTGCCCGGTTAATGGCAATAGACTCGCCGGCTATTACATGGGACCTAAACATACCGGCGAAGTGTGGGTACACATTAGTACACCTCTGCCTAACCTTTCGGGGAATACAGGCGTGATGGTGCGAATGTCCTAAGTATACACTGGTGTATTTCAATAAGTGTATGAGTCACGCTTACATAAAAATTCACACTGCACCTCCAAATAAGGTTTTGTAAAAAGCTCCCACCATGCCAAACAATGCTAAAAGACATCATTGTTTTAATGACCTAACGGGACAATGGCCAACATTTTGAGACTATGGTAGTTAACTGGTGGTTGATTCATCAAAAATAATACTGAAATATACTGAAAAACATATTTTAATCGAATAAAAGTTCTCTGTAATTCATGTCAGTTGAAAGACATAGTATATGCTGCTGACGTCACCTGAAGACGTAAAATGTGGTAGATAAATTCGACATCACAGGCAGTGGTCTCGGTAGCTTAGTTGGTAAAGCGTCTGCAGTACTTAACCAGAGGGACGTAGGTTCAAACCCTGCCTGAGGCCGTTTCTTTCTTTTCTTTTATCTTTAAAACATTTGAGATCAAGTGTGTTTATTTTTTAACAACTTAAACTCTTAAACTTAACATTTATTTTTCATGCGACATACAGTTTGTTCGAAATAAGTAAGCCGATCGGAAGTTGTCTGCATTTCTAATTATTTTGTTTACTAATTTCGATATTTATGTTTTAAAACACTTAATTAAACGATTTTATCACCGCGGTAGTTCGGAACTGCTAACTTCTGATCGGCTTACTTATTTCGAACAAACTGTACGTTAGGAAAGGCTATTTTCAAAGTTAAGGGCATATTTACCGTACTCATACTGTATATTTGAAGTATTTCCCTCTAGGTCGAAGGCGAGCCAATCTGGATTACCAGATACTAGGGGAGACGTCAGATGTCTAACGAACTCCAAACGGTACTCAAAAGTCAAAATGCTCCCCATTCGAGCGGCATTTCCAAAAAGGACATGAATTTATAAACGCCTTTTCATACTTTACGCTTGTTTGTTTCAGACGGTTCCTGAACGATAATGGCAAGTACATTGAAATGCAGAAAATGCAGCTGCAAAATAAGAAGCTAGAATTACAGATGAACGCATACAAAAGCCGTTTACAGGTAAATAATTGCTGAAATTGTTGTATTTGCGAAGCTAAACGATAAATGTAATTTATTTCTGTAATATAGATCTTTTAAAAACACTTGCAAGCAAACTCAGAGAATCATAGATACCATCACGCCTGTATTCCACGAAGGGCTAGGCAGAAGTGTAATAATGTACACTCACATTTCGCCGGTATGTTTAGGTCCCATGTAATATGGGGCGAGCCTATTGCCATTAAACGTGCGACCCACATTGCTGGGAAGCTTTAAAAATTAAATATTAATTGCAGGAGTTGTCGAAGATAACGTACAAAGACGACCTGTCGTCATACCTATCTCGCAACAAGCTGTCGGACATCACAGAGTTCAAGCCACCCCCTGAGCTTGAGAAGCAGATCGCTTCGCTAACACTCGCCAACGGCTTCGCTAACGGCGGCACCAACAACTCTAACAATAACAGCAACAACAATAATAACAACAACAGTGAAGGTGAGTAGACTATTCACAGGAAAATTTGAAATATTATCGGTGTTATTAAAGGCGTCGGTGTTATGGGGATCGGTGTTATTGGCGTCGATGTTATGGCGTCGGTATTATAGGCGTTAGTGTTACGGGCGACGGTAATATGGGCGTCGGTGTTATAGGCGTCAGTGTTATGGGCGTCAGTTTTATGAGCGGCCATATTATGGGCGTTGAAGTTATGGGTGTCAGTGTTATGAACGTCATTGTTATGGGCGTGGGGTTATAGGCGTTAGTGTTATGGGTGTCGATGTTATGAGGGTCGGTGTTACGGACGTAAGTTTTATGGGCGTCGATGTTATAGGCGTCAGTGTTATGGGCGTTAGTATTATGGCCATCGATGTTATAGGCGTTAGTGTTATGGGCGTTAGTATTATGGGCGTCGATGTTATAGGCGTTAGTGTTATGGGCGTTAGTATTATGGGCGTCGATGTTATAGGCGTTAGTGTTATGGGCGTTAGTATTATGGGCGTCGATGTTATAGGCGTTAGTGTTACGGGCTTCGGTGTAATGGGCGTCGACATTATGGGCGTCGTCGTTATAGGGGTCGATGTTATAATAGGCGTGGTTGTTATGGATGTCGGTGTTATAGGCGTCGCTGTTATAGGCGTCGGTGTCGGTGTTATGGGCGTCAGTTTTATGAGCGTTGATGTTATGGGTGTCGGCGTTATGGGCGTCGGCGTTCTGGCCGTGGTGTTTTGGGTGCCGGTGTTATGAGCGTCGGTGTTAGGGGCGTTAGTATTATGGGCGTCGATGTTATAGGCGTCAGTATTATGGGCGTCGGCTTCGGTGTTTTGGGCGTCGGTGTTATGAGCGTCGGTATTATGGGTTTCGGTGTTAGGGGCGTTAGTGTTATAGGCGTCGCTGATATGGGCGTCGATGTTTTGGGCGTCGGTCTTATAGGCGTCGGTTATACAGGCGTTATTGTTATGGGCGTCGGTGTTAAGTGCGTCGGTATTACGAGCGGTTCTACTTTGTTTTGTTTGTTGGTGTTGAAGGTAAACGAAGTGAATATTTAAAGAAAGTGACGCCTTTCTTTAAATTTATAAATAAGTACTATGTTCTTTAAGTTCTTTTGATGTCTACTGTTTTCTCTGGTACTTGAAATGGAAATCTTGGAATGTGGATGTTTTGCTTTGTAAATGAAATAAAATAATAAAGTATTCCTGTTTCTTTTCTTTTTCAAATCAATTATAGGAATATAATGAAATACCTTAATCGTTGTTTTTTCCGTTCCAGGCACAGACGCGTTGTCGAACAACTCAACAGACACGTTCAACTCGAGCAACGACAACAACTTGTTGTTATCGACGCCGCCGCCGCAACACAACGGCAAGCACAGCTTCGGAACTGGGTTAGTGACATCATATCCTTTCTAAACTATGTTGTTGTAAGCTTTCAGACTATTGAGTACCTATTTAACGCATTGTGAATTGGCGACTGATTCCTAACCTCGACAAAACAATTCACCGTTCCAAAGATTGACCTTGGCAAGCTTCAGGTTGATTGTCTCCTTGTGAGCAAAATTCTTTTTTTTTTGTTTATTCATTACTCTTACTAGCTTTCAACACACGGCTTCGCTGGCATGGTTTCTCTGTATATATTATTACACATTAAGCTTCCTTTAGAACCACGCTACCTATTAGTTAAAGCAAAATGAAAATCGGTGTAGTAGTTTTTGAGTTTATCGCGAACAGACAGACACGACAGACGCGGCGGAGGACTTCTTTTTATATTATGTAGGGAGTAGTGATAGTGATATCTGCGACGGGAACGATTTCTCTAATAATTGGAATTAAATTCCTTAACGCGACTATCAGCAGCATAAGGAAAAAGCATTACGAGGCAGCATCTCGAAACGTTCGGTTCCGTTCGGCGTATTTCGGATATTGACGATAATATGGACTGCCTCGTTGGTCTAGTGGTCCCAATCGCGACTGCTACGCTAGAGGTCTTGGGTTCGATCCCCAGGTCGAGCAAAGTGTTATTGGGTTTTTATATGAAATTCTCAGTAGCAGCTCGGAGTCTGG
Source organism: Subacronicta megacephala (assembly GCA_958496365.1). Classification (NCBI taxonomy): domain Eukaryota; kingdom Metazoa; phylum Arthropoda; class Insecta; order Lepidoptera; family Noctuidae; genus Subacronicta; species Subacronicta megacephala. The sequence goes on along the minus strand of OY292540.1, from coordinate 2,996,083 downwards.
ATTTGTGCCCGGTGAATGGCAATAGGCTCGCCTCCTATTACATGGGACCTAAACATGCCGGCGAACTGTGGGTGTAGGTACTACATTAAGTACACCTCTGCCTAACCCTTCGGGGAATACAGGCGTGATGATGGTATGACGATAAGATCCGAACCGTGCTGGCCGCCATACTTGTTTTTTTTAAATGCGTAAGGAACTTCGTTCTTGACGGGCGTCCCCTGAACGCACACGATTTTTTCATTTTTTTGAAATTAATACGCAAATTATTATATTTTTTTATTCTACAGCAAGCTCCTGGGTGATTTGTCATCGACCAATAAGAACCCTTCAGTAGGCACCAAGCTTGAAGGACTGCTGCTCAACTCTGACTCGGACAGTGGTGAGCTATTTCTTTTTAAAGGTAAATAATGGAAGTAGGGTAGGGAAGCATTTGCCGAGCAGTTGCTCGGTACCGAGCTGATAAAAAATTAATAAATAAGGGTAATGGTAAACGGCACCCGCAGCCTATAAACGCTAGCAACACCAGTGGTATCATAATCTTGGGACTACCTTGGTTAAGCCTCAGTTATCCTAGTTTAAGCGGTCTTTTAAGGAGGTTGGTCCCTCGTTGGGCGCCAAATATATATTTTTGATTTTTCGCATAATATAATGAATAAATACGATGTTTCAAAACTAAGCAATACTGCTACAAAATATATTTATTTAAATAATATATACTAAATCTGAGACATTTACTTAGCACTGTGATCACATAGATTCGTTTTTGAAAAAAATGGTCAGAATTTAGAATAGGCTATTTGTATGCATCATGATTTAAATATCAGTTAAATTTATTTATTTGTTAAATTTATTTATTTGTTAAATTTATTTATTTGTTAAATTTATTTATTTGTTAAATTTATTATAATTAGGGCTGCTATACGTCCAAGTTTCCCCGGATTTGTCCTAATTACAGTTTGTTCGAAATAAGTAAGCCGATCGGAAGTTGTCTGCAAGTGATTTAGAAGTGGTCAATTTTAATAGATAGAGTCGGTGTCAAGATAATCAGAGTCGTATATGTTTCAAATTTCTTATTATTTTGTTTACTTATTTCGATATTTATGTATTAAAACACTTAATTAAACGATTTTATCACCGCGGTAGTTCGGAACGGCTAACTTCCGATCGGCTTACTTATTTCGAACAAACTGTAATTTTTCCATACTTAAACTCGACCAAAGACCTTAGTTTACATAACATTAGGTATTATGAATCGCTAGAGTTCAATATCGATAATTTACTCTAGGTGTGGCTATTGTCATAGATTAAGTAAGTAAGCAGGCAGAGCAGGGGTTGCCAATTAGTTTCGCTCGGGGTCCAATGACCATAGAGGTCCGCGCAACATTTTATAGAAAAAAAATATTCTTAAACAAATGTATAATACGGAAATAACAAAATATTTTTTTTTCATATCGATAAAAAATCATTTTTTTGTACATTTTATCAAATTACGTACTCTATAGTGCTAGTTGCTGTGTTCTCGCGGTCCGCACAAAATTGGTTAGCGGTCCGCCATTTCGCGACCCCTGAGGGTAGAGTGTTAAAAACGTGTCACAAGTCACCAGTATTTCTATCCTTTTCAGACTTCGACCCTCGCGCGTTTGAGTCGGAACCGATGTCTCGTTTCACTGCGCCCGCGCACGACAATTCGCTCACCACCACGCCGCCACTTTGTAAGTTTATCTATGTAGTAATTAATTACTTATTACCATCATAATCTACTAAATCCGCACCAGATAAAGCTGACTATCGGAATTAACAAGAATCTTTTGACAACTGGCTAAAAGGGGGGTTAAATATTGCCATTATAAGCTGACCTCACGTCTCTGTCGTGATCTCGTCTCGACCAGCCGTCCTGCTGAACTAACAGTCATTCAATGAGAGATCATAATGTAATTCTTTAACTAAGTATATCAACTTTTATAGGGTGGGCAAATATATTTCTAGAGGGGGCATTGCTCACTCTTGCTCTCCCCCTAGCTATGCCCTAAAAAAGACTTAACGTGCTTTTTGAAAGACAGAGATGTCTCAATGAGAGTACGGTCACCCATCCATTTATAAGTAGATAACAGCTTAAAAATACAACTTAAAATATATTTTTTTACAGTGGCTCCTCCACCAAAAGCATCGAAGCGCCACACGCCGCAACAGCAGCCAGCTATGAACGGAAGCGACCTCTTCGGGTCCACGCCATTTTCCGTCCCGAACCAACAACCCCCAACCCAACTTCCAACCCAACCCTTCGCCTCCTCCAACAAACCGAATTATGACATCACAGACTTCAACCTACAAACTTCAGTTTTTAATACAACCTCATTCACAAACGGCCTCAGCGGATACGACCCTTTTGACACTCAAAAAACTGGCAACATTTTTGGCAATGGATACAATAATACGTTCAACGGTTTTGGAAATCTCAGCGAGAAACAAACTGTGGAGTTGGACAGTAATTTCAATGGGTTCCTAGATAAAACTATTTCGGAAATGAAGGTGCGTAGTCTGCGTATTATTATTATTAGTTATTTCTTGTCTAAGACAAAATTGATATCCTGTTTATTTTGTAATTTTTTACGGCCTTGGATACATGTCCTTTAAGCTTTATTTTGTCAAGTAAGCTGAGTGTTACTAGACGCAATATTTACAAAAAAGAAAATTACCTACTTAGTTTTTTTACCAAACAGGACACTTATTCTGGGTTACCTGTTTTCATCCTTCCCTTAATAAATTCGATATTTAAATAAAGATTTTAAAATTATTTTTATTAATTTTTGACAGCTTGATGATCGGTAAGTTACAAAAAATAATAGAAATGTGTGATCGTCAATGATTGTTGTTTGTCAATGGTTATGGTTTTGTCTCGAAATATTTTTGTCGTTGTTTTATGTTAAATAACCACGTTTTTTATGTGTGGGTTGAGGAAGAATTAATTCGCTTTCATATTTTTTTAATTAAAATTATTTGACTATTTCATTCATTAACATATTCAGGAAATAAGAGAATCAATGGACTCTTAAATCCCGGAAATACTCGTTTAATATTTATATTATGGTTTAATGTTTATATTTTATATTATGGTATTGCATTTTGTGTTGGCCAGTATTATTTGAAAGGCAGATTCGCAGTGTTTCTGTGTAGCGTTTTTTTCGTAAAAGATCAAAATATTCTGCTGTCTGCATGAATTTATTTGAGTCGATGATAGAGAGAAGCCTGCGTATTCGTCCGCATGGCATCCCAGATTCCCCACGGGATAATAAACACCCCATATTGATTTGGAATAATGTAGCTTTATGGTGGTGAAAGAATCATTAAAATCGGTTCATTACTTTCAGAGTTTATCTATTATTATAATACAAAATAGATATTATAATATATAATTATAACACTTAGCTAAATTATTTACCACGAATATCAACTTTCAAAACTTTGGAAGTTATTCCGTTTATTTTTTCTAAATAAAAATATATAAAGTACGTTGTACATTCTTGGCGAAAAAAAAGAAAATTCTGCCTCAAAAATTAAATATTTTTACGTTAGGTAAATTTCCTAAACAGAAAAATATACTTCCTTCATAAATTGCCAATGGACATCTCAAATAATAAAGTAATAATAAACATGTTTTTTTTATTTTCAGGATGGATTCAGCCGAGGTATCTCATTTGGAAACGATGATTTTTCAATAGATAACCTCGACCCTCTGAAGAAAAATTAAAAAACAAAATTTTTCATAAAAAAATAAAAATCGATTAGTTAAAAACTTAGGTAAATGAAAACCCTTATTTTAGTACATACAGCTTAGTAAAGACAAATGCAATAAATTGATTCGTTTTTTGAAAGGGAAATAAATGTATTTGTTGATTAAAGAAATGTAGTTTTAAGTGCGCTGTGTGAACTGAAATAATGTTTTTATACAAATGTGTTGCCATGTTATTGGTTACAAATATTTTGATGAGTTGGTGATAATAGCTTAGAAAATAATTTAAAATATTCCTTCATTTCCTACTAAATCTTGAATCTCGAAATTATAACCAGTAATATGACAAAACATTTCAAATAAGAATAAAAAAAACTAAATTTTCTCGGTGATAATGATATTATAGATTACGCGCGAAAACGCTCAATGTCATTCCTAAAGTGCCTAAATCAAAGAAGTCAACAATTTTTTAAAGAAATTTATAGAGAAACATTTCTCCAATAGATTTTTTGGACTAAAAATGTATTTTGGTAGAAATTATGTCAAACTTTAATTTTAGGTGTTTATGGACCAAAATTTTTACAAACCTTTTTATGAAATTTGAAGATCGCCTCATAATATTCTGTGATAATTCTTTTCAAGTTGAGGTTCTTCAAATTGTATTACAGAAATCGTCCAAAATTCGACTGAAACGAAATTATTAGAATTGTCTAACAGGGTGTGTAAATAAACTAACCTATTATAATAAAATAACGTCGCTAATGTGAAATTTAAATAGGCAGCTAAGACAGAATTATTTTTCAAAGAAAAAAATATACTGCCAAGTCGGGCGAAACGCATAATTGTATTTTTCTGTCAAGAAAAAAATCCCAGTTTATTTGTGCCCGATGGGTGGTGAAAATTCTATTATAAAGACATTGATTGGCAGTTACATTTCAGTTATAAAAAAGTTGCCAGTTACTAATTAAATAGATCGTAGAATATACGGATGACATTGAAGCATATAGGGCCTACATTCCAAGAACATTACCTATTATAAAATTAATGATTTTTACTCCTGATTATTATAAATAAAATGATTTATTTTTAAACGTGTATGATAGTGGTCGTAGAACTGTTGTATTGATATATGTGTCATTAGTGTTATTATTTTGTTTTAGTATTGTGTACACTAATGTTACTTTAAGGCCAAAAGATATACATAATTGTGTATTTTCAATAATAAATTTATATTTATAATATCTTGGTTTTTTCATCTACAATCTCTACTACTGACTGACAGAATAGATGCTTAAATTGATGGGTCGAAAAGAATTGATGTCCTTATAAACAAACGTACTAAACGAGATTTTGACCTTCTAAGAGACTTTCGCTGGTAACACCGTGGATAACGTATACATTTAAGGCGAAAGCGTCAATTTCTACTACCATATACCTAGAATATGTTATTACCGAATAATTTATCCGAAAAACCAAGACAAAATTTAATTTCGCGCCCAATGCTGACGTTTAGCCTTAACATTATAGTATATTCACTGATCTCTATTAAGGATTATTGAGAGCAGCGTACTCATTACCCAGCTAGTTTTGAATAAATCTCGACTGTTGGTGATTTTGAGGAAAACAGTGTAAATGTACGCACGGCTACACATCAAGCTATACAAAATCAGTATAGGCTGACCTTGAATTGTGCGAAAAACCTTTACAATGGCAACTCATATGGTTTTTCCATGGATGCCATTGTCTGAACTGGACCAAATAAAAATAAACCAGCTTTCAAATGAAAAAAAATCATAAAAATCGGTTTACCAGTCGAAAGTTATTCGGTAACAAACATAAAAAATACTTTTAACTAAAAAGTTAAACCGCCTTCAAATAATAATAAAATAATGTTATATCTAAAGCAGTTTGGGAAGTGTCAAAAGTGACTTCAATTTGAGTAGATGAGACAGCGATGTTTCGGGGTAAACATATCATCGATGTAATTAGGTTTTGTTGATTTTTTTAAAACCGCTAAACCGATTTCGATAAAATTAAATGGGACCACTTCTGAAGTATGACCTACCAAACAAAAAAATAATCATCAAAATGGAAAAGGTTCATCAAGGTTGAAAACATACAATTCGAATTGAGAACCTCCCCCTTTTTGAAGTCGGTTGAAAAGATGTACGTAATCGAACTCAAAAGACTAGTACTCGAAATCCAAATTTACAAACTACAGAAAAAAAAACATTTTGTCGCTTGTCTTTGGCTAACATTTCCAATTTGATTTCCATTTCTCTCTCGTTTCGTTTCCTATTTTCGGGTTTGAGATTTTGATGAAGTTTTGCAAGATACAATCATAAAAAATGGTGCTTTGAATCATCTGAAATTGTGGATTGACCTATGTTTCATAGTATTAGGAGGTAATATCTCAGTATTATACGATAATGGTGGATCTTAGCGGCGGGTCCGAGGGCCCGTTAGAACACGCATTTTCTAACAGTGTTTTTATTATTCCTGGGATTATTGTTATCAGTTTATCAGGTAAGTCAATTCTTTTATATTTTTTCTGGACTTTTATAATCCTATCGAAAGAAAAATATAAGTTTTTCTTCATTAAGACTCGATATGTCAAACATGTTTTTTCGGCACTAAAGTTGTCGCGGATGTACTTATCATACCATCACGCCTGTATTCCCCGAAGGGTTAAGTAGAAGTGTACTAATGTAAGTACACCCACATTTTACTAGTATGTTTAGGTCCCATGTAATAGGGGGCGAGCCTATTGCCATTAACCGGGCACAAATCCAGACTCCGATGTCGCGAATGCGTCGTGCGAATTATACTATACTTTCGTTCAATGGTCAGAGAGTAGCCTTTCAATACATTCGTAGCACGTTAGAAACTCTACTAACTAAATTCATGGAGCCAAGTGAAACCTTGGTTTCCTAGAATCCCAAAAATAAACATAGTATAAGTTATTCCCCCTAATTGATTATTTAACAGATTTAAAATTAGACCAGAGTCCCATATGGTATTACGGGATAGAATACAATTTAAATTACATTATAATTTGTCAACTATCTTACTTAACGTAGAAGAAAATTGAGAAAACATAAGTATCTACATATGGTGCTTAAATTCTCTGCAATGCTGCTATAACTACTTATCAAAAAGTCATTTAGGTTTTTCCTGATGAACATTCATGGTTCCCTTACTGAAAAGGGGTGGTTAGGTTTTAATCCACCAGGCAGGACTGGCATTGGTAGACTTCACACACTGTTCAAAGAGTCTTAGACACCTAAGATTCGCATCAAATTTTGTGCTGACTAAATTTACAGCTTTGTTTACAAGGGATAGGATTATGACTTTTGGTCCATACAAGTCGCTGGTTTGCAAGAATAGCGATGGAACAAAAAATAACGGATATTTTAGACTAGCATTTTTTATTTTTTTTATAAATATTATTTATTATAATTAAAAATAATATTATTTATTATATTATTTATTAATATATTAAACACTTGTAGCGTAGGTAACGCTACAAGTGTTTTGTCTCAAATTAATAATGTTGCTGTCTCTTTCTAATGAACGGTGAGCCTCTGTTCACGATAAAATGTTAAAGATTTATGATCGTTTGGCATACAATATTCAATTTGACAGAATTTTGAGTTATGTCGCAAACCAGCGAAGTATTATCAAAATCCTACCTATCTCTAGTAAAAAAATCTATTGAAGGATTTATTTTAAAGAATGAGTGTATATACTAGAGGCGGCTGCGCCCGCCGCCTCTACACGCACATACACGCACACGTGTGTACATTGCTGGTATCCCTACATATACTGTTTCAGACAATACTACTCATGTCTGAATGTATAGACGATCATTATAGTCAATTATTACTTTAATTCTCGCATAATATGTCATTAAGCGGCGGTAGCGGCTAGGGCATCGGACTTGCGATCATGTGGTTGCCGGTTCGAACCTCACCCATTGCACTACCGACGTGAACCCACTCGTAACACAAGCATTTAGCTTAGCACGAGGGGTTAACAAGAATACTAGTAATGTGTGACCCACATTGCTAGTAAGCTTTTTTTTTAAAAAAAACAATATTTATTTTTTATGTAGCCTCTTTCGTGTCCCACTGCAGGGCAAAGATAAAAAATAATAATATTGATCTAATATATTTCATACTAGCTTTCCAACCGTGGCTTAGCATGGACTATATGTTTCTTATCATTTTACAGGATAATGTCTTATATGGCCTTGTCATTCAGATATAATATACCTTTCTATTAAAAACTCAACATTTTTTGTAGTGTGTATAATGTTTTGAATTTAGTTTGAAATTGTGCCCAGTTAATGAGCTTGCCCCCTTTTACATGGGACCTAAACATATGGGCAAAATATGGGTTTACATTAAGTATCTTCTTCTCTCTCTTCTTCTTCAACCTGTTGCCATCCAATGCTGGATGTAGGACTCTTCATACGCACGCCATCTCGAACGGTCTTGTGCCTTCCGCATCCAATCCTTTCCGGCCACCTTCGTTAGATCGTCGTGCCATCGCATTATCTGCCTACCGACGCTTCTGCGCCCAATTCGAGGCCTCCATTGCAGGACTTTGGGTCCCAACCTATCATCTCATCGGCATATGTTACCTGCCCACTTCCACTTCTTTTTCGCGATCACTACGGCTATGTCATGTCGGTCAACTTAGTGCGCTCACGGTTCTCCGTATTACGGACTCTGTCTCGGAGAGATATTCCTAACTACATTAAGTATACCTCTGCCTAACCCTTTGGGGAATACAGGTTTGATGGTATATTATGTTATGTCTATAATTTGGGAATTGATTTGTTACCTATTGCCGGGTCACATTGATCTAATTTTTCCCAATCTTGTATATGATATCTTGTATGGAACCTATTTGTTATACCTCAAATTTCTCTGCTGTTTAGTTTCTGATTATTTGCTGTTAGTGAGTGAGAAACTGGTACTGAGGTGCCCATGGTTTGCCTTCATAGGATCCCAGTTATTCTGCTGGATGATAAACAGCATGAATTATGTTTATTTAACTTTTCTGTTTCTATTGAAATTTATTGTTTTACGTGCCTGTTATTGATTATAAACATACCATCACGCCTGTATTCCCCGAAGGGTTAGGCAGAGGTGTACTAATGTACACCCACATTTCGCCGGTATGTTTAGGTCCTAGTAATAGGGGGCGAGGCTATTGCCATTAACCGGGCACAAATCCAGACTCCGAGCTGCTACTGGGAATTTCATAGAAAAACCCAATAACACTTTGCTCGACCTGGGGATCGAACTCAGGACCTCTAGCGTAGCAGTCGCGCTTAGGACCACTAGACTAATGAGGCAGTCTAGTGCTAGTATTAGTCTAGTGTTAGGCAGGCAGGAGGCAGTTATTGAATATTCGTTACCTTAATCGTGTATATAAAAATCTCAGTTACTCTTGTGTATTTGTTAGCGGTTGGTGCAAAAACTACTGAACAGGTTTTAAATTTGTTTTTACTGTTAGAAAGCAGATGCTCCAACTTATAGACTGTGGTACATCTTATCTCAATTAGTTAAACAGTTTCTGAGATAGATTTTGACCGCTCCATTGTATACAGCAGCAGATCCATAGAAATAAGAAATTTCTGTGTAAATACTTTATATTCGTTCACGGGAGAGTAGCCGCGACCAAAAACTAGTATTTATATTTTTGGTATTGGTATCTCTCTCTACACGATTAAGCGCGTATTTTGCGTGTAGTATTTATAAATTTAGCTTACTGCTCACGGCTTCGCCCGCTTGTTTTCTCGACTTTTCTGTACTATAATATGTATGAATTATACATGTAAACCTTCCTCTTGAATCACTCTATCTATTAAAAAAAACCACATCAAAATTCGTTGCGTAGTTTTAAAGATATTAGCTTAAATAGGGACAGACAGACAGTGGGAAAAGACTGTTTTATACTATGTAGTGATAAAATGTCTGATTCAACAAATAAATTTGAGCTTGTATTTTGGCAATAAATTGTCCTTGAAAGTAATGCCATCTGATTAAATTAACCAGCCATTGATTACATTAATTATTGTGTTTTTACTTACATCTATGCTAGCACCAGTAAGAATTATAATAGCAAAACACTTGTACACTCATTACTGATAATTGGACTGCTTAAGGCATAAGCGGTAAGCGATTTTTGGATAATTTTAACCCCATATTTATTAGGAAAACTATACAATAATTAACGCATTATTAGTTTGAGGCGCGGGGGTACAAACATGTAATGCACTCAAGTTATTTTAGTGAGACACAGCTTTGAATCCTGCCTACAGTCGAATTTTTAATTGCATAAAACATTTTCGGGATTCTCGCAGTTTTATAGTACCTATAGTTTTCAGATTTTTCCTAATACTTTAAGTATAATATCCTATAAATTTCGATTCCCTTGAGTTCTCCAATATACGTTTTTTGCGGCATAAACGACCGTTTTTTTTTTGCGTTTACTTGAAAGTTTGATTTTCTCACAGATTCAAGAGACTGTAGACCTGGGCCCCTAGACAATGTCACATCTTCATTATCGATGACGAAGTTGGATATCCGAAATGTATGGATTTGACATAATTTCATCACGTGACATATCGAAAGATTATGCCAATTCCATACATTTCAGAGTAATGTAACTTCGTTTACGATATGGAAATGTAACATTGTCTAGGCCCCCTGAATATATAGTTTTAATTTTAACTCGATACCTCCACGCGATACTTCCCGAGATAAAGGGTTTTGACGGACGGACAACAAAGTGATTCTATAAGGGGTTCTTTCTTCCTTTGGAAGTGCGGAACCCTAAAAATCAAAAAGATATGTAATACACAAAATACAAAAGATACCTTACCAAAATACGCGAAACTACAGGTGACCTGGACCGCTACTCCAAAGTTTTTATGACCGATAAAAAAAACACGTCTGAAATATGGATTGAATAATTTGAGCAGAGGTAACTGTAGCCGGCCATTAGTTAAGTAAATCATTTTAATTATCGCTACCACTCCACCGTATCCGCTTATCAAACCGCTGATATCTTTCAACTCACGCCGTTTCGCATACAACAACGTGGTCACCACGTTTCACAAAAGATAATAATGTATTACGCTATCGTTTTAATTTAACGGAATCATTAAGCGAAGATGGACGCTCTCGATAAAGGAACTCTGGACAAACTCCAGGCGATGTTGGAAGCTGAACCTGGCAAGGCACCTTCCAGGAAGGCATTGCTGGATATGCTGGATACATTAGAAGTTGCTGATGATGTTAAGGAGAATTTGAAGGCCATGCTGGTCGGTGATGTGCCCAAAGTGTTTGGTGTCGGTAGCGGGTCCATGTTGGCAATATTTTTCATCATTTTTGTATTCGCATTATTGAGTAAGTGTTTGTTTTTTCATTTATTTTTTTCGTTCGGACAATATTTTACGTCTTTCCGGTTACCTGTAGGAAACCACAAACGTTACTCAGACTCATTTAATAAGTGCATGTTTTATATACAAATAAAACAATTTTGTTATTTGAGTTCGTGGAAGACAAATTTAGGGAAAATTAAAAAAAAAGAGTTGATCCGTGATTGTTTTGTGATCCGTGGAAAATTATCAGTATTTTTTTCTGTCTACAAATTATAAGCAGCATAGGAAATATCGAGTTTTGAATGCTTTACAGTTTCTGAATTTTCCTACTTCGTAAGTGAATGTGAAGTGGTGCTAAATCAATTTTTTTAAAATGGATAAGTAGCCATATGTCTTGCTGTGGTTATCTCTGAGGCGATTTACTGGTAATAATTGTCAACAACGTGCTGTCCGCCTGAAAATTAGGTAACAGTAAATTAAATACGTCCGGTGCTTGCTTCGTTTTCTGAGAAGACGTCAGAAGAGCAATTCTACTTATTTATATTGATCATGTTATTAAAGTTTATAATGTGACAAAATAAAGATGCATGAATGTCGAATGTGGAAGCAGTAAAATAATTATGCAAGAATCGTAGCAAAAGTTTCGTTTGAGTGTAGGTTTTGTTTGAGTGATAAAGGTGGAGTCCAAGTATTGTGAAAAAACTCTAAATTTTATAAATCACGCTATCCATCAATAAGTATATTGCTGTTTTCTAACCGGATGTAGCTGAATATCATTGTATTGTACAGTTTGTTCGAAATAAGTAAGCCGATCCGAAGTTGTCTGCAAGTGGTTTAGAAGTGGTCAATTTTAATAGAAAGAGTCGGTGTACAGATAATTAGAGTCGTATATGTTTCACATTTCTAATTATTTTGTTTACTAATTTCAATATTTATGTATATAAACACTTAAATAAACGATTTCATCACCGCGGTAGTAGGGAACGGTTAACTTCCGATCGGCTTACTTGTTTCGAACAAACTGTATAGATCTTATTATATACGAACCGACTGTCATCAGACCTCCACAATTTCTGGACAGACCCAGTATCCCTACGATATGGGTTGTCAGGTTTTTAAGCCCTAGATTAAAGAGGTTTGTTTAGAACCGTCAAACTACCACGACTGACGGCTTTACGTGCTCTGCTAGGGATAGATCTCGATCTATTAAGATTGGTCTTCAATCCATTTGTTGTACGCGACAAGCTCATCTTAACCTAGTAGATCAATCGAGCTATTACTTGGACCGTGGGCCCCTCTGTCTAATGCCTCTTCTTTAGGAAGCGGTGATCATGTGGTTGCCCGTTCAAAACCCACCCATTGCACTACCGACGTGAACCCACTCGTAATACAAGCAAATGGCTTAGGACGAGGGGTTAACGAGATACTAGTAATAATGAGACCGACATTGCTAAGAAGGTTTAAAAAAAAACTTAGCAATAATAATGTTCATAAATTCAAGAATCGCATTAGCTTCGCTTCGAACTATATTTTTGAGTAGTTTTAAACTTTCATCGTTACTAATTAGTGATAGTCTTAATGTAGGTTTTGATTAAAACATGTATAACAGTATAATATTTGAAATCAGTGGAACTCGTGACTAATTTCTGTTAATTTAATTAAAACAGTGTTTGGAGAAGAAAATGTAATGTGTACATTAATTACTGTAACTTCAGATCAAATAAAAAGTTAAGATGGAACTTTGCGAACAAAGAAGTGAGGCCGGCTAAAACTACGCCTAGCCGTGTACAAACACAATTACACGCACACACGTATACCAAAACTACGCCTTACCTTGTCAGTCGAGCTATCGAGGTATCGAAAGCTCGACTGACAAGATAAGGCGTAGGTAACTAATACATATGTGCGTGTAATTATGTGTTGTACACCGTTAGCTGTAGTTTTAGCCGGCCTCACTTCTTTGTTCGCAAAGTTCCATCTTAACTTTTTATTTTATCTGAGACTGTAACTAAGAACTCAGGTAGAAATACTGGGATATAGACAAAATCAAATTAATAGTTCTTTAGAATTAAAATAGGGACAAAGATAAAAAAAACTGTAGTGGCAGAAAAAATCTATTGTATGCAGGATTCAGTCAGTCCATAGAGGCTCCAGGTGGCTTTTCTGCTCGTTTGCAGAGTTATCCCATAAAAAAATATGAATTAGGCCCTTAAGCGCCAAATCACCTATTTTTTTTTTAAATGTTACTAGCATTGTGGGTCACACATTACTAGTATTCTTATTAACCCCTCTACTAAGCTAAATGCTTGTATTACGAGTGGGTTCACATCGGTAGTGAAATGGGTGGGTTTCGAAACGGCAACCACATAACCGCAAGTCCGCCGCTGCAAATCAGAAAACTGACTGCATCAGACCTCCGCTGTCAAATTTCTGATCATTACCGATCCTTGGAGCTTTTCGGTCTTCAGGTTTCCACTAACTTCGTGTCATAGGTATCATCTTATCACCAACCTACTTTTCTTACCTCGACATATAGGTCAATAGTTATATCAATAATTTTTCTTTGCACCGATAAGACAGTATTAATGTTTATTTATCAAGTTTGCTATTACGTAAAGACGATAGCGATTACACTGTTACAGTAAGGATTACGTGTAGAGTTGCTATTGCTTTTGGAATCTCTATCGAGCTACACGATGACTGATGCATGCTGTCAGTTAGGACAGTTCAACTCAAAGCTATGGCTCTTTATTCAAAAGGTTTTTTTAGATATTGCCCTACATTGTGAAACTCACATACCTTATAACACTAATATTGTCGGACTTTAAACGAGACAATGATTCTTTGAGATTGTTTCGGCGTTTCTTCTCAGCGGTCGTCAGATAGGAAATGCTGGCGGCATCTAGTTAAAAATAATTTAAAATATACGTAAAAAAGATCTATTTACAGAAAGAAATATAATTTATTTGGAATAGCCATTTGGGGAATTCCAGACAATATAGAAAGTTAACTTCTAATTCAATCCGAATTCTAAAAGAATATAATAATAACATTATTATTTTTACAAGAAATTAACGCTTGTTTTACAAATCATAGATATTATATCTAAATCTAACTTTAATTAAAATAAATTCTGTCGTTTAACTGTAAAAGACGTCACAAGTTTATAAGTGGTTGATTGCCAAAACGGACAATAGAATCTAAGACGCATTATTTATTTTATTTTTTGGTAAATCGACGCATGATATACCTACTGATTCCAAGTATCTTGATTTTATAAGATAAAAGTAATCAATATCCTCCATGATAATACGGATATTTAAACTTTAAAATTAAAGAATATAATTTTTTTTATTGAGTTAGAAGTTTTTCTAGAATGCTGACCATAAGTCAGCTTTTGAGCCAAAAAAAAATATTTAAGGCGCGTTTGCACATAAAAAATGTCACCAATAAGAATATAATCTCTCAATTCTTCTAAAGTTTAAAAATTTCGATAATAAGTTATCAATAATGAGATAAATAATTTCCAATTATATGTATACACGTAATACGGATTGGTGATAAGTCTTTATCCTACAGATATTATATTAGTTTATCTGTAAGTGTCACGCGAACTGGTGAGTTGAATGCCTATGTTTTAACAACAGTTTTTTAAGGCGGGATGCTCGTCTGGCCCGCCAGATTCAAATCTAATTTGATTTTATCGAAGTTTAGAACACATTGTGGGGTTATAAAAAAATATACTGCGACTCCAAATTTACTTTTACCCCAGAATATGTTGATAAATTGCAATTGTAGCTCTTGTAAAAGTGTTGCGTACTATTTGCCTACAATTTGCGAAAAATCAAATACAATTTGAATTTAGCGGGCTTAGTGGGGTGCCTTGGCCTGAGAACTCACAAATTATTAACCGTTTTTTAAATTCCGAATGGCAGGCTCTACCCCAAACATCCGCTTAATTTTTTCTAGTGTGAAATGACACGTCAGTCAAGTTTCTGTAAGCATAAAAACTAAACGATCTTGTTGGTGTGCTTATTATAAATAAATAAATAAATAAGTACATATTAATATTGGAGATATTTAAATTTTCCCTTACTAGAAATAATAATAATACAGCTAGCAAATTTTATTGGAGATCGTCTTTTTTATAGAAATAACTAGCTTTCCGCCCACGGCTTCGCCCGTGTTTTTTTTTCGGACTTTTTTTTTGCTATAAACCTCACGGACCTTTCCAACGAATGCAAAACCGTGGAAATCTGTTCGTGCGTTCTGGAGTTATATCGTCAGGAAGGAAAACCCGACTTATTTTTATATAGTAGATTAACTCCAGATGTTGAGCGGTTCTTTAGATCACTTTAGACCCTACAGTTTTCTTCTAGAAAGGCCAATCCAAGCCAAGGCCAAGGATTTCTTACCACGTTCAGTTTTCATACTAAGAGACTCAGTTGAGTTCTGGCTACTGTCTTAAAAAAAACTTTACCCTTTAATATCATATTATGTAACATCAAACCCGAAGCTGTGCTTATCATCTAACTCTAAACCAATAAGAAACTCTCAAAATAGACTAGAGATAGCACTTATTTTTGGACGCTACAGGCGCCACTCAGCCGCCATTCGGAATGCATCTGTACTAGATGCACTTGTCGCTATAAACACCAGCAACTTTAATTTCATACTCTGCCTAAACTGAAATAACGTTTTAAAATATTCTAAAAATAGAATAATACTTTCCCGCACAACAGAAAATGGCGGAAAACGAAGACCAAGGAATACCAATCGGTGAAGGGGCCAGCATAGGCTCAGTTATAAGCGAGAAATTGACCGAATCGATACAAAATATGGACCTGCTTAACGTTCTCCAAAAGATGGTCGCCACTACCCCAGAAGACGAGGAATCGGTCGAAATAAGGGATAAGTTAAAAGGAGTGTTGGAACAGTTTAAGGATATGACTCCAGAAGACAAGGCGAGGTTCACAGCTCAAATTAAGGAAGGTCTTTCAAATAAATTAAGTATGAGACTCAAAGACAATGCGATGTTGGCCGGCGTTGAGGACGCCATTAAAAGCGCAGTGATGACGAAACTGTATTTGGTTGCAGCTGGATTTCTGCTTCTCATATTTTTGCTTGGTATGTTTTTTAAACGGTGTATATTTATGGAGAGAAATTTGGGCAGTATTGTCATAAAATTGGCAGTCGTTGCATATGTTTAGGTCGCTAGAATTGCAAGGAGTTTCGAATAATAATATATTATATAAAATAAGTGCAGTGATAGCCTAGTGATATGACCATTGGACTGCCAAGTCAAAGGTCTCGAGTTCGAATCCAAGGCACGCACCTCTGACTTTTCGAAGTCATGTGCGTATTAATAATTAATTATCACGTGCTTAAACGGTGAAGGAAAACATCGTGAGGAAACCTGCATGCCTGAGAGATTTTCTTGACGGCGTGTGAAGTCTGCCAACCCGCAGTAGGCTAGCGTGGCGGGCTATAGCCTAATCCCTCTCCTACTGAGAGGAGACCCGTGCCCAGCAGTGGGACGATGTAATGGGTTGATGATGATATAAAATATAATAATACTTATAATAAATGATGATATTTTTTATGAAAACTTGACAAAGTTAAAGAAAGACTAAAGCCCAGAGCAGTGTTCAAAATACCGCCTTCTGAATACTTAACTTAATCACCCTATTATTATAACTTAATATTAACAAAATCAAAGTGAGAATAGTTACGATTTATTTAAAAAAAATTGTTTACCAAATGGAGCCGATTTATCGTAATTGTAACGGATAGAGATATCAGATATAATTATCATGAAAAATATCATATTTCCACATTGATTTTGGGATTAAAAGTGAACAAATTGTTTTTTTTATGATACAGAAGAGATTTAATTATTAGATAGCTTAACTATGGGCTACGGTAACAATTTTTATAAGATAATATCGTTTTTAATTTCAAGGATTTAGGTATGCTCAATAGAGCTATTTTGTTAAATACCTTTTTGATATCAAGTCTCCCTTAAGCCAACGATTTAAGCCAAATTTCTCACACAAGTTAAGATCGGTTTATACATTTGGGAACTTGCCATCGATTTTAATTTAGTATTATTAGTACATTATGCACAAAGAGTGGGCATAGTATTAATATTATAGAATATATTTATACTGTGGTGTGGTAAACCTTAATAAATAAATAAGTACATAAGTAAGTACTATTAGGAATTCAAACTATTTATTTACCCAAATCTTGTATTTTGCGCGGTGCGTGTGTATGAAAAGATGTATAAATGTGGAAGAAGCTAAACAGATATGCAAGTCGTAGCAAGTGGCGGTCTAAAGTTTCTGCTTACCCCTGTGGGAAAAAGGCGTGAATGTATGTATGTTGTATTTTTACAAGTGTTTTTCTTATCCATTATGCACAGAATATACTCACCTACATTATTTTAAAATTACGCAAACAAAATAAAATAATACTAATTCTTATAAAAAAATATTTACATTTTCTCTATATCGTGTGAAGTCTGCCAACCCGCACTAGGTAAGCGTGGTGACCGAATCCGAACAGGCAGGTTGATGTTACAGGCATTGGTCTCGATAGTTTAGTGGCTAAAGGGTCCATTGTACCTACTACCGAAGGGACGTAGGCTCGACTCCTGCTTGAGAGCGTATTTTTCTTTTACTATTAAATTCATTATCTTTGTGGATATGTTGCATTATTTAATGCTATAAAAAATATAACTGATTTCCTCCAAAATTTACCTTCCTCGTTGATCTAAAGGAGGCGAGGACGACTGTTGAGCGTGACGTCCTGAGTTCGATTCCCAGGTCGACTAGTGTCACTCAGTTTTTCTATGGTATAAATCAGTACAGCCCTTTTTTAGTACGGGAACTCCTTTGAATCGAATCCGATCCCTACTGACAAGGAACCGCACTTATCGCCCCTTTCCATGTAGTCACGACCATGGGTTTCACGACATTCGCCCCTACCCAACCCTACGGGGACACAAGCGTGGTGATGCGCGAAATAAAAATTATTTATTTATTTATGTGATATTAACTAAAGATGACTGCCTCATTAGTCAAGTGGTCTTAAGCGCGACTGCTACGCTAGTGGTCTTGGGTTCGATCCCCAGGTCGAGCAGTGTTATTGGGTTTCTCTATGAAACTCCCAGTAGCAGTTCGGGAGTCTGGATTTGTGTCCGGTTAATGGCAATAGGCTCGCCCCCTATTAACCTAAACATACCGGCGAAATGTGGGTGTAGATTATTACACTTCTGCCTAACCCTTCGGAGAATACAGGCGTGATGATGATATTAACTAAAGATATTGTTTCAATTACAGTATTCTTCGGCTACAAATTATACAAATCTATAAAAGAAAAAGAAAAGAAACGAGAGGAGAAGAAGAAAGCTAAGCAGATGAAGAAGAAGAAGTGACGTGACAACCCGGCGATAAACGGAGTGAGGCTTTTAAGGAGTTGTGTGCTGAAAATTATGTAAATATCAACCAAATTTATTTTAAAAAGTTATTGGAAAATTTGCTTTGATTCTTCAACAGATTCACGTTTATGGACCTTGTGTTAAAATTCCATCTCACAAATGCGAAATCTTTACGACTCCCTATTTTTTTACACAGAGTTTTTATAATAAAATTTATCACTGCAAAACCACTTGCGAACAACCTTAGACACACATTTATTACGACAGAACTCTGTATTTTTTTTAAGTATATCTAATATATTCCAAATTGGATCTGTTATTACAAAGCGAATTTGAATTATTATCATTATTCAATTAACACAATATTTCAGTTTTATTTTTCGTAATGGCCATTAAAAACAAAAATTTAATCGCGTAGTTAACCTACTGTACTTAATTAATTTTTAATTTACTCTAACTATGTTAGCCATTGTAAGTTTCTGTAGGTATTCCTTATTATTTATTATCAAGTTATTGTTTTTGTAGCTGCTTGGGGCACACGAAATTATGTAAATGTAACGTAATTATTTTATTAATAGAAATTATTGATGTAATTAATTATTTATTTAACAAAAGAACTTTATGTTAAAAGACACATACGTACGTATTGATACAGATTGCGGAATATTTTATCATGCAAACACAAAAGTCGATATTTGTCTGGGCCTCTGGGGCTTACTACGAATATCAATTTCGGAGCATCGGTTCCAAACGATTAGGTATGATGAAACGATAACATTTCTCGAACCGATCAATCTTTGGGATCGGTTAATTTCTGTCGTAAAAAAACATACGATTTGTCAGCCGATGCAGCATAGTTAGATTTTTTTGTTAAGGCCCCCTGTGGACTTATTTAGCTGTCAGTTTACAAAAAAAAACATAACTGTCATTGTCAGATGAGTCTCACAATGACAGTAATGTTATTTTTTTCGAAACTGTCATCTTTTGACTAAAAAACATTGCTAACGATACATCGAGTAGCATGTAAATATCTACTAATTATTTAAATCTGAATACTATTATAACTAGCTAGCTAAATATTTCTAACTCATAAATGTGTATCTAACATAATTACTGCAATTTTACATTATATGAATAGTGTGAAATTAATAGATTGAATGTAGGTAGGTAATTGCCACATAATTTTCCGAACACAACTCACAAACGACTGATTAAAAAATATTTAAGATTAAACATTTTTATTTATTCCTGTTGTATTAGTGACGAAAATGTTGGTAACACATCCGAAATATTGTTGCTGGCAACCCGTGGCTATGAAATCGCACAAGCCAATTTATTTTAGTATTTTATTGGAATATATTGCTCAACGTATAGCTGCGGGTTAAAGGTAAGAATATCGGCGTTGTTTAAATTTTAATAACACAAGTTAAAATTATTCTTCACAACAATATTTGGAAATTATCACTCCAGTTTTTCATAGTGACTTTATCTGTGAAAATTTGACAGCCACTTCATGTTTACACTGTCATACTTACTATTTCTGAATGTCACTTAATAACGGTTTTCTTTTTCTACTACCTGCATAAATATTTTCGTCTTAAGAACGTCTGTTGGCATTTTACGTTGTTCTGGGAAGTAATAGTAAAATAAGCCCAAGTTTGCCAATTTTTACTTAATATTTTGAAGTCGAAATTTAATTAGGTTTTTTTTTATATGGCAACTTTTTCTGTAAAATTAGATACCAACTCCCTCATACCGTGTGAGATCCCAGGTTGAGTACTGTTATTGTTGTTTTCAAGGAATTTCTCATATTGTGTTATTAAAAAAAGTAGTAGCTTTATTTTATCAAACGCATTTAAATAATGTTAAACATTTTTAAACATTCCAGTGAAGTTTATCTAGATTGTATAATTAATTATTTTTATAATTTTTGTTACTAAATATGTCTGATATCGATTTTAATATTTTTATGTGAGCTCAGTTGATTTTCTGTTGATAATACAGTTTATTTTTACATGATACGTAAATGTTTTATTATTATTGTGTGTGTTACCGCAGCACAATAATGTCGAAAATAATTCTTTAAATGTTATTGATAATTAGTTGGCAACTATGTGCGACAAACTTTAAATTGTGCGAAACAAATTCAGACGACATTATTTTGTTAGGGTAACACACATAAACTAAATATTATGATCAATCTAATATCGATGTTTTATTTTTTTTTCATAATTATTATGCAGAGATGCCTTGTTGACTGCAGATACGTTGAGGTGCTGAAATGTCTGTATAAGGCCGCAACTATGACCGTCCAAGTACAAAATCAAAGCACTAAACCAATCCAACTGCGTCGAGGTGTAAGACGAAGACATCATCTCGCCGAAACTGTTTACAAACGCGTTGGTAGAAGTTTTCAAGACGCTTAATTGGAAAGGTGAAGCATAAATATTAACGGTCAGTACATCTCGCACCTCCGATTTGCGGATGACATTGTAATCATGGCAGAATCTCTGCAGACGCTGGAGGGGATGCTGAACAGTCTGGGCGGTTCTTCACGGCGGGTGGGTCTCGGGATGAACCTGGATAAAACCAAAGTCATACAATGAACATGTCACCCTGAGACCTGTATACGGAAATGGCGCTGCACTCCAGGTTGTGCAAGAATACATATATCTTGGCCAAACTATACAAGTGGGGCGGCACAACTTCGAGAAGGAGGTGACCAGAAGAATACGCTTGGGCTGGGCGGCATTCGGGAAGCTGCGTAATATCTTTGAATCGTCGATCCCACAAATCCTAAAGACCAGGGTCAATAACCAGTGCGTCATACCCGTGATGACTCACGGAGCCGAAACGTGGACACTCACCATTGGACTGGTCCACAAATTCAAGTTTGCTCAGCGTGCAATGGAGAGAGCAATGCCCGGAGTTTCTTTGGTGGATAGAATTCGCAACGAAGTTATTCACCAAAGAACGCTGAAGTGGAAATGGGCAGACAAGTGCTAGAGTGGAGACCGCGTTTGGGCAAACGTATTGTGGGACCCCCTGCGACACGATGGACCGACGATTTAAAGAAGGTGGCTGGCAGCGGATGGATGCGAGCTGCTAGTGGCGTAGCTACCGGAGGGCTAGACGGGGCAGTGCCCCGGGGCCCCCAAACTCAGGGGTCCCCTCGGACTCTATCCTCTAAGCTGAACTACACCATAGGACTATTCATAACATTTTAAAAAGGGAAAAAAAACATTCAGGTGCCAAAAGGTACAGGCATTATTAGGACGAGATAAGCAAGTCCGGGAAGCTTTCTGCCACTGGCTTCTGAGCAAAGTTGACAGTGATGCAAACTTTTTGTCTAACATTGTGGACAGATAACGTATCACGCGCAACGGCATATGGAATCGACAAAACCACCTTACTGAGAGTTAGCACACCAATACCGATTTGCCGTAAATGTTTAGTCTCCAATAGACGGAGATCACATAATTGGTCCAGTGTTCATCAATGGCAACTTTAATGGAACTTTTGTGGAACTGCTTGACGGCCCAGTGACGGATTACATTGATGAACATGCATATGGCCGGTTATGGTACCAGTTGGACGGAGCACCTGCTCATTCAGTAGTGGCGGCCAGGCAGCGCCTTACTGACATGTTCGGTGAGCAGTGAATTGGCAGATTTGGACCTACTCGGTTGCCACCACGGTCACCAGACCTAACACCTCTAGATTTTTTTTTTATGGGGACAAAAAAAAAAGGTTTACGCTACTGTCGTGACGACTGTGGAAGAGTTTTGTTGTGGTAGGGCCACGCTATTCGCAGCATGAATGGGCCGGCTTGACCGGGGAAGTACCACACTCTCGCAGAAGACCGACGTCCGAGTGGTAGCGTTTCGCTACTGCGCTTCATTCGGTGAGCGAGAGGGCCGGTGGTCCAATTCCTCCGTCAATCCCCTTCCTTCTCCTTTTCTCCTACCTTTTCCCTAAATAGGTTCGGCTACGCATCTGCAACTCCTTTGGTTTTGCAGATGTCCATGGGCGGCGATGACTACTTACAATCAGGTAGCTCGTCTGCTCGTTTATCGAGTTATTCCATATAAAAATACGAATAATTCGGACGTTCCATGGCTTAAATAATTCATCCGCTCATGGTGACCTACTGAGAAGGGTCCGCCCAATAACGTTCGACGGTGTCGATTATGCATTCAGGTGCATGTTGGACATTTCGCAAATTTAATCTAGTGTCGCTTTTACAGGTGAGAAGAATGATATTATCAAGGGTGATTTATTTCGAGCCAATATTTACGATTGTTTTAGTTATATTTACACCATCACGCCTGTTTTCCCCGAAGGATTAGGCAGAGATGTACGCACGGCTACAAATCAAGATATACCAACTCCAGCTTAGACTGGTCTCGCATTGTATTGAAAGCGTCTACAATGCGAGTTCAGTTGATACTGGCTTGTATAGAGAACATAAAGCGCAAAACATGCCATACCTATCCAGTATAAGCTGACCTCTAAAACTAAGAAAAACCTAGATTATAACTTGAATTAAAACTAGATGGAAATATAAGTAGCTTGAAGTGAAGCTTGATTGAAGTCTTAAGTTTCGTACCCTTGACAGATGTCGTGAAGGACATGCCTTGGATGCCTCGCCCCGGATGTTCATACCTTGGATGTCATACCTAGGATGTTGTCGTGGAAGGAAATCCTGGTACTTAAAACACGTTCTAAATATAATTCAAATCTAGTCTCAATGTATCATAAAATGGCAAACTGTAGCGATAAAAAAATATGTACGAGTAGTTATATTTAAGTTACTGTAGTGAACAACCAAAAAATCTAATTGGAAAATATAATTGGAATAAATTTAAATATTATTGGAATTTAGCCACATAGTGATTAAATTCCAATTATATTTTGAACGTTTTTTATATAACAGAATTTTCCTGTTCCATGACAATTTAATCCTATAAACCTGTTATTGATGTCTAGGATGTCTTACAGGGGTTTTCATACCTCGGATGTCATTCCCGGGCCGGTAGTCGACCTCGAATGTAATGATCGGATGTCCTGTCGTGTACGTCATACCTCGGGTGCCATGCCAGTGGTATGCTACGCCGTGGATGACGTGCTTTGGGAGTTTTGCTTTAAATGCGATAGAAATTATTTAAAGATAACATTTAATTCAAGTTATAATCTCTGAGTATACAGTCAGCATAACATCGTTCATAATTATCTTCATTGTTAGGGAAATTAGCCTTTATCTCCAAGGAATAAAATACCGACGTCAGAAGCATAGTTGCCGGAGCTGCCCAAGACCGGGATGGTTGGCGCTCTTTGGGGGAGGCCTATGTTCAGCAGTGGACGGCAATAGTAATCACGGCTGATATTAATTATTGCAGTAAATGAGTGAAATTTACTGCAATAATTATGAAAAGAACTGCCTCATTAGTCTAGTGGTCCTAAGCGCGACTGCTACGCTAGAGGTCCTGGGTTCGATCCCCAGGTCGAGCAAAGTGTTATTGGGTTTTTCTATGAAATTCCCAGTAGCAGCTCGGAGTCTGGATTCGTGCCCAGTTAATGGCAATAGGCTCGCCCCCTATTACATGGGACCTAAACATACCGGCGAAATGTGGGTGTACATTAGTACACCTCTGCCTAACCCTTCGGGGAATACAGGCGTGATGGTATGTTATGTTATGTTAATTATGAAAAGAAATCGTCGATAGTGAAAATATGTTCATCACCAGACTGGTGATAAACTAGTTATTCGACATCACTTCACCACAGATGAGATAGAATATTCATGGCCTCTCATCACCATGGCAATATTTTAATTTCAATTTTAACGGTCTTCACCACAAATTTTGAAAATCTAACGTAACTAGTCTGCCTACTTCCTTACCCGGGGAGGCGTAACAATATGTATGTCAACGTTACTGTATTAAGAATATAATAGAAGTTGTTAGGTTGTAAATGATCCACTGGCAGTTCTTAATGTTTTTTATTCGACACCACTTTTAGGTAATCTATACTAAAGAGGTAAAGTTTGTTGCGTTGTAGGGGGTAATTTCTGCATCTACTGAACGATTTTGAAAATTCTTTCACCAATAGAAAGCTACATCATTCCCGAGTGACACAGCCTATAGATTATCCCGTAAAACGAAAAGAAACTTATAGTCCACGCGGGCAGAAAGCTAGTAGTATTATATAAAAAAAATAAAAAACCCCGACAATTGCACTATGGATGTACATCTGAAATAAATAAAAAAGAAAAAATATATATGTATCTCGACCGATTTTCATCAAACATAGCTAAGAACACTCCCGACTACTTCACCTTTCAAACAAAAAAACCTAAATTAAAATCGATTCATCCGTTCGGGAGCTACGATGCCACAGACAGACACACACACACACACAGACACGTCAAACATATAACACCCCGTCGTTTTTGCGTCGGGGGTT
This sequence comes from Subacronicta megacephala, assembly GCA_958496365.1. Lineage (NCBI taxonomy): Eukaryota > Metazoa > Arthropoda > Insecta > Lepidoptera > Noctuidae > Subacronicta > Subacronicta megacephala. Next base: position 2,971,048 of record OY292540.1, on the reverse strand, counting down.
AAAAATAAAACAAATCAATCACAGGTATTAATACTTTTTTATTTGGTATCGGGAATGGTTCGGCCCAGTCCAGGTAAAGACAGACTGATCCAATATTACATACGTACACAATAGCTATTTTTTTTTGTAAAGTAGGGATCAGAAAGACATGAAATATGTACCTATGCATAACTTTTTATATGAAATCTAGTCTACGGCACTTCCAGATGCTTATAACTTCCTTATTTTTACACTGATTTCGAATTTGTTTTTATTGTTCGCCTCTGTATTACGATGAGATTTAATAAGACCATAAAAATGAATGAATGAATGATTTATTTCATAAAATGAATGAATGATTTCAGAAAATCATCAGTCAAGTAAGATATCTTAGCAAATGCTTTAATATATTCATAATCTTATAAGTACAAAAACTTTGGAATATTACCATCATCATCATCATCATCACAAAATCTTATTCTACCAACAAATACCTACCTACGACAAGTTGGAGAATTTTAAATTTTTACAGAGCCCTTAAATGCAATCTGCAAAATATGTAGGTATATGATTTATTATTTTTCGCACCAGTACAATGCACCTATACTCCATTTGGTTAGGTACTTAACTAAATGTAAACAAATCATAAAAAAGGTTCTTTCATAGGGCCATTTTTCATTTGGAAATAAAACGTCACCAAAATAAATAATTTAATAATTCAAAATCACATTTTCCTTTTATACTAGCATATCTTACTTCTTTGTTTAATATTAAATGGTAATCATTATTCTTAAGCTTGCGAACAATTAATTAAATCAAAATTTATAATTATGACACAAAGTATTGGAAAGTGCTTACTAAAAAGAATCTAAAAATACAGATATTCAAAACATTTTTCCACGTATTAGACTTTTGATAACACGGAAAAATTAAGAAGTAGTATTGCGAGGAAGCGTAGCAAAATAATAAACCGATATTATACTTAGTCGGGTAACCAAACGCCATACGTAACAGTTTGTATTTACTTTACTTTCGGTCTTTTTTGTGTTTCTTTTGCCGCAAATAGTGCTAATTAGTTATTATTTTGTTTGTTCTTTGTTTTTATTGATTGTTAGTTGTGTTGTTATTAATTTCACTCCCAATTCATATGATACCATTGTGATAAAAGGTTGGACAGCTCTGAACGCCGCCATTTTTATTGTTTACCTTTAGTTAAGTACCTAACCAAATGGAGTATAGTTAATTGCAAAGTTCTGTCTTTTTAACAGATTGAAAATTGTTGGTATTTCTAAACTAGAGATTCTTTGACGGCACTTCATGGCCCCATCAAACATTTAGAAACAGAATTTCCGAGAAAAACACAATATCACTGCTCGACCTGGGAATCGAACCCAACGCCTCTAGCATTGATTTTTAGTCCATCGCACATAGTATTCAAATGTCTTTGCTTACAACATTCCTACAACATACTTGTACAGTCGTCATGAAATATATTTGAGTGAAACTGTTCATAATTATCAGAGCAATAAGGGAAATTAATTTTTAACTCAATAGAATAAAATACATGTCTGAATGACAACTGTCGCATAGGGTGTTCATTCTAAACTATCCTTTGTGTCGTTGAGATTAAAGTTTAATTTCCTTAGTTGCTCAGATCATTTTGAGCAGTTTGTGCAGATATATTTTAAATGACAGTCAATTTTAAAATACTCAAACATAGATCCATTAAAAGAAAAGTATTTTTATTTGCTTATAATTATGTCATTTTTATCATTAAAACACTTACCTAACAGATGTGTCAACACTTTCTAATGGAATAATTCACTTATTAAAGACAACTATTTGTCACTTGTCACAAAAAAACACTTGAATCAATTTTAAAGTTCACTTACCCTGCGTTTCCACTGACGACAAAACATGTTGCAAACATCCCTCTCTGAGAGTAAGATAGATGTTTGCAACATATTTTGTCTTCAGTAAGAAAGCATGGTTATAACGTCACTTGAAGCAAAAAATTCACTTCGGTCTTTTAACAGTCCGGTTCTGAATCTCTTGATAAATTTACACTACATAATCATGGGACATCTGGTAGACCAGATCAGCTATTTGTCATTCATCCGTCAGGTCCGAGGGCATCAGCAGCGGCAGCGTGGCCTCCAACTCCTGGGGATCCTCCAGGATCTCATCCTGGGGTTCCTCCTGAACTTCCTGAACTTCTTGAATCTCCAGCCGGTCGTCTGCGGATACTTCTCCCATCTCCTCGATATGAGAGTCGTCTGATGTTGATGGAGCTTCTGATTCTGTGTCCGATCCATCTTTCTGTAAAGATAAACATGATATTGCTTTAGACGAAGCTACTGGACTTCTTGATGCACTAGGATGACCACCACCCATCCTGAATGAGGCAACTTCCAAAATGATTAATCATAGTTGTTACTTATCAAAACTTGGGAAGAGGTATAGTTTAATAGGACAAGCTCGGATCAAATAAAAATTTAAGATGGAACTTAGCGAACAAAGAAGTGTGGCCGGCTAAAACTACGCCATGTCGTTTAACAAACTACGCCTTATCTTGTCAGTCGAGATATCAAGCTATCGAAAGCTCGACTGACAAGACAAGGCGTAGTTTTGGTATTGTTATATATAGTGTAAAATTGTGTTTTTAAACGGCATGGCATAGTTTTAACCTGCCTCACTTCTTAGTTCCTAAAGTTCCATATTAACTTTTTGTTTGATTTGAGAGGACAAGGGCATATTCATCACATTCACCACAACTATGACAGACACATTTTTACATATATATTGCAGACTGTTAGAAGACTGATGAAGTTTTTAGGCATACCCGCCAATTCTAAAAGTGACATGCGTCGGTTTTGTATAAAAGACAAGCTGATACGGCAACTCACTCACTTTTGCTCGGAGTTTCGGAGGCGACAGTCATGTGTCATGGACGTAATGTCAGACACTGCCATACCATCACGCCTCTATTCCCCGAAGGGTTAGGCAGAGGTGTACTAATGTACACCCACATTTCGCCGGTATGTTTAGGTCCCATGTAATAGGGGGCGAGCCTATTGCCATTAACCGGGCACAAATCCAGACTCCGAGCTGCTACTGAGAATTTCATAGAAAAACCCAATAACACTTTAATAAATAAAATAAAATCTTTTTATTTCACACATTGGTCCATAATTAACTTTGCTCGACCTGGGAATCGAACCCAGGACCTCAAGCGTAGCAGTCGCGCTTGGAACCACTAGACTAACGAGACACACTGGTCCGCTAGTAATTGTTATGGTGACGTCGAATCTCTATCCGATCATTACGTGTAATTATTGTGTTTGCTTGATGTAATCCTGTGTAAATTGTTAATTTGGCCTAGTCATATTTAATCTTTAAAAGAAACCTAATTTTTAACTATACTTTATGGAAGTGACGTTTGACGTGTCTGTGTGTGTGTCTGTCTGTGGCATCGTAGCTTCCGAACGGATGTACCGATTTTGATTTAGTTTTTTTTTGTTTGAAAGGTGAATTAGTTGGGAGTGTTCTTAGCTATGTTTGATGAAAATCGGTCGAAATATAATGCAATTCTCGGGGTTTTTTTTAATTTTTGTTCATCAGAATACAGTCGCAATGATACCGAAATATAGAATACTAATATTATAGAAACCGAAACCGAAACCGAATATATTATAGAAATTACAGTTTGTTCGAAATAAGTTAGCCGATCGGAAGTTGTCTGCAAGTGATTTAGAAGTGGTAAATTTTAATAGAAAGAGTCGGTGTAAAGATAATTAGAGTCGTATATGTTTCACATTTCTAATTATTTTGTTCACTAAATTCGATATTTATGTATTAAAACACTTAATTAAACGATTTTATCACCGCGGTAGTTCGGAACGGCTAACTTCCGATCGGCTTACTTATTTCGAACAAACTGTAATTAGATTTCATTACACTATGTTGATACTAAGCGGGCCGCGGCCCGCGCGGCGCGTTGTGTTGTAACATGACGTCACAAGCGGTCACGTGACTGTTAGCGGGACTCGATATTTTTCGAAACTTTGAATGCCTATAAAATCAAAACTACTAGGTATTTTTTACTACAACAAAAACTAGTGTATTTGTATACATACAGGCTTTACTGAGACAACATTTCAAGCGATTTCGCATACCTAGTAACATTCTCCATTGTCGGGGTTTTTTTTTAATTTTTGTTCATCAGAATACAGTCGCAATGATACCTACTAAAGTTGAAATTAACTAAAATAGTATACCTTGAGAGTAAATACGGTGTATACAGGCGGGTCGGTGTGGTAGCGGCAAGCTGATGACGGCAACGGCAGCTTGGGGATAGGCTCGCGGCATGACGTCACGCCGCGAATGTCGCCGCACGCGTTGAAAAGTACCTGGATACATTTTTTACTACTTATTTTAACATACCATCACGCGTGTATTCCCCGAAGGGTTAGGTGAACTAATAAGAAGAATAAGAATAAATTTATTACTCAAAAATAATTACATTTCCAGATATTTAGGTAACATTATTATTGGTTTTACAAGTGTGTTTTACCGAGATGGTTTCCTGTAGCTTCCACACTAGGTCGAGCCTGTCTCGTAGCTCGAAGCTTGAGTCAGTTTTTGTTTCGGAGATTTTAAATGTACACCCACACTTCGCCGGGATGTTTAGGTCCCATGTTATATGATGCGAGCCTATTGCGATTCACCGGGCACAAATCCAGACTCCGAGCTGCTACTGAGAATTTCATAGAAAAACCCAATAACACTTTGCTCGACCTGGGAATCGAACCCAAGACCTCTAGCGTAGCAGTCGTGCTTAGGACCCCTAGACCAATGAGGCAGTCAGAAACTTATTTTAGTGAAGGGAAAATATGACTGCGGGCAAGATTCGAACCTGCGTCTTCTGGTTAGGTACACCAGACGCTATGACTGCTAAGACTTGTTTGTATATTTTGAAGCGGCAGTAGCCTAATGGCTAGGGCAGACGCTATGACCGCTAAAATTCGCTGTTGTTTGTATATTCACCTGATGTCTATCATGCAGTATATGCTTGAGGCAGTGCTTGGCGGCTGGCAGCACGTGGGAGGGACACCGCACTCCGCCCTCCGTGAATGTACACCTGCCTTGAGACGGGACAGGGCGGTTCAGGCACGGCGCGTTCAGCTGAGGATCATAGAATTTATATATTAATACATGAAGAGAGCTTTTTAAGCACTTTTTTTATAAAACCTTTTTTAATTGCGCGCACGGAGAAGTGTGAGATTTGGCATAATAGGACCGGTGCTGAATGTCTTGAAAATAACAGGCCTATTGTAAATTAAATATAAATCGTATACTAAAAAATATATATTTAATTCGACTAATTTACAGTTTTGGTGGGGATTGAGGGGATGCTCTGTCTGTTACTGCAAAATCAGTATTAGTGTAGAATTTGTATGTCATATCGTTTTGTGACGTCACAAGCCGCTATAGTACGCAATCTGTCTACAGTTGGACCGCTGTAAAGTCGACCCTCCCGATGGTCCGCGGGACGCGGGGCGGCGGGTGGACACGGGTACACACGGCATTGCCTCCGCGGCGAGATATCTCAAGATCAATGAAATCTCCATATTTTTATTTAAGAAATATTATGATTACAGATGTGTAGTGTTAGGTAATAACTTGTCAATGACAATACTTAGACACTGATACCTACATTTATTTCAACTTCATATTATTAAAAGTATATAGATTAAAATTTCAAATTATATTTCTTCATCCGAATCATTTTCTGATTCTGAGTCTGAGGAATATTCGGATGACGTTTCTTCTGACAACTGAATTATGAAAGGCCGGTACATGTCATCGTAATTTTGATCGGCTATACGATCTTTTTCAAGGTAATTGTTTTCAATTTTTATTGCGTGATCCACACATTTTTTCCATTGATCCGTAGAATACTCGGCAATTATTTGTTGTAATTTTTCTGATTTTTGATTTTCCATGTTTGTTGTACGTAAAGACTTGAAATAATCTCATGTGTAGCGGACATAAGACAAAAACCGCGCGAGCTCTGACAGTAACGTCTGTCGACGTCGGCAGCCGACAGCTGACTGATTGATTGGCTGAGCGCACCCCGCTCCCGCGTCCCGCGAACCATCGGGAGAGTCGACTTTACGGCGGTCAAGCTGTAGCATAAAATTAAAATGCTTGTAACTTCCTTATTTTAAAAGCTATTAAAATTTTGATTTTGCTAATCGACTCTTTTTGTTGTATAGATTTTAATTAGACCATAAAAAATTACAGTCAACTAGCACACTGTATAACAATTTTTTTTTCTTACATATAACATAGCGTACCATCACGCCTGTATTCTCCGAAGAGTTAGGCAGAGGTGTGCTTATGTACACCCACACTTCACCGGTATGTTTAGGTCCCATGTAATAGGGGGCGAGCCTATTGCCATTAACCGTGCACAAATCCAGACTCAGAGCTGCTATCGAGAATTTCCTAGAAAGCCCCAATAACATTTTGTTCGACATAGGGATCGAACCCAGGACCTCTAGCGCTTAGGACCGCTAGACTAATGAGGCAGATTTTTTCTTATAGTTTAAAATATTAATTAAATAAGTTATTTTAGTGAAGGAAAAATACGACCGCGGGCAGAATTCGAACCTGCGTCTTCTGGTTAAGTACACCAGACGCTATGACCGCTAAGCCATCGCGACTCCCACCCGCATGTCTATTAATTAAATAATTAGTTTATCACACTTTATTTCTCATTAATTAGTATTTTATACGATGTACCTTAGCTCGTTTATGGTGTAGTTTTCTAGCGAGTACGGCATCATTGCCGAATTTTCTATGGTAACTGGCGAACGCCTTCAGTTTGCGCAGTTGTCGGCGCTCGCGCACCGTCGGCGGGCCACTGCGGGATTGAGCGTTTATACTGCCTGTGGGAAGATATACAAACATATTATATTAACTGATATAGAATAAGCGGCGGTAGCCTAATGGCTAGGGCGTCGACTGCGATGAGGGCGACTTGCGATCATGTGGTTGCCGGTTCAAAACTCACCCCACCCTAATACAAGTTACCAAGATTACTAGTAATGTAAATTACAATATTGAATTTTAGTAGTAGTGGTGTCTCGCGGGCATGTCTACATGCTAGCATGAATATGTCGCCACGACCGGGGAAGAAGTACTCCCACAGAATATCGACGTCAAGTAACAGTATCCATATGCATGTGAGTGTGGAGCGCCGGAGGCCCATATCCTTCCTCAGACCCCTTCCTTCTCCTTTCTCCTTTCCCTCTCTTTTCCTTAAACAGGCTAGGCAACGCATCTGCAACTTCTTTGGTATTGCAAATATCCATGGGCGCCGATGACTACTTACCATGCAAACTACCATAAAAATAATAATAATATTGACTAACAGAATTGTTCCCTCTCGGCCTTGAGTTCTCGGAGGTAGAGCGCGCGCGCAGTGTGCAGCAACACCCGCAGGCGACCCATCTGATTTATGTACGCGGTCTGCAACAATTTCAGGGCAGAGTTTGCAACACTCACTGCCTCCTCCGCTGTAAACACTCCGGCTTTCCTGAAAGTATTTAATTTCAGATATTATATAGAAGCTTACTAGCAATTCGGGTCCCACATTACTAGTATTCTTGTTAACCCCTCGTACTAAGCTAAATGCTTGTGTTACGAGTGGGTTCACGTCGGTAGTGCAATGGGTGGGTTTCGAACCGGCAACCACATGATCGCAAGTCCGACGCCCAGCCAATAGGCTACAGCCGCTTTTATATTAAAAATTTAAGAGACCCCCGACGATTGCATTATATCTTAACCGATTTTTACCAAACATAGCTACGCACACTCCCACCTAATTCACCTTTCAAACAAAAAAAAACAAAATCAAAATCGGTTCATCCGTTCGGGAGCTACGATGCCACAGACAGACGCACACAGACACGTAAAATTTAACCCATCGTTTTTGCATCGGGGGTTAAAAAATTACAGGCGTGATGTTATGTTATGACTAGATTAAAGTATTAGGAGATTAAAATATGACTGCCTCGTTGGTCTAGTGGTCTCAAGCGCGACTGCTACGCAAGAGGTCCTGGGTTCGATCCCCAGGTCGAGCAAAGTGTTATTGAGTTTTTCTATGAAATTCTCAGTAGCAGCTCGGAGTCTGGATTTGTGCCCGGTGAATGGCAATAGGCTCGCCCCCTATTACATGGGACCTAAACATACCGGCGAAATGTGAGTGTACATATTTAGTACACCTCTGCCTAACCTTTCGAGGAATACAGGCGTGATGGTACGTTATGTTATGGCAATCCAATGGTCATATCACTACATATCACTGAAACTAAAAGATTTATTAACAGAAATAAATATAATTCTGACCACAGCGGCGTCTCCTCGCACGGGGCGTCCTCAGCGTCGGACAGGTCCTCGTGGTCCCCGGCGCGGCAGGCCCCGGCCGGGCCCAGGCTCACGCTCTCCCCGTCGCTGTCGCTGCAGCTGGCGCACTCCATCACTGCAGTCGCATATGCTGCGTTAACGGCTGTAGCATCGATTTGTTCTGGAATTTAAACATGACATTGAAATGAAAGGATATTTATTTCTGTAAATAGATCTTTTTTTTAAAGACACTTTTACAAGTCGATTTTTTACGTTTTTTTTAACTAGGTGGCGCCGACGTTTTCTATCTGACGACCTCTGAGAAGAAACGTCGAAACAAACTCAGAGAATCATGGTCTCTTTTAAAGTCCAGACAATAGTTATGTTATTAGATATGCGAGTTTAACAATGTAGGGCAAATCTGAACAGGCCTTTTGAAGAAAGAGCCATAGCAGCTTTGAATTGACCTGTCCTAACTGACGGCACGCATACATCAGTCATCGTGTAGCTCAACCATTTTATAGGGAGCTCAACGACCCGTCGCACAACGATACCAGATCAGCAGGACATTTGTGTAGGTCATGTGAAATACTCAAAACTGCCAGAGAAGTTTATTATACATCTGATACGAGTTAAAGCTAACCTACATAGTACTCACATTTTAATATCGTACAATTAACATTTGAAAACAAAATAATATTATGCATGATTACTAGGCCACCCAGTCAACTTGTGAATTAAAAAAGAGAAAAAATAAATAAATAAATATACATATTTAAGACACGATAGCCAGCAAGTCGACCAGTCACCAGTCACCATTGTGGGGGCTCATGACGTAACACCGTATGCATATCGCATGTCAAGAGATCGACGCGAGCGGCGGCTCGGCAGTCAATTCCCTCCCTTGGTCATAATAACCTGTTTGTTGAGTATATTTCCGCGCAAATAAATTCGGTCCACTTACAGACTATATTATTGTGTATCCCTTTCAACCATACTACATTTAACATAGCCTTACAACATTTTTTTATTTTCCACTTTAGTTTAGTTTTTTTTAGAGGAATTTGTCTATTCCTACTGGCCTGATGGAGTGCAGGGATCCAGCTTTCGCGCCAGGGGGTGGGGTCAAATAGTCGTGGTCAAGTCACAGGACACCGCGGGCAGGATTCTCCAACCTGCGTCTTCTAGTTAAGCACACCAGACGCTATGACCGCTAAGCCATCGCGAGTCCTACCCGCCTAGCCGAAAATTGCCTTCACATTTTAAATTTTCGTCTTTGAGGCCAATGGTCATACCTAACCAGAAGACTCAGGTTCGAATCCTGACCGCGGTCGTATTTTTCCTTCACTAAAATAACTTAAAAATCTTTGCATCGAAAATGCCTAAAAAATACAAAAAGAAAGTCACGATTGGGACCACTAGACTAACGAGGCAGTATAATTTAATTTTTATAGTAATAAATACAGGACGAATACGGGCTGATGATGATGATGGTCTATTTCTAAGATCAAAAACGACGTCTTACAATTTAGGCGTTAAAACGTAACAAAGACACAGACAGACAAACAAACACACATAGTTACCTTCGCATTTATAATATTAATTTGGATATAATTAAGAATGCTGTTGTTTTAATTACTTATACTTTATCTTTTTGTATTTTTTAGGCATTTTCCATGCAAAGATTTTTTGTACTAACGTCGCCTCAAAGACGTAAAAATTAAAAATGTGAAGGCAAATTTCGACATGGCGGGCGGGAGTCGCGGTGGCTTAGCGGTCATAGCGTCTGGTGTACTTAACCAGAAGACGCATGTTCGAATCCTGCCCGCGGTCGTATTTTTCCTTCACTAAAATAACTACTTATAGGTACTTTACTTTAGTTAGATACTTTTTAATACAGACTGTTGAGAAACCTTACATTTTTATTAAATAAAATCACACTTGCTTCTACTATACTTGAGGGACTGCAATGGATTCCCAGTGTTGAATAAAGTTATTAGGATTTTCTATAAAATTGAATGCCTGGTTAGCAATAGGTTTGTCTCTGGCACGGGACAGCTCAACCGAACCCTTCGGGGAATACACGCGTGATTATAATTATGTTAGAGCCGAGAAAATGTGGATTGTACTTACTGAACGGATCAACAACTTGAGGATCGATTGGTTCCTGTTCGGCGGGATCACTTACAACCGACACTGATGACGCGCAGGACGTGGTGCGCGGCCGTTCAGGCCTGGAACGTAATAATAATATTTATTTTATTGTTTATTAGTATTTGTTGTTATAGCAACACAAATACATCATCTAAGAAAAAAACTGTCTATCACGATTCATAAGATACAGCCTGGTGACAGACGGACAGCAGAGTCTTAGTAATAGGGTCCCGTTTCAACTCTTTGGGTACAGAACTCTAAAAAATAACGCAGAACTCCATCGAAAAGAATATCAAATCAATAGGTTAGTTAATTACTTGACGGCCGGAAATATTTGGGCTTTTTGATTGCGTGTCCGGCCAAATTAAACGGTGTTCGGATTTTGTTAAGCTTTTAACATTTTGCAAACGGCTTGTGTTTAAACGCCCCCCAAAAATGTACCTACCTATTTTACTACCAATAAAATTCGAAACGTTCACCAAAATGGATAAATGGTCACCAAATTACGTTTCCTAAAATGTTATCAAATAAATCCATTTTTGCTTATTATTGACTGCCATCAAAATATATGGACGCCTTTAAAATTCACGAAATTAATTAAAATATGATAATAAAGCCAAATAGTATAGGTAATACTTCAGTAAAATGTTAGTTAAATAGGCCGAATTCGGTCCTGGCGTTGTGGTCGCAGTTCTAACCTAACCTAAACCCTCAGACTCTTAATCTGTGCCTAAACCCATTTCAGTCTTACATTAAAGTAGTCTGTGTTCAAATTTGGTGACCATTTATCTATTTTGGGAAGCAAAAATAATATTTGGTGCTTAGGGTTAGGATCTTAAAAACATTTCTGGTGATCGTCTAAATTATACCCTTTGCAAACTAGCGAGCGCCGAGCGCAGGCGAGTCGACTTTATTATGGTTATGCCAGTTCAGAACGGCTAACTTAGGCTCTAGACAGACGGACTGCATTTCAACTGCAATCCAACTGCAAATTGCAGTTCGGATGCAGTTTGAATGCAGTTGACACGACTGCAATAGAACTGCAAACCAAACGTGCAGTCACAGTTCACACGATTGCACGCCGACTGCAATTGAACTGCAATCGGACTGCACGCAGAGCCTTAGACGCAGTTATTTCGAACAAACTGTACCTACATTAATGCTTACAGTATGTTCGAAATAAGAAAGCCGATCGGAAGTTAGCCGTTCCGAACTACCGCGGTGATAACATCATTTAATTAAGTGTTTTAATACATAAATATCGAAATTAGTAAACAAAATAATTAGACATGTGAAACATATACGACTCTAATTATCTTTACACCGACTTTTTCTATTAAAATTGACCACTTCTAAACCACTTGCAGACAACTTCCGATCGGCTTACTTATTTCGAACAAACTAAGCTATACTCCATTTGGTTAGGTACTTAACTAAAGGTAAACAATAAAAATGGCGGCGTTCAGGGCTCTTCAACCTTTATTACAATGATATCTTATGAATTGGGAGTGAAATTAATAACAACACATCTAACAATCAATAAAAACATGAACAAACAAAACTATAACTAAATAATACAATTTACGGCAAAAGAAACACAAAAAAGAATGAAAGTACAAACTGTTACGAATGGCGTCTGGTTACCCGACTAAGTATAATATCGGTTAATTATTTTGCCGCGCTTCCTCGCGCTACTACTTCTTAATTTTTTCGAGTTATCAAAAGTCTATTATGTAGAAAAAGGTTTTGATTTCCTGTCTTTTTAGATTCTTTCTAGTAGGCACATTGCAATACTTTATGACATAATTATCAGATTTGATTTATTTATTGGTCGCAAGCTTAAGAATTTATAATTACCATTTAATATTAAACAAAGTAGTAAAATATGCTAGTATAGTAAAGGAAAATTATTTTGAATGATTAAATAATTTATTTTGGTTACGTTTTGTTTCAAGATGAAAAATGGCCCTATAAAAGAACCTTTTTTATGATTTGTTTACCTTTAGTTAAGTACCTAACCAAATGGAGTATAGTAAATAGTACTTACTTAACATAATGCTGCAGTTGATTGAGTAATGCCTCTGTGGTGGTTACAGGCGGGGGAGCGGCCGCACTCCGTTGTCGAGCGTGCAACGCGGCGCGGGCGTGCTCGAAACATAACCTGCAAATAACACTCATTATTATTATTAACATCGTGAGGAAACCTGTATGCCTGAGAGATTTTATTGACGGCGTGTGAAGTCTGCCAACCCGCAGTAGGCTACCGTGGTGAACTATAAAAGCTATCTAGCAATGTTTGTCACACATCTAAACTAATATTATACTTTCTTGCTTCGTCCTCGAGATTATTAAACTATGTAGTAACGCCTTTCGGTGGTACTGCTCGTCACTCGTTGAGAGAATATCATCTCTAGAAATTTTCTATTTACTCTGTGCCCCGCGCCAGCCCTGCTGTCATTCGCGTTTTTAGTGCGCTACGCTCGTCACTAAAAATTTACTCGTAGCTGTTTTATGAGTAAATTGTCCAATATTACTGCAAAAACACCCCATAGGTGTATAAAGTCTTGTAATAGTGAGTGTTTCTATAGCGATTTTAATATTAATTTCAAGAATGTAAACCGAGTTAACCAAGTTACACCCGGTCAAGTTAAGACCTGCATCTACAACGAATTTGGAAAAAACAAATAAAATTGCAATTCGAGTAGCCGAATGGGGCTGTCTCACGCATCTTTTATTTATATATTTATGTACACAACAGAAAAACAAAAGTAAATAAAAACATAGGACTATAAAGTACAAAGGTACAGCTTATTTCTTAAGAAATCTCTTCCAGCAGACCTGCGACAGGAGAATTAAAAACCAGAAATGTAGACACCATTGTGTAAAATAAAATATTAATAAGTACTTATATACACAAGCAAACACATAAACTAATATAAAAATAAAAATACATATATTATATAATAAATGTATAGTAACAGATTAAATATATACAACAATATAATAAATATACAGTGATATAATAGATATACAATAAATAAAAAAAAAATACATACGAAAAAAATAGTACAAGGTACGAATATAATATTTGCGAATCTACAAATAAGTTTTAAAAAGTCAGATAGTGCTCTTTAACACGTTTTTTAAATAAAGCGACAGTTCTGCAATCACGGACATCAGGAGGGAGCGAATTCCACAATCTGACCGCATGCACAGTGAGAGAATAGGAGAAGAAGTCGGTTTTATGGGGTTGGACTTTAAGGATAGTACGAAGATGGGACCTGCAAGGTGAGTCACTCGAATGAGTAAAGGAAAAACGTTCCCGCAGGTAGGAAGGGGCTGAAGGATTATGTAAGATGTTAAATAGGAGACACAAAATCCGAGTATTCCTGCGAAAACGAATTGGGAGCCACTTGAGTATCTTGCGAAAGTCAGAGACATGGTCGTACTTTTTGAGATTAAAAACAAAACGAATACATAAATTTTGCAGTCTCTCAAGTTTGTTTAAAAGCTCCTCTGTGGCATCCAAGTAGCAAGCATCTGCATAGTCAATAATTGGCTGAATTAAACTTTGAGCGAGTGAAATTTTTGTTTTGAAAGGCAAAAAGTTCTGGAGACATTTCAGCGAATGATAAACATAATGCACTTTCCTGCTGACCTCAGCAACCTGAGCGGCCCACGACAAATTGGAATCGATAATAACACCCAAGTTTTTAGCAGTGGATGCAAATGCGATCTTCACACCTTCAAGATAAAGTGAAGACAAGGTAGTGAGATTGAGCCTGTTATGGATGTTCCTGCTTCCTATAATCAAAGCCTGCGACTTCTCAGGGTTAACGCGCAGGCCAAAAGACTTACACCAGGCATTGATGCATTCCAGGTCACGATTCATGGCAGCTATGGCGAGGTCAGCCTCAGAACTAGAGAAATGACGATAGAGCTGCAAGTCGTCTGCGTAGAGATGGAAGTTGGAGGATATGTCCCTGGTGACAGAGTTTATGAAAATAGAGAAAAGAAGAGGAGAAAGGACACCACCTTGGGGAACACCCGCGCTCAGATTACACCAGTCAGAGGAATAGTCATCTAAACGGATGCACTGAGAGCGACCCCTAAGATAGGACTCGAACCACGCTATAGAGCAAGAAGAAATGTTAAGGGATTTAAGGATACCAAGGAGAACGTCGAAATCGACTGAGTTGAAAGCACTGCTGAAGTCAAGTAGGACAAGGATGGTAAGCGATTTGTTCTCCATGGCCCAACGAATGTCGTCGGTGACTTTGAGAAGTGCAGTCACAGTACTATGGCCAGGGCGAAAGCCAGACTGAAAGGGACTCAAAAGAGAATAACTGGAGAGAAAGGAAGATAGTTGCCGGTGAACAATATGCTCAAGAACTTTGGAAAGAAAAGGAAGAATGGAAATGGGGCGAAAATGCGACGGCAGCGAAGGATTGGAAACTTTAGCTAGTGGAATAATATGGGCCAATTTCCATGCGTCAGGAAAGGAGCTGGAGAATAAAGAATAGTTAAATATATGAGTCAGAGTAGGGAGCAATATGGAACAGATAGGAGTAATCATTCTTGAGCATAGGTTATCATTGCCAACCGCAGACGAAGATATAGCAAGGATAGATTTCTTTACGTCATCCTCACAAACAGCAAGAAATTGGAAAGAGGGACACTGGGGTACCGTCACACCGGAGAGTTGAAGTAAAGTGTTAGATTTAACAACAGGATCTAAGGAGACAGGCGGAGAGGAGAAGTGGGTGTTAAGAGTATTAAGGTCAAAATTGTTTGCTGATATCGTTGGAGAAGTGCCGATACCAACAGATCTAAGGAATTTCCAGACTTCAGCAGGGTTGCGGTTGTCGAGAGAAGAGTGGAAGTAGAGCCTCTTAGCATCCCTACACAGACGACAACAACGGTTGCGGAGGACTTTATATCTAGTAAAATTCCGTTCATTAGGACACCGCTTATACCTCTTTTTGGCTTTATCCCTTAGCGCCATGGCATCCCTAATATCCGAAGTTAGCCAGGGCGCAGGAATGTGCTTCACCTTAACACGTCTTAACGGAGCGAGGCGATCAAATAAACTGATGACAATATTATTAAAAAGTTTGATCTTTTCGTTGATATCAGTACTGCTAAAAACATCAGTCCAATCAATAGCAGCCGCCTCACGCTGCAATACTTCCGGATCTATGCCCTTGAAATTTCGTAGGTTAAGATATTTAGATACTCGTTTAGGAGGACGCACACGATATGACAGATAAATTAAGTCGTGATAAGAGAAAGGAGCAGACAGTTGTCCATGAAAAGAGACTTTACTAGAAGAAGAAACGATTATAAGATCAAGAAGAGAAGGAGTACAGTTGGGGAAGTGATGGGTGGCTGCAAGAGGCAAAGTGTCAAGATTGTAGGCCGTTAACAAGGATTATCTATTTCAAGAGATATAACTTATTTAATTCAAGACCATAGGTATGTAAACCAAGTTACGTACCTACCTACCAAGAATTTGGGAACCTGGGAGTAACAAAACAATGCAATTCGAGTAGTCAAATTGGGCTGTCTCACGCATAAAAATTATCTATCACCTCGGACAGATCATCAGGACTGCCCACGCTAGATAAACTGGACTCTCACCATAACAGCAACAAAAACAAAACAATGCAATTCGAGTAGTCAAATTGGACTGTCTCATGCATTCAATATATTTAATACCTCGGACAGATCATAGGACTGCCCAAACTATATAAACTGGACTCCCACCCAATAATAAAACAAAACAATACAAGTCGAGTAGTCGAATTGGACTGTCTCATGTATTGAATTTATTTAGCACCTTGGACAGACCACCAGGACTGCCCAGACTTGAGTGGAATCCCACAACAACAAATAGAACAATGAAATTCGAGCAGCCAATATGGGTTGCCTGCATGAGGCAACAAAAATGTATTTAACAACTGGGATAGATCATCAAGACACTAGAGGAATCCCAACGTAACAACAAGAAGAAAAATTTAAATAAGGAATTATGAAAGTTTATTGGGACTTGCATTTAAATTGTCAAAACAACTGAGCTGACCCATGCATTACACTTATTTAGCACTCGGACAGGTCGCATCAGACTGCCCACGTTAAATAAATTCCCATCCTTCAATGAAAACTGGTATGTATCTACTTTAAATAATTGAATTACTTACGAACGTGTATATGCAATTCAGTCCGATTAAGGGACTGTCTCACTGCAATTCAACAACACATAATGAGCTACCGTGGTCTGTGCTACAAACACTAATAAGCCACTGGTTTGTGAAATTGTTACACGCACTTGATTCACCATGCACCTAGTCTAGGTTTGTGAAAAATCATGCTTGAGCAATCAGCAATAGTGTAACAGTAACAACTTAGTAAGTACCTACAAATACAGGTACAACTATGCTACATTATCACAGACAAAGTTGACAAGATGCTGACAATCGGCATTATATAAACAACTCTCATATGGTTATAGATAATTCACTAACACATAACAAGCAAATTATGTCTTTTTTATTATCAGAGCGCTTCTTTTGGGGGCACTCCAGTTTAATATTGTCATCAAAGCAGCTTTTCAGGAAACCTTGATTAATCGGACCAACATCAAGCATAACATAAAGAGGTAATTCCTCGGGCAAGTTGATACTTCAGATGCAGTCAGTGACACCATACTGAAAATGGAAGGAGCCATCGCAGCTAGAACAGAAGAAGCAACAGTGCCCTGCCTGCAACGACCACCACATCTAAACTGTGAGATATTTATCTTTTACAGATAAACAATCATGTCCTCACCAATCTTGGTAATGTATCAATTACAGTTACCATTTTTTCTTAGAAGTGTTATCTATCACGGATTAATACATCTGTCTTGTATACCTACGTAAAACACAGCCCTGTGAAGAAAGGTACAAGAATAACCAATGACAACTTGTAAGAGTGCTCAATTATATATGGCTGTACCATATTTATAAACTTGTAAATATCAATTTCTTATTAGAACATGAAAAACATCAAAGGATTGCTACCTTGTTGGAAAAATTTATGAATTCAAGTATATTTTTTCAGTTTAACGAAAAACTGTGTATAAATGTGACTCATTTCAGTTTAGAACATGCATACTTTGATTGATACTTGACAAGTCAATCCTGATGTGTGGTTGTTACACTAACATAACAACACTTTTCTTACAATACTTTACTGTCATGAATATGATAAATATTTCCTTATTTATCTAATTTATTTTTTAGAAGTACATATACATAGCTACAATTAAAATAATCTGAAGTCAAATCATTGATACACTATGACTACTGATACTGGTATACACAGATGGTCAAATAGCATGATATGCTATAGAATATTGGTGAAAACAATTTTAGTATAAAAAATTGTAACGGTTAGAATTATGACTAACTTCTACAATTAAAAAATCAAACATATTATGGTCAGAAACCAGATATTACACAACAGTCATCAGTATAAAATACTGAATATTATTACAATACTAATAAAATCATACTAATTAATATAATTATATATAAAAAAAAAAAAAAGGCAGTAGCAATAGTACATAATGTATACAACTATACATATAATTTAAATAATATTTCACCTACATGCTGACGCCTCAACGAAGGGGGGGGGGGGGTGTTGCCTTCAGAGACGGGATAGTGAACCAGAGTGAAGAAAAAATATATTCTCATCACACCTCTGATACGTCTGGCGACATTCCTTGCCCTTAACCTAATATAAATATATCTGTAGTATATATAATATCCATAAATATTATTATTATATTGCCTTAACTGTCATTACAATTGAGGATCTTTAAGTACAAGGGGTCTCTCTTGACTCAACATACTTAGTTGGAGTTTGCAATAGGCTATCCTTTTTCAATAAGTATGCAAATCTTCACATAGCAGCTGACAGTTAATTAACCTAAATATTATGCTGAAATACAACATAATCAAAAAGTTGTGGGAAATATATGTTATTTTTTCATGAAATCATTGGGATGTCCTAGGACATGTCCTATTGATGTATGCATCAACATAATTAATTAGTTCTTTAATTGATACATACCTACAAAGTAAATGATTGGATAACTAACCAGTTGCATTTAGTCACAGACAAAAAATCGACGTTGACAAATATTATATTATAATATATAAATACCAGTTAGGTACATATAAATATAGTATTAGTACTTATCTTCCATGGGTGGATTCCATTACCTACACACGACAATATTATTTATTTTATTTTAAGTAGGTACATACATCTCGCGTACCTACCTATATTGTGTAAGTTTTCCACAATCATGGAAAAGGGGTATCTCTAAGAGAAGATAACCACAACACAGGATAGGCCCACAATTGTACTATACAACATAACTTTATATATATATATATATATATTTAAAGGAAATAAAAATGATAACAATAATTAAAAGTTATAAATAACGATTCAATAATTCCATATTGAAAAAAAAAACAAAAAAAAAAAAAAAAACTAAGCAATATGCCTAAAACAATTGTATGTATTATCAGGGGAGCACGGTAGTGCCCCCGCCAAGTCAAGCTACTAATTTACCAGCTATTAATGTCTAATGAATCAACTTATCGACTTTCTTCCCAGTCTTCTAGCCCTAAATTTTTTTTTCCGTAACTATTATTATCAATAAGTATAAAAATACTTATTCCACACGAGTTTGGGTTACCAAACTCATAAAAACCAGAAATTACTTTAAATTCTAAACAATCAATAACGGATATTGAAATGGTAATGAACGTTAGAAAAACCTAACATTTTTCCAAGATATTTGACGAGAACAAAATTTAATGTTTAAATTATCTATGTTTCATCCTTCAATAGATGAGTTTCTATCTCCAGCTCCAGTACCTATTATCCAAAAACCTGTTCTTATTTCAAAACAGATGGACACAACGTACAAAGCATTTAAAGCATGCCTTAAATAAATAGGCAAATATAGGTTTTGTCTTCAAAAATTGCGTTACGGTTCACGCATTGTAAAGAAGCTGTAATATGGTAAATAAAAACATTAGACTTTGACTGAACAAAACATGACATTTAATGTCGTATTAATGATAGTAATAGTAGCAGTGATGATGACCAAATATTTACTTACCTTCGTAATTAAAATGCGACCTCTAAAGAACTCATCATTCAAGATCGATAAAAAATCAGTCAAAACAATGTTATTATTTTATAAACAGTAAATGTTACGTTATATTTGTACACAAATTCGAGACATTTATCGCCGAGTTTCACTTGACAGATTACATTTTATAGTTTTAAACGTCGCGCTACGTATGTACATAATATATACATATGGCATAAGCACGCAGGCACGCTTCGTGCATGTACACTGAAAAGTTTTCCCGGTACATGACGTTGGTATAAAGCATAAAAATAACTACTTTATCCTTGAGGTCTAGGTTATTAATCTTTGATTCTCAAGTTTCGAATTACAAGCTGTGTAGGTTACTAGCCTACTTACCCTCTAATTCTAAAAAAAAAAAATATATATATATATATATACATAGATATAAAATTTTGGCGAAAGGGTCTCGACCTCGGGCCGGATTCGAACCTGCATTTCGACTCGGTACCAGTAAGAATCCTGTACATGGTTCTTGCGGATAAATATTGTAAATTAATAAAACTTAACTATTTTGAATTATCAAAATTACCTAATTTGAATGATAGGAAATTATTATTATGAATAGGTATTATCGTTAATACCATGATAGAAATGTTTTACAGGTCACTTTTTTCGGACGAAAAAATTGTTAGGTACATAAAACATACCTACCTCATTAATAATAACAATTATTATTATTTACAGTTACTGCCTTCTTGTAGTTGTTAAGACTGTAACCAGTTTTATAAACAAATTTATCATTAAAAAATGATAATCAATCTACTAAGAGATAAATCTATGATGCTTAAGTCTGATTTATCCTTTTCTAACCATACAACTCTTATAAATAAGGAATGTATTTAATCTGTAATATAATTGTGTACCTTTATCACATAATTTATCATATCTAGGCGATATTACCAGAACTTGCTCTCAAAGTCTACATAGTTTAATAATCTCGAGGACGAAGCAAGAAAGTATAATTAATGATTAAACGAACTTACCTGAAGTGAAGTTCTATCATAATTATACGAATTGCTTCGTCCGAAGAGATTAGTATCACCCTCCCAACCCTAACGGCATAGCCCAAAAAGGGTTCTGGTAATACACCTAGGTAAAAAATCTCTAAACTAAATGACAGCAGGGCTGGCGCGGGGCACAGAGTAAATAGAAAATTTCTAGAGATGATATTCTCTCAACGAGTGACGAGCAGTACCACCGAAAGGCGTTACTACATAGTTTAATAATCTCTTCGGACGAAGCAATTCGTATAATTATGATAGAACTTCACTTCAGGTAAGTTCGTTTAATCATTAATTATAAAGGGGAAACAATTGTGCTTTATTTTATTTTATGAAGTGTTAATAATAGTAGTAGTAGCGAAAGTAGTGTGCCAGGATCGTAGCAAGTGGAAATCTATAGTCTCTGCCTACCCCCATGGGAGACAGGCGTGACAACATGTATGTATGTGTTAATAATGTTAGTACGCCACTGAATAAAGATAGTTGATAACTTAATTTAAGGACTGCCTCGTTGGTCTAGTGGTCCCAATCGCGACTGCTACGCTAGAGGTCTTGGGTTCGATCCCCAGGTCGAGCAAAGTGTTATTGAGTTTTTCTATGAAATTCTCAGTAGCAGCTCGGAGTCTGGATTTGTGCCCGGTGAATGGCAATAGGCTCGCCCCCTATTACATGGGACCCAAACATACCGGCGAACTGTGGATGTATATTAAGTGCACCTCTGCCTAACCCTTCGGGGAATGCAGGCGTGATGGTATTTTATGTTATGTTATATGATAACTTAATTCACTTACCCCGGATCTCTATGGTCCCTAGAGTCTGCAGGCGCCGGCATAGGGCACCGCTCGCCATTGTTGTACGCGTATGCACACTGCCGGTACGGAGCCGTGGGGTCCCGGGTTATGTGCCGGTAGCAATACTGTCGGCCCGACACTACGGGCAGCGGACACTCGTAACTCTTGTACGCACAAACTCGGGAACGCGACACTATCTCTTTCTGGAGCTGTGGGTGTGAGAGAGACCGGTTATATTATACATACCAACATACATACACTCATGCCTTTTTTCCTATAGGGGTAGGCAGAAACTACAAAACGCCATTTGCTACGATTCTTGCATACTTCTTTTGCTTCGGCCACATTCATATATCTTGTCATACACATGCGCCGGGTGCGGGTAACTTTTAGTGAAGGAAAAATTCGACAGTGGGCAGGATTCGAACGTGTGTCTTCTGGTTAGATACGCACGACGCTATCACTACTAAGCCACTGCGAGGCACACCCGCCAGGTCGAAATTTGCCTTCACATTTTCAATTTACGTCTTTGAGGGGACGTCATGGAAAAAGCGTAAAAAAAAACAGGATATTTTTTTTTATATGGCAACCTTACTTTTTAATAAAGGGGAATTTAACATTATCAAGGTCTTTAGAATAATGTCTGTGTTTTCATGATGATTAAGATACCTAATGATCTTTCATTTCATTCATAATTAAATAAATTGTAATTAAGGGTTCATTTGACTATACATAAATATTTTTTATGTATTTGTAAATAGGGGAAAGGTGAGGCGTTGGAAGGACAAGCCTCTGAGGTCGCCCTTCAAAGAGGTATAATATCAGTTCAGTGCAGCGATGAAATGACAGAGGTATTATTAAAGTGATAAGGTGTATATTACTCGTCCACGCATTGAAAGGAGTATGCTGAGATTGTTTGCACATGTCGAGAGAATGGATGAAAGGCGATTCACGAAAGGGATTTATAAAGCGAATGTCAGTGGAGCCGCCGGGAGAGGTCGCCCTAGAAAGACATACCACAACCTTATTGGTGAGGTCCTTCAGAAAGCTCAGGTGCGTAGTACCCGCAACCGGCGCATGTGTATGACAAGATGTAGAAGCAAAAGAATTATGCAAGAATCGTAGCAAATGGCGTTCTGTAGTTTCTGCCTACCCCTATGGGAAAAAGGCGTAAGTGTATGTACTTATGTATAAGTTATATATTGCTGTGACGGATCGTGTATAAATTTACTCATGCCTTCTCAGCACGTAACACAGGGCTCTGAAGTCGCATGCAGGTGCGATATTGTAAGAGAATAAGGTACATTTTGCTATGGCAAATTGTGTTCAGAGGGCAATTTAGGTACATACCTGAGCTCTTAGCTTTTCCTCCTCTTGCTTCTTGATAGCAACAGGGTCTGGAGGTCTGACCGATTTGACGTTGGTGATGCGCACACCGGCGGCCAGACGACCTCCGCGGCTAAGCATCCTGACTTTAGGAAGGTGAATCACCTTCCTCGGAGGCTGAGACATGGTTGACGAAGACGGATTAACTGAAAAAAACAATAGGCAGAATAAAATTGTGCTTTGGCCGTCGTTAAATTTTGGCGCGAAGTTTAACAAATAAAATGGCGTACATAGCCAATTCGATAAAATCGCATTTTTTTATACTTGGTAAATTTAACGATTCACAATTATAATCTGTAGCCTTGAAACAAATTTCTAGATTTTTAAATTTATATCACAGTTAATGAACAGGGTGCAGTGAAGATAATATAATATACATAAAAAAAATTGCTTGTTCTTATTTTGACCTTACTACAAGTTTAGTTTTTACGTATATTATTAAATTAAGTTATTCGCTATATTATTAAATGCCTACATAGACGATAATTTTAATTAATACTCCAGCCCCAGATAAAAGATTAGACTTACGTTCGGTAATCCTAATATTATGAGCACTCAGCTGGTTGAAATTTTCACTTCTAAACGAAAACATATTTTTATAAGAATTTAGTCTTTATATTAGAAAACACTATAGATTCAAATATGTTTATCATAAAAACTATGGAACACAAAATAAAAAAGGCGAATCACTGTTCGATTACATAAGTAGGACACAAAAAAATACTTTTTTCTGTTTTCGTCGCAATCGTGCAAATCCACGTAGCCGCGCAAATTTTCACTTCATCGACGCTCTAGAACATTGTCAATATTCATTCTTATTAATTAATTAATAATATTTTCTGAATTCTGGTCCCATAATAATGTCTAAAAAAATAATTTATTAATTATAGCATCATTAGTGGTGATTTATGTTATGAACTAATGATTTTTCACAAAAGAAATAGTAAGGTGTATTGTAAACAGTGGTGGGTCGGCCATTTGCACGGTGTGACAGAGTATTTAGGTCCGTATTTTTGAAGTTGTGTTTTATGGTTGAAAAGTTACTGAATCACTTTAAAAATATGCACAAACTGAAGAGAAATGTTTAAACTATTAATTAAAACATAGTGATAAAGTGGTACATACCTGTGATTGTTGCAGATCAACATTCTGTCACCGGAGACCTCACTACGTTATCCACCAAGTTTTACAATGGCGTCCGATTGAGAATACCTATCAAGAATTTATGTTGTGACAATTTTTTCTCATTTGTTCTAGAATTGATTTGTTCTTTTAAAAAAACGTAGTTAATTTTTAGAATTTAATTAGTGGATTCTTAGAGTGCTGTACATTCAAAATGTTAAATTATTAGTTTTAAATCTCTCAAATGTTAATGTGGTCTACGTCCGGTTGCCGCTGTCATAGCGCTATCCCTATCCCACTCACGCACTTAGACGGAGCTCTGCTCTCCGTCGTGCTTTCTCGCGCGCAGTCGGAACATCCGTTCAATGGCTGGAGGGCAAGAAAAATGGTATTTTACAAAAGAACAATTACAGAATTCTCCAAGCCGAAAATGCGGTTTAGATGCAGATAAAGAATTAGCTTATCGGCAGCAGGCCGCAAATTTAATCCAGGATATGGGACAGAGGCTTCAAGTGTATCCTTTTTCAAAATGTGGTGTTTTCAGTTCAATGTTTTTGTCGAGTCATGTGCTTATAGTGCGTATAACACGCTAACGAAATGTGTTTTTATTAGTGAAATTATCGTTAGCATGCGTTTAAATTCATAAAGAAGTATATAAAGTGTGTTGTGACGGTGAAATATAGTGGAATGATGACGAAACTCCGAATGGCCCGCGGCGTCATTGCGGCCACTTTCGCTCGGCAGTGTGGGATTTCCCGCCTGACAGTATGTAACGGACCGTTTTCTAAAGGTAAGACAGTTACAATATGTATGAAAGGACCTAAAACGTGAGAAATGTTTGTATTTAGGTTAGGGTCACGCATGATAGCGTGGTTTTTTCTCGAGGTCACTGATCTTACAGCTGTAAGTCGACGGGACGCTTGCGCGCGTGACGTAGGGCTGTATGAGTGATCGACCTGCATGCCCGAGCTAAATTTACTCGATACAAACGATTTTTACATTGAACACGCGCGTGGCGCAAATTTCTACGTAACTCGTTCGTGATCTTCACCTTATCATGTTTTCCTGGTACATGCAGGCATAAACATAGATAGCCAACGTAATTTCTTCGAATATCATCCGGAAATTGGTGTTGAAACATTTCTAACCTAAGCTAGATAATAAATACATAAGAAATTGTACATAACCAAGCTTAATTCTGTCTTGGACCATAAAATAAGTGCAGAAACAATAATATAATTTATTTATAATTTGCAGGAAAACCACATTTTTTTAATGTTTGTTTTTCCTCATTCTGTTCAAACTATCAAGTATGTTATTTATTGTGAAACAACAATCATAACACTGACGTCACAAAATACTTAAAAACACATTATAATACAATTCACTCTTCTTCAATTATATCTTGTATGTAATTCCATGGAAATTGATAACATAAAGGTAATTTTTTTTAAATACATGTGAGCTGATTGAGTTATGTAAAAAGCAGGTATATGTATTTTGCTGATCCGCAGTAAATTGGGGTAAGCAGAGGCGTACTAACACCCACACTTTGTCGGCATGTTAGGTCCCATGTAATAGGGGGCGAGTCTTTTGCCTTCAACCAGGCACAAATCGAGACTAAGCTGCAACTGTGAATATCATAGAAAAACTCAGTAACACTGCTCAACCAGAGAATCGTACCCAGGGCCTCTAGCGTAACAGTCACTCAGTAGGACCACTAAACTAATGGGGCAGTCCAGTAAAATGTTCTTATGCATTTTCATATTAAAAATCTGAATGTGAAGTAAAAGTCTCTGACTATATAGACTTGGCCTTGGCCTGGACTTACCTATGAAAAAGAAACAGATAAAGATATAAAAAAGCTAACATATTTCTATAACTGTAATTTATTTTGTTTTGTCTTCTCTCTGTCTCAAAATATGTTATGTGTTTCCATGCAAAAACATTACCTCAACAGACTTAATAAAAAATGTGAAGACAAATTTCGACCTGGTGGGTGGAAATCCCGGTGTTAAGTGATCATAGCGTCTGGTGTACTTAACCAGTATTAGTACCTTACCACTAGTATTTTTCCTTCACTAAAATAAATAAGATAAACCTCTTTAAAAAAAATTGCAATCACCACGCGCTCAGGACCACTAGACTAATGACTGCCTCATTAGTCTAGTGGTCCTGAGCGCGACTGCTACGCTAGAGGTCCTGGGTTCGATCCCCAGGTCGAGCAAAGTGTTATTGGGTTTTTCTATGAAATTCCCAGTAGCAGCCCGGAGTCTGGACTTGTGCCCGGTTAATGGCAATAGGCTCGCCCCCTATTACATGGGACCTAAACATACCGGCGAAATGTGGGTGTACTTCAGTACACCTCTGCCTAACCCTTCAGGGAATACAGGCGTGGTGGTATGTATGCAATCACCACATTTTGCCCATTGTATAGAAAACCTTGCATTGTGAATGCCAAGGCAAGGAGCCTTGACCCTGATAGAATAAATTACTGACCTTCATCACTGTTTTACATTGAAAAGCAACAATTTTTCATGGTAATGTACTGTTAACGATGTGGCAATAATGAATGTTAATCTTCAACATAATTTAAAATTATAATAGACTGCCTCATTAGTCTAGTGGTCCTAAGCACGACTGCTACGCTAGACGTCCTGCATTCGATTCCCAGGTAGAGATGTGTTATTAGGTTATTCTATGAAATTCCATGAATGTGGGTTTACACAAGTACATCTTTGTCTAACCCTTCACGGAATACAGGTGTGATGGTATGTGTGTAACAAAAATAACATGCCTACCTACTGCCTGCACTGCAGTGCTACCAGCATTAATCCTATTTTAATCCATTCCTAAAGGACTAGCACAATCCTTAGCTAAACCATATACATGGTGCCAATTTTACTGTTACTTGCACTAAAGGGGTCCAACAAGATTATGACACTTGTTGAGTGTGATGGATAGAATCACCCTTTTAGTCTAGTTATCTTAAGTGTGACTGCTATGCTAGAGATTCTGGGTTTCATTTCCAGGTTGAGCAGCATTATGGGGTTTTTCTATTAAATTTTCAATAGCAGTTCACTCTATATTTCTGCTTGGTTAGTGGCAATAGGCTCCCCCCTAGAACCTTAATATACTGGTAAATTACTGTGGGTGAATAAAAGTACACCTCTGCCTAACCAAAGGGTTACGGAATACAGGCATGATGAAATGTATTTCAAAATTCAACAAGTATTCTGTGATTTCAAAGTTAAATACTTTCACCATTTGGCAGTAACATCTCTAAAGATGAAAAAAGTTACTATAATAATCATGCTCTGGAACATTCTAAAAATCAAAATGGATGAATTATGTGACCTTAAGCTAATTGTAAAATTCTAGAATAAATAAAAACAATACATTGATACCTAGAACAACATATTGTGTTGGAAAGCATTGAGATAACCTCTATTCAGATTGCTTAGGAGATAAAAATGTTCTGATAACTTATTAGCTATCAAAAGATGATTCCAATTGAAATTGATAAAACTTTAATGATAAATTCACATAGAACACAAAGGCGCTTATCTAAGCAATACTGATTTTCTGATGAGTATGTAATGGTTGAAAAAAAATTAGATAGTCAAATGCCTTATTGCTTTAATTCAATTCCCAGTTAGTTTTATTGAAATTTTCAGTAACAACTCTTGACTTTGGATTTGTGCCTGGTTAATGCCAATAGGCTGGACTAATAACATCACACAATAGTACACTACACTGTCTAACCCGTGATACAGGCGCTGTCATGTTGTGAAGCTATAAATATGGGAAATAATATTACTTATTTTTTAACCATTTCCAAAACAAATTCTATAGTATACAATATAATACACTATAACCTTATGTTTTACTCTAGAAATATTAAAAAATAATAATTTTAGAGTACATTAAACTGCACCAATAAGCCAGACGGAATTCAAGGATCTTTGCAATTCATACCACTTCATAAAAATGTACAGTCAACAAAACAGGTATATTTGCAGTGTCTGGCAGACTGCATTTAAATAAATAATTTCCGTCAAAGGGTTTGGTATGTGGGCAGCGAATATCCCCTATGTTTTCAGACATTATTGCCTGCCTGATACATTATTATTATTACACAATTTTTGACAAAACACAGATGGCGTTAGCTGCCTGTTAAGTAACCTCTTTTGTCGACTGTATAGTACCTACAAACATCCCACGTCACACTCACAATACATAGATAGGTGTGTTTACGATGATCATAGCTGATAGTAAT
The DNA here is from genome assembly GCA_958496365.1 of Subacronicta megacephala. Classification (NCBI taxonomy): domain Eukaryota; kingdom Metazoa; phylum Arthropoda; class Insecta; order Lepidoptera; family Noctuidae; genus Subacronicta; species Subacronicta megacephala. Next base: position 2,942,704 of record OY292540.1, on the reverse strand, counting down.
GAAGGTCAGTGACCTATGACTATTCGTAATACAATTCTGCTGTCGTCAATTAACCTTTAAGATGAACTGACGTATAATCTATTTGTTTTCATATAAGTACATGCGTATGGAATGTTATTAGTTTACTAGGTAGGTATATTAAATAGATCGTATTGAAGTTATCAAACTGCCTCATTAGTCTAGTAGTCCTTACGCGACTGCTACGCGATAGGTTGGGTTCGATTCCCAGGTCGAGCAAAGTGTTATTGGGTTGTTCTTTGAAATTCTCAGTGGCAGCTCTGAGTTTGTATATGTGCTTGGTGAATGGCAATAAGTTTGCCCCCTTTTACATGGGACCTTAACATACCGGCGAACTGTTGGTGTGTACATTAAGTTCCCCTCTGCCTAATTCTTCGGGGAATACTAGGCGTGATGGTACTTTATGTATGTAGAAGTCGTGAATGAAATGTACTATTGCATACTTTGAATGATGGATAATGATTGTGTATTTACCCCTTGTAGAAGGTCAAAGAAATGATGGATGGATGATGGTTTTATGACGAGCCAAAAAAAAGTTAAGTGTGACTACCAAAGGCTGATATGACTGAAAAGGGAGCGAATAATGAGGTGAAAGGGATGAATGGAAGTAAAAAACATGCTGTACCAACCTCCCCTTTCCTAGCAATGAGACACCCACCTATTTAGGTACCTATGTCGCATGTTAATTAAAATTATATTAATCCTGAGTAGTCTGACTATATTCGCAAGGAATTAATTGTTTTCCTTTCTTTGAAATGTATGGGGACAAGGACAGCAGACATTAGTAAAAATATTGTTATCTTCAAAATATTGACTTAAACTAACAACAGACAGTAGCACAATATTAAACAACTTAACATTCGTAAATCTATGTATTACAATAATTACACAAATGAGTGCAAACAAACTTCAATGAATCAGCCAGGTTGATAAAGTTGAGTATTTTTTGCTATTGTAGGTATTTACTGCGACAAACAGTTATAGGAAAATCCATGAGTCACCGCGGTAAATACTGATTGTACATTGCAAAAATGATGCAATATGTTTAATGAATTTCCTGGACAAAATCCATGACTTAAACGAACAAAGAGAAAGTCTGCATCGAAATTTAGGCCGAGTTCGGTCGACTTTAAGATTCATTCTGAATAAATTCAAGGCGATTTATAAAAGGAATTTGTTAAGCGGATGTCGAGGGAGGGGCGCCCTAAAAGGATATACAGTCAGACACCCGACCTCTGGTGATGTCCTTCAAAAAGGTTAAGTGTGTGTATTATTTTGTTGTTTTGTAGTAACCACGCGCGCATTTATGATAAGATGTATGGACTTCGGACATTGAACTTTGTCGCAAAGTGGAAGGTAGCATGTAGCCGTTCTGTTGTTTCTGCCTACCCCGTGGCACAAACGCTTGAGCGAGTATACATTACATACCAATATGGTAGTACTACGTGTTGCTTGCGGGTTCACTCGCACCCCAAAATACTTTCTGAGACAAAACATAACCTCTGTCCTTTTCGAAGGTCCTAAGGGGACGCGACGCGCATAAAGAAGATTCATACGTCGTACTATTCCTTCATGATCCGCCATATTCTTTTGTCCGATTTGGTATGGTAGTTTCTTTTTTACGGGAATTCCAGTATCTGTCCCATTGGGACCTGTGGACGATTGTTCGTACCTTAGGCCACCCCATGGCAACACTGTACCCCATTTTAGAAAGTAAGTTTAGTTTACGGTTTAGTCTCACTTTCACTAGGCAGTGAGTGAAAGTTATCTCCCATCAACTAATAAGCACTACAATAGTCCATTTTCTAGATAGTTACATAATTTTTAGCACAATTTGAGTGCTATAAAATGGAGTCCTTAGCTTTCTATTTCGCTATATTATATCTGGCTGAAGTTGTTCCACGCATTGCAAGGCATTGCAAGCCATTTTCCATCGAGAGAATGAAGAAGAGTATTCTCTATGGTCGATCATTGCGTGGCAATACTACAGAGATAACAGAGATTTCTAAGTAGATTGTCAATTTTGCGACCGATTTAAATGACCCTCAAAAAAGTTGTACCTATTAAAATTCGTAAATTCCAGGTAATACCAAACTTTATGGCCATTCTAAAGCTTGCTTTTTCGCTATAGTTTAGTAGTCAAATACTATAAGGTACAATATTGTAAATGCAAAATAAATTGCAGGTATTTTGGCAAATTGCAGGTACTCAGAGGTTAAATAGCACAAACACGGCACAACAGGAATTCTTCTAGAATCGATTCACATTTAGAACACACCAGTTCCTTGGAAATTTCCTAATACTAATCATATTAAAGTAATCTATGATTCATCAAAACAAGCATTTTTAGTCCAGTAGAGTTCTTAATAATCTTTGGCGATATCATAACAGAGAACACAACAAGTTAGTTTTGTCACTTTATCTCGTGTCCAACCATTGTCTAAGAACAAAGATGTCGACGACAACATTATTTCCTGGCGCGCAAGTTAGCTTATCGATGTTAAATATTGATATTTACTGCATAGGTTAATGGAATCAATCGTCATACTCATGACTCATGTATACAGCTTCAGTATTCAGTTTATGTAACGTATTTTTCCATTCTCAAATCGAGTGGAAAATATTTAGTTTTTTTTTATTTGTGTTTCTGCGATATGGTAATAAGGTCATTGTCGTTTTTGTAGAGGTTGGCTTCACTTTGCCTTGACATTCATACTCTTTACGTATTGTAGTCTAGACTTATGAGAGACATTTAAACATTGTTACAATTTACATTAAAAAAATCCTACACGAATATCGTACCTACCAATACATAGAAATAGTATATGCGAAAGTAAGTCGGTTTATCTCTCACTTTTTCGCGCTTAAACCGCTGAACAGATTTCGATAGCATTTTCCAAGGTAAAATGTAAACTGAAGGAGGACACACAGCTACAGGTCAAGCTATACAATTCGAGTTTAAGCTGATCTAGCATTGTATAGGCATTTAGTACAATAAGAGGTCAGCTTTAAACTGGATTTGTATAGCTTGATGTGTAGCCGTGCGTACGAAATTGGTAGGTAGGTACTTTATGGTTGTCTCATAAAAAACTTCTTTTGGGATATGATGTGACTGAGACCGCGGGCAACAGCTAGTTACCTAGTAAATTATTGCTTGGCGCACCCTTTGCAGCCAACCATTTTTTTTAGGGTGAGGAAACCGTCGTCGACTTCCGCCGCCGGGGGAAGGCGACAGTGCGTATCGAACTCCACCCTTAGTGTGTTTCGCCTCGTCACTTTTTGCTAGGGTTACGGGACCGAGTTTTTCATTTCTCCGCGACCCCAGCAGTAGGCAGTCAACCAAGCTCAACTACCGTAACTGACCATAACTTAACCTGTGTGTAGCTCGTCAAATATAACAAGGATGGTTGAGGATATTTGAACATATCGTAGGGTCCTCGAAACTACTTATACAGACTTCGGTTTCTAAATATTCTTAAGCTAAAAAAGGTAGCTTAACCTTTTTTTATTAGTTGTAGTAAGAGTTGCGAAGTTGAGACGAACATACAACAACTGTTATGCCTTCAGATTCACCTACTCCTGCGATTGAGTGAAAGGGATGCTTTGTGCCATCCCTTTTTTACAACCTAAAAATGATCGCATGTAAACGTTGCGGCGCCAGAACGCTACTTGGAATTTCTTTTTCCTTGTTCTCGTTTATACATCTTGTCACAGGCACGCTTTAGATTTTCCTCCCTAGTGTTTTGTATGCTGCAAATTGTAAGTAAGCTCATATTTTTTTTATTAAGCTACATATTAGGAAATTTTGCTACTGTCTCTACTTATTTTAGCAATCTGCGAGTAATCCCTCCCTGCTTTCTCCGTCCATCCTATCCTACTATCCTACTAATATTATAAATGTGAAAGTTTGTGAGGATGGATGGATGGATGTTTGTAACTCTTTCACGCAAAAACTACTGAACGGATTTTGATGAAACTACAGTATTATTGTTTATACATCAGAATAACATATAGGCTTTAAATTATAACGATATTTTGGGAAATTCCCACGGGATTGGGGAAAAACTATTCCACGCGCACGAAGTCGCGGGCAAAAGCTAGTAGTGTATAAATATAAATGTAACTACATTAAACACGGCTCGTAAACTTCCTCCTGGCTGTAAGTTCCCTAGAATAATAACTCAAGCCCGCCCTTAAAAATTGTAAACTTACTGAAAAGGTTGCCTTTTCTTTATTAATAGCGTAACAAATACTCGATCAATAACTTCCTAATAACCTTGAATGCCGTGTTTCATTATGTACATTCCATCGCAAGAATTTAATCGTGAGAAAAAATTTCTAGCCGTCACAACACACTTATTTCTAGTAGCGACATCTATTAGAAGCAACTACAAACAGATTAGCGAAACAGGAACGTTCCAAGCGTTTATTGGCTGACGGAGCACATTCCATCACGAGACTAAATGGGGCCAATGAGAAGGCAATATTCGCGTGGCGTGTTACATGTATGTTCCAAGCTTTACTGTTACGTCCGAACTGCAAGTCCAAATTCCAAATATTAATTTATAGTACAGTATGTATTTCTTGCAGCTCTTCAGTTCCTTGATACAGATACCAAAGGATACCACCAAATCATTCATAGTTCTGCCACATATTACTTAATTGTTCCTAAGTAAATTCTGACGACATTCTAAATCCAACATGGCGAACCACAAACCAGCTTTTTTTTATAATTGTGTTTATTTTTAAGACATTTTTTGACTAATATTTCCTTGACCAGCTACCTTACAGCTCTCAACTATGTATCAACACGGCTATAGTGTATATGCACAGGTTCTACGCCTTCCACTCCTTCACACAGTTCCACAGGAATGCCATAGCGGCTGCAGCGCTGTTCCTCGCTGCAAAGGTACGTATTATTAATTTTAATAAATATTACTATTTTTTATTCAATATCTAATCAATCAATGTTCTTAAATTTTAAAAATAAATACGATAATGCCACCCAAAGTGGGACTTGGTCTCTGTAGTACCTAATTGTGGTACCTAAAAACGTTCAAAATTTATCACCGAATTTTAACAGTACGAGGGCTCGATTACTTAAAAAAAAGCCATCCTAATAATTATAATATCACGCGACTGGTTGAAAGTCGCTAAATTAAAAAAAATATATAATTAATATGGCACATGGTGTTCGAATATTCATCCCAAAATTGACAAACCGGACCCTTTCTCAATCAAAGGCGTCTTGTTATAGCCGTACGCAGCTTTCTCGGAAATTGAGGCAAAAAATAATAAGCACAAGCGGATTGCGCAAGTTCGGCTTCCGTGACCAGTTTTATCCTAGCAGAGTTGTAAGAAAGATATAATTATAAATGCACCAAAAATTATAGATTTTTTATGGATTTCAAACAAACATAAAACTGCATTTGTGTGTCATTTTCGTAAAGAAAAATAAATTATTTTCTTTCGCGATCAAATTCAACGCGAACGATTAAAACACGTGAAATATTAGAACTATATATGATACTCGGGCGCATTTAGAAAGACTGGAAGTCGACTACAACATAGTTGGAGAAGCGATTGGAGGCTCTTTTAATAGAAGCAAGTACGATTACGACTTTACAAGCCATTTCCATTAACGAGTAACCGTGCCAAAATTTACCAGACCGACAAAAAAGAGAGACACGCAACCAAACTATTTTGGAAACTTCGCACATACAAAATGCGTGTAAACTCGTTATTCAGGCTCATTAAACACTTCTCGGAATAAGTTGATTTGAGAATTAGGGGCTCTTTTTTATTTGAGCTTCACATTCCAATCAGTTTAATGCCCGTAACGAAACAAAGGGGCTTGTGGCTAAGTTATAACTACACTGATCTGCAAGGTAAGTTGCACCTGCCGCGTTTCTTAACCCATTGAGACCCCTCCGCCATCAAATCCGGTTTTCAAAGGAACACAAATACTTGTCACAGTCGTTAATGATAGTCTGAAGCCAAAAAAAACTGTCTATCCTTCAAATATTGGCTTTGCCCAGAAATTGAGCAACTCAATTGTCATATGAACACCTAGGACACCCAAAAATATAGTCCAAAAACCTATCCTTCAAATAGGTATCTGTATTGCTCAGAAATTGGATCGTGGAGGTCTGATGGCAGGTGCTTCTTGTAAAATACTGATATGCAGCGACATCTGATTAGACTAAAAGCCAACCCCGAAATAGGAAGTCTTGTATGTTGGGGACGAATAACAGGCGAGCCAAAAGGACCACATAAAAAAGTTCCTTTACAATCAATTCACATTGAAAACCGATAGCGGATTGATTTTATACGAATTAAATTATGATTCATCAAAACAGACCCCTTTAACTGCAGGTGTTTCTACACGAGTGTTTAACTGTATAACTTGAACTCGAAATCGTTAAGATTACTTAGGTTAACGGTATCGGCCAGTAATCGTGTTGTCTAGAAGCGGTCGCTTCATGTCAAGTAGTTATATTAAGTGGCGCCTATAGGCAAGTACAGTTTGTTCGAAATAACTAAGCCCTGTCTAAAGTTGTCCGCAAGTGTCTTAGCAATGGTAAATTTTAATAGAAAGAGTCGGTTTAAAGTTAATTAGGGTCATATGTGTTTCACATTTCTGAATATTTTCTTTACGAATTTCGATATTTATTTATAAACACATTAATTAAACGATTTTTACCAGCTCGGTAGTTCGGAACGGCTAACTTCAGACAAGCAGAGTTATTTAGAACAAACTGTACATAAGAGGACGGGAACACGGGATAGAATACAATTCTTCACTGCCATTCAGATCAGCATCTCGTAAAGGACGAAAAATGCCTTACTTGCTTGGTGGTATGACCCTTTGAGGTCTGACTTGACTTGCCATCCTTAAGGCCGCCGCAGATCTGACGGAAGATGCGTAGGACGTATTGTTAGTGTAGTCAGTTATTACGGTCAACACACTAACGCATTATGGGTTATGTGTGTGTTTGGATTTATTTTATAGCTGTCTGTTCTGGCTGACCGACGGATGTGTTGCGAGCCTTACATCGGATTTCATCGTAAAGCAACTTTATGGTGTTCCAACTTTTATACGTAAGAAGCAGTTTCCCCTCTTAGTTGCTGCGCTTCCAGTATTCTGTAGTCCGTAGGGACTCAAAGCTCAACAACGCACCAGCTACTCTTCCGGCTTTGCAGGTGTCCATGGGCGGCGATGACTACTTACCATGAGATAGTTCATCTGCTCGTTTGCCGCCGTAGTTTAAAAAAAATTGTTATAAATTGGAAATTACATTTATGAACGCCGCATCTGTCTAAAGCGTGTCATTTATGTTTCGATTCATTCGTGCATTAAAGTTTCTCTAGATCACCTGATCAATGAAAACGCACTCAATATAGTCAGGAAAAAGACGATGATGATGTTGTATAGCAAAAGAATAAAAGCACCACACACATCAGAATACTTATACTATTTAAACATTAATCACTGTCACAGTTGGCCTTGATTTGTCCCAGACGTTGTCTACCGCGATGGCCCGTTTGTACCGGTAAACATTATTTATTTAATATATTATTAAGAAGTATGCAGTGATAGCCTAGTGATATGACCATTGGACTGCCAAGTCAAAGGTCTCGAGTTCGAATCCAAGGCACGCACCTCTAACTTTTCGAAGTTATGTGCGTATTAATAATTAATTATCACGCGCTTAAACGGTGAAGGAAAACATCGTGAGGAAACCTGCATGCCTGAGAGATTTTCTTGACGGCATGTGAAGTCTGCCAACCCGCAGTAGGCTAGCGTGGCGGACTAAAGCCTAATCCCTCTCGTACTGAGAGGAGACCCGTGCCCAGCAGTGGGACAATGTAATGGGTTGATGATGATTAAGACAGTCTTGTTACCATGAGGCGTTATCAATCGACACGAATAGACGAAAACAAGGCTACTAGGCCATGAATCAATAGATTATAATTCAGGAAATTGTAACTATACGTAGTAATTTATTTTTTTCAAAGGATATTTTGTTGACATTATCAAGGGACTATATACATTTGATGGTTACACTAAACGTAGGTTTTATAAAGTGTTGAAAAAAATCCTTGACTTGGAAACCTATAATCTCAATGATGGCCCAAAAACCTACATAAACTCAGGCATTTTCAGCCGTGAGAAAGCGGACAGAAAAGGCGAATACCACGTGTTACGATGCTTGACTCCCTTCCAATAATCTAAATTGCAACCATTTTTTTTTACAATTAACTGTGGCAGACGAGCGAGTGATCCACTTGATAGTAAGTGGCAACGGCCGCCCCTAGACTGGCTATGTTCTCTTTTCATTAGGTACCTAACAAGGATGGGATAAATTGGGCCTTAGGCGCTCTCCTCTCAACGAAACGCAACACTATATTTACTGCTACTTAACGTCAATATTCTGTGGAAGGATTGTACACACAGCTTCACATCGAGCTATACAAAACCAGTTTAGACTGACCTCCCATTGTAAAGGTTTTCCGCACAATTCAAGGCCAGCCTATACTGGTTATGTGTAGCAGTGTGTACTTTCCCGTTCGTGACATTCATGTTAGCACATAGGCATGCCAGCTGACTCTTAAAAAAAATACTGATTAATTAATCTGTGCTATTACTTTCAGGTGGAGGAGCAGCCAAGAAAATTAGAATATGTAATAAAAGTAGCTCATGTATGCCTCCACCGAGGTGAAAGTGTCAACGCCCTGACGCCCGAACAATACCAAGAACAGGTGAGGATGATTCATATGTTTTTGTTCTGGTAATTTGACAAATAAGCATACAGCCAGTGTTTATGGGCGCCCGCGCCGGCAAGACCAGGGGTATTAGTCGGGCGTTTTGTTAGTCCTCATTTACCTAATCATTCAACTGGCTACATTACCTTTCAAATTGTAACACAAAAAGGTTAGCACAGTGCTGCTTAGTTGCAGAATATTTGGGAATACGACTCTACCCATCTGGACAGAATAAAAAATAATTTACTCAATAAACAACATAAGTAAAGATGTAAAAGTACAACTGGCAACATTGTTATGAATACAGGACGGTAGCGACATCTCTGTTCTGACACTTGAAGATTATCAGATAAAATGGTCGCTGCTAGGAATAGCAATGACAATGTGATCTAAAAAAACTTCTTAGCTAGCTATACAAAGTGGTTCTTGCATGTCTACTAATAATTTTACATAAGCACAGTTTTTGCGTGTCATTTGGGAAGCCTGTTATTTAACACCTGGTTCGTGTCATATGGTACTTAGTACTCAACGACCAGTAAGGTGTTATGTTACATGATACATTGGATATGTATCGACACGCACTCGGGTGACGTCATTTAATCCTATATACAGGTTGACTCAATTTAATCGAAAAAAAAATTGACTGAAACCATTCTCTTAATAAACAAGAGTTATAAAAAAAATACATAAGTAGTTCATATCAATTATTTGATGGCACTGGGTGAGCGATCGGCAACTTTGCCTAGTGCTGAAGGTAGAAGAACTTCATACTGCAGGGTAATGTTTTTTTTTTCTAAATTCAATTAAAATAATATGTTTTTCATTGTTTCAGGCGCAGGACCTGGTATTCAACGAGAACGTTCTACTACAGACTTTAGGTTTCGATGTCGCCATCGACCATCCCCACACGCACGTTGTACGGACGTGTCACCTTGTCAAAGGTGAGACAAGCGTCCTAACATTGTGTCCGGTCCGATGACGTCATACGACACGTCCGCGTCGTACGACAGGCACGTAGCGGCGTCAACTTGGGCCAGTTCGGGTATTTTACGCGGCTGTGGGTCGGTTTGGTCCGGTTTTGTGTTGTAGCTTGCGATTGAAATTGTCATTTAGGTTATTTTGTGCCTAAAAATGGAGTTATTGTATGTTATTCCCGTGTTATACCACAGGTAATAAATTGAACCTAAACTATGTACACACAACTAATTAGTTAACTACACAGGTCGGTAAGCTGCAATCTACAGTTCGAATCGAAGAATGAATTCGAACTAAATGTATAGATATGACATTCATAAAGCTCGATTTTTCAAATGCTTACGTCACTTCCGTACATTATGTTTAAATTCATTCGACGAGCCGAACGAGATTGCACCTTCAGCCATAGATCTTTCTCTGTAACATTCATAAAAAAAAAAGATTATTAAAAAGCTATGCAACAACACAAATATTACTTGTGGTATGTATTTATTGCGAATGCAGCGTTTGACTTCCATGCTTTGACAATTTTGTTGTAAAATGAAAAACAATTGTAAAAAAAAATGAAAATAAAAGATTTTTCAGGAAAAAAATATTTAAATTATTAATCTTTCCCCTGTCTTGTACACTGTTGAAATGTATTTATCACTAATCCTTTAGTGCTGGATTTAAAAAGAAAAAGATGACAAAACAAATAATTCGTGGTAATTATTAACATTTTAATTTTACCACTCGGAAAAATATTCTCTCATATTGAATTAAATTAAATCAACATTGATTTATTTACTTATAACCAGCAACAAACTTTCCCTTTTACAATAAAAGTCAATACAGAAACACATTCAAATTAAAAAAATATCTAAGTCACCCACGAAGTATGGAAGCCACACGTTGTACTAAAATTGAGACAAAACCGGGACCTTTTCCGAGAGCCGCACCGAACTTGACCGGTGACAAATAAAAAAATAAGCCGCGACTCAACAGGCAATGTATACCTACCTACTACATACGAAAATGAAGAAAAGGTATGTGAATATAATTATGAATTTAGTGTTTGTGTGTCACCCTAATCACGTCCATACAATCGTCGCATATATGGTTACCCTACTTCATGATATGCGTTCTGCACTCTCACGTAATCCCCTGCTCGTTCCTTTACATATTTAGGATTGATGATAGATAAATTGCTTTGCGATATAAAGGCTATTAGGGACTTCTGCTATTGGGGTTGTCACACATTTATTATTATTAGATTTTGTGAAAAACTACCCGAGAGCGGACCAGGCTAGACTCTTCTAGTGTTCGCATTATCGTGTGAGCTAGAGGGCAATCCATAAAAAAATTACGTCCGTATAAATAATGCCACATATTTTTTCACATATATTATGCGACACCGTTTATATGATATTTCGCAACATAAGCATAATTGGCTTTAATGTCCCCACTGCTGGGACACAGGCCTCCTCTCGGTGAGAGGGAGTGGGCCCAATGCGGGTTGGTAAATGTCACAGGTCTTCGAATTTTTGGTTAATGAAAATGCCGGTTTCCTCACGATGTTTTCCTTCACACAAACCGAACCTACGACCTACAATACGTAAGTCGCGCCTGTTACCACTCCTGTGATTTCATAATAAAGGCAAAATAAATAATAAGTTTTACGAAACAAAATAAAACTACACGAAATCTGTTGTCTGCTTTTAGTTTAATACAAATTGAATATGTGCCAAATATTTAAGGTGATAATTATAACGTAGCGCCGCCGACGACACAACTACAAATAATTGTAATAAATGAGTGACAACTCACCTTCCCGCGCATACATCCAACTAAATATTCACACCCACGCTTCGCCGGTATGTTTAGGTCCCATGTAATAGGGGCGTTATTGCTATTAACCGGGCATAAATTAAAACTTCGAGCTGCTACTGATAATTTCATAGAAAAACCCAACTACACAACTCAACCCAGTACTACTATCTAATAAATTAATTAATAAATTGTTTATTTAATCATTTTAAAAGTAAGTACATATATCATTTCTAGTATTCCTAAATCTTCTTTTAAGCAAAGCATTGCATGTGTGAGATTCCGCTCTTCCGGAAGTTAACTAACTTTAGATATTTAGTTGGATGTATGTGTCAGTTTTGTTAAAAAGCTTATTTATTATGAAAAACGAATGCCTTTCATAAATATACCAAAATTATCACATTTTAAATCATCATAGGATTTGCTAATATCTAGAAGCTTGTTCCCTTAAACCAACGGCATTCAACCTTATTGCTTGGATCTTCAGGGTTCTTTTATCAAATTATTTTATTGTCACACTGCTGGGCACGGGTTTTCTCTGAGTGGTATAAGGCTGTGGGTTACAGCCTACACTGACCTACTTCACAAATTGTCGCGAAAATCTCTCAGGCATGCAGGTTTCCTCGCAATGTTTTCCTTCACCGTTTAAGCGCGTGATAATTCAGTATTATTACGAACATGACTTCGAAAAGAGAAAGTTGCATTCCGGGATTTGAGCTTCGGACCTTTAACAGTTCAATGGTCATATCATAAGGCTATCACTGCACTTTATAGCTATTATCAAAGTGCAAAGTTACAAATAATAAGCACCGAGGCACCGAAGCAGTATTCGGTTCGATTCCCAAGTTGGGCGAAGTGTAATTGGATTTTCCGTTCTCCGAAATTTAGTTTTGGCAGATTTCTTTATTTTGAACTCCTTTCTGATACGTCAAAATTGTTTATGCAAAAGTTTTGGTAGGTACTCAGTTGTGAATACCTACTCTATAGGTGATGTCGCAATTACTGCAATGATTCTAGAATGTTTTATTGATGATCACCCTTAAAGTATTTTATAAGGTTACACAAACAAAGCAATTTTAAGCCCAAGCAAAAAGGTTGAATATCGCTGCCACAGAAAACCATCATTTAATTTAAAAAATCCCTATTTTTATTATCATGAGATATATCTTCATCCCCAGCGCCTAAGGACCTGGCCCAGACATCGTATTTCATGGCGTCCAACAGCCTGCATTTGACCACAATGTGTCTACAATACAGACCCACCGTGGTCGCATGCTTCTGTATACATTTAGCTTCGAAATGGAGTAATTGGGCGGTGAGTTCACGTATTTTTAAACATACCAATGGTCGCCCGATGGCCGAAATTTCTACTTCGACACGAATGGGCCGGCTTGACCAGAGTGATACGGCCTCACAGAAAACCAGCATGAAACAACGCTTACGTTGTGTTTCGCCGAGTGAGTGGAGGATACCGACAGCCCAAAGTTTCAAAAGGCCGATAACGCACTTGCGACTCCTCTGGTGTTGGCGGGTGTCCATGGGCCCTTTTCACATTAAAAAAAAACGATCGCATGCAAGGACTATATCTCTATATGAACTTAATAATGACACTCAAGATTGTGGATTTCTATTAGTGAAAAAAAATTCGGAATTGGATCTTAGTTTCAGTGATTATGAGAGAGATAGATTATGTTTCAGAGAGAGTAGAGGAGTACCCGAATCACCCCCATGTATGTACCGCGATTTTCAATAGTTTAGGAGATATAATGATTTTTTCATAATTTTCACCTGACATCGGTTTTGATATTTTTTTTTCTCTTTCAACTGAACTATTAAGGCTATTTTTGTTTGGGTATTCATAACCACAATATCAGTTACTACCTCAAAAATAATGGTTTGATTCAGATACCCTTTGATAAAAGGTATTTAAATTTTGTCTTTGAATGTCACTTTTCCAGCCACCCTGTACAATATTAATCTCTTAAAATACAGCTTTAAGAGTGTTTCCAAGTCAAGATTTTATAAAAAAAAATCATTTTACCTACATAAAAACGAGTCATAGGCATCGTTCTCACCAAACGTATTGTCCGCCGCCGACTTACGAACGTATTATTTTCTTAGTCAGCGACAACGGACTACGTAATAGCGTATTGTCGGTTCGGTGTGAACGACAAGTTAAATATATATATGGAAAAGCGATAAACTACGTAACGCGCGCTCACAGTCAGCGGCCGACAATACGTTTGGTATGAACGATGCCTAAACGTACACGGTATAATATAGATACCTCAATCAAACGAGGGCCGCCATTGGTTCTCGTACGTGGACCGATCCGTCACCACTGATCTCCTGGAGAAGTTGACGGCGGAATTCCTACTCATCTTCGAGAAGTGCCCCTCCCGGCTCAAGAGGAAGATGATGAATGTTAAAGCTGGTGAGTTTAGCTATGTAACGTTGTAATGTTAAATAACATAACATACTATCACGCGTGTATTCCTCGAAGGGTTAGACAGACGTGTACTAAAGTACACCCACATTTTCGCCGGTATGTTTAGGTCCCATGTAGGGGGGAGTCTGGATTTGTGCCCGGTGAATGGCAATAGGCTCGCCCCCTATTACATGGGACCTAAACATACCGACGAACTGTGGGTGTACAGTAAGTACACCTCTGTCTAACTCTTCGGGGAATACAGGCGTGTTGATATGTTATGTTTTGTTTTTAAATTAAGCTTACTAGCAATGTGGGTCGCACATTGCCTCACCCTCGTGCTAAACTTAATGCTTGTGTTACGAGTGGGTTCACGTCGGTAGTGCAATGGGTGGGTTTCGAGCCGGCAACCACATGATCGCAAGTCCGACGCCCTAGCCATTACCGTCGCTTCTAACGTCTTCTAACTTCTAGTTGTATGTTATCACGAGTTAAGTTATTTTACTCGTCCTACACGTCTTCCTATATTGCTTATTATGTGTATACAGCGGATGGCAGCTCCCCCCACTCGCTGCCGAATGCGTCGGGCTCTGGCGTGGCCAACTCGCCGTTCGACAAGAAACACCCGCCGTCCTGTGCCGATGAAATCGACAAGTCCTTCGACAAAGGTAAGTGCTAGATTAAAACCTGTAATCGTAAAGCTAGGGATATACCAGTGGTCAAATGTCCTACGACATGTGTCGCCAGCGACGTTGCCGGCCTTCGCTCAACATGTCAGTGAACATCGCGCGACATACGACTTCGCCTGACGTCACTACGGACACAAGTAGCGCGATGTCGCCAAATATGTCAAAAGGAATCGCCTGGCTTTGCTTGATATGCCGTGGGACATTTATCGGGGGTATTACCTCAACACATGAAGGCTGTTTCTAGCCTTATTACCTTCTAAAACTGAATTATCTTGCAGAATATGAACGTGAACGACGACGTCAACCCGTACCTGGAGGCTATGTGCCCGCCACGACGGCCGCGCCACCACAGCCGCAGCCACAGAAGATAGACTACAACCTGTACAGAGAAAAGAGAGAGAGGGAGGAGCGGGAGAGGCGGGAGGAGAGAGAGAGGCGGCAGCAAGCGATGCAGCAGCAGCAGGCCAGGCCCGGGGCGCCGGCGCCGAGGCCCGCCGCGCAGGCCCCCCCTCACCACCAGCGGCCGTCCAGCCAACACCACCACAAACCTCACCATCCCTGGCCCCCACACAAGCCGCATCACCAAAAACCGCCCCACGACCACCGTCATCACCGACCCCCCGTCCCTGGACCCTCGACTTCGACGTCCACATCCGCATCTGCAACAGCAGCGGCGCCAGCGCATCCGCCCGCTGCTCAACCCGAAGTGGTTCAACCCCCTCAAAGAACGCGTCCCCCATCGCTTTTCTCGCCTGAAAACGCGACGACACCCACCGCAGCGGCGGCGGCCGCCCCCCGCCGGCCGCAG